>CM037832.1:28602433-29849107 GCA_021234535.1 Stichopus chloronotus | reverse complement strand
AAATCCACGCACAAAACGCGAGCTTAGTAAGGTTCATGAGTCCATCTTAAGATGCCTGATGGGAATCAGGGGCAAAGCCCTAATGGGGGCGGGTCTGGGAGGCAACCTAGAAGATTTAAGGTTTTGAGATATCTCTGGGTGGAAAATTAAGTCTCATAGACTTCTTAAAACAGAAAGGTAAATGCAAAATTGTGAATATAATATAAACAGGGAATAGTGTGTATTTGTCTGGTCACTTCAGCTGAGTTGGAGGGGGGGCAAAAGGTGGGATGGTCCTGAGTGGGGGCATCACCCCCTTGCTGCTACCACTGGTGTGAACATGTAGCAACAAGTATCCTACACTTTGTAATAACTTCCCTATCTCTTGGTATTGTGTCTTGACTTGTGCTAGTAAGTGCCTAAAAAGTATTAAAAGTGTTAAAATTATTAAAAACTTAAGTGCTTTACCATATATTAGTTATTGTGCAGAAATATGACAAAATGCTTATGAATCAAACATTTCTCAGATGTTTTTAACACAAAACAAGGTCATATATATTATATGTAATGCAAAATCTTCAGACCATACAGCTGAATTCTTCTACAATTTAAAAGTCTTATTATCTCAAACTTCAAAACTGTTGTACCTTATGTTGCTACCCCCCAAACTCTGCCAAATTTGTTTTCTACGAGTGGGAATTATAACACCAGACCAAAATATAGCATAATGCGGACATATCTTAGGACAACTTTGTATTTCATTTGCAGGAGTAAATCTCTGGAATTTGTAAGATGAAAGTTTGAAAGACTGCAACACTATCAATTAATTTCAGAATGAAAGTTTGAAAGACTGTAACAGTATCAATTAATTTAAGAAAAAGAGCTGTATAAGCAAACGTTATAACTTAACTGTGCGAGCAAATTTCTTTATCTTT
The DNA here is from genome assembly GCA_021234535.1 of Stichopus chloronotus. Taxonomy (NCBI): domain Eukaryota; kingdom Metazoa; phylum Echinodermata; class Holothuroidea; order Aspidochirotida; family Stichopodidae; genus Stichopus; species Stichopus chloronotus. The sequence continues at coordinate 29,848,193 of CM037832.1, read as the reverse complement.
GTCTATTATGCTTCTTGGCACTGATTTGAGTTTCATGTTGTAATTTTTGTTGGTTTGTTTGGTTCAGTTTGCACTACTGATCGTTTATAAGGCATTTCCATCACCAGCTTATGTCTAAACATATTCAAATTGAAGACTTGTGGGGGATAATGATTTATCAGTACTGCACTTCCGTTTTCTTTGTTTCCATATAACAGCAAATATGTTCAAAATTTAACAATAATGATCACATCTTAATTTGTTTAGATTTTGACACTGTGCAAAGATGGGCTTGTGATGTTTTGATTGTTGGTAGAAATAAAATTGTTTCATTATCATCATCATCATCTCATTAAGATTTAAAGTTATTCTGGTCTATTATGTCATGTCTGCATAGTGCAGACCGCAGACCAGCGGTTTTTTTTTTGCAATGGAAGCCATTTTCTACTGATTTAAAACTTGAAAATTCATCCATGAACTTTTGATTTGATACAATCCATAAGTGTTCTTTGGACAAGAGTAACAATGGTACTTGATCTGGCCTTCCTAAGAATATGTAGAACTTTCTAGTCTAATTTTGACTCTAACTATGAATGCTTTTTATTCTTGACAGAACCAAAAAGACAATTGCTGGCCATACCAGAATGTTTGAATTGAAACCTCCAATCAAAGGTCAAGCATAAGTAAACCAGAAAGCCAAAAGGCTTTGTGATTCCTTGCTACATGGTTATATTACAACAAACATGAATTATTCACATGACAAGTATAAGATCAACTGCAGTTCTTTTTCTTGATACACCACAAGCCTTTAACCCAAAATGACCTTTATTTTGGTGATCTAAAATGACCGCGACATTTGAAGTCCACCAAAAGCAATAGGGATCACCTACCCAGGCCATACAACCCACACATCAAGTACAGTATGAGTATGACATCAGTCAACATTATCTCTGAGCTCCAAGAAACACACAGTAATCAATGCTGCTTCTAGTTTTGCCTGTTGTTAGTTGAATCAAATAACTCAACCTTACCTCATCTGAACTCAGTTTGTCTGCCATATTTACCTCAAAATTCTTCATAAACGACCAGAATGTTCTTGGGTCTCGTATGGTGGAATTTCTGCCTTAGGTAATTCCAATGCTAATTTTAAACTCAATTTCCTCCTTTAACTTTTTCAATGTTTCCTCCCTCTCCTCAGTATAATGCTTTTGGCATTCCAACATCCAGCTTTCTGCTTGCTCAAATGCTTCATCAGACAACAGCCCAGCCAGATCAGCATGAACCTCTTCCATTGCCTCAAATTGGCGCTCTGCCTTTTGCAAATTTTCCTTTATCGACTGTGCGATAATTTCTTCCTTGTTACAAGTAGCTTTTAACACACTCAAAGTCCTCGTAAGTTGACCCTAAGTTATGATTCCTCCTCAATATTTTTGCTTCCTCCATCCTTTCCAACATTGTGAAATATGATTGAAAGCACTCCAATTTGATTGTTAAGAAACCTTGTTCTGCTACCAGCTGTTCCTCTGGATATTGATATTATCCAAATAAATGACAGAACAGATGGTTTCTTTATTTTCTTCATTTTCTTATAAACCCATTAACATTCCAATGCATGGTGTCTACCTGACCCCATGACCCCCCATACCAAGACTATCTCTCTGGACAACTTATCATCGAGGCCCCTCACACTAGAAGTTACTCACTAAGTTACAAATGCAGTACTGTAGGGAGCAATCCCATTGAGTTAACTGTGTGCCACAGAATCAAAAACTGCCATTGCACAATGTAGCCCCATATGCATTTGTACGGCAGTTTATAATAACCACAATAATGGTGTTTAGGCTATTATTATTGTTTTATAGTGAAAAACTATCCCTTCCTCTCTATTGATAAGCATTAAATTTCACAGGGTCGTGAACCTTTTAATAACAGACAACCTTATCAAGTTTAAAACAAATCTGACCCATGGATAAGGAACTATGGCAGTTTTAATGTTTTTTATGTTTTACCCCATAACCTCATTAATATGCAAGATTTGGACACCAAAAACAATAGGGATCATCTACTCAATATGGGCAACCTACATGTTAAAAATGAAATTACTCAGAGCTACCCTTCTTGAGAGAGAGTGTTTACGACCAACCGTCACACACACACACACACCCTTACATACACACATACATACACACACACGACATCAGGACTGCATAGATTCCCCTGCCTACGGCAAGGAATCAACAAAAGGAATTATTCAGCTTAAACATTTGACACTTTATTAATATGCGTATGTGTGAACAAAAACAAAGTGATACTGTTGTGGTACTTACATTTTAATTGCATAATAAAATCCACCAAACCAAACTGGTGCAATGACCCAATGGACAGGAATGATCACATAACCATAAGTTTTCATCATTATCTTCATCCTTGCCCAATTACTGAGAGGTTTTCCTGTCTCATCTTTGATTGGAATAATAGGTTCTTCGTCTTCATTACCTTCCTCTTGGGTCTTCGCTTCTCCTTCTACACCTGTTTTAGAATCCACGGTGGTTCTCACCGGTTCTTGTCGTTGGTGAAAATGGATCGACGAATGAAACCCACTCCTCGGTGGTGCGATATGTTGCATCGTCCTCCAGTTCCCATTTGCAGGCATAGATCTGTCTGGATGATTTGGAAGGGCACATACTTCAGGAAACTTTCTCTGAGATAGTACCTTGTTCCTTGAGTTCCCTGAATAAGAATGGTGCCAGGCCAATGATGACAATGACCTTAGATCTACAGTGAAAAGGTAAGATGAAATGTGAAGAGGTAGACTCATTGTGCAATATGCCACTTTAAAACCAGGATGCACAAATTATGCATTGTGGTTCTAATGATCTGATTATGGGCATTTTTTTCTAAATCTGACATTATAGCATAGTATGAGTCAAAGGTTACCTATGCTTATATCAAATATGAGATCCATGCAAGCTTCCTTTCCTGAGATCAAGTTTACAAGGTTTTCACAATTCTTTTACCTTTTCTGACATTGAATGAGCTTCACCTCCATTGAAGACCAAATGGTTCTTATACTCAATGTATGAAAACTTCAAGGTGTCAGTACTCACTATGCTGCAAAACTTGTCTTAGATCAACAACAATTAAGAAATAGAATTGATGCATAAACAGCCCAGGTTTCAAAGCTGAGTTTACCCCAAAATTGCACAAGGTATCAATATTCTAACTGGGAATGAACTTTACTTTTTTAACTTTGAAAACCAATCACTAGCAAGAGCTTAGAATGGTGTTTTGAACTCTGGAATTTAAATAAAAGCAATTGTGAAAAAAATGTTACAAAAGAGTTCATTATTTAGCAGACAAAAGAGCACCCTATAAAACACACCTGAAACTACTATATACAACCAGAAAGTTCACTATTGAAAGTATTTACCACATTTTGTATGTAATGCTGAAATTCTGAAAAACTTGAATAAACATTTTCATAAGGCAATTGATTATGCAATAAGGAATGTTATTATGTAGACAACCAGAAAGTCAAAAGGCTTTGTGATTCCTTTGCGACATGGTTATATTATAACAAATGAATTATCCACATGAAAAGTATGAGATCAACTTCATTTATCGATCTTGAAACACCACATTAATAAGACTTTAACCCAAAATGACCTTTTTTTTGGTGATCTCAAATGACATTTGACTGCTACCAAAGCAATAGGTATCACCTACCCAGTATGGCCAACCTATATATCAAGTATGACATTAGTCAACAGCACCCTTCTGGAGATAATGTGTTTGCAAGGTTTTCACAGTTTGACCTCGGGTAACCTCAAAACTTTGACCTCCACCAAAAACAAAAGGAGTCTTCTACTCAGTATATACAATCCACACATCAAGTATGACATCAGTCAAGGTTAAAATTCGTGGTAATATTGTGTTTACACATTTTTACAGTTTGACTATGGGTGACCTCAAATGACGTTTAACCTCCACCAAAATCAATAGGGATCTTCTGCTCATTATTACCAACCCACACATCAAGAATTACATCAGTTATGGTTATCCTTCTGGAGAAATTGTGTTTACAAGGTTTCTCCAGTTTGACCGGTTATGACCTCAAATGACCTTTGCTCCTGACCAAAAATAATAGGGATCATCTACTCATTATGACCAGTCAACACACTAAGTATGACATCAGTCACAGTTACCTTTCTGGAGATATTGTATTTACAAGGTTTTTACAGTTTGACCTCTGGTGACCTCAAATGACCTTTGAACTCGACCAAAACCAATAGGGATCATCTACTCAATATGACCAACCCACAAAACAAGTACAATATCACATTTACCCTTCTAGAAATATTGTGTTTAAAAGGTTTTTACAGTTTGGCATCTGGTGACCTCAGATGACCTTTCACCTCAACCAAAAACAATAGGGACCATCTACTCAATATGACCAACCCACACACCAAGTATGACATCAGTCACAGATACCGTTCTTGAGATATCGTGTTTACAAGGTTTTCACAGTTTGACCTCTGGTGACCTCAAATGACCGTTGACCTCGACCAAAAACAATAGGAATCATCCACTTAATATGTCCAATCCACACACTAAGTATAACATCAGTCACAGTTACCCTTCTGGAGATACTGTGTTTAAAAGGTTTTCACAATTTGACCTTTGATGACCTCAAATGACCTTTGACCTCGCCCAAAAACAAAAGGAATCACCTACGTGATATGAACAAACCAAACACTAAGAATGACATCAGTCACTGTTACTCTTCTAGAGATATTGTGTTTACAAGGTTTTTACAGTTTGACCTCTGGTGACCTCAAATGACCTTTGACCTCCACAAAAAACAATATGGATCATCTCCTCAATATGAACAACCCACACACCAAGTATGACATCAGTCACAGTTACCGTTCTTGAGATATCATGTTTACAAGGTTTTCACATTTTGCCCTCTGGGGACCTCAAATGACCTTTGACCTCCACCAAAAACAATAGGAATCTTCTACTTACTATGACCAAGCCACAAAGCAAGTATGAGATCAGTCATGCTTACCCTTCTTGAGATATAGTGTTTACAAGAAGCGTCACACACACACACACACGACATCAGGACTGCATAGATTCCTTTTGCCTGCGGCAAGGAATCAAAAAGCAGCTTTGGAAACAGAATTACATAAAACAGGCCATAGGGTCCACAGGGGACTTTGGACTAAGAATTCCTGAACACCCTAAAGGTAACAAGAATAGAGTATTATTGTGACAAACCATTAACATTGTACAAGAGAATCCGTAGGCAAAGCATTTTGCAGAATCTCATAAAATGGGCAAAAGGGCCCACATGAAACTTTGGACCAAAAATTCTTGAATAACGCAAATGGTCCACCACATATGGAACATTGTGTCCAAGTTTCATGCAAATGCATGAAAGCATGATGAAGGAGAAGCATTTTGAACAATTGTGAACAGATGGATGGATGGATGAATGGATGGATAGATAGATAAATGGAAAGTGCAAACAGCTGTGAATCTTTCATTTAAAGTTCTAAAGAAGAGATTCTACAAATTGGAATAAGGCTTACTGCATCTATGCCCCTTTAAAGTCCACTACCCAACACTGACAGTATGCACAGGAGGGGACGGCTAGAGTCTACTTTCCTCTGGTAGGAACACCAACTAACTTATTTTCTACTGTGTGTTGCCCACCTAACCATTTACATCAATTCACACATCACAACTGAAGTACGAGGATGTAAACTGATCCAGCCAGACTTGTCTGGTATAACCACCTACAGTACTTCCCATAGTACTGCTGCCTCTGTATTTGATCATGAAACTACGACCTCAGGCAGTACTTTCATCATTTGCTGGAGGCGGACTGATGCACCATATAAGCATCCATAGCATGAACATGGAGTAAAGGAATTTCAGTTACCAAAAGTCTATTGCCCACAGCATTCACAAAAATTCTAAAATCTATACACTCTTACACACACTGTAGCAATAAATTCTATCCTTTGCCACAAATACTAATGACATTGAAAATAAGAAATGTCATGGACATGTACCTAACATCCAACAACACTTTCCTACCACATTTGAAGCAAATTGGATAAGGCACTGCAAAAATATTGACATATCAGGAATTTTACAATGAGATTCACTCACTCATTAACATGCAAGATACAGGCACCAAATACGATAGGGCACATCCACTCAATATGATAAATGTACGCACCAAGTTTGGGAAAATTGAGTTCTCAGTCATTGATTTATCAAGTCACATACTTCGCATTCCAATCATGACATTAAGCCCCGCTCACTCATGAATATGCAAGATATGAGCACCAAAAACAACAGGGCACATCTACTCAATATGATACACATACACACCAAGTTTAAGAGAAACTGACCACTCAATTATTGAGTTACCGCACCACATATCTCACATTCCAATGGTGTCACATACACACACACACACGCCAACTTTACTCCATAGGTTCGTTTCTTAACACAAGGAACCAAAAATCAGGAAACCACAAAGGCAATGAGTACAAGTAAAAAGCTACTGACAAGGGGCAATATATGAAAATACAGTATGTTTTCCATGTCTCTTGCACATGATAATTGGCAAAGTGCGGTGAGAAATCCTGATACATGCTTCAGTTTACATTGCATTAAAACCTTGCTACAGCAGTGAACTCTAATGCATTCTTCAGCAACATTGTATGTGAACATGAGTGTGTAATGTTTATTAGAATAGGGACGTAGGTTTAGCCTACTAAATGCGGGGGCATTCCATCATGTTAAGTCCATTACAAAGAAACACCAAGCAGTTTCACACTGCAGATATTGAGTCATTCCTGTGTTGCTGCATCACAACACAATGACCCAGAATATGTACCCAGTGTAGGCTCAGAGTGTGCAGTCAGTTACTTTGTTTAGGTGCAGGGTGATGCACTAAATGCAAAAAATTTGACCCTCTTTGTTCCATGGTGTTGCAACAAGTAATTAAAGTAAACTTATAGTAAATGAATACCATATTCTTTTATGTCAACTCCGGAAAATGACTGAATCACATATTCTCATTACATTGTAACCTGTTACCTATTACCGTTACCCTACCAGCAATCACAATTTGTTTAACAAAGTGCAATACTTTAAGTATGCCATGCTCTTATTCAAATTCAATACATGTGCAATTACCCAAATCGCCTGAACCCTTTGTGTAAAAAGTCTACCAAATTGACCAAATTTGTGGAAAAACCACATAAACCACCACACAGAAAACGGAGTTATGTCGACATATTAAGAGTTTTCAGCACCACATCATTGCTCAGGGAGGGAAAATCTTCTACAGTCCAACTGACTTTGGTTCTCTCTTAAGTTAGTAATAAAGTATACAAAACTCAAATGGTACAGTCACTGGTTCTACTACAGTCCTCTTACAATTTAATGAAACTATTCCTCAATCAAGTCTGAAATACCAACTCTCCCACCATTCGGGATCAATCAGTCACAACAAACTGTCGATGGACAGACTGAAGGATAACTTAGTATCTTGTTATTGAGATTTGATTGACCAAACACGGATTAGTAACAGTATTACTGTATTGGTAATTTAAAACATAATGTACCTACTACATAGGTCTAGGTTTTTCACTTAGTTTACCAGTTTCGCGAGAACATGCTTATCGACTTAACTTACGTAAGGCCTAAGCTTAGCTATGGCTGTGTAAACAAAATGAATTGCTTTCAAGATTTAGACAAATAATGCCAACCATTTCCTATGGTTTTCCTCAGCAGACCCTTTGATGCAATTATCAAAGTTTTCGTTGCCATGTCATCTCATTATCTCAACGTTGGCTTGCAAAATAATGTGCGTCTACTGTTATTTCTCGTGCTGGGTCCCAGTTGTGTTTTCGCGGAGATTTTCGTGCAGTGCTACCTTATAGTTAGTGCATGCTGCAATGTTTTGTATTTTAACGAAATATTTATTGCGCATGCTTCAAATTACGCAATGTCGTTTACGAATCTCCTTAGTACTACGGTGGCAGAGAATGTTAAAGGGAAATAGGGCGTTTAGAATACACCAACATGACATACAAAAGAAAACAGCTTTAATCATTGTTAAACCATTCTGTCTCATCAATAAACATCTACCAAAGCTTCATCTCCTCAAAACATTATGCATCTCATGAGTAATGGAAGATGCATCATTTGAATTTTGAAAAGTTTGGGTGAACAAATTAGTGTTGAGCAACAAATGACTGAATTTCTATGTGTGGGAATCGTATTTCTTGAAAAGAAGACTACTGTCCTTCCTTATTTTGAATAATCTATCATCCTACGTCCTGAAACATTGGTTTTAAAAATATGGATGTTTTCTCTAAAACAAACGCCCTATTTCCCTTTAACACGAATCAATTCTTCGTTTATAAAAGAAGGTTAGGGGTTGAGAACATAAATATCCTATTGAATATACTGTGTAGAGGGTAACGATATCTTATACCAACATTTTGTGCCATCGTCACACTCTTATTCCATATACGCTCCTCACGCAATGCGGGTAGGACTGAGTCCGCTTTTCTTCCGTTTAATCACTGAACCACATATGGGATCTGTTTTCTTCTTGGAGGGCAGTTTTATTGTAACCAAGGATAAAAGGGGGAGAGGGGGGGGGGGGAAGGGTAGTATTCCCAATGAAAAAAGTGAGGGAGCTTAACCCCCGGCCCTAATATTTGCCAAGTGGTCAGAGAAAGAGTATAATTCAGTATGATTCTTGCAGAAACAGCTCTCACTGGCTTGTCCTTGTATCATATCTTGGAGCCATTTGACAAGGCATGCTACCATTTCCATAGATTTCTTCTCATTAACTGAGAAATTTCAGACTTGAGATCCCTCTTAAAGGCTGGTACATACAGCTCAAACTGCACTCGAGAAGTGCCGTTTCCAGCAATCAGCCTGGGGGTAGGGTGGCTGGTTCAGCTTTTTCTTGTACGGTCAGTCCCCTCCGGCCACTGATCTGCGGTAGAAGTGGTGTGCTTAGATAGCGCAGAGCTTTCTGCACTCCCCACCCCCTCCCCCTCTCTCCGCCTAATGTATTTTTCATTCCTCCTGCGTGGAGGCACATTTGGATTTCCTCAGTGTTCTGTTTCACGTTCTACTTCCGTTCCGGTAATTTTCATCAATGCCTTTCGGATAATTAACGCCCAACACTGATCTACGGCAAGTAAATGTAGCTCAACACTGATCTGCGCCAGGGCTACTAGAGCGATTAGTGTTTCAACGGGTGTTCCTTGTAATGTTAATGTATTCGTCGTCACTTTTTTTCTCAGATGGTAGTAAATGAGTGGAATGGGTTGTCTGAGGATGTGGTGACGTCAACTTGTCGATGGTTTTTAGAATGCACTGGGCAAGTATACCTTAAGCTTTGTGACCGGGTTTGAGTTTTGCATCTTTATTTCTTTTTTCATGGTCCTTGATGGAGACTTAAATTGTCCTTGCTGATCCTCTTGCCTACTAAACTAAGTAATTTTGCTAAATTACACTGCATGGAATCATACACAGAGTGTTAGAATGTCAAAAGGTGTCGAAGAAAGTCTTCAGGCAGTAACGACAGGGAGTATTCCTGTCAGTCATCCTATGCCGTGAGTCACACCGAGAGTGCTTTGTTAATATAGGTTGCTTCAGAAGGTAAATCTTTAGAAACTTTGTAATTGGAAAGCAACATTTTTGAAAAATTTTAGGATTGTTTCCAAAATAATATTGCAAAGAACATTAATACATTGGTTGGAAACATTTTCAGACAAGTTTAATAATAGATCTATCCCTTTCTGATAAATAAAAAGGTCAAAAAGACATTATAAGAAGACACATCAATCATTTTGAGAGGGAAATGCTTACAAAACAGGCTCCACCCATTTATGTAAAGTGAGCTTTACGTCAAATAGCGGTACATTTACAGACTCTTTTACAGTTACGTTGTTTTGTAAAACGTTTGCATTTGTTCCAATCAACTTGCATAAGTGCCTGTGAAGAGGAGTGGTGACATATTCCAATCACCAGTGCTCTGAAGTTAGGGCCTCATAATTTCGTTTTGAATGTGTGATAAAACGTCAGTTCTGTGATTGATATATATATACATATATATATATATATATAGATATAGATATATAGATATATAGATATGTAGATATATAGATATATAGATATATAGATATATATATATATATATATATATATATATATATATATATATATATATATATATATATATATATATATATATATATATATATACAGTCACTCGCCATATACGTTCTGATGAGTGCAGTACCACCTGCACGAAACAACGTTGTAAACGAATATGAGTCGTCTAAATAATTGAATTTATTCCTAAATATTATTAGCTCTGGGCCTCACACCTATCGAGCACTCTCGGAATATGCAACCTGGACTTACCGTCTTTTGGATAGTTATATATATATATATATATATATATATATATATATATATATATATATATATATATATAGATAACAACCAGCTTTACGGCCGAGAGAGCTCAATACGAGGTAGAGCATGTAATATACATGATAACGGAACCCTGTGAATGTCGCAACCGGCGGTTTCTCCCTTAGGGAGAAACCACCGGTTACATATATATGTGATATATAATATATATCTAAGAAAGAACGTCCAAAATAATGCTTAAACATGAACATGCAAAGCACTTTGTTAAAAACTGAAACTTGAGAGAACGGGATGCTTTTAAAATATTGAATGTATGAAAGTGAATGTATGTTATATGACAGCATACTTTTTAAGTACTAATTTAATTCAGAAAAAATACAAAATGGTGTTCAATGTCTACAAACTTACCTGTATTTTTTACGGAGCAGTAAAATTTGGTTGAAAAAAAGCCAACAATTTTTGTTTCCAGATGAACAGAAAATACATGTTACATTATCATTTCCTTATTGTGGCAATACAAATTCTAAGAAAAGATACAGAAAATTTCTGTTTGAAGTAAAAGACAGCTAGTTCAAGTAAAAAACTCTGTAAATTTTCAAAAAGTTTTTAACAGTGTGTAACAAGTTAATTATTGTTAGTTGACACACAAGCCCACAATGAGCCTACGCAGACTGAGTTAAGCAAGCGATATATAATCCTGGGAGGTTGGTATTGCGAATGCAGTCAGCCAATGTTTGAATAATACACGTTCGTATTGCAGGCAAAATAAACCCTAGTCAGCACTTTACATTAAAATTTTTTAACAAACAAGCAAGCATTCCCCCTTTAAAATCCTCTTTAATGAAATCTGAAATTTTCAAAATGGATCTAGACTATCCCCTGCTATCATTCATGTATGTTTGTCGAAAAATGAAATCCAGTATTCGCCAATTGATGGTTACAGTTTGATAGTAGAAGTTCCTTGATAGAGAAGGGACTCATAGTTCTTAGGGTTCCTATGTAGAGCCAAAAGAAATAGGCTAACCGACGTAGTTTTTCCGTTTAAAATACTCTTTTAAAGGAAACCTATGATGCTGAAAATGGGCCTGCGAAGTGCTCTGTTCTGCTAGATCTCTCAAGTACTTCTGTCAAAGCTTTTGACTTTTTGTTGAAGCAACCTCATTCTTGTGCCATCCTCCTCCATAAACAAAATTCCCCTTGTTGTTACATAAACGGGGATCGTTCTAAGGAAACTGTGTTATGTCGATATATATCGATAGATATGACATATGTATGACAAATGTATCCGTTGCAGTTCTCCATCCACATGAATCGTTCCTCAACGAAGGGGATACTTGTCAGTTTCTTTTGCAAGCCTCATGGAATTTATGGGAGGGGTAAGGTAGTTTGGTGGGTTGTCATGAAAACATTCTGTAGAAAGTGACAGCATAGACTCTATAAAACCCCAATTCTGATCATGGTTTATGGTAATTTACTAATAGAGAATTGGTTCCACTGTACTAGTCCATTTGGCTTTCAACAGGAGCAGGGTAGGGAGGTGGTTGAGCATATATTATATCACAGTGGAGGCTATATACACCCCATGAGTCACACTGCTGGTCATTATTCATGTTAATTATGTCAAAGAGACACCCAGGGGACTATACATTAATGTTGTCCTGTTGGCGACTTTGTAAAATTTTCCGTCCGAGAACACAGATTTTTTGTTGCTGTTGAACAGGAGGGGGGTTGAACACATATTATTTCACAGTGTAGGATCAATACATCATTTGAGCCCCATTAATGGTCATTTTCCTTCCGCGACACTGATTTTTTTGTCTTTTGTTGACCATCAATGTCCCAGTGTAAACAGTGATCCCTTCAAATTTACATGACCACCTTTAGTTGGAAAGCGGATCCTGCAAGTAATTTGCCTACTAAAGTGACTCTACTCCACCCACATCCAGAGCGATTCCAGTTTTAATTTAACCCTTGAGTATTCGTGTCCATTTTCTATTTTTCTATTTCAGGGAGGCTGATTGGGAATACATCTTACACAATGATTTAATTCCTCTATTTTTAGTGATTAATGCTTAAATTCTGCAGAACTTCTCGTCCGCAACACAGAAATACCACGGAATGCCCCTTTGCTAGTTTCCTTGATGGCTACTTCCACGTTATGGCCTCGATGGCTTGCCATAATCGACTGACAGTAGAGCGACTGATTTAGTATCCTTCCCAGCAGGTGTTGGTATGTGACGACCTTTTTGATTAGCCTATGAATGCATACAATCAGAACTGATGCATGAGTATAGACGTCCGTTGTGCGAGCTACTGATTTAGCTTTTTTTGTAGCAAGTCAAAGGCATTGCGTTTCGGACACAGTTGTTTAGATTGCTTTTACGGGAATACTGAAGGAAAGAATTCGGAGTTGAAAGTCGGACGAGAATCAATCTTCTTGCATCTGGTAAATAACATCACAAAGGTTAATTTTATTGTATAAAATATATGTTGTTATTACTGGGACGTTTGGATCATTACTTTATGTGTGTGCAGAAATGGTGGATAACTAAGCGGAATATGGAGAGAGTAACATAGTTCCGCTCTACATTGCGTACTGGGATTGGGTGCCAGGTTACACCCCGAGCTACTCTGCTTTTTCTTTTCCGGGGGATGCTCAAGACTAATTTACGGGGTCCAAACGGTAATGGTGATCGGTCAATTGCCTGGCGCTGGCCACTGGTATCGTACAGTGTGTAATGGGGGGGGGGGCCTTCCAAAGTCGATGTAGTCTATCTTTATGAGTTATTATGACAATGACATTGAATGAATGCTAAGCGTCGTTCAGAAGGTTTTGCTGTTAATAATTTATACGTACTCAGTATGGTGTGGAAACGCTATTAGGCAGTCAACTGTGTGAACCTAACGTAAGACTTAGAGTTCCGCAGCATCACCTCGGCCGGTTTTGATTGACCAGTCGAGTACTGTAACTGTCGCTGTCTCGCTTACAGCAGCCATGTTCGTACAAGTATGTTCGTGGAAGTACCGTTAGATGGTTTCAACAACATTCACTGGAAAGTAGACAAAGAGCAATAGTTTAGGTGAATGTGTGGCCTCTTAGTATTAGAGGGCAGATTGTATTGTTAAGCATAATGTAAGTCACTGTTGCGAAATTTACTGGTCTGTTCATTCCAAGTGACCACTCAAAATATTCAGCTCAATTCTAATTCCTTACTGCAAGTTGCATCCTGATTCTTCTGCTCTTGGTAAATTCTGCAATAAAATTAGTGCATGCATTGTTAGTGTCTGCACTAGGTCCAAAGTTCGCATCAGGGTAATTGCTACTATCTGCAATCATGTTCAGATGAGTGTGTATAAAACAAAGACCTAAGACCTTTAAAGGCTGCATTGCATCACCCTAAGCTATATGTTTACCTCCCGGAAAGCAAAATTCTCAACTGGTTCTAAGTTACAGTACTCTTAGATTGACAGCAAATTCGAAAGATGCAGAGCAGCTCGTATTACACAGCGTACACAGGGATCCATTGTTTTGATTACACATGTGGAGGAATTTAAGACAGGCTGAGGGAGGGACTAGAGGTAGGTGGTTGGGAGAATTGAAACTGTCTGGGGTGATGCATTGCAGCCTTGAAAACTAAGACCCTACTACTACTAGCTGTAAAACTGAGACCTATTAAACTAAGACCCTACTAACTATAAATCTACCCAACTAGATATAAATCTAAGACCTTTAAAAATAAGACCCACTAACTATAAAACTAACCTATAAAACTAAGACCCTACTAACTACAAACATCTGGTGCCCAGAATGGATGGAACTTTGGTAGTATATTCTTATCATAGTTAGCCTAGGCATAGTTAACAATTAGTTACTATGCTTATTTTGAAAGAAGTTGGAAATGGTCCGAATCAGTTAGTGCTATCATTAGTGCTGCAATTTTGATTGTAGATTTACGATTGTGATTTAACAACTTTGAAGTCATATCATCAAGTAGCACTGATAGGGTGGGTGATATACTGGGAACTTAGTGCTTGGGGTGCTCGTTGTGTCAAACTATATATGCATACAGACAAGATATTTCCTGCTTTATTTTTTCGTCTAAAAGTAGTTTTGATACAACCCTATTAGAACTGGTGTATCAAGTCGATCTGCCAGTTGACATTTAAAACATCCATAAATTAGAGCTAACTAATCATCAGTGAGTCGATTCCTGTACGTCGATACATGCATTCGACAAATGATTCAAGTTTGCCCAGTTTACGTGCATGCTTGATTTCAGTATGTAACCTATATACCGTTTGGTCAATTATGATAATGTGATTAAATTTTATGTAATTAAATTGACATCAGGGGCAGCACCAGGTGGCCTCTCCGGGGACCAGAAATTCCCACTCTGCATTCACGGTCAGTTTACACCTTACAGTACTGTATATCCTAGCACAAACTTCTCAAAATGTTGTAAATGTGATGGGACAAGCAGCTCATTATTGAGTCAACATTCAAATATTTTACAGTACTAGTACTTTCCCATAACACTGCTTTTTATAAAACAAACAGCACACAAGGGGGCTGTTCCTTTGACCCCCACCAGGGTGTTGCCCTGGACCCCACAACTGACCCTGGTGTGAGCTCCTGGATTCCACCAAAAATGGCTGGAGCCCAACTGTAATTTTAATTCAACTTTTGATGGCCTGAATGGCACTATTGATCAACGTAAACATGAAATTATTGGCAAAGAAACTTGAATCCACCTGGCCACCAAAAAGCCAAAAATTAAATAGCCAAAAAAGAAGGATGTTTCTTGAATACTGGACATCTGGTAATCCTGGTAACAAAAGTAAACTCACTTGAATCATAGAGCGGTCTTTTCAGGGCATCACTTGTTTGGTGTACAACTCCAACATGTTGACCCGTTAAAAGCATGTACTGTTCAGCATATTGTAAAATGCTAAATCTGTGTCCACTAAAACCCCTTGTTGTAGTGTGCGTATTGCTACCATTTCTAATTTTACACTGTTCCTTATACGCTAGGGTCAGACACCGTGACACCTATGTACAACCGAGTGACGGATGATGGATTCATCAGGTGAGTAGCAAGAAAAGCAATACACATATACCTTCCTCTGGGTACATGATGTATGTATGTTTTTAAAAATGAAATTCACCAATTTGATTGAACCCTTTTACAATATGTAGCACATTGAAAGATATGGCACCCCCACTCTGTGCTTACCAGTCTTTTGAGATAAATGACTCTTTAACCTAAGGCTCAAATGGCCTCCTACATGTTGTTATTAGGCGTGGGCAATGTTTTTCAGTCGAGCAATAGTGACGACGGAAGATGCAACTTCTAAAGTTCTACTGTGTTTGCTATTGGTGTCAATGATGTCATATACTCCCATAGCTACAAATATTTTTTGAGCAGGAATTATCATATAGAGATCTTGTAGTGATGTCACATTCCCAATGGAAACTCCTTTTTGGATGGGAATCAAAACAACATGCTTACGTATGTGCACGCCACCCCTTACCATACCACATGGTTATACTGCTGCTTATTGCCAGTGCGTCAGCTTCCTTCTTCATTTGCAGGAAATAGGTGCAATAATGTCAGCCCGTGCTTCTTGCCTCTCCGATTCGCACAGCCTACGGCTACGCACTTAAGGACCATTTGCCCTCTCTGGCTGGTTATACAATGAAAGATGTGAAAATATCATAATAACCACCACACAGTGTGACCGAAACAGTATGGCCTTGTACTAGTTACACAAAAAACTGATTCCTTCCAGTATGACAGAGTAACACAGTTGCTAATTATGACAACTTGCAAAACATCTATTGACAATGAAGGTTCCCAAACAGTGTTTGCATGTTAAAATTGAGCTTTTCGTTGATAATCAAAGTTGTCAGGTATATGCTAGGACTAATTGGGCTACAAGAAATATACAAAAGAAAGTAGTTCATGATTTTGATGTTATAATTTATCAAACTCGCAAAAGAACATTGATTCAACCTGTTAAGCACACAAAAATGATCTTCATGAATGTACAGTAGTTGTGATTCCAATTTACGTCCAGTCATGACTCCCGACTAAGAGTTGTGACTTTGAAGAAGGGTTTTCCAGCCTAAGCCTTTATGGTAGTGCTGCTCGGTGTATACTGTATACAATGTTTGTGTCATTAAAATGACCCCATGTTCATGCATGTAGATATAAGCTCGTCGTGACTGACATTTCACAATACCTTATGAGGATCCATCATTCAGTTGAATTAGTCCCATCTCCCTGTTTCTCTTAGCCAGTTGAGACTTATCTCAATTCTCATGTTACAACCCTTACCCCTGAAAGTGATGTCAGTCTATGTATCTTGTGAGGCAGGCTTCCTCCATTATATTTCCTTTAAGCACCTTTACATGGCTAAAAGAGTTTGATATAATGTACCACTGATTGTCATCCCGGGGGAGGGGTATAAGAAGAGGGGATATCCAGGTCCTCTTTTGAAAGTTTTTGCGTTTTAGAAGGACCCAGAATGCAGAATGATGCAAAGTCTGTGGGAAGTAACAGATTTAAGTATTTTTGAGACAAAATAATTTTTGTCAACGTGGTTAGAAAAATGTTCAACTTTTCAATATTCTTCCAGTACTGTTTGCACACCATTCTAAGTCACGTTGCATGCCACATGTGGCGTGTGACGCTATTTGAGGAAGCCTGTTTTAAAGGATAGAAACATGGAGGTTGAACTGTCAGTTTCTTTAATATCCTAGTAGTTGATTATGAGCAGCATGTTATTCCAATTCCAGATTTACTGTAAAAAATTTGAGGTAATATTTGTCTGTGAAGAGAGTTAATTGCAAGATTTTTAAATGTATTATTAAACATAAATCTGAAATAAAACAATAATGGCGGTAAATATTTTGCTTCAAATCCTCTTTGGCTGTGAAGCATTACTACTGAAAATCTAACAAAACCAACACATCAGAATGGATTGCAAATCTACATGATGACAAACATACTGTGGGTTTGGTGTATATCCTGTGCAAGAGAATCAGATCAAATGTTATCTGATTACAAATGAGTGTTCTCATTGCAGTCATGCATACTTGATGTTGCCCATGAATTCTTTTTGTTAAATGTGAGCATTTGTTTCATTTTACATCAGGAGAGGAGGACGTTTTCTCCTGTGGGAAATGCAAGAAGGAGTTTTACAAAATGGAAGAGTTCTTGTCTCATAAGAAGAAGAAAGTCTGTAAGAAGAAAGAAGCCCTGGTATCTAAAAGTGGTTTTGATGGTATGAAGTATGACTATAAATCTTCAACTATAAATCCATCATCTCCCTACTGATCAAAGGATGGTTTGGGGAAATTTCCCTCAGATTAAAAATGTGTTGTAGTTGTACCAAAGACTGTTCAGAGCCTTTTTACAACCAACCCCTTTGGACAACAACACTCACTTTTCCTGTAAAACAGTCTCATCCTGCAAAGGTGCCTCAAAACATTTTGCATGAGTCTCCCAGGAAATGCTTCTTTGAAGTCTCATTATCTGTTCATTGTTGAATTTTAGAAGGCAAAGCCCAGGAAGAAAACAAAAGTATTGTGTTCCAAAATAATCTACCTTGGGAAATGTTTTTCAGCTTAACTTTTGATTTCTTGCCAATGGCTGAAGGAATCTATGGGATGTCAATGTGTGTGTACACTGTGTGCATATATGTCTGAGTGCTTGTTTGTATGATGTTTTACTTGTAAACCCATATATTAAATATCTCAAGAAGGGTAACAGTGCACAGTCTCACAATTGTTGTGTGGGTTTGTCATACTGAATAGACAATTTCTATTGTTTTTTGAGGAGGTCAAAGGTCATTTGAGGGTCACCAGAGATGAAAATGTGATAAACATTGTAAACACAATATTTCAAGAAGGGTAACCAGCAGTATTTACACTTGGTTTGTAGGTTGGCCATATTAAGTAGATGACCATTATTGATTTTGTTGGTGGTCAAAGGTCATTTGAGGTCACTAGAGGTCAAACTGTGCTAACTTTGTGAACACTGAAAGTTGTGAGAAACTTTATACTTAGCCTGTGGATTGGCCATATGGTCCCTATTGTTTTTGTTTGAAGTCAAAGCTAATTTGATATCACCACAGTCGAAAGTCTGGAAACCTTTAAAGTGAAATATCTCAAGAGGTGAATGTTGCTGGAACTTCATAGCTCTTGATGAGTAAAAAATCTGACATATTTTTATGGAGATCTAAAATAACTTGGTCAGAAGAGTTTATTGTTAAATTCCTTGTAAACACTTAATCTCAAGAACTTGACAAGGAGGGAAAGTTCGTGGAAATTCGAACATAGTGTGTAAGTTGTCCATTGTGAGTAGGTGATCATTTGTTTAATTAAATTTCAAGAGATGTTTGCAAGGCTATCAGTTCTGCAATGTAGTGTGCTGTAAAGTGCCTCTATTGATACTGTATTGGCAAGGCATCACAAATTTCATTTGACAGTTTGGTTATGAATAAAGAGAGTGGCCATTGATGTAAAATTTACGTACAGTAGGAAAGTTTGATTGCACCCAAACATTTTGTGCAATTATGCAGAGCATTTTCAATTTCAATTTATGAACATTTAAATCGGTGATGAGAATAGAGTTGGGCTGACCATCAATAACATCAAACATCTCAGTAAGACACAAAGTCAGCTCATAGACCAATAGGTTAGTTTCATTTCTTTCACTGAAATGTCCTTCATTAGGGATTCCAAATTTTGCAAAAATATGGGAACAAAACAAAGGAGAACAGGGAAAGCCAAATCAGTAAAATGTACGTGATGAGAATAGAGTTGGGTTGACCATCAATAACATCAAACATCTCAGTAAGACACAATGTCAGCTCATAGACCAATAGGTTAGTTTCATTTCTTTCACTGAAATGTCTTTCATTAGGGATTCCAAATTTTGCAAAAATATGGGAACAAAACAAAGGAGAACAGGGAAAGCCAAATCAGTAAAATGAATACATTTATCAAACAACTAATGAGAGTTATTGATTTTGCAGATAGTATTTGTTTTACTTGGCATTAAGGTTGAATGCAAGGCAAACATCTGCTTCCTTAGCATAAAATTATTGAAAATTGATTTGAACATTTTTAAAGAAATGAGGACAAATTTCAGAGGTTTTCATTTCATATGTGAAATAAATGATTTTTATGATTTAGTTATTATTGCTATGAACATCATACTTGGTTCAATTTGCCGAAGCTAATACATGACATGTAAAGATTTGCAGACATTATAACCATTCAATGAGAGATTGTCAGTAGTTTGAGAAAAGCACAAAATAGACATCTAAATTTTTCTATTGTGGCTTTGTCATTAGTTGAGAAAATTGATATGTAGTATAAATCAAGAATGCTAAATGCAATTTGAAACATGTAAGTACAACATTAAGTTCAACATTCTAATGATGAGCTTAAACTTAGTTTTAGTGGATATATAGCATTAGCATTTCTGGCAAAAATGATGAAGTCATTTTATTATGTTTGTTTAGCTAATAGTGGTTGCATCTAAAAATCCCAGATACAAGTTTTTCCTCCCCAGTTCAAACTTTTTCATCTTTCGACAGGAAAATAAGTTTAAAAAAAACTGTCTGTCTGTTGCATGTTGCTCACTACTGTGTATTTGATAGCTGAAAGGTTTTGACATCCTGACTGTTGAATCAACTCTAGTTTTGATCTTCTGACAGCAACCATATTCCATTGTTATCTAGATGCAAGTATTACTTGCAGGTCATATTATGATGTAACATTATTGCATGGAATATGGACACATGTACAGTGTATCAATCTGCCTTTAACATTTAAATCAAGGTATTGTTGTATCATGTCTAGACAGTGAAGTGTGTGATCTTTCCAGACTTCCCTTGTTTTCTTTTGTCCAATTAAGAAATGGAAGTTTTGCCTTGTCACAGTTTTGACTTTTATCCTTCTTGCTTTTCTTCCAGGGAATAATAGAGTGGAGGTAGTAGAGAGTGCTGAAGATGGAATTCCAGCAGACTTGTTTGAAGAGACCCTTTCAGCTAACGGTGATGACAGCAATGTAGCTATCGTCACAGAAGAAACCTGTAGATCGAATGATGCCATCTTCTGCCCATTCTGCAGCATTTCATGTAAGAGCACCAAAGAACTTCCTGCTCATTTTGCGATGAAGCACAATATCCCAGAGGAGAAGACACCAATCATCATGGAGAGCTTTAGGGAATCTTTGCGGTCTGAACAGGTAAAGGACGAAGGCAAAACAACTGCAACCTCCGAAAAAGAGCAAAGGAATGGAACGGGCCACGAACGACAGGAGGATGGATCTCTGTCAGAGACAGCTAAAGTAAATGATGAGAAAAATGCTCTGATGAAAGAACTAGGACTGTCAGGTAGCACAGTAAGCACCAGTAAAGAACAAAACCAAAGTGTTAACAACATTGCCCTAAGATGTGACATTTGCGAGACGTCCTACAAGTCACCTGCAAACTTGAAAGTTCACTTAAAGAGCAAAGGCCATAAAGGAAGGGCTTCTGCCATCGGTAAAGAAACAAAACGGTCAGAGGGGAAAGTCACAAGTAAAGGTGCATCCGATGTGTCAAAGGATGGTGATAATTCTTCAGGTGAAGACGACATAGTCGATGTAGATACGGTCCTTTCAGATGAGGAAGGAATTGTAAAAAAGTCTCTGAAAAGATCATGGAAGAAAGTCTGTAATATCTGCAAGTTGAACTTTTCCAGTCAGACTGAGGTCATTCAACATTTGTCAACCGCCCACTCACAGTGTGGGAGAGGGAAGAGGTCCAAGAAGGTATCTGTGAAGCTCAGAATGAACACCAGCGAAAGTGAAGCGTGCAAAGCAGATTCTGAAAGTGAGGTTGGTGAACCCTCGACAGAAAGTAAAAGAAGAGTGCGCAAGGAACCTGGAGAATGTCATCACTGTGGTAAACTCATTCCTGCTAAAGCCTTTACAGTTCATGTCCGAAGGTGCAATAACAAGCTCAAGTACCAGTGTGTCCTGTGTAAGCACCAGTCAAGGGAACGATATGATTTTAACATCCACATCGACCATCACAAGGTATGGTGGAACATGTCCGAAGGGTCTGTTAGAGAAGCAGACACAACAGAGGACATAGCAGTCGTCCCTGTCATAACGGAAGAGAAATCCTCCGACCATGGAAGGAGGGATCCTCTTTTTGGCGAGGAGTTGGGAGACACTACACTCTCAGAGGTAGACCTTGCTGCCCTGGGACTAATGCCCCGTAGCAAGCTCGAAGATCAAAACAAGAAGCACGACTTGCAGCAACAGGAGCACACATATGCCTGTCAAGAAGAGCAAAGAGATGGTAAAAATCCAATCGAAGAGGACATGTTGGCATCAGAGGAAGTCATCAGAGAGAACTCTCCAGAACGAGAGAGCAGCAGTCAAAAGTCAGGTGGATCTAGACTGAAGTGTCATCCGTGCGACAAGTGGTTTCATCGTAGTGTGCTGCCGGATCACATGTTCAAGTTGCACAACATGAAGAAAGTCTTCCAGTGCAGGGATGTCAATTGCTTGGAGGTCTTTGACGTGCTGAGCAACTTTGTCATGCACATCCGAAGCCACTCGTCTGAGCCAATGTTTCAGTGTGGCTGCACCACCTGCAAGAAGGGAAACCCTGCAGGTGGAGAGATCGACTACTCTGCAGCGATTAAGAGGCTTAAGATGAAAAACTATTACAAGAAACTCATCTACAAGTGCACGACTTGCTGGTCACGTTTCCCATCCCAGGTTAGCTTGGACAAGCACATCCAAACAGATACACATAATTACCCATGTGAGATATGTGGTAAGCTTCAAAACAGCAAAAGTCAGTATAGATCACACATGTTGATTCACCAGCAGACTCACAAGTTTCTCTGTGAGCATTGTGGGAAAGGCTTCAGAGTCCAAAGAGACTTGGTAAAGCATGTGGCCTCCCATTCTGGAGACAAACCTTTTGCCTGCTCACAATGTGAGAAAAGGTTTGTTTTCAAGGCCAAACTGGATCGCCATTTTACCACTGTCCACTCTTTGATAAAGCCCTTTGTTTGTCCAGAGGATGGTTGTGACAAAGCTTTCACGAGAAAGGATAAGTTAAAAGATCACATGTATACTCACAGCTCTTCTCCACCATTCAAATGTTCTTTCTGCCCTAAAGGGTTCTACCGCAAGGATAACCTACGTGACCACGAGGTGTACCATACCAGACAATACAAATATAAATGTAGCAAGTGCAATAAAGGATTCATGAGACCCAAAGCCTTAAATCAACACTTTGCTTCAGATCACCCAGTGCAAGTTACTGGTTCTTCATCCTTAAATGAAAACTGTAAATCATCTGGAGGTTCGTCTGATGCCACTACAGACATACGGACCACCAGTCTTGCAGGTCAGCCTCACAAACAATCGGAGTATGCTGGATTCACTACGCTCCAGATAGATGAGCAGGCCTTGAACAAAAGTGGTTTCCAACCAAAGCAAGCCTTCGCATTGTTACCTCACCTGCAAAGGGGAACGGAAATGACCAGATCCAGCAACCTGATGGGCAATATAAACTCGTCTGTGAATGCCCTGGTCCAGATCCTTCCCGCAGGTACAAGCAACGTCGCTCAAGTGACCGCCCAGTCAAGTCAAGGGTTATCTCTGCCAATCCAGTCTCCGTCAGCTGCGGCTAGCAGCCAGTATAAGTACACGCAGGAAAAGCTGGAACAGGTCACCAGACAAATACAGGCGGTGACCCAACAGTTGATCGTGCAACAATTAGGTGGAGAGTTTCTGCAAAGTGAGAACAACTCCAGTAATGCCCTGTAGTCCACCTTTTACCACAATTCTCTCCTAGTTAAAACATGTTGAAGTTTAAAGGACTAAATCAATTGACATCAGTATCATTGCCAAGTATTAACAGAAGGAAGTGCAACCTTCAGGATATTAAGACTGATTTATTTCCAAAGTGCGACAAGTGGTTCGAGGATTGGTTTTACATCTGGTTGGTTTTAACGAAAAGAGCATACAATGTGATCATGATTGCGTGTGTGTGTGTGGTTTGATGCTTAACTTGTTAATACGATGTCATTTGAAATTAAGCAAGTCAGAGAGTTCCCATACATGGGTTGTACATGCCCCATATCAAGTAGGAGAACCCCTTTTGTTCTTGGTGGAGGTCAAAGTTCATCTTAGGTCCCCAGTCATTAGGTCTTCAGTCATTAAACACTAAAACCCTAAAACTTTGTTAGCACAATATTGCAAGATAAGAATCATGGAACTGTGTGATACTCAGCAAGATAATGTGTTATAGCAATAGAAGAACTATTATTTTTGGTGGAGGTCAAATGTCATGTCATCTGTAGTTAGCAGAGATCAAACACTGATAACATAGTCAACAGGATATCTCAAGATAGAAATCATGAAAAACTGTGGTACTTACCATGCTTATGATAATGTCAAGTAGAAGGAGTGGCGGTGCTACGGGGGGGGGGGGGCATGAGGGGGCATTTGCCCCTCCAGATTGTTTCCTTCCCCCCCAGTTGCTCTCACCCTTCTCAATCAGATCTTGTACTCATCCAAAATTAATTTAATCACAAAACTATGTATTGGCATTGGACTGAATAAGAACAGCTTCCAGGGAACCATGATTGATAAATGCCTAATTTATGTTACACAGGCTGCCAGTTTTCATATCATGCCCGTAGCCACTTCAACAGTAGGCCAGCCTGGTCAGACCAATTTTTTCTGGAACGTTTACCGTCCAGCATAAGGGAAGGGCGGGTAGGTGGTTGTTTTCCTAAATATAGGAATGTCGTTGTTTTCCTAAATATAGGAATGGAATGGAAGTGTATGTAGCCTATGTGAGTGTGTGTACTCGGTGGTACCGCGTAAATGTGAAATGGTACTCCCAAAGAAAAAAGTTGGGAACCTTGGAGTACGGTCAATCGAAAAAATAAATAATATAAAAATAAATAATATACCTCTCTTGGGGCTTAATTTTCCATCCAGAGATATGTTAAAACCTCAGAGCTTCCGGGGGCTTCGCGCCTTGCACCCCTACCAGGGCTTTGCCCTTGGACCCCACCCGCGAGGCCTCGCGCTTCGCGCTCGGTTTCGCGCGCAACGCGAAAATCTTTGCCCCCACAACATTTTCCTCTGCCCTCAGTTTGCCCCCCTAAGTCTGACATTCTGGCGCCGCCACTGAGTTGAAGAACTCTATTATTTCAGATTGGTAAAGGACAAATGAGGTCGTCAGAGGTCAAACACTTACCAAAGTGTAACATGGTATCTTAAGACAGGAGTCATAAAACTTTTGATAGTTAGCAAATTAATGTCATATGAAATAGAAAAACTATATCGTTTTTGGCTGAGGCCAAATGTCACCAGGTGATGTCATGTGTGTGTGTGCATGTGTGTTCGGGATGCTTTGCCTGTTTACAGGATATCTCAAAAAGGGTAACCTTGACGTATCTCGTACTCGGTGTGGGCTGGTCATACTGAGTAGATGATCCCTATCATTTTTTGTGGAGGTCAAAGATCATGTGAAGTCACCAAAAGTCAAAATTGTGAAAACCATGTTTACAGGATATCTCCATATGCGTAATCTTGACTGATCTCATACTTAGTGCATAGGTTGATCATACTAGGTGGATGATTCCTTTTGTTGTTGGTGTAGGTCAAAGGTCATTTGAGGTCATAAGATTTGAAAGTGTGAAACCTTGTTTACATAATACCTGAGGATGGGTAACCTTGACTGATCTCATACTTTGTGTGTAGGTGGGTTGGTCGTACTAGGTAGATGAACCCCATTGTTGTTGGTGTACGTCAAACGTCATTTGAGGTCACCAAAGGTCAAACTGTGAAAACGCTCTTTGCACATTATCTCAAGAAGGGTAACCGTGACTGATCTCATACTAGGTTTGTAGGTTGATCATACTGAGTAGATGATCCCCATTGTTTTTGGTGGCGGTTACAGGTCATTTGAGGTCACCAGAGGTCGAACTATGGGTAACCCTGACTGATCTCATACTTGGTGTGTAGATTATCCCTATTGTTTTTGGTGGAGGTCAAAGGTCATTTGGGGTCACAAGAGTTCAAACTGTGAAAACTTTTTTTACCCGACATCCCTGAGTATAGTTTTGGGAATGAGTTTGTAGAGAAAATAGAGGGATCTACATTTTTCAAGAAAGTGTGTCATTTTGTATGGGTCATAGATCACTTGACATCAGCAGACACCGTAGTTGGAAATGAAGTTGTGAACATAGTCTTACAGTGTTTGACTCGATATTTGTACTGTATGTGGGTTATCCTTCTGCATGAATATCGGCAACGAATCAGAAAGTCCTTAGACTTTCAGGTTTTAAAATTGGTTTTCTTTTGATATTGGTTTCTGTCTTCACAGCACTTTGCAGTGCATTTGCGAGCATGTGTTATTGATAACACCGTTTATATTCGGAATGATGATTGTGTTTAAAAGGTCGCCTCACAACTTTCTAATTTCCTCAAAAAATGAAATGCAAATTGAAGCTTTAATGGTCAATTAATGGCAAATGTGGACTGATTTTGGACTCTAGATATTAAAACTATGCTCATATCTGTATTGTCATCGTATTTCACATGGCAGCAGTTGATGTTAACAATGTGTAAACAACTTTGCCAAAGCTTTGCATTTGTCTTGTCATTATCTGATCATGTAAGTTCTTAGTACAGGCAAGAACGCCACCCTCGGCATTCCAAGTTGCGACTAAGAAATTGCTCGCAGAATACGAATACAGCCGTTCCCGGTTTCGCAACACGACCGGACCAGAGGATGGAAGAGAGTGCGCCCAGGGGGGGGGGGGGGGGAGACTTTACGTACTCTAGTGAAGAAACACACTGGTCACAGTTACCCATCCAATTTAGCCTTTTAAAATGAATCCCTGTAACTTATTTTCTTAGCCTTTATTATTCCCCCCCCCCCCCCGCCATTACTCCATTATTCTTCACCCGCTGCTCTCGACTAGTCATTGCTATTGCTGACGACAGTTATCTGTTATATTAGATGACCCAAATAATGAGCGTTTCACCCGTCAATGCATCGAAAAATGTGTGTCAGACATACGATCTTGGATGATAATTAATGTTAATTTTCTAGGATACTGTATTCCTGAAAAGTTGATGAAAAAAGTTCAGTGCGTAGAGAAGCCCGGCTTTTAACAAAATCAGATAGCATGATCACATAACACCCGTCTTTAGACATCTTCACTGGCTTTCAGTTCGGCATCGTATTGATTTTAAAATACTGTAATGCCACTCACGTGGGAAGAGCTAAATGGCAAAGCCCCTTGTATAGCTTTAAGAACTCCTCAAACTAAATTCCACAGGTAGGGACTTAAGGTCGGAGGGAGAAATCTAGCTATTCCAAGAACGTCCTCCGTTGCGGGCGATAAAGCTTCTGATGCTGTTCCTTAACTCTGGAACTCTCTCCCTCTGAATATTCGTGATTGTACTACCTCACTTACCAGTACCTTTAAAAATAATCTTAAAGGGAAGTAGGGCGTTTAGAATACACCAACATGACATTCAAAAGAAAAAAGCGGTAATCATCGTTAAACCATTCAGTGTCATCAATAAACATCTACCAAAGTTTCATCTTGTCAAAACATTATGCATGTGATGAGTAATGGAAGATGCATCATTTGAATTTTGAAAAGTTTGGGTGAACAAATAAGTGTTGAGTAAGAAATAACTGAATTTCTATCTGTGAGAAGCTTATTTCTTGAAAAGAAGACTACTGTCCTTCCTTCTTTTGAACAATCTATCATTCTACGTCCACAAACATTGGTTTCAAATTTTTCTCTAAAACAAACGCCC
Source organism: Stichopus chloronotus (assembly GCA_021234535.1). Classification (NCBI taxonomy): domain Eukaryota; kingdom Metazoa; phylum Echinodermata; class Holothuroidea; order Aspidochirotida; family Stichopodidae; genus Stichopus; species Stichopus chloronotus. The sequence continues at coordinate 29,820,846 of CM037832.1, read as the reverse complement.
TATTTCCCTTTAAGACTCACTTGTTCACAATTTCTTATGAGTAATCCTTACTTAACCGACCACTGCCAATTTTTATCCATTTTTCATGTTCTTGTAATTGTTTCGCGATGTTCCTTCTGCCACTCGGATTATGTTCATAGATAGATGGCGCATTATAAATCCTACATGATTATTATTATTATTAGCGTTTCTTGCTTTTGCTACTTAGCTGCCATTGCTACTACGCATCGCAACCTATCAGCTTGTTGTTTCCGTTAAAGTGTGGTTTTAAAAATGTTGATCTGGGGTGGTGGTGTGAAGCGATTAGTAAATATCGTTACTACCGATGCAGGATACTGCCGGGTGAAGAAAAATTTTAAAGAAGTTAATAACTGATGGGGTAAATTGGAATAATTATAAAGATAATAACGTGTTGTTTTTTTTTTTCAAAAAGAAAAAGCCACGAAAAACGACAGATCAGGAGAATGACTACGTACGTCTACAATAGTTTAATCCTTCACAATTTGTTAAAGCGTAATGATGTGCGTTACATTTGCCAAAATAATAAGTTGACGGTAGTTTCACATGCAATGAATTGTAAAAATTGATGCAAAGTGTACTCAGTTTGAGTGAACACTCGGCTTTTCCTGTTTTATATATTTTTATCCGGAGCGCTGGTGGTGGCGTACAATGTCCCTTGCCTCACTTGTTATCGTAGCGCACCGCATGGAGCTATAAATAGCTTGGCCAAGGTCCGAGTCTGCTTTTCATGCCATATGTCTCTATATAGGTGACCAATATCATAGGTCTCTGCTTTTCAGTTTCACTGTTCTCAACTTGAATTAACCTCTATCCACATCACGGTTTATGTGGAAAGGGGGAGTTGTAGTTGAGAGGAGGAACATCAAAATTGTCCAAGTGATGACTCGAAAAACGGATTATACTGGTAATCATTTAAAATGACAGTTCACATTTCCAGGCGTAAAATTCAAAATCATAGCCTAAATTTAGCTATAAAATCATTCGGTGTCACTGGCTCTGTTTCTCTCCAGATTTTGAAATATTTCGATCACTGGGAAGATTTCGATTATTGGGTAGCTATGATTCAATAAGTAGGTCAAATTTAAGTGAACCAAAATTGAAATTGGCTAGCTTACTTTACATTAAAAATATTCAAGTGCATGATACTCTTGAGAAATCAATTATAAACGAATTGATTAAAATAACAATTAACATCAAAGGACAGCGGAAGTCCTCACGAAAAGGACACTATCAGGATTTGCAATTTTTTTTTTCTTTTTGTGGGGGTGAGGTAGCGGAGCGCCACCATTGGTTGACGCGAAGCGTACAAGCAGTTTGACTATACACAGCCCTAAAAAGGGTATCATGTCTGCAATTACTGAATTCAGTGTGAGAAAATCAATCTATGAAAAGTTGTAATACATATCAGGCAGATTGAGGTGATATAAGAATCATAATGAGTACTTCTTTGAGTACTTGGCAAATATTTTGGGCTGAACACATAGGCGTACGTGGGCGCGGGGCGGGGGGGGGGGGTGATTTTATGCCCAAACTTTGTTACTTATAAGCGAGATCAATGTAAGAAGACCTCCACAATGAGTCTCCGCGTATCACGTACAAGAAGACTTTGGGTTCCGAAACTCCCCAGATAGCCGGGAGTGTTCGAATGCCCTAGGCTGCATGTACCCAGCCTTAAAATAGGGATATCATGTCTGCAATTTGAAAAACAATCTTGAAAATGGTAATATATACAAGTACATTTTTAGCGAGACTTCCCAAGGAGGGGAAAAAAATAAAAATACTGTCGGTTACTAGGCAAGAAAAAATGTAAACTGAATTACCAGTTCCCTGCCATGTCTAATGATTGGGGGCATTATATGACAGATGAGGCGCCTGTTTTTTTTTTTTTTTAGTTAGGGTGGGGGTTTGACTGAGATGGTAGCACTTTTGCATTCACGGCGCCCATAAAGGGACCCTCAAGACTATCGTCACGAGCTGGCGCGGATCGTACTAGAAAATCTTTGGCTATGCAAACCCCCTTAAATGCTGGAAACGGCACTTACCGGGTTTCCTGAGCTGCCTCTACCTAGCCATGAAATAGGGATCTCATGTCTGCAATTATTCAATTAATGAAAAAAACCTCGTTCTGCTGAACAACTGTAATAATTTTATTGCTCTTATCTAGAATTGCTCTTATCTTATGCTACTGTAATTCCCAGAAAAGTTAATTGAATAATTTTTACTTTTTTTAAGGTCGTAATCACAAGGTAACCTATAGACAAAATCTGGTACAATATGCCTACTTTGCATCTATTATAATTTTTCTTGACAAATTGTAGTTCCAGAAAAGTGATTCGAACGAACTTTACTCTCTGGCTATTACAGTTGATTTCACTAGTTTACCACAACCGTCGTGGTGGTTTATAAGTGTGAACCAGGTTGCGTAAATTGCTGTCGCAAATGCATGCTTGGCATTAAAAATTGCTTTAATTTCCAAATTGTTGCTCATTTTTATGTATATTATTTCATAGCATATACTTTTGCGGGCATGCAGATTGCCCTCGACTCTCTGACATTTTATCGCCATCCCCCCCCCCCCCGGCCTTCCCTTTTCCGTCTCTCTCTCTAAGACATTGTTGAGGAAGACTGGGTGAAGGGAAAAATAAGGGTAATATGAAAAAGGGAAAAGCGAAAGTATATGGGAACCTAGGGCAAACCTTAAATATTTGTGATAACGAACTGATTATTTTCTAGGTTACATTGCAATCAGAGATTGAAAAAGTAACTGTGTTTGAACTGATACCTGTTTTGTTTTTCAGTTTTTTTCTAGAACTGCCCATCAGATCATGAAGAAAAGTTATCCTATTGTACCATTACTTGTGAAGAGTCCCATGCATCAAGGATTTCAAGTGCATTTTTGCTTATGTGGTTTGTCGGAAACGAATTTCGAAAGAAGGAATAATAACAAAACAAGAAGTTCTGTTTGTTACCTTGTATTTAATCAGCCTCAAATTTGTCAAAACAAGATGAGAGCATGGAAAGTAAGTTAGCTGTAGAAATTGTCTGAGTGTATTCAATGATATACATATAAGATAGGAAAACAGTAAATAAGGAATTTCACTTTTTAAGTTTGATATAAAATACAAAGGCCTCACATTATTCAATGAAATTACACCCTGCAGATTACAAAACTGTTTGTAACAAATATAATACACTACGGTTGAAGAAATCACTAACTTTGTTTTGAAGGTTTATGGTTGTGATTTAAGTTAGAGGTAATGTGTTTATAATACTATAACTCTCCAAATCAGTCAGTTGACCTGGTGCGTTGACTGCAGTATGAAAGGATTACTACCGTCGTTACACCCACAATTTAATTAATAGCGTCTCGACTTGGAAACTTCATTTACGTTGCCAGACGTCCAGACAAAAAAGAGTGACAACACTGATTTGGTGTTTCCTTCAGCCTTGAAAAACCATAACTCCAATGACAATATGTAGACAACCAATTCATGAAGACCCCCCAGCCTTCACAGTCTCTTCAGCCTTTTAATCCTACGAAAACCTATTAGTCCCATACAAGTGAAAAATATTTTGTCACTACAAATTAATTCGAAATACTGTTTTATGACTTTATATGTAAATACTTCCACATTTACTCTGTTTCTTTTTCTTTCAACATTACATACACAGACATTATCAACACACATCCCGGACAACATGTACTGCTTGGAACCCATTTTGGGGGAGAGGTCATATCGGGAGGAATGTAATATTAAAAAATAGTTGGAGAAGTCGTCGAACTTCATAACGATTCATTATTCCAAAGATAGTAAAATCTGAAAATAGTCGTTTTGAATTTACGGTGCAGAGCGATACCGCCATCCTTGCACTTACATCAGTTTAACCATAAACGATTTGAAAGCAGGCCGGTATATATCCCTGTTAGCTATCACGGCAATGTTGAGAACATATATTAGTATATATTGAGTGTAACCCTGTCAGCCGATCCTGTCAAAGATTTTCAGTCCGTCTATGGCGAGACAAATGCCCATTAATTTGAAAAAAAACAAAACAAAACAAACCTGGTTAATCGACCAATAAACCTGGTCTGTCGACCGATAATCCATGTTTATCTGTTGACAAAGCGGGGAGGGTTTTCGAATTATTGGGCATTTGGCGTTGACGAAGTTCATCTATTTAAGTTTACTGCGCCAAACGTTAAATAATTCGAAAAAAAACAGGTTTCTTTTTCAATAACAGGTGTTATTCTGAAGTAAAAAACAAAATACATAGGTGCCTCATCTAGTGAAACAAACACATTTTTGTACTTCATTTTTTTACCTTAGGATGAACACCTCGGTACGTTCAAAATCTGTTACAAAAAGGCGTTAAAATTATTGGCGTATTATAGCTACACCAGGTTTATCAACCGATAGATCACACTATTCGTAATAACTGGGTATTTGGCTTGCAATATCCGTCAAAATCGGAACAGGGATTAAACAGGAAATGACGTCACATTTTAATTTTTTTTCTCTCATTCTTAACTGTACATTAATAAAACTGTACGTAAGGCTTGACTACTGAGTGAACTACGGTAATTATTGAAAAGAGGTATTATTTGTTTTAATATGGATGGCAGTCTAAGAACCAGCCTAGAGTAAGAACATGTTAACTGGCATTCTGTTGACTAGATTTAATTCGGTATCTTTTGCATCACTCTGTATTCATATAAGACAATACAGTAATATTGTTCTGGGCTGCAAACAATTATCAAATTGTCTTTGGCAAACGTCAAGGCTAAACCAAGCAACGTTGAAAATGTTAGTCTACAAAACTCTCCTTTGAGAACTCTAAGGCGATTTCATTGGTTGGTAACTTAAGGCAGTGACTTGTATTACTTTCTCCTACCCTATACCCCACCCCATCCTCCATCCCAAAGTCTCCATCCATTCAGGATGTTATAACTCATACTAATTCATGTGACTTCAACCGTCCGTTGTATTACCTTGTCGTCTTTCCTGATTGCCATCCCCACGCATGCTATTAATATGAGCAAAGCCCCCACACCCGATAGCCAATGTGGTATGATGTGTACGATCAAAATTTGTAACACGTACACGAAAACAATGTTTGACGCTAAAATGACCGTAATAACCACCACCTTTTCCCTAGAAACTGACCAAAAGACCAATATCTGTCCCAAAGCCGTCAGAACGCCACCAGCCAACGCCAAAAATATCACGTAAGATTGTGCACAGTCCCAACGTCGGAAGGCAAACCATATTACACAATTTAGACATAAGTTAACACAAGAGTTTATACTGATTATAATGTAAGATTGGATATTTGAGTCGGATAATTTTTTGCCGACCGAAAACGACAGGGCGAAGCAGAGGGCGCTGCCGAGAGCCAGGACCGTCCCGAACACCTCGTTACCATAGGCATCGTCCGTGGAATTCTGAAAGAGAAAAGACGGTCGTGCGATGAGCACTACCCCGGCGATGCAAAATAAAATCAGTGGAAAGTCGACAATTCTCAGCGACTGCTTGAGAAATATCCACCCGATTACGGCGGCGAATGCCGGCATCGATCTCAGCACTGAAATAGCATCCCCGACCGGCATTGCCTTGATGGCGAAGTTGATTAAGGTGATTCCTCCGGCATTCGTGATTGCACAGAGTACAAGATAAAACCATTCGATTTTATTGTACCGCCTCAAGAGGACAGTTTTGTCCTTGATGGCGTGCATAACAGAGCATACCAGTGACGTCATGAACATGGCAATTGCGAATAACACCGTGAGTTGAATGGGGTTGATGACGCGGGTGGATATCTCCATGAAAATATCAGAGAAAGACATCAGGATGACCCCCAGCAGAGAGACAGGACCCCCCACCGAAGGCAGCCAGGTTCTAAGACAAGACAGGTGCTTCTTCGGAAGGTCATTTCTTTCGAGATCTTCCCTATATTCCTCCTCTTTTGAAAGACAGGTTTCTCTCTCTCTGTAGCACTCGTAGTTGCCATTTTCGTGCTTCCCGTGGGGTGTTTCTTCAGAGGATGAACACTCCACGTCTCGGGTTGCCATTTCAAATCACTCCACCTGCAATTATAAGAGGAAACGAAACATCGGTAGAAGACCACTTGCTTAAAAGGCGTGTGAGTAAGCTTAGTCAAATCATTGAGCTACCACACGGATGGTCAAATGTGTCGTTCGTATGTCAAAACTCAGTGAAACAAATCAGTTGAGACATGCGAACACTGAAACTGTGACCGGCAGGCCCGTAGACAGACTAACCACATTTTTTTCTTTGGTGGGGGGGGGGGGGGGCAGCACATCAATGTTGGAATTTTGCCGGCCTAGGGGAGGGGTCTGAGATATCGAAATCGATTTCTTGATATCATTAATTGAATTAATGATATCATAAATTCATGTAAAGATATCCTTCATTACGTTTAATGATATCATCAAATATGACGTCACATTTTCTTAATTCCACCTAAAGATATCTTTAATTCGAATTAATGAGATCATCAAATATGAAGTCACCGTCATATTTCATCATTCCTACAGACAAGTCCGGTGGGACTGCATGATGTGGTTGTCTCAGTCTTACCCGTTATTTCTAAGATTTTTGAAAAACTAGCGTTTAACAGATTGTCATCTTTTACGAATAGAAATAATAATCTGCTGTATTCACGACAGTGTGGAGTTTAGGAGGGTCACTCCACATACATGGCTGCCTTAGTTGTTAGCAGTTTGTTGACGACTTTATGCAGGACCATAATTTAGATCAGACTTGGCAATGTAGCCTTATTTATTGATCTATCTTAAGTGATTGATACAGTTAGTCCTGGCATTTTGTTGAATAAGTAACAAATATGGGATACGTGGCGGTGCAATTGATTGGTATCATTTAACAAATAGGAAACAATTCGTCTCTTTGGCTTGATTGGACTCAACTCTCAATAATATTTAACTTGGTGTTACGCAAGGTTCTATAGTGGGACCACTTCTTTTTTTCTATTACACACAAATGACTTCTACAAATCATCTATTGTTCTTAAATTTATAGTAATTATTTACCGATGGCATAACTGTCTATTATCATAACCCTGACATCATTCAAGCCCTTCAAGTGGCTTCTCTATAGGATAAGATACCTGCTTCTAGAATGGTTAGCGTCAAATAAGTTTAAGTCCTTAAATATTAGTGAAACAAAATTACTGTTTTTTTTTAAATAATCTCAGAGATCATACTACAGAGTTTTGTCTACGTTTTAAGAATACCACCATTACAAACAGCAATTCTGTCAAATTTTTAGGGGTCGCAGTTGATGACAAGCTCTCTTGGACGGATCACATTTACAAGGTTAACCAGAACGCAGAAATGCATTGTGGTTTCGATGACCCGCTTAAGAGAATTTTTTTCTGAATCTGATATAATAGCATTAGCATGTGTGACATTAATCTATGTATGCATCATATGAAATATATGAATCTGTACAAGCTTCCTTCCTTGAGATCATATCTACATGTTCACAATTTGACCCTTGTTGACATTGAATGACCTTTTACCTCCATCAATTGGTTCTTGTGCTCAATGAGATACAACTACGTATTGAATATGACATCTGCCGTAGCTTCCCTTTGTGAGATAAGATGTTTACAAGAATTCCATACTGTGACCCTGTTGACCACAAATAAACTTTGACCTTCACCAAAGACAATGAAATTTTTGCAAACTCAATGAAATACACCTACAATCTAGGAATGTATAGTGCATGCAAATGTCTGAAAATGTCTTCTCCAAGATCTTTATATGAGAATATTTAAGTTTTGAAACAAAAGGCTTCTTCCTTTCACAATGATAAAGATACATACTAAGAATGAAAGTATCCATAATTTAAACCCTCAGATAGTGTATGCAGCATTTTCATTATTTGCTCTCTTGTGACCGTAGATGACCTTTGACCTCCAAAAACAATAGGGTTCTTCCTCTCAATATGACAAACCTACATACCAAGTATAAAGAGTATCCATCATTCCTATCTGGAGATATTGCATGCACAAGCTTTTCACTCTGTGACCTTTGGTGACCCCAGATGACCTTTGCCCTCCACCAAAACAATAGAATTCTTCCTCTCAATATGACAAACCTACATACCGAGTATGAAGAGTATCCATCATTCCTATCTGGCGATATTGCGTGCACAAGATTTTCAGGATCTGACCTCTGGTGACCCCAGATGACCTTTGACCTCCACCAAAAACGATAGGAATCTTCCCCTTAATATGACGAACCTGCATATTAAGTATGATGAGTATCCATCATTCGTATCTGGAAAAATCGTGAGCACAAGGTTTTCACAATTTGACCTCTGGTGACCCTAGATGACCTTTGACCTCCACCAAAAACAATAGGGTGCTTCCTCTCAATATGGTCAATCTACATACCAAATAATGTGCTAATGCCAATAAACAACATCACAAGAAGTCTTTTCGCAATCTCGATTGCGCATGGGCATATCCTCAAAATTGGAAGCTAAACAAACACCGCCAGTATACCTACGACGCAAACCAAAACAATGAGTTTATTGATTCCTTGCGGAAGCAAAAAGGAATCTATGCGATGGTGATGTCGTTTGTGTGTGTGTGTGTGTATGTATGTATGTGAGTATGTGACACTTCGCTTGAAAACACGGTATCTCAAGAAGGGTAACCATGACTGATCTCATACTTGGTGTGTGGGTTGGTCATACTAAGTAGATGATCCTTATTGTTTTTGGTGGAGGTCAAAGGTCATTTGAGGTCACAAGAGGTTAAAATGTGAAAACCTTGTAAACACGATATCTCAAGAACGGTAACTGTGACTGCTGTCATACTTGCTGTGTGGGTTGTTCATAGTGAGTAGATGATCCCTATTGTCTTTGGATGAGGTCAAAGGCCATTTGAGGTCACTAGAGGTCAAACTGTTAAAACCTAATTAGCTAATCATGTTTACAAGGCGTTTTCGCATTTTGCCCTCTGGTGACCTCAAATGACCTTTGACCTCCACCAAAACAATAGGGATCATTAAATTAATATGACAAACCCACACACTAAGTATGACATCAGTCAGTGTTACCGTTCTTGAGATATCGTGTTTACAATGTTTTCGCATGTTGACCTCTGGTGACCTCAAATGACCTTTGACCTCCACCAAAAACAATAGGGATCATCTACTCAATATGACCAACCCACACACTAAGTATGACATCAGTCAGTGTTACCATTCTTGAGATATCGTGTTTACAATGTTTTCGCATGTTGACCTCTGGTGACCTCAAATGACCTTTGACCTCCACCAAAAACAATAGGGATCATCTACTCAATATGACCAACCCACACACTAAGTATGACATCAGTCAGTGTTACCGTTCTTGAGATATCGTGTTTACAACGTTTTCGCATGTTGACCTCTGGTGACCTCAAATGACCTTTGACCTCAACCAAAAAACAATGAGGATCATCTACTTAATATGGCCAACCCATACACTAAGCATGACATCAGTCACAGTTACTCTTCTTGAGATATCGTGTTTACAAGGTTTTCGCATTTTGACCTCTGGTGACCTGAAATGACCTTTGACCTCCACCAAAAACAATAGGGATCATCTACTCAATATGACCAACCCACACACCATGTATGAAATCAGTCATGGTAACACATCTTGAGATATCGTGTTTACAAGCAAGGCGTCACATACACACGCACATACGCACACACACACTCACCATCGCATAGATTTCTTGCCTGCCTTCGGCAAATAATCAATAATATTAGATATTTTTCAATATTTAATGATATCACTAATTATTCGATGATATTGTAGTGACCATGACTTGCAAATCAAAAGGGAATAACATGTAGAAAAGTCTTCTCTAATTTGATTTGACGAATAATGACTTTCAAGGATCATTATATGGTTATAATTGCATTTTGACGAATAATGATTTAAAATTGGTCTTTATGTGTCTAAATCCGATTGCAAAATAAAGACTTAGGTAAGATCGTTATGTGACTTTTTTTCATAATAATGGCATAAAAATGTCTACTTCAATTTGCCGAACACTCACTTTAAATAGGTAGTTATGTAGTTAATTTAATAATGACCTGCAGTAAAGGTCCTTGTGTGACTATATTTAAGTTGCCACACAATGAGTTATATGTTGTTTGTCGTTATATGGTACAAACTGAGTAATGACTTGTGATTAATGAAAGAAATGGCGGTGGTTATTTGGCAATATCTTTCTGGCACAATAAAAAGGCACCGCGTTGATCCTTATATGGTACTGACGAAGTTGTCAAATAATGACCTCCATCGAATTATATGGTAATTATTTTCGGGCCCCATAATGAACTACAGTATTGCCACATTATTTTTTGTCAAATCCATGTCCGTTCTGGCGTTCCATGCCAGTGATCGTTTCTTTGCTTTCTGATATTCTGAACCATAGGTCACGTTCAAGAAACATTCAAGTGACAAGGCAAAGACCGCGAAATAAGACGAAAAGAACATTTCGCGGGCCGTACAGGAGGAAGCGGACCGCATTTGCCTCGAGGGAGGGGCTGGCACCATCGCCACAAAAAATAGTCCCGTATTTATTTTCCAAAGGTCCATTCATCGCGCCTTAATTAAAATGAAAGGCCCGTTCGATCAGTTACACCCTGCAGCAACTCTCTTGTTGGATATCGGCGAGAATGACATCATTTTTTTCCTTCTTTTAGTTATCTTGTCGTCCGTACGATGAACGTGTATTACGCATTACGAAAAAAGTGTATATACCAATACCTGCTGGAAGGTTAGCAGTTCATACACCGGGCCATGGGCATGGTACGACCCTATCTGTCTGCGTGTTTATCCTCACGTGTTCTCCTAAGCACATGCTTCTGGAGAACCTGAAGCTCATAGACATACACAATGAACATTTATGATCCATATCTAGGGCATTCAGGAACTGCAAAGTCAATTTAGGGGTGAAAGAAGGTCAATATGCGTTTATCACAAAAAAGGTCTTGTCCCATACCTCTGTAATACAGTGTAGTAATTGGATTGTTGGTGTTGACGGGTGTTGACGATCATCTACCATTGGTAACATGGGACGCTCAGGAATTTGATGCCAAAGGCTACATGCTGAGCAGTTGGTTTTTGTAATTGGTGCAGTATTGTTGTTAGACTCTGCAGAGTCTGCTTGGTCTGGAACGTTTCTGTTTTTAACCTTGGTTCCGCCACCTCTGAAGGAACACCCATAAATTTACAGTATACTGCTCTTCCGAAAGAGTGCTTACTCCCCTCATTTATCGCTGCCCTTTCGGCGGACGGCGATCATAGGGAAACGCGATTACTAGATGAGTACACATCCTCGGTTGTGTATAAGTATAGGCTGCAGCTCAAATTGTGAGGAATGTATCAAAGGAGGAAAATTCATTTGCCGAGAAAAACTTTGCAAAGTCTATATTGTTGTAGACACAATATTTCTCCCCCCAGACATCAATATCTCAGCTGATACCTGTAGTTCGTCACAATGTTTCTCTAAGCGGTAGCTTCGGCTGTGTAGGTTGTTCAAACAGTTAAAGGTTATCTTCTTTCAGGGAGATTGTCTGAATTAGGCATACCTCATCGGCCACTTCAGAGGCAGCGGACTGAGGGCATGATATAGACCTAAGCATATGTAATATACGTTGTTGTTACCACACGGGTACGTAGTACGACTCAAGTACGGGTAATTGCTTCGAGTTGCATACATATGCATGGGGTTCATGCATGTGTAAATGCAATTGGATCACTGCATTACCTGAAATGTTCAAAATACTTCATGCAACACCAACCAAAATGAAAAACTCTCACCTAATTTCTAATTTTCTGAAGCTTGGAGTCTTCCTCTCGTGAGTGAATCAAATATAATTGTGGTTCTTTGGTGACCTCGTTTCCTTTTTTGTTTCTTCATCAATGGGGAGGGATTTCTCACAGATATAAATTCAGTTGATTTTAATGCTCAAGAATAATTTCCTCACCCAAATTTTCAAAAAAATCATATGATGTATTTTCTGTAACTTACCTCATGCGTATAATCTTTTGAGGAGATATGCTGGCTACTGATATGTTTATTAGTGAGTTTGCATGACTTAATGGCAACGGGTCGTCTCATAAGCCGAGGGCTTATTCGTTGCGTCATTTCCGCATCTTAGTCTGCGATTCGACCACACAAATCCATGGAGTTCACAGTAATAGTTGACTAGCTCTCACAAGCGACGTAGGCCTACATGCAAAACATGGAACTGCACAGTACATGGAGTGCAGCGATCAGCTCAGATGCTCGTGGTCTTTAAAGTTTCTCTCTTCGTACGCCATGTTGGTGCACTGCAAAAGCGTTACTCCCCCCCCCCCCTCCTTAAAACACAGAGAGAGTAATACTTAAAGGAGAAGGAAACCCTGGGAATATATTTATCAAAATGAAGCAGCAGTGTTTGACAAACATCTTCCCAAAGTTTCGTTCAGAGATATTGTTTCCTATCCAAGTTACACACTTTTGAAATTCAGAGAAGCTTGCTTCCATTTTTGCCTAAGTTAAATGTAAAAGAACTTGAGTAAGTCGAACAATGACGTCACGTAACCACTGATAGCAAGAGTTTTAATGCATTTCTTTATACTCTTTACCCACTATTTCTATCAATTGGGAACACGCTTGTACACATTTTGTATTGAATTACCGACGATATATCATGCAATAATCAAATCATTAATATAATGACTTGAATCTATGCATGACTGTTAAAATTTATTGACAATGAAATATAAAGAAAAACAAAAGCTTTTCAATCACATGTGGTCTGGTGATGTCATCACAATCACAAAATGGCAGCTTCCTGATAATTTTTTCTATGAATATTCAAATTGCAATATCTTGGAAAGTAAGCAACGTATTTAACTGAAATTTGGTACTGGTGTTCACCATATGTTAGTCTCTCATTTAACATTGTCAAAAGTCCTGACTTGCCTTCTCCTTTAACGTGATTTCACATTGCACATTCGCGTTATCAGATCTGCATACCGAGACGCAGCCGAAAGGGGAGACTGAGTGATATAAACATGAGGCCATCGATCATGCGTGATATTTAATTTTATTAATTTTTACACTAAGATTCGTTATTACAAATTCATTAAGGGCAATTGTATCGTAAGTGGAATTGTGAATTGATGGTTTTGATCCATTTTACGAAATCGACAATAAGACTGATGATTATTTGTTAATTATATATGTTTATCTGTTTACTTCGGCACATGTAGGCTTTGGTTTTGACCAATGGCATCCACGTACACATTCATGATGTAGGTATTGTATATAGGCTATGCCGTCCAGCGTAGCGCACCAGCTTTTTTTTTTTTCCGTTCACTGAGTTCATCGCTACGAGAAGGCGCAGCGATACAGGGGCTACAGCCAAAAAGGCATTGCGCATAAGCCCGGGTCAGACTAGCACGACTCAACACGCGATTCAATTTTTAACTAAAATTGCAAAAATTGAACTGCCGTTTACATTAATGAACGTGAAATATAAACTATGAAATCGATTTTTCTCTTTCAAGGAATCCAGGATTGAAAGACATTGTGACGTCATTTTATTCTCAACAACTTTTATGATCAACTCAATTTGCACTAGTTTAGTTGAAAGTTGAACTGCGTATTGGAGTGTGACCAGGGATTTAGGTTGCACATACGTACATCAGAGCAATACAAAATTGACCACATCCATATGTCGAGCCTGGCATTTGAGACATCACACAAACTGGTCGCATGGCCAGAGACATTCCAACCATACCAGGGAGGTTGGGGATGTTGGACGCGGAAACAGCTGCATTTGTACTAATGAATATATATGCTTCCTTTTACTGCATGGTGGAGCGAAGCGAAAAGAACGTGCAGGGGTTATCATTCGCCGCACCTCCACGTACAAAGAAAAGATATTAAAATGATCACACTATGATGGTGAGACATGGTTCAGGGCTTTCACAAATGCATGTCTGTCTGTCTGTCTTTCTGTCTGTCTGTCTGTCAGTCCCATCTAAGGTTGGAGTGTGGAAGACAACCACCAAATTCAGTCAGCTTTCGAACAAAATTTTAGCTCATCTCACCTCTCTCTGGATCTTTCAGTTCTTTGGCATGGTTGCGTAAAAGATATGTGTCTTATGAGATATATATTTATATATATATATACCATGAGCGATTACATTGAAAATTGGGAGAATTGGCAGAATTTACCGCATGAAAAATATTCTTTATCCCAAATTGTTTGAATTCTGCAACTATAACATACACACGCAATCACTTTAAGGCAAACATCTTGCGGTCCCCTGCATGATATAGGGAATTCCTACAAATAGGAACCCTAGTGCATGTGCAAGCCACGTTAGGTCTAGTTGGCTCGGCGCGGATCAATGGAATTAATTCCTTTCCCTTTGAATTTACAGAAGGCTTACATCAAACACTGGATAACTTTTAAACTCACTAGCATACAATGATTCAATATTTGCAAAAGCTATTTGATGAACAGAAAAAAAAACGCAACTCCATAATTTTCGCGCACAAAGCAAAAATGCGATGATTTGAAATTTTCTTGCCTAAAGCTACAGTTCTGTAGGAAGCAACAGTTGGTTATTGCTTCTTTACAACCTTCTGTACATCCTACAGCTAAATGGTAGCATATCTTATAGTTGGAAATTAGGTTGGAGATTCCGCCGCATTTTGTTCACCTGTGTGCGTGAAAGTCCGTGTGATGGACATTTGGGGCAACTTTTTCTTTACTAGTTTTATCCCGTGGGACCGCTTTTGTGCATTGAATATTTAAGTATTGCGTATACATGACGTAAGGATGGTGCGAAAAACTATTGTAAAGACGTTGTGGAATTATAGCTGGCGGAGCAGCATTATTTTAGGCGAGGTGTGATTGTCTCCTGTAACAAGGTACGCTAATTTCGACGGCCCCTGCATGGCTGAAAAAAAAATCTAACCCACTAAGGTACGGAAGATTCACAGTGCCATGAATGGCCAATACGTCAGCTTTCCAATGAGTGGTAGCTTTATATGTCTGTTGAAAACTTCTACAAGGCTTTAGAGGTCACACTACTTTTTGTAATTTAGTGTGTCAGTCAATGGATCAATTAATGGGGTGTGTGTATATATACATATATGTTACCTTAAATACTCGGTGACGACCGGAAATCCGTCCTTCCAGTGAGGTTCCGCTGTGGCGAAGCATGGTGGCACGCTAATTTTCACGCACAAAACCAAACATGCACATAAAGCATGATAGTAGAGTACTCGGAAGCCCTCGACCTACTTTCAGCCGATTCTGTTTATAAAGGTTTGCTCCGGAAAACTAGACTTACTCAGAAAAGATGGTGACCACTTTCTTCATTGTCACCTGCCCAACAATAACATCAGCAGAGGCCCATGGCAGACGATGATTTCCTATGAAAACCTATACCCCACTCTACGCGTAGCGGAGGAGCTTTTTGGTTCAGTTACTCGAAAACCTCTTTGGAGCGGCAGCCGTATAGGTGCCTCAAAACAGGCGCTAAGTAGGCTTCTGAAAACCTACCGTCATCGAAATTCTTTTATCCCACGTGAAATCAAAATGCTTAGTTTTGAGCCATTTTCAGGGCCATAGCTAGGGTCACATCTTTAGGGTGGTGTGAAGGTAAAAATTCCGACTGGCGGGGTGTTTTTTCCAACTATGTCGGCGACCCACCCCGATGGTTTCAGACACTACCTTTCTCAATAGTGTTGAAGATTTAAAAGGGGTGCGGTCTTGACGAAAAGGCATTATCAGGCGTAACAAACAAATTATTAGCAAAACAAACGAAAAAGAAAGCTTGGAGAAGGAACGAGGCTGAGTATAATGGCAGGACTATATCTAAGCGGAGAGCCAAAATTGGTTGGCGCGGAGCTCCAAGAAAATTTTGGATTTTCAAAACCCCCAGACGGCAGGAAACGTCACTTCCTGGGTGTACTTGAGCTGCATGTGCCCAGTCTTGAAATATGGATATCATGTCTGCAATTCCTCAACTCATGTGAAATGGAAAATCAATCTAATACAAGTACTAGCACATACCATATTTTTTGGGTGGTACAAAAATCGTAATGAATTCTCTTCCTTTATTGTTTTTTTCTTTTGAGTACTTGACAAATGCTTTTTTTTCGTTGAACACATTGGCACATCGGTGCCTGGGAATTTTTTTTTTCCCGGGGAAGGATTGTTTTCCCGAATTATCTTTGTGACTAACTAGCAAGGTTACCGTACTATGTACCACCATCGGTAGGTGTGGAGCGTACAAGGAAAGGATGGCTTCTCAAAACCTCCAAATGGCAGGAAACGGCACTTCCCTGGCGTGCTTAAACTGCATGCACCCTGCAGCATTGAAACTGATATCATGTCTGCAGTTCATTAATTCGTACGAAAACAAAAATCAATTTATTAACTAGAGCACCATTGGTGCAGAGGCTCATACATCAAAATCCTGGAGGTACCATTTATGTATCATTATGTCAAATCATAGGCACCTCTGAGTATCATTATACCGAATCATCAACATTGTACAAGAGAATCTGTAGGACTGCACAATTTTCAGAATTTCATAAACTTGTGCTCCAACAGTGCATAAGTTTGATCTTTGTCAATAAATTAAAGTTGTAAAAATTTTAATGGGTACTACCAAAAAAACAATGCTCATAATCAGCATCAATATTCACGTCCAATAATTATGGAAACTGTCAACTTTTACTCATTTTTCTTACTGGTTTGTACTGGCTATGGGTATATGAATTGGTACTAATGTGGAAAAGTAAATGGTCACGAGTTTTCCAAAACCAATTTAAATCATTAGCAACTCACTCATTAGTGGTCATTTACATGTGACTCATAATGGGCCCTCTTAGTTGAATTTTGATAGGTTACTAAAAGTGGTATATTTTGTGAAGACTAACTGAAGTTCACGGAACAACTCAAAGTGCCCCTTTAAGTCCATATACTGGTCAACACACCTAAGGGCAATACAGAGTTTCAGTTAGCATACCAACTAACACTGTCCAATTACTCAATTATCATTCATGCACGATAGGGATATTGGAGATGTGTAGGACAGTTTAAAGGGGCACTTTAATGGGAGAAGGAGAAGCAATTTGCAGAATTTCATAAAATGGGCCATTGGGCCCACATGGGGTCTTGGACTACCAATTCCTGAACACCCTGAAGTGACCAATCATTGAGTATCATTGTGACAAACCATCAACATAGTACAACATAATCTGTAGGAGAAGAAGCATTTTGTAGAATTTCCTA
Organism: Stichopus chloronotus; assembly: GCA_021234535.1. Taxonomy (NCBI): domain Eukaryota; kingdom Metazoa; phylum Echinodermata; class Holothuroidea; order Aspidochirotida; family Stichopodidae; genus Stichopus; species Stichopus chloronotus. The sequence continues at coordinate 29,803,463 of CM037832.1, read as the reverse complement.
AAATGGACCGTAGGGTCCACATGGGACCTTAGACTGAAACTTTTTTGTACACCCCAGATGAGGCACCACCTAGGGATTATTGTGTTCAAGTTAAATATAAATCCATGGATGCATGTGTGAGAAACAACATTTCAAACAGAATTTCACATAATGGGCCATTGGGCCCACATGGGACCTTGGACCAAAAATTCCTGAACACCCCGAAGGGACCAATAACTGAGCATCATCGTGACAAACCATCAGCATTGTACAATATAATCTGTAGGAGGAGAAGCATTTTGTAGAATTTCATAAAATGGGCCGCAGGGCCCACATGGGACCTTGGACCAAAAATTCCTGTACACCCTAAATGGTCCACCACCTATGGAACATTGTGTCCAAGTTTCAGACAAATCCATGAAAGCATGACGGAGGAGAAGCATTTTGAACAATTGTGAACAGATAGATAGATAGAGTGACGCCGCACCATTACAATAGCTCACACCAGCTAGGTGGTATGAGCTAAAAATGGTAATACAAACTGGTGTTTTTGAGGTGATACAAGAATCATAATAAGCTACGGATCCTTCTTTCATTTTTTTATGATAAGCTACGCATCCTCCTCCATTTTTTTTTCTTTTTGAGTTTTTGACAAATATTTATTGATGAACGCATTTGCGAAACGGCGCGTAGAAATTGGAGTGAGGCAACGATCGCTGCATGAACTAATTATGTTTGTTGCTAGCTTAGTCTAGCGGGATTACTACCGTGCAAGCTGAGAGCCACCATTGGTTGGCGTGGGGCGTACAAGAAAAGTTTGGCCTTTCAAAACCTCAAGATGGCAGGAAACGGCACTTCCCGAGTGTATTTAAGCCGCATGTACCCAGCTTCAGAAGATACATGTCTGCAAATTTTACGATGAACGGTAAAAACATTTTATAGAAAAATGCAAATAATTTGGATTGATCTTATCTAGAATAGTTATGCTATTGTAATTTCCAGAAAAGTTAATTCAACAGCTTTTACTTTCTAACGATAACAGTTCTTTTCTTGAGAGAGAGAGAGAGAGAGAGAGAGAGAGAGAAGTTTTCAACTACCAGGTAACCTTAAACAAAATCTGGTGCAATATTTTCCATTTATTGCAATCAATTCTACCCAGGAAATTATAGTCCCAATAAAGTTCCAACACTTTTTACTCTCTGGTGATTAGTTTTTAATTACTTTGCTACAACTGTCGACAATTGCATAAAAAGTACAAAGCCAATTCTTGTACAGATAACGTGATAAAAGATATCCAGCTTGATGAGCAAAAATGTTATGCTGTAAAGAATTTTGATACGAGGGGAAAGTATGACTAGATGAGTGATGGCTAGCCTGGGAGCGGGTTTTAAGGGAGGAGGTGTTCCCATCCCCTTTTGAGAAAATTTTCACCTACTAGGTAACCTTAGATGCAATCTGGTGCAATATTTGGCGTCTTTTTAAGTCGTAAAGTGTACTAGACTAAGCTATGAAAAATTCCAACTGGCATTTTAAGTTTTCCGACGATCGTCGCACCTAGGCTGAAATATGAAAAATTCAAACTGGCATTTCAGAGTCATTGAGAAGTTTTCAATTACCAGAAAACCTTAAACACAATCTGTTGCAACAGTAGACATCTTTGTATGTCATAAAATGAGCTGGACTGAGATATTAAAAATTCCAACTGGTATTTCGGATTTATTGAGAATTTCTCAGTTAGCAGGTAACCTTACACAAAATTTGGTGCAATATTTCGCATCTTCCTATGTCATAACATGAGCTAGACTGAGGTATGAAAAATTTCAAATGACATTTCAGATTTATTGAGAATTTTTTCAATTACCAGAAAACCTTAAATAGTAGTAGGCATCTTTCTACGTCATAAAATAAACAAGACTGAGATATGAAAAATTCCAACTGGTGTTTCAAAATTTTCCGACTATCATCGCTTCTACAGTTACACATGAAAAATTCCATCTTGGTATTTCAGGTTTGTTGACAAATTTTTCAATTACCAGGTAACTTTAGACCCAATCTGGTGCAATATTTGGCATCTTCCTAGCCATATGATGAGCTACTAGTAGACTGAGATATGAAAAATTCCAACTGGTATTTCAGATTTTCCGACTATCGTTGCTATGCCAGATTTGTTTGGAGGGGGTGAGACACCACCCCCCCCCCCGCCATTTCATAAAATCAAAACTGACATATATATGCCGATTCAGTGCGACATAGACAAATTTCAAGGCTCACACGGCACGCTATTCGCGCCATAAGACGTTCTTTTCAATTGGTTTGGTGTGACCTTGTACCCTGAATGCTATTGTCCGTGTCTTTTGTTATTTTGGAAAGATCAATTCGAATGACTAGACGGGATCGTTCGTTTGACCCAAAAAAATAATAACGTTGCATTCATAAGATGTGTGACGCACTCTATATACATGCAGGGAGTCTGCAGCTGGTAGGCCGAGTAGGATTGTTCAGGTTATAGTCGACAGCGAGGGGTGCAGAAAAAAATAGGTATAGTTTTCACGCGTCACTGTATGACAGTGTATTATTTTGTCGTGCTACAAAGAAAAACGGGTAGCCTACCTAGCGAAATAACGTGTATATATGATACATCAGTAGAATATGCATGCCAGGCTATATGAAGCAAAAATAACACTTCGAAGGATTATTAAGGTTATATGGCATGCAAAATTCCAAACAGTACCAGATTAGCAATTTATTAGAACTGTTTTAGGCACACACCGTCGGCAGTAAAAATCAACAGTCTACGCTCCAACACTTTAAATGATCAATACATACATTGGAAAAGTGAAAATTTAGTCAATAAGGAGGGAAATAAACTATCAAAAAACAAGTTAGTGTATTCATGAATAGCCGGAGGCTGATAGGTCTCTGCTGTACTGCAAATTTTTGTGTAAGTTTTGCATTAATCATGACGGACATAATCCAAAGAAACGTACTACATGTGGGCCTCACAAGCAAACTGCAGCTCAACTAGTTAGCTCAGTCCAGAGATGAGGGTCATGGACAATAAGCAACCCGGCCTAAGGATGATGCGGAACCTCATACAGAAATTATGTCTTACAATTGTTATACTACAAAGAATATTGATAATATGCAAACTTCATCAACTTCAATTAAGTGGTATTTTTTTTGTTACAAGAGTTATGTGAATTCTGGGATGAGTATATGTGTGATAACTGTGTGCTGTGTACCGTACGTCCATGTTAATTCATTTTAAAAAGTGGCTGCATGAATACAATTTTAAAAAGAAAACATAAAAGCTAATGCACACGTGTCGGAAAAGTTCAACTCCAGAAAAAAAAACCACACGTATTTTTTTTTTTTGTCTTGTCATGTTTTGTGGTACCATGTGGCGTGATTTCATCAAGCCTATACAGCTTTAAATTACCGGTCTAGCTCAAAGTCTACACATCTATTGGTCATGATACAGAATATAAAAACTTTAAAAGTGCCACCACAGGGCCAAGCCCTGATCAATGGGAATGATATGAATGGGAAAATTCCCTTCGGCGGCCGTATGTTGTAAGGCTGTCCTGGTGTATCAGCTCGAGAGACGCTCACATTTGATGTCCAGAGGGTTGCGTGAGAGTCATTGGAGGATGTTATTTTTTGCATGCTACCTTCAACGACAATAACAAATGATGATTGTGGTTATTCGCCCGAAGAAATTCATGCGAAAGTAAAAGGTATCGGCACGAACGATTTAACCGATCAGCGCGACTCGTTATATTAGGATTACGTTTAGGGTTAGGGGTGTTTCATCCGTGCGAATAACGGAGGTTTTAGCATGTAATTCGCTCGTTGTTGGTGTGCACAGTTTTAACCATAACAAACACTTCACAGAAGGTACGGTATGTCCTAATAACGGAAGTCAAATTCCATGGTGAACAGCGTACGTACTTCTGATATGAATTATTATGCCATATCACTTCGATGACACAGCATTCCAAATGTTATTCCACGATATATCAGTCTTAAATCGTGGTGTGATTATGAGTTGATGTACGCTATATATGGCCTAATTGAAATGATCGCAAAATTCCCTGCATGACTAACTATGCTTCGTTTAACGATCCACTTCCCTAACAAATACATACTGCACAAAGCACAACAAAAATAGTACTGCATGCGTTTTTTCCGTTAAATAAATTTCTTCACCTCGAACGTTCGAAGGGTGAATTCAAAGCAAAAGCACGAAAGTTACATACTTACTGAGCGTGGCAACACCGTGACTCTCACCCAGATATGTATGACCCGACAGCACAAATCGACTTGAAAAACCAACGCCAGATCATACCGTTACAACTATCAGGATAACGCGAATAACAAGCTTGAACCTCGTTGATTCCAAAGGCATAATTTTTCTGGGATCGTATTTACAGGTTCATACTTGTATACTCCAGCTCCTTCAGTGTTTCTGTATGCTGTGATGAGGATCTCTTGATCATCGAGTGTTATACAAGTTGCTGGTAAGGATGGCGGGAGTTATTAAATACAAATCGCAACAATGGGAAGGTTGGCCAATTAGAAAGTTCCAGGCCGCTGACCCTGTGTGCCAACCCGTGTGCATGTGTTCAACAACCAACCCTCATCTATTGTTCACTCCGACCATGGTTATGAAAACGACTGTCTGGATGTGTAATTTCAACAGCTGGACATGGCGAGATGGTGCGTCACTCGTTCAACATTCTCTCAGTCGCTATATATGCTAATTTCCAACGTGCGAGTACACACAGTTTGTCGTATAGTGGCTGCAACTTTGCCGCTGTACTGAGCAGGAACTAGGCCACGTTATATTGTCAATATTACTTGGCATTCTCGTTTGATGTTCTGTGTACATAATGCATGTCGTCCATCCGTGGTGATTTTAGTCTTCCTCTCCTAAGTTCTAAGCATGGATCTACAACCGTGATGCATGTGTGATGGAATACGTACGTTAACGCTTCATTAATGTTAACAAATAGGTGTAAATCTCTCGTTTTCACAAGGGCCGAAAGGTATGGTTTAGATGGTAAATGACGTAGCTTCACACTCCAGGGTAGCTTCCTTTGAAGTACTTAATACGGTCGGTGTCCGTTGGGTCGGAATTGATAAATGATGGTGGCTATTTGCCCGAGCATATTCGTGCGAATGAAACAAATAATTGGCATGGACGAGATCCAAGCCAATTGACAATTGTTAGTAAGGTATGCTGATGTTTACGCTTGGGAGATAGGTTCGCACGAACAACGGAGGTATATTCGCCCGTAATTCGCTCCTTGTTTGTGCGACTAGTTGCAACCTGAAAGGGATTTGCCACGGAAGAAAAATTGATATTTCATAAAAACTAGCAACATTTTTCTCTCTTTATCGGTACAAACCTTATCTTAATAGCATATTCGGTTCGGAAGTTATGAATTTTGAAACAAATATTTATTTCAAAATGGTACATTACGGCGTAAAAGGGAAATTGTGCTGTCACCACGGTCACAATTACATGACTACATGACTTTGTATTTCTTTATAATCTGACTGTCTTGAACGAAACATTACAATAGTGTAAGAGAGTGACCTTACTTTCTACAATATTTTAAGTATAAATCTACACTATAGGCCTACGCAATCTACATTTTTACTAGTGTCAAATTTCATGGTTACATGAACACTTGAATTTCAAAGAAAAATAAAGATTCCTTGCAATCACTTGTCCCTGTTACGTGGCATTTTTTTTAACCTTGAAGCAACTAAATCTTTAAACAACATTATTTTGAATTAAGAATAAGAAATTGGCATGGAGTTTGGAATGTCTACAGTGGAGAATTAATCTGATTTTTTTTTTATTTAAGAAGCCCTTTCACATTTCAGTAAAATATACCTTTCGGATAAATTGACCAAGCCGAAAGGATTAATTGGGACTCGTCAGTGCACGGTTACAGTACAGTATACCGTTGTACATGGATCTGACAATGGAGAAATATCATGGGCGGATTTTTTTCCCTCCATGAATGGCCAAGGGGTGTTGCGGAGAGTGAGGGAGATATTGTTTTGTGCTTCATCTTGTGCATCTATTTTTTTTTTTTGAGGGGATGAATCTTTCCCAGATGTTTATTGATGAGCATGAATGGTTTCACAATTATTAAAGTTATTTTCTTTGTATGCCAGGTTGGTGCATGTAAACATCCTATTTCCCTTCCGGCATGCGATCACCATGTCAGCGACTGTATACTTCTGTATTATTTTCTCATGTAACCGGGAGTTGATATAAGTTTGTCAGACTCGACCCGACTCGTAAACCGTCACGTGTCAGAATAAAAAAAAACGTGACGTTGTTGATCACACGTTTTGTGTATGATCATGCATGGCAATGATCCATGCTAACCTTCGCCCTTTCTTGATTCGTCACACACCGAACACCGAAGTGCGTCATATGGAGATATATTACTAGTCGCTCCATGAAGGCCGTAACATTCGCTTGATTAATGTTGCCGAACCTCCCGAGCGCCTATCGATCTTTTTTTTCAATAATTTTGAAATTTGAAAACCTATATCTTCCTTCAGCCTAAAAAACACTAAAAACAAAAACTAAAGAAAACACTAAAGAAAATCAATTGCAAAAAATGCAAACTTATAACAAATTTAGGCTGGCATTAAGGGGGGGGGGGACACTGCGCTATTTTTCTTGTAATTATGGAAAGACGTTCTAAAAGTGAATTGAGTTTTTCCTAAATGAAATGGTGCTGACCGATCTCCGCAATGAAAGCCAAAATTCTGATTGCCGTTTCAACGTCATAGGCCTATACCTCTCTATCTGTGCGCTGGGAATGATTTCAACTCATTTACTAATTGAAGTGAATGAAGGCTTTCGAGGCAGCATTTGATATATTATGAATTTGGAATTTTGAGCTTTGAAATTCAGTGTTCAGTAATTTACAGACACGACAATGTCATATCAATGTGAATTTGCATTTAGATATAACATCTGAATACGTGGCCTAATTTCAGGCGCTTTCAGTTCCGTCAAAAACTTTCGTTCAATTTCATATGCATGAAAATGATATTTTAGATTCAGATAAGCCTATGTGAAATTTTACTTCAGATACGTAAAGCTTTGAATGAAATGTTCATACGACCTGCTACAGTGTCGAGTTAGAACCTAAGAGAGAGAGAGAGAGGGGGGGGGGGGGGGGAGGGGAGGTGAGGGGAGAATTTAAAAGTCGTGCCTGTTTCCATTCGACAGAAAGACTTGAATCTCTGACAAACCCTTGTAAAATCGTGATATCCATTCATTGCAATATACTTTTAAATGATGTGTTGATTTTATGTCAGACCGTGTCACTGATATTGTCCCAGTAATACTTTACTCAACGCCGGCCCCTCCACTTCACTGTTAAATAAAACAAAATCGAAAGTGGATGGGCTCTCTTTCCTCTCTGTACAATTTGTTTTTTAAGTCACGTTCATACTCAAAAATTTTACTCATGCCAGACACATTCAGACAAACCTTGGATTGCATCTAGCAACCCACCGCTCGTTGCACGCTGTAAATACAGTGAACAAGAATGTATAGGCCTACGCACGCATCATTCGGGATAAAACTTTGCCACTATCGATGCATAGATCTTAATATAGCTATGAATATATGAAACAATTTCAACGAGGGAGTCCCAGATGAAACTGAAGAATACAAATTTACTCAAGACGACAAGACTGCGCACCCCGTCCCCCCCCCCCTCCTCCACCTCCCCTTCAGCTCCCCACACACACCTGCGGGCACGCACACACACGTAATTCCCGTTGCTTGTTCTGCATTAAGTAAATAAGTTCCAAATAGAATTGCAGTGTTTTTGCAGCGTTCGTTGATTGCATCGACGGTTTGGTTGAGTTGTTTGCTTCAGTTACACAAATATGCAAATGAACCGTCAGCTAATAAAACAGTATTTGTTCAATTGTTCGCCGCCATTTTCATAATCGATATCGAAACCTAGAATTTTCAACTAAAGAACAGGACAACAGCAGTTTGGATGAAAAACAGAGACGGCAGATGGCAGTTGCATGTTACTTCGTGTCGACTTCACGCTATGTCTATAGTAGTGTGATAACATTTTTATTAGATAGTGATATTAGTAACGCAGCTGTGCACTTTTTAACAGCGCCGTCATGCTGATCACACAATAACATATGTGCAGATGAAATTACCACTTCAACACCTTCCATTTTCATAAGCAAGACCATATTCAGCAAAGGATCATTTCTACACTTAAACTCTGTGTTGTCGAAAGATCTCTAGTACAAGTTTAAATCCAAATATTGTATTGTCAAACAAAGACTGTAAGTAGAAAAAAAGTCAGGTTTCTTGTTACACGCTTACACACCATGCAGAGTATGTGTAAATCATGAGGTATACAGATACGATATCACATGCTTGTCAGCTTGTAAGACCATGTGATGGCCAAAGTAAGGTGCATGTGTCAAGGGTCTTTTGAGCTGCAAGAATATAGGGTTTTCAGATGAAAATTCCCTCTCCACCCGTACAAACGAGTTCCCCCCCCCCCCCTCGCCCCTGAAGAAAAGAATAAAATTGTCTGAATAGACGGAACTCCATGAATAAAAAGTTCTCTATAAATGGAGCAGGTTTACCTTAGACGATCTATTAAATTATCGGATATTGATGCTCTGGTTGCTATAAAGGATTACAAAATCAAAGGTCTGATTTTTCTGCCGAGTCGAGTTGCAAAAATATAGTTGTCAAATATAATAAAATATAAATTATTAATATAAATAAAACACAGTAGAAAATATAGTAGTTAATAATGATGATGTAATCAACTATTTTCGTTTATTCAGCTACAAACTTAATATTTGTTAATTTGTGAACATGCACATGACGTTATCGGGCCGCGCACAACTTCCAGAGCCACAATGTCATCATCTGAGTGAAGTATCTAAACCAGCCGCCTTGGGATCGGGATAATGCTCATGGGGTGCATGAAAGAGGGAGAATTACGGTACGCTGAGTAAACAAGTACTCACATGTCACGACATATGTTTTTATATTCCTCAAATAGGATAAAAAGTGATGTCATTTGATTCAGGAGAAACTTCCTGTAAATACGGTGATCGGTCAGATCATGTGAAAATTCAGTTCTCCTTTCGCTTTGAGTCTCCCAAAACTTCCCGTATTGAATTTTACCTCGTGACTATCATTGTTCAAGATTTTACACCATATTGCGAAAAGCCAACGAAATATTTGCACATAGCTCTCCTGTTCGGTTGGGATTGTGCAGTTTGCAGTGTGACGTTTGGGACAGTAAGATTCATCCACTGCCATGGAACACCCCACATTTGTGGATATATTCTGTCATCCAAATGTTGTGTGACAGCGATGATGACTGTCATCAAAGAGAAAGTGTTGGTTTTGTTATCCCATGATGAGATTTCTACAACATCAAATAATCAACGTCCTAGAATGAAAGCCCTCTGCATTTTATTACCAAATTTGTAGACCATTGATGTGTATATATCATGTTTCTCATGTCTCTTTCATTGATTATGCGTATACTCCACTGATCTGAGAGTATATTCCTTATTGCGTCGGCTTCCATTTGATCTTTAGACATATTGTAACGCCGAACGAGTTTGAAAGTTCTCACCACCGGACCCGCTTTGAGTAGCATTTTTTCACAGGGACAGTTTAACATAAAAAAAAAACATACATGACAATCAGTGTAGGTTCAAACTTATCTATTTGTAGGCATCTCATACCATGGTCATATAGGAAAAATGAATCATGCGCACCTTTTCCCTGCAAGTAGCACGGTAGAAATGAAACCACAGGGGGGAGTAATACTTTGCTCACATTAAAGGGCATGTCTCTACTCGTAGCAATTTTCGTAAAAGTGATAAATGCGATGCAAACTTAGTAACTTACATTCTTACTTAAATGGTGAGTGCTCCCTGGCTCAAAATAGTCATGCTACAGTGCTCCAATAAACTTCAAGTCAACTCCAGCGATGGGTTACAACAAGTAAAATTTGGCTAACATGGCAATACGTCATTAATGAGTCTAAATCTATATCTGAAATGAGTCTTTTAGTCCGGACCATGGACTTTTATTTAACGGTCAAGGCTAATACTGGCTAGTCATTGGTCAAAAGGCAGCAGCTGTGATCATCTATCTATCACCCCTATCACCCACGATATGTAATTAACAGTTTACCCAAACAAAAGCTGGGAATGAACCCTGCTGTTTACGCTCACGCCCCCCCCCCCCCCCAGGACTTTAATTCCTCAGATAGCATGCTGTTAGAAAGAAAGTGCCCAGGCCATAAACCAATGCAATGCATCCTTTAGTTTGATACTTGGACAGCTACTAACATCAAACCTGGTATTGTACAAGGTGGAGTAATTATCTCCCTGGGAAAATTATCTAGCAATTAAACAAGTCTAAAATGCACCGGAACGTTAACTGTTATTAGACATAAACAAGTAACAATACACCATTTTTGATGCAATATATTCACTGGTTTATTTATCCACTCTGCAATCCGAGATGCAGTGTGCATGAATACGTCATTGATAATTGAGTATTGCTGGTCACCTATGTCCCGGTTCTTTACGTACAGTTTACAATTAAGTTAGCAGTAGATAACAAATCCAACCGATATTTGCAGTTGTAGGTCTAGCATATAACACCTTCTACCCCGGGGATGTATTTACCCTACCCGATCTCTTTTGACAAAAAGTTGCCCCCTTTGATTTGTAGTAAAATTGGTTACCGCCTGCGAGACCGAAGGTCCTCGAGACCGAAGGTCCTCTAGACCGAAGGTCCCCGAGACCGAAGGTCCTCGAGACCGATGGTCAAGGTCCAGATGAGATTTGCGTATGCTATGCGAAATGTTGGCATATTGCAATTATACGACAACGAAGTGTGAATATATCTAATTATCAATATATCTAATTTGCATAAATTTGCATGGATTTTTGCTCTCGACATAGGATATGTCATTCGACGCCATCGTATCACAAATAAAATTTCCAGTTTCATTCAAGGATATCCCATTCGTTATAGAAAATATTAAAGCTAATTGTTGTAATGTATTTGGTGGTCAGCTGATGTCATTGTGCATCTCAATTGGCGATATGATACATTTTGCTGTGATACTACAATAACCAAGCATATTATACTTACTCGCCTTTGGCAATATGTCAGATTCATGACAAAAATCCTCATAATGAATTCAACGAAACCACAATGCATTTGTGCGTTCTTGTTAAATATTACCATATTTCTGGAGGAGGATTGGATCTCCACAGCTCGTCACTGAACATTTCAACAGGAGACTAATTTCCGAGATAGGCTGTTAAAAAAATAAAACCTGAAAACCCAAAGGTTTAGTGATTCCGTGCCATATGGGTATATTATAACAATCCTTGGAATTACCCACATCAATTACAATTTACTCCTTCTTGAAACATCATGTTAGCAAGCTTTTGACTCAAAATTACCTTTTTACCTTCTCTTAAAACAATAGATGTAAAAATTGATAGTGAATCATCTAATCAGTATGGGCAAGGCACATGCTTAGCTTTAAATCCCTCAGTTATACCTTTCTTGAGTTATATACGATAATGTGTTTACAAGATTTTGACTTGTGGTGTCATCAAATGTCCTTTGACCTAAAAAAGCAATAAGGCACAACCACTGAATATGAGTAAAATGGATATTAAAAGTATGATATCTCTCACCATTTCTCTTTTTGATATAGGCCTAACATTTTACATAATTTTGACTCTTTGACCTCTGGAAACTCTAAATGACCCTTGACTTCCACCAAATATAATAAGGATCATCCAATATGAACTCAATATAAACAATCCACATGCTAGGTATAACTTAGATCACTCATAGTTATCCTTCTTTCATATAGTGTTTACAAGGTCTTCACAGTATGACATCTTCTGACCTCAAATGACCTTTGACCTCCACCAAAATTTAGAAGGATCATCTTGTTAGTATGGCTAATCAACACACTAAATATGAGATTAGTCAGGGTTGCCCTGCTTGATATATTGTATTTACAATGTTTTCACAGTTTGACCTCTGGGGAAATCTATATAGTGTAACCAACCCACACACCTAGTATGCGATTAGTAAGGTTACACTTCTTGAGATATTGTGCTCACAAGTTTCTCACGCTTTCTCTCACTCTTCCGATTTCTCTCTCTCCTTTTTTTTTTTTTTTTGCTCCTGAGAGAAGGTGCATAAATTTATAATTTCATACCTCTGCAGCGAGAGCATTTCTGGACATATGTCAAAATAATAATTCGGTAACGGACCGACTTTTGATACAAAAAAATAAGAGCTGGTGTCGCTTTAACCAAAAATTAGCTGAAAGTTGCTGACATAATAATAAGTTGCATATTACTTATACTTGCTAATGCTAACAACACCAAGTTTGTAAATAGTGACTCGTGACATTAATAGTGTGGTGAAGTAAAGTAAGGGACCGACGGGATAAAAATATGGTACAAGGAGGCAGTGGATTTTATCAATAATTGCATCTAAACTTTTTACTGAAACATTTAACACATTCAATTTGATAAAAGGTAAATGTGCCCCAATTACACATGTAAACGTGCAAGAGTGTGAGGATGTGTACCCTCACAATGCTAGCCATCATTTAAAAAGAAGTAACGAACCGTTGGTTCCATTTTTGGTTCCACTAAAACTGATACCTTACCAAAACTGAACTATACACCTGTATACTGTACCAGAAAATTATCTATAAATTAGAGCAATACATACAGCACCAGGTTCTTTGTTCAGGTGAACTGTAATTTAGGAATTAGAGTGCAACATGAAAAATGATTTGCACTTTTTTATTTGCAGTACAGTGTACTCGTAGATCTAAGCAAATTCCCTAAGAAAAAAAATGGTTTAGACTCATTATCAAGTACTATCTGGATATGAACTGAGAATGGTACAGTAGATAAATCTGATTATTTGTTATTTGTAATTTTAAATTGTGAAAATTGGTGGAAATTGAGGTTAGGTGGTTGGACACTACCTAACAAAATGTCGAGAAGCAGAAAACAAATAAAAATTTCCTTCAGTGGGTGAAATGTCCGTGTAAACATGAGTTTGTTTAGTGCACCCATAAAGAAATACATTTGTTGTTTTGAGAGAAAATTTAGAAATTGCTAAGTAACTAAGGAAGTAGTGGGGGAAGTGCCGAGGCACCCCCCGCCTCGATTTCCGAGGCCCCAGCGCCTCGTTTTTCGAGTCGTAATTGTGTCGCCCCCGCCTCGTTTTTCGAATCGCCATTGGGTCACTCCCGCCTCGTTTTTCGAGGGGCCCTTGGCTCCCACGGTTTTGGGACCCCTCTTTTGATGTGGTATTGATTTTTGGTAGACAGGACCACCCAACTTGAGGAAATTGAGAATTTACTTTTTAAATTTATTTATTTATTAATTTTTTTTTTTTAATTTTTTTTTTTTTGGCGCACTTTTGGGAATCTCCATATACGTGTTGCTATGGATAGAAACAATATCGCAATTTTAGGTTGGAACAAATTGAAATGTACTTACCAATCGAGAATAGTGAAAGAGGTGAAGAAAGTCTGGCCCTAGGGTAACGCGAGTTCCCCAAACACGCCCATCACCGTAAGAGCCAACCGATAATAATAATCGAGCGCCGCTTAACCCGAGCTCGGACGGAAGGAGTGCTCTGTCGGTTGTCTCCTACGGTAAGGGACCTGGCTAGGAGAGGCGCTACCTCAAACTTTGAGTTTGCTGGCTCTGTGTACACAATTTAATTGAAAGCGTACGCAAGCAACTTTGTCAACAAGCCACTTCAAGTAATAATTAGCATAAATGTGACGTCATGCCGACATGTTAGTTACCAGAACACTTCTGTATTCCGTTTAATTTCCTTATTTATTTTTGCAAATTAACATTTTACAATTTACGTTTTTAACAATGCACATTTAAACAAGATTTGGCTTTGTTTACCAATACACCATTCTTTCAAATTTTACCGAGACCAGAGAGGTGCTACGGCGAATTTTATACACCGGAGGAGAGAGTGACCCGAAGGTCACTGACGGTATTTGCTGCCACACTGGCATATTTGTTTATACACAGATTTTGAGGAGCGTGAATAGACACAGACTGAGTTACCTTTAAGGAACTCCTCCTCCTCTCCTTTCTATTACCTTCTCTACCCATATCTCCCGCTCTTGTAGAACCTAACCCTTGAGCATAACTCTCTTCCGCTCTCTTCCTACTTTGTACACATGAGTGTCAACAAACGTCGTGTGACCAAAACAAGGGTGGGCAGTCTATATATAGTACATTGTGAAACGTCCTATAACAAACTCGAGCAATGAGTGTATGCGTATTTTTGTTCTCATTTTCTCATTTGCTACCTTTCAAATTTTATGGTATAACTACCACATCGTTCCTTAACCAGGAGCTAAGCAGTCACAAGGAACCTGGAGGTAACATGTTGTAACAGAGAGAAATATTACGATACCAACGTTTTCCTGACCTTGGCACATGTCTTGCTCTAGCTTAAAACCGTACCATCATTCTCACATTACTCAAATGTTACACTGACAAATTAAAGGAGAAGGCAAGTCATGACTTTTGACAATGATAAATGAGAGACTAATATACGGTGAACACTATTACCAAATTTCAGTTAAATACGTTGCTTACTTTCCAAGATATTGCAACTTGAATGTTCATAACACAATTATCAGGAAACTGCCATTTTGAGATTGTGATGACATCACCAGACCACATGTGATTGAAAAGCTTTTGTTTTTCTTTATATTTCATTGTCAATAAATTTTAACAGTCATGCATAGATTCAAATCATAGTATTACTGATCAATATATTCCCAGCGTTTCTTTCTCCTTTAAATGACTTTTGGGGGCTACATACAGTATTTGACAGCTGGAGCTAATTATGACTTGACTCAGACTTGGAGAAAAATGACTTGACCTAAAGTGGGACTTTACTTGTCATCAAATGATGTGACGTGTGACTTGAATTGACTTGGTTGAATAGAGAACTTGTAACTTGCCATTCAGTGACTCGTGACTTGACTTGACTCGACAAAAAGTGATTTGTCAACCACTCTGCTAGTGTACTCACTTTGGTATCTGATAAGCAACCAAACAATAGATCTATATTTCTATGCATACCTGATCTGACAACTCCCTGGTTGGATCGGTCTATGAAACAGTTAGTTGCAACCACTGCATTTTCAGGTACCGAGACTTGAGAGACACTAAAGGATCGTGATCCTTCCGAACATTGATGACGTCTACTAGAGTGTAAATCGACATAAGGAAGAAAAAAGAACCAGTGAGCTTCTGTTTGGTGACAATAAGGTAATTCAAATTTCATTTGTGCTCTTTTGTGCTTTGGCGTGTATTTTTCTAGCCTTAAAGACATGTCACTCGCACAACTAGGCCACACGTTGTCCTATATTCTAATTATTCCGACAAGGCCAAGTACAGTAGTAGTTAGTGCTATTTCGTATTTATTAACTTAGTGCAATTTGTCCTAGGCTGCTGTACTAAAGTGTAACCTTGTAATTGTACGATAGGCCGCCGCTACCCTTAAATGCACAAGTCTTTCATAATCATATGTATAGATGTTCCTGGATGCTCTAACTGAAATTAGGGTATAGGCTGGTCTGATTTATTGCAATGTCCTTTTGTTCTTTAAGTCCATGAACAGACTGGTGTCCAGACAGCACTGGCAGACTTGCCAACTTAAAATAAATAACAGTTAATCTGGAGTTTCTTGATAGAAAACCTGAAGATCATAGCCTACTTGTAATCAGACCTGGAGATTTTCAAAATGTACATTCTATTCACCTGAAGATACTTGTACTAATAGTATTATTGCCAGCAGGAATGCGATTTCAGCCATTCAGTGATCATGTATAGGGTCATAGGCCTACAGTACTTAAGGGATAGTGGTTAGCCCCCCCCCCCCCCTCATCAATTGCCAAGGATGAAACACGTTTGATCTTGATATAAGTAAGAACTTATTTGCAATTGCGTCAAAGTTATTATCCCCATGAGATTTTACATTTTCACCGTGAGGCAATGTGCAAAACCATAACTTAGACTCACACAGTGCCGTAGCTAGGGTCACATTTTTAAGGGGGTATGATGGTAAAAATTCTGACTGGCTGGGTGCATTTGTTAGCGACCCCTTTCCGATAGTTTCAGACGCTTAGAATATATTCTCAGGAGGGGAAGAAGAATCAAGGGGTGCAGTCTTCATGAAAAGTGTATTAACAGACTCAAAGAAAAAAGGGTTGGGAAAGAGGGGTTGAGTAATGGCAGCACTATCTAAGCAGAGTGCCACCATTGGTTGGCAAGAAAGTTTTGGCTTTTCGAACCCCCGTTCTAGATGTCAGGAAATGGGAAACTTCCTGGGTGTACTTGAGCTGCATGTACTCAGCCTTGAAATAGGGATCTTATGTCTGCAATTTCTCAATTTATGATAAAAACATTGTATGGAGTACTTGGGATTGCTCTAATCTAATACAGATAATCTAATAGAATATATGTTTATGCCATCATCATTTCCAGAAAAGTTAACTGCAGCAGTTTTACAAGCTCCTGCTCTGATAATCGTGTCAACCGGGACTCCTGCCAAAAGAGCTGTCAAGGAGTTTTGAATCCAGAGAAACTTTGTGAGGACTCGGTGACCCCTTAGATCATCCTGGAAGGCCCTCAGACCTCTTTTGGCTTCCATGAGTTGATGTGGTTGACGTGGAGAGAACTCTCATCAGAGGTCCATTCTCCTGCGACCATCAGGTCCTGCCAATGAGCTGCACATCCCATTGAGGAAGTATCCTTTGTCATGGAAGTGGAAGGACGACAAGGCTTGAAGATCCTGCTCTTCATCCAGTTGTCGGTCTGGGCCAACCATCTGAGTTTGATGGAGAGAGCTGGTCTAGTGAGATGAGGGTCCTCATGTCCCTGGACTCAGGTTTGTGAAGTCTGAGAAGATAAATCTTTAGTTGTCTCATTCTCAGTCTAAACAGCATCTTCTCTGCTGATCAAGCTCACTATGAACCACAGAGCTCTGAGCCATGTGAAGGCCATTTGAGGGGTCCCTTCCAGGATCATGGCATTTACTTCCAACAATGCCCCTATTCTGGCTAGGGAAGGGAGGGCCACATCTTATCTGAAATCCAGAAGTGTCCCCAGAAAAGGTTTGCCCTGGGAAGAGACAAGGTATGACTTTTTCTGATTGATAACCTAGCTGAGCAGCTCGAAGCAAGTAGGGTGAACTGAACGTCCCTTTCTGTCTGTGAATTGGATTGGCCTACAAGTAGCCAGTCATCGAGGCATGCAAAGACTGTTATCCTCTGCATGCAGAGGAAGGCCGCTGTTGCCCCTGCTATTCTGGTGAACACCATTGGGGACGTAGAAAGGCCAAACAGTAGGGAGGTGAAGACATACGCAGTCTCTTCCCTTGCAGTTGAAGACAAGGAAGTGCATGTGATATTGGTGCATCGCCACGTGTAGGCATGCATCCTTTAAATTGATGCTGCCTTTTCCTCTGCCTCTGGAACCCCCATTTGTTGCCACTTGTCACTGCTGCTGCATATGTTGCCGCTACCAGGACGGTTGTGTCTGCCCTCTTCTACCTGAAGAGCAGGAACAGCTGGCTGATGTTTTTCCTGGTGTTCGTCCTTGGGAAGCTGCTGGTGATGACGCGTCATGACTTCCGCCATCAGCATACCAACCCTTGCTGCGGGGTCGAGGTCCCACAGAACATCCCCCAACTTTCTCTGGTGCTGGTCTTTGAAGGTCCCAGATGTGGTTCCTTGTTCGACCCTTAGCCTCTCCCTAGTCTCCTGAGGGATCATCAGTGTGCAGAATAGGTCCTTCCAGTCTTGATTGGAAAGCTTTACTGCCCGGTCCTGTCGGAAAGGGAAGGGGTTCGTTTCTTTGCCATAGCAAGAGAATGTAACCGGTCAAAATAGATGGAATCCACCGAACTAGACGGATGGCGGTGAGCCATTTGTGCCCTTGTAACTGTGAGCTTTAAGGCTCCTCTAGAATTTGGTTGGAACCACTCCCCCTGGGTCTCAAAGTCAAGGTGCAACTTGAAAATATCAGCCACTCTGGATGACAGGTCCGGGGACACTGCGAGACCTGAGCCGGGGTTGTCCCATGTTGTGGAATCAGAGACGGAAAACTAGTCTTGGAGACCATCTTCCTCTTCGGGATCCTCCCTATCCTCTAACCCAGAAAGGGCCATCTATGCCTGGTAGGTATTCTAGGGCATCCTTCTAATGCCAGGAGGTCTCCTCCCTGTGTCTGCTTTTGCTGCCAGTCCAGGGCCTGTGAAGTGAGTTCCAAGGCTGTTGCTGGTCTGGACGTGGGTCGGGTGACCTGGAAATCTGTTGCTGCTGGGGCCAGTGGACCTGTCGTAGTTGGGGCTCTTTCTAGGAGCGGGGCCAGGAGTCTGGTCAACAAAAAAGGTTGCATCTTTTTTTCTTTCCTCCCTCCCTTCGGCATGACTCCGAACAATACCGGTGCCAGTTGGGGGACTGCAGACCACTCAGAGCCTTCAGTTTCTTGTGGCTTCCTCACCTCCTCTTCTTACGCTATACTTACCACTGGGGCCTAGGGTCCATGGCTCGGATGTGGCAACAAATCTGAGTCTAGGCTGGTAATTGGTCAAGTTGAGCCTGAAGCTTCTTGTGCTGACCTGCTAGCCACATTTCTAGCTCAGCCCATTGAGTAACTTAGAAGTTGATACATATTTTGCAAGAATCCTTTCGAGAATGTGATTGATGTTTAGGACACTGCTGATGATTGTCCCACGAGCTTCAAGGACGAAACATGAAGTAAGTGAGACACTGTGGTACATATCTTGATGACATTACAGCATACAAAAGGTAAAGGAACTCAACACGTAGCATAAGAAAATAATTAACAACAATGTTCACAAAGTATACACTTCAAACTTAGGATCAAAGCTTGAACAGATTAATGTGGTAGGCTAAGCTAGTGAGAGGCCTAAGCCTCTAACAAGAACACGGAATACTGGCCAAAATAAAAGAGAGTCTGAAGGCCTGTTTTTGGGCCCACATCAAAATTATGCAGCTCTACAAAACAACACACATAAGAAACAGGTTTACTCCACGCCAAGATCTTCAGATCATAGTTCGCAAAATGCACCTCAACACTGTGGGAGGCAGGTGTTATGTGGACATATCCCCAGTTTTTGGACAGGCATTTTTTTTTATGTAATTATGGGGAAATTGCATTCAAGCTACAGTATAAGGGTGGACTGATGCACCCCACACAAGCCCCAGAATTTTGGCCCACTTCATGCTCTGTGTAATTCTTCACTGAAAATCATCTTCTTCTTTGAAAACACAACAAAATTTTTGCATGCCATTATGAAACTGGGAACCGATCAATACTTGCAGGGCGTGCAGGCATGCATTAATTACAAAACACTCAATTTTCTATCATTAAGAAGTTAACGTGTGATTCATTTTGGCTGTTCTTCAGCATGTTCAATTTGGTGACCAACATTCCCACCCAGGTCCCCACAGGAGCACCCCCCCTTCAGCAACTGATTTTATCCCGCCACACTTTTCAAAACTAGAGCTGCCCCTACACAAACTTACAGTACATGTATAGTATTAGGGGTTAGAAAATGTAAAGGAATAAATAACCAACAAATGTACCCTGGTTTTATTGAATTTGAACCCTACAGAACCTATCAGGGCTTAATTCACGAGAGACAAGATGTCTCAGATCAGACCTGCAATTGAAGTTTTTTGTGGTGTTGAAGCTTTTGAAGATTTTGACTTAAATTAAGACACTGTATTTGTCTAAGGAATTGGGATGTATGACACAATCTGACTTAGATGTGAATGTAACGTAATAATTTTTTACATCAGGAAGCAATTGTTAATGAACAACTACAGGGCACAGAAAGGTCGCATTGTGATGATAAATTAATGGGGAATATGGGTTGTACTTGACTCTTTGTCTCGTCTGTTGTTAGATGTTTGTTTGTTAATCTGATTGTCAGGAAAGCACTGTATAGTTACAGGTGAAAACAGAGGGCCAGCCCCCGACCCTGTGAAGTGAGTATGTTGGGATGGGGGGAAGGTGATTGATGTGGATTTAAAGAGTAAGTAGCGGAGGTTGAAAGGTGCAAAGTGATACATCCCAAGGTTTCTGTTGGACAACTGCCCTACAAAACTTGTTAGTGCCCATGATAAAAGTGGACCCTTGGAACTTAGCGCCTATATGTTGCACATTTGTAATGTTTCATGATTATTCTTCTGAAGTCAGTTGCTGCATTTCCATTGACTAGGTAAGTTCTATATACTTGCTATATTCCATACAAACAAGAGTTTCATAACACACACATCAGCTTTACTGTACACCACCATTTTCATAGCTAACATAAATAATTTATCGTGCCTCTGTAACTTTTGAGTGAAGCCACCTTTTTTCTAGATGCATGTCACATGACCTTTTATATGGTTCTCTTTCTGTTTTAAGAATATTGAAAAGCCTATGGACAGAGAGTCTTTTGGTAATTTTCTTGCTTTGCAATGTGTAGTATGCTGTATCTTACTCCTACTTGGGTTTAAATGCGCAAGAGTAGGACCTCCGTGTACTTCATTTTAAGGAACAACATGCATTTGTGAATTTTCCACTTGGTTTTGAAAGAATTTTGCTGATCTCTTTCTGTGTTCCAGGTTTTAGCCTTGGAATACTCAGTTCAGAATGGATTTGAGTTTAAAGTCTGGAACAGCAGCAAACAGAGACAAGGTGACACATCTTCTCTCTCTCAGGACCTGTAAACCCTTCCGTATTCCAGAAGAAGACAGAGTAAGTCCATTCTCCCTCTGCCCTCGCTCCTCATTTTCTGTCATAGAAAATAACCCTTTCTTGTGTCAGATTAATTTTTAGAATGATTAATCATGCATCACCAGGAAGGTGAAACATTGGCATTCTGGCAAAATGTTTTGAAATACTTTCAAATGAAGGTATCGCATTTTTTTTTTGGTGTTAAGTGTGAAGTTGTTTGTCAGACTAATTCAACACTTTACTGTATATCACTAAATTAACTTTTAAGTATACACTAGTTCACTGTCTGCTGGTTTATACTACATAGGATGTCAGGTTCCATGGAGGATACCCCCAGGTGGGGTTGGGGGGTTAGGCTTTCACTCTTGATCTCAAGCTTTTCACCAGGCACAGGTCTGAACTATACTCTGAATCTACTTTTTTGTCCTTTGCTCTCTGGTCAGCAATCAGATTTGGAGATGATCATCTGCTGAGAGAGTCTAAATCTAGTTGCCTCAAGTTTTGTTGTTGATGTGAGGAGTGCAATATAAACTGTGATTATGTCATAAAATATTATAAAGATATGAAGTTAATGTACTTTTATCACCATGGTGTCTACCTATACTGTAGCAAGATCTCTTTTTGATGCGGAATTTGAACAAAATCCATCATCTGAAGCTTCTCAGCCACTGTACAGTGTTAATATGTGTTCTCGTAACAATTAATTGTGGCCATGTCAAAATGGGTTAGAATACCCATACATGTACAGTGCACTCACTCAATGTACATTTACCCAACATCATTGTTTTGTCTTTTACTTTTGTCTTATGTGACATGACACTAGTCCCTTTCCTTGATTGAAATGAATTTTTCTTCTTTGTGGATTCATTCATGAAGTGTAACTCATGCGAATGACGTAAACTGGTCGTATGCGTAGCAGAGTTGTCCTGTCTCCAAATGATTGCACTTACAGTAAACTAACACTATATGTACAGTAAGATCATCTAGTTCAAAGGAAATACCAGGAAAACATTCCAAGTTACTTGCTCTTACTGCAGTGTCGAACAACCTGTGTCGTTGTAAATAATGCCCCACCTGGGAGCTCAAACATCATTTTTGTTGTGCTGGTACTTTGCAACCACAGCAATCATAGTGTTCTTTTTTTTTTGCAACATTTTGCTGTTTTGCAATACTTAAACAGATTAACCAAACCACACTGGATCCAATGTGAGTGGTGCAGTACTGTATCGAAACATGTTGGAACCGTCTTACGCTGTGCAATATGTGTGACTTCACAGTAACCTGTACACCTGCCATTAACTTGCTTTATGATTATCAGCATCACAATCTCTGTGCTGCAGTGAATTACTATTTCTAGATGATTACAATTGGTATCACTGGTTTTTAAGTCTGTGCTTGTTATGGATAAGATGTATCTGTAAACATACTGTAATATTAGAATTGTTTGTGGTCCACTTCATAGAGAAATATCAATGCACCCGGCTGAATCTCTCTCCTCCAATATACTTCATAACAGCACAGTGAGTCCAAAACCAACCACACCATCGACATGCCTCTCAGTTTATCGCTCATAAATGTAGTCATTAAATCCAATTCCAGTGAATTTTAAATTGCTGCTTTCATCAGGCAGGGTTTGTTATTGACTTTGAGCATCAAAAAAGCATTCCAGTATTCTGTGTTGCACACACAATAAAAGCATGCACTGTAAACTTCAAAACTTGCAGTTGCTCTGTATCTTACTGTACAGCGTATGTGAAAGAAATGATAAACGACACGGAGCTTGGGCCTGATTACAGAACTCATGGCCGGGATATCATGCCAATTAAACTGAATGCAAAATGGTCAAGTGGCTTTGGCGGAGTCCAGTGCACAGAATTTTGTAAATCAGCTACATGTACCACTACCAGAAATAAAACACTCTTCGCTTATTTTCCTTCAATTGTTAGACTCTAATAAAAACAACTAGTGATGTATACTCATTTGGATCTAATTAGTTGTGGGAGCAATCAAGAATGAAATTACTTCAGCACCAAGCATCACTGACCAGTTTTAAAGAAGTTGTACTGTAGACTGAAATTTTGGCTTAGAGGGAGTTTGCTTCTGTGAATGTTGGCTTTCTGTCATGTTGCCAGTGTATTGTTCTGCATATACTATCAGCTATGGTTTGGTGACTACCAACTTTCAAGTTAAATAGGATTCTTCATTTCTTTGATTGCAAGAAACTTCGATTACTGTGTCATTACTTGAACTGGAAGATTCTCTTTGTTGGCCTACAGTACAAGATACGTGTAGAGGCCATGCATCAATTCAAAACCCTTCAAATACAAAAAAAAGCTAAACAATGTACTGTATACTTGTGTCCAAGTATCCAAACATAAATCAGTGTGTGTCACTTCCAAATTCAGTCATTTTTAGTTCTGTCATGAAACAGATTGAATCTTGACATAAGTTTCTCCTCGTTGCAGTCATTATGATTGATATAATCCGTGAATATTTCACACTGTGCAGTAAATCATCTACTGTAGAGAGAAATCACATCATAAACCACTGAGACATTTGTAGGGTATTGTCACCAGATTGTTTTGCATATATTTATATTGACTATTACTCATCAAATAGTTCCTTCGACCTTTTGAATCTTTTGGACAAATATCAGCTAGTTTAATTGAACAGAAGCATTTTTATGCATTGTGGTAAGGATACCAGTACCACTTTAACATTCTTAGTATAACCTTAATTTTTCTAAATTAAAATACAACTGGTGCAAGGAAAAAAAGTGGGGGAGGGCACTCATTAACCATGAAGAAAATTGTAATAAGTGGTTATTGTGGTAAACTCCAGAACCTGAGTGCAACATTACTGCATTTTTTTTTTGGCCGGATGCATTCCTAGCAAGTTGCCTCTTGTCCTTCAAATGTTGGTAACTTCATGTTAGGTTTGACCTTAGAGACCATATTTGATGAGATGTATACTTATCAGATGTTGAAGGTCCATTTTAAAAACAGTTCAAAACCTTGTGAACACAGTTCATCTTATGCTGCCAATTTGTGTAAATGTCAATTCTGTTTTATAGGTACTGTACAGTAGTTAAGGTAGCAAATGGTATGCATGTATGTTAACATTACCCATAGTTGGTGTATGTAGTTGATAGTCCATGCATGGTAAATACAAAGTATCACATAGGTAGTTCTTGGTAACTACATAGGTAGCACATTGTTAGCTAATTGTGAGTATGTGTTGTTGTTAACTCATAGTGAGTGCAATGGTAACCCATGGTGTGCATACAGTAGGTAACCCATAGTAAATACTGTACCTACTGCAGCCCATGGTACTGCAGGTAGGCTACATATTAAGTACTGTACTTTGGTTAATAATTATAGGCTCTTAAATGTTAGTAGCTCATAGGAAATTTATGGATAGCTCATAAGTAGATAACCTATATTAAGTACAACAGTAGCTTATGTTAAGTGTGTAGCTTCTGTAGCCAATACGTAGGAAGTCCACAGTGAGTACTGTACATAGGTACCATAGGTACTGTACTGCCTATTGTAGGTACACATGATAACTACATGTTGTAGTTAGCTCTACGTAAATACATTGGTATCCCATGGTAGGTCACTGGTAGCCCAAAGTGCAAACCCTACAGTACTGTAGTAGTTTGACCTGGCTGACAAAAATGTGGAGGGGCAAAACTGTCGGACACTGTCGCAGTCGTCAGTTGAACAATGCAGAACGTTGGCATGCCTAACAGCCCATGGTTTACCTTCAGAAATGTCAGGTGACCTTCAAAACTATTGGCATTTATTCCTAGGAGTGCCAGTGAACAGGGTAGATAGTCCATGGTACTCTGTTTGTAGCCCATAAGTACATACAATAGGTCATTAATGATTGGTACACAGACAGCCAAGTACATGGTATCCTATAGTAAATAATAAGGTGTCTGCCCATAGTAAGTACATAGGTAGCCATTAGTAAGTGCATCCGTAGCCCATTGTAAATACATCTATAGGTACCTGTAGCTCATTAAGTACATAGGTTGCTCATAGAAAGTACATGGGTGGCATTAAATAGTAAGTAATATATTATCTTTGTTGACTTCTTGAATATCATATTTGATATGGAAATGTCAAGCCAATTGCAAGTGTAAAAGTTTCAGAAACAGATTTTCTCAGGGCGTGCAAATTTTCAGTGGGCATGTCAGTGACTCTTCTGAAAAGTTGATCCTTAATAGTGAGTTACATGTAAGACAAATTTTACTTGAAAGTAGAGTTGATAGACTTGGCAATTTTTTTTTATATTTGTTTTTGTATAAAGGAGGATTAAAACCTGGTATGCTCTCAGTCTCTTTGCTTAAGTGTTTGTCTATTTTGTAGTGGATGATGTTGACGATATGTCTTTAATTACAACTTGACTCAGCGGATGGCTTTTCTTTCTTTTCACTGAAATTCTCATAGCTCGGAATCTGCAGGAGTGTCTCTGAATTTGAAAAACTGAACAGAATTGGAGAAGGGACTTACGGTATTGTATGTAAGTACTGTACCTGAAAAGGTCTCTAAGGTTCTGACGACAGAACTGGAATTATGATATTGGGGTGAATATTTTGACAATGGAAGAAAGTCAGTGAAATCTAAAGTGACAAGTTTACCATGTCACGAAAAAAGGGACACAGAATTTGACAAAAATGAGAAATTCATGGAAAACATTTTATTCTTGCAAAAATATGATCACCGGCCCCCCTGCACACTGGCAACTGCAGTCTTTGGTTAAAATGGCACTTTTCTTAAAAATTTTAAATCAATATTCACTTTCTTTTCTGAGATTTCTATGTGGTTGATGAACAAATGACTTGCATCTAGAAAAGATCTGGCATCACTCAGATTGCTGCCAAGTGCAGAGTGAATACCTGAATAACAATCCGTTAACATTCTTTTTATTACTTCTATGGTTTGCTCTTCAAAGTTTGATGAAAATGCAACACCGACAGTGTGGGATGTTCCAAAGTGTCAGTATTTCTTTTGTAAGGCATGTGTTTTTTGTCCTTTAACCACTGGGTTTCACATCTGTAAGTAAAGTCAATATTTTTAAAGAAGACATACATTGTTAAAAAAAAAAAACCTTTAGGGAATATTAAATTCTCAATTGTCCTTGAAATAAATGTTAAGGAAATAAAGGATAACATAAACCTTACCATTTTGACTCTTCCCTCCACATCACAAATTTGCATATTTGGCTTTAATATGTTTATTCATGATATGATTTCAAAACAGAGATTTGTTTGTAAAATGGTCAGTGTTTGATGAATTTTGATGACAAGTTTGTCTTTTTTTCAATGTTTTTAATGATTAATTTGGTCAATACTCCAAAAATGTGTTTTTCATGTTACATGCATTTTAAAACTTTTTAGCTGGATCACCAAATTGGTATAAGACTGTAGACTCTCCAGGATTCATTCAAAATCTGCACAGACCATCAAACTAGTCATTTTGTATGTATGAACTATGATAACTTTTAAAACTACGCATTATTTAATTTGCTTCTCACTAACATGTCCCAGCATAGCAATACATTCCCATCTACAATCTGTCAAGAGTACTGGTAATCTTTGACACCATTGTTGGCATGGGAGATGAGAGTGAATTTGTAATGCTGAGACAGGAAAGTGTGGTCGTTCATAACCAAACTAGGGGAGGTTTTGGATCACAAATTGTCCAACTGATAATTCCGATGTATGCAATATGCTGTTAGGTTGCTTGCAATGATTCTGCAGTGAATCAGTCATGCCACGGGGGCAACCAGGTAACAAATTCTTCTAAATGTATGAGAACTTTTACTTCATGAAAAACATCTTTTCAGTGAACTTTTAAAAGGCAAAACTTCCTTCTTCCTTTGCAAATTTGTCTTTCAAAATTCATCAAAGAGGTGTAAATGAGACTTGAAAGGCAAATTTCACTTACAGTTGGAAGGGGTTCTTGTATGAAAAAGAATATGATTTTTTCACTGCAGGCTTTTCAAACCCCAGAGCGAATGTCGTTCCTAACTTGAGATATTGCTTTTTGAAGAAAGACTTCTCTGGTCAAGAAAGATTTCTAGTTGCTTCAAGATTACAAAATGTCATGAAACAGTGCAGTGAATTATTTGCAAGAACTCTTTATATTTTTTAAATTGACGCCCTCATTCAATCTTCAAATTTGACACAAGTGAAAATGTAGATTGTGTGTATCGTAGATTTACCTTAAAATGTTATAGAAATTTTACCTTTAAATCTTAAAGAAATTAAGGTCACATCTTTGAAACTATTGTTTAGTCAAGATTATATGAAAATACAATGGATATTCAAGTAGCTGTACCTGGCTTACATCACAAATTTCCCATAATTGCAACGCATCACTTCGAAATGGATATTTTTTTAAAACTTCAGTACTAATTCCAAACAGAAGAGGCTATTGAGATATGGTTTTCTTCAATAAAGAGAGAAATGTCTCCCTAATTTCTTACAAATTATTGATTTTCGTCGGTCACCAACCCCTTTAAAGCAACGCTGTTTGGTATGTGTAAAGTACTAAGCATCCACACCTTTCTGTTGACAGACCTGTACAAACAACAGTCTTACAATACCCAATATTAGTGTAATGCTTTCCCTCGCAATTGAACAATTCAGATACAGTGCACGGAGCACCGGTTTCTCCATCAAACAACTGAAAACAGAAAATGTGTGTCCATTAAATTCAGGGTTATTATGGTATCTTTTATACTGTATATATATACTGCATTATCCATTGTAATATGCAGTATCTGTTACTTCTTGATTTTGAATCTTTCACGTACTACTACTGTCTTTGATTTTCCCTGCTGTGAATTATGTTTCATGCTATATTCAAGGACCACCTCCATTCGTTGTGCTCCAGTTGTTGGTTGCTATGGTGACATACTCCTGGATATTGATTACCAGAATTATCTTTGGTGGTGTCTATTGTCTTTTTCTCCCCAGTCAAAATATCGAAGTCTTCAGACACCGTAACAACCTGAACTATTAAGACTGCTTAAAGGGCGTCTCTCCTTATGGACAACTGTCAAGAGATCTATCTTGCCAATTATATAAGTCAGGGAAACCTTGCCAAATTTGCTCTCAAGGGATTATTTAAAATGAAATGTCTCTAGCCTGGGGACTTTGATATTCCACACCCCCAAGTCTCGTGGGTATGATGTAGTTGAATTAAAGGGATTCACCAATAAAAATTTTGTAAAGTCTCTGAAGCTTTGCTGCTTTTTTTTATGAAAACTATACATCGAAATATCATTTTATTTTTGGAAGTTGATATATGAATCTTTAAACATTTTTTTTTATAGTGATGTATTACATTATAGGAAATGTGTGAATGTCATACCATCCTTTCTTATTGTGCCTCCTTTGTATTTCCTACGTTCGTTAAAATCAGGGCTGCCTTGAAAAGAAGCATAACACTTACCTTTATTTTCCCAATATTTTATACAGTGCTCAGTTTACTATAAAACCAATTAATTGGTCACCCTATGTCCAATAGGGAAGATTAAACTTTGCCATTCGTTTTCAGAGAACAACAAATACAAACATTCTGTTTCTTTTATGACCCCTTTAAATTATCACTGGAATATTTCTTTCATTACTGAAGGTCAGATTTTAGTAACTGTATTTATGGAATTTTGATGATATTATTGTCCATTTGGATGTTGTGTTTGTGAAAAGTTTTGTTTTTGCTGGCAAGGTTGGCCATGGTGGGTTGGGAGAAGGGGAAGGCGAGGGACTTACCTAGCAGTGACATTTATAATGTTATTTGGATAAACAAGAAATAACTACAGTGTGTAAGATTGTATGATCTCAAGGGAGATTTTGGGGACACCGCTGCTAGATTTATCAAGTGAATCAGCTAATAGTTCATTTTGTTGAGGTCACTTAATCACTGTGATCAAATTGTAAAAAATTTTAAGAAATATTCTAATTAAAGGGGATCTTGAGTGAAAGAAAATAATTTTTGAATGCAGTCACTTCAAACCCCACACCAGTATCGTGTTCATAACTCAAGATATTGGTGTTTGAAGAAAGGCTCTATGGTGAGCGGTCAAGAAAAATTTCCGTTTGCCTCGAGGTTACATAATGGTATTTAACACCAGCAATTAATGAGCTGTCTTCACACCAAGGAACTGAACCTGGGAGATAAATCCCTCCAGAAAAAACTTTTTAGAAGGTTTTTATAAATTGAAGGAGGGAGTTACCACTTGGTAAAGATTCTATTGCAATTTATTGTGTATACTTTTAATTGTAGCTACCGCACAACCTCAGTTGTGGCAGACACGTAGCCCTAGGCGGGTAAAGGGGCATGTGTCACCCCTTTTTTTTTTTTTTTAATAGAAGGTCCTGCTTTTTTTTTAAGTATATGGAGGAATGATGGAAATATTGTACCATTTTGAATCTAAAACCTGTGTAAAAGGCAAAAAAAAAAATTTTTCAAAGGGAAGGGGACACCCAGGACTTAGACCCAGGACTTAGACAAAGGCCAGCAAAATTGCAACCTTAATATGCCCCCCAATTGGTTAGTCTGGCCATGGGTCTGGTGTGCAGGATTTTCCTGCATAAGTTTATCTTTGTGCCAGACTCAAGAGATAAATGCAGGATTCATGCAGTCCCATGCCTTAGCATGAACACTGAATTAACGTAACACGCTCTTGAGCCTGTCGAGCCTCAAGCCTTTCTTCTTTGAAAATGAAGTGCATATTTGGAATGTATCCTCAGGTCATACTTCATTTCGTTCCATAGGGGTGGTTCATACGAACACTTTTTGTCTTTCATGGGTAGGGTTGGCCACAGAGAGACCCCTGTACTGGGCTGAATATTATTGCCCTGCTGCCTAAGGCAAGTAAATATTTATCAGGGCAAGTGAAATTCTGAATGCCACCTGCCCCACTGGGAAAGCTGTTTTTCAAGTTTTAAGTTAGCCCTCCTGTAGACTAGTCTCAATTAAAGTTGAGTGCGTTGCCATCTGGTAGGGGATAGGGTTTGCTACTGTAACTCCCTACTTAACTCTGACCAGCCTACCCCTCACTCTGTTCTCCAATGAACTGAATGTTATCCTTAATTTTGCATCGGGTCGTACCAAGAAAACTCTTCTTTTTCAATTACCAGTGAAGTACCCGTTTTCTTGCCTTTATTCTTTGCCATTTCAGGGCAAGTAAAAATTTATCAGGGCAAGTTTTTTGGTAAAGTTAATGTTCATCCCTGCTGTAGGATGAGTGCAGACATATACAGTATTGTAGATGTATATAATAATACTGTATGTATACTTGCAGCAATAGTGAAACCATTTGAAAGTGATCATAAAATGGAACTATTGGTTTCATTGAGGAGGTGAAATCTGAATTGTGAACGAGGTCAAAATGTGGAAAAAAAAATGTAAAAAGGAATAAATAAGTATTTTCAGGTTATACACCAAAACCAAATCAGAATCTGTAGGAATGAAATGTGACACAAGGCAGTCATAAAACTACCGCAGCCACAATGAAGCTATAGGTATCTAGACTGACTGCAACATTATTGTGTGCATCAACTATTGGACAATTAATATTGAAATGTAAGGAAAATGGGGGCAGTTCCTTTATTTTTCTCACAGGTGAAAAGTAAATTAAACGTAGATATTTTTTCTTTATCAAAATGTGGAAACAACTGTCTTCATTTGCTGCAATCGGCAGTAAAAACTCACCCGGTCATGTTGCAAACTAATTGAACTTGGAATAAGAAATTCACTCAAAAATTCAAACAGTTGTTTTCAAACGCTAAGCAACTACAGATGTGGAAGAAGCCTGCAGCTCGTGATATTACAACTTCATGTCCATTGGCTACCAACTTAACACTTTTGTATTAAAATTTGGCTTCTTTTCATGTTAAGTCAGTTCAGATGGGGAAAATTTGGAATGGAAATTTGTATTGGTATTGTTCATGTTTCCTTCCAAAAGCATGGTCACAGCTGCTTACAGCTCTCTATCAGAATCACCGGGAGAGATGTGTCGTTCACCCCTTAATAGCAGAGTGGAATTTGTTTGACAAATTACATCTCTGACAGAATCGAGTCAAACAAGGTCACATCATCATAACAGGAACAGGGATTTATATTCACATACCTCTGGTGATTGACAAGTAATTCTGTAGATGTTTGATGTCTACCACTCCGCTGCATATTTTTGTATAGTTACACTGTGTTGGTCCCCAATTTTGCATTATATAGTAATGTGATAATGTTTAAAATTGTAGTTGTTATATGTCAGCCCCTTTTTAAATCTCATATGTTCAAGTAAATGTAATTATTTTTTATCTAGTTTACTGTCCTCTGTTTATGCAGAATGTAGTGCTCAGCAAAAAGCCGGGGGTACAGTAGACCCAACTTTCATGATATCCATTAGCACTCTGTATGACAATCACTAAAATGAAATTATGCCCTCTTTATTTATTGATTTTTTTTCTTTTTGGTGATGATTATTTTTGTTTATCTTTGTTATGCAGATAGAGCCAGAGATTCCAGCTCAGGAGAGATTGTAGCTTTGAAGAAAGTCAGGATGGAAAGAGAGAGAGATGGTAAGTTAGTGTTAGAAATCATTTTGTTTAGCTACTTTCCTCAACTTTTTTTTTATGTAAAATTGTCTTATAGATAAAATGTTACCTGAAACTACCACTACTGGTATAACCAGCAGGGAAGGGAGATCCCCCACTCAAATGGTTTTCCCCCCCTCTGCCTGCCCACCCCCAAATGAAATTCACTAATTTTCAAAAATGTGTTCTAATAATGAAGAACACTCGCCGAAACTCACATGGCCAGTGAGACTACGATGTGCTATTTAGTGCAATCTGAGAGGAAATTCCGTAAGAAAAATATTCTCTCTTCACCAATTGTGCCACTCTGCTTAGTGTCATGCTTGCTTTCCCCCACTTCAACCCTCTTCTCCCTCTCCCTTCCACCTGGCCCCCCCCCCCCCCACCATGAATCTGGTCATGCCACTGACTACCATAGAGTTGACTGGGAAAGCCAAACACTCAGAAATGTAAGTTTAGTTCCATGTTTGCTTTATTTGTCTGTATTTTTGAAAACCATTTTCACTACCTGTGTTTTAGTGTGTGTGCATTTTCTACAATTTGCATCTCCAAGTGATGCACCATATGGGTTACTGGGGCACTTGCAGTATTTACAGGGTACCTCACTTACCTGTCTCCTCTTAATTGATGCAACTCCTGCAACCATGCTAGGGGAAATTCATAACGTTTGACACTGTCAAAAGTGGAGTTTTCAGAATAATGTACCGTACTTTTTACAACAACCTACCATAACTTTTACATGACCCTCATGGATTTTATGTAACCGTTATCCCCCACAATGTATGTACCCAGGCTGACAACAAAACTGATTGTTGAAAATGTCACACAATGTAAGTTGTAACAGTTTCTTCAAGTTTTGGTGCACAAACATGACAGCACCTTCTGTCATCCTGGTAGTCTCACAGCTTTAGTATTGTTCCAGATTACATTAATATCTTAATGAAAGTATCTTACCCTATTATTCTGCAAAAAAAAAGGTCTGTTTGATGATTATACCTACATTCAATGAAGGTTCTCTTGTAAACGATTTTTAAGTCCCGATAAAATACCACAACATAGGACATGATCACAGCTAATCAAATAATTTGACCTGGAAGGTCAAAGATCCACCAACCTCTCTTCCTCTCTATGAGATGAAATTCAGCTTGTTTTGCTGTCACTTGTGCTTGCGGTCTGACAGATTTGGATTTATTTGCACATCTGTTAAAAAAGCATGTGACAACATGTATCTAGGCTGTCTGTATCTTAGTTCTTCTTTGCATCATGTTTACCAGGAACATGAATGAATCATGTGCTCTTCCATGTTGTGTTATACCAGGAACATGAATGAGGACACAGCGCATACTTGTGCATTCAAAATTATCTCATGACTGTTTTTACTGATTGACACCTTCAGTACTTCATGCCCCTCGGTGCTGAGTATCTCAGGTTTGGCCTGTAAGACATTGGTGTATGACCCAACTCGAATGACAATAATAAGGCAGGACATTATGGAACAGTTTCCATGCCATAATCAGGGCTAAGATTAAGCTAGTGTGGGACCCGTAGCATTAAGTTAATGCGGGGCTCCCGGCATGTGTTGTAAATGGGCCGTATAATTAAAATAAAACATTTACATTTAAACATATCAGCGGCTGAGCTAGCAGTTTTATTCAGAGGGGGCAAGAATACCTTAAACATGTGCTGTAAAATAGATATCCAATATTCTCAATGTTAATGCTCTTCAAGCGACATAAAGGCAAGCACATCAGAACCCCCTCCCCAAAAAAAGAGAGATTGGAGGGAAGAAGGGAGAGGTGAGCGCTTGCAGAATTATCTCGATCTGCAGAGTGTGAACATCGGTTGGGGTGGGCAACAAAAAAAAAAAATTTTAATTTTACCCCTTGTGATGGCTGGAAATGGCACTTCCCAGATATTCTAAACTACATATGCCCAGTCTGTAAGTGAGGATCTCGTATCTGCAAATTCTTCGTAAATGAAAACAAATGAATCTTTGAAAAATGGTACAGTAATATGTATTATCAGATGCGTTGAAGAGTCATGAATGAATTATTCATCCTTTTCAATTCATTCTTGAAACACTTACCAAATATTGGGGAGGGGTGTATACCTTTAGCTTCCCATCTTTTTCTTCGGGGTTGTCTGAGCACCCCAGGCCAATGGAACCACTATCATGCATCAACCACATGCATTAACCCAGTGAAAATTGCCACTGCAGGTATGTTAACCCTTTATGTCATTATAGGCCTACATAAAAAAAAAAAACACTTTTGCCAGATTTCTACATTTGGAAAACAAGACTCCAAAGAACTGTCAATTATCACGTCTGAGTGCTCACTAACCAATTAAGAAAGTTGTGATGAAAACTGTTTATCCAACTGTCTTCACCTGATAGGTCTATTGAGAGAATGTTAAAGTAATGTTTCCTTAAAAAATGGTAGCTTTAGCTTTGGGGCCCCAAAAAGTGCAAGGCCTGTATCATATGCTACTTTTCCTACTATGTTAATCTGGCCCTGGCAATAATTTTTTTGATGTACAGTAAATAGTGAAAAGCTTGATAAGGTGTAGGTCTATTCAAACAGACACGTAGTGGTTTCTCAACACCTCGGTTACCCTTTCTTTCTACCCACATTTCTATCCAGGTTTACCCATCAGTGGTCTTCGAGAAATCAACCTCTTGATAAACTTGAGACATGAAAACATTGTAGAACTTACTGAAGTGGTCGTAGGACAGCATTTAGACAGGTCGGTCTTTTCACTTTTACTTTAACATTAGCATTCATTTGGTTGCATCGTTTCTGTGTTAAACTTCTCTGAAGTTGTGAGTGTTTGAAAAGTCCAAAACAAGAAGTATGGTTATTATCTCTGTCAGAAGTTAATGCCAAATAGACATACGATGACATATCCAACGGTTCTACGTACCTCATCAAATTTGTCTCTTCATAGTATTTTTTTGGTCATGAAGTACTGCGAGCAAGACCTTGCCAGCCTCCTTGACAACATGCCGGCTCCATTCTCTGAGGCCCAGGTGAAATGTCTGACCCTCCAGATGTTGAACGGACTGAGGTACCTGCACGACAACTTTGTCATCCACCGTGACCTAAAAGTCTCCAACCTGCTGCTCACAGATAAAGGCTGCCTGAAAATAGGTGAGAGACACCACCAGCTTGCCCTTTCATACCTGTAAGAGAACATTAATGTCAGCTAAGAAAAGAAAATGTTTTCTTTGCTAGACTTATGTCTGGCTGTAAACACAGCTGTCACACAACTGATGAAGTAATAAATAAACACCTGCTATCCTTCTCTGTCATTGGACAAAAGATATATCTCATCTCTTTCATATTGTTGCATATTTTAACACAACATCTGGTGTCTTAGCCCTAGTTATTTTTTTTAAACCATTGGTTGGAGATTGTTTGCGGTCTTTTTTTTTTACTTTTGTTTACTTAGATGTTGTCAGTCTTCTAACAAACTTATGAAATAGTGATAATGTAAATGATAAAAGGAGATAATTCATGTTGTAATTGGTCAGGCGTGTAACTGTGAGGACCAAACCACTTGCTAATTACCTCTTTTAATTGTGGTTACAAAACTTATGAAGTATGAAATTCTGCATTGGAAATTGTTCTTTATTATAATATAGTAATAAGTATATATATTTGCAGTTCAAAAATTCTCAACCCCATCTGATTTACAGTCAGTGGTCAGGTACAGAGAGAGATACCAGTGTTATTTACAAAATTTTGCTTGTTGTTCTGGGGACACTCTCACTGTCCATGTGATGCTTTCCTCAAAATCACAAGAAACCGTACTCCTCTCCGTGACAAACCTATAGCTCTGTTACTGATGTTTGATGCAACCATAAAGCATCTGTGTGGTAGCCCCATGGGACAACTTAAATGTTATTTGAATAAATCTACAGACGTCTTCGTTACAATTTTTCTACTCCTGTCTGGTGTCACTCAAATATCAAGTAATTCATGTCACCTCTTTGAAGGAGACGACTCACCCCACCCCAGTTTTTGAGGAAAGCAAGAATGACAAACACATGAGAAGACCATGGGATGCTTGTGTAGGGAGTACCAGCAATCATTTCTAAGAAATCTCTCTGTTGGAGATTCACTGAGACTGCATGAGCGAATAAATAAATTGATTGTTTATGAGACAACCCGTCGCAGAAGGCGGGATCATTATTTGGGGGAAATTTCAAAAAGGAAAGTTTCACAAAACATTTTATAGTACATGAAGGTTAGAATATAAAACCTTCGTAATTAAGTTTAAGTATTAGCTCACCGTGAAGGAAAATATACACAACTTTATCCATGGAGTTAATGGTTTTGATGATAAAAAAGTATAATTCCTGTGTTGGCATATTGTGTCATTGTGTTTCTTTGTTAGTGAGATCTAGCTTGTATACCTTGTTGTTAATGGAGTTCACAGGTCACAATACATCAACCTAAAAAAAATAGATAAATCATTGATGGAAATACTACCTTAGTAACAATATCTGGTGCTTGTCATGTGAATGTTTCATGTTTAGCATGAGAACATTTCTTAATTTATTTTTACTTTTCTTTTGTGGGTTGGTGGGAGTTGGTGGATATTGAGGATAATTTGAGGTCAATTGAATTGCAACTAAAATCATACGAACCTGCCAACATGGAAACTAAGCTTTAGTTGACATCAAATGTTATGGGGGGGGGGGGACATCCAAAGGCAAATCATGTAGTTGTAAACATAATTATCTCAAGATGAGCATGTCCAGTAGCTACTGTAGTAGGACAGTCCTCATTCCATTACTTGGAGGTCTATGGTTATTTCAGGTCAAGTCAAGTTGTGCAAAGATGATATCTCAAGGAGGATAACATAATGAATTCTTTTACTTCCATCATTGTAAATCTTCTGACCCCACTCACTGTGTTTGTGCCAATCAGTTCTTACTATTTTGTTTATGAGACACAATTCATTGATGTGTTAAAGGGATGATCTGTGTTTACATACAGTATCTTGTAATGAGGGAATCCTAATAATATCTACGGTGAAATCTTCGTGCCACAGGTCAACCAGGAGTAATATTTCTTTCCTCTTATGACAGCTTATCTCCAGTAAAACCACTTTCTCATGCTACATTCAGAGTGAGAAATTTGTCTTGTCAGCTTGTGGTTTGATATTCATCAGTAAACAGGAAATGTAACCAATGTACTGTTGATTTTAATGTCTGGTCCTGCTTCAAACAAGCATACTGAAACGCTTCAAAGAGTGATCTCGTTTCTTGTGATGCTGCTGTCAGATAATCTACAATCAGACCTTTACCAATGATTGTAGATTTCTGTTCCTCATGGTTTTGTTACTTCTACAAAGTATGAAAAAATCTGAGAAATTAAGCTAAATATTAAATAACAAACATTTGCTAAAAGTTTTGATGTTGTGGAAAACATTAAAAGGGAAAATATCTTCTTTGTGCATGTCCTTCATCACATATCTGAATTCACATCTGGTCACAAATGACGATTTGGTCTTGTTCTGCATACACACTCAGATAGGTCATGTCTCTGGCTTTGGTCCAAATGTTTTGCATGTGCTGACTTTGATAGGCAATATGGAATATTTTACCAACAATCTTGGACAAAACTTTTTGGGACACCTCTTTTCCTTCTCCAGTGTTGGCAACAGGATTACTGTTCACAGTTCACTCCTTTAGTGCAAT
This sequence comes from Stichopus chloronotus, assembly GCA_021234535.1. Taxonomy (NCBI): domain Eukaryota; kingdom Metazoa; phylum Echinodermata; class Holothuroidea; order Aspidochirotida; family Stichopodidae; genus Stichopus; species Stichopus chloronotus. The sequence continues at coordinate 29,766,246 of CM037832.1, read as the reverse complement.
GTTGAAAAGGGGAACATGGCCTCATGTCGTCCTTTGAACTGAGATCCAGGACATTAATTTCATTTCATTAATTTGTTTCTCATATCATGCAATTATGTATGGAAAATGTACAGAAAAAAAAATACAAGGTAGAAAATAGAATATGACTTGAAGAAAGTAAAACAAAAAGCCCTCCTGGGTTTGGCAAACTGCTGTACTCCCTAGACAATACTTAGGCAAGATATAGAATGAGAGAAAAAAGAAAGAAAGAATATGACAAAATCACAGAAGAATAACCAAAAACAAAAAAGAAAAGAGAATAAAACACCTAACCCCTCCCTGTCACCTCAGCTGCAAAGAGTGTCCTCAACATCTTTTCTAGTCTTGCAATCTGGTTACACGGTAATAAACGGAAAGTAGACAAACTGAATTACCTTAACAACAACAAAAAAAGTAGAAAAGTAGGGCAAAGTGTCACAACAGTTGGGTCCAAGATTGTAGCTCCCTACTTACATGTCTCTACACTACTACCTCACAAAGGTCTTCCTCTCTCAATTACCACCTACCAGTGGCAGCCAACTGAACGTTCTATGTTTTGCCTGCCAGAATTTAACTGCAATCTTTGACTATTTTCTTTTGCATGTGACAATGGCATATTCTAAGTGTCCTTCTCCGTGCTTGGTCCCACCGTAACTGTCTTCATTCTTTTTTGATTGCTTTTGATTGTTTCTTTTGTCAATTTTATTACCAGCTGACTTTGGATTGGCTCGGAACTATGGGCTTCCATCCCACTCAATGACCCCAAAGGTTGTGACGCTGTGGTACAGAGCACCAGAATTACTCCTGGAGTCACCGGAACATACCACTGCTATAGATATGTGGTAAGTTTGTTACAGAACATGGCTAAGTCAGTACCATATGTTGTAATATGTATCATGATCATTAGCTGGCCATGGCTATGTCAGTAATCTAAATTGCAGTTCAAGAACTCACCTGTGGAGGACACTGCAGTGTAGTATGTAACGTGATGGCAACCAGGCGATCGCTATGTACATGGTATATTATGTTTATCGTTTGCATTTTACGTAATTTCTTTTTGTATCTTTTATTTATTTCTGTGCCGTTTTAGTGTTTAATTGTCTCTGTACAGCGCCATCGAATACTTTTTGTACTTTTGGCACTTTATAAGTGTTTTAATAATTAATAATTATATGTTGTCTCAAGCTTCTCTGAAATGAGATAAATTATGTCAATTGCATCAAATGAAAAGAATTGTGGCAGTAAGGACATTAGAGATTATCATTGCAAATTAGAAAATGGAAGTAACTAGTTTACATTGAGTTAACATCTTCATAGCTATTCTTTGTCTGTCAGTTACAGTGTCCCCCCAAAATTTCCTTTGATTGGTTTGATATTGTTCTTGTCTCTTGTATGTGGCATTGGAAGTCATTCTTTATTCTCCTCCTTTTTGTTTTCCATTTTCAGGGCTGCCGGTTGTATCGTTGGTGAACTTTTAGCCAACAAACCTCTCTTGCCTGGAACTTCAGAATTACATCAAATCACATTAATAGTCGAGCTGCTGGGGACCCCAAACGACAGCATATGGCCGGTATTGAGCGGTCTTTCCTTTGTAATTGATGTCGAAGAATGTGTCATAGTGGTTGCTTCCATTAACATTTTCAGATTGTTTTTTTAACCTACAAAGAGCTAGAGAGTCATATTGTGAAATCTCTGTGGTAGTTGTGTCTTCCTTATTTTATGGTCATTGCCAAAGACTGTTGATTTTGTCAGGGTGATACCTTTGCTGTTGAGGAGGGTTATGTAATACCAGGAGGAAGTATCAAAAACAGGAAATTACTCATTGGATTAATCAAGTAGCTGTTTTTTGGGGGGTTTTTTTTTGGGGGGGGGGAGGGAGTGGGGTGGGAGACCAAAACTGCTAACATTGTCGAGAACTCTCTGTTAATTCTTTTGAGTTAAATGAAAACACCAAGAGAAGTATCTTACTGAAGCAAAATGAGAGGTAAAATCAGTTTTAAAGTTTGTTGCCTTCTCAAGGAACTTTTGATCACCTGATATCAGTACAGCCACTTTTGTGTCAGTGATTTCAAGATCATTACCAGGAGTAGTGTGGTGATTCTAGGAGAAATGGTGGTTCCTTCAGTGTGGTGGTGACATTAGAATGGTGAACCTTCAGTGTGGTGGTGTCAGTAGTGTGTGTTCGCGGTGCTGTCCTACCCAACAAAGATAACCTATTTAAAGCTTTGAATTTTTGAATTCATTGCCATTTGAATATATTCATAAAACTTGAAAATATTATGTAATATTCATCTTGTCTTTAACATCAGTTCCTCCTCAAATAGTCTTCCATTTGTAATGAAAACAGTTGAGAGATAATGTTGACAAGTATTTTTTTCTTTCAGACAAAAAGTTTTATTTGAGATTATTCAGATCTGTTATTTATAGGTGATCAGACTATCAATTTGATGTTTTTGTTTTTATTGTCATCTTCATTTCAGGGCTTTTCAGATCTACCTGTCTTGAAGGACTACACCCTCAAGAAACAACCCTATAATAACCTCAAAGCAAAGTTTCCATGGTTACTACCATCTGGACAAAAACTTTTGAACTACCTGTTTATGTATGATCCAAAGAAAAGGTAAATGTTATGTTGTGCTTGTGAATTATTAACACAATAGTGGATTGTCAACACAAAATACGAGATTATTTACACAAGAGGTGGACAACAACTCTCTATTTTCTTCTTACGTTTCTTGAACTTATTACTTACTTGTAAATCTTTCACTTTTAATATTGAAGGTCATATGTCATTTGAGGTCAAAAGGGCTCATTGAACAGAAATAGGAAAGTAACATCTTGAGAAGGAAAGCATCAAAACATATCCTCTGTGTCTTGTAGGTTTAATCTTGTAGGTTCAGCACATAAAGAGCAAGAATTTTCATGTTTTGTTGTAGATCAAAGGTCATTTTGGGTCACAGTCATTGCATTATATGAGTGTGTATCAAACCTGGTATAAGAAATTTTGCATTTGCGAGTTTTGGTCAGCAGTTATGGCTGCTATATCATTTAGTTGCACATGATGACATGTTAATTGCTATGGCCAGGTATGTTTGATGTTGCTTGCCATGGTATAAAGTCTTTCATCTCATTGTATATGATCAAGACATCATGCATGAGATGAGTTGTGGAAGATGCATCCTTTGAATTTGTGAAAGTTTAGGTGAATAATGTATTCTTGATCAACAGTAACCAAATTTCTATCTGTGAGAAACTTTTGTCTTGAAGAGATGGCTACTGTTCTGTTTTATTTTGAATGATCTATCATTCTTTGTCCATAATATTGGTTTTCAAAACCCTTTTTTTCTGTGTGACAAATACAATATTTCCATTTTGAAAATTTCAAAACTGCCCTCAATTTTTTTTTTTTTGTAAAATTAAACAACACCAGTAAAGGTAGTTGTTAATCACGTTTTTATTAATCATGTTTTCATGTGATGACAGTAGGACCAAACGTTTCAACGATCATTTCAAAATTGTGCTTCAACTTGCAGTTTTAGACTTGCTTTCACTTGTGGGATATTATTATCTCATTTATGTTAACACAAACTATTAATTGTTTTTTTATAATTCAGTGTCTGTCTTGTTTTCACTCTCTGTTGTTGATATGTTAAATGGAATTGCATGAATACATTACCAAAATTCATATTAATCAACGTGGTCACCTACAGCACTTCAATGTGAACAAGACCCTAGATTTAAGAAAGGAAATTTTTGTAGGAAAACTTAGCCATTATATGTTCTATTCATCAATTTTAACATGTAATAGTAGCCCTGTGTATTTACATTGCTTTGCAATTTTGACTTTTGTTTCATCCTCAGAGCTACAGCGGAAGAATGTCTTGAAAGCCTGTACTTCAAAGAGCAACCATTGCGTGAGTGTAGAATAACTGTAGTTCATTCATACTTCGTAGGAATCCTCAACTCCTATTGGCCCATCACAGTCAGGTGACTAAGCATTATCCTTCGGATAATGTGCGGTCAGTTTTAGAGTAAAATACAATGAGTATAATAGATTGATGGTATCAGCCTCGTTTGCATTAACGATAGAAGAATAATTATCTATTTGGTATGCTCTGCAAGTCCTTTTTACTACAGAATGACATTCTGCTGTTTGGATGTACAATACTTGATTATTTAAATGATACTATGCAAGAGAAATTCGGTCTCATATTTTTGGCCTGCCTTTTGGTTTTCTGTTCAGACAAACAAAATATATTTCTGACAACCAAATGTGGGAAGTGGATTGTCTGAATCACAGCATAGAATTTTTGTTCAAAATCAATCCTGTTGATGTAATCCTCTGATTTGTAACTATTCACCAACTGAGTGACATTGTCGGTGTTGTTCCAGCAGAACCATTATCTGGGTCTGTGTTAAAATTTGTAATAATACTTCAATTGATTACTGATATTTGATGTTCTCCCATGATTCTGGCCTGGAATGATAGTTTGCGCAAAGAGTGTGGGTATCTCTCACAGTAGTATCCCCCCTCCCCCCAAAAAAAAAAATGTAACTAGGGCACCAATGGCGCAGAAGCTCAAATGGTATCAATAAATTTGTAAGGATTTTGAAGGGTATTATCCCATAAAAATGCTCATAGTTAGCTCCATTGGACAAGGTTTTCATCTAGTAATTGTAAAATGTGTCACCTTTTTTTGAAGATTTTCTCCTTGGTTTGTACTGGCTGTGTGCATATTACTTACTTCTAATTACGTGGAAAAGTGTTTGGTGTATTTTAGCATGTTGAGTTGTTTTGTGAAATTGTTGCCTTTCTATGTAGCAGTGAATTGCTTAATGGTGTGTTTCATTCAGACCGGATGTAAATCCAATTAAGACAAAGAGAAACAAAGCTTTCATCATTTTACAGCTTGTGATCCGGAACTGATGCCTTCATTCCCTCAACATCGAAACAAAAGGAAGAGGTCCTCTGCTTCATCAAAGCGTGAGGAGATAGATCGGTCTAGAGAGAGAGCCAGGTTTGTCTAACTTATCACAAAATTACAGATGTTTTCAAATGATGTCAAAATTTGAAGATATTGTTAACTGTCATCCTGAAATTAAAATTGTTTTTATTCCCTTATTTTACGGACACACTCACATAGTGATTTTTTCCACCGTAGATTTCAGGGTCCACATGGGGCTAATGGTACCACTTGATGTTTTTACTGTGTTCTGGATTGATATCTGAAATGTTGTTTTTGTCGGTTGGTGTTTCATGATTTTGATAGACACAGGTAATATATGGGCTGTTCTGATGTGAGTGACTTTGTATGAATTGGAGGTGGCAAACTGGTGCAGTACTTCAATACAGACTTCCAATAATGACTTTCCTTTCCTATTATGTTACAGGTCTTCCTCATATCAAGGAGAAGACTTTGGACAGAGTTTTGGCCCAGATCCAAAGAGGGAGAAAAGATGAAACTTTTCAATGTTGCTGCTGTGATAGGTTGTTGGACAACTAATGTCAGCCATCAAAGATGAAACCAGCTCCATCAGCTGACTGTTGAAATTTCTCAAAGGAATGTCACAGCAGCGTGGATTGAATGGTCTACTGGTGCTGTCGTCTCGAAAGGATGCCAGATTTCAAATTTTTGAAAGTGCTCGGTATTTGACAAATGGAAGGTCTAGACAGGAAACAAGATTACATGAGGCCCATGTTGGTTTGTTTCCTCTTCTTTGGACAACGCAAAAAAAAACCAGAAAGACTCATGGAATTGTAGCAAACTATCCTGTGGAAATGATTTAGGTAGCAAATCTCGATATTCACTTTTGTGAATTGAAGTCTTCCCCAGTCACTTGTTTATTGCAACTGAGCAACCTGCCAACAGCAGAGTATCTGTCAGAGAATATCGAAGAATGAAAGTGACAGCTATGCAAGGAACAAACCCAATCAGCACACCTCAACCAATGTAATGGCTGAAAACAGATTGGTGTATTCAGGATAATCGTAATCGACTTAGATCATTTTATGGTTTGTAATGGATGGGAGGTGATGGGGAAGATCAGGGTTGGGTTCTTCGATCGATTCTGACAGAATTGTCGGTGTGCTGCATCAACCCAACTCCCTCAGAGTCATGCATTCCATTATTTTTGTGGGTGTTTCCGTGGGGGCAAAAGATGGTTAACACTGCAACAAATTCAATTGGCTTGTTGTGGCTTCGGAAGGTCCACTTTACACATGCATCTGAGCATGAAAGCCTCTAATGTCAACAAGACCAACAGAAATAGGACGTTTTCACTGGTATTAGAAGTGCCTCTTTAAAATGTGATGGTACCTGTTGTCTGCAAAGATGAAAAAGCTTGTCAAATATTTTTATATCAGCATGGATTTCTTTTTATATTTGCAGTTACTATGAGAGGCAAACTTTTGTTTTCACTGCTAATATTGGGTTGGGGGGGCCCATTTATGTGAGCTGAGCATCCCTTACTCACCCACAGTATGATTTGTTCAAAACTTATCAAAATGCATGCTTGCACTGTTTACTCATTAAAACTTTGGCAACTTCTTGCAAATTCTCTTTGACCAAAGGCAAAAGTATTCTCTCCAGAACTTGTAAAATTCTGATTTATTTTACTACTCATATGTGACTTGTCGCAACCTACATCAAAGTATGTTTGGTTCCCTTTCCCAAAGTAACAGAGAGATGGACAATTACTCACATTTTTCAGTGTTTTTATTTCTTTCTTTCTTTTTTTGTCATCATCATAGATTTAAGTGGTTGCATATTTTATTTAAGTTGAAATCAGATGAACATAAAGTGAAAAAAGATGAAAGAAAAAAATTGACAAGACTCTCTCACAAGAAAGTGCATATTCAAAGTTTTAAACATAGCACACTGCAATTATGATAATACTGCAATATCCAAAGGGTGCAAGATGACAAGAAGAAACCAATACTCCCCAAAACAAATATCATTAAAAGCACAGTAAACACTTAAAAGACATCTACTTTTAACCACCCAGGATAAAAAGGCACAGGATGACAAAGACCCTCAAAAATGTAAAACTATGTCTGACTGGTTTTGTATGATGAATCTTCAGATAGCATTCCCTGCTCCCTCACAACTTTTGCATCAACACCAGCGGGATTTTGTTGCCAGTTTTGTCTTAAACTGCCCTTGTTATTCATTCCTCTATGTGCCACCTTCCATGTCATCCCAACATACACTCCTCTTCCCGCCCACTACAAACAATGACAACTAAACTGTCAGTAACATTGCGCTGTTTCGACAAATGCAAAAACTCCACACAGAGGTAAACCAAGTTGGCACAAACTGGAGAAAGTCAGATTCTCGAGGAAAAGTAGTGATTCAGCTTAAATGCCTGTCTTTACCCATTATAAGTTTAAAAAAAAAAGGGAATAAAATCATCCCAAGGAAACTACTGAGCTCTTGTGTCCCACTTCAGATTCCAACCCATGTCTCTCATTTGTAAAACCTGTGACTGAATAAGCAATGTTAGTTTGTTCTTACTCTCTTGGCTGTTTGTGACATCAGACCTGGTTATGTGCTGACACATTAATGCAATACCAAATAGCTGTGAAGATTTTTAAAATGTTAAAGACATGTTAAAATAACTGTTGACAGTCAAACATACTTGTAAGATCTGTTTCATGAAAGTATTCAAGACAGAAGCACAAACATCTTCCATAACACGCGTTCTGCAGGTACATATGCTTTCCCGAAAGATCTGTCGCAGTACAATTTTACAAAAGCAGTCACACTGCTGTCACAATGTCACATAAACATTTGTGTCACACATCCACTGATAGCAATTACTGCACAAAAGCAAGACTGTTCTTGATTAGCACAATCCAGACATTACACTTGCCTGCAGTTGAAAGTCACAAGATTAGTGCAAGAACAGGATGGTACAAATGATGCTAGCCATTCGTAGAGCATTCACGCAACAACAATATCAGGAATGTTAATGCACAACACATCAAGTCACCATGACATGGGAGCTATGGCAGGTGACACTGTACATTAATACACAAACACAGCTAATGGCAAGCTTGCAAGCTATGATAGGCAACAATGATTAATGTTGTATATAATGCCATACAGAGGTAGCACATTTCAAGGTGTCAAGAAACTTTTTGATACAACATGTTTTGAATACAAGCTTAATAAGGATACATTTTAACAAAACAAGGCTTTCTGAGAAGTAAACAAGGTATGTTGAAGCATCTTCCATCTTAAATTTCTGAGGAGAAAGAGCATTATTCTTCCGCCACCTCACATGCCTCTCTGTTACCTTATCATCACATACCTCCTTACAAACCCCAATTATTATTATTATGGCATAATAATGCAACAAATTCTCTCTTTCTTCTGCTGGCCATTTTCCTCCATTCTTGCTACCTTGTCCCTTCTTCCAGTAATCTTCCTCCACCGCATCTGTTCCTCTCTTCACCCCTTAGTGATCTGTCAGCCTATCCCACCATGCAATAACTTCGTTACATATTTCTCTTCGTCCTCAATTTCAACATGCCACTCCCCATCTTCCTTCTCCCTTTCCCCTCCCCTTCACCCCCCTTCTTTTCCCCTCCTTTTTCCTAGTGGCTAGGCATGTTGCTCTTCCATTGTCTTCCCCCTTGACCACAGTCATTTGGACAGGAGGTTGAAAACACAATAACAACTGAACTTTGAGTTCAGTATGTTGACATGATTAGAGGGATGGATGAGAAAATGGATGGATTTATGAGTTTTACCTCTTTGCATCAAACACAACCCATATTACTATAAAAAATTAAAAGGACAATAAGCACCTTATCCACATCGAGATAATCCTTAAAGCAGGATAATCTGTTAGGTGAAAATAGCAACACCGACAAAATGACGCATGTAGCTGCGTCGAATGTCAAACTCGGCAAAAAAAAAAAAAAGGGAAAAAAAAATTATGATACTAAATGTAAACAATACTATAAGAAGCCACGAAACAGCCAATAGCATGATGTAATAGGAATATGTAAACCACTACTTTGGAATACCAGTCACTCTTAGGCAAGTCAAAGGTGAATTACCGGTTACATTTTGAATTTCTAATAAAGGATTCTTTATCAATTTCATGAAACTCCATTTTTCCTGAATCTCTAATTTTTTAAAGATATTCCATTTTTCTTTTGATCATGTCTATGCAACTATATAAATATCTCTGTACATCTAACTAACGTAACAACTACCTTTTTCTTCCTTCATCCAACAGCCGGATTTAAGTACATCGAAAAATTCCAGAGGAAAAAGTTGACAGTTAAAAAATTGATTTATTGCACATCAAATGTGGCACACTTTCTACAAAGAGAAACAAGAACAAAGTCTACCAATACTCAAAGTCAGGAGGGATGAAGATACACAACAATCATATAAAAATTGAACACCACAGTCAATATGGGTTGACATTACATTTGTTCTTTGAAGGATGAAATCAAGTCCCATTCTCACCAAACGCAATTTTATCACTTTGTTTTCATTTAAAACACAACTTTGAAAATCAGCAAATGACTGCATACGACAAAAAAATGTGCAGAGCAATTTAAACAGATTTTGTTTGCATTAAAACAGATCACGATAGGGCCACACCTCAACTCAGAAGACATCAAAACATACCAGGAAAAAAATGACATGACCAATGGCACAAAGTTTGGTGATGTTCAACGGTTTTGTACCTGTTGGGATTTTTGGTATTAAACACTGTTCATGAACTTTAGGAAAAGATTTAGTAGCAAGGACTTACAACGTTCTTGTTGCAAAGTTCCTGGGAGTACTTGGTGACAGTTTGGCATGTGTTCAAACACTTATTCTCAGAGTTCGCAAGTTGTTACAACAACAACCAAGTAAGGACCGTAGAGACATAATGACGTCAATCCTAAGTGTGACACGACAAACGCTTCTGACAATTTCATTCATTTTTCCAACATGAAATAAAATTTTTTTTTAAAAAGTCAAACATAATCACAGCATTGCAAAGATCTGCATGACATAAAAATTTTTTTCACAACATACAAGAGACCACATGAACCAAAGCTTCTAGGGGATGTATGTACATACAGGTGTAAATGTGAAAGTAACTATGAAAATCTGTTACTTTACAAAAATGGAGGGGTACTGCCCATGACAAAGGTAAGAGAACGTCACCAATGGTGATGGCTTAAATGCTCTTCTAAAAAGAAAAAAAAAAATCAATAACGAAAAATAAAGTGTGGATCCAGTGGCATGAATCAAGCCTTTAACTATCATGGGATAGTAAAGCACAAAGGTTTGAGGAATAACATGTTGGCTAGAATCACATTGGCTCATTCATTCATTGTGGGTTGACACCTACCATCTTTTTGCATCCTCTTTGATGATATTTCTGCACTGTGATACACTTAAACACATCTTTTTTTGAGTCACGACCAATGCCCGAGAACTATCAACTAATGGAGTGATGTCATAACTTTACTGATGATACACAAGAAAAAGCATACATCAGGATTCAGGCATCTGGCAGACCAAACTTTGGAAGAGCAAGTATTCTAAAACAAATATTTTACTCTCAAACTTTTGAAAAAAAAAAATGAAATAAAGACTTCATGACGCGATCAACCTTTACGTGGCAGATTATATCATAAATGATGAAAAAAAGTGTAACCATTATGTGTATTAATATTTAAAATAGAGACACGTTTTTCTGATAAAACTTTAACGTAAACACAAATCAATCGTAATAATAACTCACAGTAGGCACTTGATAAAAAGCGTTTTCAGATACTGTCTGTTGAGACAAACTGTTGTGGTACAAGAGAGGTTTTCCTTTTGGCAATTCTGGAAAATATATAATGCTCCTTACTCCAAGATATCACAAGATGTTGTCACCATCTGTGGAATACAACATAGTTACTCAATACAAGTTTAAAGACAGAGACTCATCACCCCCAGACAGCTCCAATTCTCCCGACCACTTACGTCCAGTCCCTCCCACCAGACGGTCTAAAATTCCTCCACATGCATCATCAGAACAATGGATCCCTGTGGGTGCCGTGTAACAGGAGCTACTCTGAATTTTTGATATTTGCTGTCAATCAAAAGAGCAGAACCAATTGAGAATTTTGCTTTCCCCTCAGCCCAAAATGTAGCTTGGGGTGATGTGAGACTGATTTGAATGTGTTGTACCTTAAAGAGGCTCATTGAGTTGTTTTGCAAAATTCACTCAATTTTTCTAAACTGGTCAAGTTTCCTTCACATACTAATGACAAACAGTCAAACTAAAAGGATCCCAAAGTTTTACATACTTTGGAACATTAATGAGTGAGTAACCAACGATTAAATTTGGTTTTTGAAACTTTGTGACCAGACATTTTCACATTAGTACATTCACATGCACACAATCAGAGCAAGTAACGGTCAAAAATTCGAAAAATTGACAGTTTTCATATAACTATTGGATGTGAAACTTGATTAATTATGCTAATTGTGAGTAGTGTCGTGTGTTTGTATACTTCAAAATCACCGCAATCTTTACTGATATCAACTCAATGAGCCCCTTTAATGAAAAGTAATCCAACCTAATCCAATCCAATCGTATCTAATCCAATCCAATCGTATCTAATCCAATCTAATCGTATCTAATCCAATCTAATCTGATCTAATCCAATCTAATCCGATCTAATCCAATCTAATCCGATCTACTCTAATCCGATCTAATATGATCTTATCCGATCTAATCCAATTTAATCCAATCTAATCTGATCTGAATGGAACATTGTGAATATGTCTGATGAGACAGGCGATATTTCAGTACTATGTATGTAATGCAATTCATTCTTTAAGTCAAATATTGTAATGCAATGTACACCAGTAACATGCCCCATACATCCACCTAATTCACTAGAATACAGTGAAGTGTACTTTAATGTATCATGCAGAAAGTGTTATTACATAACAAATATCACTGGTTGGATGATTCCATGTCTAGTGTCATCACACTCATTGTACGGTAAACAGACTCAGTTCAGTATAAACTGACCATACTACACACTGTAAGAAAAACAGCAACTGGTGACATGTGTTAATGTAAGAACATTTCCTCCGACATGGGAAGTGAAGTTTTGTTTCACGTAACATACAACACATGTTATTACATGAAAAACTGTAACCAGCGGTACGTGACATCGATCAGTTAAGTAAGATTTGTTCCCATTCTGTGATAAATGCACCGCCATGTACCGTAACAACAAGAACATCAATAAATGTAATACCTGTAACATAATGAAGAGTACTGAACATTACATAATGTTTTCAAATATTATGCAATGTACATTTGCACACAGTCACTTGTTTCTGTTTTGTTCTTACGTTTAGTGTGCGATACAACACAATGCACTATGACAAACTATTAAACACTTCACACAGTCAAGGATACACAACTATCCTCAACAAAAAATAAAACAACAGACCATAACCACACTCAAAAATGCCACATCAATTACAAAATAATCGTAACAATCATGTGAATCAATTTTAAGTAACTTTTTTGTGTGACATTTAACATTTATCAAAGCATGTGAAACCATAGCTGGAGAATTTATTCACAAATAGCTTCAAACTATTCAGTAAAAATTGAAAGAGTCCATAAACTTTCAGTTTTTTTGCAGGTATGTGGAGTGCATGAAAGATCAATACAAAATACGAAAAAAAAATTATCAATACAGATTTGTATGATCCACAGAAATAAATACACTAGAATGAAGTAACTGTAACTACTCACACACTGAACAAATGAAATCCAACAGTAATAGCCGGCATTAAGGCAAAACAGCTCTACCTTCAACGTTTGCTGTATATAATGCATGTACTGTCCATGAATGTGTTCGTTTGATATCTATAAACTACATCTTTGGGGAAACAAGTAAATGCAACCCTTTCATTTTTTTAAGATAACCTGATAATGTGCAGGGAAAACTGCGTCCCAATGTTTTGCTGCCAGTGAGTTATATTACCCTAACATTTTGGTTGGATTTGCATCATATGGTTTCATGAAAACTTTTGCCATAAAGAATGTGGGCTTCACTTATTGTTCCATGTTATCATTCTTGTTTATATATTTCAAATATGATCAAATACAGATTTGTCAGCAGCCAAACATGTCAGGCTGCAATCAAAGTGTTAACTGCTCGTCAATAAGAATCTGACCAACATCGGATACTAGAGGGCGAGTATCACATTTTGACTAAGGTCTTTTCATATTTTGAACAAAGTTTTTATATCATTTTGCAAAAAAAAAAATAGACCTTTTTGCAAATTGTGTCAGAAGTCTTAAACCTAGCAACAAACTTCAACAGACACACTGAGTAATTAATCAGTGACAAAAAAACCGTCACAGAAAGCACTCAGTTAGGCTCAGGGTTAAGCTGCTACACTTGTACGAGAAACACAGAAAGACATGTCAAAATTAGTTGCTGAGCAACACATCATAATGCATTTCATATTACACACTTGCATAGGAACAGCACAATCAAGGTGGACCAAACTGAACACAAATCTCATCATGCAGAATGGTATTCAATACTCTGCAAACAGACCCTAACAACTGCAAGGTGACACTGCTGGAACACTGATCAAATCAATTTTAAATATCCATCGCTGGTCTTTGCTTTTTACAATATATTGCCAAAAATTGTTTACAACTGTAACAGTTCATACTTCTTCAGGAAAGATTTCATGCTTTAATTTGATACCTTTTATGTACAATTTTATCAATTTTTATTTGAAGGAAACATCCAAGCCCTGGTTGCTCATATTTCTTTTCCTACCAATCTTTCTCTCTCTCTCTCTTTATTCTCTTTCTTTATTTCAAACCTCTCGATGCTTCGACCACTGATACTGATAGGTAACAACTTCTCCCTCCTGTGTCATGAAAGAACTGTGTCATTATACAACATGCAAGTCACAGGTCTGGGTCAAAGGTCATCACTCTGTAACAGCTTATAGATTGCTCTTTTTGGCAATGTTCCAACTGTACCCAATCTGACTTCAAATGCTGACTGCTCCCCTGTGAGAGAAAAGTCAAGACGACCAAAATAAGGGCAGAGTTAGCGGACCAAATTGATAAGAAATCTCTGAAACACAGAAAGAGATATGTAAGAAGCTCTGAGCTAGAATAGTGAGTGGGCTCAGGGCAGCGGCAGTTTTGGGTGGCAATATGAAAGGGACAAGGGGATGAAAGGGAAAAGTGCATACAAGAATGGTGAGTACTAGGATAGAAAGAAGATACAAGGACAGTGTATACTAGGATAGAAAGAAGATGCAAGGAGGGTTACATGGGGGAAAAGATGCAAAAGGGCACAAAGAGGGTAAATGAGTACCAGAATGGCAAGGAGGAACAAAGAGGGTAAATGAGTATAAGAAGGATAAGAGGATGCAATTAAGGAAATTGTGTAAATAGAGGGTAAGTGAACACCATGAAGGTCAGAGGCAAAAGGAGGACATTTCGTGGCACATGAAGGGTAAATAGGAACAAAGAGGGAAAAGTGAATACTTTGAGGATTAGCAGGTTAAAACAAAAGTAAACCAGAAAGCCAAAAGGCTTTGTGATTCCTTGCCACATGGTTATATTATAACAAAGTTGAATTATCCACATGACAAGTATAAGATCAACTGCAGTTATTTTTCTTGATACACCACAAGCCTTTAACTCACGATGATCTTTATTTTCGGTAACCTGACATGACCGTGACATCTGACGTCCACCAAAAGCAATAGGGATCACCTACCCAGTATGGCCAACCCACACATCAAGTACAGTATGATATCAGTCAACATTACCCTTCTGGAAAGTCACTACCACATTTCCAACACTGGGCTTTGTTTGTACCATTTCTTTTTGGCGCTGTCCCATTTTTTTGGTAGTTTACGTTGTACTGTTTCCACTTTTGGTCCTTCAATTTCTGTAGCATTTTGATCCCAGATCGTAAGTGCTCTCCCTAAGTCAAGTATCTCAGTTAAGTTGCGGTTCCGTTCCTTCAACACTCTTCACCGCAATCGTGACGAACTGCAACTTTGAATTATCTGTGATTTGATTTCTTTATCTATATCCATAAACTGACAATAATTTGCTAATTGCCTCAGCCTGGTGGTAAACACATCCAACGTTTCGCCTTCCCCTTGCTTCGCTTGATGAAACATGAAAATCGCGTATTCAGTATTTTGTATAAGTTGAAAATACTCCGTCACCTTTTTTTTGCTGTGTCATAATCTGTAGAGTCTCCAGTTTCATTAAGTGTTTGAAATATTTCAGGAACGCTTTCCCCTCCAAAATGAACTAACATTGCCCTTTTACAAGCTTCATCCTTGATATCAAATGCAATGAAGAAGTTTTCCAATCGAAGTAGCTATTTCTCCCACCGCATGCCAATACTTGCATGATCCGAATTATCTCCGAGACTGAACTCAGGAAAATGTGGATAGGCCATTTTAATTGTCAGAATTTAATCGATTTTCTTCTAGTATTAAGGTCTTCCTTGAAGGTTTTCAGAGTCCTTAATAAAAGGATCCCATCTTCATCGCCATTGTAAGATTTTGAGAAAACACACTGGAGACTCAGCAATGCATCTTGCTACTTGTATTTCTGATGATATGTAACTGCAGATTATTCTCATAATAAAGGCCAATACATCGATAAATATTTATGGAATGCCTTAATATACACAGGAGACAGTCAGTGGTAAACTGGGCAGGAGTCTTTGTTCTATCAAAGAGATAAATGAAGCGCAGGTGACAGCTATCTGACCCCATGACCTCCCAGTTACTGAGACAACCTATGGAGGCCTCTGAGGGAGTGCTTGAAAAGCAAAAGTTATTCTCTACTTACAAATGCAGTACAGTATATGGAAAATGCTATTTCAAACATGACATGGTCCTGATTGGCTTCCATAGGCTGGGAAAATGCTATTTCAAACATGACATGGTCCTGACTGGCTTCCATAGGCTGAAAAAGCCTAAATAAGTGTGCAATGACATTGAGTTAACTGTGTCAGAAGGAATCAAACACTGCCAATAGTAATTGTGCACAATGTAGCCCCATATGCATTTGTACGGTAGTTTATAATAACCACAATAATGGTGTTTAGGCTATTATTATTGTGAAAAATTATCCCTTCCTCTCTATTGATAAGCATTAAATTTCACAGGGTCTTGAACCTGTTAATAACAGACAACCTTATCAAGTTTAAAACAAATCTGACCCACGGATAAGGAACTATGGCAGTTTTAACATTTTTTATGTTTTACCCCATAGCCTCATTAATATGCAAGATTTGGACACCAAAAACAATAGGGATCATCTACTCAATTTGGGCAACCTACATGCCAAAAATGAAATTACTCAGAGTTACCCTTCTTAAGATAGAGTGTTTACAAGCAACCGTCACACACACACACACACATACACACACACGACATCAGGACTGCATAGATTCCCCTGCCTACGGCAAGGAATCAAAAAGTACTACGTAAGAAAGTCAGTACTATATAGGGAAGTGGATACCATATAGGGAAGTGGGTACCATGTAGGGAAGTGGGTACCATGTAGGGAAGTGGGTACCATGCAGAGAAGTGGGTACCATGTAGGGAAGTGGGTACCATGTAGGGAAGTGGGTACCACATGGGTAAGTGGGTAAGTAGGTTGAAGGAGGTGACTGTGATTACTGGGGATAACTGGACATAGAATGGAAAATGGCCACCGGGAGGTTCATTGAGGAAGAAGTGAATACAAGGAAAGAGAAGTTGGAACAAAAAATAAACTGTTGGTTGGATGTTAGAGTATAATAAACAGCAGTAGCAGAAATGAGCTGCAACCTCCCAAGATAGAATACCTGGTATGGCCGTTTGTCTGTAGTGTCCCTGGAGTCGTCTCAAGAAATCACCGAACATCTCCTCCAAGAGGCTCTGGTCCTGTTTATCAGAGGAGAGACACGAATATTCGTTAGAGTACTTCCAGCAGGCACAGAATCCCCAGTTTTGCTTTGCTACAATCCTCGACGAAAATGACGGGAAACTTGTGCACAACAAGCACTATCTGCATTTTACTACAAAACCATGAAATAGTCTATTTATTATGATTACCCAGTATACAAACAATGATAAACATTTGAATTCCGAAATAAAAAGTATGTATGCATACTCCTCATGTTCATAGTCTTGATTTAAACTATTTGAATTCGAAAATCCTCAGAACTAAAGGACTCATTTAATACTATTCTCATGCACCTTATATAAAAATCAGCATTTTTCTCGCAAATTTTCCTCCAGAATTTTTACTAAGAATTGACACTGACTAGGAGCATTGATTCTGGGCGATCAACAAATTTGTTTGAGTGTTGAACCTTTGTGTAAAATTTCCCCATCATTTCTGTCATATTGATGTACATATACGTAGATATAATTATTTATTTTGGGGTGTTGATGGTGTATTTCTTCCTTCCTCTTTTTCTTTCTTTTTTCTTTCTCTGTTTCAATAGTTTAGTTAACTATGATAAAATTCTAATCCATGTCTATCCTCCGTTATGATTAGAGAGCAAGACAACAGCAAAGTTATTCAAGTAATTGAAACTCCATTGGTAACATTTTTGTTATTGTGTAAAGTCTAAAGCCTCCTCTCACCATTTGTCTTCAACTTTGTCAGTCCTAAACCTACTGTTGCAATGCTTCTTCCACAAGACTTCCGTCTTTGGAGAGCCGTAGGTGAAATAATTTTGCAATCTCAAATGCGCTACAGTGGCACAGCAAGCGATACGTCGCGGTTGAAGTAATAAATAAATGCATGTAGCGATATTGAACGACATTTGTTATTTGATCAAGTGAACAAAAGACCTTTGTGGTGGATATTTCATTCTTTCCTATGAAAATCAAAAAGTAAATTTTAGCAAAGAGAGGCACGCCTCAGTTGACGCCATGATTTTACAGAACGCTGAACTTCAACTCACACTGGTTGAAGCTAATCTGCCAGTCGCAACAACAGAAGCCCTCAATTGCAATTCCGCTAGCCCACTTCTGGCCTCGAACTCAGACCGGCCCATCAACAAGCTTGGATGTTAACAGGAAATACTCAACTTTAGTTCACTAAATCTCGATTGTTCATACAATTTTGATCACGACTGGTTCTCCCTGGATGAAAGTTGTTCATGGAACATAACAGATGTATGCAACATAACGTGGCTGTGGAAACTTAACATCTGGCAAACAAGCCGTGGCAAGTTGCCACAGAAACTCAAAAGATGAATCACAAGAACTGCGGGGATGAAACTAATGACTACACAACAACCAATGGAAACACACGATGAGACCAACCAAACAAGTCAAAGGTCATACCTCTTCCTCTTCATCCCAGCTATCCCAATCAGAGTCCGATTCGGACTCGTCGGTCGGGAGACCCATCGACTGTGACATCCTCCTGTTACTGGTGGTTGCCAGAATACCTTGCCCGCTGCTACTACTGGCATTCAAGGAGGTCGTCAGAGGATGATCAGGACCTAGAGACAATAAAAAGAAGGCAACTTGAGCAAAAAAAAAAAGAAAAATTTGAAAGAAGTTCACTGGTCAGATGATCTCCTATACGTCCATCACGCCTGGTGAAGTTTGGTTTACAATATCTGGAGAATCCAATAAAATGTTAAAAAAAATCTGTTAAAATCAGATAAAATCTGTTGAAATCTGTTTAAACATTAACATGTGTTAAAACATCATAATCTCTTTGACCTCATTGCTGCTTTGACTGGTTACTCCTTGACCACCGTTCAAGGGCCCAACAAAAATTTCAAAGGTTTCCGATCTGACTAAAGCTTTTCGGGACCAATGACAGGGGAAAATACTTTTCTTTTCACCAATTATAACTACAATAATTATTGTATCAGAAGATACATGTGTCCCTGGCCTGCCTCTGTTCTTTTTCCTACACAGCCATTCTTTATATCATATTTGATATGGTTGTTTTTTGGTGGGTTTTTTTTGGCACTTTTCCTTTTCAAAACTAAAAACTCACCATTAGGATCGTAGTCCTCATCTGCATCTTCCGATATCGGTTGGTTCTCCACGGGACTGGCGGGGATGTCGTTAGATCTGTACACCAGGTCACTGTTGTAGGTGTCTATGACAGATTTACCACATCCTGCATCCTGTCAAAAAAAAAAGAAAAGAAAAAAGGGATCAATTGATCAATGTTACCATCGATGTTAATGACATCTTCTTCATCATGGAAACCAACAGCTAGTTTCTCTTGGTAAACGTATCATCTCGACATCCGATATTGATTGGTATTTCGATATCAAGGTAAAAACCATGGGTGGGACATGGGGAACTTGATTGAAAAAAAAAAATATGACTGCATTGAGAGATTGTGTGAATGAAGAAAGAACATCAACAAGCATTTCCAGTTTGCTATATCAAATTTTGGAGAAAGTGGTTTGGTTACTTTGCTTTCAGTAAGGAATTGCATTGAAAGCACTTGCAAACATATTCCGACTAAGAGGATGACCAAGGCAGACCATGGATCAATTCAGTGTAGTCCTCAGCACTGAGCAAATATTTCCACTTCGGCATGCTGAGAATCAACACAGTGTAGAGTAGGTCTCAGCACTGGACAAATAATTTCTTCTCTAGGTAGCATGGCTTGCAACTGCTCGATCTCACCAGGGGAATAACATAGAAACTGACGATCTCGACAAATTATTGCAACATGATGTAAAAGTTACCAGTAATCTCGAATAAATCACTTTGAACAGAGCTGTGAGGTGATACGTCGAAGAGACAAGTTGGCTGATGCTGACGTAGAACTCGGTGACCGGACGGAGCGTGGAAACCTCGGTTGCCTGGGGGAGGGGACAATGAAGCAACAAACTAATCACTGAATGTTGATTCAGTATCTTAGTACCATCTCATGTTGAACAAATACACAGAAAATCATGACATTTCAGCAAAATTTACCACAAAATTTTCCCAGAAAAGAGTAACTTCAGTGTTTGATTTCTGTAAAAGATTACTCACTTCTCATCGTTTTACAAATGAAAAAGTCTGAGAAAAAATGAAAACCAAATATCGACACGGACACTATATGTCTTTATAACCACACACAGTCAACTATATGCAGGATTCACAAACAGACAACAAATTTGGAAATAGGCAATTAGTTGATGAATCATCTTGCAATGTACGATATATTACCAAGACTTACTGATTACACCAGTGAACACCAGTAGTTGTACGATTGATTTACAGACGATATGCTTCACCATGACAGGGGATATGATTGGGTCATTACATTCATAAGGTTGTTTTTATTACATCTTGTTACAGGGGATATAATTGGCTAATTGCATTTATGAGTTTGTATTCATTATACATTGCTATAGTGGATATGATTGGCTAATTACATTCATGGGATTGTGTTCATTACTTTTTGTTACAGGGGAGATATGATTGTTTCATTACATTCATAAAATTGTATTTACCATACCTTGTTTTAGGGGACATGATTGACCAACTACCTTCATGAGGTTGTATTCATTACATCTGAGGGGATATGATTGGCTAATTACATTCATGAGATTACATTCCCTACATCTTATAACAGGCAATATGGTTGCCTTATTACATTCATGAGATTAAATAAATTACATCATGGTATGGGGGATATAATTGGCTTATTACATTCAAGAGATTAAATTTACTACACCTTGTTACCAGGGATATGATTGGCTCATTACATTTATGAGACCAAATTTATTACACCTTGTTACAGGGGATATGATTGGCTCATTACCTTCAAGAGATTGCAGCTATCACATCTTGTTTTAAGGGATACGATTGGCTCATTCATTCACAAGGCTGAATTCATTGCATCTCCTTGCAAGGGATATGTCTGGCCAATCAGATTTTCTATTTAACTAGAGTAATTACAGTATTACACCCAATACGTAAATTTGTATTTTAATGCCAATTAATTCCTTTTTAAACTTGAATACCAGATGTGGAGTCTGAAACAAGAAGCATAATGCTCAGAAGTGATCACCAATCAGAGGAGTTTACAAAGAGGTTGTAACAAGATTGATTTTTTGGTTCAGAATAATTAGAAAACATTTTTACAATAAACTAAGGTATCCTTATTCTCACCTTCATGTTGATGATGTCGATGATACCCAGAAGAGAATACTCCAAGCAGGTAAAGTACTCCTCAGGATACTGACAGCTGTCTGCTTCGTCGATTCTAGATACCAGACATCGACACCTGGAACGAACACAATCCAAACAAGTTTGATTTTAACACATCGATTGATGAACAACGCCTTCTCTTTCACTCCTTCTCTTCATACCTCCCACACCAAATGGCACAGACAACAAACATAAAAGCTTGAAATCATTTGCTTCTGACTGGCTCAGAAAATGACACAAGCATGTGAATCGTCGTTGTTGAAGGGGGACATTCAGTTGTGATTTGTGAGGATTTTAAAGGGTACAAGCACATTGTAATTGCTTATAAGTAGCATAGCTAGTCAAGTTTCACAACCAGTAACAATGCAAACTGTAAACGTGTTTGAATTTTTTTGCCCCGGGCTGTTCTGTCTTTGTGCATATGACTGAGTGCTAATGTGAAAAAGTGTGGGTTCACAAATTCTCGAAAACCAAATTTGATGGTTAATTACTCACACTTTTATTTTCTTTCCTTTGTAATACATGAGGAACATCTTAGTTTGACCATTTGTCATTCGCATATGAATGAAACTTTACAGGTTTTGAAAAAAAAAAAAGAACTTGTATATAGTACAGCACAACTCAGGAGCCCTTTTATACATGTGTCATATAATGCCATGCTGCACAGCAAGATTGTCTTAACAATTTACTCTATGAGAGAAGAATCTTGTAAAATTGCTTTTTGTTCTTTGGTCAAATATTATAAAGAAATAAATTATTGCACAGTAGAAGATCATTTTGATTTCACACATATTTCCTAGTAATTTAGTCTTTTCCTGGTCTCCACCGTCCTCCTCTGCATTGCATATTGATGATTATTTGGATTTCATTCTTCACTTTTACTGTGGTAGATTTTTAGGACAAACTGACAGACTGATTGATGGACTCACCCTTCTAAAATCGTTTTTAAAATATCATGATCTTCCATGAAAACGATCACCAGATGAAAGAGGATCGGTAGGATGCTTGCAACCTCTCTGATGGGACTCTCTCTGACGAAGCTGGGGAGAAGGGTGTGGCACTCTGAGACCAGAGAGTGCTGTGTGTGAAGTGAGAGTCGAAGGAGTCCATCACCTTTCAAAATGCTGCAAAAGGCAAGGAAGCTTTAGATTTATCGAAAACTTGAGGTGAAGCAATTCATTGACAGAGTGAGGATAAGTAATGACAAACCTGAATGAGAGAAGAGAAACTCAAGTGAGGTATTACATGACATGCAGTGTTTCCACTTAGAAATTGTCCATTGGGTCTATATACTCACTGTGAAAATGCTTGGCTAGCTAGAAATTTCAATTTCATAGAACTGTGCATGTGTATGGGCACTTGTTGTTGCTCATACTGTATCAACTTTAAGGACCAAAATGAAAACTCTCCTTTTCAAATTTTTGCCACAAACATCAATGCATTAAATTAAGAAGTCTTTTGCATCAAACTTGCACCACAGATACTTAGCAAAATCATTGATAAGATGCTTGCTATATACACTAATTTCATCACAGCAAATATGCATACTGCAGATGGTCTAGCAACACAAAATGTAACCGACGGACTGTCTATATACATTGTGATGCTTAACATCATAATCTTAAAAAAAAAAAGAGTAGTTGCTATGAATATGATAAAAACAAAGAGGATACCTCAGGTAACCTTGACCAGGAGTATCAAACTCCAGTCTGGCTTGGCCGTTCTTGAAGAGATACCTGGAGTAGCGGTGAGATGGGTGAGCATGGCTGAAGATATCCGCCATGAACTTCACACAGGTAGCTTCAGCTTCTCCTTTGGTCTCCTGTTGCAATACCACAGAATGAATAACCATAAAACAGCCTGCATGTCACTATTACCCTCTCACACAGTGCTATGTCTATTACTAACAAGTAGATCTTAAAACTTTTAATGAGTCTAATGAACAGCTTTGTATTGTAAAAGAGAAAAAATTTGAACAACACCCCATTCGTGAAAAAAATACCATCCATTTCTATTTTTCATGGGGGCTTTTGCAACTTCCAAAAAATAAAACTTCATGACTTGTCCATCACTATTTTATGTACTTTTCGAGACCATTTGATTACACATCATCGAGAACTTGATTGATGAATAATGGCACAACAATCTTTATAGATAGTTAAAAATTAGCAGTCTCATCTAAATTTTCCATGACTTCTGTCGTTTTCACCACAATTTCATGACTTTTCCTGGACTGAAAAGTGAAAAATAAGCGATAGTGACTTTTCTAGGACACGAAGGAGCCTTCTTTTCATTGGGCACTAAAGCTGCTTCACCTCCATTCAACTCACCACATCTAGGTGCTGAGAAAAGCTAGTGCATGCAAGAAACAGGACATCGACAGATGCCAGAGACAGCTTGTCAATAACTGGTCTGACAGTTAGCTGTTTAGCTGTTGAGGCCCAGCTGGAGACACCAGCAGATACAGCCTCCAGCAAAGAGACCGACTTTCCTGAGCCCTGAGGGACAAAAAAAAACAAAAAAAAAAACAAGGTAGATCTGATGAAAATGACAAGCAGTTATGAAAGACATCTACATTATATTTTTGAGTAATTTCTTTTCAGATTGATCGTGTCAAAAATCTGTTCTCTGATGCATGGCTATAAAAGAAATTCAATGTCCCAGGGGGAACTGTCCAAGGGAAAGTTGTACACTGGAAATTGTCAAGGGGAACTGTCCCGGGATGAGAGTCATCAGGGTACGATGTTTGCATGTTAACTTCCTTTTAAATTGGCTACAAAAAGATGCTGCATGCTCATAAAACAAAATATGCCTCGCAAGATTTCAAACTTCATAAAATTTCACTGTTTTATTATGATTTTCTCCTCTGTTTGGGATGTCAAGTTGCCTAAGATGAATGCTCAGATGGCTCTCTCTTGCCTCTCATGAGAGGCTTTTAGAACAGCAAATCTGTGGACTGACCCTGAGGCAATGCCTTGACAACAAGCCTTGGTTGGTATTTATGCTACAGACATGTACACTTGGGTGTGTTTTTATTTTCTGTGTTATTAAAAATATTTAACAACACTGACAAGAAAATCCTAAGTTCTGGAATGTGTTCAATACAAAAGAGTTTCATGAAATATGTATGTTATCGGAACTCTTGGATGGGCAAATCCAACAATGCAGCAAACACTGAGTGATTCCAGTGGAGACTTAAACATGAAATTGTGCAAAATAACTACACATTGAATGTTATCTTCAAACAAAACCCTTTAAAAACACATCTTCTTTCATAACATCCAATTATCGTCTCTCTTCCAATGCTTTTTCCACTCATAAAAACTTTGTTCAAACAAGTTACCAGAGGAAGTTGGTTTGAGAGAGTGAGAGGCCCAAAATCTGGCAAGATGGTGCGAGAGCGATTGCTACAGGAGTGATCAAGGTAAATCTGTTTATCCTCATTGCTGGAGAAAAGGCCAGATCAAAACTGGTCTGCTGCTTCTGCTGATGATACCAATGATGATGATGATACTAATGACGATGCAGTTTGGCAGAATCCTGTTTTCCTTTCCACAAAGGGGATGGCTTTATTTGTTGTAATATAGAAGACAAGAAAAAAAGCCATCCATAATGATCTTAATTTTCAGGAGAAAACAGAAACTTACAATTTTACTTTGTGATGAAGTATCAGCATAGTGTTCTAATCTGAGAGCATGCTGCAATGTTGATTTGATGGCCAGGGTCAATCCGTAGGTCATCACTGTCGGGTTGGGTGAGAGATATCCCTCGATCAGAGAGGTCAGCAGAGTCACATCATAGTACCTGATTGCTTCAGTCAAGATAGGTAAGGTCTGACAGGGAAAAAGAAAAAAAAACAACAGAAAATAAAGGGAAAAACAAAGGCTGCATCACCATGCCACTAGAATGGAATTGGCTTATTTAGCCAAAATTCTGCTATTAATTACTGAAATGTCTGGTAAAGTAAAGGCATCTTATAATCTGCCGTATCCAACTGCATGATCAACAGGCCATAATGTCCATTATGCCGGTAACTATGCATCTTATACAATGTTATGATTGGCTTCTAAACATTACATTATGCTATTAAATTGCACTTGCTTGATAAATCTCCGTACTACGTAAATGCCCGTTTGGAAAACAAGGCCATATCAAGGTATTCAGTTCTAGCCTCATGACAGAAAGTGAGCTGTAATTACACTGCTGCTATAGTTACTACTTTGGTTTATATTGCCATTAACATTATCTTTCCATATTGCCTGAATAAATGCTTAGAGCAGACCAACTTGCAGTTAGCAAGCAGTTACCTCAGAAACTCCTTTGCAAGTCAGAAAAGAAACAGTACAATAAAGTCAGCAAAATAAATTAATACTTTGATTCTCTGTGCAAAATTCTTGATACAGAAGACTGTGCAAAAATGACAAACTAAAGTTGCTCCAACTGGTTACCATTTTGCTGGGCAATACTTACAGGCACATTAAATGACTCTTATCATAGTAGCTGGAAACATTTTTACATGAGCGACTGCAGTCAAAGCGACTCTCACAGAAGATATCACTGTAACATTCCACCATGGTTACTCTTTCATCAGAAATGATGCAACCAGGTATCAGACACTGAATCTGGAACTTCAAATGGAAATAAGGCTAGGCCAGATATACTAACATCAACAGTGTGGTAGGCCTAAGCTAGATGACACCACTTGCCATGTGGCAGCAACAGACATTCTCTAGGGATCTGGTTTGACGTGGAATGCATCTAGCCTACAGTAATTTCTGACTGGCCGTTGCTTGGCAATCAAGGAAAAGTATGCTACTATGCTACTATAGAGTAGGAAATGTTATTCACATACCTGGTGTCCCATTCGTCTGAGTTCCCACTGGTCACTTCCCAAGCATTCAATTGTCTGCAGGAGCATCTGCATCAGGAGCATTGGCATGGGAACAAGATCCCATCTTTCTATCTCGTCTCCCAAACCTCCACTAATGATGAAAGTTGAAAGAAGAGACACAGCTATGTTTACTGTCCTTGCAGATAGCAAGTACATTCACTAGGCACATTAACAACAATAGTTAGTGAAACTTAACACAACAAAAGTTTTTTGTGCCAAATGCAAGTGCCCTATACAAATGATCACAAACAGCAGCATTACCTGACTGTAAGACTTCATTCAGGTTCTCTGCACAAAGAGAGTAATGTGTCCAATATGTCATGGGATACCTACCTCTGAGGCACAAAAGCCCTGACCACAACTTACTGATTGGGCAGTGTGTTTGAAGACAGAGAGTACTTACACAAGAGCTTAGGAAGCAGTTTTGGTACCTTTTCGACTTTTAAAACTGAGTCCAACCAAATTCAATTGCGAAACATGGGAGGAAACTCAGCAGAAGATTTGTCACATGACACCTGAGTTTGGCAGCACAATGTTAGTACCAATCTGTATGAACCCCTCATGGACTTGTACAAGTAATGGGTAACCTTTCGTTTTCCTTTGCAAAATACTGTACAATTTCTTTCAAAGACAACACTGAAAGAACGTAACCAACACTTTGCCTGTGTTATATGTTATTCAAGGAGTGTCCACCCTACCAAAAATTGAATAAGCCAGTCACATGCTCTGATGCAAGTTTACAAAAGAACCATTTGCAGATGTGGACAACAAATCATAATACTGAACCAAGTTAACAATTACCATCCACAGTATTAAGGTAAATCCATGAATTCCTCAACTAATCAAAACTTACTCCTTAAAGACATCATCATTATTCTCCTGTTCCGCCATCACTGCTGATCGCCTTGGGAATGGTATGTACCTCGTTTTGGTGACATCAAGATCATTCTGACAGATAAGAATAAGATCAAGTTTTCCTCTTTACTTTCCCACACTCACAGTGACAAAAACAGAGCTAAAGGAAATGTGAACAGGGAGATACATTCATTCTGCTTGGTACACATGCATGGTCATGATTTCACAAGATGACACGTCCAAGCATTGCTCACCTCTTCATTAGTGGTTTCCATGTCCTTGATGAGATGGAGCAAAGAGTATGGAGCCATCAAAGGTGAAATGTTCTTCTTTGGGGAGTAAGTGGGGCTTCTCTTGCTGTCGTCTCCATAATAGTACTGATTTGGTGTTGGCTGATTACTAAAGTTACCTTCCGCTAATGTTCTTGCTCTGAATGGAATGGGTAAGTCAAGGAGGAAAAGATAAATGTTAAATAGTGCAATATCTATGAAAAGAGATACTTGTACATTTGTGCTACTAACATAGGAGAGACAGACCAGAATAGCTTTCAAACAGATCTTCAGTGTTTTCTTAATTACTTAATATCAAGTGTCTTCTCCATCCTCCCACCATCTTGCCAATTTTGCCCCCTCCCCCTCTGTCTTCTCCTTCCCCTCCATAAGTAACGAAGGAAACCTCTCCGCAGAAGAGGGCAGACTGCCAACTAATAATCTTACTTGTTTAATTCTAAACATCAAATGCAATCAACTCATTACTTTCTCTTTTCACATACACCTTCATACCAGCTATGTTAGTTCAAAGTCTCACAACACAAAACCCAATGCCATACCTATGTCCCTCTTGATACACCCCCCCCCCCTCTTCCCTCATGACCAATTCCTTTGACACAAATGAAACCACATTCAACGAAAGATAAAACCATCACATCCCTGATGACATCTGCCAGGCCAGGCATTTCTTTTGACAGCTATTTAATTTCCAAGCACCCTCTTTGAGTTTCACTCTTCTACAAGCAAGCTCAAAATGCTTCTGTTCCATTGGCAGTCACCAAGAAATTGAAAAAGGTAAATAGCATAATACAAATTAATATTAACAATATCGACATGGGGGGTGTGAGTTTTTTCATAAAAAAGGATGAGTACATGATGAGTACGCAACATAACATTCTAATGCTATTTGAAATGAAGCACTTGTTGAGAGTTGGAAGGAAGGAAACGCTTTTGTCTTTCTTTAATTACTGTCTTAAGGCTTGCATATATGCAATACATATATATATGAAACTGCTGGCATTAATCAAAGGGTTTTGCAACATGGACAATACAACAACAAAAATGCGGTACCCTTGTCTGGTACTGACAAATACCTTCAAGAAGCAATCTGCTTTCTTTCAATAAACAAAGGAGTTAAAATTGTGCATTCTACATTGATGGTGTTGATACATGGAAGAAAGACAAACATTTATTAAGGATTTAAAGCAGCAGCTTGTGTTAATTTCTGATGAATTTTGGTATCAATATCACAGCAGCTTTACGGTAGGATTATAGAATAATAACTAGAAGGTCTTGGAGACACAAAGGTAACTTTGCGTCATCATCATAAAGTAATGTTCCTGACAACAAAGAAGTACATTGGGAGATATCCTATTGGCTTGGCAAAACCTGAAATGTTTCTTCAGCATACCCTGTCTTCTAACGGAACTGATCGTTTTCAACATTCCACTAAAATCATTTGGGTTTGTCAATGCATTTGGCTGATAGTCTCCCTGAGTCTCTTTCGATGCACAAATATCGACAACTTCTCGCCAACAATTTGCTTTGCTTTGATGGGTTACAACTATTTGAACATGGAAGGTCTTTGAGATCTCAGGATGTGACTACTGATAGACATTAAAGGTACACTAGATCCATTAGTGAGGATGTTTATGGAGGGTGAAGGAGTTCATGACTAGGCACTCAGCCCTCTACCTCCATTATACACATATATACATGTGTAAGACTGCACACTTTACACTATAGAACACATAACACAGTGTGTCTGTTATTGACCTATGCATGGAAATCATTAGGCATAGCTAATGTACTATTGGCTAGTTCACACACAGGTTACAACATCAAAAGGACTAAAGCTTGTCCTCAGCCTTGTGTGAACATGCCCTCAAATATATCAGTGTTAAAGTCATGTACATTTCGCATTTGTCCTCAACCTTACGTGGACATGCCTGTGACCATGTGAATGCAGTCATTTAACTTTGCATTTATCTTCAAACTTATGCAGACATGCCTGTGACTATGTTAGTGAAGTCATACACTTTGCATTTGTTTTCAACCATACATGGACATGCTCATGTCCATGTCAGTGCAGTTATGTACACGTTGCATTTGTCTTCGAACTTATGTAGACATGCCTGTGACTATGTTGGTGAAGTCACATACACTTCGTGTTTGTCTTCAACCTTACGTGGACATGCCCAAGACCATGTTGTTACAGTCATGTACACTGTTATAAAGACTTTTGACCCACATGTGCATACTTTGTTATCACTGTCATGTATGTAGAACATATAACAAGAGTATGTTTTGAGTAATATGTGTAGCAGAGACAGTACAAGAGAGATGGGAGCAATTGATCAAATTAACTGTAAAGTACCAAAGAAAGAGCGCCCTCACTCAATGGTCTCGTGAACCTTTGAGAGTCTCACATCCAGGAAAAAAAAAAGACTACTCATTGTCGGAGTACAGAGGCATCTCTACAAAACACAAAGTAACTGCTTTATAGACAAATAAATGGTGAAAGGAAACAAAGATCACAAAAAAAAGGACATATACGAGAAAGGGAATAAGGAAGGAAAAGGAAACGAAACATAACATGGCAAAGCTTCTCTAAATATCTGTTATATGCTGGTAGTAAGAAAAGGAGATTAACCAAGGACTTTTATAGAGATATACAAATATCTATCACAAAGTGCAAAGTGCATTGAGTGGGATTACAAGAGTAACTGAACAATTTTGTTCTGTATAATTAAATTAATATCTATTCTTGCAGGAGACATATAGGGTTATTCACTTTTGTGCCAGCTAAATCATTCTCCTGAATGAGACAAACCTTTGAAATTGTTTCCTGAATGTGACAGAATGTGAAAGGCAAAGAATGTTTTGAAGATAAAAAGAGAGCACATTCAAATACATTGACTCATTGGGTGGTGATTGTGGGGGGTTGGGAAGTTTAGGGGGATAATCATAACAGAAAACAGTTCTGACAGGTTAATGTTCATATTGTAAGGTAGAATAACTAAAAAAAAATGGCAATTTGGTAGTTGTAACAAAAACATCTGACAATTGAAATTAAATTGATAGAAATTTAATAGAATTCAGAAATGGATACTCTAGAGGTGAAATAAAGTCATCACAAGGGGTCAACTCAGGGCTTAATGACAGGAGACCATCTTGTGAAAAGTGACCATCAACTGGTATACAAATTATGAATTTTTATGAGTGCAATAACAAGAATAATTTCATGGGCTGAAAGACTGGACGGTCTATTCAAGGTCAAGGAGGCGAAGCCAAGTTGAATAGAACATTAAATCTTTCATCGAATGAAATTATTCGTACTATTGCACGGATTGGAAACATTCATTCTCTGTTTTATGTAATGTCTCAAAATTTGATTTGATAAGACAAGAGGATTTGTCGTCCACTCTCAAGACCACCTCCCCATCCTCACCTCCTATCCAGACCATCACATATCACACACATACACAAGATGATAACCTCACATAAAAATATGAAGAACTGGCTGAACATCCTTTCTGTAATTTCCTGTTATTTCCTGCCCATAAAAAAAAAATATGAGAGCCATACTCTTTGGTATAATTTGAAGTAATTAACACTTTGAGCATTTTTTCTAGACTTTTCTTACTTCTCATTGCACAAATTTTTTTGTCTTAAACATTTAAGGAAGCTACACTGACATAGTTAACCCTCTGTATTCGTTTTTCTACATCTACTTTGATACGAATTCTTCCATAAACTGCTGCAAGCCTTTACCTCTTTTGTTCCAGATTCATTTTCCTTCTGTCACTTCCTGATCTGGAAAGTTCCTGACAAAATGGATGATACTGAAATTATAAAAGTTGTTCAGCTATAACACTTCTGTGAAGGCACTGAAATGACTTGTCAAATTGAGGTTTGAGGAGATCAGCAGCATTTGCAAATAGTTACGAGCTTAAAGTGTTATGGTATCACGCACTGCTGGTGTTAAGACTGGCTTTGATGCATGGGGTCAAAACGTCAGACAATTCTGCTACCCCAAAGTAATCGTTCTGGAAACTTGTCACTTTACAGAAATATCTGCAGGCTAGGTAACTCCTATGCATTAAAAAAGGTGGACCTGGACAAACAAACAACTAGTGAGAACAATCTCTGTTGAAATACAGACACATTTTCTAATCTTAATTTGTTCTGTTCTCCATTACAAAGGACCCATGGAGATATCAGGTGGGAATGGTGAAGAGATTTGGTAAAGGCATTCAAGGTAGCTTTAAGCTAAATATTATTAAATGTCATTATAACTACATGAAGTGTGAAGTGCCTAGTATTACTGAACATCAATCAACCTCTGCAAATATCTTTGTCACAACAGTGTCACAAGATCGGCATTGAACTTCTTTCATTGCCACTCAAAACAAGAATTTCAAGGATAAATTTCCTGATAGGCAGTTACCCGTCCCTATTTTTCTCTCTACTTCACATCCCCATGGCCTTTAAATAGAAGAAAATGGGAAATTATTTGGATACACTTACAGAATTGTTTGGAGTGGGAGATACCTGGTGCCTCGGAGACTCGTTGGGGGTCGTTGAACCCGATGATTCCTCCTCACTCTGTAAATCAAAACAAATGGGAAAGATAGACCCTATTACTGCCTTATTTATAATTGCACTGACCTGACTACTGCCTTCTACTTCCTTCATGGGATTAGAAATGGATCAATTTGGCAAGACTACAAACCTTCTATGTGCATACAGGAAGCTACACTAGAATCTAACATAAAGTATGATAGTTTCGTTTCATGTATTTCGTTCATACTGTACAAACATATATACATACAGGCATAATAAGATGCAGTCGTACAATGTAGTGGAATATGTATATAGTACTGAAACTACTGCAGATCCAGAGGAGGCAATGAGGGTGAACATGCACCCCCTCAAAAAAAAAAATTCCAGGACTAAAATATTCACATACTCTTAAATACAGCTTGGTGTACCGTAGATTTATACCTTAAAATATTTTATCACAGATATCTCAGTGTTGATCTTCTCATCATGGTTTTGATACAAAAGCTCATAAAACCATATTAAGAGCACAGCTCTTTTTATCTCCGCACTTCCCCACAAAGGGTGAACCTACTGCACCCTCAAACAAAAAGCCTGGATCCACATCTGACTGGATTCGACCATAAGCTGCCCCTCTACAGACATGCAATCATATCAAACTCCAGATTCTTTCCAATCACCCTCCACTGCTAGATAACAACCATCCCATTCAGTGCACCAGCTACTCTCCCTTACATTATTCCCACCTCCTTTGTTTCTCCTCACTTTCAACCTCTTCTTTATATTGACCCCTACATTTTTCATACTACCAGATCATCTTCTAAAAGGTCCCCTCCAACACATTTCCTCCCATCCCAATTCTCTGTCTTCCTTGTCTCTTCTGAAGCCAAGCAATTGTGCTACATAAACCATCCCCCCACACCCCCCCCCCCTTCCCACGATTCCAAGTTCAACTTAGTTGAGATCGACTCTTAAGCCTAATAGCTGAGTACCTGAACACCAACTGAAGTTACGTACCTGGCCCCTAGTTGCTGCCCACGCCTGTCGCTGTGAAGTGTGCCCTACGCTCTTTGATAGAGTTATCTTCTCTCCTGAAGAACTTTTCAAGTATCTGTACAAACCATACACAAAAATTGCTTACGAGGTGGATAAGTCATATCGATAACAACGTTGACACTCAAACTTATACTCTATGGTAAGAACGTAACACATTCTTTCGTCACTTGTATTAGCTACTTCTTATATTTATTAGGTTCTTGAAGCCAATGTCAAAAAGAAAACAGTCCCGAGAAGCTTTCTTTTTCCTCCTGGTGAAGATGCAATGTGAGTAGAGAAATCTCAGACAGTCAATGAAGGTGAAAACCAGGGACAATTTAAATACACATTCCTCGAAGAAGAAAAAGTTACAACCACAGCAGTCCTAAGAGCCTTTTTGTGCACTTGGCACACAAACACAGAAGTATTGTGATATGAAAGTTTCATAATCAATATTATGAGCATTTTTCCTTCAATTGCCAAACAATATCATGATATCATAGGGGGAAGTTCAAACCGAAGAACACTTGAATAAATATGTGTAAAACTATGGATTGTGTACAGTAGGTCCATGCACCTTAAATCTAATCTAACCTTCCAATACGATGCTATACTGTCATATTAATCAAATTTTCCATAAGTGCACAGGCAAGATCATCCGAGCCATTTCACAAATGACATCAGGAGCAATGTTTCACATCAATATTAGCAGGAGCACAGCATACATCAATATATCACAACGACACTCTACATAGCAACTGATAAATGCTAAACATTGTATCTTCAATCTTGGACAAAATACCTTGGGACACCCCGCCCCCCGTTCAATGTTGGCTATATGATTGCTGTTGAAAGGGTACATTCACTTCTATAGCGCAACACTGGAAAGGGGCTCGGGGTTTCATGTTATCCTCTCACCTAAAATTCGGTACTATATTTGCAACGTATGACAAAGTGTCCCAACAAGTTTGTCCAAGATCGGAGGTGTTATGAGCATTTTTTTGATAAGTGGACTTGTCTTCTATTTCACACAAAAATTGCTTTGTTTTTTGGTGTTCAAGGTATGGTAACACTGAATATATTCTGTTAACATATTGCAATATGAGATCCACTCTGCGAGATCGATACCTTCTCATGACTTAAAAATATCCCATTTTCTAGTCTTCCCCCTCCCCCTTAATAATCCTTCTCCGCCTCCTTCTCTTTTCCTAACATTTCTTTCTTCTTACTTCAGACATTTCTCATCACTGTCTTTAATTTTCACAAAAGAACATTTTACAATGTTTCAATATCAGAAGTGGGCTTAACAGAATGCAGAGGGAAAGAAAATGGATAAAAAAGGTAGGGTTGGTGTACAACATTGAGTGACTTTACAAAATACAACCTTCATTGTAGTGAGGAGACACATAGGTGGGTGGAAAACCAAAGACTGCATGGACCTACCTCGACTGCATCGCCGCATCGACTGACTGGGATCCTCGGAATCTAGCACGGTGGATGGCATGGGGTGGAAAAAAGTAGTGGACGTGATTATGGACAAGGTGTTTGGCGATTAACTCGTAGCTCAGGAGGCGGCCTTCCCTCCACTCCCATGTAGCAAGAAGAGTTTGGTCTGAACATTCCTCTGCAGATGGAGATATTTGAATCGATGTTAAACTCCGTGTCGAGCATTTGGGAATCAGTTCAATAACGGAGCACTCCCAATGAGGCAAAAAATTATTGCAACCATGTTTGGATTTCAACTCCAGTGATGATTTGAGTTACCAAAGCCTGGCTGACTCGTACATGATACATTGTGTTCCTTTTATGAAAATAGTGTCTTGACAAGCACACCACACAAATGTCTCATCTTCTAGAGGGATAACTTGAATATTCAGGAGACAGTTCACTGAATGGGTATAACATGAGGTATTAGAAGTATCACAAGGAATCACATAACAAGATGGACCATGACCAAGATAGATAAGAACATCTCACCCAATAGTGAAAGGGGAGGGGGGAATCACCATTAGAACAAAGTGAAGTATCACAACTAATGATATCACCAATAAGGAATCCAACATTAACTGGCATCAATTCTAAGATATCTGACCCATAGGGTATCACATTATTAAGGAATAACAACAGGTCAGACAAAACACTTAAGCATCACCAAGGACACAGTTCATAATGAAAGTCTCACCGATTGACCAATCATCTGGACAATGAGAGGTACTATCTCTCATTGCTTTCCCCAGGGTGACTTTGATGTTCGGTCTCGTCGTTCCTTGGTGCATGGACAATATCTGCTCGACGCTCACACACCAGTTAGTCACAAGACTCTGCAAAGTCAGCTTGAGCATCACAGGAGTCTGACTTGATTTTGCAACTGGTTGGAAAAAAAAGACAAAAAAAAGGGAGCAATGTAAGAATTGAGAGACAGCAGGTCTTCTCCAGTAAGAAAGAAGAAATGTAAGGACTCATTTTTACGAGAGTTGATTGCCTCATCAATGAAAAAAGACACACATAGAGAAATGCTTCATAATTCAAACCACAGCTAAGTGGAAAAATATAGCCTTCAGCAAAAACAAAAAAAAAAGAGAGAAAATGAAAAAAAAAAACAACACTTTGACTAAGATATAATTAGAACATTTCTCAAAGAGAGGTACTTACCCAGATACTTAAGTAATGTGCTGGTGGCTTGCCTCACAGTAGATGCAGGATGCATCAGGCATATGTTGAAGACAGAAAAATAAAACGCCCATTTCTTGAGCAGGAAAGAAGCCGGAATTTGCTGCACGGAAAAAATGAAATTCTTTGGATAGATTGCTGAAAGAGATATCTAGTAGATGAACCATCACTGTCGTACTTCCTTTCTTACAGAAATGTGTCCTTAAAAAAAAGGTTAAAAGGTTGTATCATTCTGCAAAGGACTGACAACTAATTTCAAAGATGGTTCTACCTTGATGAGACCGATGCACACACTGATCAAACCCTCCGCCTCGTAGGCATCGATGAATTGTTCTTCGTCCGCTGCGAGGTCCACCACCCTCGTAGCACCGTCATCCTCTAAGGAATCCTCTGGACTTGGATCTTTTAGAGGTGATAGCCTTGAAATGGCCTTGTCCAATGCGTTGAGCGCTTCCTAACGATGCAAACATGATGACACAATGTAATTGCAATGAACTGCTGAAACACTGCAAGAAGTAATCCTGGTGATTATTGCCAATTGACAGCATTTTAACTGGTTATATAAAAAGAGGGGCCAAGTTAAATCATTCAACGAGGTGGCAAAAGTGAAAAGGTGTCCAAAAAGAGAGTTAGAATATGTATCTGCTTGAAATGACGAAAATAGGCTTAAAAATAATTACTCTTCCCAAAGAATTTCCTTCGTTTTCACTGGCAAATTTGAAAAAGAAACCAATGAAAGGGCCAAACCATCACAATTTTCCATTTTTTTGCAATTATTGAACATCACTATTGGAAGTGAGTGAAGAAAGACTGACCTGGAATTCACATCTTGATAGGAAAGACGAAAATGCTTTGGTGGCGTTTTCTCTGACGCTGATTTGTGGGTGGGCGAGGAGAGGGTAAATCAGTGAATGGAGACTGTCTGCCAGAAACCGTGGCAATTGACTCATCTCTTCGTGTCCATACTGGTGTATGCAGAACAGAAGAAATCATAACATGTATGGAATACTACAACAGAGACAAACGCAGTTTAGTAGAATAAAAGCATTCAACTCTTTACAAAACCTCTCCCTGTGCTTCTCTTCTGTCTACCAACTCCTTTGAAAGAAAATAAAAATGATATAAC
Organism: Stichopus chloronotus; assembly: GCA_021234535.1. NCBI lineage: Eukaryota > Metazoa > Echinodermata > Holothuroidea > Aspidochirotida > Stichopodidae > Stichopus > Stichopus chloronotus. The sequence goes on along the minus strand of CM037832.1, from coordinate 29,729,595 downwards.
ATCCTATATTGAAATCATCGTTACTAATCTCTCCTCGTACCTACCTGCCATTTACTGACACCCCTGATAAATTACATAGGAACATACTTTGAGACCAACGTATTAATCTATCCCGGTACGGTATGCCCTCGCTAGATACCAACTCCCTCGACAGAGCAACACAAGAACACATTCTGTACCCAACATTACATTTATACCCTCTGCAATGGTTGGTATAATTAATTTGATAAAAACCAGCTGACTTACAGAATGAAATACAAGAAAAGGTCTGAGATAGTAACAACAGTAAACTAACAACACAACCTCTTTCTAAAACCAACAAAACAAAGATTAACTCACTTTAATCTTGTCATTGTGACTCCAAGCTTCCATAAAAAAAAAAATCTCAACTCAAAACACTGACAGCAGTAGCACTGCGATAAAAGTTTGGTGAAATTCTTAGATTAGAATTGGTATTTGCACCACCATTGTTTGACAGCAAGGAGTAACAGGTATTCATATTAGTTTAACATACGGTATGAGTGACACTAAACCTTTACCTAATAAAACAGATGATGAATAAGGTGATTGATGGGAATTTATTTAATGATGCAAAACAACCGCTCAAATGTGGAAGAAGACTGCGGTTGATAGATTACAACTTCCGAAAACAGGTGACTACCAACTCAACAATTTTAGATCAAATTTGGTATTTTTTTTTTTTTCACAATGTCAGCTTGGATTGCATTAAACTAAAAAAGTTAGTACCTATTGTGAAAGGAGAGTGTCTTGATGAGTCTTGCTTCTCTTTGTATGATTCGATACTTCACATTTGTGGGTACAGGCGGCCCTGGGTCCTCCCTCCCCCTCCACCCCAGCTTACTTTCACTGATATGCCATCCTCATAGTTCACACAAAGCAGAAGGTGAACCATCACAGTAACAGAAAAATAAAACACAGGGCAAAATCAACAGACCTTTAAATAAAAACTGGTTTCATTGACGCTGTGCTCTGAAAAGCTGTGGTTGAGGCATCCCACCCAATGAAAATTTCTCAAGATGACAATCACAGCCATGATGGCGCCCTCTTTGGCCTGCCAGGAGCTTTGACGATTCTGGCAAATCTATCATCGATGAGAATGATATTGAACAACGTTGAGACAAAAGTTGCGTATATATGCAATAAGAACCAAAACTTGATCAATTCCATTTCAAAATTTGATTTTTTATTTAACTGAACACAACAGGGTTGCGTGATTAAAATTGCATCAATTAAAATCAATGATTTCAATTGCAAGTTAAATCACATGATGTAAAAAAAAATCACTAACTTTAATCACATTTTCAGACTTTCTGCATTTCAAGCAGAAAAGGCTCATTTGAAGTAAGTTTACAGGAATTCTCCACCAACAGGAAAACTAAATGCAATGTACAAGATTTTTTCATCCTTCTATCAGTTACACATGACAATTTGCCAGTGGAAGCCTTTTTAGATGTGAATTACCACTTTGAAAGTTGGGCTTCCGTACGAGCCTGAAAGTGTGTGGTGTGGAACAGACAAATGCTGTTTTGCTTTCTTTGCACTGATAGTGTTCGTAGCAAGGTATTACAAGCAAGATTTCTTAGTTCAGTGATCATGAAAACCTCATGAATATCCACGTTCAGGAGGAGAGTTTTTTTTTTTTTGGTAAAACCAAAGAGCTATTACTGAGATTATTCAGAAAAATTTTAGTGGGTGATGATACTTACGATTCACCAAATTGAGCGAGGATAAGCTTATTCTCAATTCCAGTTCAACATCATTGATGTAGCAACATTCTTTACAACAACTAATGCTTAAACAATTAGCTCACTCAGAACAATGCTTTGAAACTTAGGTATATGCTGTTACCTGGTGAAACTAATGTTTTATCACCAAATAAGAGATCAAAACCATACTTAACCCATGCTGCAAAGATAAACATCAAGAGAACTGTATAAATCAGATCTGACAGTGCTATTTTACGACCTACTGATTTTGATTTCTAGCACCACGTTTATTCTTCTAATATTTACTACAATAATTCACTTCACAAATTTTGGAAGATATTTCCTGAAAATAAGAACTGTGATTTACACACAAAATTGTTTTCAATCACTAAAATCTGATTTCAAAAGCAAGACCACAATTTTTTTTAAGTTTTTGTGAAAAAAAAAAAAAATGGACAACCCAGAAAATCAGTCACAAAAATTCAACAAAATCTAGTTTTCCATCTTGCTATCCTTGCCTACTAATTTAAAAAAAAAAACCACCAACTTTAATCATTCCTTTCAAGTACACTAAACTGATTCTTATAGTCTCACAACCACATCTGAGACTGCAAACAAAGTATTAATTGGAATATTCTGAAATCCTCAGTATTTGTACCTTGCAATTTTGATTTTTTTTTTAACATTTACAGGCTAGGAGCAAACTTTTGATCCACTTCATCAACTGCATCACTGTTTCTTTAAATACATTATGAATGAGAGGTCCTGTCTGCTGATGTTCTCGAATCTCACAACACTTCACATTTTGGCATTTACAATTAATGAAACACTGACTAGCCCAGAAATATGCCTCCCCTGGAACACTTGGACATTAAGCCCTCAAGGTTACCACAGCAACTACAGTACTCAACTTTACGAGGCGAACAGTTTTACCTTCACAAGGGTGCAGTAAAAAGCTTCCAGTTTGACCAGGGTGAAGCAGTCCACTATTGGCTTCAGCCTACTGATGCAAGCATTCCTGATGGCAGACCAAATGTCAGTTATCCCACAGACTAACAACTCCTGGACTTGCCTCCAGTGGTTGTGAAAACATGGCTGATGACAATTCTGGTGAAGCCACTCCATCATGATGACCACTGCCTGATTTCGGACCACTGGACGGTTGGACGCTGATGACCAAAACGGTGTCAAAATTTGTTTTGTGTTAAAGACAAATTTACCAAAGTTTGACCGTACAGTACATTCTAACAACAGGGATCATCTAAAGGGATACTTCCATACAATTTTGAAGTAAAAATGATTTTTATTTCTCAAGGTAGTAACTTCAGTCGTTTTGCAAACTTCAAAAATGCTATCAACCTCACCTACTGCAACCTTTGACCTCACAGTATTAATGATACACCACGATGTACAGTATATATGATACACAAGTTCAAGGCACGCCAAACACTTACTCAATCCCTCAGTAACTTCATTCGGTATTTTTTAGGGAACGTCACCGAACAATTTAAATTGTGACAATGAACACCACAGTTGAAGTGACAAATTGATGTGTGGAGTGCGTGCATTACCTTCATGGCTGCTGTTGGCAGGCAAGGTAAAAAAAAAAATAATTTCAGCTACAACTAACATGCAAGATGTGGTTGATATTTCTAAAACAAATTTGTCATGCAAAAAATGCTTGTCATTATTAAAATGATGTTCACATTCTTGCTTGTTCCATGGGCACAGTTGCATTGTGCTCTACACAATGCAAATTCACTACCATCAGATCTTCTAAATAAAATCTACAAATGGTTTCAAATCCCCTAGGATTTGCTTGTTTTCCATGGTATATTCACCTTGATACACTGATGATTATGTTATTGTCATGACAAGGATAATTTTCCAATTAACTGAGAGATTCTGGTTGATCTACGTGGAACACACACTGCACTTTACTGCAATGTACTGTATGACACTATATCTGTAGTGCATTGCACAATAGATGTACTCATGTACTGTACTGGATTGTTTATACTAAATTGTTTAGCATTGTACGGGATGCACTACATTGCATTGCACTGTGTTGAGACCTACCGTACCGTTGCACTGTGTTGAGACCTATTGTACTCACCCTTAGATATTACATTTCTGAAGCTACATAGAACTGGTACAGATATACTCTGACGAAGAAACCTGAAAATGGAGAAAAGTGAAGATCTGACCAGTCACAAATAATGGATTAATCTCGGAATGTGGGTGTGTAGCTTGGGGGCTCATTTCCCAATCTGATGACATGCAGCAAAGTGATGGGTTGTGTAAGGCTTTGTAAATCCAGCTCCTCCTGTGACGTAAGGCCTCCATTGCCAATTTTTGGAAAAATTTTGAAATTTAATGTGATATATTCACAGCATCGGTATAACGGAATGATGTCATACCTGAATATAAACACTCAGTCAATGACTTGATATACTGTATGCCTTTCTATGCCACTCTGGTACAAAAGTCATTAAGCTACACAGCAGGCACAGCGTAAGCAATTTATAGCCTACTAGACTCCAAACAAAATTTGTTACAAAATTCCCAAAATAGTGATTTCAAAAGATAAAGAGTGCATATATCTACAAAAATGGGTAAAACTTTGATGCTGCAGACTCTAAGGGATACTGTGCATACGTAGGATAATGCATCAGCGCTTCTAGATATCTGCAATCATGCAATTGCAATTTCCAGTGCTGAAGTTTTCTGAAAGTTTGGCTAAATCACAAAGAATAACCAAATTCAGTTCAAGTACGGTAGTCTTGCATGTGTGCAGTTTGTTTTATTTTTACTACGATCTTTAAAATTCTTAAACAGTGTCACATAAAGCAATCCTTAACGATTAGTAAGAAAAGAGCTGTTTTCATTCAGCAGTTGCTGAGTGAAATCCTAAATGAAAATCCGTTTGAACTATGTTTATATCTGTTACCATTTTACGGCTTTTCAAAGGTTGACGAAAATTGCAAAACATGACGATGTAGAATGTTGAACAGTGTCAGTATTTCTTTTGTAAGGCTTCTTTCTTAATTACTGGCCATCTGGTTAACACATTAGAAAGTGATGTCTATATTTGTAAAGAAGGAATAAAGGCTCCCAAAGTAAAACCTTTGGGCATAAAATGTTCTCAATTGTCCTTGAAAAAAAGGTCAAGAAAACAAAAGACAACTCAAGACATATCATGAGAGTTCCTCACCTGATGACATAAACAGCTTATGTTTATTCACTGTGCAGGTGTAAGACAGGAATTTTCCTATAAAATATATTTGATATTTTGATGGAATTTATTTCCAACATGTTAAATGATTAATGCAGACAATACTCTAAAATGTCATTTTCATGTCACACCATCTTTCAAAGAAATGACATCAACAGGAAGGTGTATGTTTGTAGGTTTCCTGCTGACAGGTGTTAAAAAGACATCATTGTGCATTTAAAAGGTGGTTTACATACAGTACAAAACGAAACAAATGTAACGTTAGAAATGACAAACATGACTTTAAGATACCATCAAGTAGTGTACTGTAAAATTACTCACCAGTGGATGAAGACATCAAGAAGTTCATTGAGGTCGCTCTTCAACCTACCGACCTGCTCGTGGTCAATTGCTTGATCGTGATGTTGGCCTTTGCTGTTCTGTACCTCAGACCAGCCGTACCTTCTCTCCAAGACATAAAGCGTGAAATCGTTTAACTCATCCTGACTGTGGAGCACCGCGTCCAACTTGAATGAAGGGAAAGGATCCTCAAATTCCACACCGATGCTGTCGGTGGCCAACGTCAGAAAGTCCTGTTCCAAATCTGTGGACGGTCTCTTGGTTAGGGTGGGCTCTGCTGTGAGGCTCCTCTTGATGGCTTGTAAGTTGGAGATTTCAGCTCTGATGTCCAGATCTCTAGCTAGACCATGAAGTAAATTGTTAAAAAGCTGCTTGATACTTTCCATGATTGACCTTCACAGAGATGTCATCTTTCTTGATTTGAAGTGTCAGATGAAGAGGGAGAGTTATGTCATACCACCATTTCTATGGTCCTGTTAATACCGTAACCTGCAAAGAAAGATGAGAACCAGCAAATGTAAAGCAGGGAAGAGTTTGAACAACTTTGGGTGCACAAATGACAATAACCGGGTTTTGTGTGAGGGAGATTTAGAGGCCATGTAGCTACACACTTACTGTACAAAAACCGTTACAGAACAGTCATGACACATGCCTCTAAAATTACAATTACTGCGCTGCTTCTTCTAACAGTTGTACTAACTGTACAAAGCACATCAATCACTGAGCCATCGCCATCATGAATATGTCCCAGTAACACAGAACAGCAATAAGATAAGTTTGCATGTACTGCAGGTTCCATGCACATACTGTAGTGCTTCAATATATTGTATTGCCCTTCTGGCACCTATGATTTACCATTTTGTAAGTTGCTGGTTTTGCTTTTTATTTAGAGCATTAGGTATGCAAGTTTACAGTAACATGTGACTTTGTGAAAAGCAATGTATACAGTATGTGTACATTCCAAAGAAACTTCAAACTTCACGAGGTGTAAACATTTTACGACTGTTTGTTGAATTTGAGGTGGTAAAGCCACTCACTGAGCAAACATTTGTAGATCTACAGTACAATAATATTGATCATACATCACTGAAGAAGTTCTATGAAGTGATTCCTCTTCCATTTGCAAGTTTATTATAGAAATGGACAAAAAAGTATGACTCACATGATATTATTGGCGAGTAAGGCAACATGCCATTTTTTAAAGAATGTTTAGGGCATTTCAACTCCATACCTGAAAGAATTTCAGCCTTCAACTCAAGAGTGGAGATACATTCCATTGCTTTTCGTTGAATTTTTTTTTTTTTAAGTTAAAGGATGTATTGCATCACCCTAAGCTACATTTTTATCTCCCGGAAAGCAAAATTCTCAACTGGTTCTAAATTACAGTACTCTTAGATTGACAGCAAATTCGAAAGATGCAGAGCAGCTCGTATTACACAGAGTACACAGGGATCCATCGTTTTGATTACACATGTAGAGGAATTTAAGACAAGCTGAGGGAGGGACTAGAGGTAAGTGGTTGGGAGAACTGAAACTGTCTGTGGTGATGAGTTTTTGTCTTTAAATTTTGGATCATCTTTTACATCAAAACAAGACTTCAGAGGGAATAAACGGTCATTATTTTGAATAATCATCAATATCATGCAAGTTCTCGTCTCATTTCTCCTTTTATTTTTCATATTGTCGCTGAATATCAGTGCTGCATATGCAAGGTGCTATGCTGAAAAATTTAGCAATTCAACAACATTGATGTCACGTAATTAAAATAGGGCCAATCATGAATTAGCATAGAAGGGTATGCTAATTCAGTTTGCACCGACTGCATTTTCCCCTTTGAATGATTTCCATCACTTTCTTTGTCTTTCAATTGAGTGGAATTTTAACCACATACATTACCTGTATGCTTTCCTCTCTTTGAGAGCAGGGGGCACGCATCTCCCGGACAGACCAAGTTTGAGAAAAATTGAGCATTTGATTATTGAGTTATCGCATACTTCGCACTCAAGTGGCGTCACATACACACAGATGCCAACCTTGACTGCATAGGTTCCTTTGTTTAGAAAAGGAACCAAAAATGGCAGATGAATGTGTGTCAATATGTTTCAACTCCAAAAAAGTCCTTGCCACAGTCTGGGCCATGAAGACTAATTTTATATGCCCTTATACAGAACTTTGTTATAAAAAAAAAGTATCTGTGACAACTAAGTGACTTCTACTTGCTATAGCATATATGTTGCGATTATAATTATCGACATCTACAGTCGCAGCAAGCACACATATTTCCAGACAATTTTGTTTGATGAAATGTTAGTGCAACTTGCCAGCATTCACTTGCTGTATCTTAGCTATGACAATGAGTTATGGTGTGCCTTCAAACAGCTCTCTATCACCTAAATTAACTTTCCATGTGTCTTTATTCAAAGTAAGGCTCAACTTTCATTGTATACTTACATTGTATAGTTAGAGTAAAATGTCAAAATACCTTGAGGTGCACTTCGTTTTTTTTTTTTTTTTTTTGCGTTCCTCTTGAGGGATCATCTTTGTATATTTCTTTACTTCTTTACCCCCATGTGTTCATCTAAGAACAAAGTGGCTCATGTAGTTACTCCAGAAGGCCGGTAATGTTGATGTCACAGGTTTGATCCCCACTTGGCAATGCTTTTCTCATGTGTGTTTATTTTTCCTTTTTTTTTTCTCTAACACTGAGAGTATTGGTTTGTATAAGTGTGTTAAATGACCCACACACCTTGTACCATGCAAGTTACCTTGTTTGTATAAACGGCATTAATTGACAGTGACTTTGTTTGGGTTTCGGGAAAAAAGTTTTAACACAACAAGTTCTCAACCACTTTATGACATGAAATAATTTGCAAGTAACGTCATCAGATCACCTAAGTTTAGAATCTATTGTTGAGTGGCAACTTGTTATTGAATTTCTAGGCCACAAATGGTAAGTGGGCATGTTGACACATGATCAAATCATCAAAAATTTGGTCGCTGATTTAGTCGCTGTGTAGAGTACTGCTCTAAAACAATGCTGAAGCTGCACAAATAAACTTTTTACCTTGTCGTTGAATGGTTATTTTTGTCAATGCATTTACCTGAAGACATGAATACAAGTTAGGCCTACTGCACTACCACAGCGTATAGCGCACAGAACCTGTTGTTGTTATCACCTTGAACACATTGTCAGTACCAGTGCTTTGACAAATAACAGTACTGATGTGCTGCGAATATGGGTACTGATTATCCTGGTACCACCAAACCCTACGCACAACTCTGGTCGGTGAGTGAAGATTTTTACGTAGCATGCGCATCAAAGCTGCAGGGTTTTGGAAGACAAAAGAATCACTTTCAGGGTCATCGTTAGATTTGACGGAGGTTTGTTACACACTCAACTTCACACATGCATATCAACTTGAAACTGACATGCTCACATGATGCAAATTACTGGTTACTGCAGTTGATCACAAAAAAATGTTTGTTTTGGATTCGAGTGGTGCAATTCATCAACAGAATCTTGTATGACCACTTTTGAATGGTAATTGGCTAATTCGTACGCAGAACTCCCTTACCACTGAGCCCATGTACCTACTGTAGCCTAGGGACCCTCACCAGTTAAGGCTATCGAAGCCCCAAGGCAAAGTTAGTTATGGCACTGTGGTTTACTGCACTAAGTTAGGCTAGAGATGGATTAAAAATTACCGTGACTAATTTTACATATTCGAAAGGTATCATTGGGCAGAACAATTTTTACGATCTACATTCATCCCAGGTCTACCCCTAATTTAGGTCTCAGTTTGAACAAATGGTGCTGTAGGATCTGCATGAATGCATCCTAACGAACTTAGGCCAGGGCCGGGATTCAGGCCTTAGCTTAACGCAGGATCAATTAGTGACACACTCTGTGGCCTCAACTCTATAGGCTTCAACTAATAAAGTTGGTATTATTCCACCAGGCTAGATCACTTTTGGCGAACGAACATGCAATGCCTAAACACAAACCAAATTACACATGTAAACACTGTTGTCATAACTTCATGACGAAAACATTGTACTCACCTGATGGTCGGAAAACTGTTCAAACGTCCCCATGTTTTCGACGGTGAACTATCACTATCAGGCGTCCATGGTAGCCGACAAAATTGTTTGCTATGTACAAAGTTCACAGAACGATTGCAATATCTAGCTGCTATGTTTACTGTGAACGCCCTCTACTACAAGCAACAACATTTTGCAAGGACCTCACCCGGTTTTAGACTTATCAATAGTTGTAATTAGCGAATCCAAAGGGAACTAGAAATACTGAACTTGTAGGCAAGCACATCGAAGCCCAGGTAAACTGTTGAAATTGTGGGTAATGTCATTTATCAATCATTTAAACACAATCGCCTATTCACAAATAATTTTGTTGCCGTGTATTTTGAACCAAGTCAACCTTGAAGTGTATGAGGCATCATCCAACATATTATTTCTGTGACTGGCTGTATCTGACGTTTGAAAGTGAAGTGCCAAGTATTTTTTTCTTCAAAGCTCAGCTAATTATAGGAACGGTGTCATATAAAGTGTGTACAAGTAGTTCCTTCCAACTTTTTAGTAGTAGTCAAACAACTGCAAACCGCACATCAGTACTGAAGTGAAACAAGTTAAGTTGTAGAGGAGATTTAACACAAGATATGAACTCCAAAAAGAGGAAACTAACACGTACAGTTTAAACTGTGACCAAAGGTACACTTACTGCAGAAAAGAACGAGAAACTTTAAATTATTACCCTGGTGATTTTATTGACTGACGTGGTATGCATCAGCAAGGGACGATGTACTTCCATGCTGTACCTACGAGCACGAGTGCGAGGATTTCACCTCAGGAAAGCACAAGCCTGGTAAACGTTGACAAGTTTCCAACGTTTGTAGGATCAAGATAAAATGTACTTTAGATTAGAAACTTGTCTCAACAAAATTTTTTCATCCTTAAAGTAAACGGGTCGATTAATATTAAAATACAAATCTAGAAGGTATTGTCATTAAGATGGTTGGAATTTAACATTCAAAATCCCCTCTTTGGCGTGCGTAGCTGTTCCCAATATCAATACGTGCATGCTACATGTGCGTGCTTGAGAAATTATACCAAGCCACATACGCAGGTGAAAATGCCCCCCAAAAAACGTCCCAGCCACGATAGTTTGGAATTCTGAAATAAAAGGTTGGAATTTTTCATATCTCAATCTAGCACATTTTATGAACTCAAAAGAGGCCAAATATTGCACTAAAGTGCATCCAAGGTTTTCTATAGTAGGTAAAAACAATCTGGAAAAGGGGATGGGAACACCTCTTCCCATATAATCCTTTCCCAGGCCAAAGAACACTCATCTCAGGCTTTCCCTACAGATTAAAATACTATTGCACTGTATTTTTCTCATCAAAAGTTGTCGATACAGGGATTTGTTATGCAATCATTGACGGTTGTTGCAAACTAATAAGAAACTTTTATCGCCAGAGAGTGAAAATAATTGAAACACGTAGAGCAATTTCTCTCATAGTCATGCCACCCCATATCTTTTTCGTTCCGCCGAGCCTGATAGTGCCCTTTCAGAAGACTGCATCATTTTAAAATTTTTAATTTCTTCCTGATAAGAAACTCCTAATGTCCGAAACTGTTGCGGTTGCGTCGCCACTCAATTGGGAAAAAAAATCCTGCCAGTGACCCAGTCGGATTTTTTATCTTCACATCCCCTAAAGATATGACCGTGGCAATGGCACTGATTATACCATTAGCACTAATACAACGTCGTATGGTATTGATAATATAGATATCAAACGTTTGTATCAAGAATCGCTGATCATTGTTGACAATTGCATACATAGTTTTCACAATTACATTCAGTACATATACAGGTAGAGTTTGTGGGCATTCTAAAGGCCCTTCCACTTGCATCTGTCAATTTTCGTGTAAATGTTCATTTCCTATCCAGGGTCAATCAAATAACCTCTTCTGCGTGTTCTCATCTGGAATATTTGTGGACCTTCCTAACCTGAAGCAAATTGATGCTGTCAGTCATGATATCTTTGAAAGAAGAAAATCGATGATGATCGTTATCGTCCAATATAGGTTGCTTGCTTTAAAGTTAGAGTAGCTATGTCTCTGACTGTGAGCAATGTATCGCAAATATGGCATATTTCAACTTACCTTAATATCACGTGTGGCCGGTGTTCCTCAATGGTCAATTTTGGGACTCAGGCAATCATGACCCAACTGTTCAAAGATCCTAAAAGTTTGTCTTTTTTTTCTTTTTTTTTTGCTTATGGTAAAAGTATTCTATTTAAGAGTTACGATTTGAAAGCATGTAATAATATTTTGAAGAGAGAGCTCAGGGTAAGTTTTGATTGTTTTAGTGCGAATAATCATAACGCTTATTATCAATAAAACCCACTTTATTGTTTATCGTACGTGTCATTCATCAGATGTCATTTTCAATCTCTTTTTGAGTGATATGAGGAATGATTCAGGAAACTAGCAATGTTTAAGTTTCTCCTGGTCATCCTGCTGGAAGAGTCATCAAGTCCTGGAGTATAATTAATTCGTTGCTGGAATGCATGCTGTGTCCATTTGAATAGCCAGATTTTTTACCCTGGTAGAATTCCAACATGGGCCCCATGTTGGTGAGTTCATATGCTGTCCATATGATTTTGCACGTACGATTTCTAATTAAGGGGCCTACCATGGGCCATTCCAGATAACATACGGGATAGTTTGATATGGGACAATTGCCCACGTATGTGGACCCCAGAACTCCCCCATATGGATTACTTGGACTGACCTATATGGGCCACTAATGAATCTTGGGTGCAAAGTCATATGGGCCCCATATGTTCATCGCTATAAGGTCCATAAGGTTCGCATGTTGGGATGTTACCTGGGTACCGGTATCCTCCAAAAGAACAATGTACGCAGTCAAATGATCTCAGTCACTGCAATCATTTAAAAAATACTTCAAATTCTTGCAATCTCTGATGTACACTGTCACACTCCAACTTGGCATATTTATTAATTTTTTTTCGTAACTTACGTTTGTGCTTGATTCACTCTTTTTCCCGAACAACGGTTATCGTAGCCATTTTACCAGACACTCCAATGGGAGTAGGCTCATCTCCCCACATTTGACAGCATTTTGAAATTGTCTCGATTCTGACTTAAAATCTGTACCAACATTGTCAACATTCATTGGGCAATTTTTATTCGCTTTAAATCATTTAGATCCTAGGTAACATATCTCGTTATTCTAAGGTGTACTATTTTGTATTCTGTGATGTGAGCACTAGGAAAAGGGTGTTGAATGTGCTCGGGCCGTCTTGTGTTTCCTTTTTCTTTGTATTTCTTTCGTCTTCTTTTCTCTTCTGGTGGACCTGTTTTTTAAAAGTTGTCGCTTGCCCAGGTTCTCCGTGCTTTCCTCCTCTTTATCTTTGTTGTTAATACTTTGTACCTGCCAATGTACATGAGAAAGTGTCTGAAAATAAAATCAAACCAAAAATAAAATCAAACCTATTAGCTACGTACCATATGGGTTGCGCGCTGCATGGCCTGAGCGTCACATCCTTTTTTACTTCTACGGCGTTCCGAGTCGTTCTTTATACTGTGGTGTATGTATGCATTTTATTGAACAAACATCGCATTGTATAGCGTACTGCCGTACCGCCGCAGTACCTAAATCGCCTACTAAGTTAAACCTACCAATGTGAACTGTACCGCACTTACTGAGTATTAGTGAGGTAACGGTACTTGCTTGGTTCACATTTCATGATCTGCGGTTTTTCAAGGAACATTCATTACACTTATTACTTATCCAAGATCCATCGCGAATGGCTGTTAGTAAGTATATCAGTAAGGAAATGAAGTTGAAAGCATCACTGGATCCTTTTGCATTTTAAGTGCACGGAATTTCAGATAACGTGTGCCATTGAAAACATATTCCTGGTAACTTACCGTTAGGCTTACTTAGGCTATTGCCAATATTGGCATCGTAAACCCTTTCTTTGAAGTGTCTTAGTTAGGCTCAGACCTGTCGTCCAGGCTGTAGTGTAGGGTAACTGTAGTTACAGTTAGGGCGAAGCTAATTGGGAAATGTGAAGGATTAGGGATTTAGGCCTACTTTCATTGGCAGCCTAATTGCTATCGTCAATCCAATTGTGTTTTGTGTAACTGTTCAAAGAGACTGGAGTGGGAACTCAAGTCTAGCCTAAGTTAAATTGTCTGCTGTGCAGTAGACGATCCTACAGGAATTGTGTTTGTGAATTGTGTTTGTGAATTGTGACATTAACTTAACAGTGCCGGAATGCCTAGCCAAACTAGGCTAGGTAGGCCTTAACCTGTTGTGCCAAATTTTAAGTATCAGAAGTTACAGTAGCACTTGACCTAAGTAAGTTGGTCTAAATCAAATGTTACTTGTTATTGTTAATGAGCAATGTATAGTGTATAGCATGAATGTGTAAAACTTCGTGCATCTAATTAAAAACCTTGGAATTTCTCCCTGTTGGAAATTCAAAACCCCCCAAAAATCTAATAATCTTGTTTTCGTAAGTCTAAATGTCAATTTTCCTAGTGATTTGACCCAATATGCTATGGATTGTACCTCGAAATCTGTTATTTTAGCCAACATTTACTTGAGTTAACGATATGATGTAAACCTGCCAAACTTTGCGCACATCACTAACGTTAGCATGACAATTATTACATGAAGAGTGTCTTTTTAAACAAATCCTGTGTCTAAACCTACAGCAAAAGCCTGTGAACGGGCTAGCAACAACAATGTTCCAGTAAAAAATTCCATTGAAAAGTCAAAACCATGATTTGAAAATTTGAAAGATTCGGCGGAAACTGCAAATAGGATGCTCTAGGCCTAGCCTACTTCTCCTATAAAATGCAGTACCGTTAAGTTCACATATCAAGGCAAGGGCGATTAAATGAACAGTGTTTCAGCTTTCCTTTCAGACATTACAAGGCATGGTAGTTAAAAATGTGTCCAGATACTTCGGTCATTGCTTTTAGGGCTTCTTTCTTAGGGGTGCGCGAAGTTTGGCAGTGAGCGAAGTTTGGTGTATGCACTATATACCAAACTGCTACTTGTGCTGATCATAAAATGGAAATAGTCAGCCTTATTTAGAAACATGTTGCAAATAGTATGCGAATTGTGTCATTCCCTTGTTAGCCAACTTAGTCCATACTGAAATTAGTAAAAGAAACGGTCTGTGCACCATTGTGAATTACACTCTGGTACTCTGCCCTAGGTGATCATTCAAGACTTTCAAACAAGCATTTTGTTCTCAAACTAGCATGCTGTGCGTTACCCTCAACTACATGGTCACCTTGTCTGCATGTAGTACAGAAAGACAAAAAATCTGTGTTATGGAAGTTTAACATTTATCACTGCAGCATGACTGCAAAACACAGATTGATGAATTTTTGTGAACCAGGATACAGAGGAGACAACCAGACTGGCTAAAATAACTGATCTCTGGCTTTACTGGGTTTAAGATTCAGTATGTGCCATTCATTTAATGCATGACCAGATTTTCATCGATATGTGGATGCATAGTCAAGATAATCTATCAAGTTTTCCTCTTCTGAAACCAGCTCTCTCATGAATGAACTTGAAAATAGTCATTGCACTTGAAGTATATGATTGTGACATTGACTATGTCATTGACTTAAAGAATGAACAATTCTGCAAAAGTGCATTGAGCCGTTCCTTGCTTGTAGTGAAGCCTCCTTAATGGATCAATGGTTTGGAAATGGTCATTAAATGCCACTGCTGCTGCAAAACTCTCAACCTTTACATTCGTGGTTAGGTTCGCCCAAGTGTCGCTCGAAACAGGTAGCAAGTTAGTCGAAAAGAGTCATTCTCACGTAAAGAGAAGTTCATATGGAGGAATATGAGTGACTGTTGCTAAAATGTTAGTAAATAATTGTTCCCCAAAATGGAACAAATTGTTGTGTAGCTTACCATGAACTACTGTATCTACAAGCAACTGAGAAAATGGAACGAAAATTTCATTTGTAGATTGGAGATACTGAGTTCTAAACAGTGAGACCACAACTGTAGCATTTTCTTGCCATATACTTCCTAGTTTTGGATATCAGGTCTGCTAAATGACTCCTCAAAAGAGTTGTCCCTTCTTTTTTTTTCTAATTCATTTCATTTGAAAGAAGTTTGGCAAGATTTTGCTTCCCATTATGAATTTTCTTACACTGTGGGTAGTCTGTCACATTCTGATATAATGAGGTGTAGTGCCAACAAAACAAAAAACAAAAACAAAAATCAAGGAATGAACTCTAATTTGCGTAATAAAGAAACACTCGTCTACATTATGACTCTTGTCTAGCACAATTGGTATGATAGCAAATGAAATATTTTATTCTTACTGAAATACTGTAGGTCTAACAAAACAAATATGTTTTAGTAATCCACAGTTCGAGATTACAATTATGCAGATTTTCTTTTGAATATGGGAGGTTGTGTAGCTAGACTTTCATACAAGGAGAAACTTACTCAACTTACGGATTTTTTTTAAATTCTTGCGCAGCCAAGCCGAGAAGCTTTAAACTTTTGGAGGAGTTAGAGGATGGGGAGAAGACCTCTGACGACAGCACCATCAGCTGGGGACTGGTCCGCGACGATGATTCCACTCTGACATATTGGCAAGCTACTCTTATTGGACCTTCAGGGGTAATTTCTGTTTTCTTTTTTCAAGTTTCAGTGGTCCAGGGTTGACTTCCAAGATTTGTTAATCTTGGTAGAGATTCTGTGAATCTTTATCTTTCCCCTTCTTTTTGACATTCTCACAATGCCCATATTTCCTGTTGGTACGCCAATGTGCGACCAGAGCTTCTGTACATAGCTCTCTGTACTGCTCTGAGTTGAACCGTTATATCCTCTGATTGGTTTCGTCCACTAAGTCTTGGATAATTCCTACAGTATACATGTCCATGTGGGTAATGTCAAGAGGCACAGCGCATTTGTTCGCTATTTACATCCACACTGTGTCAATCACATACTATTAACATGCAACGTACAATAAAATTCATTTAAGCTGGTAAGGCTGTCTGACGTGATGTAATGAACAGTCAGGTTCTCATTTGTGGTGATGTGATTGGTTGCTTCCATTATTGGAAGGAAAATGGCCTGATTTCAGTGAGAACCACAAGCATGCTCTGAGGAACATAATAAGTCTGATGGTGAACAGTGACAGTCAGATTTTGTAATAATAGTGCATGCTATGATTGCTATCTATGTGTTTTTAGATTTATATGGGATGTGTCAATAATCTAGTGGAAGGAAACCAGCATTGTCTTAACCCAAGACTGCACATTTGTTGGAACTAAGGGAAGAAGTTGTGAAAGTTGAGCATCAAGTTGGTCTCACTTTGTGTCGCAAGAAATGCACAGTGCTCCCTTTTCCCAAGTTAGCTTTACAGTTTTGAGTATTATGTAGTTGCATAAGAGTGTAGATTCAGATGACATTTGCAAACTCTAATATCTCAAAACACATGGATGATTCATTCAGTGCAGTAGTTTTGACATGAATTGTAGAATTTGACTCAACACTGAACAGTATATTGGTTCTTGAGTGACGTAGGAAATAGAAAACTAGTATATAAACTTTTTCGATTTGCTAACGTTTTCGATTTCAGTTGTCTTGCTTCTTTCATCAATAGAGTCCATTTGAAGGCAGAATTTACTCACTGTCTATAACATGTGGTCAGAATTACCCAAAAGAGCCACCAGTCGTTCGTTTCCTCAACAAAATCAACATGAGTGGAGTTGCAGACAATGGTCAGGTATGTAGAAAATCCAGACTGAGCAGCTCTGCCTTCTTTTGACTATTTGTAACACTTTTATTTCAACTCTTTTAGTTTCACACCTTTTCTCTTTCAGTAACTTTCTCCTGTTTTTGTTCCACTTTCCTGTTTTGGAACAGGTTGAACAGAAACTCCTCAGATCCTGGAAAACAACTTCTAGTATGAAGGAATTACTCAGGACTATCAAGTCACATATGCTTGAGAAGGAGAACAAGAAACTACCCCAGCCTCCAGAGAACTCCACCTACCACTGAAAACAGACAAAAGGGCTGAAGCGACTTCTCCCTCCTTGTCATTCACCATCGTCAGCTGTCGATGTTTATGATGGAGAACTAGAATTTTCAGTGCTCTGAACAGTTCAGAAATGTTTCTTTTGTTTGTCAATTGGAGCAGTGGTAGATCAGTTGACAAATTCAAGTATGTGATCAATTTGATAATTGTTTGCAAGTACTTTTCCCATATATACCTTTTCTTTGCTTTAAATTGTTTTTCATGCCCTCCATTCTGCCCCACCCCCTCCCTTCTCTGCTTCTTCCCCCCAGTTTCTTGTCCATTTCACAGTGCTTTATTTTTTTTTAATTGCGTAAAGTATTTCACAAAACATATGAATGCCACAGTAGGGTTAAGGTCTTCTGGTTTGACCCAAGTTATGCCAAGTTTCTAATTTCTGGTCATCTCTTGTTAAGAATCTGACCCCAGTTTTGTTTAGTGTCACTGTCAGAGCATACTCTATCCCAACAAACATTTCAGTTCTTTTTGTGTTTACAATCTCGTCAATCTGGTAATCATTTCTAGGAAAATATTTAGCAGTTTTAGTAAATTGCTAAAATTTTGAGACCGCTACAGACAATGTTATATGTTTGATGTATTATTATTGTTTTGACTTTTGATTACTAGCTGATGTACAGTAATTTGTGCCATCAAGTATTTCAGGAAGTGATCCAACACTAAATTAAACTTTGCCTGTAGCTTTGAATGTCTTTATATGAACATTTAATGGGATGGCAAGTAAGCCTTTTCAACAGAAACTATTTTTAGGCAGGTCAAGTGAATGAAGTAAACATTTCTTTATTTAGTTTCTTTTTATTTTCGGTTGTCCCAAGAAAATAACAAGTATTGTAAATGTTTAGCCTCTCTGTAATTTCCTCATCTACATCTGCTTGACCTTTCCCAGGCTGTGTAAATTTAAAAAAAAAAAAGAATATTTAATATGAAAAAGGATTGAGTAACAAAGTTGTTATTTGTTTTATATGTAACCAAGTTATCAACTAGTAGAACTGTAGTGTAACTTGTATACTTGTATTATACTTACAATCGTCCAACGACGACATATCAGACGTAGGCTTTTCCTTGGAATATGAAAATGACAGAAAAGAATGCCAGATACTTAAGTGATCCAGCTTAATAATCTTTCTTGAGGAACATTAATACGTATGTAGTGGTACAAACAAGAAACAATTTCTCTTTTTGTCACCATTGCCAGGGGCGGTGGTGGTATGTTTTGAGTGGTATGACGTACGCTCTGTGTGTAAACCTCCATCAACCATGTGTAGTTACAATCACAAGCGCGAGGTCTTACATATCTCAAGAGCGAGGTCGACTAACAACAGGTGCAGTCATGGTGTCTTTGAAACCCTCGCCATATTCCACTCGGATGTTGTCGAGGGGAAAACCAGTAAGAAACCAGTAAGGAAGGGAAAAACAGGCGAAACTGTACAGTAGTTACTGGACAGGTAGTGAGCTTTTTAGTCAGATGTTGACAATATGTTGTTGCAAAGTTGTTTTGTAAACAATACTCAAAACGGATGAAAGACCAAGAATTGTCAGCTATACTTCTGAAAAAAAACAATACATTGTCAGTGTGTTTCTTGTTGCCCAGATTACATCAAATGGCTGTTATTGTGCTATGAGGGGACTGGTAGTGTACATTAGCCATTGATTACAGTAGCATGCACACCAGGCTTTAGAATGAAACAAATACCGTTTAAGTTAGAGCTACACTTCAGGTTACAGTGGCTGTCACAGATAGTTTGACAGTGACATGCACACTCTAATTTTTAGTGATGCGCCAACCATGTGTTAGATTATCACACACCATCAGTTTCAGTGATGTGAAAAACAATGTGTTGGATTAGCACACGTTATCGACTCATCGAAATATGATCAAGCCATGCGTTAGATTAACACAGACGCTGTGGATCAGAGGGCATGCACCAATTGGGAAGGGGTACAGGCCCAAAATGGGTTAGAGAGATGCAGATACTATGTGGAAGAGTGACGTCCACGCCATAGATTAGAGGTACATGGATGCGACATTTGCTGTGTATCCACACTCTGCGCAAAATGTCTGACGCAGTTAGTTTTTCAGACTTGCACTTTGCATGCACGCAAATGGAATTCGTAGTTTTAGATTACTTAAATACACATCACTACGTGCACTTAAATTCTGTCGCACAAAGTCAACTGTTTCTGGAACTTGCCGAGTGAACTTTGTATTCTCAAAGCTTGTGTTTGGAAGATTTCAGTGCCATGATTTCAGCTCATCAGTAATCAGTTATGGGGTCAGTCAGGATCGGTAATATTTGGTGGGTGGATACCATCGTGTTCTCTTAAACCTGTTTTTATCACTTCTCAAGCGGATGGAATGGAAGCAATGCACCTCAATCAGTGGTTTTTGGTTTAACTCGATCAGTGATTGGGAGTTGCAAATATGTTATTACCCTGAGACAGGTTGAGCAGCATAGTTAAGCGGTGCCTATCTTTGAGGTTGGTGCAGGTACGTGTTTTACCCCCGTTTTCAATTTTGTCATATATGATGTAGAGTAGCAAAAAGGAAAGAGAAGCCAAAGGTATACTCGGGTATGAAGTGAAAATCACTGAACTGAGTGTTCATACTTGACAGGCATGTTTTCTACAAGGGCAGCTGTAATTGCAATGACTACCACAGTGACATAAATGTGAAATGTTTTCAAGTTGTAGTATACTTTCCTCTCCACCCACCCACCCATTCCCCCTCCCTTTCACACCTTGCCAACCATTCTCATTACATTATTCATGAAAATGAGAGACGATGAGATTATCCAAACATCATTTTTGGTTGGCATCTACCATGAGGTGGAGCACAGAATGATAACTTCTTCCCCGTAGATGTAACCTCTACCCCATGCATATCTCTTTTTATGTCACATAGTGTACCTTTCTTGTAAAGAGATCTAAATTTGGGAGCTAGTCATGTTGATCCTGGAAAAAAATGATAAATGTAGATCTTTATCTGCCCATGGCATTTTTTTAGTATAATAAGAAAAGTAACAGATAAATGGGACGAGAGCTAAGTGACAAAAAAAAAAAAAAGAGGGGAAATAGGAACAAAAGTTTAAGAGAGATGCAGTGTGTTCTGAACGTATCATAATTTCTGCTTGTGAAGCTTAAAGGAGCAAGTTTTTGTGTCTTTCTGAAAGTAGTAATACATGCCTATCAGTTTCATTAATTTTTTTTTGTGTATGTCATGTTATGTGTTATTTTCATCATGTACATATACCTGGCTCCAACAGAAAAGAAAAAAGAACTCTTGTAGTATGCAGTATTGTTAGGCTTTGACTCTGGGAAGTCAACATTGAATTTAATTAAGTGCGAACCAGTTTCTCTTTTGTTTTCATTCCATGTCATGTCAGGTTGAAGGTAGAAGTTGTTGACATTGAACAAAGACCTCCATTTGTGTCTCATCATCTCCCTTCTCTTCTGGTCATCATCTGCCCCCCCCCCCCCCAAAGAATGTTTGGTGTGGCAGCATTCACAAAGTCAACAGGAAATTGTTCAGAGACTCAGTGTTTTTTTTTTATTCCTTGGAATCTATGTGATGGTGATGTCGTGTGTGTGGGATATTCCTTGTAAACATGATATCTCAAAAAGGGTAACCATGACTGATGGCATACTTGGTATATTCGTTGGTCATACTGAGTAGATGATACCTATCCTTTTTGGTGGAGGTCAAAGGTAATTTGAGGTCACCAGAGGTACCATTGTAAACACAATATCTCCAGAAGGGTAACTATGACGGATGTCATACCTGGTGTGTGGGTTGGTCGTACGGAGTAGATGATCTCTATTGTTTTTGGTGGAGGTCATTTTAGGTCATCAGAGGTCAAACTGTAAAATCTTGTACACAATATCTAAGGAAGGGTAACTGTGACTGATGTCATACTTGGTGTGTGGGTTGGTCATACTAAATAGATGATCTCTATTGTTTTTGGTGAAGGTCAAAGGTCATTTTAGGTCACCAGAGGTCAAAGTGTAAAAAACTTGTAAACACAATATCTCCAGAAGGGTAACTGTGACGGTTGTAATACGTGTTGTGTGGGTTAGTCATACTGAGTAGATGATCCCTATCATTTTTCATTGAGGTTAAAGGTCACAAGAGGTCAAAGTGGGAAAATCTTGTAAACACTTTATCTGGGGAAGGTTAGCAGTGGTGGCATCTCATATTTAGCATGTGGATTGCCCTTATTGAGTAGATGACACTCAACTTACTGAGTAGATGCAATTGGAGTCACCAGAGGTAAAGGGTCAAAATCATGTTAACTCCTGTATTCCAAACAGAGAAACCGAGTGATCCCATTCTTTGCCTATCGCTTATATTCAGGAGTTTAGTATTTAGTAGTCAAAATAAACACTTAATCTCAAGGTTAATTGTGAGGGATTCATACGTAGTGTTTGTATTGCCCATGTTAAATAGATGATTTCCATCAAGTTTTGCACCTTTATGTTTTAAGAGGAGGTGAAATGTCATTTTGGGTTAAAGACTTATTAATGTAGTTTCAAGAACACTAAACTGTAGTTGATCTCACACTTGTCATGTGGATACTTCATTTTGTAGGGATGTAATATAACTGTATGGCAAGGAATCACAAAGCCTTTTGGCTTTCTGGTTTTTCTGGGGGACCCACAAGAAGTGATGACAGGGTGAAGGAACCATTTTTGTCCAGATACCAACCGCCCCCTTCATCCAAAGATAATTTGCATAAATAGAAACAGACTTTTTCAGCAAATCGACTAACCTAACCATGCTAGGTGGGTCTCTCTCTACTGAGCAATATTTCCCAAACTTTTATGATATCATTGAAAAAAATTTGTTGAGCCTGTGAAGATGGGATAATGGCCCAGTGAGCATACCTGACAATCTATTCCCTCATCCATCATCTCACAATTTAATTGCAAGAAAGTGCTCTCTCTGTAACTACATAGTCACAAAGAAAACAGAAATTTCACTCTGGAACCATAAGAATATGGCAATTTGTATATTACATCTTGGGAGACATAATGACTAATTGTAATTTTAATTCTATCAAGTGCATAACAATTGTTTATAAGTTCGCACATGATGTGTCAGTTTGTGGGTCTTTGTCATGTAGGGTTTGTTTCATGTTGTTTTACTTGACATTCACGTAGATGACTACCTCACCAATCTTTTAACGACAGTCAGGAATTCATTTGGCGATATCAGCAGTATGATTACACACACCATCAAGAATGCAAAGGATACAATCACAGTATCATCAAAGCCAAAAAGTAGCGAGAACCTGTTTTTTATTCAACACTATATTGTGTTTATTATCACACAACGAATAACTTACAAAATGTTAATTACAAGGAATTGACATGCAGTAATGGTAATGGCTTTGTTGTTCTTAAACTTATATACAAAATTATTACTCCTATAAACTCTTTAAAGATAGAATACACGAATATGCAATAGCTGAATATCCATTATAACCACATTTTTCATTTAACATTACTAGATCCTCAGGTCACCTTATGCCATCACGAAATATACAGTTGAAGTTTAAAATAGATCAGGTTTCAAAGCCACTCCAGCATCACATCCAGCCTTCCTAAAGTGCTGTGTTTTAAAATGTGTGACACGTTAAAGTTTCCTATGATGTGAACTATAAATATTTAAACAGCTTCCTGTCAAAACAGGCATATAAACAGGCATATATTTTTTTTTCACTGGTATTAAACAGGCGCTTCCATCAGTTCCACATACATTAAGCAAAGCGCATTGACTCTAGGGTCTGCCAAGCCCTGCCTGATGAAAAATATGCTTATATGATCCACATTGTTTACAAGAGGTGTGAAGAACCTGTAAATGGCACATTCGGTGGTTCAATACCTGTCCATGAGTATGTACCTGTTCATGAATACTTTCATGTTGAAATGGGTCATCAGATCAAACAGATTACATCAGTGAATTGTTCATGCTGACAAGGGCAACCAAGAATGACATTCTCTTTCTTGATTGTATTAGCATTTCTCCATTTAAATCTCCAATCCTTTGCAAACTTTCCCACCAAACTTGTAACAGAAATCAAGTGTATGGGTAGGCTTTAATGTAATTTGCATGTATTCGGATCATTACATGCACAACTCCATATAATAGAGTTTTCTGCATTTACTGAGGCCAGTAAAGAAAGTTTCTACTTCCTGCCTCGTGGATCAGATCAGATTTGTACAGGAAGTATGTGGGCAAGAGCCGATGCAGTTTTTAGTTTATTGGAATAAAACAATGAGTAGTGAAACTGCAGATAACATAACCAAAATTACTCATGTGACACCCAAGTTTTGGGGTTCAAAGTTAGGACAAATATCCCTGAACCTTGAATAGACTTGAACACATAATTTGCCTTTTCAAAGGGCAATAACATTGTTATCATCAAGCAATGTAACCTTTCAAACCAAAATCATCACAGAGTAATAACATAAAAGTATTAAGAAATTTTACTGATGGCATAGTTCACTCTCAAAGAGAGGTTGATGAAATGACAATTTTTACCAAATGCAAATAGTACTAAAACTGTGTGCATGCTTGCTCTCATCCAAAAACAGGATAAACCTGACACGTTTAATATGACCAGAAAATTGATCCACAGAGACATGATCATGTCAAGAAGAGATGAAGACTTTTTGTCAATCAGACTTACTTTTCTAAATTCTTTTTGGTTTTCTCTAATTCTTCTGGGGCGTGGGAATTTTTTACAGTGACTCAACTGGGACATGAAAAGAAGAAACCAGTTACTTAAAAACACCTGAATTATAAACATTTGAGGATCGAGTTTCGTATTTACAACATAAATAATTGTGCACTCTGCAATACAAAGCATAGACACACAAAGATTGCAGGTGGTAAGGTTCCAAGAAAACAAAAATCCACAAAACAGGTTACACCTCTGCCTCAGCCTGACCATAGCTCAAAACCTGGTCACAATAATGTTTGGGTCTCATCTTTAGGATTTTGCACCAACAATCCCATCATTCAATACCCTAAATCCTGAAAAAGCTTTCAATGACCAATCAGTGCCACAGTTCTTGCAGCCAGCACCAGTGAAGTGATGTATAAATACAAATGTTACTGAGTTTGAAAAATAATCACAAAAAAGGGCAAAATGTAACCATTTCCTCCTTCCCACAGCTGTCCCAAGGGAAATGGCCATATTTTTAGTCTGATACTACAATTAATGATAGCAACGTTTCTCTGACCGAAGCAATAACAAACAATTCGATGAATGCGCTTTGCTTCTTCTTTTTTTTCGTAGACAGTCAAAAACAACTTCTACTCTTTCAACTCTGGCTGTCAACAAATTAAGGGCTATCTGCTGAAGTGTAGGCTAATTCATTTAACAGCTGAATTTCAAATCAGGGAGTAATCATTCCCAGCATTTTCACCTAGACTCAACAGGTTATCTGCATACATGCTTTCCTCAAAAAAAAAAGGAAAGAGCACATACCATTTTAACCACCAACTTAGTTCATTTTGAAAAACTTAGAGTGCTAAACACTCTACAACAGTAACGCACATTCAGGGGGGGACACTCTTTCAAACATCTCAGCCTTGCCATTCGTCTATGATAGAAGACTTACTCCATCATGTAATTTTCAGGAGTTTCTTCCATGGAGACTTTCAGGATTCCACTGTTGAGGCTGTATGATGCAGATTCTGCTTTAGGAAATAATCCAAGTACCATTTCTTCTGCTTTCTTTGGAATAACTTTCGACCAGACAAGACACGAGGTCACAGGTGTAGAGTCTCCACACCATTTTTGAGCGAATGTGAATATCACTGACGGCAACTTGGGCGTTTCGCATCGCTGACCAGTTGCCTTGCATGCATACAAAACTTTTAAATTCTGACGAAAGCTTTCCCAGTCGAACACCTTAACTTCACAATTCCTTGATAATTCCTGTGGCTCCAGTGACCGCATCTGAGTGCTAGTCCAGTAAATTTTGCCCCTTGACTTTCTACAGGCGAAGACCCCTTCATTGGGCTTCCAGTATAATTGGAGGCTGACAAGTAGGAAAAGATCAATATAAAGTCACAGATCACTATGAATGGTGTTGAAGGGAAATATCACAGCTCATTTCAGAAAAAAGATGTTGATGATCCGTTCCTGAAATCCTGGGCATTGTAAACCATTGTACTGATATGTGGCTCGATTAAATGTGTCCACCTACTGTGCCCACCTTACCCTGCTGACAAACTTCATATGTAAAACCAGAAAGTCAAAAGGCTTTGTGATTCCTTGCTACATGGTTATATTATAACACACATGAATTATCCACATGACAAGTATGAGATCAACTACAGTTATGAATCTTGAAACACCACATTAACAAGCCTTTAACCCAAAATGACCTTTTTTGACCTAAAATGACATTTGACTTCCACCAAAAGCAATAGGGACAACCTACTCAGTGTGACCAATCCACATACCAAGTATGACATGAGTCACAGTTACCCTTCTGGAGATATTGTGTTCAAAAGGTTTTTACAGTTTGACCACTGGTGACCTCAAATGACATTTGACCTCCACCAAAATCAAAAGGAGTATTCTACTTACTTATATAAATCCACACACCAAGTATGACATCAGTTACAGTTACCCTTCTGGAGATATTGTGTTTACAAGGTTGTTACAGGTTGACTTCTGGTGACCTCAAATGACCTTTGACCTCCACCAAAAACAATAGGGATCATCTACTCAATGTGACCAATCTACACACCAAGTATGACATCAGTCACAGTTACCCTTCTGGAGATATCGTGTTTTCAAGGTTTTTACAGTTTGACCTCTGGTGACCTCAAATTACCTTTAACCTTGACCAAAAACTATAGGGATCTTCTGCTCATTATGACCAACCCACACACCTAGTATTACATCAGTCATGGTTACTCTTCTGGAGATATTTTGTTTACAAGGTTTTTACAGTTTGGCCTCTGGTGACCTAAAATGACCTTTGACCTTGCCAAAAAACAATAGGAATCATCTGCTCAATACCACCAATCTACTAACCAAGTATGACATCAGTCACAGTTACACTTCTGGAGATATCATGTTTACAAGGTTTTTACAGTTTGACCTATGGTAACCTCAAATGACCTTTGACCTTGACCAAAAACAATAGGGATCATCCACTCAGTATGACCAACCCACACACCAAGTATGACATCAGTCACAGTTATCCTTCTGGAGATATTGTGTTTACAAGGTTTTTACAGTTTGACCTCTGGTGACCTCAAATGACCTTTGACCTTGACCAAAAACAATAGGGACCTTCTATATTATATGGGCATTCCACATGCCAAGTATGAAATCCCTCAGAGTTACCCTTCGTGAGATATCGTGTTTACAAGAAAAGGTGCACATACACACGCACATACGCACACACACACATGCATGACATCACCATCGCATAGATTCCTTGCCTGCCTTCGGCAAGGAATCAAAAACCTTGTAAACAAGGAGAATATCAACCGACAATACAGGTTTATCGCCGATGATCTTGGATGATAGCTCAATATACAAAATTATGTAAATAATCTTGGATTTTCCACGTGTTATCTTGGACTGACAACCAGTAAACCAGATTTGTCAAAACAAATTTTGATCATCTTGGATTATCAACCAACAACCTTGGATTCTCGACTGATGAACCAAGTTTATCAAAATGAAATTTTGATAATCTTGGATACTCCACCAATAAACCAGGTTTATCAAAATGACTTTTGATAATCTTAAATTCTTAACAAAGTTATCACTTTTATTCAGATAATATTGGATAGATAAACCGGGTTTACGAAAGTGTGTTTGATAATCTTGGAATCTCAACTCATAACCTTGGATTTTTGAACAATAATCTTGGATTATTGACTGATAATCAAAGATTATTGGTCAATAACCTTGGATTAGTTGATAATTCAAGTTTATCAACAGAAGTTCACTTAAGGTAGTGAGTTAGCTGATAATCTTAGACTATCAACTGACATACCAAGTTAATTTGATAATCTTGGATTATCGGTCCATAATCTTGGACTACCAGTGGATAGTCCAAGTCACTTTGATAATCATGGATTACCTTGTGATAAACCTGGTTTATCATAGGCAAGCCAAGATTATCAGTCAATAATCTTGGATTATCAACTGATAATCTTGGAGTACCTGTTGATAATCTTGGAATATCTATAAACATTTGAGTTGCCACATAAGGAGGTGGTAGAACTCACATGTAGAATGATACATAAGTAAGTCTGATCCACATTTAACAAGTTTAATCTTTCACAACATAATTCAGAGCATTATTTCAGGAATATTTTGTTATCTTTGAAAATTGTAATGCTATATACTACGGCCCAATTCTAGGCAATCTGGTTATGGGTCCAATCATTTGAGGACACACAATTGACAATTTCAAAGAAAAATAGGAGCAATTGTGTGACAATTTCAAAAAAAAAATAGGAGTAATTGTCAGCCTGCCCACTAACAGATACCTTCTCTAGTATTATCAAACTTATATATCTTCAACATAACTTACCCTCCTTGCAAAGCATCGAGTGCTCTTTCTGTAAGTTCTAATGCCTTCGGAGACACCTTGCTAAATTTCTTTCTGACCTCTGTGTTTTCCAGGGTGGGGAAGGGCACAGTCTGGCAATAGTCAATCAGCTCTTTGGTTGTTTTCTTATAATACATTACACAGCCCTCCGGACGGTCAACGGTTACAGTCCCGCACACAGGCAGAGACGAATAGCTCACAGTAATCTCAAGGCGGTTCTCTGAATATGATAGGAAAAGTTTAAAAAAAACTTTGACCAGTAGCTCAATCGAAGGGAAATCAGAAAGCCCAAAGGCATTGTGGTTTTGATGATTCAATTATGATTATTTTGAATCTGACATACTACATACCCTTACAAAAATTTCTCATGAAATTCTCATGAGAAGTTCATGAGAACTTATGAGATCTGATGAGATCTCATGATATCTCATGTGATCTCATCAGATTCTCATGAAAAATCATGAGGACTTCATGAGAATGTGATGAGAACTTATGAGATCTCATGAGATTCTCATGAGAAGTTTCTGAACGCTCATGAGATGTCACAAGACTCTCGCGAGATCTCACAAAACTCTCATGAGATCTCATGAGAAGTCGCAAGACATCACCAGAAGTTGCGAAATCTCATCAGCTTCTCATGAGGAGTTATTATAAAGAACTTATGAGATTTCATGAAGAATTTGTGAGATATGAGAAAGTGATGGATGCTTGTAAGATTGTAAGACCACACCATTTCCAATGAGAAACAAG
The DNA here is from genome assembly GCA_021234535.1 of Stichopus chloronotus. Taxonomy (NCBI): domain Eukaryota; kingdom Metazoa; phylum Echinodermata; class Holothuroidea; order Aspidochirotida; family Stichopodidae; genus Stichopus; species Stichopus chloronotus. The sequence continues at coordinate 29,700,811 of CM037832.1, read as the reverse complement.
GGTATAGTTTGTGCATCGGGCTTCACAATTGCCTTAAAAAGTTTGACATGTCGATGCCTGATGAGCTACATGTCACACATTCAACTTTAACACTTCGTATTTGAGAATAATCTAGGAATTCCATGGGTTATGAATAAAGGAAGGTCAATTTCTGCTATCACTCACGTAGAAACACCTTCAAGATCCCAACTGCTACATGAACAATATACTTCTTCCTGTCAGAATTAGTCCACAGTAATTAATGTTTTACATAAGATAATGTTAATGTACACAGGGAATTGGTGAGGATGCACAACATGTTATTTCAGTAGTTTATTATAACAACTATACATACAAAGTAACATCTTTACCTTAAGATAATGATTGATAGACAGGTCTATCATAACTCAACATGCACACCTACATTCACAATGAGGGCATCTCTTCTTGAGTTATCATGTTTACAATGTTTCTAGTATTTGACCCCACTTGACCCCACATGGCCTTTAACTTCAACCTAATAAAACACTACTTGTACTTGATCAGGTACACCAAAATATCAAATAAAAATCTCTCCAAACTCCCCTTTGTAAAATATCACGTTTACAATACTTTCACAAGTTATTTGACCTTAAAATGACCTTTGACCTCTACCAAAAACAACAGGATTCTTGCACTAAATGTGGCATACCTATACACCAGAAAAATCTTCCCAAGATTCTTGTCTTGAGATATCACGTTTGCAAGGTTTTCATTATGTGTTCACTATGTGACCCTGTTGACCTTAAATGACCTTTGACCTCCACAAGAAACAATATATATCTTGTGGGTACACCTACGTACAAAATATGAGATATCACTCCACACTTCTCTTGAGATAGCATGTGTCACAAACACACATGCAATTACATACACACCCCTACATACAGTAGACATGCCAAGTATGACATGGATCCAAGCTGCATTGAAATATTGCTTGGTGTTTGCAAGCAAGGTGTCACATGAACACACACAGACATGCCATCTTGATTACAAAGCTTATGATTTCATTGAAACTTGTAATAATTATGATACCTATCACAGTGTCCCATCTAAAAAAAAAAATTACAATTTCATTTTAGCATGGCCTTCCTACTTCTCCTCCTCCTCCTCAAAAAAAGGCAAAAACATTCTAAATAACAATAGAAGGAAACATGATTTAGTCTTGGTGGATGTCCATACCACCATGTCGATCATGAAATGGATACTAAGGAGTAAGAATTCTGATCTAATCATTCAGACACTGCAGGTTTGAATGTAGAATTGTCTTGTGGGGGGCAGGCTTTCACAACTGCAAATCAAATGCATACTCTGGCCACCAGACAAAGCGTCTCCCTTCACCAATTGCAAAGGTTCTCACCTGGTGATAGCTGGTACGTGATGTCTGAAGAATCCGATGACTTAACTGAGACAACATCATCCTCTCTACGCTGAATTTGTCTAACATTTTGTTGCTGTTGGGTGGTTACAGCTGGTGTGAATCTCTGTGGTTCAGACGGCTGCTCTGGTACTTCAGATTGGTGATTGCAGATCATTGGACCAGCTGTAATGAAAGCAGTGGACTGATATTAATAAACCAGAAATTAATACAACCAAAAGGTCGAATGTCTTTGTAATTCCTTGCCAAAACACATGAAAATAAAAGGACATTACAAACCATCCCTCTTGAGATACTGTTTCTACAAGGTTTCAAAATATGACCTCTACTGACCTCACATGAACATTGATCTCCCTAAAAAAATGACAAAGAACATCTGCTGATCAAGAGTTCTCAATGTTAATATTTGAAGTTACAGCGACATTCATTTGCTGAGATATCTTCCTTTACATTTTTTCATACTTTAACATCATTTGACCTAAAATGATGTTTGATCTCCATGAAAAACAATAGAGATCTTCTACTTACAATAAAAAGCACCATACCAACTTTGAAGTGCCAGCAATATTTCCGTAGTTGAGATATCATGTTAAGTAGATTTTTTAACTTTGTACTCAACTGACTTAACGTGACCGTGGACCTTCATAAAAAATGACAGAGATCAGTTACTCATCAAGGGATACCAACAGTTTGAAGTTCCAGCAACATTCAGATGCTACCACATCTCCCTAAGTAGATTTTCAGGTTTTAACCTCTGACGACCTCAAATGACTTTGACCTCTATGACAAAAAAAAAAAAAATAAGGGATCATCTTCATACCACTACCAACACTGAAACACACCACTTTAAAAGTTCAAGCACCTTTCACTTCTTGAGATATCGTGTTTACAAGCTAAGGCATCACATACACGCACGTACATACACACACAAACATGAAATCACCATGGCATAGATTCCTTGCCTGCCTTCATCAAGGAATCAATAATTCTGACAGTAAACACTAATGAAAAATATTAACAAGAAGTTCAATGACTTTGTAATTACTTCATAAAGTGGAAAGTATACAATGATTTTTCAACATTTCCATGTAGAATCAGGAAATTATTGGGATCAAAATTATGTGCACTGTTTCCTCTGCTTGACTTTCAATGAACTTTGACCTCCATATGCATAAGAGTACTGATCACTTTAATATTCACTAAGGGATACATGCCATGTTCAAAAATGAAGCAACTTAACCTTCTTGAGCTATGGTGCTCCTTAAAAAACTAAAAAATGTGATGTCCATTGACTTTTGAAGACATTCAACCTTCTAAATAGTGTTTGCCTTTGGTAAGGATTCCAATGTCTTTGGTGGTTCTGATGATGCGGCACGAGTGTAATGGCTACCATATGAATTTGACATTCTGTTTTAGTGATGATTCATATCCCATAACTGAGATGGGATAATTTAACAATTAATGACATGTTGTAAATAACCTAACACTAGTATGATCAATGACACACACACCTTACATCAACAAATTTCAACTGAATTGAGTTTCCTTCAAGATTCCCTTCTCACGATATCATGTTTACAACACTTTTTCACTCTTATAAACACCAAATGACAGTTGACCAGCAGCAAAACGGACTGTTTCTTTTGGTACACACACACACCACACACAAATATATTATAGCATGGCGAGACGAGTGAAGGTGATGGGGAATCCCTTGTTATTTCCAGAACTTAACTCTGGGAAATAAGACACAACATGAGGTTCATGACCCCAATGACCTTTGACCAACAACTCTAAGTTCTTGTTACTCTTGTACTCAGTCTGAGGAGCTTGATGAAAGGTTCCCTATTGGGATTATGTGGCTTGGCTCCCTGTTGACCAAAATCAACGATGACAGTCATAATACAGGTATATCACAACAGAGTTGCCCTGTATGTATAAATAACACACCTTTCTTGAGATATTCTACTGAGTCATAACTAAACTGTGGACTCAAATGACTTATCAATTTAAAAAATCAACCAGACCATGGGGAGAAAAAAGTTAATAACAATGATGTGTCTGACCCCAAATAAATATTAAATTGAACTGGAGATTAAAGGGATCAGGTACGCTGCATAGCGTAAGAGACTTTCAAATTTCATTCACGACATTCAACAGCTTGGGATGCTTTCATAGTTTGATCGAAAAGCAAGACTGCTTCTGTTGAATTAATCGATATTGCAACCTGGCAGAGAAAGGATTGGTGAACAGGGGGAACCTAGTCTGATACTCACCATGTATTTCATGGTTTGGGTCAATCTGAGGTGTCGTCTGCATTTGGTAATACGTCATCTCGGCTTCCCTGTGCGGATCATAGCTTGCAGGTGAAACCAGTATCGACTCATTTAATATCTGGCTGGATCGGTCACCTTCTGGCATGAGCGCCTGGTTGATGTCCATGTCCTGGACGTGTGGCAGTGAGGTCCTTTCGTAGGCATTCAAAGCAGAATTTATGACGCTCGATGGGACGGACTCCATCGAATCCATTTGCTGCAGCGAGAAACAACAAAGAAAGAAAATTGGAAGAAACTGTTATTTCACATCATCAGATCTGTCATGTGATGTGAATATTATATCCAAACATTGAACACACACTTCATTTCATAGTAATTAGTATCATAAGTGTTTTGCTTCTTTTCTTTTTTTTGTCTCCTTTTTTCTTAACACTTACATATTTCTCTCTTTGGGAAAGGGGGTAAAAAGAGAGAGCCAACAATACAAGTCACAGCCAAGTGCATTTTCAATCTGCTTGGCTATACAATATCCAAGCTGCTGGTGATGACAACAAACTTGAATAAGTACAACTTGTTTCCTTGAAAATATATTTACAGTATCTAAGCCAACTTGATTGACTATTAAAGAAAAAAAACTGACAGGTAATTTGATCCTTGCCAGATAGACTGACTCAGCTGTCTTAGTAAAGAGTGAGGCTGCTTCAATGTATTCCAGAGCTCTACAGTAAATAATTTTTTCCATGACAGCTAGACTGAGAAAGCTTGATCTCTGCCAGTGATCCTGAGGCAGCTTTGATCTGCGTCAGCCGGACTGAGGCAGCTTTGACTGGTGCTAGTCGGACTGAGGCAGCTTTGATCCATGTCATCCACACTGAGACAATTTTGATCCATGCCAGTCACACTGAGACAGTTTTGATCTGTTCCAGACACACTGAGAAAGTTTTGATCCAAGCAAGTCACACTGAGATAGTTTTGATCTGTGTCAGTCAGACTGAGGCAACTGCGGCTGGTACCAGCCAGACCGATGCAGCATAATCCTTGCCAGTCAAGAATATGGCAGCTTTGATCTATGCCAGTCAGACTAAGGCAGCTTGCAGTGTGCCAATTAAACTGAGGCAGCTATGATCCATACAAGCCACACTGGACAGTTTTGATCCATGCCAGTCAGACTAAGGAAACTTCGATCTGGCCAGTCAGACTGAGGCAGCTTCAAGTTGTGCCAATTGAACTGAGGCAGCTTTGATTCAAGCCAGCCGGACTGAGGCAGATTTGATCCACGCTCGATAGAATTTTCAGCCAAGGGAGCCACACTGAGGCAGCTCCACTGATTTTCAAATGTGTCCCTTCTGGCACTAAAGAAAAAAAAACATTTATCAAAACATGAAAAGTGCTGGGACTGTTTATTAAAAAAAAAAATGCAACATATTGTCTCAAAGTGTACAATACTCTTGACACGCCTTTGAATGATCAGACATGATGTGGTTGCTTGCAATGCACAATATTGGCATAAAGACAATATTGGTTGGTATTAAAATCCCGAGATGAGAAGTCCTAGAAGCACACGTCACACTGGACAACCAGAATTTCAGTGTTCTAGTGAGATATCATTTCTTTTTCTCTATTACTGTTTGTAGTCTTCTTGGTTCAATAGACAAAATTGTCACCAGTCCGCAAATGTATGGTGTGCTGCGTATAGAAGCTAACAGTGTAATCACCAACAGCCATTCATCCCCTCCCCCCAGCAATGAGTTGTTAGAAAGGGGTCTTCTGAGTCGCTAGCTACATTTAAATCAGACACTATGTAACATTATATCCATAGATCACAATGCTTGGAAAGCAAGTGCATGTACGGTCTACTGATGTTGTCCTACAAACACCACAGCAATCTTTTCCTTTTTACCCCAAATATAGGAAACTTAATTTTCCACTCAGCAATAACAAACTCTCACACATTTTGAAAGACATGGTCCTGAAATGACAATGCTGACACTCTCTCAAGGTTGCATTCACACGTCGGCCACTGTGACCGTGTCTCTGTAAAATTTGACTAATGCAAGTGTGCAGTTGATACCGATGATTGGGAATCTCTGGTGACAACTTACAAGACATCCAAAGGAAGGGTTTTACCAACATCAAACCTGAAATAGTTTATTTAGAAGGCTTTTGTATACATACAGTAAGTAGATGATTATACACATTTGTACAAGTACTTAAAAGTACTACATGCAAGTACTACATGAAAGTACTTAAAAGTACTACATGCAAGTTCTTAATTGTAATGCATGCAAGTACTTAATTGTACTGCATACTTTCTGACAATCCAGCTACATCTATGTTCCTGTCAGTTAAATTTCTAAGACTTTCAGGAATAACTACATATACGTAGGTTCCTAATCTTGAGATTATCCTTAAAAATCAATTTACTGTCATAGCCCAAATGGGAAGGAGGGGGGAGGGCATGAAATGATGGTAAAGGAAATGGTTTCTTGGGATTTATACAGTGTCACAATGAAATGCAAACCTAAACCCAAATGAAGTCTACATATGGAGTTTAACTGAAATTCAGTCTTAAGCACTGTGGTACAAACCAAGTACGTCAGAAACAAAAAAAACAAGAAGAAAACAAGGAACAGAGTACTAATTACATTATTACAAATAGGTTAATACAAGAATGGTGACAGTGACAATTCCCAGTCATCACATTCATCAGAGTAGCTTCTAAGTTTCAGTTTTATGTCCAAAAGTACTGTATCTCAGCATGTACTGAAGAGCAAAAGTGAAATCTTTCTCACCCCTCCATCATTAGATCCTGTTCTTGATAATTCGGATATGATCTGTGCCAAATAAATATTTTCACTGTTTGTCCTTCCATGAGGATCTGCCATGTGAAAAAAGGGGGAAATTAAATATGCACCAAGGTAAAGTTTCCAAGTTCAGTCAATAACTTTTTTAAATAAAAACAAGGATGGCATGTTCTGGCCGCCAGATGTGAGGAAACTTAGACCTACGTAACAAAAAAAAAAATCATCCACACCTGAGTAGCTTTTAATTGCAGCTAGTCAATTCATTGACTTGTTTCCTAGCTTACCACAAAAGAAGACTTTTCAAAATATACGTCAGAAGGTAAGTGTCAGAGAGCAAGCAAATGACGAGGGATAATTCTTAGTACTGAGAGAAAAAATGTTTGCTCAATACTTAGACCTCTGATCTTGGCATCCAATACTGAGTGGCGGTAATTATGAAGCAGCAAATTAAATTTGCTATGAGATCACTGAAATTTCAGAAGTTGAGCCAGGAGGGAGGTCAGGGGGTGGTCAAGGGGGTCATATGACCCATCCCTTACGGACTCTCCCATGTTACTTTTTTATTTTTTGTAAATTTGTCTTCAAAGTGTGTGGATTCACTATCTTAAACAGTAACATTGCCAATGTAATAATGCATCACACTGAAATCAAAGGCAGTAGTACTAGAATGAAATCCTTCCATGTGGGCAAATATAATGTGCACCCTCTCGCCCTCCCCCCCGGGATTCAATTTGGCTGATCTTCAAGATATTAGCAGTAATCTCAATAGCTAGCTCACTGCGTCACTAACACAAACCATATAACAGAATGCAGATATTATTATAAGGGAGAACAGCCATCTAGCGACAATGAGAACTTCATAGGAGATCTGAAACCATAAAAATACAGCACTGATTTAATTAAGTTTGCCAAGACTGCAAAAGCAATCTCTCATGTGACACCAAACACTACTGTGACAAATATCCATCAAGTGACATAAATCCCTGCAGTTGACAATAATGTCTGGTGTGTCACTACGCTCTCTTTGGCAGTAATAATCACAACCATGATATTGAATTCTCACTTTTTACAGCTTTACTGTGACAGTAACCACTACTTTGAGTTTAACCACTACTGTGACAGTAATCACTACCATAACATTAACAGATATTGTGACTTTATGAGTTCTACCGTAGCATTAATGTATATATACTGTGATACAGATCTCTGTTGTGAAAGTTTGAGGCCTTACTGCTGTAATGTGACAGTACTACATCTCTATCAGGTCAGTAATTGCATACATGAAACAGCTTCAGCATGAGATGTGACACACCTAAAAGGTATCAGTCTCTCACTGACTCGAGATCATTTAAGAATCGTGATTTATGAAACATATTAATATATTAATACAAGGGCATTTTCACATGGACATGACAAACTCACTATAAAAATAATATGACACAATTATAAAGAATGAGAAAAATCAGCATTAGCCAACTTAGTTTCAATAGCCCTCATTTGCAGGTCAAAAGTCAATGAAAAGAAAAATGACCAAGGCAAAGATCCTTTTGAAAAGGTAGAATGCATAGTTGGCTCATAGGGCATCTAGGGCAGACACCTAATATTTCAAGGTCCTGGTTTTAAAATGAAAAAAGATGTTGGGATGTTACCTCCAGCTCGTACTTGATTGTAGACTTCCTCAAAACTGTCCACTCTCATTTGCGTAGGGTCTGCATGAGAAGATGTCAATGGTACAACACATCAAATTTCAAAGCAAAGAGACATTTATAGTTTAGAACCAGAGTTTTTAGAGAGAAACAAAGAGACAAAATTTTCAACAAGTATAGGTAACAAGTAGAGACTACGTTTTTGTAGTTTTGTTGTCTTTTTCCTCTTAGGATCATAGCCTGTTTATAGTGTTCCTTTTATCTCTGAGAAGTACTGTAACTTCAACTTCCATTTCAGTTGGACACATTTAAGGTCCCACTGGTACTTAAGATCCCACCTGCACTTCCAGTATTGATATTAAAGGAGAAATCAGGGTTTGACTGAGAAAATTCACCTTTAGCTGATTTTTCTTTCTAAACTTCAACGAAGTTAGGGAGGTTTTTGAAGGTAGAAGAAATGGTAATTATTGCGTTAATTACTGTTGAATGAGAACTCTTAATATTTGTTGGGTACAAAAAATAAACGTTCATGTACAAGACAAGACAGCCTCCTCTATACGATGACCAATCACAGCGTAAGACTGAGACGACGTTACATGAATAAACATAGCAGAATGTTTACGGTTCCCATGCTGTTCGTGCATTGCGCAATGCTAAGTAAACAAGAGTTTAGTGACAGTTGATGATACATACAGCACACACAGGCTACGTATGAAACTGTTCAGCCATACCTCCTCACATCTTGGAAAGGCGATAGTATTGAATATTCAAATTGGTTTGATGAATATGGATGTCACAGACTTTCAGAGTTCTTCACCTATTTTTTGTAAATTTGACTCGTTTCTCAAAATTGTCCACATGTTTTGAGATAATCTTGATCATATTTGTTAGTTATAACTCATTGTACGATACCGGTGGGGAATTGTAGTGATATAAATTGTGAAAATAAACCCTGATTTCCCCTTTTAGCCTGCCAGTAGGATTATGTAGTTAAGAATCAGATGCGTTCACATTTAAGGAGTGAGTTTCTCATAAAAGTATTTTTGCAGGATTAATACACCGCGGAGGCTCGAGAAGGTCAGATCAGCTGTGTACATTCAGATCAGCCAGCCAATCCTGAGCCACCTCCAGTCACTGACATCCGCGATTGTTTGCGTTACATTTACTGACAGGGCAAGAGAGACTGAAGAAACCACCAAAAGGAGGATTATTATTAGGAACGCACATGGACTACGAGTTTCCTGAGCATACACACTTCAAGAATTGATCACCTTCGAGGACTTGAAGTATGGGTGCGTTCTTACGTAAAGGCTTCACAGGGCTTATTGTGAAGCCATGTCATCACAATGGCCTTTGCTGCAAACATCGAGAAGACAAAGGATTGCATTTGGTACCAACAGGAGTGAAACTGACATAAAGTTTACAGACACTGCCAGGCACTATTTACATTAAATCCATGGATTCATGGTTCACAGACCTTTCTGGTTTTCGTATAGCCTACAACATGCTCAGAAATGTTAGTGACATTACAGTCATCAACTAGAAAAAAAAAAAATTAACAGAGTAAGAATTGTGTTCTGTGGTATAGTAGACAGTTCAATGTCAAAGGTCATATTACAATTACAAACTGCATTATGATCTAATCATAACTTTTATCAAAATACACCTCTGGCCAGTTTAATCTCAAAGTCCTCTCCACACTGGAAGATGCATATGAAATTGTGGGAATTGGATCTGAAAGGGATGCCACCTTCTTAGCAAAGGTCTACCGGTCGGTTAATTTAGCGACCTGAACTGAAGTCACTCTCTGCCAAATTTCCACTTTATAGTTCCCTGATGCTCACACCCCTTCTGCTGTAAACCCATTTATGACTATCCACTGTCACCCTTCATTTAGGAACTGCTGATATAGTTCATAGTGACAGTGTTTCAAATATGAAGAAAATCATTCTGGGTAATGGACTGTTTGAGAAATTTGAATGTTTGTAGTGTTAAGCCAGCAATTGCATGGTACTGTATGTGAGTTTTACTTTTTTGCTTTTTGTGAGTAGTTAGTTCTTTGTACTTACCTTGAGGATGGGCCCAAGTATCCATGTCTCCAGAATCCATTTTTGATTTTAGCAGGTAACTTAATGACTGTTCTTCTCACTTATCTAGATCAAATCAAAGGAAGTAAAGCAAACTTATGTGAAGCATATTGTTTGACAGCTCTGATCTTTGGCAAATAAGATCTGTGATCATTAAAGTCAACATCCCTACATACTGTTACAGGGTTACAGTTGAATTAATTGCACATCACGCCAACTGTGTGCGACACAGAAGTTGGTCTTTGGTGGTACACTACATTGTATGCAATACACAATATAGTTGAACTTAAGTGTCTGAATCAATTTACCACGGAAATCATACCAAATACTTGTTACGCATCTCATAATCTGTTTGGTCCTGATTCCAATCAGTTAGCGAGAAGGAAATCAAGTGATACGCACAAAATTGGCAGCAAAAAAATGTCATGGAGTAATGGTATTTTCCTGCTATTGACCCCAATCTGATAAATCAGGATGTGCAAATTGTAAAAGGAAAAAAGGGTGCAATATAATAGAAAGTCAATAGTTCTGTATGTTTTACATAATCTGTGTGACATGACTGGTATTGCAGGTGTATAACATTTACCAATTCTGATTAATACCAATTTCGCCCAGTTATGATTCTGTTTGAGCACAGATTACGGTACTGTATGTTTGGTATATGTGGTACTTGATTGAGCTCTTTTGTTGAACATAATCAGTGCATTCAAATTGCCATCTAATCATCTACACTACAAAAGTGACACATGTACCGTCACAATCACCAAAACATTGTCAATGTCAACTAGAACTGAGTTGGGTATTCGACTAACAGATCAAGACCCAAAACTCAGCTTAGCAAAACACTCAACTTCATATTTCACGAGTAAAAGCTTTTTTTGTTACTCTGATCTCTGAACGGCAATGTACTGTACATACCACAATAGATATACAATACATACTAGCTGAAGTGCTATGGTGGTGTTTGAATGAAATTGGTAGAACCATTATACCCACCAATTTTGTGGGGAAAAAAGAGAAATTTGGTTTTGGAATTTCCAAAGTCTGTGATCAAAAAGCTAACATTCTGTGAAATTCTTTGTTGCTATGAATGTAAGATTCTATGGCAATGACATTGCATGGCACTATAGAATCTTTGAAGTGAAGTGTATACCATAACTTAGGAGGAAAAGCGTTTCACCAAATGGGGCAAAAGTTCAATCAGAAACAAAAGCCATTGATACTGTCTTCAAATCTGGGAATTAGAACAACCTTCAAAAAGATTCAATACCAAGAGAAAAGGGACAATCATGAAATGAAGGACAAATCGTGAGAGGTAATTCCTTAGTGGACAGTGAGAAAATGTCATTTAAGAAATCAGTCATTCCCTGACTGCTGTTTATTGAAATGCCATAATCACAATGGAGATGTAGGGCCACCAACATCCTTCACTGTGCTTTTGACCTGACATTAGTGGTGTCTAAATATCAAACTTCAATCACTTTCACTGATACTTTCTGATTTTTGAAGCATGGAAATCCAAACATTGGATAAAATCCTCTCTAATAGATTCAAAATTGGCATACTACTACACAGTACACATACAGTATAGCTCTATAAAGGTGGTGTGACATTTCATAGACTTGGCTGTATTAATGTAGGTTAAAAATATCCACAAATTGCATCAAAATACATCAAATACCAAAAATTAAACAGGCAACTTACGGTCTTACACAGTACCTACATCATGACTAAACATTGCCTAAGTATGAAAATTTGGGCTGTGAAGGCAAAAACTCACATGATGTTACACTTTGTATACTTAACCTTATTTCAAGGACAATTAGAACCTTAATATGCAATGAGGGCTTTGGCCCTTTTTGGAAGTGTATATTTTTTTTCTTTAAAAATGTTGATCACTTATCAAACAACAGAAGGTAAGAAATTTGGAGACAGTTTAGGCATAACAAAAGAAATACTGACATTGTGCTAAACTTGCATCATTGCATTTTCATAAAACGCTTAAAAGCCAAATCTCAAAAACAGTGATAGATATAAACATAATCCCAATGAATTGTCATTCAGGGTTTCATTCTGCAAGTTGGAACTTGTGAATGAATTTGCAAATAAATTGGAAGCATCAACAACAAGAAGAAAAAGAGTAAACAAAGGCTCAGTTTTACCTACATCAGACCAGAATACCTTCCAATACTGAGAATTTGGAGAAAGATGCTCTCTCACATCAACAAAAACAGCCCCACTAGAATCTAGGTAAGTTCATCAGCTCACTTGAGGTTATTTTAAACACACAGTTCAAAGCTAATTAATGACATTGTGGTCACTTGACCCAAGATCACCACTGCTCACATTCATAATCATATCTATGCTCATGGGAACTAAAAACCAAATTGACATAATTACTACCACCAACTGGAAAATGTACTAAGTATCACATGCAGTTTCAGAGTATTCCTTACCTCAAAGTCCAGTTGAAATAAAACGCTAATCATCATCCAGAAAAAATAAACTCCCCAAATACAACTAACATTTTGAAAGAGACCTTTCCAAAACAATCCAAAATATCTAGATGATTCTCAGCACATTAGTTTGGAAGCCAGTAAACAATGCCACTGACCAGTAGGCCAACAAACTAACCATCAAAATTGATCAATTTTTTACAGGAATCATTAACAAAATTGAAATTAAAAACATCCCTGTTGTGGAAAACACTTGCCCCTGGCCTAAAACTGGTTTGGCAACTGGGTTTGGCAACAGCCAGCAACCAGCATACCCACCTCCTTAGTCCCAGTAACTGACAAGTGAGGCCCATCATTTGAAACGATATTCCTCCTGTTATGGACAATTGCCCATGTATCCACAGAAAGACACCAAGTTAATCGGTGGAGAGCGGTGATCCAGGTAAATCAAGAAAGGAAGCTCTCCAGAGAACACTATTTTTTCAACCATTTGTTGAAACTCTTGATTTTGCCCAAAGAAACCTCTCTATTCAATCATGGGAGAATACCACAGATGACCCCTGTAATACATGTGAATTTGAGGTACAGTTCATTGAACTTACAATGTTAACCTCACACCTTGGCTATCACCAATAAAGATTCTTACTGTTACTAAGTGTTAGTACCAATGTTAAGAAATACAACTTCTTCATCTCACACAAGTTTACTATCTCAATGCTCAAGACATCCTCAAATCGAGCACAGAGGACATCAGACTCTTTTATTCACACAAAGCCTTGGCTAGGCCTATAAGTATAAACTAACCCTTACAACTTTGCTTTGCTCAAGTTGTGTTCAGAAATTACAATGAACATTGTAGTTATTTTCTGCAATTTTACAAACATTTACAACGTACTGTATACCATTAAATGCTTTCAATATGCCAATCTCATATTTTTAACTTTTACTTTAACTGACACTGTAAGTGTGCGTCTAAGGTTACTAGGCCTAGGTGGCCCTATGACACAAAGTATGACGGTTTCTGAATGGCTAGGCCTGACCCAACTGTGTTAGTGTCTACTGTCACCTGCCGCTTATTTTTGACACTGCGTTAACAGTACGTGGGCCAAAATACAAAATGTCGTATCTTGTATCTTTTAACCTTCACGGTCTTTAATAAAAAACATGTTATAAGTATAAATTACCTTCAATTGCCGATAGCACCATTACTTTGAAATAACTCTGGGATAAATGTCGGGTAATTCTGGCGGAAAACAAATTAATTACGTTGCCATTTGCCAGCGATGTTGTTGATTTTCCGGGATTCCCCTAGGTCATATCTCAGTCTCGTCCACTAGTATGAATATTGAACAAATTTTGCTTCATCTATTAGTGCACATTTGGAACATTTTTCACGTGTCTACTATTTCATCACACTTTTTTAATATTAAAGTGCATTTTCGTGTGATATCATAATAAAGTAGACGTGGATATATTTTATTATTTTTCGTACCGTACACTATGAATCATTTGGGGGACTTTTGCAATTGCGAAATGATAACGCAATAATAGCAGTTGGCAAACATTCCTGTGCAATCAACTTGACCATTTCTGAACACGAATAATTGCTGCTGTTTGAAGTAAACATTCTGAAAAACGGAGAAATTCGGTTATTATCAGTTACTACATCAACCGTCTGCATACGAGTCAAGACTTGTCCCGATATCGGTCACAACTTGAACCACCGTGCACTTAGCCGCCTAACGAACGGATGATGATAACACACGGTTTTTCCACCCACCCCTTCGCCACCCAAGGACGGATACAGGGAAGGAGTGCAAATGATCCAGACCCCCCCCCCCCCTTTCCCCAAAATACGACCTGAAAAAAATGTTCGTTGTTTTCGTCAAGGGTGTCATATAATTTTGTCTGAAAACAGTGAAAATGCATTTGAAAATCCTCCACAGTTTTCGGAAAATAAAGCTCAATGGAGTTGACAATCGCAGTCGAGGTGTAAGAGCTCGGCAGGGATCCAGTCCGCTTCCATTATAATATCACAACACCTAAAATGGCGGCTCCACGTTCAAGTCACTTGAGGACTGAAAGTCTGAAAGTCTAAGAATCCCAGGCTGGAGGATCCAAGAGGGTGGAAGCAACGTTACAATCCCAAAAGGTGGAACATTTTCTACAAGAACATTTTGTCTCTGCATAATTGACCTAAACTGTTGTTGAATCAAATCGCACACTGGCAGACTGAACTCGGTGGTCGGGGTGGCTTAGTCATGACCTTAAGCAATGGGTTTTGCGGGGCGTCGCAAGAGTGCAAAGGGCGACTGCGGAGTGCAGAAAGACGATTTTCGCCAGAGCTAGGAGTATTTATATTCACACAATGTATGGTACACTCCAGAGCCAAGCGATGATGGCGTTCCGCTTAATTTCCCACAATCCTTATAGGCAGCACTAAACATGCCTTTGTTGTGTTGAGCCCCCCCCCCCCACCCCCGTTTGAAAAAAATTTACATCTGCCCTGCCGTACAGGCTTGTCCGGCGTCACGCCATTCACCAAAACAAAGAGCCAAATCTAGCAAAAACCCACCCCGATCAGCCAACTAAACCCATGAACCGGTTATAGACAGAAAACGTGCGCAATCGTCTTAAATGGTGCTTCTTCGACCCTGAAATGCGGTGCAGCATTCGGATGTTGGACTTTTAATAACTAGCTAATGCATTTGAACTTGAAAGGCCTAGTAAAAGGAAAAGGTTGTTTCTGCCCATAACTTGTCGGAAAAATTGGTCTGCGGTCCTTTTCTTTTCTCTTTTTCTTTTTTTTTTTCAAGCAGGAACCCGAAAGGTCAGTAGGGCGTCAGCAGCTCAGTAAACTGTTTTTGTGTGCGTCATCAAGGTGGCTATATGTCAAGGTAGAGATACTGTGTTGATGGCTGCTATATTTTAAAGATATCGCTAAACACTTTGAGGGATGATTTCAGAGGCAAGAACTTTCAGTTCAACATTCTATTCACATTTGATAGGAAAAATCAATGCCGAGGGGGGCATTGATATCTTCTGCGTGGAATTTAATTTGCAACTCAAATACAAGATTTTTGTAATAATTTTTGATGACCATAATATAATTTTCAGGCTCTTGGGACCATCATTTGGATCATAATCATAATTAGATATTGTCAGATTATAACACCCTGTGCACAAAGCATTAGGGGTCCAGACAGATTGGTTCCAACTTTGAGCAAGTGATAACAAAAACTCGTATTATTTCCTCTAATGGGAATGGTGTTTGTTGTCATGTAGATGAATAAGCCTATACAACCAAAGGAAAAGATAAAAAACGTACTTGCGACGCACTTAAATATTTTCTGTTTTGATACTTTAAATTTGCTTTTGTGATTTCCTAATTTTTTCTGTGTCTATTTGCCTTTCCTTGTATGACTTTTCATTCTTTCATCCTGTTTAAATGTAAGGTCTCGGAACCAAAAGTAAAGGTCCACTAACGCATAGCCGGGGGGGGGGGGGCGGGAGGGGCTGAGAATCCCCTTACAGAAATTTTGGGTACGCTATGGGCGATTTGAAAGAAGCTTCTTCATATGTGTGAGTTGTATTTGTGCTATGATGCACCCTATCTACATGATTACATTTATATATGTACATAGAATTAAAAATTTGATTCGATTTTTGCCACCCTCAGACATTTTTTTCTTCGTAGATCACCGACCTCAGCGCTGCCATATAGTTTTAACTTTATCCCCTGTCTCTATCCCTCACTTACCAGAGCATGGCACCGCCCCTGCATATTGCTTCAATTGATATTCGTGAGATATTTATTAGAATGGGGGGGGGGGGGTGCTTTCATATGGAGCTGGTAAAGCATAAACAATGCTCTATCATTATAAGCCTGCAGTCAAAGATAAACATACAGGCTTACACATCATATTTCTTGTCTGAATTTTTTTGTTCATTCGTATGACAAACAGCATATTTTCAGCACATGGATTTTGTATGAAAAAGAGCAAAATATAGCGCCATTTTGTGTCATAAGCCTTCGAAATAGGGGAGGGGACGAGTCCCCCCCCCCCTCCCTAAACCTCTACCCCAGGAAATGGCCAAGAATGGGGACGATGAAACACCGTTTAGCGCCTCACACCAAAATACCTTGCTACATCCCTGTTAAGGTCCATACTAGCATACCTGAATTCATGTGAAGTCCACACAACATATTCGGAAATGTATCAACAAAATGGGAGAGGAGTCGGCAGGGAAACCTATACAAACAAAATGTTCATCCCTTGATTTTATATGAGAAATTGAAAAATATTGGAGCTTGTTCTCGTGGCCAGTGGATTAAGCTGTCTGTTGGAAAGAATCAGTACGTACTTGACTTACGATACTATCTAAAAAACTTAGTTTATAGTAGTCTACCCCCCCCCCCCCTGCCCATGTGTTCTGTTATTTGCCTGCAGGTGTGATACACAAGCTATTAATAAGGACCTAATTTATCCTTCCGATGAGGGGGGATGCCCCTACAAACTAAGTTTGTGGTCGGTTTCGATTGCAGTTCTCCACCGAGATGACTGCAGTGACGAGTCACGAAAAGAGTTACGAAAGGAGGGCAAAAGTGGGGGCCACTTAGCCCCCCCTCCCCCCCCCACACACACACATTTTTGAAGTGAACTCCATGGATTTCTTCCTTACTGACGCCTTTAAGCTGTCAGCATACCAAAAATTAACAATTAACTTGATTAAATTGGAGGCAATAATTGTCCTAAATTAGTAAATAGTTAACCTGCCTAGGGAACGAATACTATCAGGCCCAGCAGCCCAACCCCCAGCTTGTCAGCGATACTTAATTGGACTCACTGGAACTTCACCTGAGACCGGAATTATCATTTTGATCTCAATGCCACCTATAATTTGTTGACAAGGATTTACGGACATTGAATACGTTCACTATGTAAACACTGGCATTACAAACTTCCGTATTTCGATATCTTTGTTTTGTTGGTAGAGCAAAGGAGAATGCGTGACACATTCATTCTTTTTCTTTTCTTTAATTCTTAGTCATCAATCTGCATGACGTGTACCACAGTTACCATTGAACAATGACTAGACACACCCTGTCAAAGACGTATGGATTTCTAAGTGTAGAAAATTATATTACAAAATATATTTTAATTGCGCAATACTTCCGTGCTTCGCAAATGTTTGGCAAATAGTTTGGATCCTCAACAGCAGAAGTGCAAGAGTTACCTCGCCAAGCATGGAGTAAATATTAATCTTTTAAACAATCAGTTTTTACGCAATAACGATTGAATGTTCAGAAAGGTTGACTGTGAATGCATTGATGACTTTATCCTAACAACCCCATTTGAAGTTATTTTTCTGACATTATAGTTTCATCATTCCATTTAGGTTTGTAAGATAATTTTTTCATAAAACGCGATGATCATATGGTTGTAATCATAAACTATAGTCACCAGGAATTCTATAGCATTTTACTTTTTTAAAGTTTCCAACAGTAAGAGCATAAAGAAAAGTATATTTGATTTAAGAAACATTATCAGATACTCATTAATGATGGTTAAATCAGCAATTGTGTGCTTAATATTCACAGTTTAACATTTATCTTTAATATTTCTCATTCTATTTCTTTGTCTAAATGAGAATTATCTGTTACTTTGAGGTTTAGTTAGCAATTTTTGGAAAGTAAGACGTAATATTTCAGACCTCATGAAACTTAATTGTTGCAGTCGAAACACAAACAAAAAGATATTTTGTTCTACTTTTTATTCTTTCTCATGGGAATGCTAAAAATGTAGTTCGTGAAAAGTTTCATCGATGTAAGCAATAGTTGCTTTAGATAGAAATATGAAGGTAAAGAATCCAAACTCCATGTGCATACGCGAGGAAAAAGGATTTTGCATACAAAAGAGCGTGTTATACAGCCAATCCTCACATGATATCATACATGATAAGGTTTCATCGAAGGAACGAACCCCAACCATGATGGTATGACTCGATATCACCTCATGTTCTATCATGCAGGAAAGGGTTTTCTCGAGAGATGATTTTAGCACATTATGGAAATTCTGTGTTGACTAGGTGCGTGTTAGTTGCATGCTTTGAATATTCATATATTGAAGTCGTGGCGGTCTCTTTTATGAATGAATTGTGCATGCGTTGGCGCATGGAATTGTTTACTTTTATTCAACGTCGGTGGAAAAAAAAAACTTTTAGATTATGTAAATTAATGATGACTTTCATGGGTTCAGTGTGACGCACAAAAAATGAGTGTGAACTTAAATGGCAATTGCGCAATATTTGTGAAAAGAGCAAGAAACAGCGCCCTCTCGTCCACGCTGTTAAACGCATTTCGCCCTAATCTGTTATCACGGACAACAAGAAATGTACTAGTGAAGTGTTATGGATGTGCAGAAAACAACGCTCATCACTCCCTCTTCATTCATGCAATTAAAGCTCTTGTACTTGAGATGAGAATTCAATATTTTCCAGCTCCAGGATTATTATTTTCATGTAAAATTCGAATGTCTAACATAAAAGAACCTGATCATATGCAGACACAAGAATCTCTGAATTAAGTGATAGTTAGATTACAACTTTCATTTGCATGAATGTAAAAGAAGGTCCTAACAAAGTTGTGTAATTAATGAATTAACAATTTCATGCATGCATTTGATTTAGTTATGCAACCTGAACACTTCGTCGTGACGTGCTACCTGTAGTAGCCGATCTAGGTCATGTGTTAACTTTTTCACTTGTCTTTCTAAATTCAACTGGACTATTTTAAAAATTAACCTGATCGTTGGAGTGAAGACTTGAATGCTATATAAAAAATAGCATTAGATTCAGTGAGAGCCTACTTCAGGTTTATTAGGTCAGGGTAACTCTGGGGGAAGGACTCCCTACCCCACTCTCGTGTTAGATGGCACTCCTTACATCAGAACTAAAACTAAGCCCATTTGTGCCTTGCAAGCATTTTAGATTCGTTCAAAAGTGTTTTATTTAGGGTTTGTGCTGCAGCAGCGGCTTCTGCGATGAATGGATGCATGTACATATTGATTGTGTTTTGTTGTCATTCCTGCAGTGTACGGTTATACCATCGGTAACTACTGTAAAGGCGGTAGGTGAGAACACTTTAAAATAAACCCTGCTTACTCCATGGTGAATTATTTTCGAGGTTATTGGCTGCACATATAGTTAATCGAAACCCATAGCGTCGATTCTTGGATTAACAAGCCCGTTGTGTGTGTGTGCGTGTGTGTTTATCGTTTTCATCTTCATTGGTGCCTACAATTAGTTGCGCTATACGTTCTTGCACACACTATCGTAAGATGCAGATTCACTGTGGAGGTGAACAGTGATGCACACATGTCTATTGTTTTAGTAAGTGCTAATCGCCACTTCAGCCTGCTTGGCAAGACCCTTTGAGTTTTATCATAGTGTGTAACACCGGGTATACGGTACCTTAATTTCGAAATGTAGCTGACATTCACTCAGGGAAAATAGGGGATTTGATTGATTGCTTCAAGTTGTTTCCACCTACCTAGCAACACTCTGCGGTTCGTCTTAGCTTCAAACTGTCACTGACAGTCAGCTAACACACAAGTTGCCTGGTAGTCGTAAGCACTGTATCGCACATGTGCACCACCATACCACGACCAACGACATATTAGTGCTATCGTGGTGTTCCTTCTGTTCTTTTAGTCTCAGGATGTATGGCATGCTTCAAGAAAAGAGCAGCCTTCATTCAGAAGTTGCAAAGTAAAAGGAATCCCGAGTGAATATCCGTTGAAATTTTGTTTATATCTTTTACCGTTTTTTGAGATACGACTTTTCAAAGTTTCAGAAAAATGCAAAACGAATGACGAGGAGCGTTACACAGTGTCAGTATTTCTTTTGTCAAGCCTCTATTTTTTTGTTTCTTAAAGGGGAAATCAGGGTTTGACTGAGAAAATTCACCTTTAAATCATTTTTCTTTCTAAACTAATTGTTCGCCGAAATATAGAGACGTTGGGGAGGTGTTTGAAGGTAGAAGAAACGGTAATTACTGCATTAATTACTATTGAATGAGAACTCTTAATATTTGTCGGGTGCAATTATAAACGTTCGTGTACAAGACAAGACAGCCTCCTCTATACGATGACCAATCAACAGCGTAAGACTGAGATGACGTTATATGAATAAACATAACCGAATGTTAACGGTTCCCATGCTGTTCGTGCATTGCGAAATGCTAAGTAAACAAGAGTTTAGTGATAGTTGATGGTAGATGCAGCACATGTAGGCTATGTATAAAATTGTTCAGCCACACCTTCTCTTACCTTGAAAAGGCGACAGTATTGAATATTCATATTTGATTCGATTAATATGGATGTTACAGAATTCGGAGTTCCTCACCGACTTTTTTGCGAATTTGTCTCGTTTCTCGAAATTGTCCTCATGTTTTGAGATAATGTTGATCATATTTGTTAGTTATAACTCATTGTACGATGGCGGTGGGGAATTGTAGTGAAATAAATTGTAAAAATAAACCCTGATTTCCCCCTTTTATTACTAACTTACTGAGATTTACACTGGTAAGTGATATTGATATTTTTGAAGAAGAAAATACATCTGAAAACCTTCTGGGCATATAAAATTCTCAAATGTCCTTGAAATTATGGCTACAAAAACAAAGAGTTAACATAAGACATATCATGGGAGGCCATCTCTTGACGTCACAAATTTGCATACTTAGACAATCTTTATTCATGATACAGTTGTAAGACACTATAACTTTCCAGTAAATTGGTCAATCTTTGACGGAATTTAATAGAATTTGTGACTACTTTTAATATTTTCAATGCTGAATGCACCCAATATTCCAAAATGTCTTTTCCAAGTCACACGACCTTTAAGACGATGGTAGTATTTTCTCCTTCTACTAACTTATTGATACATCCCACATAGTTCTAGAAACTCATTCATATAGCACGCGCCTACCACGATATACGAGTCGATCACTGTCCAACCATTAGTGAACGAAATCGGGGGGGGGGGGGGAGTTCAGAGCAGAGCAATGCACAGAAGGGGCCGTCCACGGGAGTAGCTCTCACAAAAGGTGTTGCGGATATGTGGGCAGGAAGGGCGAAGATTCACGGAATCTTGACCAAGACTACCTCCGCACTTAAAGAAGTATCGTTACCTCCAGAATCGTTGCTGGCCCAGTATATTACGCTTACCATTACTTCCGCTTCGGTTTTAACGACTTTGTAGGTTAATTTAATTGCTGGCATTACTTGGCATGTACAGTGTGAGTTTTCTTCCACTGTGGTGGTGTATGGTGCACGTTCTCGGAGCCATATATACGTGGCTGTACGTGCGTGCCTTTACACCATCTAAGCCAGGCCTACATGTGTTACAGTTAATCATTCTCACTTTAGATGCATGCATCTCGTAGCCTTAGCCGCACGTGTTACTGGGTTGACCTGCAATCAGGAGTGCAGTGTACATGCCACTGTCGCAATGGGCTTCGATGTACTTGCCTACAAGTTCAATTCTTGTTATGGGATGGAGTCGGATTAGGTGGACTCCATTACAGGCTGGGACTCAGTATTAGTTTTTTTGATTTGACACCAGTGAAGGTTTGCTGTACATTGAGCTCTAAAATGTTGTGACCATGAAGGTCGCAATTCTTAAACGATCGTAATGTCACGGGGTATATGTCCAGCGGACATTCGGTTAGTTGATCTGTTATGATGTCACAGATTTCCCACAATGCAATGTACCACTAGGAATCAGAAGTTTGTTTAAAAAAAAGCTTTTAGGTAGAACATGTTATTGAGGATCTAAGGTATGGTTTTTCAAAAACAAAGTGGGAGAAAATTCCCTCACTGCCAAATCCCGAAGCTAAGAAGCTTTTCAGTAACTTGAATATACGGAAGCTTTTTACAACCATAGAGAAAACCACTTGCGTCGTCCATGCAGATTGACGCAGCCGAACTAAATTTCACTAAGCTCCCCAAAGACAATCTACCAAACTGCGATAACTTAATGGTCTTAAAGCACCATTGGGTAATATTCGAAGCTTATCTCATGCAATAAAAATAAAATATGAAAGAGAACTTCAGTCGAGTTTTGTACATGTTGCCCAGACACCGATGGTCGGATTCCTCCATTGTCGGGACGTCAGTTGTTGTTATGTTTCATTGCCAATGATCAGGTGTTTGGTTTAACTAGTTTTCCGAAGTAAGGGAATCATGATATCTCCGTCGAATATCCAGTAAGGTGAAACCACTGAGTGACACTCAATTAAATGTCCAATTTTCCCAAATTTATTTTCAACTTGTTATGCCACTTACACGACTCCGTATTTGCCCAATACCGTTATATGGTAATGTGGGAAATACCCACATGTCAAAACATTGCGCAATCAACTTTAGCACACTTGGTTTGTACGAAACCTTTGCAGTTGTCTGCCTGTACGTTGTTATTTATAACAGGGGGACGGTACTGACAATCGCATGGCACTGGTATAAAAACACTCCCGCACACAAGGAAGCAGATCGAGAACACTTTGTGGTGTTTTACCGTTAGTCCTTTACCGCAGTTGGTGTTACTAAATTCACCGTCACCATCAGTAATAGTACAAAATTCCCAACTGTAATACTAATAGCGGCCTGGTTTTGAAACTTTTATGGTTTTCGATTAATCGGACTGGAAGACAACTTACTTGGAACCTTTTTCTACCTCGTAAGTAGAAATGTTTGTCACTACTTCGTAGAGAAGTAGGAGAGTTCATGAACGGGTTGCATCGAGAGCATCAATGACCATTACAAGTGAAATTTTGATAAAGATTATAGGTCTGCCCGAGGAAGTAGACTAGGCTGTAAATATAGTAAAGATAGGACCTAGCATAGGCTAGTACTACATGATGGACGTCCATGTGAGTGTTGTAACGTGTCAATGGCGTGTGTCTTTACTAGGCCAAGTTGCAATCACATCTTGTCCTACCGTTAAGTATATACGGTTTCATACCTCTTGACGTCTTGTATAGGCCTATATAATATATTAGAGGTTTATGCAATAGTGAACACTAAATTAATGCTAGGATGACCTGTGGTTGCATTCATATGGGAAAGTTTCGATCATAAACCTCACAAATGCGTTACAGTGTGTGGGCGCATGGTGCATTGATTGGTTTTTCGCTTAAGGTAGTATTCAGGGTTGTGTTTTCAGGTCTGGCTAAGTTGGATTTGTGATGTTCATACTATAACACACCCAGTGGATACTTTTTTGATCAAGCACATCCATTAATTTTGTTGTAAATTATTAATTGATGAGAATAATGTTTGTAAGCAAAAATGTTCTTTTCACTCCAAATTTACATAATTAAAGGATTTATACTTCTAGCCACAAATGTATCAAAATGACTAAATGCATTTCTGGTAGCTGTGTGTCATAGGTAGCAAGAGGAAAAGAGTTGATTTTATTTGGGTCTATCATTTTTTTCGTAAACTGCGTTTGTGTGACATGAAATGACGCATTATTTTGGGGAAACTCCCCCAAATTATGACTTAACAAAATTTTGAAATCGTCAAAAGTCATGTATTTCAAAGGAAAATCGGTGTTTCATGGGTTGCTTCCACCTAGACGTATCATTTTGAAGCGTAACTGATTAGGCTTACCTTGATTAGAACAATTTAGAAATTTTGGTGAAAAATGAGCAAATGATCGTTTTTGTAGAAAACTTTTCGATATGGGGAGTGAAGTGTGTACAACCACTACATGAATAACATTCCCTGCTGAACGTGAGCGTCTCACTTTCTGCAGTACCAATTTACATGGTAACTTATCATTACTTTTAGCACATCAGTGTCTGCATTAGGTCATTTGCAAAATTATGTAGCAAAAATTTTAAAAGCAGCCTCAAACCAACTGAAACAGTGAAATTGGTTTCTTTGTCACTTATGCACAGTCATCTCAGTATTGGTAAAGTTTGTTTTGAGATCTTTAGTTCCAGATTAGGACTCCAGCATAGCAAGGCTACATATTGATCAACAGAGTTTATTATTTAAAAATAGGTTGAACTTATCACAACTTTATGTTTCTGAAGAACAGACCTAGGACAATTATACCTGAGCAGTGGAAAATTGGGTGATAGTGTCTGGAAAGGGGTAAGGGGACAAAATTGCAAAACTATATGGATGTGAGCTAGATTTTACAAACACTGGACATATTCCCATGGTGGTCTTCAGTCCATGTGTCAAGTGTTTTGGCCAGGTTTGAATTTCACATACATGTAGGAAGCAGCAAACCATGAAATAAGAATGCTTTTGAGTTTCAAGTAATGATACTGTATTCTTCCACCCCCCCCCCCCCCCCCCACTCTCAGTTCCTCTATGTTTCTTTCAAACTGATCTGAAAACACATTTACAAGCAATGGTTCACTTTTATGTCTCAATGTTTTGTCAGTATAACATACTGTGTGTCAACCACATGTCAAAACACTCTTGACAGACTGATTTGATGTTTGAATTACACTGTTTGTAACCTTCCGTGTACTTTTGTCGATGTCCCAGTGCTTACCATCCTTGATTTTTATATTCGTAGGAATCTGGTGGTGTACCGTAGGCAGTAATGGATCCATCACAAAATAGCTTATTCAGAGAACTGGAGAGTGTACATGATAATTGTTTATCACAGAGTCAACAAGAGGAAGGAATGCAAGGTAATTGTTTTTCTGTCTTGCTTTTAATTATGTAGCCCCGGATCTACTGTTTTTTAGATAAGTGAGTTGGTTTCCTCTGTATTTATTATGTGTATTTTCCATGCTTCCATAACGGTGACATTACTTTATAGGCTACTTTTTTATTGTCCATCCTATGGTCCAACAAGCAGGCTACTACACAGATTTTCAACCATTAGCTTTGTAATTTTCACACTGCATTACTTTCTTGAACACTCAAGCAGTTGTTATCAGTGAGTTTCATAAGCAATAAAGCAAGGGCTTTAAATTTGAAGGATGCAGTGTTTAGTTGTCATTAAGTTGATCATTATTAAGGTTATGCGATTGTCTAATGTCATTGTTTAATTTATGTTTTGATATCTTTACAGATTTGGAATCTCAGATAGTACCACAGCATAGCTATGGTATTCAACCTTATGAGGCACTAGAGGTAAGTACTCATAAAGTGGAAGGGATAGGACAACCTACAGGGAAATATGTGGTATGTGTACACCAATCAAGATAATTTGTGCATGTTAAAAGTAATACTGGCTGACAGGATAAAAATTATAATTACTTATTCCACAATGCCACCGATTATGACAATAAACTAATGCTTTTTCAGAAAACCACTTAAATGCCAGAAGAACCATATCACTTTGGTGGTCTGTATTACTTCTATGAAATCTTGTCACCACCTTTCAAACATTTGTAGCAGCCTACCTTTCCTCACTTATTCACCTGTTTTTTTTTATTACTGTTTTCTTGTTAAAACATTTTTAAAATGTTATGCAAGGGATATATGTATTCAGTTTTATTGATTGTGATTTAATTTTTATCAACCCAAACCTGACATAAAAATTACTGCCCTTCAAGACTTCAAGACCTGAATGAATATCTTTGAGGAGTGAAAATCCTTTACATAAAATTTAAGCTGGGATGTTGGGCTTACCAAGTAATGCATATATTTGGGAACTTTTTTATTAATTTATCAACTTTAATCACTGGAATGTGCTTTACCAAATGTCTTTTCGTAAAAACAGGTAGTGTAGTCCAAGATTGTCTTAGCAAACTGTCTGTTATGTAATCTCTTGCTAGGATTCCATCAACATTTCACTAAGTTCAGAATCTACAGACTACCCATACAATCTGGATGAAATGGCATTTACAATCGACAATAGTTCTGAACCACTGCAAGAAATGGAAATATGCCCAGAAGACTTTGATGAGCAAAGTACACAATTTATTGTCTTCCAAAGTCCAAATGAAAGTGGCCAACAATTAGCACCTCCTGTATATCAACAAGGTGAGCATGCATCGATGTAATTGCACCATTCACCTTTTGTTCCCTTTGTCAAGTATCTTTCAATTGTATATATTTCTGCAGAAAAAATTACTTTTTTATCATGTGTAACTGTCAGCCAGAATCTTCATACCACATACTGTGTTTGAGTTTGTGTTTCAGGGCCGTTTTTTTTTTTTTTTTTTTTTTTTTTTTTATGATAATGGAATATCATCCCAGCATGAACTGAATTGCTTTCCCATCTCAGTGCTGTGCAAGTGTACAGCTGGCATATTTCTGTCATGATAAAATTCAAGGCTTTGACTAAATGTTCTTCAATGTTTTCCATTCATGGCAGCTGAAGAAATGTTTGAAGCAATGATGGTGTTTGTGCATTTATGTGTATTCTATGCATCATAAATCAAGGCAGACTTTAACAGGATACACACTTTCTCCTACTTTTTGGACCTTCCTCCTAGATATCCTAATTTTTTGTTAAAATCCCTACCTTATCCTACTTTATACTACTTGGTGTTTTCTTTTTGACTTGTCACATCTCAAATAAGAAAGAAGAACAGTTGTGTTTTTACGTTCTTCAAATAATGCATTATCGTCAATTTTAAAGATGCTTAAATATGAAGATTGCAACTCTCTTGATTTTCAGAATGATTTTGATGCTAATGATACACTTTTTTCACTGATATGAGCTAAGACTGCAGATACTGTACAGGTGGTCATTTGAAAAAACACATTCATGTTGAGAAAGGCTCTCCATTGTCTTCTTTAATTGTGGACCCTTAAGTGGTAATTCACAAACTTAAAAAGACTATTTTCTCAAATTAGATTTTGATATTGATATAATAGCAATAAGTCAAACATGGCTGAATTTTAATTTAAGTCCTGAATTGTATGATTTCACAGGATTTGGTTCAATGTATGCCACAGGGACTGTACTAAGAAACTAAAAGAGAGGGTAGGCTGCAATGGTAGAGCTACCATAGAGGGAGCTATCACCGGCCCTCCCCACCCGACTCAAACAGGTTAACAGCACCCCTTTGAGCTTTTTCACTGAATTATACCTGCGCTTGTACCTTTTAGATAGTAGTTTCCTTTGTTAACAATATCATGTCATTTTTACAGCATAGGGTTGTTGTTGGCACTTTACCTTGAGCAGTTTCACACTAGTTGCATAATTGCTTAGGGCTTTTGTCATCTAGACCTACTTTTAGACAAAAGCTTAATGTACTTAGGGTCAAGGTTTCATGTGCCGTGGCAATGCTCATTGGGCTAATGCATACTGTGCATGTGGTTGATGCACGCACTGAAGTGAACTCAGTGGCTTACTTGGGTGTTCAAACCACCACTGAAAAAGTGAGTGAACTAAATTTAGACATTGTATGTTCACACACCCCAAATATTTGCAAAGTGCTTCAAATGTACTCAAATATAATGGAAGAGGATCTATTATTCATCGTAAATTTTGTATCATCTAAACCCATGGATGGGTATGGATATGCTTTATTTTTGTTCTCATTAATTGAGAAATGGAAGACATGAGATTCCCATTTCAAGGCTGGTCACATAAAGTTGAGAACTCCCAGGGAGTGCCATTTTCAGCCATTTGGAGAGTTTGTGAAGCCAAACAATTTTTCTTGCACGCTCCCCGCCAAGAGATGGTGGCTCAGTAAGTGTTGCCAGCACTCAGCCCCTGCCCCACCTGCTCCCCTCCCCCACCAACCACCACCTGCTTATATGTAGTTTCAAGAGCATTAGCTTAATATTGAGAATACTGGCTATCTATTGCACAGCGCTCCTTTTGTGCAACTCTGATTAAAACCACTGACTTTGCCAGTGGTAGGATAGCTATGTCTGTCTTAAACGTATTCCGTAAAGATTTCAGATTGTATGGAAATGCATTTCTGTTGAATGTTTGTATTGCAAGAAGCTTGTCATTAGTTGTCTATACACGACAACTCGGTTCTTCTCTTGATGAATCCCCTGATCATGCAAATCACCCCTGGCATTGATCTTCTTTTTTTTTGGGGGGGGGACATATTGCCTACTACCCACATTTTGAACAATGGGCAAATGCTAAAACATGTCTTGAACACTTCCACTTTTTGTGAAAGCCTGATCAAAGAGGCTAATTACAACCAAACAATTTATTAAAGAGTGGAAGATATCCGCATCTGTGGTTGGACTTATTGGTGGACTATGGCTCATCATTCTTCAGTACAAATACCAAAAAATATAGTAAAATGGAAAATTAGATTACATACCACTGTGCCACATGTGTGTGTGATTAAATGGGTAGTGTAGAAGAAGTTATCCCATTTTGCTAAGGTCAAACGTCATTAAAGCCAACAGATATCAAAGTTTTCAATAATATTGAAAAATTGTACATCAGGAATGAGACCTTTTTCAAACTTAGATTTGGTATGTTTATTCTATTGTTACAGCCTAGGGTGATTATTTTAATTCATATGGGTCCTTAGATCATTTCATTCATCAATTTTAACTGTAGCAGATGTTATTTTATGAGACATAATCATGATATATCTCAAGAAGCAACAGTTACATAATGTCAAACTTTCTATCACTTACAGCCCGTCAGTTAGTTTATGGAATTTACATTAGTTCACTTGATGTAGTTCTTCTGACTTAAACAGATCTTCTTATGGTCAGTTGATAAATCGTTGCAATGACGAGAATGATCTCAAAAGTGTCTTTTTCTCTGGTCAAGAATCTTTAAAACAAAAAACTTACAGAAAGATGTACAAACATACGTAATTAAAAAGAAGGCAAAAAAAAAAACTCATTTACTGGCAATACTTGGAGTTGACATTCATTTTGAAGAAACATGTTATTGATGCATGCCATCATTAAAAACGATTCTCTTGTTTTCTTTCCAGGACCATCGAATGTCCAGGCATCTGTGACCTATCCAAATCAACCATCTTCTTCAAATCATGTTCCGGTTATGAAAAAAAAAATTCAGCCTACACCCCATCCCTCATCCACAGCTGGAAGTTCATTTTCACATAACACAAGTTGCAAAATGCCAGGTGGTAGGTTGTTCCTTTATTGTTGAAGACTGTGGCATATAGTAACAGCTGTCAACTGCAAATACAATGTTGAAATGCTTTCATTTGTTTCTTGTTTTCACACATTTGTTAATTAAGCCAAATTTCTGTGGAAATACCCTCTGTTTTGCTTTCACTGTAGGTTAATTTGAATGGAAAATCTGTGTGTAGTCAATCTAGATTTAGGCAAGTTTTCTGACTGTTATTGACCACTTTAAAGAAAGGGATTCCTGCGGTGTCCTATCTTGGTTTATAGATTTAAAGGAAGATAGGGAGTTGTGAAATGCATCTTACATAACTTTTTGCAATTTCTTTCTCCAAGTCGAGTAGAAGCATATCTATTTTAACAACAGATTTGTTTCCCTGCAAAGTCCAGGTAAACATCGATAACCTTCGACCAAACGACGTTCCAAGTTCAAGCTAGGGGGAGGCACAAAAGACATTTTCATGAATATTATCTTGCAGGTATCAACAATACCGAAATTAAAAACATTAATGGTTTTTTCTCCTTACTGGGGTGCTTTCTAACAATATTTGTTATTTGAAGATCATTTTTACCACAGATCTGTTAAATGGATATGCTTCCACTCGATTTGAAGAAAGAAGGAGCAAAAAGTTATGTAAGAGGTATTTCACAAGTACCTATGCTCCTTTATTAATCATATATCTGAAGTCACTTGTTTGAATCCCATTATAAAGCTCAACTTACTCACTTCTGTTAGAACATTGCTGTCTCTAAACATGACACATGTGACCTTTTGAAACATTTTGCAGGTAGCATTAATACAAATCTTATCTTTCTTCAGATTGTGAGATGAAGTTGCACGTCAGTTACATGTCATCAGACAACGCCATTGAGAAGTCTATCAGCGGAGATGGATTTCTCTTATTTCACGAGAAAACACCAAGTCCTTCCTTGCTGCCGCAAAAATGCAAGTATGTCAGTTTCCCGGCATTAACTAAGGCCGAAGTACGAAGTGGTAGCAATGTGGCAAAAATAGAAAAGGAGGACATTCCCTTGACGTCAAAAGATAAGGCAAATATCAAGCAAATCCTGGATAATATGCAAGGCGGGTAAGTTGGTTCGTTCATTCGTGTATTTGTTGGTTTCTTAATCATCAGCTGTACTTTATTACAAATATTTGTCGGAAATGAAACTGAAGTAGTATTTCAACCTGTTGCTTTAATTTCTTTTTAATATAGAAAGGCATGATAGCACTGGCAAAACTGCCTTTAGAGTGTCAGACATTGATGATACAGAGATTGACTGTCAACTAGTGCATTCTGTTTCATTCACAGTTTACAAGTCAAATGCCAAGATGGATGCGTGTATGCCAAACGATGGTCAAAAGCTAAAATATTCTACTACCAGTGCACTGCAGGAGACAGTAAGAAGGAACTCCCCAGAAACCAATGGATAAAGATTTTCAATTTTTATGAATACAATGTGAAGCTACTGGAGCAATATCAGTTGCATTGTAGCAATAATGCCAAGTTATCTGCTAAGGACACAAACCCAGTCATATATTTCACATTTGCACAAAAGTGGGTTCCTGGGACAGTGCCCTTGAATAAGTGCCTGGTGTGGGCCAAACTCACTCATAGTCTAGCTTTGGAATTTTGGGATGGACTCCTTCATCCATACGAAAATGGTAACAAGGGATCTCTCACCAGCAGCTATCAGGATGTCCTGCAATTTTCTGGCGAGTCCACAGAGTATAATAATTTACCACCGTGCTTGAGCAGGAAAAATTGAAACTTCATACGAAAATACATCAGCAAAAATGTAAATACAACAGTGAAGCACTCTGGAAGGAATTTGTAAAAGTGCATCAGTTTGTCAGGCTCATTCAGACAAGTTCATTGAGTCTCAGTAGAGACGAAAAGCAGACAAGGATGTTAACAAATTGCAACATCGAGGAGGTTAGCTGTCGATTCTGACAAAGAACCATCAACTTTTATGTGAATGAATTGTGTTTTGGATAGCAAATTTTTAATTTAAAGTATAGCAACGTCAGGTAACTGCAAGGCCAGCTTACGAAAATTACCTGTGTGGGTAAACAATGGACTTCACAAATTGACATACAAAGTGGGGTGTCACATCCAAGTGATGTAAAAGGAATTGGCCCCTGAATTAAATTGATATTTCGTTAAAATTAGGGATATTTTTTTTCTCTTTATTGGTTAAAACCATATCTCAATAGCATGGTCGGTTCAGAAGTGATGAATCAGTAAAGAATTATTTATTTCACGATGGTACCTTTTGGGGAAACTTGTGATGTCACCCAGGCACAACTACATGAATATCCTTTGTATTTCTTCATAACCTTTACTGTCTCAAAAGAAACTTACATTACAATAGTTTGAGAGATGTGACCTTAATTTCCACAATATTTGAAAATATTTTGAAAAGACAGTAACATTAATCTCATTAACATGAAAGGGTCAAAAGGTTGGAGAGTGATGTTTTATTGATATCTCTCCAACAAAACATTTCAAGTGGGTGGTGTAATAGAAAATTTTTTTTCATCTATGTAAAGTCCATATGATGACCTGAGTTAACTCGGCTTTACCTCATTTGACCTTTGTGACCTTTCTGTGATGTGTGGATAGGTCTTGTTCAGACAAACCAAAAATCCAGTTGTACTATCCTCCCATGATGATCCTAAGTCAAGTTATTGACATTTTAGTGAAAACACCTGAAAGTACAGTAGTGCAGCAGCACAGGTTGTGCTGAATACAGACTCAGTGTACATGAACAGGTATGCAAGTTGTGTCATTGTTTCTGCATAGAAGATGCACACACAATACTTGTGTATTGTACTTTTAGTAAATGGGAGTTTCCATCCACATCATCAGGGCCTGGTTTAATCTCAATTGATCATTGCCCCCCCCCCCCAAAAAAAAATACTCTGTGGTATCAGCAAACTTTGATATATGAAAGGAAGGCTGCTAAATGATCTTGATTTTTACCACTGCCCTGCGATTTCTGACCTCCTTATCTAGGCTGGGTTTTAAGGAATATAAGGTGTTTGTTTTACAGAGAACAACCATAATTTTAAAACCAGTGTTTATGGACAAAGAAGGATAGATTATTCAAAATAAGCAAGGACTAGCTTTCTTTTCAAGAAATAAGTTTCTCACTGATAGAAATTCAGTTACTCGTTGCTTTAGAATAATTTGTTCACCCAAACTTTTCTACATTCAAAAGATGCATCTTCAGTTACTCATCACTTGCATAAAGTTTTGAGGGGATAATGCTTTTGCAGATGTTTATTGATTAGAGTGAATGAAGATTAGAATTATTTTCTTGAATGCCATGTTGACATATTCTAAATGACATATTTCCCTTTAGAGTTAAAGCATCTTAATGAAAGGAACCAACTTGTGCCCAAAGTGCCTTTGAGCGCTTGTTTAACTTAGATTCCAAGCTATCCGGCCTGGGAACTGGTAATTCTTTAGTCACATTGACACTTTTTAATGGGGGGGGGGGGGGGGGTTGAGGGGAGGCGAGGTTGGGAGTGGATCTTTTGGTAAGAATGCTTTACATTTTAGTCGTAGATGTGGGTGTGTTCAGGTGTGAATCTCTGTATGCAGGGCACGCCCTGCTTTGTAAACACATTATTTCAAGAGGAGGACCCATGCCAGGCTTGTGGTATGTTGGTCAACTTATAGAAGTGCAGGACACCTATCATCTTTTGTGAAGGCCAAAGGTCGTTTGGGGGTGAACAACTGTCAAACTGCAAATCATTTTTAACATAATTCTCGAACCTCACTGAGTGTTGTTTACAGTTTGAGTAAATGTCACTCTACCAAAAGAAAAAAACCCTTGTAAACATGATAGAAGTGAAAATTGGACTGGTTTCATATTTGTTGGGTTGTGAAAGAAAGATTATGTATAATTCCTTCACCCATCTTGAATAGGTCATCAACATGGTTATGTAACTTTGTATTCAGGTAATATACTGCTTGTCACGTTCCTCTTTCTGCCTATCTTTTTGATATCTTAATAATAATTGATCAAAGCAAGTATCCTTCAAACTTTGAGTTTGTATCATAGTGGAGACTTTTTTCTTTTAAAAAGTTTTTTAATGTAAACTACATTTTTATCTTCTCTTTTGCAAGTATTAGCGTGGATTTGTACTGTGTCAATGAAACGTTGTAAATAACTGCAAAGTGTACAGTGAATTCAGATTTCTTCTTTCCATTATTTTTTCCATTGTCTTTACGATGTATCACAATAAGTTTGTAAATCATACATGATGGATCCCAACAACAGCCTCTGACTCTTGATCTTTGTCAAATTGTAATCTGACTGTTTTCCCTGTCACTTTGCTAACCCTTACAAATGCATCAGTCGGTAAGGTCGCACCAAGAGTGGAGGTTCACAAGCGTACCCAACAGGACAGGGGGGGGGGGGAGGACTCTCCACAATATATACTATGGGGATACTATATGGGTAATGTTGGAAAAATGACCGAAAGCAAAATGAAAAAAGTGTGCAGGAGGGAGGGACTGGAAGTTGGTGAAGTCACGTGCAGGGAACAGGGAGGGGGTAGTCAAGGAATATTGGCTGCAAAGGCGTGATTGTTTTTTTTATGATACTGAAAACTAAGTAACAGATTAACAGAACCGTGGCAAATTCAGTCCTTGAGTAGTGTTCAGTATTCCTTGAGTAGTATATATGCTATGATGCACTGTATTCATCAACGTGAATATATGCATTTAGGGGCGATTGTTAATTGAGGCCCTCCCACATTTTTGTATTTGATCACCGGACTGTAGTGTCCTCTCTATCTGTGTAACAGCAGAAATGTCATTTCTGAACCTTTTTTGATTCCTTGCCGAAGGCAGAAGGAATCTGTGCGATGGTGATGTCGTGTGTGTATGCGTGTGTATGTGTGTATGTGACACTTCTTGTAAACACGATATTTCAAGAAGGGTAACCATGACTGATCTCATACTTGGTGTGTGGGTTGGTCATATTAAGTTGATGATCCCTATTGTTTTTGATGGAGGTCAAAGGTCATTTGAGGTCACCGGAGGTCAAACTGGAAAACCTTGTAAACACAATATCTCCAGAAGGGTAACTGTGACTGATGTCATACTTACTGTGTGGATTGGTCCTATTAAGTAGATGATCCCTATTGCTTTTAGTGGAGGTCAAAGGTCATTTGCGGTCACCAGAGGTCAAAATGTGAAAACCTTGTAAACACAAAATCTCAAGAACGGTAACTGTTACTGATGTCATACTTGGTGTGTGGGTTGGTCATATTGTGTAGATGATCCCTATTGTTTTTGGTGGAGGTCAAAGGTCATTTGAGGTCACCCTAGGTCAAACTGTAAACACATTGTAAACACAATATCTCCAGAAGGGTAAGTGTGGCTGATGTCATACTTGGGTGTGTGGGTTAGTCATATTGAGTAGATGACTCCTATTGTATTTTGTGGAGGTCAAAGGTCGTTTAAGGTCACCCGAGGTGAAACCTTGCTAACACATTATCACCAGAAGGGTAATGTTGACTGATGTCATACTTGACTGGGTAGGTGATCCCTATTGCTTTTAGTGGATGTCAAATGTCATTTGAGGTCACCAAAATAAAGGTTATTTGGGTTAAAGGCTTATTAATGTGGTTTTTCAAGACCAGTAACTGCAGTTGATCTCATACTTGTCATGTGGATAATTCATGCTTGTTATAATATAACCATGTAGCAAGGAATCACAAAGCCTTTTCGCCTTCTGGTTTCTTTTTCTGTTGCCTCACCCCACCCCCTACAAATAAGTGTAGCTTATTGTGAGAAAATTCACCTTTGGGGAAAAATAATTGGGTAACGCCCTATTGTGGAAAGACTATCTATGAGGAGGGCCACTACGGGTTGTTTGGGTAAAATAGTCCTAGATTGGTGGAAATCGCCTTTCACATGTGCCAGGCTTAAATGAGCCTCTGGAAATGGTGCTGTCAGAACTTTCGTAGACGGGAAAATGTTATCATCAACGTAATTGGAAGTCTTTTGCAGTATACACTCAAAGCTCTTTCTGAGGATCGGTGTCGTTTACAAGAGTTTCTTTTTCGGTGCAGGGGTGACGGATTGGTAAAGAGACTCGACGTGTGACCTGGAGGTTAACCAATTGACTAGCACTTCAATCTTAGCGATTCAAGCGCCCACCTGGTGAGGGCTCTTTAAAAAAAAACCTTGCGCTTTTCAAGGGTTCTAGATGCAAAATGTTGAAATATTTTCCATATATTCCTCCTATAATTTGTACTAAAAATTGCTGGGCCTCTGATTGAATTCTGGGGGATGGGCCTTCCCCGTACCCCTCCTTGTGTCTACGTGACTGGTGCTCAGAAGTATAGCTATACAATTAATAGGACTAATTAGGGACTAAGGGACATGAAAAAGTAGAACTTGAACATCAAGAAGTCAGATTATTTGAAAAAAAAAGTTTATGCGTTCTACTGTGACGTATCCAGGAATTTGGTCTAGAGGTGGGGGTGGGCTGAGAATTGTGGGAAGACTATCTAAGAGGAGACCGGTTGGTGAGTAGCATACCATACCAGAAAATGTTTGGATGAAAAGTACCCCCTACATGGTCGGAAGTCGCCCTTTACACTCTCAGCAATAAGCGGTCAGTATTTTCTTGGATGAAAAAGCGTTCTTGTTAAAATTATTGGAAATTTTTAGCTGTAAAAAAATTTGAGGAAAAGTTGCGTATTTTTCGATTTTAAATATACTGACATACTTGACATTCTGACGGTCCAGTATGGCGAACACCATCGTTATTCAACCGGAGGGGGAAAACCTGAAAGAATCACAATTGAATGGTGACCTATCTCAATGACTCTGTGATCCATCCGTATGGCAAACCGTTCTACTTTTATTCCCCTTTTGATGACATCATCAAATAAATATTGATATCATGAAACATTTAAAGATCTATAATTACTGTAATGATATCTTTGATTTATCAACGACATCTGCGATACTTCCCAGGTATTTGCTGATATCAGTAAATAGAATTCATGATATCTGGAATATAGTTGATGATATCTGTAAAAGATGCATCATATACAGATATCAGAAATTGAAAATCATTGATTCAGTAATAAATATCATCAAATGGAGTGAAGATATCATAATACAACATCACGTATCGCTAATTTTGGCTTATTAAAGAAATATTTAATTCGTATTCATGACATCATCAAACATGACGTCACATATCATCAATTCTGAATTAGTTTAAAATATCTTCAATTCGAATTTATGCATATCATCAAATGTGACTTTACATTTTGTTACTTCTGGCGTATTTAAAGATATCTTCAATTTGAATGTACGATATTATGAAATATGACGTCACATATCGTTAATTCTGGCTTATTTAAATACATCTTCAATTCGAATTAATGATCTTATCAAATATGACGACAATGACGTCACATATCATTAATTCTGGTTATTTAAAGATATAGCTTATTCGAATTTATGACATATAGTGGCGTGTTTAATGGACTTAGTTGTACCTTAAGTTACATTTTATATGCAGAAGACGCCTTTTGGCCTCTGGAAAGTTGTTACTGTCAATTAGAAGTCTTGAAAATTCTAGAAATTAATAGGCCTACAGGCCGTGAAGATAAAATTGTCCATCTTTGTAAGACACATTTCATCACAATGAATATTTAATGATATCATTAATTCGAATTAAAGATACCTAACCTGTATTTATGAATAAATTACATGAAGCCCTTATGAATTCAAACGCAATGACCAATATGTATTTTCATGTACCTATTTGCATGGGATACGAAAGGAAACTCGCTCAGTGTTACAATGTGTGACCAGGCCCGTATCGGGGGGGGGGGGTTCAGGGGATTCGGACGACCCCCCCGACAAGATCTGGAGTTCCGCTCAGCCTATGATAGTAGGCCTACGTTAGCAACATATATAATGAGTTTTAAGTTGTTGGTCATTGTTATCGGGAAAATGTTCCACTTGTGGTAAAATCGAAACCCTCCCCCCACTGAAAAAGCTGCATACGGGCCTGGTGACATTATTTGGATGTCAGTGTATACATAAGTAGTTAATGTATACATAAGTAGAATATATGGACATACTAATTCAATCAATCAGCGTCGGCGAATACCGGTATTCACCGGTATTCGAGATATTTTATAGTTTAGATAATTTATTATCTCAAGATCTTTGTATTATTTCGAGGTAGTCCTTAAAAAAAATGTTTCCTCATGTCTTTCCCCCACTCAATAATCCGCAGTGCAAAAGAGAATACTTTACACGTTTTTCCTCTTCTTTTATATTCCTTTTTGTTGAATTGTTAGTCATCGATCTGCATGACCGGGACAACTATGAAACAACACAACATGTCAAAGACATATGTATTGCCCAATATATTTCCAATTATCTTACAAAATGTATCCTCATTTTGGGAATGTTTCCATGCTTTGCCAAAGTTTGGCAAATAGTTCAGATCCCCTGACCGAAGGAATGTAAGTGTTACCTCGCCATGCGTGGGATTTTCTAGAACAATGATTTTATACAATAGAAGTAAATATTTACAACAGTGGATTGTGCATTGATTGATGAGTCTACTTTAATACCTCCCCCCCCCCCCCCCGCTACCCTTCAGAAATACCGTGTAGTGATGCAGCAAAACTGAAACTGCGCACTATATTTCTAAGACCGGCGCAACACTTCAAGGAGAGGATATTGCCTTACAAGTACTTTTGAAAATCTTAATGGGCGGAGGGTGGGGGGGGGGGGTGGAGGTACATGCCTACAAAGAGCATTGGGATATTGGTAAAAGAACTCTTCTACCCTCCCGCGGCGGCGTCGACCGTGATTCCTTACTGCTGAGGATGATTGGTGAACCTGGGTCCTATGGGTAACAGTAAGATAAAAGAGAAATAATATGTAAGGCAGTTATAGGTTCTGGATTCTGGTCACCATCTGGTCTGGTCAAGATTCTGGTCAACGTACCCCAGAAGGGTGCGTTCTCCTTTTTATTTGAGGATGTGGAAAAACAGAATACGTCTGTGCGTGTTCCTTCATATACTTTCATTTTGTTTGTTTACCCTGAGTCCTATTTTGGCAATTATCCGAAGAGGACGTGGGACATTTTTTTCCGGTTCCGACAGCATTGTGAATCATGTTCTGCAAGGTTCACACACACAAAAGAAATCAGGGAGTGCTTGATGGAATGGAAGGCGTGGGAACGTGTAGATAAATGCCCCTAATGATCGCCAAACCCGTGATTTACTTTAAAAGAGTTTTTCATTGATGTCACTGCGGTGACATTCTGAGGATTTTGGAAGATTTTGAAGATTCTGGTCAAAAAAGTTTTTAGCCGCTGTACAAACTGGTAGGTAACAAAGACAAAGAGGACTTTGTTGTTTCTTCAAGTGAAGGTGCTTATTTAACAGGGCTATGTTCGTGAGGTCGAGGGAGTCCCCGTGGGCATGAGAGGTCCCATACGCTTCTCTTTATAATACTTAGTGCACCATATGGCACCTCAAAAAACCTCAAGACCTAAATCACTGTTCTTTCGAAGTGTAAGTCACAGAACAACGAAATATCCCTTACCGTGGGCGTATTTTGCAAATCAGAAGGATAATGAGGTCACCAAAGGTCAAAAGGTCATGAAAATCGGGTACGAATGAAAATGTGATCTTTGTTTAAAGAAGACTCTGCCAAATCATGAATTCATTTATTTTTATATTTAGTGAGACATAGAAATGTCAGAAAAAATGCTACTGATTGCTTTGATATCCATTTCATCCTATTTAATGCTTAGCAACATATCATAATATTAATTGAAAACAAAATGTCATCGATCTTAACAGTTGTTTATGGTTCATTTTAACGTATATACTGTGCATGCAGCCTTCATTATGAATTCATACTTTTTTGATGTGCTGCGTGGTGTACTTTGAGAGAAATTTAGGGGACCTCTTATGTATGTGAATGCCCCAATTTCATGAATTGCCGTAACTATCAATTCCGGACTGAGTTCCGTTGTCTTGGACTGGGAATTAGCGAAGAATGGGAAGTCCTTTAATCGAAATTCGTTGCAACTGACCTTGGACTCGGAGCCTAGTCACTTAAAAAACCATGCAGAATGCACAAATTCATTGTGGTTTCGATGATCCGTCTTTTTATCATTTTTTTTTTCTGAATCTGACATTGTAGCATTAGTAGGCCTATGTGTCAAAGGCTTCTTATGAAATATGATACATGTTCAAACTTCCTTTCTCGAGATCATGTCTACAACTTGACATTTGACACTTGCCGACACCGAATGATTTTGACCTCCACTAAAGACCAAACGGTTCTTGTACTCGATGGTGTGCAACTACATACTGAATGTAGCATATGTCAAAGCTTCCCCTCTTGAGATACGACGTTTACAACAATTTCATAATGTGACCTTTGTGACCTCAAATGACCTTCAAACTAAACCAAAGACAGTGGAATTCTTGTATACCCAATGAGGTATACCTACATTCTTAATGGGAGATCACCCAAGTTTTCCTTCTTGAGATATCGTGTTTACAGTATTTTAACCATTTCACCCCTGTTGACCTCAAATGACCTTGACCTCCACCAAGTTGAAAGTGATCTTGTAATTAATGTGGAACACTTACATACCACATATGACGTTTATCCAAGCTTCCTTTCTTGAGATACAGTGTTACCAAGGTTTCCACAGTTTGACCTTCCTTAAACTCAAACGACCTTTGACTTTCTACAAAAACAATAGGTATGTTGTATTTAAGTTGGTGTACAACAAACCATTACACCATTTGTCCAAGCTTCCATTCTTGAGATAGTGTGTTTTGAAGGCTTTTTAATTTGATCCCTGTTGACCTCAAATGACCTTTAACCTCAACCAAAGTCAGTAGAAATCTTACTCATCATGTGGTATACCGACATAAAACATATGACATTTGTCCAAGCTTCCCATCTTGAGATATCGTGTTTAAATCTCTGACTAAGTGATCGTCAGATTACAAGTTTCATTTGAATAACAATTTTAAGTAAGGACTTTGCAAGTTGTGTAATTAATGAATTAACAATCCCATGCGAGTATTTGCTATAGTTTAACTGAATACTACTAGCATCAACGTGGAGTGCTTTCTGTACGGTAGCCAGGTGGTGTAATGTTACAGTCAACTTTTTCAGTTGTCACATTTACTTTGGTTGTTATACTTACTACTTCAAAATTCAACTAGAGGATTTAAACTATAGTCTGACCCTGGAGTGGTGAAGATTTGAAAGATATATGTAAAAATAGCATCAAATTTATGTAAAAACTGCAGAGTTATTATTTTACGTTAACCCTGGGTATAGGAATCCTCCTCCCGGCCCCGTTGTGGGTGACACGCATCGCATCAGAACTAATATTAGGCCAATGTGTCTTGCTAACATTTCAGGTCGAATCAGAAGTGAAACATACTGTTGTATGTACGAGGAATGGGTGAATCTGCATGTTGTTGGTGTTGTCTTGTCCTGTATGGCAGTGTGCCATTGTGCTAATTTTAAAGGTGGTCGACGAGAACATTTAAAGTGAAAATTTCCTACCCCCATGATAATCATTTTTCAAAGTTATTACTGCACATTTATTTATTGGGTGGACTGTGACTAGTAAGCTCCTACACGGGATAGGTTGACAGACCTGTGGATATTTAACTTTGAAATTGGACACCAACGAAAATTAGATGGAGTTTTCGTGGGTTGAGCTTAAAATGTTTGTGAAAATAAAAGTCGGATCTCTGAACGTAGGGAAATGTTATTTTCAGAGCCAGTTGAGATTATAAAGACTTTCATTTCGGTGGTCTCTTGTCGTATTACAGATTTCCCACAATGCAATGTATTGCTGTAGGAAACTGAAGACGTGCAGACGGCCAGCAACTTAAATATACGGAAGCTTTTTGCAACCATAGAAAACACCTTCCGTCGTCCATGTAGGTGCAAGCAGCTGGACTAAATTTCACTAAGCTGCCCAATGACAATCTACCAAGTAAAGATAACCTTATGGCCCTAAAACACCATTGAAAAATGCTCGATGCTCATGCAATAAAAACAAACCATTTTATTCACATTTTGTCACCCAGCATTAGCTCCTACATTCTGTTCAAATTAGGAGGTCATCATTCTGATCTTTTATTTCAGTTGTAGGGTTGGACGCTTTGTTCTGGCTCAGGGAATCAGGATTTCTTAGTCGAACAGCCAGTAAGGTGAGACCACTGCATGAAACTCAATTAAGTGCCTGATCTACTTAACGTTTCATGTATTTTGAAACTTTGTAATGCCACTTGTACGACTCCGTATTTATCCAATACCTAAATATGGAACTACCGATTCTGGAAATACCCACATGTCAAAACATTGCGCAATCAAATGTAGAGGCCCTTATTTACATGAAACCTTCATGTTGTTTGCCTGTATGTTGTTATTTATAACTGAGGGGGACGTACCGTGTTTACATTTGTATGATATAAAAGTACTCCCGCACACAAGGAAGCATATCCAAAGGTTGTTGTGGTGCTTTTATGCATAGGCCTACCGTGGTTTGGTGTGAGATCAGTGATTATCAGTAAAACTCCGGCCTGGTTTTGAAATTTCTGTTGTTTTAGATTAATCGGACTTGAAGACAACGGGGACACTTTTTCTACCTCAGCGTAAGTACTGCAAATGATTCCTTTTTTTTTCAATTTCTTCATAGAGAAAACGAAGATTTTGCGATTTTCATTTAGAATATTAATGACAATTAGTATAAATGTAACGCCAACAAGTTTCAATGGTGCGTGCCTACACTAGGATACAAATTTTTTCATGCATTGTAGGCCTAGTTACAATCACAGGTCGTCGGAGCGTTAACTATACACTATTACATACCTCTAGTAGTCTTAAAATATATACTAGAGGTATGTAATAGTGTATAGTCAACGCCATGAAACGACCTGTGGCCGCAACGGGAATGAAATGAGTAGCACGATTAAGCAATTTTCTACCTGCGGACAATCTACCAGACGTTTTGCTGTAAAAATCGATTAACATGGTAACATATAATGTTACTTTTAGCACAGTATCTGTATCAGGTCATGAGCAACATTGTAAAATGGTATAAATTTAAAGAAAACAACCTTAAAGGGATTGGCCACCGAACTTGAAGAAATTGATAAATGTCTATCACAATCTCTTTTGTTGGTAAAAATCATAACTCAATAGCATATTTTCGTTCGGAATACTAACTTACGTATACTGACTTCGGAGGGTACAGCAATGCTTCATTTCAAATATCATTTACAATGAGTGGAGAGTTTATCACAATTTT
This sequence comes from Stichopus chloronotus, assembly GCA_021234535.1. Taxonomy (NCBI): domain Eukaryota; kingdom Metazoa; phylum Echinodermata; class Holothuroidea; order Aspidochirotida; family Stichopodidae; genus Stichopus; species Stichopus chloronotus. Next base: position 29,657,712 of record CM037832.1, on the reverse strand, counting down.
ACGTTTGAGAAGTCTTAGGAGACTTAGGATAAGTCTTCAGGGTAAAATCTATCATGCAGAGGCTACTGATGATATAGCGGTTGGAAAGAAGTTGTTGGACAAAATTGCAACACTGGATGTGAGCTAGATTTTTACAAACACTGGACGAATTTCCAATGGTGACCTTGAGTTCAAGTGTAGTGTTTTAATAACCAGGTATTAATTTGACTTACAAGACCCAGCAAACCATCAAATAAGAATGCTTTTGAGATAACGATGATACTGCATTCTTACATCCCGCCCAAACTCAATTCCTCTCTTTCTTTCAAATTAATTAGAGAACACATTAAAAAGTTCACTTTTATCTGAGTCAAATCCATTACTTTATTGAATCTATATATGTTTTGTTAACAAAACATATTGTATGTCAACCACATGTCCAAAAAAAAAAAAAAATCGAAGACACACCGATTTGAATGTTAGAATTAAACTATGTACAACCTTTCGTGTATTTTTGTCAACTTCTCAATGATATTTAACACACATAAATTTTATATTCCGTAGGAATCCGGTGGTATATGCTTCAGCCAATTATGAATCCATCACAAAATAGCTTATTCAAAGCACTGGAGAGTGTACATGATAATTGTTTATCACAGAGCCAACAAGAGCAAGAAATGGAAGGTAATCACTACTATATCTTTGTTTTTTTTTTCTGTCTTGTTTTTAAGTATGATTTCCTGAATCTACTTCTGTCAATGCAATTTTCTAATATGTTTCCTAGATCAGTTATCTTCCCTGCATTTGTTAGGTGTTAGTGTGTGTTTTCCATGCTTGTATATAACCTTTTCTTTGTATTTAAGTGTCTCTGGTTCTATGGTAATTTCTAAACTGATTTGCAACGATCAGATATTATACTGAACATCGCTTTCTCCTTTACAAATAAGATTGTTGTTAGCAAGTTTCCCAACTAAGCAGCAAAGTGAAGGCATGAAAATTCGGACAATTTTGAAGTAAGCGGTGTTTGTCCTTAAGTTGATCATTTACAGGGGGTTATGCAAATATCTGATGTTATTGTTTACCTTAATTTTTTACTTTTCTGCAGATTTGGAATCTCAGATAGTACCACAGCGCAGCTATGGTATTCAACATCATGAGGTACGAGACATAAATACGCACAAAGTGAAAGGAATAGCGCAAACTACATCGAAATACGTGGTAGGTGTACACCCATCATGGGTATTTTACATGTAGAAAGTAACACTGAAAGGGTAAAAATTATCAGTCCTTAATCATCAGTGTCGTCACGGATTACGACAATAAACCAGGGATGGTTCTACCCCTGGCAGAAAAAAATGGCTACCCCTAAAAAAAAAAAAAAATCGGGCAAATGATACACACGATCAGTCACCTTTAGTTTTTGAAAGAAGAATGAAATATCGAGATAAAGAATATTTGGATGCCTTCGTCGTAGCCCAAGAAATGCAGTTTCCTACAATCTTGAAGGTTTTGGGTGGCAAAAAGTTTCTTGATATGCTACACGCTTAGACGGTGCTCTGCATAAATGGTAAATCACCCCCCCCCCCCGACCTTTCCCCAGTCACTGCAATTAACTAATGTTTATTGCACAGAAAACCATTCAATGCTGTACGAACCTTATAATTTTGGTGATGCTTTTATGGAGTCTTGTCAGCACTTTTCAACAGCCGACATTTTCCACCTGTTTACTTGTACCGTATTTTTTCGTATTATTCCTTTCTCATTTGTGTTTTTAAATTACTGCAACTGAAATGTGTAATCAGGGTGAGAAAAACACACAGACATTTTCTTATTCAGTGATATGATGTCATGTCTTATGTTCTAGTTCTCTAAGGTGAGATGTTGCCAAACTTTGAAGACAGTGTGTATCCCTCGGGCGAAACTGATGCCCGAATGCACGTTTTATCAAATGATGTATTAATTTGGGAAATATACCCATAAAATTAAGTCAACTTTTAGCACTGGGGTATGTTTTTGTAAATATCTGTTTTGTAGTAGCTATGTGATGTCGAGTATTGTCTTAGCAATCTGTGCATTTTTTTTTTATCTCTTGCTAGGATTCCAGCAACATTTCACTAAGCTCAGAATCTACAGATTATCCACACAACCTCGATGAAATAGCACTCAAAATTGGCAATGATTCTGAACCCCTGCAAGACATGGAAATATGCCCAGAAGACTTTGATGAGCAAGGTACTCAATTTATACCTTCCCAAGGTCCAAATGAAAGTGATCGACTATTAACGCCTCCTGTGTATCCACAGGGTGAGTTATGCGATGATATAATTTTCACGACTCACTCTGCAGAGTGCCTTATGTCAAGTCCCTTTTAATTGTTTCTATTTCTGTCAAAAAAGTACTTTCTTCGTCATGTGTTACTTTCTCAGCCTGAATCTGCATACCGCATACTGGGTTTGAGTAAAATAGACCAAATATTGTATTTCAGGACTGTTTTGTTTTTGAGGAGGGGGAGGGTACATGGAAGTCCGACAGAATAGCAGCATGAACAAATAGTTTTGCATCTCAGCACTGTGCAAGTGTATGCTTTCACACTTCTGTCATCATGTAATTCACCCCACTGACTAAAATTTTCGATGTTTTCCATTCATGGCGGCTGCAGATATCTTTGAGACAGTGACACGGCATGTGTTGTGTATTTATGTGTATTCCATTCATCAAAAATCAAAGACTAGCCTAATTACAACTAAGCAATTTATGAAATAGTGGAATATACCATCAGTGGTTGAATTCAGTGATACAATAATAATAATAATACACAATAATATTTTTTTCAATGTGATAGGTCTATCACAAGAGTATGGGAACAGTTCTGAATCCAAAATTTAAAAAAATGCCATTGTGTATTACAGCAACAACAATGCCACCATCTTGTGACCTCATGAGTGTTTTTTTGTTATTTAATGGGTAGTACACATGGAGTAAAAGTGTACTATTGCTTTGTTTGTAAGAATGTTTTTGTTAGATGAGTTATATATTTTGTTTGCTGAAGTCAAATGTCAGTTAAATCAACAGTTATCAAAGTGCTTAGTAATATAGCAAAAGAGGTACATCAAGAATGAGACGTTTATGAAACTTAGATGTAGTATGTTCATCCTATTATTTAAAAGTCATTTTTGTTGTTTTTGTTCATAGATTATTTAATTCATCTTTGTTAACTGTAGCAGATGTTTAAGTCTGATTGTTTGAAACATATCAAGATATATCTCAAGAAGCAACAGCTAGTTATCTGAATGTCTAACCTCCTTTTCATCTATAGCCAAACAGTTGATGTGTTAAATTCACATGAGTTTTCATTTTATGTTACCTCTGAAATCTTGTCAAGGGAGATCCTAGACTTGTGCGGAATTTCAAATGGTCAAATTGATCCACCATTACAACTAATGAGAATAATATGAAACGTGCCTTTGTCTCAGGTTGCGTAACCTTGGGAAAAACACACACACAAAAAGACATGCAAGCATACGTAATTGAAAAATCAGAAGGACAACAAGTTGGAAGTTACTAAGAGCAAGTAAAACATTCGCTGCAAGTGCAGCGAACCGCAATACTTGGAGACGGTATGGCATGATTAAGAAAATAATTTTCTTCTTCTCTTCCAGGGCCATTGAATGTCCCGTCATCTGTCACCCCTCCCAATGTACCATCTTCATCAAGTCATCGTCCAGTCATAAATGAACAAAGTCAGTCCAGACACCTTCCCTCACCTGCAGCTGGAATTTCTCTCTCAAATAACACAAGTTGCAATGAAATGCCAGCTGGTAGGTTGCTTCTTTGTTGTTGGAGCCTGGAATAATATGGTAGCTGTCAACTGCAAATATATTGTTGCACTATTTTAATTTCTTGTCTTTTAAAGTTTCACACACCTGTAAGCAAGGACGATTTCTATTAAAATCACTTCTCTTTTACTTCAAGGTTATTTTGAATAGTTGAGATCTGCACAGATTATGTAGCTTTAGAAGTTACTCTGCCTGTTCCCTCTTTGAAGAGATTCCTACAGCTGCAAAGCTTTGTGGGTAGAATGTGGGAATATATATTTATGAAGTCACCGCTTTGAATCTCATTGCAGTCCTAAGTTCATCCTACATTTTTCAAACTTCGAATGTTCGTGATACTTCTGTTATAATATTGATCTATTATTCTGCGATCTTTTATGAATTGTAATATTTGATCGCAAGTAATATTTAAAACCAATCTTTTCTTTCCTCAGATTGTGAGATGGAGTTGCAGGTCAGCTACATGTCATCGAACAGTACCATCAAGAAATCTGTCAAGGAAAGAGATGGAATTCTCTTATATCACGAAAAGACACCTACTCGTTCTTTACTGCCCACAAAATGCAAGTTTGTCAATTTCCCGCCGTTGAGTGAAGCCGCAGCACAAAACGGTCACAATGTGCCAAAGAAAGAAAATGAGGACATTCCATTGACTTCAAAAGATAAGGCAAATATCAAGCAAATCCTGGATAATATGCAAGGCGGGTAAGTTGGTTTGTTTGTTCGTACATTTGTTTGATCATAAGCTGTCGTTTATCACACACATCACTTGAAAAATGAAAGTAGAAGTATCTCTGCAAGAGTTATCATGCTAATTTCTTTGCAAATATACAAATGTATGATGCTAGCTTGGGCAAACTGCTACAGAATGTAAGATGCCCTGCAGTGACTGTTTGCCGTCATCTGTTGGTTTTTCTTTATCATCAGTCAACTTGTGCATTCTGTGTCATCCACAGTTTACAAGTCCGATGCCAAGATGGATGCGTATACGCCAAACGATGGTCAAAAGCGAAAATATTCTACCACCAGTGCACCGGAGAGGACAGTAAGACGGAACTCCCGAGAAGTCACGAGATCATGATTTTCAACTTTTATGAATACAAGGTCAAGCTACTGGAGCAATATAAGTTACATTATAGCAATAATGCCAAGTTATCCGTTAAGGACACAAACCCAGTCATATATTTCACATTCGCACAGAAGTGGGTACCTGGAACAGTGCCCTTGAATAAGTGCCTGGTGTGGGCCAGACTCACTCCGAGTTTAGCCCACAAACTTTGGGATGGACTCCTACATCCGAACGAAAATGGTAACAAGGGATCTCTCACCAGCAGCTATCAGGATGTCCTGCACTTCTCTAATGAGCCCACTGAGTACAGTAATTTGCCACCATCTATGGCCAGAAACAATTGAAGCTTCATATGGTACAAAGGAATTAAGAAGCATATAGAATTAAAAGAAGAAATGTTAAGGCAGAAGTATACATTAACTCTGGTAGAGGTATAGGGCTAGCTTCCTAGCGGAGAAACGAATAACGAAGCGTTCCTTGCAAGGTTGATTCTTTCAAAGTGTCAGTAGCTTTCATGTTTACATTGGCTTTGGAAAAGAAGAAGAAGAAAATTTTTAACTGTTAACAACAGCAAGTAACTGCACAATTTTCCTTCTGAGTAAAGCATTGTCATTACAAATTTATCCACACCTTATACGGTGTCATACAGAAGTCACATTAAAGGTTTATTTAGAATCTCGGAAAAGCATATGTCAACTTGAAGAAAGGTTCCATCAAATTCTTTCCTGTCATAGAATTTATTTATTTTTTTTATCAGATATCAATTTTATAGTCTAAGATTATGGTATCCAGTCTTTCATGAGTGTTCATATTTACACTTGTCTTCTGAAGTCGGCAAATAATGTATGCTTAGCAATGTATAGTCACGTATACTTGCCTGTTTATGCCATTCTTGTAGTTGCTTTTGAAATTTTGTGTTTTAAGCTATCCTGAGACTAGTGTTGACTCTTCACTCGTGTCTACCCTTTTTATGGTGCGAGTGGAGGGGGTGGGTGGTAGTTAGGGGTTTTGGTGAAATAAATGAGTTACATTTGTAGTTGGGAGCATAGATGTGTGCTTATATGTATCCATGTGTGTAGGACTCTCCTTGTTTGTACACACACCATTTCAAGAAGGAAGGCACTGGGAGATCCCATATGCAATATGTTGGTTAACTTGTGTGAGTGCTTAGCACCTATCATGTTTTGTGGAAGCCAAAGGTCATGCAGTGAAAAACTGCCGAGACGCAAAAACGGTTTTAACACAAAATCTAAAAGAGGGAAACTTTCAAAGATAATTTGGTATTAAGGTGAACATCACTGAGTTACACCTGTTGTTTGTAGTGTAAGCTAATTTCACTTAGGCCAGAAGAGGTCAAACAGCAAAAACCTCGTAAACGTGATATCTCAAGAAGATAAGCTTGCACTGATTTCATATTTGGTGAAAGAAAGATCATGTATGATGGCCTAAATCATGTTAGGTCATCAACATGGTAACATAAGTTAGCATTTGGGTATAATCTACTGTATGTCACATTCCTCTTTCTGCCTGTCTTTTTGATATCTTAATAATAATTGATCAAAGCAAATATCCTTCAAACTTTGTGTTTGTATCATAGTGGAGATTTTTTTCTTCGAAAAAGTATTTTATAGAGTACATTATAGACTACATTTTTATATTCTATTTTGCAAGTATTATCGTGGATTTGTACTGCGTCAGTGTAACATTGTAAATAAATGCAAAGTGTACAGTGAATACAAATTTTCTTCTTTCCATTATTATTACTACTGTCTGTATCACGATAACTTTGTAAATAATCTGATGGCTGAAAACCTCTTCGACCCTTAACTTTTGCCAAAAGGTTTCCTTTCACTTCAATATGTGAACTTAAATCGTATTGTTTTGGGGACCTAATGAAGGTTGATGAACATGCTAGCAATTAAGTAGTATCTCATGTGGGTTAACTAGGAAGGAGGAGAAACACTGGTCAAATCCTCTCTATTGATGATACGGCACTAGCTTCAGAAGTGCTTAATCTTAGACAGTGGTGTGCACACAGTAGTTACATTCACAAGGAAGAAAATACAGATGAGAGCGCCGCCTACAGATATTTCTCTTATCAAGAAGACGTTCTTTTTTAAAACTTTCCTCTGTTACTGGTATCTGTGCTTTAATTTTCACCGCCTGGTGTTTCGGAACGTTTAAACTGATAAAACTTGTAATATTAATTGGGGAAGCCTGAAGCATCAAATCGACCCTATAGACCCTACAGGAAACAGGAACACTCTTTTTTTTTTGGGGGGGGGGGAAGTAACTTTTGTCAGAAATTTCTCACTTCCAACTCTGTGACAAACGATGTGAAAATGGTGGTTAATTGTCATAGTAGCCTACGAATATTATTTTCATTTACCAAATAAGTTTCCAAGGATAACTACTTCACTGAAAGCAAATATTTTACATTTAAAATAAACTACCGCGCGCCGTATAGGTTCGTCACCCCTGGTTTATATGAATGATTGTTTGTGCAGATGCTGATTAAAATGTGCCCCGTACATTATTTTATAAAAATGGGAATATACACCTACTGAGTTATTGCACATAGGGTCACCGTAAGCCGCCGGGGGATACAGGATTCATTTGTCAATTAACTTATATGTTATATATTATACATATACGGATACATATACGGAAATGAAGGAAGGGACATGCGAATTGAAGAAAGACCTACCTCAGCAAAATGACCATTTTCGTAAAATTGACATTTTGACGAATTTCACTCGTCAAAATGACAAGAATCTGAAATTTGGAGATTGATGAAAAATTGTTTTCAATTTTTTCAAATGTTGTTATTTTTTTGGACCCAAAATAGCAATTGAGCAACTTTTCAAATTTAAGAAAAGTATAAGACATTGACCCGCCTCTTGATCTAAACCTCAGTATTCTGAATTTTGTCATCCTTAGCCTTCTCAACTCGTGAATTTACAGAATATCTGTGGTTTTGTCAAGTCTTCAACCAATTATTCTGTGAGGAAGACGTAGCTCAAAACTAAAATAAAAAAATACTAAAGTGGAAAAAAAAAGGTGTCGGAAACGAAAAAAAAAGAGAGAATAAATCCGCAGAAACGAAAGTTTTTAAGTTCGCCTTAATGGTCTGCCGTGGTTCTGTAATATACAGGATGGGTAGACTTTTTTCAAAGTTTTAGATTGTCATTCCTGGCTATTTCTGCACATTCGTTTATGAGTTTCCTTTCTCAGATTCGGCGAGCCATAAACTTTTCTACTCAATGGAGCCGCCCAAGCAACTGTAATTACAGTCGCCGGTGTGCCTAATTACTGAGAATGAGAGATAAGGTAGGCCTATTTATACAAGTCTGTGTAAATACATTTACTTCATGGTCTGTCCATTGTATGTTGAAATAATAATGTTAAGGACCTGTATATATATATATATATATATATATATATATATATATATATATATATATATATATATATATATATATATATATATATATATATATATATATATATATATATATATATCACATCATATCACAGCCCTCCGAGTTACACTGTATAATACTGTACTAAACCACAAACCTGTGGCAATCCCATGCGACGGAGGACAGAATGGCAAGGAACTGGAGCAGGTAAAGATTTCAGTGATATCGTATATCTTTGATATAACTTGATACCTGGATGTGTGCATGAAACATTATAGCGTATGCTAAAATAACTCACAATGCAAACCGTACTACAGGCCACCGGTGGCGTGACAATGGCACTTCAATGTTGTAATCCTTTCATTCTATCCATGAAGTCTATAGTTTCATCAGATAAGTCAGCTTATGGGAAGTCAGTCAGTTGGGACTGTTCTCATTACGATGACGAACCACATTGAGTAGAATACTTGGAAGGTGTCAAGTCAGACTAGTGTAAGCATGTACTATTTTTCATAGACCAATTGCTTTTTTTGTCTTTTGTTTTTTTTTCAGTAGTCCAATCTATTGTTAATAGCACGATTGGGCCGATTAATCTGAAGCATATTTCTTTCCTGGTTAGAAAATGTATTAGTATGTAACGGTACTATACTAGCCATATATTTGTCTATTTGGTATCGATTATAAGTATCATATTATACTAAAAATGGAGATAATCTACTAAACAAAATCTCGCTTCTCACCATTGTGTAATTTTTGGCAGATTTTGTTTTTCTGTAGACGTATCTGGGATTTTGGGGAATGGTAACTGGAGCTATAAGACCATTTTCCATGATTTGAACTTAATTTTAGCTAAATTTGTTTAAATTACGATTTAGAAGTTAGAAATTAGTTGCATGGATGACACTGAAATCTTAGCATGAGGTTTTCTCACGCCGTCCCGCAGTGACATACCCACGGGGGGGGGGGGGTTAGTCCAAACAGTATTAAATATGCAGGTTTGTAGGTCGACAATATTTCCAATAACGTTCACTGACATATCACATTATAATTCTAAGTTACAAAGAGCGTGTCTTAGTGCTCGCGCCGATCTTAAGACTTTTTTAAAAAAAGGCTAACTAGTGAACGCGATTTAATAGATGAAAATATTCTAGATATAAGCAATCCAAATAATGAATTGATGTTTTCCACATTTATTGAGACACCGCAAATATCAGATGGGACTACTTGTTTCAAGGCTGGGTAGGGGACATATTAGAACACCTCTGAAGTGTCGTTTCTGGGGGTTTGTAAAGCCACCTTGTGTTCTCCCCTTAGGAGCTCCACTTGGATAATCCTTCGTGGCCCTGAGACCAACCCCCCACTACCTGCTGAAAATCCTGGACAGATGTCAGATTACCCCCAGATAAGGTCTAATTTTTTCATCTTGCTTTTTGCCACCAAGCAAGATGGAAAAACATTGAAAGAATTACTTCATAAATTTGATTGTTTGTAATAACATTTATTTCAGTCTCCTTTGGAAGCATTTACAAAATGACAACTGAGATGGAAAATAAATACAAAATACGAAAAGGAAAAGAGACTGAGGAATGTCTGTAAAAAGCATGAGGGAGCTTGTAGACATAGACACTCCTGAAAAAACAAATGACACCAGCAACTATGAGAATAAATAACATTTAAACACGAGAGAAAGAAGGGAAGACAAATAAATAAATCATTGATAATTGGAAATAATATAACTTTTAAGGGCCTTCTTGAATGAATTGAGCGAGCTTTGCATAGTAAAGCTCGCTTAATTTTTTTTGTCTACTATACTTATCCGCCTTTAAGATCAACATCCACCAACATTCAACATTGTGCTTTTTTTTCTCGGGGGGGGGGGGGGAGGGGGTTCAAATCCTCTTCTCCAGGACGACTTAATTAAGAAGCTTTATCTCTGCATGGCGACAAATAGCGACGATAAGATATGAGGGTCATATGTATTTTTTTTTTTGATGTTGGTCATTTGCGACCTTGCCTCGTCGGCTTGATAAATCGGACACTCTGAAAAAGTAAGTGGCGCTCAATAATGGCATGTTCACAAGTTGGCATGCACGCGAGTTTGTTGATCTGGCAGATTTTGAGTACTGTATTGTGAAATAAACACAGACTCATTACAATTAATTGCTATACCCTTCCTCGTCAATCACCCCTACTGTACAACGTTCTTCCTGTCCTGCTCCTGTCCAAGCTAACCCCAACCCTCTCCCCCCCCCCCCACCTCCCTATACTTTGCATTCATGAGCCCATCGACGACAAACGCGTGATCAAAACAGAGCCAGATGATGATCGTGAAACGAGTAATAACAACTTCAAAGAGGCTCACTGAATTTATATTGTTCCTTTTGTGACAAGTTTGAAGGGAACCTATTTCTAAATATACTTTGAATTAGCCTCATTATAATAGTCATGTATCAATTCCTATGGTTACTGAAAATGTGAGACATTGTAGTTTTTTTTTTTGAAGGGTTGCCAATATGTTTGGTGCGTTATGTCTGTTATTGTCTGGTCACACATTTGCGATGAGCTATATCAGTTATATTATAAAGTTATATTACTAAGGACATTATCATTGTTGCTTCAGATTCGGCACGGAGTGATGCCGACAATTATTGCATTGTCCGATGGTAGTTTTGTAACTCTAAAATATTCACACATGAGAAAATGCTAAATAAGTTTGTTTTTCATTTTCGTGACCTGTGACTCTTGAACTTTGACCTATGACGTCATCAGTCGAGCAGACATTACACTTCAGTCCGGGCACAATACCCACCAAGTTTGAGTTTAATCCGACTTATCGTCTAGGAGGAGATCCTGACATACTTTCTTGTACACACACTCAGTCACGCACACACTCCTAAACCCAGTACGTAATCTCGATCCATGTCATATGTTTAGCATGAGGCATCCCCATATAAGGACTACTGACCCACCAAGTTTCGGTCGAGTTGAATACCACGAGGGGTGTAAGGTGGACTCAGTGGCGTAGCCAGACTTTTTCATTGAGGGGGGGGGGGGGCTGAGGGGGCAAAGGGGGTGAAGAAAGGGGAGAAATAATGACACTATCTAAGTGGAGCGCCACCCATCGGTTGGAGTGTAGCGTACAGAGAAAATTTTTGGATAAAACTACCTCTCAGATTGCGGAAATGGCACTCCCGAGTTTCTCTGGCTTTGTGAGTTCCAGCTAACATTTTCTTTATACTGACCGCAGTTTGCACTCTTTCGGATAAGGAGGCTTCTGCGTTGTACGTTTGTGAAGTTTTCAAAACTTCTGTCATATAAAGATTTCAAAACTTCTCTATTGTCAATAACCTTTTTTCATGCAAATGCTAAAAATTCGTACTTTCAATGACAGTTTTTGAAGTTCTTGTCTCATACAAATTTTGGTCTATAATTTTTTATCTTTGAATTTCATGGGGGGGGGGGGGAAGCGGGGGGGGGCAAGACATTTAACAGGGGCTCCGGATCCCCCTGCCCCCCGCTGGTTACGCCCCTGTGTGGACTACCATTTAAGTGTCATTTTTGGCGACGTAACCGTTCAACGAAATACAGTACAGGCCCATCTCCTCTCTGTATAGGGATGAGATAATAAGGGATGATCTGTTTCTTTTTCAGTGAGATATGGGAAACTCAAGTATTTAATTAAACAACTGATAATTATAGTGTCATATTGCGTACGAGTCCCTTTGTGAAAGCAATTTTTTTCAAAATTGGAGTTGACCAATAACTTTGGTGAGCCTCCCCCCACTCTAACCCGCCCCTATGGTTAACATACTTATTCAAAAAGTGCTTCTCCTCTTTATCATTAGTACAGATAATATGCTGTTTATAGCAGTGATGTCATGATTCTATATAATCGACTTTGTACCACGTTTGCTAACAAGTTGCGAACAAGTTGAAACTTGCGTAGACGGCGTACCAACGCCATTACATATATTGTGAGGTGAGAAGCGTAGGCGCAAGGTTCGCCTAGCCTTGAAGCTCAGAGTGACGTCATTCAACCCACGATATCTAGTGGTACGGTTTCAAACTGTTGCTTTGTAGTTCCCAAACGCGGGAACATTGAATGATGAGGTCACAGAATTTCACTTGGCGCCGGACTCAAACTATCCTCCTCTCGGTGTGCCGGTGGTGCTGTGTTCGATCCTGGTGCAGCTTTCAATCCACAATGCCGTTTTCAAACAATTATTTGCGATATCTGGAAGGTGGTGCAATACAAAGAAATAATGACAAAAGGTTGGAAATTTGCATGCCTGGTTCGCTTAGAGTGCAAATACATGTTATCTCACCTGCTTTTGAACCGATTACATTTATGAATTCATCTCACAGTAGTGTAGCAAGCTATCGATCTCGGAGACTTCAAATTGCATGCAGACCCTAGTCAAGGCCTAGCCTACTTAGAAGTTAGATCAGTCAAACGCATTGTACAATGCCCTTAATTGTAGTGCAATGCCAATTGACACTAACGTTGCAGCTAATGCTAGTCTAACCTTAACTTACCAGTGTATAGCTGTAAGTTCGTTAATGTGGCCCAAGGCCTAGCCAAAGAAGATTAACTAATTTTGATTTTGCTTTTAGCTGATGGTTTGTGAAAATTAGGCCTTATTCTGTAGCCTAACTCAGTGAGCAATTAGGCCCTCTGAGGCTGTGTGCAAAGGCGGCTAGGACAGAGAACCAAATTCTAGGATTAGACACAACTTCAAATTTCATTATAAGGATTCTGTCGTGAGACTCTGCAAACAGTTTGTTAGGTTAGTAGAAAGAAAGGACCCTGACAAAAGGCAATGCTACAACACTAAGTTAAACCCGGTCACAAAGATTAAAGTACTTGTCCAATGCCTTACCGCCATGGTGCAAATTTAGAATCAGTACCATATGAACATACTCGCTACCTTCGATTCGATTGTTCGATTCAGTCCACCGCCATCCTTGAATAGCGAATGATGAATGGATTGCCTAACTCGTGTTGGTAAACAGGGTTAGGGGATCGGGTTAGGTGTCATGATTCAGATTTAGGGGATAGGGTTAGGGGATATATACTAATTTATAGTATATTAATATATAAATACTACTATATGACTAGGTTGTATTACGCTTTTGTGTGTTGTATACGCATTTTCGAACACCTAACCAGCACATCAGCTCTTGTAGCGTAGTGGGTTATGCGTAAGACTTACGATGCATCTGTTTTATGATGCACCTAATTCTCCTTCAGGAATGATTTATCTCCACAGCTTTTCACTACATGTTGTTCATTGTGCAGAAAATCCGTAACTTCTAAAATCTTAAAACAGAAAAAAAACTAGAAAAAGAATAAAAAAGAAAGATGAGACATAGACACTATAGTCACTCTTTTACTTGTCTGATACCTTGTCTGATTGGTACGGATTCTAAATTAGTACCAAAGCCATTAGCACTTCTTGCCATCACTTCATCCTCGGGCAACCTATTCCACTCATTTACTACCTTCTGAGAAAAGAAGTAAGGACAAATGTTGATCGTGCTTTAAACGTTGTGAAGTTTTAAGACAATGACAGCTTTAGTAATTTTGCTATTTGCAATTGCAGACTTGAAAAGTCAGAAAAGAATAACTTGTCAAAACCATAAACAATCTTGTAAACTTGTTTCAAGTCTCCCCTTACTTTTCTGAACTCAAGTGCCGTGAAATTTAAGAGACGTAACCTACTATTATAAGAAATACCCTTTAAGGCACCTATCAGTCTAGTAGCCCTGTGCTAGACTTTCCAAAGTAAATCTTCATCTGTAGAAAAATATGGATTCCAAGTTTAAACATTGTACAGTAAATGACTAACCATCCGCTTATAAAGCCTTACAACAATATCTTGCTTAAGGAAACTAAAATTTCTTATAATTGTTCCTAAGATCCTATTCCCTCGTTTAGCTGCTTCAACACACTAGTTATAGATGGTTGTAATGAAGAATCCATTCAGACACCTAAGTCCCTTACAACAGAAACCTCTTTTCTGCCAAAAGCCTTTCTGAGACATTCTGATTAATGAATGACTATTGAAGAAATTAACCATAGACTTTTTAACAACAGATTCCATGACCTTCTCAAAATCATCAGCAACATTAGTATCAGATGTTGAAACAAGGTCAAGAATGTTTTCACCCCAAGTTGGAAAAGAAACATGCTGATGCAAGAGACAGTCTTGAACAACCTCAAGAAAATTAACATGGTTGTTACCACTTATTCTTCAGTCCAATCAATGTCTGGGAAATTGAAGTCACCCATGACAATGACATCTCCTTTAGCAGCTTTCCTAATTGAGTTAAATAACAAATTATCAGTTTCTTTCCCACTATTTAGAGAGGGATGAACTACACCAATTGTAAAAACTGAACCAGCAGCCTTGTTAGAGTTATTTAAAGTTAACTCGCACCACACAGAGTTGACCAAAGATCCTTGAAGCTCCGGTTTCTCAACACTTACAATATTATCTCTGACATACAACAAACCTCCCCCTCCCCCACTAAACCCTTTATCAATATCAACCCTATCTTGACCATAAACTTCATATCCAGGAATACGAAAATGGTTACGCCCCATCTGGATGCTTTGCACACTTGGAATCCCTATTTTTCCAAGGACAAATTTTATTTTGGAAATAGTTCAGAAAACCGCTACAAAACTGATTAGTTCTATGAGAGGTGTTGGTTATCATCACAGATTAAAAATACTTAATCCTACAGTACATACCCTGAGCTTAGGTGTCTGAAATTGTTCATGGTGTTGATAATTTAGTTTTCAATAATTTTTTTCAGTGGTCTAATTTAAAGAGTTCTCAGGGTCACAGAGTAAAAGCTCCAAAAAATGCTCTGTACAGGCTGGATGTTAGAAAATACTTCTTCTCACAAAGAGTTGTGGATGAATGGAATGGTCTGCAAGAGTCAGTGGTGAAGTTTAAGAGTTAATGCCTTTAAGATAGCACTTGATAAGTATTTTCGGCAGTGTGGCAGGTTTAGGTTTTGACTGTTTTTCATTTGGGGATGTCTCCTCTTTCAGGTTCTTTTTATGAGGACATTGTTCTTTCTGACCTTTACTAACCAAACTGAACGAAGTGTTTTTACTTTCCTTTATACTTAAGTTAGAGCAAAGTCCTGGTGCCTGACTGGCTAGTACTCCCAGTACAAGTACAAACTGATACTTACAGTACATTAAGATGATTGTACAGTAACTGTTACGGTTTTGTTTCACTGCAAAGATATTGCTTTGTTCAAGAAGTTTTAGGCCTAGGCAAGGGTGTTACAGTAAGTGTTATGAACTATTGTTAACCTCAATTCCTAAATATCGGAATCTGGATTCTGGTAATATTTTCTTATACCAGTCTTCTCATGCCTGTCGTGTACCTGGGTACCTGACCAAGAAGGTGGCTTTATCCTTAACATTGGTATTTCCACAGTGTTATATATAACATTTTGTGGAGGGATCTTACGAACTAGTACACTACATACACCCACGTACAATTACTCATGAATGAGCTCACCTATTTTCCTTGAGGAAAAAAAAAATCCATTTTGAGCTATTTGCTGTGTATGGTGGGGAAATTCAGCAATCTTACCAGTCTTTTCATGCAGCGGCTGTGTTTTTTTTTTTCACTTTTATGTTCACAGAATCAGGTATATATTTTGGATCTGGGCGATAAACTGCTGTGTGGGTACCCGGGTTACCTGTGAAAGCACTATTACAAACTTTGAATTAAATTAGTTGGTTTATAGCATGCCTCACAATTCACAAGCACATACGTGACTAGGGTTGTCACCAGTCCATTTTGAGGGCCAGGTAATTTGTGATCACCGTCCTGGGGGAGGGGTCTAAGGTCTAAAATTTTTGCGGGTTGGAGAGTGCTTAGATGCAAAATGATGCATTCTAGAGAGAAAAATAGAGGCTGCAATTCTTGCAGTAATTTTCAATTTCCAGGTTGCGAAGTTTGTAGACCTACTTAATGTTGATGTAATAGTAATACTGAGTAACGTTCACTCAGAATTCTAAGAAATCTAACAATTTTATTCAGTTAAGGTGCCAGGCGGAGATTTTGAGAGCTGGGTAGCACTGCCCGGCGTGGTGACAACCCTGTACTGTACGTGACCAATGCAGTGTAGGTAATAGTTGTAGTTGAACTTTGATTAGTCTGTAACCTTGCAGAGTGCTGATTTAAAATCATGGCAGTTTTCAGGTTTCTTGGGTATTTTGTTGCAAAATCTGTGAAAGCCCTTAAGTTGCATGTTTGACAACTGCTACACAATTTCCATTTGTGTAGCAAATTTCACAATTTTGTGTAGCAAAATGAGACGTGATACCAAATAATTTATTCCCTGGATTTCGAAAAAGAAATTTTGCAAAAATAATATGTCAGAGATATTTTACAACTAATCCTATTTTAATCACGTTTTTGTTCACCATTCTTGTCTCATGTCCAGACTTTAGACTAAAGATATTGAGTAACATTATAACCACAACATACACAATATACATATTCCATCGTGTTTCAAGCCATTTTGTGAATGGTTTTGATGATAAATCTCTAGTCGGACACAAATCATCGATTTCTAATGAAACTTGACAGTTGACAGGTTAGAAGGTCTGCAGACACCAAGCTGTAGATTAGAGATTTTGCAGAGAGGGAATAAAATTCATGCCATAGCTGCATGAAATTTGAACCACGCTAAAATAATTCACCATAACGATCCTGGAAACACAAGGACGTAACTGTTAAACACTAAGTCAAAACTGAAATCCTCCATACTATAATATTGCATGATGTTCCTTTTGTTGTTGTGGCCAGTTTGCATCCAATAACTGTTGGGGTTTCAGAAGTTCAATATCTACTACAATGGGACAAATATTAGACAGCAAGCCATTATTTCAGAGGTTACAGATGATGTGATTTGGGGCATGTCATTTATCATTAAAAGTTATGTACATTGATCAACTCGTGACCAAGACAGTGATATGATTAATGTCTGCTGCAGCTACCTGCAGCACCTTCTTTGAAAATCCTGTAATTTTCTTGTAAAGTCAAAGCCACTTTCATTCTTAATGTTTTGCCCATGGCAACTGCATGCAACTTCTTCAAGGGATGATCTGTGTTGCGAACACAGAACCATACTGGAGTCCACATCCGATTAGACCTGCGCTCGAATTATCGAATGTGGTGTGTACTGTAGTTTGGCTATGGCTTGGATTTGAAGTTGTAATACAAGATCTTGCTTTCCAAGATCTTGTATGGTAGTTATGACAGTGAAGTATTGTTAGTGATCGAAGCAAACTTGCCAAATTTTTCCAATGGAAGATGCAGTATAAATTGGGTTTGAACAAAAAACACAAACCTATGAGAATTTAGAAACAAGTTGTTTGTGTCACAGGTACAATTTCCGTCAGTGAAACTTGTGATGCAGACAGCAATGTGGAGAACCGGGTCCTGACATTGTTGGTTGTGTCCCTGCTTACCCATTGCAAACTCTAGTTTGTGGCAAAAAAGATCGCAGTAGGACATTATTTTTTTTCTGTAACGCTGCATTTGCAATCTTACCGAATGCTCAGTTATCCATCGATGATGGTATTTAGCACAGTAGCGCAGGAACGTCTGATGGCATGAATCATCTGACCTTTAGAAATATGCTCATTGTCTGCAATGCTATAGAAACAAAAGAAAAGAGGAGCACACTCTGACCTTGGCACAGGTCATTGTTTTGCTTTGCTTTGTTTTCCACAGACGCGTACAGTACAGTATAACACCGAGGTAAAACGTGATTGTGAAATCAATTGTTTTTGCAACTCATCATTCACATTGTTTTTGTTATGTCAATGTCTTTGGCAGCACATTCAGATGTCTTAACTCTACAATTGTTTTTGAACTATTTGCTTGAAACTGTTCTCTCTCAATGCTTTAGAATGGGCATACGTCATCGGTCGCTGTGTGCATCGATCGGTGTTTCTCGCTCTTCTCTGACTAAACCTTAGCGGGGGTACCAACGACAGTAGCTACATTATCAGCACAACCAAAACCGGGGAAGTGGAAGGAGGAGGGGTTAAGGGTTAGACTGTGATAATCGTTTGGACCCTTCTACAGTACCTCTGACTGGAAGATGCACATGAAACCTCCTGTATGCACTTTACTGGATTTTACATAGAGTACATTCTTTTAACCAAAAACTGAGCCGTAATGAGCATATTATTCAGGTGAACTCTATGCAGTAACCAACATGAAGAATTAAGAAGCTGGAATCAAGGGTGGGGTAGAGATCTATTTTTTCATAATTTCTTTCCTTTACTTAATAAGATCCATGTATACAGATAATACAGTACCATTACCCCTTCCACCCCTTCAGAGTAAAACCCCCCAACTAAACTAAATCTCAAGTGAAGACGCAGTCAGATTATTGGCTCCTGACCTTCCTAATGTGACCCATACCTGGGTGGTGATGATAGTCCATTACTTTGATTGACACTCAGGCATGTTGAAAAGTATATTATTGCCTATATTTGGATCACTCTGGCCTAAACTTTTTTGTGTTTCAAAAGAGGACAGGCACACTGAGTTGGAAAAAGCTCATGTCATTGCCTGTTATGTTTAGTCTGTGAATCAAAGTAGAATTTCTCGAGGTCATCTGAAAACAGAATAGAAACTGCCTGCCAAGAATTATTTGGCACAAATTCTTGTCTAGAGTCTGAGGTACATTGTATTCTCAAGCCAAGACAAATTGTCCATCAGGCGACGTCTGGACAACATCAATAACGGACGGGATCTCTCCTCTCTCAGATTCTTCCGCAGAAAGTCCTCTTCCCACGATGCCATCCGCAGCAGGTTTCTCAGTCCTGATAAAGTCATTCTAAAGCAGCAGAGCAGTCAGCACCAGGACACTCTGAAGAAGTTGTCACTCACCGCAATCAGCCACCAGGAAGAGGCGGATAAGGAGAATCATGTCATTACGATACCTAATGGCATCTCAATGCCGTCTGCGTCAAAGAAAAACAGGCGGGTCACTGTAAGTCCATAGCTCTAATGAAAAAGCAGGAATTGTGGACTAGAAGGTGGGTGGTAGGTAGGGCGGGTAGGTGGGTGCAAACTAGAGACATCTTGATCAACTTGCTGCTGTTTACCTTTTATGCAAGTATTGTAAGTAACACTGTAACTTTTGATCTGTTTCTGATGGTTCTATATCATCACTTCCTCTTGTCTTTCCATATTTTCACATATGCCATAGTGAAGCTGTTGCAGTCTTGAAATTGAATCTGTTGTGAAGAACAATACTTCTAGAGGAAGTAAAGTGGAGTAACATGGCCCCCATTTTGCCCCTTTTTTCCTTTTCCTCAGATATCAGTAGAAGGTAACATCGGCTCAGGGAAAACTACATTATTGAACTACTTAGCGAAACGGGATGACGTCCAGGTCAACGTTGAACCGGTCGATGACTGGAAGAATTGTAGAGGGCATAATCTATTGGTAAGACTGTTTGTAATTGATATGAAGTATGAACTTGGTTTGTCGAGTTGTAGTGTTACAGTTCTGTTGAATTTCAAGTCTTGTCAGCCAGTTGCCCAGAGGGCAGGTAACATCCAAATGCATCACTTAATTACCCCTCACGAAGTTGTCTCTAAAAGTTACTGGTTAACAGCTTTTCACAAGGATATTGAATTTAGAAAAGTGAAGTGCCATACGCATGTTTTTATAATTTTGCAATTAACCAGACAAATTCATTGCTAGTTTCAGTGAAAATGGTTTGGAAAAGTCTGAGCCCACCTATGTAAATTTGCATTTGGATGAAGTCTCCAACTGATTTGAATATTTGAAGGACAACCCCTTATCAAAGACCCTGCTGCAGAGGCTACAAGTGAATTTTTCTGATGTATGTATGGAGTCTGCAAAGTCGCTAATCAATACAGTAGCTCATGGATCCCAGACCTAAACTTTAATACTGTAGATGACAAAAGGCTTTGTGATGCTAGCCAAATTAATTGAATGTATTTGAATTTGATCACAGAATATAGTTCTTACACACATGCCACCGTTAATGTACGGTATTGATTTATCATCTCACAATAAATAGCAATAGTCAGTCATTAGAGACAAAAATTTGATAATTGCATTTAATTGCATGTCCGACTACCCCGTTCCCAACTTACAGAAAAATGATTCCCAATCTACCCATTAAGGCAAGACCAAGTGAGATTCTGGCTCCCAAAACCCTGCATTTACCACACTACATGTGTTTAACTAAATTAAGACCAGCCATGTCAGAGAAGAAAATAATTTGGGAAATAACTTCAAATTATTCCTGGTTCTGCAGTAATTGGTCTGCATTCCTTCTCCACAGTCCCGTCTCCAAAATTCAGATTATGTTGACATTATCTTCTCACAAGATAGTTGGCTTCAACAGTTATTTATTTGGAAAGACAGTGTGGTGCATTCACCTTTTATTCAATGCTGCACAACTCGACTAAAAAGATTCTGAATTTGAAGGACAAGGCTTAAAAACAGATACAATTCCTTCATTTTGCTAAGTATTGCATGAGTAATTTGGTAATTTTAAATAGAACATAGAGACTAATTAGTGATCATTGACCTAACCTGATAGGTACTAGAATTCAAACACTGGCCCCATAGTGAAATCTTTAAGACATGTAAAGATCTTTATTTCACCTTGTGAGCCTATATGTTTCCAAAATAACCTTTGAAATCTACAAAAAAAAATATATTTTTAATTTATCCAGGATTACTTTAAATGATGATAGTATCACCCCTGAAAAGCTAGATGTCCTTAACTGCAAACTGGTATGAATTCTGAATTTTTCTCATAAGACTGAAAGCTGAAGTAAGAATTTCCTGTGGTTTCCAAAAAATTTCAAATCAATGAAATCCTTTGAGAGCCAGTATTTTAATAAACCTTTCAAATACTGTAGGAGCAAAGGTGATGTGAGTCCTTTAAACAATACAATGATAGTGGCCATTTTGAAGAAACAGCAAGAAATGGGAACATCATTTATAATTGACTTATCTTTGAATGGCTGTATGCAACATCCATATACCGTAGCTTCTTTATGCTGTAATGTCCCACAGTGTCAAATCCTTAATTGGTTAGAAACGAAAGAGTGGCTGTCGTCGTTTATTTTTTTACCGAGGGTCTCAGGAAACGCTTAAAGCAAATTGCCATCTCATCGGAAATCAAGCCTGAACCCAGTCGTAGTAGTTGAGAAAGTGTACGGGTTATCCGGGCGAGAAGTGATGTAGAGACATCTTCAAAGACAGAAATCTACTCAGTAGGGAAGAGATTCATTAATTAATTTAATTTGCATAGATCAGTAAAGTCAGTAATTTGATATGTTGATCCCTGATTGCTAAATCTCCGTAAACAGTGGTCTTTCGATCCATTGCCAGTACAGTTGTGCACTATGAACTGTGGTTAAAATATACTCTACTATCAGAGTATGTCTTAAGACTTCAATAAATCTTTGTTGCTTTTATGCAGATGAATTTTCCATTCAAGCATATCTGACTTTTAATGGAACGTTTTCAGTATGTGTCATTTTCATTTTGTACAGTATTTGGCAGATATGCAGGTCCTGCAAGACTTACCTTCCCATGATTTTAAAGAAATACAATGTGGATGGAGCCTTGGCAATTTTTTTTTTGTGCCACAATCTGTCGTTATAAGATATCTGTGAATAATCCATATTAATTTTAGAGCATGATCGTTTTTTTTTTTAAGGTTGATACTGACCATGGGATACTAGAATGTACTTTCACCATTATTCTGAAATGTGGAAATCACTGGGAATGATATTGGACTTATACAGTACAGTGCACTCTTTCTCTCTTTCCTTACAGTATAGATAGGAAAGTCCCTTCCTGCTCCCAATTTTCCCTTTTAGATACGGGTGCAACCCCTACCCATTTTTGCTACATTCCAGCTACTGTACTGTATTAACGACAAAATCTCATCACCCCCGACAGTTTCAATTCTCCCAACCACTTGCTTCTAGTCCCTCCCACAGCCTGCCTAAAATTCCTCTGCATGTGTAGTCAAAACAATGGATCCTTGTGAATGCTGTGTAATATTAGCTACTCTGCATCTTTTGAATTTGCTGTCAATCAAAGTGTAGCACCAGTTGAGAATGCTGCTTTCTGTAAGCCAACAGTATAGCTTGGGTTGATGAGTAATACTTCCTTTAATGTTGAGTTGGAAGTTTTTATCCCTTTTTCTTTACCTATTACCTGCATCATGATGTCTTTTTTTATTCAGGGATTAATGTATGAAGATCCAGTAAGGTGGGCGTTCACATTCCAGTCGTACGTACAATTGACGATGTTAAATCAACACATACTGCCACACACTCGACCCATCAAGCTCCTGGAAAGGTCACTCCAGAGTGCCAGATATTGTTTTGTTGAAAACATGGCCGTCAAGTGAGTTGAAATTTATGTGTTTTCATGAGGTGGTCTGATATAGGCATAGACGAGTCTCTGCTTGCCAGCAGTTCTCCTGGCTAGAAGACAGTGGTTCCATGGGAGGTGGAGGAGAGCTAGAGAATATGAACTCTGAATGAATATTAGAGATGCAATTTGCATACTTGTCAAATTGTATACACAACAATGTTAAATACTGTATATGCTCTCTGATTGAAATTCTTTAACTACCAACAGGTGTGTTGGTAGTCTCTGGAACCAGATTCCTCCTTACAGTATATTCAAAATTGTTCTGACATAGCATAAAAGCGTTTACTTAGAAGTCACCTTTTTCGGTCCTTTTATAACTGATAATTTCTCTCATCTGTCGGAGCGCCATGAGCAGCTGCCCTTGTGTGGCTGGAATGGCGCTATACAAATCCATTTTTTTATTATTATTGTTATTATTATAGTGGTATTGGTGTCACAATCCTCTCCATAACGTGGAGCGTTTATATGAAGGAAATGCAAAGATCAAAGTTGGGTGTCACTTTGTCTTCTCTGAATGACATTTAATTGATCCCTCATTGAAACACCTACATCCCCGAGGTCATTTGCCCTCTTCAAACTATACAGAAGGTTGTGCTTGTAGAGTAGATCTGTGGATGTCGTAGTTACGGTATCTGAGGAAAGTGGAGGGGGGATGACAAGAAATCAACAATTGTGATCAGTTTGCCAGAAAGATTTACATCCTTAGATTTCCTCTTTAAAGTCTTTTGTTTTACATGACCACATTTCACATGACTGTTTTCTCCTGACAGTAAGAGGATAGCTGACGCCGAGTACACCGTACTGGATGAGTGGTTCCAGTGGTTGTTGGACAACGCTGATGTTCGTCTGGATCAGATCGGTAAAGACTTCTCTCCTCTCTTTAAAAGTCTGGTGTTGTATGCAATTACTGAATTTCCACAACGTTAATGACAGTTCCAGAATAAATCCAGATCTTTCTATTACCAATAGTCTAGTCCACCCTTAATTAAAAAAGGAAGGATCCATACCCCTTTTTGAAATATCACCATCTTTTTTTTCTGTCAGCAAAGAGTTGCTTGTGGTTGATTTGGCCTCATGTAACTGGCTAATATTTCCAGCAGTAAAAGTTTGGAAGAGCATGTGTATCAGCCTGAAGGTGTATGTGAGAGGAAATTCTATGTATCTAACATTGGAAGAGATTCGTTTAAGTTTGTTGTTCGTTGCATCAGCATATTGCAGATATTGAATCAGAAACACAAACGTGACTTTTGTTTCATGAAACCAACATTCGTGCCTCATTCGAAGAGTTCAACAAATAATACAATGGTTTGGAAAAATTCCAAATGCTCTGTAAGGTTAGGAGAAAATAGCTCATGTTGAAATGAAACCGATTTCGATTTACTTGGGTTTTTTGAATGACAAACTGAGGACTTCTAAGGCTATACTATTGAACAAATAATAAGAGAAATAAACACTGGATTGTTGCTGTGAAGGAAAGTTCTGAGTCGTGTGCATCGCTTTATGCGGTATGTCACTGCGTGAGTTCAGAGAGTGAGAGCTGGTGCATAAAAACTTCAAATATGGAGGTCACGAAGATACACACCCAGTTGACCTGTTGCAACCGTTTCCTTCTTTTTTTCTCATTTTGTGGGATATTTAGTGAGATTCACTGCAATGTGTCTGTTTGTTAAAACATGCAACTCATCCTCACTTTCTGTCGTTAATGTCACTGTCTCCACTGAACTTCAATTATGGCAAATGTAGCTAGGAGAGATACCTAATTTGTTACTTGACATTTAACTTTCAAGTTTACAATTTATATTATCTCTTCCACTTTGAGCCGATGGTGTGGGCGTTGAGCACTCAACAGACAGTATTTGTGCCAAGACTTCAATATGTTTTGTTCTAGTAGCTTTTCTTGTGTCAAAGAGCTAAAATTTGTCAAAACAGTGCATAATCAGAAGTTTGCTACCCTTCCAAGCATTCTTCGATATGAAGAAGGGATGGCACAGAACAACTTGACCTCTTCACATAGCAAATGCTAAAGTTGACTGGTAACCTTACAAAAGCTAGCACATTTGTGCCAATGCATAACCTGAACTTTTCCCATCTTTCCCCATCAGTTTACCTTCGTTCATCTCCGGAGGTTTGCCACCAGAGGATCCAACAGCGTTGCAGGAAAGAAGAGTTAGGAATCCCGTTGGAATATCTGCAAGAAATTCATGACCGCTACGAGGAATGGTTGATTAAAAAGACAAAATTTAGCATTCCTGCTCCAGTTGTTGTAAGTATATTTGCCGAGTTCATATGTTGTGACAATTGTGCTTTATTCTCAGTGGCACTTTAGAACCAGTCCATTTTTCTTCTGCTAATGTTATAGCTGGTGGTTTCTGAGGGTTCATCAAGGGTGGGTGTTTCCCAAGCAGTGGCAGGGCATACGTGTGCCATGACCCAGTAGGAATTTCTTTTGTATGTAAGGTACAGTAGCATGGAGGCAAATGTACTATGCACGATATTGATATAAAACACAAGAATTTTCTAATTTTGGGGGTTTGGGTTCATAGTACATAGGCTACCGTATTGAATTCAATGTTTGATAGTTTTATAACTTGTAACAGAACATGAATTATTTACAAGTGAAAAACTGACACAAACTTGTTTTTTTGTTTTTTTTCTCATTTTAGTCACAGTGTACATGCTCATCCTATTACAAAATACTGCAGTCGTAGAACTCTTTTCCATGTCTTTGTAAGTGTGACAATGTACAGTTTTAGAAAGGTTCACAGGGGCTTTAAATCCTCATCAGCAAGGCAATCAAGTAGCAAGATCTCTCTCATGGTGAAAGTAGGATAACATTGTCAAGCATTTAATCCTTCCACAGTATGGTAGTTCAATAGAACTGAAACCAAAGAATAGAGTAACTTTCACGTTTTTTGCATCAGCTTTGAAGCATGTTTTCACTGTCTGCAGAGTATACTTCTTTAGAAAATCTTACATTGAATAATCAGCATCTGGCCACGCACATGCTTCTGCAAGGTGGTTTGCTCACATTGTGTTGCAAAATGTGATACCAGATGGATTATTCTCTGGAGCAGAAGCAACAGAGCTACCGATGTTCTGACAAACCAGACCGCTGCCTGCTGTATGATACTCTATCTCTCCCTTCAAATAAAGATTCAAGATTTATTTTTATTATTTCAGGGGAAAAAACCATGATCCTGAATGTTTGTGTGGTCCTCAACTCGAAAATCGCACAGAAACACCCACACGTTGACAATTTTCTTCTACTTATAATTCTTGTTTTTGTTTCACTTTCGCGATGTCTATTTTCTGACAAACGAGAGTGCAGCGGAGTGAAGAACGTTATGTCGACTTTTCTGAGGGAGGAAGGGAAATTCTGAATCACTGGAGAAAAAGAACAAAAAGGGGATAAGATTTTTTTTAGGATGTTTACACATCGTGAGGATTTAGTTTCCTTGTAAGCTCTGTTTCTGGAAGAGCAGGCAATACTCTGGTTTCCATCCTTGAGAGAAGGAAGCAAGCACACTGACGCACTTGGCAGGGTTCCAACACAAATCGAAGTGACGGAAAATGTCACATAACCAAACTGTTAAAAAAAGAAGTGTCAGGAAATCAAAGAATGCGGTTTGACGTCACTACCATCGACAGGTGTTGACGAATAAGAAAAGAAAAAGTAAAATAACAGACACTGTATACAGCAATCGTTTTCATATATTTCCAATGGAAACTCTTGTCCAGACAGGAAAAACAAATTTTCAACAAAATTTGTTTATCTGAGAAGCCTTATTTTTTTTTTTGGTCCTTACAATTCTTCCAGAAATAACTTTGATCAGGCATGAGTCATACTTGAGAATTTTCAGCTTCAGTCAGTGCCATCTCTCTCATTTATTGTTTATTATGTAAACGTTTTCTTTTCTTACGTTAACATACTCGTATGGTGAATATAAAATGATCAAGTACATTTGATCAACTATTTGAAAACAGTTTAAACTGTTGAGGGCCATTTGATCAGACCTATGAGGTGGTCTGTTCAAATTTAAAATCTTGTAAAAGTATGCATTGTTTTGATCGTCACTTTTCTATTTACAACAGTTTCAAAAGAGTACAAACAAAGATTTCTGAATTTACTGAATTATTTCTTCTGTCTGTCACTTCTTACAGATTTTGGATGCGGAACTCCCTTTGCCCGAGATGATCAAGCTATTCGAAGAGCAGCAGAATAAAATCTTACTAAAAGGATGAACGGTGGTTTTACCGTAGAATATCTTTATTGTTTTTAACAAACTCCTGATTAATATATATACCTGATACATTTTACCTGTCTAAGTCACCATTCCTGAGGGATATCTTGTGACACAATGAAACAGCAATCCAGTGTACAATGTTCTTGAAGTACATTGTCTTGCTCTCCTGGTTGAAGTTCAGAGGCGACACGTGTACCCAATTGTCACTCTGCTGATTGATAAGTAGAATGGACTTGTTGGTTTGTTAGTGTAAATCACACACAGCCTTATTGTTTCTCTGAGGAAGGAGTTCCTTCTCTGGGGGAGGGGTTGAGGGAAGTGAATCGTGATTCTCGGTTCGTTGTATGTATGCCGTCTGTGATACATGCCCAGCTTGGTTGTACGTGAACGTGGTAACTCAAGACTGAATGACAGTTGGTCAGAATAGTTTTACTGTATAGATAAGTTATTCGTGGAGCAAAAAAAGGTCTTGTGATATTCAGTGAATGGAAAAGCTTAAGCACGGCCGCTACAGATATCTTGTCACGAGTTAATTCCCCTCAAAATCACAATGTTTTTACGACACATTGTCCATTTTGTTTTTTTTTTGTAGTAGCCAGATTTCCTCTTAGTCGACTGGAATTTGTTCAGATTATTCCTAAATGACAGTCATTCCTGTTATAAGGAAAAATTGAAGCTGTGTTTTTGTGTTGAGTTTAGAAGGTTTTTGGTCAAAGTTTAAACTGGTTTATTCAGTGTCTGCTCCTAATCTTTGCAAGATCAATATTACTGGCCTATTTGGAGAAAACTGCACAGGAGGTGTTGTTTAGTCCCTCCTCATAACCACAAACTTTGATTTAAACAGTTACTAATTGTTGTAAAGCCCATCTCTAAATCGAATGGATGATATTACATTGTGTTTGTTGGTGACAAGCAACAGGCTTTTAGGTGACACATACCATTTACTTGCTTTATGCACCTCTCACAAACTTATTCTCACTCTCAAACGTTTTACTCAAAAATCCCACTTTTACTATGCTGACTATCCCACTTTTAATAGCCACTCTCCAAAAGTCATAAAAAACCATGCATATTTACTTTTCCTCTGTAAGTGAAGACGAATGCCGCTAGTAGCCTTGTGATGGGATCAAAACTATCATATATACATCATACTTTTATTCTGCAAAATTCATACTTTTGTTCAATTTTGTTGCGAATTTTCATTTTTTCCTTTCACTCTACCTTTTTAGTTGTTTCCATGTGACCAATCAATCAATGTTGATGGGTAAGGATTAGAAGAGGGAGCTAAAGTTAAGTGGTTTTAAATGTTTTACCATGGTTTTATTCTTCTGTCCCTCCAATAGATGTGGACTTTTACCTCATTTTAATTTCTTTTTCTCATGCTATATAACTTTACATTTATTTTTATTTCACGTTAATGTAGACTTCAGTATTTTATGTTCCCCTGCTCCCTCTTTTGGCAGAAAATTTTTGAATTGTTGTGCTAGTTTTCCTGCTGTGGTTTAGTTCTCAACACATCAAATGGTTGTTGCACTACAAGAAAATTTTAACTTGGATGGTTATTTAAACATATCATTGAGGCAAAACTGCCTAGACCAGTATCTTTAAAGAGAATAGCAAATTGTATATTTTGGTAATGTATTGATAATATTGTGAGACATTGCCCACAATTTGTCAAATTGTTTCAAATGAGAGTGTTTTTGAATTATTGTAGAGAAAATAGTATCCTTTCTACATTTCAATGTTTTTTTTTTTTATCAGTTATTGTTTATCTTCCATTACCCCTTGTTCGAGCCTTCATGTATGTAGATGTTACTTTTGATAATGTTTCATTCCCAGGATGTGTTTTCCCCAAGTTTTTTTCACAAGATTAATGTTGCATCTCGAATGTTGAACCTCCTCATAAATATGTTTGTTATAAGTTGCACAGGGAATGAGAGCCATGCCACCTCGGCATATTCTCTCTGAGGGATTCACACGCTAACAAAACCGTTTACGATTCTTGGAATGTTTATCTTTTCAAGTAGAGCCATAGGTGAAGTAGAATACTTGTAAATGCGTACCAGTCTGGATTTTATCAGGTCCCCTATCTCAACGTTCCCATGTCCGTGGCAGAATTTGAATGCGCTCAGTCGTCTCAGCCATCAGGCCACCTGTGGCTTGTAGATGTACCATGTCAAGGGACCTTGTTTGTTTTTACTCCAGATCAAAGGCCTTCTTGTGGTCAGTGGGGTTGAATTGTGAAAACTTTGTAAACATAAACTCAAGGAGGAAAGTGTGCGCTGATTTCGTATTTGCTATGTAGGTGTAGTCATGTACCATATTGAGTACAGAAGCCTTTTAGACTTTGGAGGACATTTTGGTCAATGAGGGTCAATTCTTGAGCACCATGCGCACCAGAAATCTCAAGACAGGAAGCTTGGACGTCTCTCTCATTTTGTGTCCAGGTGTAAATGCAGAGTCATGATGGCCAGTCAGTTACAATCTTAGGTCAGCAGATGTCATTACCTACGTAATGGTTGCTACATCTCGACTGGTGACATGAAAATTACTGTTATGTTACATAAGCCAAGCGTGTCACACATCATCGCCTTGTTCAGTGTTAGGATCATAAAAAGAAATACTTATAATAAAACCAATCAAAACCACAATGCACATTCGTGTTCTGATTTGGAGGTGTCGTCATTTCTCTCCTGATTGCCCCTTTGCACCGGATCCTTCAATACATAGGGCCTCTTCTGTGAACATTTTATCTTGTAAGGATTCAGGTGTCCTTGGTAATTTTTCATTTTGTCCAAAATTCATGTTAAAATAACCTCTTGGTGTGGTATTTTACCTGAAACAATATTGCCTGAACAGAGCAAGCAAAAAAAAAAGGAGGGGCAAATACTTCTGGACAATAAAATAGTACATTGCTCTTAGGGGGGTGCCTCTTCTCCTTGAAGTTATATGTGCTTGTCACTAGGGGAAAAAGAAAATTTGCTGAAAGTAATCAATGCAATGGTTCAAGGCCAAGTAAGGAGTAGGTGGCCCAAAAAATAGATGTGGAGAAAAGTTGCCATCACCAGGATCTACATGGCAACCGGTAATTGTTGCACTGCATTTTTGTTTTGACGTACAAATAACTAGTGATTACAAGTAACTAGTCAGTGAACATTTTTTGAAAACCCCTGACTTTATTTTCAAAACTTTATGATGCTTTTCCTGGCAGAGGAGATTTAAGTTGGAAATTTGGTCACTATTAAATACCTTTGTCATTTTGGGTTCCTGCATTAGCAAAGGAATCTATGTGCAGTCAGGTTGGTGTGTGTATGGGTGCGTGCATGCATCTGTGATACTTGCTTAGGTACGCTCTTAGAATCTTAATAGGGAAAGTCAGATGAGTCACAACTTAATAGGGGAAAGTCAGATGAAAGTCAAACTTGTTACGTAGGTTTGCCATAGTGAGAAGGTGTGCCCTATTGTTTTTTGTAGAGGTCAAAGGTCATAAGGGGAACTGGGGGGGCAGCAAAAGTCTGAAACCCTTGTTATGCTATGCATGCGTATATGTTCCATCAGTCTCCCTCCAGGGAATCATAGAAGCACTGCTTGAGTTAGCAGTTTCATGATCAAATGAAGCAGCAGTGCTGTTGGAAGTACTGTAGGTGGTCACACCAGGCACGTTTTGGCAGGATCAGTTTACATCCTCATGCTTCAGTGCTGATCTGTGCATTCATATAAATGCCTTTCAATTAGTGAGGTGGGCAGGACACAATGCGGTAAGTTATTCTTACCAGTGGAAACTAGACTCGAGTTGTTCCCTCTTTGGGCATATGCTGTCGAGTTGGGTGGACTTTAAAGGGGCATAGATGTGATGAGCCTTATTGCTATTTGCAGAACCCCTTCTTTAGGGCTTTAAATGAAAGATTCACAGTAGTTTGTGCTTTGTAAAATGAATGGGATATTGCTGTATATTGCAGGAATCAACATCTTCAATTTATTGCATTAATTGAAGTGGCTTTTTGATATTTATGAACTCAGACATATCATTTATAGTATGTATATTTCAAGTACAAGGAACCATAGTGCCCTTGGGCTGTTGCAAAATTATGCAAAATACTTTCTCTCTTACAGATTGTATGTAAAACTGTTGATGGGTGGTCACAATAGTGCTACAGAAGTGGTTCCATGTGGGTGCATGTTTGGGGTCCAATGTCTGAAATGGGCCATTTTATAAAAGCATGAAATATGTTTCTTTCTCTACAGATTTTATGGTACAAAAGAGAGTTGAAAATTGACAGCAGGCAACAAAATGAATCACGAAAAGACTTCTCCGCTTATCCATAGAAAAAAATTGTAATACCCATGGATTGGTTATACATCCTATACACTGTTAATCATTAACCAATGACATCTGTAGGGTAAAATAAGTTAACTACAAGAGCCATAATTAATGCTAAAACAAGTGATTGCTCCAATATTACATTGTTGCAAGATTTCCACCAACAACAAACAAGTTAAAGCTTAACTGAGGTCACACCACAAATATTTGATTTGCTCTCTTCTCCATATTCATAAAATTCAATCATGAATATCAATCCAATGGACCTCCCTTGCAAGGTTATCCCCATGTCAGGAATATACGGGGTATGGTAATAATAAACCAAGTATCTTCTTTAAAAGCATAGCCAGTGGTAAGAAAGACTTAATCGTCTTTCTCTTTAATTACCCAAAGGCACATCCTGCAAACAAAAATTGACTCGAGAAAGAGTCTGATCAGTCAATCTCTTTAATCATCAGGAAATTTGACACTGAATAGTAGGACAGATTTTCTCAGGGTAAATTTGAACTGCCGACTGAAACGTTTTCAGTCAGAACTTTTCTTGTTTAGCCTGTTTCTGCTCGTTATCTTTACATAATGAATATTTATAACTCATTCTTATATAATGAATATTTGTTAATCATCTGAAGGTAAACTGACTCAGAACTGACTCTTCTCCTCTCAAGATGCTCTGACAGAGAGCAGAGATCATAAAATGCATGTATACTGCTGAGTTCACCACAGAGATCATTGAACAGAGAAGTGCAACATCAGAAACCAGAGCCCAACATCAGAGATCTATTGAAGTACTACTACATACACCAGGAAATCACCAACTTGCAGAGTCACTGTAGAATTAGGTTTCACTAAAAACTTTCTCAATTGAAGTTTCACTAAAAACAAGACAATGAAATTGATGTTAAAAAGAAAAAACAGAAAACAATGTGTTACTTTGCAGTTGCACAGGCATTTACAGCTATTCAATGTAGCAATTAATAGTTCTGCTGCATTTCACTGTAATAGTTGATTGAGTGCAGCTGGAATCGTAACAATAGTTGGTGAAATTGTGCTCGAGCTCCCGAAAAGAGCCGCAGGGCATCGTGGCATTACCACCATTGGTCAACCATGGGAACTATATAAATAGTCTCCTTGATCACCACGATGGAGCAACACTTTGAAGACCGACAGAACCAAAGTGGAGACAGACCAGAGCCCCTAATGAGATTTAGCTCTTTGAATGTAGTATGTACATCACATGCAGAATGGCATTAACATGCGACACCCTCATGATGTTTTTGTTTTGTTTTTTATTTATGAGTTACTTGTGCTTGGCAATAAAAATTCTCCTTTTTCTTTTCTTTTTCTCAAACGTTAAACATAACATCACCTTCAAACTTCTACAAGTGACTGAAAGCGATGGCACAACAGATTTAATGTGCAATGTCCCTTTGTTGCAGTATTATCGACTGGTCTAAAACTTGGCCTCTACACTCTCACTTTCAATTTACATACAACCAAAGCTAATCTTTGCTCTTATATGACAACAGAGAGAGAGAGAGATGACATAATTGGGGAAAATAACCTGCAGAAATGAGAAAAAAAACAACACCACACACAATCAGCAGGAAGAAAATATGCAATAAAACAGCAAAAACAAACAATAACAGTGAAACAATTGAACAATGATCTGAAGGTGGGAGTGGAGGCAAGTTTTTGTCAATCATGTTCAGTTTAAAGCTTTGTCAAACGACAAGGAAAAAAAACCTTTTTTTTTTTTGGCAAAATGTATTTCTTTCAATGGATGAAGAGAACAAAATGATACACCACAACCATCTCAAATTCTGTGTTAGTTTTTGATGTTACACAGCTGATTCACCATTGATATGAATCTAAAACCTGGAAATGACGAAGGAAAAACTGGAAATATCACATTTTGCTGCAAAATTGTAAGTCTAAAAATTGAAAGTACCTTTCCTGGCCATCTGTAGTCTCCTGGAATAATTAAATTTGGTTACAAGTAACTGGACCAGCTAAATCCTTTCCCAAGAGGTCTCAGTTTCCAATGCCTCCAATAAGCAACAACCCCTCAACGATGACAAAAACTTAGGAAAAGAAGGAATGTCTTCTTTATACTACTTAAACATGTTTGTTTTTTTCTTGGTTTCTTCTAAAGTAAGGCACCCATCTCATCTAAATATTACTTGAAAAGAGGACTCAAATGCTTCTTTGAAATGTCAGCTCCCTCTTGAGAATCTGTTACCAAATGACAAACTTTCCACCGCCAAACCAAATTAGAATAATATGACCAACAATACTAACATCAATCACTGGCAGACACAAGTTATGTCCAGTAAACCAGGAAAGACCAAAACTACATTTTCTGTGTACATGGTTGTCTAAAACTTGTGAATCTAAGAACCTACTATTAATCCCAATAATTTTCTTAACACCTTTAAAAATGACTACGAGACGCGACCTCGAGCTTTTCTTTCTTCACTGATGGCAGCACTGAAAGACATTTACAGTTACTTGCAGTATATTTATAACAGCTATGCCTGACCAGCTACTAGGCTTCAAATTTGGTTACCAAAAATTATTGTCCTGTGGCACTATAATTGTAACCAATGACAACAACTGTGATAACAGATATAATAACATAGTCGATTCCAAACACTCAGTTCTTGTGACTTCGAACTTTCTCCTTGATGTATACAGACAGGGTTGTCACCAGACCATTTTGAGAGCCTGGTAATTTGTGATGGCCGTCCTGGGGGTGGGGTCTCAGGAAACCTCACCCTTTGAAAAATTTTTGCGGGTTGGACAGTGCTTGGATGTAAAATCGTGCACTCTAGATTATAAATTATGAATTCGGTACTTTGATTTCGACCAGTGCGGAAATGTTTAAGCTGAATTGGCCGTTTTGTGGTAAAAAAAGGATAATCACTCAGAATTCTAAAGAAATCTAACAATTTTATTCAGTTAAGGTACAAAATTTGTGCCAGGCGATGATGCTGAAATTGACGGGGAGTGCCGGGTGGAGACTTTGAGAGCTGGGTAGCACCGCCCGGCGTGGTGACAACCTTGTATACAGACACATTTTGCTTGGCATTCTGGGTGAGCTGTTAGTCCAATTTGAAAGTGTTGCTAGTATATAACACCATGATCTGGCTACAATGGTTTGTGCTTCCTGTTATTAAAGACTTTAAAGGGCTGTCACTACCGCCATGCACAAACCAGTAGCTCATATCCTCCAACTGCATCTGCCTGACATATGCCAAGCTTATGTTTCATATCAAAGCTACTGCCAATGACAATAGTGCTAAACATACACTGGTTTGTCTCTCAAAGATGAACAAGTGCGATGAATACCAAGATAACACGCCCACATCAAATTTAATACACAGAAGAAGCCATATTTCAACAAATGAGAGAGTTACTCTTTTCAGCAGGGAATTTTATTTCACTTTGGCAAAATGGAATACATTCCTTGCCTGTTGCATTGAGTGAATACTCAGAATGCAGCTTAAATTTGCACCTCCCAACCATTCTGCTTCATAGAACTAACCTAAATGTACATTTCTGATGACTCGTGCATTCACATGAGACTGACAAATCAACTAGATTCAGAAAAGAAGGCTGCAGAAGCGAACAAGGGCATCACAACTATTCCCCAAAATTTATTTAGTCGTAACGTAACCACTACATATACATGTATCTTGACATTTTTAAAAACATCCGTAACAAGTTTAATGTTGATGAAGGAAGCATTCACTAATGCCAAATCTAGCGATTCTACGAAACGACTATTCGCTGAATTACAACAAGACTTGGAAAACAGAAAATGATAGTAAAATGATTCTATGATAATGATACAGAGGTGTGCACACAGGCACACTATACTTTATACAGTTGTCTTGTAGAAAACGTTTGCAAATTTCTCATGAATGACTAGCAGAGAAGGTCTGCTGCAAGTCGTCCTTTTATGTCGCCCAAGCTTCTAATTCTCGAAGGTCATCGTCCTCTGTTTTCTCTTCTGTGGTAGAAAAAAAAAATGGATCAAAAGTGAACCATGTACTTAAAAACCTTGGACATCTTCTCATAACTTTTCAACTTCTCTTGGTTTCATCAACATGAATGTTAACATTGAATTACTTGCTCAACAGAAAAAAATAATGTGTTTGCTGGAAAGAAGAAATGCACTAAAATCAACATCCTTAAAGCAGGACATTGAATTTGTATCAATCAATTTATGAGGATTGTAAAGAGTACAACAACATGATGATGCTGAAAGTTAGCACTATTGGTGAAGGTTTACATCCAGTGTCAAAATTCTCTCCCTGGCTGGCACTAGGTTGTGTGAATTACTGTAGTTCTAATGCAAACATGTGTTTGCTCACAAAGTTTCAAAAACCAAAATCAGTCATTACAGTAATCACTCATTAATGTTCACTTTAACATTTCTGCAATTGACACATAGGGATCCTCTTTGTTTGGCTACTGCATCTGTCAGTGTGTAAAGGAAACTTTTGACAGCTTTTGAAAAATGTATTGGATGTGAGATCACTTGGCAGAATGAATCATTCTTACATTCTGTCCTCCTGACAAAAGCTTTACATTTGAACAACTCTGATGAACCTTGCTGTGCTAGGAGCATGGGGCTCTATCTAATTAAATTGCAAGAAGGTGAAGCTTTGTGTGAGTACCGTGACACATATTGAATACTTTCATACAATTCCACTGTTTGCCATTTTGGAAGCAGTCCTGTGGATGAGCCCTGAAGGACTTTTGGGTTATGCAGGTAAAACTAGGGCAAGAAATTTTCCCTAAAGTCTACACTTTGCATAGATTCATAATTCTAATACACAAATGTCACAAATAAAGACTATTACAGCGCTGTGCAAATGGGTCCAAAGACTGATGAGTGGCACACACCACGGATGACAGTTCACTGAGCTCAATGTAAGTGAGGTGTCTACCTCTTGGTGATTGGGCATTTAGAGTAGACTTTAGGACATCTTACATTTCAATAACTATACATAAAATTAACGTCTATTGTGAGGAATGTAACTGATGATTTAGACAAAACTTTACCGACACAGTCCTAAAGACAGTTTGGTAAGAAAGCTGAAGGTTATGAATGTCATACATTAATGGTGACTTACGCTGAGAAAACATCTTGACCTGTATATCCACCTTAGAGGATAATATTTTTGGAGCTGTGTACGTGCTAAGGCGTGGGAATGCCTGAATCCCGGTATTTGCCACCTGAATCCCACACAAAAATAAATCTTAAGCTGCAAAATTCCACACTTTTTCACAGCTGAGGTTGTAGAGCTATGCACAATAAATTGCAATAGAATCTTTACCAAGAGACAACTCCCTCCTCCATCGATTTTGAAAATCCATCCCAAAAATTATTTTACACATGGATTCTTCTCCCAGCTGTAATTTCTTCGTATGAACACCATTTTGAGGTGATTATTTCTAAATCACATTTAAGTGATGAGACAAACTGCATCTTTATCTTTCAATCTATCAAAAATTGCATTATTCACAAGAAATGTAAGTGATGGTGTAAGTTTGAAGAAATTGCAAACATAGGTAATTCATGTCCAACTTTATTGTCATTCATTTGAGTTGACCAAGTAAATAATTGTAATAATAATAATTAGGGAAAACCAGTGAGGTTCAAACTATCAGTCCCATCTAAAGTCTTCAAATTTTAGCAGAAATGTGAAACAAATGTGGGGAAATCTAAAATGTGCTGCAGACAAAATTTAGTCTCCGAATCTCACAATAACCTTGCTTGAACAGGCCAGTGAAAATGGAGCACTAGGGCTTAATGCATAGTCACTACACAAGATCTGATCGGGGTTGTGCAACATTATGGTTGTGCAACACAACCTACCCAAGTAAAGGGCTGTAGCATACATGTGTTGCACAAAACACATTGTGTGCTATTATACCTACACCATAGTAGTATGTAACCAAGTGGTGTCGTTGCATGTTTGTACACTGGACGAAACATGATAGTCGCAACGTTACAGCTTATTCGTTAGTTAATTTGTTCAACTGTGAAAGCAACAAGTTTCCAGAAAGAGACCCGATAAGAGAACAAGACTTGAGTACTCAACGTATACAGCAGCAGAGAGAATACAATAAATCGCAACGGATTTTTCTCAGCACAGAACACATATGATGTGTTTGGGGTTGTAATGTAGGCGTGGTCTACGGTTCATGATAAGGATCCGTATTTTCAAACCAGGAGGTCAAGTTTCCACCCATTTACACCATTATGGTGAGTTTTAGAAACTCTCAGCATCATTTTTGGTCACTGCATAGCAGTGGCGTAGCCAGGATTTTTTGAGCAGGGGGGCACTGGTGGGGCACAGACCTTTCCTGGTGGGGCACAAGTTTTGTCTATATATATATATATATTGACTTAATAAATTGACCGCAAGATAAAACTGCACATTTCAAAATTTTTCATGGGGGGGCACCTGGGGTGGCACAGCTTTGTCATGAGGGCCCCCCCCCCGTGGCTACGCCCCTGCTGCATAGTGTAAGGTAATTATGAACGGCACTAGTGAGGTACTTAGGAACAGAGAAGAACATAAGTAGAAGGAAAATGGCTATGATTATTGTTTCTTCCTACTCACACCATTAATTTAATGTGGAACGCTGATCTGCATTTGCCTTTGTTTCCAGAAAGGACGATGTTACAAGGTCCTGACACTTAAATTCTAGCAGAATCTTAATCCGAGGCTGAAGGATCTCCTCCTTGCAAAGAAAATAAGATAAATGCAAACTCACTTTTCTTTTCCTTGAGTGGCTCTGATGGCGCTTCAGGTAACTCCGGAACTTCGACATCTAACATCTTTTCATCAAATTCTTCTTGCTCTAATTCTTCAAGTTCTGCTAGCAGGTCATCCTGTGACACAATCAAACATTGGATTGCAATTATTGGTATGATGTAAATGTGAAAAACAAACAAAATGGCACAACTCTTCACTCTCTTTAGAGGAAACCAGATGATCACTAACGAGTGGTGCTGACCGTAACTTCACCACAGGGTTCAACAAATATGAAAGTTTGCTGGCCTGGGGCTAGTATAAAAAACGCTTGGGCCACAGCCACTTTAAAATTAAAAGCCTAAGGGGCAAGGACAACCTTCCCACTAAGTTGATGTACAAGAATCCATTTCCTCTTGATCAGTTCTGTATAAATCTCTAATTCCTGTAAAGAGATTGCAAGCATAATCAGGTTTAATTGATGAGTTGTCGAATTGTGCATCAAGAATTTTTGAGTTGTTTGTCACTGCACTGAGGTTACAATGACGGGGTCTACACGATGTTCCTGGGGTTCATTGTTCCCAGGGTTTGATGTGCCCTGTTTTTGTATTATTTTAATAGTTCAATATGCCCAGGGTTCGATGTTCCCAGAAACGTCAGTGTAATTCTCATCTCGAAGAGTTTTAGTTCTCTGGAACATCAAACCTTGGGAACATCAAACCCTGACAACATTGAGCCCTGGAAACACTGAGCCACAAAAACATTAACTTTGGGAACATTGAACCCTGGGGACATTGACACTGACTAGCTCCACAATGACTCACGATTCATTGCAGGATACATGGGTACATAAAGTTCACATGTACATGTAGGCCACAGCCTAATACTACTATGATAGTAAACTGGAGCAAGTGCAAATATCATTCCGGCTAGTGGTCTGTACCTTCTGTAAATGTCAAACATCCAACAGGCTAATGACAAATACACTGTTGAGCCCTGGTTTACCAATCATAAACATTTTTCTCTACTTCAGGGCTACAAATAGAGTAGGTGCTATTTAATTTGTTGAAAAGCAATGGCTGCAGAAGTTTGATCAAGCACTTATTTGTGCAACACAAAATGTGCATTACAGAAACCAGTTTAAGACCACGTTCAAGTCAGGATATTTTGAGATATCTAAGGTCAACTTCCAATGAACTGTTGCAAACAATTTGTCACAAAGCTTCAGTACAGAGTGAGATTATTTACCAACTATCAAAGGTCATCAGGCAAAGTTAACAACATTTGCATTTTCTACATAAAGACTTGTATGCAAGGTTTTGTCATGATGAGAAGGTACATTTGGAAGCTCCAGTTGTCATATAGTCTTCTGATCCCATGATCAACATGGTATAAGAAATTCAAAGCAATAGCAAGGTATCACTTCAACATATCCCTTTTCAAATTACGTAACATATCCCCCTTCAAATTACATTTCTGCACAACAATAATTACTTGAAAGCACAAGTGTTGAAAGTTCAAGGTAAGTATTTACGTTTTTTTCTGAACACAGCAGTACCCTTTAACATAAATATCATGCACTGGGAATTTTGAATCACATGATGTGTATTTATAATATAATGGAAGTATAACAGTCTCAGGCTCTCAGCAAAGGCAAAAAATCTTAATTTTGCCAAATCTTTGTAGAATTTGTATACACCTTTACAATCCATGCGATGTGCTGATCAATGATTGAAAAATAAGAATACTTTCAGAAATTTAATGTTCATACAATGGCCTGTCCATTGAGAAAGGGTAATGAGCAAACTTACTTCATCAACATCAAGACCATAACCAGCTGGCTCTGATATGGCCTGCGATATTTCATTTGCTTTTTCCATCTGCTCACTGATATCAGCCATGAGGTCATCAACATCATCAACTTCACTGAGGAGGGGGAAATAAATACAAAAATGAAATGTCTGGAAGGAGCTTAAATGGCATCTCTTGTAATTTCTCTCTTCAAGGAGGAGAACACTAGTACAGTTAGTACGCATCAAATAGAACAACAAAGGAATAAAAACACTACAGTGATCGTTCTGCGCAAAACAAAGTGTCCACCATCACATCTACCTCTGCAATACTATAATTAACTAATTAATAATAATTAACTATAATTAATAAACAATACAAACAATCATTCAAAAGAAAAGAGATTTCTCTTGTTGGCACTTTGAACCATTGTAAGAAAAGTTCTTCATTTACCTGTCAGCTTCCCTAATGTGAGTCATTAGTGCAACCTATAAGTTAGATGATTGGATTGTGAGTATTAGGTTGTAGAGCAAGTGTAACTGCTGACTTGATTCACATGCTCATTGCAACTACTACAGTAAGCCTACCTACCTACACGCAGTGTTTCTGCAACTTACATGCATGTAAACTGTACAGAATCCTAGGAACACATGATGAAAGGACTCTTTGTCTCAAAAGGGCTACTGTAACTTTCAAGCAAAGAATCAGTTGACATTGACAAAAGTGACATTTTACATTAGAGATGGCAAAATTATATTGCACAGTCATCTGGAGTAAAAAAAAAAAAATCAGCGAGTCTAAGAGAGCCATCCCAGGGTGCAGACAGTCAATGATTGAACAATCAACAAGGGAGACACAAACACAAACAGAAAAGTGCAAAAAAAAAATATAATTGATGAAGAGAAACAAAATCATGATAAGCAAGAAACTATATTTGACTTAAAATTTATGATAAATTCATATTAAAGCCTTAGAAATTCAGCAAAAAAGTGTGGTAGTGTAATGATAAATAGATGTTTCTGTGCAAGGAAAGTGACTTAAAGACGAGTTTGAAGTAGCCTGTGGGTAAGCTTCCTTCACATGACTGACACTTACTATGACTTCTGCTTTTCATCTCAACTTTTCTGCATTCAAAAAGCTTTAGAAATCCAGTAAGGTTAGGAATTCTACTCGCGACAATGACCTAATGTTTGTATGTTTGATGATCCATCAACTGATAAAAAATGTCATCTTCTGGCAATGCTCCCTCGAACATCAGTAACAGTACAGTAACTCCATGGCATATGCATAGTAGTGTGTAATCAGTTCACCATTATTGCAATGTGCTAACAGATCACTTCGAAAAACATTTTCAATGGAATGGGTGAAAAGCTTTAGCACAAAAAAATACAAGTATTATGATATAACAAATAAAAGAAACATTGTTAAATGATCAGTGGATGAACGTTCTTTGTTGTTGAAAACATTTTGATCTGCCACGAGACTATCCTTCCTTGTAATAATGTGGGAATGACTGCTCTCAACTCAGTCTTTCATGCAACCAAACATCACTATAAAGACGCTGTACTGTAGGTAATCAAGCACAATATTTAAGTACTCGCTGCATGCATACAAAATAATGCCGAAATTCAATTAATCTCATAGCATTGATTAACCATTTCAATGATTCAATCAACTTAAATGGAAAAGGTGCAAAGGAAGCAACTCATACTGTGCTTATAATACTTACAGAGTTTGAGCATTTTTCAGAGCCTTGGCAGCATAGCCCATGTTCTTCAGTACTTCTGTATTCGTGTTAGCATTCTCTAGTGCATCTCGTTGATATTCAATTGTTGACAGGGTGCCATCTATCTGCTGTAAATTTTTCTCCAGTTTCTTTTTCTTCTTTAAAGCATTTAATGCAGCTGTGATTAAAGTGTCCAGCAGTATATTAAGATCATAATAGTCGTAATATCTTCATCATTAAAACCAGAATGACTTTACTAAAATCAAACAACCTTTAACTTAGAGTAGAAATGTGTGCAATCTTCAGTGAAGTATGATCCAGAAAAACTTTACTCTACTGATGAAAACAGGATCATTCATACTGACAATGACATGCGAGATTTTCACAAAATTATCCCTTTGGTACAAGATCATAGATTTAACAAAATACTTACCACGTTTATCTTTTCCAGCTTTCTTTTTTGCTATTGCCATTTGTTCTTCAATCTGTTTCTCTAAATACAACTGTTTTTTGGTTAGTAGTTCTTCTGTTTCTCTCAATTTCCCTATGGCCTCTGAGGTGGTAGGGGCAACCTCTTTCTTTTTCTTTCCAAACATGAAACTCATTTTTTATTTTTTTGTTATGTCGACGTAAACCTCTACGGTTTAAAATATTTTAATTTCAAGTTAATATGCTTGCTGGGATTAGTCACTTGTTTGCTGTGCCTGGTGTTACTACGAGTGCGGTGTTTCAATACGCCATCAAGTTAGGCTAGGCTTGGTTACAGTAATAATATGTAGCCTTAGGGACTTGTGGTAGCTAAACGAGTTACAATTCACTTCCAAGGACTACAATTCAAACACGCAAAATTTACTCCGTGTAGCTGTCGACCGATGGTGCACCTCTATACAGTCTAAGGATAATATGCGAGAGACAAACACAACAGGTTACGTCCGCAGTTTATACCCAGTGTGTGAGTTGAAAACATGAAGCCTAGCCTGAGTTACTGTTACTACTACACACACGATATGGCGTTATATTGGTTCCTATATACTTCAGCGATAGTGTTATTCCTAGTCACACACACGGGAAGTACAATCATCCACCTTTTCGGAGGCATGACGTCATTATCAATACCATTGATCGCGTACTTTTGCTTTCCATGGATAATTTGATACCAACAAAACATCAAAACCTAGGCTACATAATAATAAGTTCCCTATGTAATAGTTCCCTTCATAATAGTTCCATTTTTCTTTGCATTTAGTTCAATTGTTCAACCAAAACAACAAAATCAAACGAAACTGTTGCAGATCGGCGTTGTGGTCGAGTCTACCACCGAGTCCAAATCGGCAAAGCTTCAAGATCAAGTCCGATTCCAAGTCCGACGCAGTCTTTGAGCTCGAGTCCGGAGTCTTTGAGCTCCTGGTCCAAGATAGAGTCACCCAAATAGGGGAAAGGCTATTTATTATTTTTCTCAGTAGGTCATTTTGCCGACTGTGAATTTTACATATCAGCCGACCTATAGTACATCAATTTCATTGGTTGGAAAAAGGTTGGCCACCCCTATTGTTTGACTACATAATTCGAAAGCAAAGGCTTTGGAACTGACATAGCTTTTTATCATGGCGCTCTGTAGTACTGTACCGTGCAATAAAAACCAGAAAAAAAAGAAAAAAAAACTGAACAAAATACAGCAGTGGTTCCCAAATTGAGAGGAGCAGTGGTGACAGAAAATTCAGTCTAGGGGCAGTGCCAGCGTAAGATTAAAGTGATTGTGTGCGTAGGCAAAAAGTAAAAACATTGAAATTTCATCTCCAAAATTTTGGTAAGGCTTTTAATTACAACATTCAGACAATCTGGGAAAATAAATAGGTTTCAGTTGGTTAATTTTGCCATATGATTTCAAATTCTTCTAACATAACGACAAAAAGTGTAGAAAACTACAATGTAGTGGTTGACAGTTTTCATTCAAATCAACTGTGTACTTCTTTGAGCAAGCCAATGCGGCGTATACTAGTATTGAATATTCAGTTACCAACTCAGGATCACTGACGCCGCGGGCAAGGTTGTGTTCAGTTCGTAGGTTATTTGTAAATACAGTGTTTCCTTTCACCAAATACTACAATTCCTGATACCTACCAAGGGAGCGATGACTTGAGTAGTATGTTTTGATACACTAGTGAGACCTGTACTCTTGCATATTCATTTTGTAGGCGGTTATAGTAAGAACCGTTAATTTTCAAATACGATTTCTGTTTTTTACTGTTTTAATGTCGATCCCGTTGCTTTTCGAAGTAGTTACTGCCGTTTTCCTTCATCGAAAGTTATAGTCCGTTCATGTACAACCTCGCGTGTACACTTAAAAATAAAGAAAAAGTTAAGATCAAACATAATCTT
The DNA here is from genome assembly GCA_021234535.1 of Stichopus chloronotus. Lineage (NCBI taxonomy): Eukaryota > Metazoa > Echinodermata > Holothuroidea > Aspidochirotida > Stichopodidae > Stichopus > Stichopus chloronotus. Next base: position 29,613,683 of record CM037832.1, on the reverse strand, counting down.
ATCTTTTTGGTGTTCAGTACACACGCAATCACTTTAAATAAATTAATCAATCAGCCAAGAACATACGAAAGTCTTTGGATTTTATCTTCTATGTTTAAAAAAAAAATTATGGTTATTTTTACGGTAGTACAAATGATCTGAATAAAACTTACACACACAAAAAAAAAGAAAAAATAATGGCTAGGCTATTCTATTTCCATTGACAGAAGATGAAGTAGGCTAACTGCATGCCTTTATACTAAGCAGAGAAGATATGGCGAAATGCTGGCCATTTCCTGCAATCTAGGGGGTTTGTCCGTCAGCACACAATGTTTTTGGATGCCCCACGCCAACCAATGGTGCTGCGCTCCGTTTTAGATAGTGTTGGGTGCCATGTTATAACTCATCATTAAGTAGGGCTAGGGGTGCCACATGTAGGACTATATAAAAATTTAGAAACACTGGACTGCAGTATGTACTTTGTAATCCATCTTAACAAAGGGAAACTCCAGTTTTCAAAATCAGTCTCTGAAAATGGTAAACTAAATGCTCAAACGTGTTGAAATTATTCAAATTTTTATGCCTTTAGCATAGCGTAGGACTTATAGTCTACACTATAGCCCCTCCCCACCAGTGTGTCCTGTTTATCATATATCTACCTTCGGATTTTTTTTTCTGCTAATTTGTAGGTAAGTATACCTGGTGCGACCGTTCCCCTGCAATTTGGATTTTTTTTTTTTATGTTGTTGTATAGGGTGGGATGTCAGATATGTTGATACTTTTGAATTGAATAAGTCCTCATTTCTATATGATCGATTTTTTCCCAAATCTCCAAGAGAATTCAATTTTTATTTTGAGTAAAGCGGTTTGTCCAAAGGGAAGGGGGATATACACTCTACGCCTTTGAATTTCCTTTCAGTTTCTCACTTGGCCTAGGAATATTAAGGTACGCGCACACTGTAACAACATCACTATTTTAAGTTAAAATTTTAAGTTGCAGTTAGCTTACTACCTATATATAGTTAGATTTGACGTCATTCTGATCCGCGCCCTCGATAGAAGCCGATTTTTCTTTTTAAAATTTTTTGTTCATTTTTTCTTATCATTCGTTGGGTGCTGGGCAATGTGAGGGGAAATACCCAACTTCAACTTTTGTCTGAGCCCACATGTATGCAAGTGTGGAGTTGTGATATAATGGATCTGATGACTATTGGCCAGTCCTGGAGGAGGGCCCTTTCGGGGAAATATTTGATTATGTAGGTTGGACTATGGAGGCAAATGATGGTGCTTGATGCTAGATTTTAACTGAATATATCTCCAGGAATTCCTATCTTTTAATTAATGACATTGTTTTTATTTATTTTGCACTGCAGGTGAAATATCTATTTTTAAATCTTATCTGAGTATGCCTAATTAAGAATGACAATGTGATTAAACAGTGCAGTTTCGAAAACAGTGGTTGGCCATTTCCCCAGTTTTGATCCCTCTGTCACCGCAAAAAACAACAGTGTCAGCGAAAAGATCCTGGCCCAATAGCATTTAACTTGGCTTGCTTACCACACTAAGTATTAGCCAACATACTGCAAATCGGTCCAACACCGTGAAAATCAGAGACATAAAGGGTAGCAGTCTTCATGCCAGTAGATACCTTCGGAGTAAACTGAATGATGTTAAACTAGTATTCCAGTTAAAACTCGTAACCGGAGACATATTTCATGAAATGCATGTAGTTTTCGGGGTTACTTTGCTTTTCAGTTTAGATCACAAAAAGTGCCTGGTAGAGTCAGTTGTAAATAGCCTCATGGTTGTATAATTCCACTCACTTAACTCTAACTTCCCACTGCACTGAATAGCGGATCCAGATATTCTGTATACCTACTGTAGCAGGGGGGGGGGGGGGATTTCTGTGGAACACTACTCAGGCATGAATTCTTCGTGCCGCAGGGATATCATGTTGTTAAAATACGAATTATGCATGTGTCTCACACTTCTTTTTTTTATCCTAGGAAAAGTTTTGAGAAATGGAAAAAGAAGCATTCTTTCCCAAAGTTACCCCAAAAACTTTTTTTTCCCGGGGTGGTGCAACTTTCTCCCCTCCCCCATCAGCTACGCCTCTGGACTGTGGCATACCCCTCGGTGACAAAACACAAAAGTATCTATGGCACGCCAAAAGTGAAATCTTACTGATAAGGACGGAAACAGAATTTTTTTTAAACTGAGGGCTCCTGTGCCCTTCCGTAGAAAATGACGTCATATTATTACAGTTGAACCCGTCCTGGATATCACCGGGTCTTGGTAATTTGATGCTAGGTGTGTCCTGGGCACCATCAACTTCGCCATCGCCACGGTAACCTGTACGAGTGATCTCCATTATATTTACCGTTTTGCTACGATATCTATTTGTTTGTTGCTGGAAAATTACGTCATTTGCTACGCTGATCGAGCAGAAGACCCAACGTCGTTCTTTGTCACTCTTTGCTTTTATTCATCAATTATTGGTCTTGTGCCATCCTTATCTATGGGCTGGGTACTTTTATGTAATTTCAGTGGGCCTAACTAGGGGATGCAACTATTTTCGGGCTTGATTAACTCCATGGAACTGTACAAGAGTAATTTTGCGAGGTCCCTTAGTAGTTATATTCATTAATCAGTTTTATGTAATATAATTATGTAATATCTGTGGCAAAGTGGTGTAATTGACGATTTATTTGTTTTGTATTCCCATATTTGTTACAGATTGAACCTCACTCACTCACTGACGAACGAACGAACTCGCAAACTTCTTCTTCTTCTTCTTTTGAAAAATGGTGAAACATCCGAGGACAGTAGTACACCACGTATGCGTCGTGAGGTCGGTCAAACCCTCAGTGAATTAGTAATAAACTCCACAGGCTTATGGTGACCAAAAGCCCTCTCAATGAGACAGCCAGGAAGATCATTCCAATCCCGAATAGTGTTTGGTATTAAGGTGGGTCGGTATTCCGAAATAAAAATATCGACATACCGACTTCAAAATACCGATAATACCGGTAATCTCGATATTTTTGTGGAACAGGTACACACAGTAAATGTGCTTTAAATGGTATACGTTATGTAGGACTTGACTATGAATGATCGAGAGCTACTGTAAATGTACTGTATTAATCGTAATCTTTGGTTGTCTTGTGTTCTTTTCTGTTTGTTTGTTTTTTTTTTATAGTAATCATAAATACTTTTCAACTCCGAGTCAAAATTGTGGACAGCCCCCCTGTCTGATTTTCTGCGTAACAAAATGGGATATCCCACTTTTCACTTCTCAGATTCCTCCAGTTTTATCTTTCCAATTTCTGTGACTTTCCGTTTCAGACTTAAACGGCAGTTGTACGTCTCCGCGATCTTTCGTTACTCTTGCTAGAATTGCCCGCGTGTGTATTAATAGCCATTTAATGAGCATTTCAGTGTTAGGCCGAAAACCACTTCACCAGGGTAACGAAATTTTGATCAAAAGAAATCATTCGATATTACTTCAAAACTTAAGTGCTTCACGAAATGTTGCATATTTCATGTAAACCAAACTATATTACATGTATTGTTAACCTTTAAATGTACCAAAAGACTTTTATTAAAAATGTACGAAAGATCGCGCAAAGCCTTCTATAAATTTACGCTAATTATATCCTAACATAGTTAGGTATGTTGCGAATAGTCTATCCACCTCGGAAATGTGTACGTATTTCATTCCCTGTGAAAAAAACAGCGGACTGTTTGTTAATTACAGAGTTAATGTTATTTAAAGAAACGTATAAATGTATCCTACTGTTTTCAATATTGAGATTCAATCTTGCATTTGTAGAAAAAGAGAACTTCGATAAGTATGATATATTGTGGCGCTACGGTTGCAAATATGTTTGTTTACGAAGTTACCTCCTCTTCTTAGCGGGCTAATAATACCGTAGTCAGTGCACGCGGTCATGGGGAATGCACGGTTGATTCAAACAGGTGTTTTGGCCAGCTGCAGCTGGTCTGCTGGGGTTCGACTTGCGTACTACGTGCGTACTGTAGTGTTATAAGTAGAAGTTTGCGGCTTTGATAACGATTGTAAAATTTATAAGGAAACTTAAAACAGCTGTAATACATGTGCTTTTCGTTAATAAACTTTTTTAATCAAAATGTATAGTTTCAGAAACTTCTCCAAAATTGGTAAATTCTGTTTCCGTAGTAAAATTCGATTCAGTTTTTTTCTCGATCACGCAAAATTGGTGGCCCTAAAACTGGCTATTTTTTTTTTCTTCAAATTCACGTGATTGATAGAATACGGTACCCAATGTGAGTAGCAAGCACAAAAGGAAAGGACTGAGGCCCTATCACAAACTTATTACAAAAGTCGCAAATGTCTAACAGCACCTGGCTGTGCACATCTAGGCAAGATATACACTGATGCCTTGCTCCAGATTTTCTTCGTATTTGACGTATAAAAGAATTAATTTAACTAAACTAGGTAGCCCCTTGTCTTTGACATTGGAGAATATCTCACATCACTGTACAAGCTAACGTTTTCAGAAAATTACCGGCTAACTATCCCCCACTTATCTGAAACTACGCCTAAACGGATGAAAAGCCCGATTCCTGAGTGAGATAACTTGCAATTGGCCCTTACACGTACTACTAAGTAGTACTATGTACTCTACGCAAACTTGGAAATAAGGGGTTTCACCGAACTCGTTGTTTGCCTCAGTACAGCTGAACTCGCCTGTCACTCTGTCAGTATTCATCAACAAGCTTCAGCTTGCCCCGTAAATATCTCTACATATCTAAAATACCGACCGATATTTTATCGATACGAACAAAATCTTTCAACAGAAAAAAACTAACAATTTCACTCCACACCCGTTTTTATAATGCAGTGATCCACCCCTTTTACTTGGTTGTATCTTTTGTACATTGTGACGCAGTTGTTACAGAAACTGAAACTTTCCATAGGGATGACAAATTGTGATCGTTGTCCCGCGCAAATTGCCACGTGACAACGTGTGTCGCTAACGTTCGTACTCCGCGCTGTCTGAACTTGATGCTTTGAACCCTGTACACTGTGTGTGTACTTGACACTGTAACCCCTGCACCTAACGTCGACAACAGCTTCTGCACGGTCAAAGTGCATGTATACACGTGTGCAGCGATCGAAGTGCACGTATACATGTGCGTAGCGACTGGCTATTAGGGCCGCTTTTGTTATGGAGGTCAGAGACACGAGTTGAACGTAAGTGTCCGTGTAACATGAGACGGAGGGTTATCAATTTGTGTCATTTAGTCGATACTTAGTCACTGCTACTGACTGTCGATATCAACAGTTGACCCAGTATACTACTATGTTACTATGTAGTGTAATATCGATATTTTAGATATTTCTTCTATATATCGACTTTACTATATATCGATATAGTTGAAAACGCATATCGACGGTATGGGTATTGTGGGAATACCGACTAATACCGGTAATATCGATATACCGCCACTGCTTATTTGGTATAAAACTGTATTTGTAGCAATTAGTCCTAGCAGAGGGGATGCGGTAGTGTAAAGCATGCACGTTGCTAGTAATGCGAGTGGGTTCACAAAGGCCAGACAGAGGGATATTAGCTTGACCATGGATACCTTTAACGAAGATTTGAAGCCTACAACAAAAGGGTAGTCATCGAACCAACTTCACGGGAGTACTCGTTGGCAATAAACCGAACAGATCTCCTTTGTACTCCCTCAAGTTTATCCTTAAGAGACGCCTGATAAGGATCCCAAACGGAACAAGCATACTCCAACAAAGGCCTAAGTAAACCTTTATAGGCAGCCAATTTAACTTCCTTAGAACAAAAAGAGAGGTTCCTACGTAACAAGCCGAGAACCTTGTTCCCTCTATTACAAACAGACTGTATATGATTTCCCCAGTTGAGATTCTTGGTTATGGTCACCCCCAAGTACTTAATAGAATCTGCCCTCGTCAGATCAACCCCATTGAGGGTATACTTAAAGACTCTTGGATTGTGTTTCCTAGTAACAGACATAACATTACACTTTCCAGGATGAAATCTCATACCCCAGGTTTTGGCCCATTGGCCCAGGCAAGAAATGTCTCTCTGTAGCTCTTTACAGTCATTATGATTTTCAATGACCCTATAACAAACACAATCGTCAGCAAATAACCTAACTTCAGACGAAGCAGCATCCACAATATCATTTATATATGACAGGAAGAGGACTGGTCCCAGAACAGACCCCTGAGGAACACCAGAAAGAACCGGAGCAGAATCAGATTTAGTACCATTTACAACAACAGATTGTGAGCGATCAGAAAGAAAGTTATCCACCCAATTAATGACTTGACCAGAAACCCCTAAAGAATGTAACTTCGTCTTGAGGAGTTCATGAGGAACTGTATCGAAGGCCTTTTCAAAAACTCAAGCCACTCACTCAATTTCAGGCTAAATTTACTTCTACAACAAAGACGTTTTTAGTTGTGTTATTTGTCAACTTCATAGAAGGATAACATTTGATTACTTCACCAATTTCACCAATTTGTGTAACTGTAATGCTACAATACGGAACTTACTACAGCGGTCGTTACAATGAATACTACTATTCAACTTCAGTTTTGTCACAAATAACTCTAGGGCCAGCCGTTGCCGCGAATGATTTATTACGTGAAGGAGAGTTCAATACATGGGTCAGAATTAAGGTCATTTCTTTGTATTCGCTTCATTTATTTGTTTACGTCATCGTCGGCATAGTCCCATAGTTCACTGCTTCAAACCCCGCAACAGGGTGACGTCACCGCTATACTTACGTTGATGTGTACGCTGATACGATTGACTTAAAGGGAAATAGGGCGTTTAGAATATACCAACATGGCATACGAAAGAAATAGCGTTAGTCATTATTAAACCATCCAGTCTCATCAATAAACACCTGCCAAAGCTTCATCTCCTCAAAACATTATGCATGTGATGAGTAACGCAATATGCATCATTTGAATTTTGAAAAGTTTGGGTGAACAAATTAGTGTTGGGCAACAAATAACTGGGTTTCTATCTGTGAGAAACTTATTTCTTGAAAAGAAGGCTATACTGTGATTGGTTATTTTGAATAATCTATCATTCTGCGTCCACAAACATTGGTTTTAATAATATCCATGTTTTCTGTAAAACAAACGACCTTTCCCTTTAAATGAAATTGAAACAACCATCGTCTGATTCCACCTGTAAATAATTACCAAAGAAAAATAATGAAAAATGAAAGAAAAACACATGTTTCCATTACTTTTCAGATGCCAATCTATGACTTTCATTCTCTTGAACTAATAAAGTGAACCGTCTTTCAGAAAATCACCCAGTTGGTAACATTGCCGTAAGTCCGATTAATACATGCAGAAACATTGAATGGATAAGATACTTACCAGTGGTCATTTGACCATTTATGACGAAATTTGTGGGTCGTTTAGATAAATCAGTACGTTTGTAATTCCACGCTTTTGTTTCCTTTATTCAGTAGATATTGTGTGCTCATATATAGGTCATGGATAACAGAAAAAAAAGAACTAATTTGAAGCAAATATTTATCTTCTCAACATAATTAAACTGCCATGTATGTAACGACGTCGCGCGCATCGCTTTGACGTAATCGTGGTGGCTAGTGACAGTGACAAACTATCAAAGTAAATATAATCAACGCAATGTTTCGACATCACGGTAACTTAAAAACATCAACAAAATGTTAAGACATCATATAAGTTCAGACATTAACGTAAATTTAGACAACAACGTAAGTTGAAACATCAACGTTTAGACATGAGTTACGTTTTAAATATCATCTTAGGTCTGTCACACATCAATGTAAGTTTAGATATCAACGTATAAGTTTAGACATCAAAGTGAGCTTCAATGGAAAATACTCTCACCCGAAACTGAAATAATATAAACTGTGACCCCCCCCCCTCATCCTAATTGAAGAGTGACTCTTTTTCATTAGGTGATATCATTTTTGTTGTTGATCAATTGCAGCAGGACACCTTGCTTGTGCAGTACTATTCAGCAAAATCATTAACAATACACATACGACAAATGAGAAGATGACTTGCAAGATTTTGATGACTTTTCAATATAAGGTAGAGACGACTGCTTATTTCCTGTAAACGTGAAATATAAGCTGAGACCTCAGTGTAAGTTCAGAAATCAACGTAAGTTGATCCGTCAATGTAGCATTAAACATCAACTTAGCCATCGAAGTGAGTTTAAACATCAACGTACGCTTTCCTTTTGGCGTTCCATGGGCATCGTCCCGCGAAAACGGATTTCCGTTTGCTGTGGTACTTCCGGTGTTTCACTATACTAGACACTAGTATAGTACAAAATATTAGTTACTTATCTATGCATGACAGGTAAACAGTTCAGAACAGCACACTTCGAAACTATTCTTGCTGAGTAAGTAGATTTTTATTATACTTGAAGGATGTTCCCAAATTACAGTAACTTTGTTAATTACCTTAGTGTCAGTATTGCTGTAAAATAATATACTTGTTACACTGCACATTACATGTTAAAGGCTGTACTGCATCACCCTAAGCTATATTTTTACCTCCCTAAAAGGAAAATTCTCAACTGGTTCTAAGTTACAGTACTCTTAGATTGCCAGCAAATTCGAAAGATGCAGGGCAGCTACACAGGGATCCATTGTTTTGATTACACATGTGGAAGAATGTGAGACAGGCTGAGGAAGGGACTAGAGGTAGGTGGTTGGGAGAATTGAAACTGTCTGGGGTGATGCATTACAGCCTTTAAGTACAAATCCGACTCGTGTCAACACCAATCCAGCAATGTCCGCTGACACAGCGTTGCATTCATTTGTGAGCAAAATACAGGAAAAACGAGCCTGGATTGGAAGGTAGGACCGGGGGAGTGGTAGGACCCCACTCCGAAATATGTGGTGTAGAGGCTTCGGTCCCCGTTTCCAAGGCCTGCTAAGCCTAAACCGACTAAACCTATTCATGCCCCACTAAATTAGGCCGCTTTTTATAACCAGTCAGACCGTATGCAGCTGAGTTTTCTGTGGCGGCTCGATTTTATCACAAGTGGAACATCTACCTCGACAATTATGACCAACAAATTAAGACTGTTTGTACATGTTGCTAAGGCAAGAACCACTATCAAAGGTTGAGAGGAACTCCAGACGTGGGGGGGGGGGGGGTCGTCCGAACCCCTAGAACACCCCTGGATACGGGCCTACCTGCATGCCGTCGAACTCACGCACAAATCACGTTCAGACTCGACATTCTTGATGCCTGATCGAAAGCTTACAGCCCTATGTTCTGATACCCTTGTGTTTCGACACCCATAGCCTGTGTTCCGAAACCCCTATGGTGCTTACTCCACAGAAATAAATATGTAATAAATACGTATTTAATCCTTTGTGTTGCGTGATCACATCAGAAACCAATTGGAGGCCCGGCTATGACGTTTGGTGTAGTTACAGTGCATTGATCATATTTTTCAGGCTTTAAGTTTCAACACATGGTTAGCAAGACTTAAGTGTTAACCTCGTCACCAAACAGCATGAAATATTACCACATATAGTACCATACGTTATTTGTTAATTTGTGAGTGTTTGCGCAAGTGGCCAGAGAGAGCTCAAAGAATTGAATTGAGATTGCGGTACCATCAGTTTTGTGGCCAAATACTGTTCCTTGTCCATGGAACCCAGAGGGTCTTAATAAGTCACTGCTGTCGGAATATATAAGTGTGTCAGAACATGGGTGTAGGAACATAGGCTAGGGCAGGGGTGTCGGAACATAGGGCAGTATGAAACATGTCAGACAGAAGGAGTCTCTTTAGTTTAGCAACATTAATATTTTATGTTGCTATTTGGGATGGAGAATGAATGGCATATTCTGGTAAAAACTTTGCAGTTCATGTGTTAGAGAAATCTGCCATATGGAAATGTGATGCCATTCAAATACGATTGAATCTGAAAGCCAGACAAACAACAAATCAACAACGGTTACATTTTGTGGGGTGGGTAACTACGAACTGCACGTTCTTGTACGAAACACTTTGTTTGGCCTTGATGACCTCGTATGAAGTGAAGTGGAAACTTTTTCCAGAGAACCCATTTATGCATATGTGATAAGAAATGTAGAGAGAACTTGTCTCTTTTCTAACTAAACAGAAGGGGGAAGAGTTCCCCTACATGTAGTTCTCTGTGTCTGGTGTTATCACCTTGCAGAATGTATACTCCTTGAAGTATAACTTAGGATTTTTAATCCATCAATGTAATAAACATCTAATGGCTCACGGAATTAAAAAAAAATGTTATTACATTAGCCTATACCCAGACATTTGATAGTAGTAAACAGCATCTGCAGTTGAGGGCTCCTAATTTAAAAATAAATAAATCCCGAAGGCGAGTGAATTTTCCCCTTACATACCCCCTCCCCTCCTTACTTCCCAGGACGACAATCACACTACATCGGTTTCAGTCACCACCCCACCACCCATCACCCTTCTATCTAGCATATACGCATATGTCCGTCAGCGAACGGATATGGGGGTCTATCAGAAGATATAATATGCTTCGGTACATTCAACGAACAGACGTACTGTTGAGTTTCAGGCCATCTTGGGAAATTCTCACCTTCGTTGGCCGTTCAATTGTGATGTCGGCAAGTCTGACAATTCTGAAGTTGTAAAGAATGCTGATAAATATCATGTAGACTATAGGCTTCTGTGATATACCTCACGAAAAGTCATACAGAGAAGCGGGAAATATGAGGTGTTTGTTCGTTTTATTTCCATAATTTGCGACAGTACAAAACAAGATGATCCAAAACAACGTCAAGAGAAGTGAAGAAGAAAAATATGATCATACAAGACAAAAAAAAAAAACGAGAGGAAAGAAAATGGAGAGAGAAGAAAAACTAAAACTTAGGCAAATCCCCCCTGTCCCTAGACATAATATAACAGTAACTAAGTTTTAGAGCAATATATCTCCATCGACGAAATGTTACAACAGCAGTTGTGACAGCTGCCTATACTTAGCTATGAATTCTAATTTTAGCTTATTCACTCTTTTTTTTTTTAAATTTTTTAAGGTCAGTATGAAGCTTTTAATGTTTCGTCTTTTTGTCACCTTGTAATTAATATTAGGGAGATTCCTAGACATGGCCGCATCACGTACATCGTGTCCTCTGTGTGTGGAGTACAAACCAAGAACAAAAAGTGAACTGCAGCCCATTAAATTTCACGAATGTTTTGTGTCCCGAGGAGATTCACTCATCGGCTTCAAGGAAGCCACTCTTGGCTACATTGATAGACATTATCAAGATATCGAGAGGAAAACGTACAAAGTTCCTGCTGCATTTTATTATCATCAAGATGAAAAACTGGACTTCGTTACTGATGCAAAATTAGACGATTTTTTGAAAAACTATAAAGGAAGGAATTTAACGGGGAAGAGAACACTCCACGAGGTATGGTATAATCGAACATTAGTGCTATCTTTGCAAATTTATCGGTGAACATGTTTCCATTAGACAGTGGTACACACACACACACCTATGCGCTGACACACACGCACTGCCATGGGAGTAAGAAAGATGGAATGGGAACTTACCTCCTTCCCCTGGAAAATTAGAAGTTTGTAAAAATTGAAAAAAAAAGTAATATCAACGTTTGGCAGTGCAAGTGTCAAATCCCAATCCCGTGTTCTAAGGCTATTTAGACTAATTTAGCTGAAATTCAGCAGGATCTACTGAAGTGCCATTTCCTGCAATCTGAGAGGCGTTTTAACCCCCCCCCCCTCCCAAAAATGTCTCTTAACGCTATTCGCCAAACAATCTAACTTAGCTGAAATTCAGAATGCTTCAGATACAAGGGATTTCCTGCAATCTGAAGGCATTCTTACTCAAAAATTTCCTCAGTGCACTATAATGCCAGCCGATGGTAGTGGTCCACTTAAAAAATGTCATTATTGCTTAACCACAATTGAATCCTTTAGGCCATCAGCCGCCCCCCCCCCCCTCCTGCCAGTGAAAAAGCTTGACACTTGACCTCATTTGACTTTTGTGACTCTTTGTGCTGTTTGGATAGGACTTAATAAGACAAACCAAGATAGGGGTTATGCTGCTAGTATGATGTACCTAACTCGAGTTAGTATGTGGCATTTTAGTGAAACTCAGATATTTTTTTTTCGACAACCATGCACACACACATACACACATACATGCCATTGTATGGTCGTTTGCTAGTGTATACAAAATGATCATTGCAGACAAAAAGATGGCGTAACATGATAGTGATTGCGTAATATCATTGCCAAGTTCCCAGGAATGAGGCGTGTATAAATATTCGTAAGTATACATGTATACCGTATATACTACGACGTGTGTCAGAAAAATAATGATTATGAAAGCGATGGGAATGACTTTTGAAAATCCGTGGATTTTCCAACTTGGATTAACATTGTGTGTGGCCAGCACAGCGGAACACTGGAAACTGTGTATCCATGTATTGGCAGCTAGGGAATCACTCATTTCAATTTTTTTCTGATTTTTCCTAGGTATTGGTAGATCGACGACAAAAAGAAGCTGTGGAAAGGGTCGCTGCGGCAATTCATTCATTTGGAAAGAAGCATGGAATGGCAATGTTCGTTTTAAGTGAATTCAACTTCAAATCTTTTCTGGCACACACTATGAAGAAAGATGAGGATGAATCCACTCTCAAAAAAGTTGAATTTAAAGAAATATATGACCTCCCAGGAGATCACGATATTCTCGTCATCAGCATGATGAAGGGAATCACAGTTGTGCAAGTGAAATCTGTAACAGCCTCGTCGAAACCTAAAACTAAAAGACAGCAACTTCAAGGTGCCATGAAACAGATAAAGAAAGATGAACATGCGATAAGAACAATGAACAGAGACTTAGATTTCATCGATTCGTTGCCGGTGCTGGGCATCGTCGCAGTTCCCAACCTCTCGGATGAAGACCTTGATGCTGCCAGTGTTTGTGACTCTCACAAGAAAATGATCCTCACCGGAAGTCATCTTCTTGATGAAGGTTGCTTTGACGAATGGTGGATGCAACAGCAACAGTTAGATAACGTTCCTCGGAGTAATGTAATGTCACTTCAAGATTATCGTGAGCTCTGTGGCCGATACGTCGGTCTAGCTTCTGCAGCCGTCAAATACCGCACCCTCTCTGATGCGGTCAGCCAATTGGGGAGCAAGGTAAGCGTCATGCAGCTTACCCCTGAACAGAATGACGTTCTTTGTGCAGAACCAAGACTGAATATTTTACTCGGAGACTACGGCACTGGGAAGTCTCTGGTTATAATCCGCATGGCGGATAAGTTATCACATGATATCGTTTACGTCATATCATTTTCGACGGTTTCAAGTGGCTCGGGGAAGATCCAGAAAGAGAAGGACAACAGCGTGTACTTACTTCAGAGATTTTCGACAAATAAGGACAGAGAAAACTTAAAAATCAGAAGTCTTTACGACCACTTAACGGAGATAGAAAGCTTGGAGGGTAACGAATATTCAAAACAACCGTTTCAATATCCTCTCCAGCTAACTGCGGACTTCCTGTGCGAAATAATGACAATTACTCTTAAAATGCATCCTTTGAAAGTAGTGCATTTTTTATTTGATGAAGTACCACTATGTATCGGTAAATCTAGAAGACAAGAGAGTGAAGAGACAAGCCAGGAGTGGCACAAATTTGAGACATTTTGCCAGAAAAATAGTGAAATGACAGTGTGGATGTCAATAGCAGCCTATTCATATGCGCTGAAGGAGGGCGAGGACTATTCATGTTTATACGAACATCTACCAACTTCTTTCGCAAAAAACGTTTTCAAAGAATGTATGAGGATGTGCAGAAATGGTTTCCGTTTGGTTCAAGCCGTCAGAGAATTTAAAGGAGATGGACTTTTTGCTGTCGCTGAATGTGGCAACGCAATTGACGGACCTTTTCCAATATGGTATGAGTTGACATCTTGCACTTGTTCCGAAACACCTTTGGGCCTTTCATGTCGTTGCACCGGACAGAGGTTAAAGATACCTCTGCACAGTATATTGGAGGAGGTATCTGGAACAGATTTGAAAGAAATAGCTGTAATCTTACACGATACATCCACTGCCATGACTCAATATTTAGCGAGAAGCGTAGAAGAGGCGTGTGAGTCTTTGAATGTGTCGGTAAACTTCAGAGTCAGTAGCGTTGCCCAGCCTAGATCTCCAGATCTCGAAGTGGGACACTGTAGCGATTCTCGTGATGGTGATATAACGCTGGTGGACTACTGGAGCTACAAGGGTAGCGAAGATAAGGTTGTGATATATATCGACCCGTATGGTGGTCCGTTGGTTTGGAATATCGGATCTAGATGGCACGGCTACCAAGACGTCGCGGGAGCGTTTTCTCGAGGTTTGGCTCAGATATTTTACGTGACGTGGCCCGAAGAAGAACAACGGCAATTCTGTCTTGATCTAGCTGATAATCTGGAGCAGTCAGCTCCATCGGAGGTTGAAGATCAGATGGGGAGGGATTTCAAGCTTGGTATAGCCAAGGCCATACGGAACGGACGTAAAGGTCATAAATGGGAGGGGAGGAACTTCGCGGACTACCTTGTTGAAAAACGGGTTATTACTCGACACAAAGCAACAGGGTCTTAGAATCTATAGCAAAGTTTGGAAATCAAAAGCCTTGTTTCAACCATCTTAAACAATTATTGTATCAGTCGGAAAACATATGCGGATAATAGCCTAAATGGAAAATGGTGATTTCAGTCTGACGGTATACAGTGTTAAAAATATAAATTGTAAAATGTAAATTTACAGAAAATAAAATGAAGAAATGCAAAAGGATCACAGAAATTTTCTCGTAATTAGTTTCCAGACGATTTCTGTAATTCTCATTTGTTTCTTTGTTTTAATTTCTGTACATTTGCAGACATTTTACAGTGTGGAAGAATTGTCTATCAACGATATCAATTTGGGGACGATATACCTGCTTTGAAATACTTTCTTTGGAAAAGGAACTTGAAAGTTGGAACAAGAAATTGCTCGGAGCAATGCGTTGTGTTTGCTGCAAAGAAGATGCCCGAGCCTTCAGTGCCAGGCACCTCAGCAGCCCCCCCCCCCAAAAAAAAACTGGGGTAGACGGATGGGCAATAGAAAGCGAAGTGACACAACACCCGACTTTTTTGCAATGGCGTGACTATTTGGGGGCAGGGGCAGAGTCCCCCCTCCCCAGAATTTTTGGGGACGAAATGGATAATGATAAAAAGAAAGGAGAGCAAAAAAAAAATAAATAAATAAACACGAGAGGAGGTAGAGATGATAAAGCTGAGTTGGGGCAAGGGATTGGGAAGCTGACTTCACAAGTGTGATCATTTTATGATATTTCAAAACCAGGACGAAACAGATCGAACATGATTGGAACAATTAAGGTGTTCATAAAGGTGTGACATTTTTTATTTAAGGTTACGATTGGACATACATGCCCCTGTTGCTTGTACGCAGTGTACGAGTATGCGACTAGGGGATGGAATGTGCAGCAGAACGGTCGGCATATTTATTTCACAATGGCAACGCGCATCCCCGAACAGGCAATCAAAACCTTAGATATTTATAACGTCATAGATTCTGGAAACAATGTTCCTTTATTTTTTTCCAACCCTAACGCTGACAAAAAAAAACCAAAAAAAAAGTATTGGTTGTCAATGCCAATTAAGGCTATTGCCAATAAAAATCAATATTCTGTCATAATACTACTTTTTTAAAACTGCCATAGTTCCTTATCCATGGGTCAGATTTGTTTTAAACTTGATAAGGTTGTCTGTTATTAACAGGTTCACGACCCTGTGAAATTTAATGCTTATCAATAGAGAGGAAGGGATAATTGTTAACTATAAAACAATAATAATAGCCTAAACACCATTATTGTGGTTATTATAAACTACCGTACAAGTATATATTGATCTACATTGTGCAATAGCAGGTGTTTATTCTCTCGCACACAGTTAACTCAATGGGATTGCTCCCTACAGTACTGCATTTGTAACTTAGTGAGTAACTTCTAGTGTGGGGGGCTAATAAGTTGTCCCGAGAGAGAGTCTTGGTATGGGAGGTCATGGGGTCAGATAGAAAAGCATGTAATGGAATGTTAATGGGTTTATGAAAAAAATGAAGAAAATAAAAAAACCATCTGTTCTGTCATTTATTTGGATAATATCAATATCCAGAGGAACAGCTGGTAGCAGAACAAGGTTTCTTAACAATCAAATTGGAGTGCTTTCAATCATATTTCACAATGTCGGAAAAGATGGAGGAAGGAAAAATATTGCGGAGGAATCGTAACTTAGGGTCAACTTACCAGGACTTTGAGTGTGTTAAAAGCTACTTGTAACAAGGAAGAAATATCCTGGTGGTTTACGAAGAATTTTGAGGTAAATATGGCAGACAAGCTGAGTTCAGATGAGGAAAGGTTGAGTTATTTGATTCAACTAACAACAGGCAAGACTAGAAGCAGCATTGATTACTTGCGTGTTTCTTGGAGCTCAGAGATAATGTTGACTGATTTCATACCGTACTCATACTGTACTTGATGTGTGGGTTGTATGGCCTGGGCAGGTGATCCCTATTGCTTTTGGTGGACATAAAATGTCGCAGTCATTTTAGGTCACCAAAATAAAGGTCATTTTGGGTTAACGGCTTGTGGTGTATCAAGAAAAGTAACTGCAGTTGATCTTATACTTGTCATTTGAATAATTCATGTTTGTTGTAATACAACCATGTAGCAAGGAATCACAAAGCCTTTTGGCTTTCTGGTTATAAAAATGTTTCACGACCAGTGCATGGAACAAGCTCATGTTTTACTCTTATGGCATTCCCTTACAAAACATTCCAGTCGGGTTCTGTGTCGCTCTGTTGCCTTAGGTAATGTTCCACGGCCTACTCCAATTTTCCATTATTATTTTCAAGACTAAAGTGGGTCATTATCAACCAATCATAAAAGTGGTGACTAAAGGAATATTCAGCCCCCAATTTGCCAACTGTTCTAAGAATAAAAGAAACAGTTCACATACTTCATTATGATTCTTGTATCATCTCAGCCCATGACATTTGTATTACCATTTTTTAATTAACTGAGAAATTGCCAGCATGAGATCCTAATTTCCAGGTCTCGTACAATGATGCAGCTTCGAGCACCCGGAAGTGTTGACTCCGGCAGTCTGGAGAGTTTGAAAAGTAAAACATTTTCTAGGATGCGCCCCAACCGACGGCGGCGGCCCTCCGCCTATTAGATAGGTCTGCCGGCACTTAGCGCCATCCAATTCCTTTATTCTCAGTCTCAACCTATCTGATTTGTATTATCGTTTTTCATTCACTAATGTTTATCTCATTAATCGAAAAATTTCAGGCATGAGATCCTTATTTCAAGGCTGGGTGCATGCAGCTTGGAACATCGACGAAGTGCCATTGCTGGCCATCTGGAGGGTGCGCAAAGTAAAAAATTTCCTGCATTCTGCACCAACCGATGGTGACGATCCGCCATATAGACAGTCCTGTTGGCACTCAGCGCCCGCCAATACTTTTATGTCCTGTAACCTTAATTTTAGGCCCATGGCGCAAGTGTAAAAAAAAGTCAATATTGCACCGTGATTGGGCAACTGAGAAGGGCAAAAATGATCATTTTAGGCAAAGGGGAGAGGATGTCCCATCCCTTTAGACCTCTCCTAATGCTACGTATCTGCAGACTGGCTGATTTGAAATTCTGGCCTAAGCCCTGGGAGGGGACGCCTTCTTCTCTTATACCCCTCAACCAGGACGACGGTGAGACGGTCAAG
Source organism: Stichopus chloronotus (assembly GCA_021234535.1). Lineage (NCBI taxonomy): Eukaryota > Metazoa > Echinodermata > Holothuroidea > Aspidochirotida > Stichopodidae > Stichopus > Stichopus chloronotus. Next base: position 29,595,834 of record CM037832.1, on the reverse strand, counting down.
AATAGGGACGATGAGTTGATTCTGCCCCTCACAAAAAATAAATAAAAATCCTGGTTTAGCCCCTGCTTTTTTTTCAAAGAGAAATGCAAATAGACTATGAGAACCAGGCTATTTGCCACGGCCACTAATAGCAATTTCTTTCGAAAATGAGAGAAGCCTACTTCTTGTCAAACTGACAAAATCCAGCACTTGAATCTACTTCTGAAACACTGGACCTTAATATCAGAGCATCCGCCATTGTCCAAGCATTGTTTCCAAACAATGCAACTTTGGCCTACAGGAGGGCCCAACTCCGTTTTGTACTTGCTAAACCAGGATTTCAAAGAAAAGAGTTTTTTGACAGTTGGGTCTCCCATGAATACGTTTTTATTAGATACACCCACTCTGAGATTGAATTCGTTTTACTGTGGAACACGCATTTTCAAACAACAATAATACCAGTATACCACATATATATCCAAATGTAAAATATTAAAAGGGTTTACTGATGAAACTCCTAGATATTTGAATATGAGTGCGTTTGATAATAATAATCCATATCACGTCATTTTCACCTGAAATGTTGAATCTACGAACTCTCATGTTTTCCCCGGTGTTTCAGTTGGGCTTCTGTTTGTCCGTGAGTTTAATTGCTCAACTGAGCACGCCTCCCCCTTTCTGGCTACCGTAGGTGTCGGTCTGGGGCATGTACAGGATAAAGTTGCTGCCTTTCGTGATCCTTAAAAAAGAATTATCCATGTGCCTTTTCAGTTAACAACACCAAATTTTCGGGTTCCTTTAACAGTACTGACTGAGGCCACGTACAAGATGAAATTGCTGCCACACCCATAAGACAATTGATGAGCTCTGTTTTACATTTTTAAGTAAAATTTATCCACAGTTTTCAGCTGAATAAATGCATTTTGAACCCGCATTGCTTCAAAACTTGAAAAGCCATACCTCAAAACTGGTAATAGATATAAAGGCAATTTCAGCGTATTGTCATTCCGTGTTTCATTCTGCGTCATGCATTCTGAATGAAGCTAGTTCTTCTAATGCATGTCACATGGTATTACCAGTGGCGGCGCTACGGGGGGGGGGGGGGGGGTATGAGGGGCATTTGTCCCTCCAGATTGTTTCCTTGCCCCCCAGTTGCCCCCCCCCCCCCAGTTGCTCTCACCCTTCCCAATCAGATCTTGTACTCATCCAAAATTAATTTAATCACAAAACTATGTATTGGGATTGGACTGAATAAGAACAGCTTCCGGGGAACCATGATTGATAAATGCCAGAATTTATGTTACACAGGCTGCCAGTTTTCATATCATGCCCATAGCCACTTCAACAGTAGGCCAGCCTGGTCAGACCAATTTTCTCTGGAATGTTTACCGTCCAGCATAAGGGAAGGGCGGGTAGGTGGTTGTTTTCCTAAATATAGGAATGTCGTTGTTGAATTGAACTGTCAAAGAATATTGGTAAGTACTGCACATTTTTATAGGATAAAGTGACTGGACTGGAAGTGTATGTATCCTATGTGTGTGTGTGTGTACTCGGTTGTACCGCGTAAATGTGAAATGGTACTCCCAAAGAAAAATGGTACTCCCAAAGAAAAAAAATAATAATATACTTCTATCGGGGCTTAATTTTCCACCCAGAGATATGCTAAAACCTCAGAGCTTCCGAGGGCTTCACCTCCTCGACCCCCACCGGGACTTTGCCCCTGGACCCCCAGGAGCCCTAAGGCTGGCCCCTGGACCCCGCCCGCAAGGCTGCGCGCGAAAATCTTTGCCCCCCCCAACATTTTCCTCTGCCCTTAGTTTGTCCCCCCAAGTCTGACAGTCTGGCGCCGCCACTGGGTATTAAGAAAAATCATTATTATATAGTCGTGAATAAAATTGCCCTCTTCTCGGTGCTTTGGTTCTTCAAATGAATTACGGAATTTTTCCTGCAAAGGATTCGAAATGAATTGACAGCTGAATGCTCAATCATAATAAATCACATGAAACTCTGTTAAAGGGAAATAGGGCGTTTGTTTTACAGAAAACATCCACATTTTTAAAACCAATGTTTGTGTATGCAGAATGACAGATTATTCAAAATAAGGAAGAACAGTAGTCTTTTTTTCAAGAAATAAGTTTCTCACAGGTAGAAACTCAGTCATTTGTTGCTCAACACTAATTTGTTCACCCAAACTTTTCAAAATTCAAATGATGCACTTTCCATTACTCATCACATGCATAATGTTTTGAGGAGATGAAGCTTTGTCAGATGTTTATTGATGAGACTGAATGGTTTAATAATGACTACAGCTATTTCTGTAATACGTCATGTTGGTGTATTCTAAACGCCCTATTTCCCTTTAAACTTGAGAATTGAAGGGAATTCATGGGCTTTCTGTCGATTGAATGCTGTTTTGGGCAAAATATAGCTGAACCACCCGTCAAACTAATGTACTTTGTGGAGAATACAGGTAAAAGTGGCTTGGAGTGAGAAACCCTGCTGAACAACAAGCCCCCAAACAAGAAGAAAACATCCTTCAATATGAGAGTTTGATTTATAGTGGGTCACACATACGAGATGAGAAAACTGGGTCACCCAAAACTTAACATGATCCCTTATGCTAGTTCATGCATGGCTCTTTTTCCCTTATATGTAATATCATGTTTGTTGTTTAGAAACTTATAATTTTCCAGCTTATACAACCTGCTAATGCACATGTCAGCAACGTCATGAAAAAAAATTCTTATAACAGAAGAAGACGAGAATTGCACGATTTTGTGTACCAAATTTAAAAATAAATTAAAGGGACGGCTGCTTATTCCTTTTGTTTCTGGCAGCTGAGCATTCTGAGGCAATTGCTCGCTAATGAACGTTTGGCTGTTTTAAAAGTTTCTATTCATAATCTTTGGGGATATATTCTACTTGATCATTTCACAGTCGTCGGGGACCACAAGGACCCGGCTGACTGGACTGTGATCACTGACTTAGCCACAGACTAATTACATCCTACAGTCAGTCAAATATGTCATTAGAGGCACCATCCTGACTAGTTCAAAGTTTGCTGTGTTGGAGGAAGACTTCACAGAGGAGAACGTATAGTCTCCTTCACAGTTACCTGTCTGTCTTGTCGTCTGTCTGTCTGTCTGTCAGTCAAATATATTTTATGGTATTTGCAGAACGGATGTTCCTTTTCACTGCAACCCGACAGCGTGATTCACTGGCACTACCGTACAATAAGGTCATTGGGGTTTGTGAGGTGAAAATCACAAGACCATCCGGTGACTATTATGTTCACTTCTATTGTTGTGACATAACGACAATGAAGCCAAGTTATTCTCGATTGTTTTAATGACTTCGTCCATAGATTGCGCCTCGCTAGCCGGAAACATCTGCAAAACCGGTGATCAAGTGGTATGGGAATAGTGACGTGCTGTGCAAAGGATGTTTGTGTAAGAACTATTAACTTGTCGAAAATGTGATGAACTTTGTCAATTCTCAATTCGTAAGGAAATACATCTTAAGTGTTTGAAACCCTCAAATATTACTGCACCACGAATATAAGGTGTAAACAATGCACAGCATGATGTACACGCCATAACAAATAGCCTACTGAAGGGGCGAATGGCCTTCCAGTCAGTTGGAGCCCGCGAAAACTATCAACAGAACGAATTTGATTGTGTCATAAATGTCGGAGTCGTCTAACATGTAGGCTGTTAGAACAACAACTTATAAAAAGACTGTACTTGTTAGCCTAGCCATTCCGACTTTCTGTCTGAGTGATTATCACTGATTTGGGGCATTTGGCCCTCCCTTGCAGTTTAACTTGTTATGTTATGTATGTTCATGACGTAGCAAATTTATCATTTGATCAAAAGTTCGAAGAGGACACCTATGGCAACCTTATATCAGCAAGATATTGACGTTATCAAAAGCGTTTTAACTGAAATCTAAATTTAAGTTATTCACGAAATTGATCACATTCCAGTAGAACAGACCTTCCAACTGCAAAGTCTCCGAACACATATAGGAAAGTTTTGTACAAAAACAACGATGATTGGCTCAGTTTACACCAAAATTTCTAAATTGTTCTAATCAAGGTAAGCCTAATCAAATATGCTTCAGAATGATATATTTAGGTGGAAGCAACCGATGAGACGCGATCAAAATACATGATTTTTGACAATTTTAAAATTTTGTGACGTCATAATTTGGGGGAATTTCCCCAAAATAATGCGTCATTCATGTCACAAAAATGCAGTTTACGAAAAAATTATAGACCCAAATAAAATCAGCTCTTTTCCTCCTGCTACCTATGACATGCAGCTACCAGAAACGCGTTTAGCCATTTGATATATTTGTGTCTATAAGTATAAATCCTTCAGTTGAATTATGTAAATTTGGGGTGAAAAGAACATTTTGCTTAGACATCATTCCCATAAATTAATGATTTACGGCAAACTTAATGGGTGTGCCCAATAAAAAAAGTATCCACTGGGTGTGTTATAGTACAAACATAACAAATCCAACTTAGCCAGACCTGAAAACACAACCCGAGTACTACATTAGCAAAAAACCGATCAGTGCACCATGCGCCCACACACTGTAACGCGTTTGTGAGGTTTATGATCGAAACTTTTCGATATGCAGATTCAAGTGCTGAGTGTAATCATGTTAAAGGGGCATCAAGCAAAGAAGAAATTTGATTGATGATTTGATGATGTCTACCCCGATAGTAACCATCCGCATTAAAGAAGAACAAACTAGTGGGCCGTACTTTCGATAATGAAATATTTCTGTTGAATGAGAGACAAAAATGAAGTGAATACCACCACTAAATTTCATCGAATTACTATGTTGCTTACTTAGGTTATCATAGATAGGCTATTGCAATTTCGGAAAGTTCATAAAAATTAACAAGTAGGCGTATACACGCTTCCATTCCGTGCAATTGTGGAAAGTAGGTGTAAGTGTAACGTCATAATTTTCTTCTCCTGTTAACATACTGGCCAGGGCCTTTTTTAACATACATGCTGGAGGGCCATGGCCCCTCCAGTCCCATGATACTCGGCCCCTCCACTTAGCTCATTTGCCCCCCCCCCCCAGTATGGTCCCTTTTCTTTCTTGAATTTTTTTGTTTTCACGTGTGAAAACAAATTTATGCAGCCACGGGAAAGTACAAACTACTTCACTCAGTGACTATAGCTTAGAGTACACTGTAAAAAATTGCCCCGAACATTGATGTACAGAACTTAGAGGAGGGTTATTTTTTTTTTTTTTTTGAAGCGGCACCTTTTCGTTGGAAAAGAAACTATAAACGAGTCAATGGACATATTTTTCGGTGCGTGAATACGTTCGTTATAAATCATATGCCCCTGCAACTGCAAATCTTTTCCGCATGACTGACTCAAGATCGGCTGGATTCGCTGGCTGTCCCTTCCATCGAGAGTGAGGAGGCATGGTCACTCGATATAGATGGAGTAATCGATACGTTTGCTGGCAAGAAGACCAGGTTCAGTAAATACAAGCTCTAGCCTTTCCGAGTTCTAGGGAAGTTGGATACCAGTTGTCCATATGGCACATGGATTTACAACACGGGTGGAAATATCAGTGCTGGGAAGTATACACCTTTATGTTAATTGGACGTTGGTCATTTGTTCTTGTTATACTTTCAATCTTTTAATGATTTCTAGCTTTGCAACATTTTTTGTTCCCACTTCATTATGACAAACAAGGCGGACCAAAATATGTCTATGAACACAGATTGACCCCAAAATCTCAGGCAATAAAGTCACCACGAAATGTTCCATTTACGGCTTAGATTGCACCAGAGAGCCTGTAGAACCCCAGAACTTCCAGGGCCCTAAGGAGGGCCCTGGACCCACACCTTGAGGACTTCGCGCTACGCGCTCATGATGTGCACTTCTCCACAGCAGCCACAAGCCCTTCCTTGGCTGGACCCAGGGGCCACCACGATTCAGTAGGCTAGCTAGGTAGCCTATAGGTTTCTACACCGTATAAATTTCGATGGACGGAGAAATTAGAGAAAAAAAGATGAAAAAAATAAGGATGATTTGATGAATTTACTTATAAGGTATGGGAGACTCATTTTGGCAATCTGGAGAGCATTATTCGAAGAAAAAAAAACACTCTTCATAAAGTTCTTGGTGACTTATGGTGGTTCCGTTTAGATGGTCCCTTTTTCAAATGCCCCCCCCCCCTAGAAATTTCTTAAAAAAGACCCTGATGCTGGCAGTACACTCCTTAATTGATGCTGTTGGGGGGGGGGGGCTGCGTGATCCCTTTCAGATAACAGTACCCATCTCTGAATGTCAAAAGTGTATAACTTGGGAAGGAAGCAGTATTTATAAGTGCAGCTTTGGACAGACTCACTTCTTTTCGGGTTTGTTTACAACCATGTACGTAAACCAGGCAGGTGCGGTGATGAGCAAATTTTACCTGTAGCCTAACGTATCAATTATGTGGCGTTAATGGAACTCCGTACGTTCGTATGCGCATTTCCATGCCGTGTAATTCCCCTCATGTGACTTGTCAATGGAAAACATCGACAACAAACGTGGATCAGCGAAAGTCAGTTCGAATCGGCATGTGAGCAGTCACCGTGAGAATTATTTCCCTGTGCGATTTCGATGCATCACCGTGGTCTCAATTACTTCAGTTTAGAATTGGCCAAAAAAACCGATTACTGACCAAGGATCAACATGGACAGGGAGAGGTACTGTTGTTTGTTCAGATTGACGTTAAGCCTCACTCCAGGCTATTATCGCTCAGGCCTAGATCAGGCGACTGTACAATGTAACTGTTGTGTCAGGAAGTTCTTGTTTTCGAATATTGTTGGGTCAGCTGTATGACAGTATGAAAAATGACTGTAACGTTACTAGTCTGTAGTGTAAGTTCAGCATTCATATTCAGGGATTCTCAGAAGGGATACATATCAGTATACGCACAAACTCCTTGCCTATAGTAGACACAGATCTATATGAAAGCAAACTCAGTGAGGGTTCTTCCAAGCATGGAAAATTACCTCGGGCTTATCAGACAAAATCCCTCAGTCGATCCAAACACGGTTGTGCAGAGCTGGGTCATATTGCCTGGGAAAGCAAAAGAAACATGGTGTCAATGCCTTGTGCTACAGTCACAGAATATGCCAAACTGTATTTTGTGTTATAATATGTAACCTGTAATGATTTACCCTTGATGTATGATATGATTGATCAGGTGGAAACTCATCTCATAAACTATATGGGCCCTTACCAACGAAGTTTGATCTCTTACCTACCATCTAGAAGCTATCCTTCAACTTTTGACAACATTTTGGTGATTTAAGTTTTGATGTTGTAATCTTAGATTTTGATGGGAGACACAAATGCAGACCACATGGAGCCCTATATCTATTGTGGCAACTTTGACCTTCATTGACCAGGCCGGGTTGTAGTCAGAGGTCAGCCTCTGCCTCAAAGTGTCAAATCTGCAGGAGTGGCCTCATGCAAGGCGGCCATACATAGTGTTACAAGCCTCTCTTCAAAGATGGCCTCCGCCTTTGCCTGCCAGGGCTTGACAGCAACACTGTCATGTACTTTGAGGTCTTGGAGTTGTTGAAGCAAACTTTTCAAAGTGAAATTTGACATTCAACCTGATCTTGCATTTATACCAGTGAGGTATTTGGGAGTTAAATTTACATGATCATTTTGGTTTTAAGAAGTACAGCTGAGTAAGATTTTCACTAATTTGACCTTAAATTTTGACGAGATCCAAAATTTCAGATCATGGGTTGATCGCCATCTTCCAACATTGACTTTCATGGATGCTGCAGTCTTGGAACGTTATATACACATACAAACTTTCAGTGCGAAATTTGACCTTTGACCTCAATATGCATGTCAACATTTTTAGATAAAATCTTATATACCAGTGATATTTTTGAAGGTTTCAAGAAAATAGTCATTTTGTATTAAGAATTGCAGCCTAAATAAAATTCTAATGTGACCTTTGACATCTGACCTCAGATTTTTATGGGAAATACAAAGTATCTATACTTCAGACCATGGGGCACCTATATGTCTACCAGATTTGACCTTCATCAACACATGCAGTTGTGAATGCAAATTTTGGAACCTTTAATTTTCATACACTAGACACACATCCTTGCACATGTTTTTGGCCCTGAACTGTGAGGGGGTGTTCCAATTCACATTACTGTTCCACATATAGACACCTGAGAACTTTGCTCATAGAAAGGCGGCCAGATAGCCAACTCAACGATTACACAAGGGTATACATTGTGTAATGCACTTGTGTATGAATTGAGAGCAAGCACGTACAGTACAACCTGTCCTTGTATTTCCATTTATGTTGCAGCTATGATGTACACCGTACTTTGTGAATGCTGTACATACAGCCTCAAGGTGCTATTTAAGCAGTCTGCTATTGGTGTACTGTATCTTTCTGTGTTGTATGTCAGTTGTACTTGTAATTCTATTTTTTTAAATACATACTCCATTTGTTAATGGCCAATTGCTCAGTTAGCCAATGATATTTATTTTTGGCTATTTTTTATATCCTTGCTGAAGGCAAAAGTAATCAATGCGATGGTGATGTCGTGTGTGTGTGAGTTTGTAGTGTATGTGTGTATGTGATGCCTTGTTTGTAAACACGAAATCTCAAGAAGGGTTATCGTGACTCGTGACTTGGTGTGTGGCTTGGTCATATTGAGTAGATGATGTTTATTGTTTTATTGCTGTCGAAGGTCGGTTGAGGTCGCCAGATGTTAAATTGTAAAACCTTTGTAAACACAGTTTCTTAAGAAGCCTAATCTTGACTAATTTCATACTTAGTATGTGGGTTAGTATGTGGGTTGGTTATAGTGAGTGGATAATCTGTTGTTTTGGTGCAGGTCAAAGGTCATTTGAGGTCACCAGAGGGCAAACTGAAATCTTTGTAAATTACACTGTATACACTATCTCGAGAAGCATAATCTTGACTAATTTCATACATGGTATCTGTGTTGGTCATAGTGTGGGGTGCTTTCTCTAGAATGATAAGGTTTTTGAATTTCAAAATTGGTATGCACATATTGTACTGTGTTCTTCATGAATATTGGCAAGGAATTGCAAAGTCCTTTGACTTTCTTCTTAAAAATATCACAAATGAAACATTAAAAGCTAGGAGGCTCTTAGGAGGTCTCTTGGGGTCTTGGTAAAACCAGGAGAGTTGAAAGGTCTGACATTTTATGAATTCACTAATACAGTATTTATATATTTGCTACATTTACATATCGTACTCTAGGGTCTTTATTTTCATTTGAAGAGGTCATGGAATGCGGACTTAAATGCTGTAAAACTTTTTTTCTAAGTATATGGACAAATTGGTATCCGAAACTACCTTTTAAGTACTAATTGTGACTTCATCCAATTTTATGCAATCAAAGTTTTGAGTTTCACAGTTGGAAGCTCCTTTTTGAAAAATCTGTTTCTGTAGGACGTCATATGATGTCATATTAGGAGCAGATTCATGCATGAGCTATCTCTTCACAATAATTGAACATACTTTTACTTGCACATGCTTTCATGAAATTTGTTTGAAATTTGCACGTTTCTTGGGTACAGTAGTGGGCCATTTGATGTATTCAGGATTTTGGGTACAAGGTCCCATCTGGGCCTTATGGCCCACTTTATGAAATTGTGCAAACTAGTCATTTCTACAGATTTCCTGCCCAATCTGTTTTGTTTGTCACAGTGATGCATTGTTAGTTGTACCTTCAGGGTGTTCATGAATTTTTTATCCAAGCTCATACAGTAGCCCTGCGGCCCATTTTATGAGATTCTGCAAAAAGTTGTTCTCCCACAGATTCTCTTGTGATGATTGGACAGAATGGTACTCTTTAGTGATGCCTTTAGGTTGTTCAGAAATACTGTGTCCAAAGCCCAAGATGGATCAGAGGGCCCTTAGACCCAAAATTTATGTACATGCTTAAGTTGTCACTAACAGACTATCATAATGACAAACCTTCGATACAGTGTACACATGTATGACAATCTGTAGGAGGAGAAGCATTTTGCAGAATTTTGTGCATAATCTGTATAATACATGAACAAAACCTTTGAAACTACACATGGCAATTACCTCATATTTAGTACGTAGGAAACCCTTGGGATGTAGATATGCACTATTGATTTTGTAAATGAGCTTATGCATATTAATGAGGGGCGATGCTAAGTCCAAAAATCTTGAAAAGTTCATATTTCAGTTGTATTTTGGTGGAAGGAGCTGAAATCCAGTATGTACAGTAGATGAAGAATAGAAATCTAAGCATTCACTTTTTAAACTTCTGGTGACTGCTGATTTGCATAAATGGAGAGCACTGTTACAGTATCTTTTGTCATAAAAAAAAAAAATGCTTGTAAACATGAAAACTCTGAAACTATGCATGGGGCTTATTTCGTTCTTGGTCCGTAGATGACCGAAAACCTTGAAATGTGCATATCTCATTTTTTTTCAATATGGTCATGAATATTCTATATCATAAATATGAAGTCAGCTGTGTAAAATGTATTAGTAGAAATAACCTTCTTAATGCAATATTGAAAAGTTTAACGATTTTCAGTCATCTTGTAAATCATGGCAATCATTCTGTTCTTATTAATACTGTATGGCACTTGGATCAAGTAACACAGAAATAGCACTGGAACCACAATACCTTCGGGTTTCTGGTTACCAAATTTAGCTGCATGTTGTTGGTCATTTTCAATGGAATTAATACGAGTTTTAAAGTGTGTATCCCAGATGGGACTGGCATACTCTAACTTTGGTCTGACAAGAGTCTTTTAAGCTGTCTCTTTTGTAGAAGGTGAACAGTTCCACAAATTTCTTGTTCTTCTCTGCGAGTGCGGCCTCTGTATCCATATACCTGAAACTTGTCTTTTTCTATCCTCATGACAGACCTGAATTTTCCAGGGGGAATGATACTCTGACCATCGAAATGTCCCTTCATGCCTCAAACAGAAAAAGGCTTTGTGATAGACTGAGAGGAAAAGGCGTTGCCAAGGGAACGATGGTGTTTTTGAAGGGAGGAGAAGAAGAGCTGAGGAATGACACAGACTATTGTCCAGTGTTCCGACAGGTGAGCCTCATTGTGGGGCAGCACAGAGAGGCACTTACACAAATTGGACAACTGTGTAATTGCATCATTTATCGATAACATGTAATGGGGCACTATATGATCTCTGTGGCTGCTAGATGAATTACTGTACTGTGAAGTACATGTTCTTCCATGTACCTGTTCATTATTGACTTTACTTGCTGCCCCTTCAAGATCCTGTAAATGTAACCTTACCATTTATTCTACCAGATTCTGTGAATCATTCCCCAAATTTTACCATTATGTAATTTAAGTGGTGATTATAGGGAAAAAAAGATGCTTCTTAAAATTGGGAAACATCAGGAATAAATAACAATATTGAAGACAAGTGCTGGAAAAATGTTCATTTCTTGACAAGGGAGTGTAAATTTTTATTACTCTTGTAACATTACTGACAAAAAAGGGTACATTTTCCTCAAGTGCCAAAATTTCTCGGTAAAATGCACAAAGTTTCCTCCAGATGCACAAATCTGCCCAGAAGGAGCATCCTGGCTTTCTGACTTTTTCCACCCATTGAAGATTTTTGTCTCTCATGGAAAAGAAAATTTGTCACTTCTTAGTGCACTGGTCCAAAAATAAAATTGATCGTTCTGACATTTTTGTCATACTTGGGGTGAGTGCTGTCAGAAAATATGTCCCTTTACACAAAAAAGGGTGGTGATAGCGGCTTAATTATTTGTTTTGCTTAATTTTGTTTTTCAGAGCAAAGGTCACTGTGCCGTCAGTCTGTATTCTGTATTTGAAGTAGATTTTCCACACTGTAAATCCAGGAAAAATTTTATCACTGGTGTTAACACTGAACTGATGCTAGGACTTGTAGATACATTGTGTATGAAGAACCTGCTTCTTGAAATGTTTAGTAAGGACCTTGGTAAGGTTTTGAAATGTCTACCAAAATGTGCCTCACAAGTAGAAGTTCCAGTGGATTTACAAGCAAGCATTCTTTGAGTTTGTAACATCTGATTTGGCATATACTGTATGCTTGAATCTGGCTTCTCGTTTACCTTCAGATATCAGGCTTACATCTGAACTTTATTGGTGCAGTTACGGTAGTTATATCCATTAGTATTCTACTGGCATAGGTAAAGATTAGTCACAACTTTATGAAGCCTTAGTACTGTCCATTTGTTTCACTGCAAGAGTTATCTGTTATCCTTTCTACATTTGAGGGATTTTAGTTCCCCCACTCATATGAGTTTCAGATTTTTTTACCTCTTGTTGAATTCACAAACATTTTTCTGTCGGTGGTGTTTCCTTCAGTTATCCTTAGTGGACTTGTCGATGTCTGAAACGTTTTTGACTTGCAAAAGCCTTTGGAATGATCTTACTGTCCACTGTAGTACAATTTTGTGGTTTGGATTGTCAACTCTTACCCTAAGTGACAGGGATTCATGGCTCAGGCTGTGGAATGTTGGACTCTAAGGCAATTTTTGCTCAGTCGGTAGAATGTTGAATTCGCACCAATTCCAAGCTCAGTCGGTAGAATTTGGGACTGGTATCAATTTCTGCTCAGTTGGTAGAAATGGAGGAGTGGCATCAATTCCTGCTCGGTCAGTAGAATGCAGGAGTGACATCAATTTCTGCTCAGTCAGTAGAATGCAGGAGTGGCATCAATTCCTGCTTAGTCAGTAGAATGCAGGAGTGGCATCAATTCTTGCTCAGTCAGTAGAATGCAGGAGTGGCATCAATTCCTGCTCAGTCAGTAGAATGCAGGAGTGGCATCAATTTCTGCTCAGTAGAATGCAGGAGTGGTGTCAATTCCTGCTCAGTCAGTAGAATGCAGGAGTGGTATCAATTCCTGCTCAGTCAGTAGAATGCAGAGTGGTATCAATTCCTGCTCAGTCAGTAGAATGCAGGAGTGGCATCAGTTCCTGCCCAGTCAGTAGAATGCAGGAGTGGCATCAATTCCTGCTCAGTCAGTAGAATGTAGGAGTGGCATCAGTTCCTGCCCAGTCAGTAGAATGCAGGAGTGGCATCAATTCCTGCTCAGTCAGTAGAATGCAGGAGTGGCATCAATTTCTGCTCAGTAGAATGCAGGAGTGGTATCAATTCCTGCTCAGTCAGTAGAATGCAGGAGTGGTATCAATTCCTGCTTAGTCAGTAGAATGCAGAAGTGGCATCAATTCCTGCTCAGTCAGTAGAATGCAAGAGTGGCATCAGTTCCTGCCCAGTCAGTAGAATGCAGGAGTGGCATCAATTCCTACCCACTCAGTGGAATATTGGACCAGCATCACTTACTGCTCAGGAAGAAGAGTACATGTATGACTCCCATCAATCTGGTTTCATTTTCTCCACATTTGTCGAAGTCCAGTGTTACTTTATTAGCAAACACTTTACTGTACATAGGGTTGCATCAAAAGGTACTACTCATACCAGTAAAGTACTCATACCAGTAATAATTGTATACTTTTCTTTCCATTAGGAATCTTTTTTCCACTGGGTTTTTGGTGTAGAAGAGAGTGAATTCTTTGGAGCAATTGATGTCGCTACAGGAAATTCATTCCTATTTTGCCCAAAGCTGCCAAAGGAGTATGCAATCTGGCTCGGAAGGTAAGGAGGTTTCTTTTTTTTTTTGTCAAGCTTTTTCAATCATTGAATCTTGTCCACAAATTGTGGTTAAGATCTAAAGTACATTCTAATTAATAATTTGCAATTATGTGAGTCTGTGAATAGTTAGAACTAAACAGTCCTTATCAGTGAAACTATCAGCACCACCAGTCTTTGTGTCTTTTTGAATCGTGCACTGAACAATGTCCAATCTTAAATTTAAAGAGAGCTCCCTCTCAGAAACGCCGGTTTTGCCTTTGCTTCAATCACATGTGCCAGATTTGTGACATGTGCCATAATTTAATAACATGTACCTGGTCAAGTCAGATGGTGAGACTCAACAGCATTGTCAGTGCAACAGTCTGTTTAATATATGAAATGTGCACATCATTTATGAACAGAGAGTGAAAAAAAGAAAATGCCGGAAGTATGTCTCCGCTTAAAGAGTTTATCGTTAAAGCAGGTTTTGTTGAACTAGTTTTTTATGTTGGCTTTCCCTAGTCAACCCTTGGTCGAATACTTCCTGCTGTGTAATGTTTTGTTGTGCAATTACTGCAGCTATGGATTTAAAAGGAAGGAGCTACAGTTTGCTGTAGCTGTCTACTGGATTTGCTTGTTGCTGTTGTAATATTTGCTGCACATTGCTCTTGGCTAAAGAGTTGTTGACAAGGTCAGTTAAATAAAGGGACCTCCTGATACTGAATAATTGGTTCAGATTTCTGGCTTTCATTGTTTGTGAAAGACTAAATTTACCCAGTCATTATGCAGAAATAAAATACAATTGAAACAAACATGGTATGACAGTATCGCCATTAGTAGACAGACCTACTTGGATATCAACACAGTAACATTAAAAATAATCTCTTGCATTGGCCCCAATTGTAGCATGCTACAGCTAGGATAATTTACCAGTTGTTCTCATTTTCCTACTTGCATGATCAACTGCCAAGATTGTCATGATGAATCAAAGCCACTGAAAATTATTTTTTCCTGCTAAATTAGTCAGAAAACTGATTAATTTAGCAGGAAATTTTAGACAGGCTGTGGGAGGGACTAGACGCAAGTGGTTAGGAGAATTGAAACTATCTGGGGTGATGAGCTTGTGCTTTTAAATGTGAACAAGGCCTTTACTTCTTCATCTTTTCAAAAAACATTTTGAAAGCTGAGCAGTTTTTGTCCTTGAGTACGGTGCATGTACTTTGAACAATAGTAAGTATTGTACGTTAGCACGAAGGGCGTCAAACCAATGTGTTCTTGTTTACTGCCTGTGTAACATACCCATAGTCTGGGTGTAGGGATTTTTAAATCATTTATGCTGGTGAAACTTTGGTATGATCATTTTCCTCTTTTTATTTATTTCTAGGTCTTTTCCTGCACAGGTTGTTTACATTTCAGTAGTTTGAATTTCATAATCATGGTCTCTCAACTCTCATTGCCCTCGCACAAGCTCAATGTATACTGTAAATAATATTAACACATCAAATTTACATGAAGCATAAAACTAGTGATCCAAGTGTGTCATTTAATGCCCGCTTTTCTACGTATATGCTTGAAATGGAATACTGATATCCTTAAGGTCAATAATGATTTAATTTTTATGGTCATTATTTGGCTATTGTTTTCTCTGATTTTTTTAGAATTTTGCCAAAGGAGCATTTCAAAAAAAGATATGACGTCGATGAAGTTCACTACACTGAAGAGGTAAGTCTGGTGTGAATTCATACATTGTCTGATACTTTTGCCTTAAAAGTGTTAGTGGTGATGTGAAGTGGAATTCAAATGTAAAACCATGCAGGTGATGGACAGGGAAGTATGTTATGCTAGGAGAAGGAGCATTCTTGATTCTTTTGTTAAGTAGCAGTTTAAATTTGAAAAGTGTGACTGTCTCATCTCAATTGAGTCATTGCTTTGAAGGCTTTTTTGTTCTTGAAGAATGTGTACACCTATTCATATAAGTATGAGGTAGCAGCACAAATTTGCAGCAAAGCTTGAGGTCAGTTTACCTCAGCCATGGTTACCTGTTCACTATATTTATGCACATAGGCAAGCAGTGCATACAAATTGCTGTAGTGTTGAGTCAATTACTGGTGAGCAATATTGGTATTGGCTAATACTTGCTTTGTCAGTAAGATATCACCATTTGCAAAATGACGCTTGTCTTTGATAATGGCAACCGATAACAAACATTTCATCAATACGCACAGCCCTTGATTGTACATTAAATATAGAAACATTTCAGGGCTGGCTTTCAGTTCAGTCAGTGGTTGTGACTTGAACAAGTTCACATTACCAACAACTTATGACCTCTGTACTTAGACCCCACCAATTTTCTGTAAGGAAAAGGAAAATTCCGTTTTGGGATTTCCAAATTCCACAAATTTCTGTGAACAGAAAGTTAACATTTTTGTGCAATTCTGTGTAGCTGTAAACCATAATTTCTAGTGCCAAAAATGTACTTTGCTTTAGAATCTTTGTTGTACACAGTGCATTGTGATGATGAAACCAATGGTGGGTTGCTTATGTAAATTAGGATACAAAGCAAGAATAAAATTGTCGTAGTTGAAGTGAAACTCTCCTCTAAGGTCTAGAAAATGCAGAGTACGTAGCAGCATTACGTCCTGGTAAATTGTTTGACCAGAGTGACTGCTTAAATGAAATTCACTTGCATTCAGTCTTTAAATCTAAGATCTACTAGAACAAGAAATCAGTTACACCTGTAGTTAGTACAAAGGTCCTTTAAAGTAAGAAGGTGTTTGTGAAGTCACTTGAACCTTTGATCACACTTGTGGTGTTATATTTCTATCTCTGTTCACTAAAAATAACAATCTGGCCCTGCAGTGGCTGCAGTGCCTTTCTCTGTTGATCCAAAATGTATGTTAATCCTCATTAGCATTGAATTTGCATTGTCAATGATGTCATTAATTATTACCCTTTGGCCACTGTTGAGTTGGTACTTGGTTTATGTTTGTGCGTGTTTATTGAACCACATTGACATGTTTGTAATTTATTATTTGAATGGACTTCTTTAACAGATCGAAGCCTTTTTCAAGAAACATAACCCACCTACAATTTTGACTCTGGTAAGTGTTGCAGTCTTCAAACTAATCTCCCACATGTACTGCACTATCTATCTATTTTCTCACTTTTTTAGTGGGGCCAAAATTGGGACACAGGTACCTGAGATCTATAGTTGGTCGGGTACCCGGGCACCCAAAAATGTAACTTCCATTAGGCTACTTGTTCTTTATGAATCGATTTCGTGACATTTTTGTTTTGCATTTAATAGAAAAGTGTATATCTTACGTAGGGGCATGACAGTGAAGTGCCCTTAGGAAAAGTGCAATACTTTTTTTTTCTTGTCGCGATGCAATGTACGTTGGATCCAGGTCCCAACTTCATAGCCAAGTCTTGACATTGTGAGTTGGGTGCCCGATTACCTGATGCGAAGAACAATTTCTCTCTCTGCTTCTCTGTTTGTTTCTCTGTTTGTTTGTTTGTTTGTTTATCTATGAAAGTTTATCTTAAAGCACTCTGGAACATTTTGTTGGACGTTTGTCCAGAATGGGACCGGTCTTTGGTCATGATCAGTATCATATGTAGCTGTCACTCTGCTGGTATGATAGCAAGAGGTGCTGTAGACATAGGTGCATATAGACAGGTATGGTTATCTCTCCTCTCTGTCCATACCATGTAAGTTTGAGTGCAGTAGCTTGAGGGTAACTGAAATTGGGTTGAACAATTCAAGACCCACTTCATTGTGTAGGTAATGAATGCAATGTTATAGCAGCTTTCTTTGTCAGGAAAATTAGTACATTGTGATATCATTTTTATTGGCTCTTTTATTTTTTGTGCAGAGGGGGTTGAATACAGACAGTGGAAATTATGCTGAAGAGGCAAAGTTTCCAGGAATTGAGAAGTAAGATCATGTTGATATTCAAGTAATTTTTTTTCTGACAAGGGGCAAGTCTTATTTTACTACCTTGAAAATGTCTAGATCGTAAGATCATGCTGATATTCAAGTAATTTTTTTTCTGACAAGGGGCAAGTCTTATTTTACTACCTTGAAAATGTCCATATCGTAAAATACATTAATTTTGCATTTGCTTTTGAGTTAAACTGGTCGTCAAATAGTTGTATGGATTGCTCAACATTTTCACTTAAGCAGTTACGTCGATGTGTTATTTCCGTCTTATGAGAGAGTTGTAGAGGCAGCAGGGAACAGTGTTTGGCAAAGGTCAATTAAATGTCAGTGAAAGGTCAAAGACTGATGATTGCATGCTAATCTAATCTTTTGCCACTCTGAAAAACACCCATTGCCATCAGTAGATTTGGAAAGCAGCCCCAAAGAGGTGTGGTCATTTAGCCTGTCTTGGAATGCCCAGATTTTCATTGTGATGGTGGAAGGGCAGTGTAAGTCAAGAGTGATGTTATTTGGTAGATATCAGTCATTTTAATAGAACTTAACTGAAAGTAATCTTGTTTTATCTTTTTTCACATCACAGGTTCACTGTGGACAACTCTACTCTTTTTCCTGAAATAGTTGAATGGTATGTTCTTTGACATCACAGTTACATGTCCCACAATCACATTCTGGGTGTGATATCTTATGTTGATGAAATTTGATGAAATTATCTGATTCTTTGTTGTGATTTTTGCCTGGTTTGGTTTAGTTAGCCAAGTTCCATCTCAAAATTGTAGATTCAAGAATTTTTGCTGCTTCTGTAAAATGCCCAAATCCATAGTTTTGTCGGTTACAAGTTTTAAGAGAAGTTTGATAATTATTTGTCACTCACAGTGTGTGATATTTATGTCATTCGTTTACCCTTCATTGCTCCCAAAAGCAAGCAGTACACTATTAAGTATTCTAATTTACTGCATCACAGGTATCTGTACAGAAAATATTCTTTGTGATTGCTCTTTCCTTCGCCCTTTCCTTTCTTGTGTAAACGATGCTGTTTTCTTATACCATCAGTCGTGTCTTTAAGTCGCCGGAAGAGCTGAAGATTCTTCGATATGTCTGCGGGGTTTCGAGCAAAGCACACATCGAGGTCATGCAGAAGATAAAACCAGGCATGATGGAGTACCAAATTGAGAGGTGATAATTGAATAAAACAAAACACATTATTAGGACTCCCTCTTGAATGAGAACAACACAGATGCGGATCCATGATTCTGAGAAGAGGGGCTCACGCACCATTGTCTGAAAGCAGACTAGAAGGTGCTGAAGGCGTGAAGGCACGGCGGCAGTTTTATGGGTCCTTCCCCCCAAAATTTGAATTCTAGATGTGCTTAGATGCGATTCCCCAGCATCTGGGGA
Source organism: Stichopus chloronotus (assembly GCA_021234535.1). NCBI lineage: Eukaryota > Metazoa > Echinodermata > Holothuroidea > Aspidochirotida > Stichopodidae > Stichopus > Stichopus chloronotus. The sequence goes on along the minus strand of CM037832.1, from coordinate 29,576,836 downwards.
GCATATTCTTCATATCTATGTGCTCATTTTGGTGAAAAACATCATGATCATCAAGAAAAGGGGGAGTTTGTGCACCAAAAGCCTCCCCCCCCCCTTCTGGATCCGTGCCTGCAGTGCACTATAGACTCAAGTGGCACATCAGAGACACTGGTTTGACATTGTGGAATTGGGATCTGCCCCTTCTCAAGAGAGAGTTCTGCTGTGTGCATGAAAAATCAAAAAATATTTTAACACATATTAAATGAAACTTGCTAGATCCTTTATTTCTTAAATCCATGTTCCAGAGTACACAGTTGTACAATGATGTTACTCCTGTAGGTGTCTCAAGGATGTGCAAATTTATAGCCGAGTCAGGTGAACAATGACAGAGTTTCACTTTGTACTCACCGAAGGACGAATTAGATGTTTCGAGAAAGCCAGGGCATGGATAAGAAAGCCATTAGCCTGCCGGTGAAATGCTGTTCTAGTTAGTCACATGCATAGGAATAATTCCTCATACCTATTTTGATGTAGAACAATCTTTTAATATATGAGTAGTGAAGCTATGAGAAAGTTTGTCTGTTTATTGCTTTATTTTCTATGTTTTACAGCATGTTCAAACATTTCTGCTACTTCAATGGAGGATGTAGGCACACGTCTTACACGTGTATCTGTGCGTCGTAAGTATCCAATTTTTCTTCCGCTAATTTTGGAGGTGAAAACTCTGTCCACTTCTTTGTTTACTTGTTCCAACATGTCTTGAATTCACTAACTTGTATAAAACATATGCACAGTCCTAACCGTAGACTGCAATCTCACGTGGCCCCTTGACAGAAATGACTTCCTCGAAGGAGTAGAGATGTCCAAAGTGATAGCCATGTTGTGGTAATGTATCATCAACAGAGAGAACAGGTGTGTGTGGTTGTTTTTTGTAAATGTTGGAAGAAAAATTTCATATAGATTGAAAAAAAGCTGTTTTTCCTTTTTCTAAATTGGCGGTGAATGCCTTTTAAGGATTGTCATAGTCCCAATGCCTGAATGTTGCTTAGTTGGCAAGTTGGTGTCACATCAATAGCAAATCTTGGCATATGCTTTGAATTTGTATCTTTTCAGCGGAGAAAATGCTGCCATATTGCATTATGGACATGCAGCCGAACCTAACAACAGGACCCTGAGAGAGGGAGATATTTGGTGAGGATATTTTACTTTGACTTGTATTGTGGTAGCAGATCTTGGCTGTAAAGTCTACATGTAGTGCAATGGCACCTTGTGTGCTGTTTGTGTAAACCATGCTGGAAATATTTGGCACTGAACCTCAGTTCAATTGTGACTGAAGCAAATTCTTTGCACTAAAACTCTTCTCTTAATGCTTTGTTAACTTTGATTGCCTTAAATTTTCACCTAACTAGATCTGTATCTTAACATTTTAAACCAAATGATTGAGAAGGTTAAACAGTCCACTCATTGAGAATCATAAGTTTTTATTTTTAGCTGCACAAGCAGAGGCATCATTGTGGTGGATAATGCTACATGTGAGTAGCCAAAGTGGGTTGATGTAGGAACTTTTACGCCATTGCTACCGGAAGAACACTTCATTATCATGTTCGTACGCAAGACTCTGGTTGTATGAATATGCAAAGCAAGTGTCATATTTTCGGTACCCATGTACCAGACCGACTGTGGACATTGGGTACCTGGGTCTGAAATTTGGACCTGGTGCAAACACTAGTTTGTAGTACACAATAAGAGGAACTTTATCAAAAGTAGTTCAAACTAACATGGCAAGAATTCAAATCAACTTGATGACCGGAATTCAAACCTGCATGATGAATTCAAACCAACTCAACAGATTTGTTTCTCTTAGAATTTAAGGTTTAACTGTGGCCAACAATCCAACACATGTCTCATACTCACTACACATGCACACATTATTCTACAATGCACTGTATTGCCAAAACCCCTCTGTATCTGCACTGTTACATAACACTGTCAGTCTCTGTGGATGACACTGCAAATAGAAGGACACATTACCTTGCTGTGCATGCATAAAGAGTCCCACGCAATGTTGAGCAGGAGTGCAGGCTGATTTGTGGGGTCTGTAGTCATATCCTGACAATAGTGTGTCAATTATGTAAATCAAGAAGCTTTTCAAGTGACCAGGTGCATTAATTAGGTCCCAGTGCACAAGATATCATCATTAGGTTTGTTTTCAGTTTGATTTGACTAATTATTAATGAGTCTCAAGCTTTTTAAGACGTTGTGAATTAACATTAACCATTATCAATAATTCAATTCTTTGACTGAAGTAACTTCGACATGGGAGCAGAATATTACTGTTACTCATCGGACATCACCTGTGCCTTCCCTGTGAGTGGCAAGTTCAGCGACAAGCAGAAGATGGTCTATAACACAGTACTCAGAGCAAATAGAGCTGTCTTCGAAGCTGCCAAACCAGGTAATTATTCCGTGTCCTGTCCATCTGTCCTGTCCAGTGGTACAAATTCCAATGTAGCCCATCATGTCAAAGAAACACATAGACTGGAAATGCAGCCTGTCTTCATTTTATGATGAGTCAGTGTTCACGTTATTCCTGTTATTTTATCAATATATTGGTCATCATGATATTGAAAACAATCATACACAGTCTAATTTAGTGCATCTCTCCGTAACTATTCTAGGTGAAGCTTTCAATCGTCTCTTGTTACAGCATGCTACAGATTAGACTTGGGCATCTCAGATATTTTTGGAGTGGAGTAATCCCCCCCCTCGGAATAGTCGTGACTCTGAAGCCGCTCATGGCTTTTACTTTGTTTTTTTCTTTTAATGACATCATAACTGCCCCCTACACATATATTACATTGCATTTTGAGCAGGAATTATCATGAGACAGTGCAGGACCCCAAACAGTGCTGGAGGGTAAGAATTGGCTTCTTGCTAGTAATCTGAGTAGTTACACATGGGTCTAATCAGGAAACAAGAAATTAAGTGAAGTCTTTCTGGATTTTGTGGTCATAATTTATGGAACTTGCAAAAGATCATTATTTCAAACTGTTGAAGCACACCAAAAAAAAGTTGTCTTCATGAATTTTTCTTTTATAGTTTTAAAAATTCCACAATATGATGATTCATGATTCAAAGGAAAGTGAACTCCAACTGCAACCAGAGTAACCCATCCATGCCTTCTGTAGATGTCCTGATTATATTATCGACCTACTACCACAGTCACGTAAATACCTCAAGAGTCTGCAAATAATTCTGTACCGCTTCTTGCTATGCTCAAACATAGTCTGGCTAGCATGGTCATAATCCACTGCAGGGCTTTAGCCAAACCAATTGTGATGCCGGCCTCCAGGGAAGGTTAACCAGCCACTTCTGTTGGGGTCCAGGAGCTCGTACCATGGCCCTGCTGAGGTCAAGGACAATTCCCAAGTGGTTGTATAAAGCAGTGTTTGATATGGAAAAGTAATCACAAAATCTTATAATTTTAATTAAAAAAGCTGCTTCTTCCATCATATTTACTCCATTTTGTGAAGTTTGTGCAGACAGAACTGATTGCAAATGCCAGGCAGGAATTTCCAGTCCTGGGTGGCGATGACCGGTATAGCCCACTGTAGCTACAACACTGTTTCACAGATATCACTGCATTCAGGAAAATATAGGTAGAAATGGAAATCTAACAAGTTATGAATAAACAATGGAAGATTGAAATTTGGCCTTGCTGTCACATGCTGCCTTTTCATATTTCTTTTGATAATCATGTTAGCTTTATTACTGAGTTTACATTTGTGAATCAAATCACCTCAGCTGTGAGAACAAACATATAAAATAAATGAAAAAGTTTTGTTTACAGTACATGGTAATAGCTAGTGCAACTTAATTCCATTCTGCCGTTCTAGAGTCTCATGCAAACATTTTTTTTTTCATACAAACAAGTCCATGATGGCAATCCCTTATGAAAATGTGGGCTGTATTTAAGGTTGCATCACATGAAATGGAATGTGAAACCTTGGAAATGGAATGCTGGGGTATGTGAAGTGGGAAATCTGTGACCCATTGTAGTGTCTTTACATTTGTGTAGTTTGAATAACAGCAGACCTTGTTGTTGATCATTGGTTGTTGTAGACCATCCCAGATCAGTGACTCATAAAGACCAAAATTTCCACGATGTAGAGAGCCATCTATTGATACCATTCATATGTAACCTTTAAGAGCAAGTACTCATTGCCCCAGATAGTTCCAATTCTCCCAACCAATTACTTCTAGCCCCTTCCACATCCTGTCCAAAACTCCTCGTTTTGCAAACACAATCCTAATTTTAATACAGCATGTCCTGGTGAGTGTACATATGGAATCAACAGCTTGGACCCCTATGTATACTGGGTAATATCAACTACTCCTTCTTTGAATTAACTGTCAATCAAAGAGCAGAACCAGTTGAAAATTTTGCTTACCCCTAACCCAAAATGTAGCTTGGGATGATGAGTGACAGTCCTCAAAGCTGATCAGTGAGTTGATCTCTTGTGAGGATTTTTCATGGTTCAACTACATGGCAATGCTTATAGTTATCTTCATTCTGTAGTTTCACATCCAATAGTTATGAAACCTGACGATTGATTTCTTTAATCATTAACCCTGGCTTGTACTGGCTGTGTGCATATGATATAAGTATTATTTTGAACACTGTCCCATCAAGAATTTTTAGAAACCAAGTTAGGTGGGTTTTTTTTCACTCATTAATGTTGATTTGTATGTGGCACATGGAGATCCTCTCTGGTTTGACCATCTGTCACTAGTGTGCTGGTAACTTGTCCGGTTTGGAAAACTTTCAGTGAATTTTCTGACACAACTCAGTGTGCCTCTTTAAAGGATTTCAGACCCATGGCATCAGTGAAGAGTCACATTTTGATGTATTTTAGTTGGCATGTCCATCAATTGTATACAAGGGGATATTGATAATGTGAATTAATTCTGCCATAGGCCATGTCCAAGTTGAGAAGTCTGAAGCCAAACTGAAGGCCAGTGGTTCACCGTGGCAGGTTTCTATCTCAGGCCTGTATGGAATTTGGGTATTGTGATTAGGTAGGTAGTGGGAGAAGAGAGTTGCAGCTGTTCCAATACCCCACATGGTACTCGCTGTCCCTCCCATTTCTCATCAGTAAATTCTCATTGATAATTCTTAGCTCCCTTTTTTCAGGAAAAAAAAAAGGTTTGATTGAAAAGCAGAAAACTGCTGCAGTTTGATATCTTTTGTTATTCATGATTTCATTAATTGTTTCAATGTTTTCTTGTATTCAGGGGTGTCTTGGAAGGACATGCATCTTCTAGCAGAGAGAGTCATCCTGGAATCGTTGACTGAACACGGCCTGTTGAAAGGCAACCTCGATGAAATGCAGGATGCACGCATCGGAGCCCTCTTCTTTCCACATGGCCTTGGCCATTTCATGGGTCTAGATGTCCATGATGTCGGGGGCTACCCAGAGGTAAAGTTAGTGGCCTGGATAAAATTTTCATCGTGCTAAAAAGAGTGGCATGTGTCATTTCATGGGTGTAGGTATTCGTGATTGTGGGGCTATCCAAAGGTAAATAAATGGCATGGGTAAGATCTGATTATGGATGTGGGGGCTTTTAAGACAGCAAAAGGGGGGGGGGTTGTAGATGTTCATGATGTTTGGGCTGCCAGAAGGTAAGTCCATTGGCATAAGTTGTTTTCATTGTTGTGCATGAAGCTGGGGGGATCAAATAAGTTCAAAGGGGATCAGTAAATGACAGTTGGTTGTGTTTATAGGTGGTGTAATGTACTCAGGAGTGAGTTGACAGCACTCACCCAATCTTTTTTCAAGGTTTTCCTTGTCTGAATGTTTAAAGAGTAAATGATGTTAGAACAAGAAAACTTAAGTAAATAGGAGTTTGATTTTAATACCCATTGCAATGATGAGAAATGTGACATATGAACACACCTTAGCATCATTGCCATGTGCTCTGAAGGTTCAATTATTCTTTATATCGTTTCCTTCACATTTATTCAAGCTGATAAATTCCTCTATCAATTTTTTGGGGGGATTGTCCACATCACTGCTAATTGTTAGGCCTTGTGCTGCATTAAGAGTTAGTTTTCTTAACTTGAGTCACTTCTTTGTTACTCGCTGAGAAATATGTAAAAAAAAAAAACTAAAGTGAAGTACGGGAGATTAATTCTGTCGCAGACTCATGGAATAAGTTTGATTAATTTAATTTGGTGCGGAGATACTGGAATATGTGAGTGAAATGTGTTGTGCAATTCTTTCTCAACAGGGGGGTGTAGAAAGGAGCACGCTAAATGGCCTGAAGTCTCTTCGAACTGCCAGGGTCTTACAGAAGGACATGGTACTAACCATCGAGCCAGGATGCTACTTCATTGAAGCAGTAAGTTCATACAAAAAAAAACCAAAAACAACAGAAGGAGAAAGTGCATTTGGTCAATCATATTTTCTCAGATTAGTTCTTCGAAGATCTCCTCACTGGCTGTCTTCTCTAGTATGTGATTTACCAGAAAAACTCTCTGATTATGTAGTAGACTCGTTAGTGTCGTTAGCCATTACAAGTAAGCCTGTGTCCTGTGCTGCGTTCCCATGTCTGAGCAGCTGGTGCGTATAGACACATTGAGAGCAGATATCCGTGAGCAGATTGAACAACGAACTTAGATAACAGTGACAGGTGTTCACTGGCAACATGCAGGATGTCACCAGAGATACATACAGAAAATAAATGTTACAAAAAAAAAAGACATTATCACAGAGAAGCATGCTAAATTTTGGGCTGATTCAGCATACTCAGGCTGTTCTCAAATATTTTAGAGTACAGAGGAAAATAATGATGAGCGTATGTAATTCGGGGTTTTAATTGAGGCATCACTCAACCTCGAAATCTCTGGCCTTCAGAGGCCTTGATTCCTCCATACACACAGTATTACGAGCCTCTCTTCAAGGCCAGCCTTGGCCTCCATCTGCCAGGACTCGACTACAACACTAGTATTTATACTGTGGCAAATTAAGTTACTTATTTGTGTAGTGTACCTCCTCCTGTTGGTGTTCCCTTAAGTTAACCTAATGTGACCTATTGGATTTGCTCATTTGAATATTATTTAAGTTATGTAACATTTATGTTCTATATCTTGTAAACACAGTGTCAAGTTCATTGTAAGCAGGTACCTAACCCACTGACAGTGTCCTACTTTTTTTGCTTTCTCACATTCGTATTGTGCTTGTCACTAATCCAAGGTGTCAACACAAACATATACTACATACAAATTTCAACACCATGGGATTGTTTGATGTAGTATGCTTATAACTGCTTCAATGATTGTAACCTTTTCTTTAGACTCTGGTCCCTGTTGACACTAAAGTTACTTTTAGGCATCATGAAAAGCAATAGGAATAATTACTCAGGCTAAGTGGAACCTACACACCAAGGTTAAATATTGGCCCACTTTGTCCTAGTGGATATATAAGAGTAATGTCCCAGTGCAAGAAAGCTTTTACTCTGTACCAATGATTTATCTTCACATCTTAATTTGATACATCTTGCTTAGGTTCTAGAAGATGCCCTGAAGGATGAAAAGAAAGCCAAGTTTCTTTGTCATGATGCCATTTCCGAGTATTACGGGTTTGGAGGAGTAAGTTGTTACATCTATTTATTATTTAAAGTTGATTGAAGTAAATGAAAACTTGAACAAGAGACCAGAAATGCACAGAGACTACAAGGAAGCTGTCATGTGTGGTCTTCAGCTTTTGTACAAAGGTTTGACTCCTAACAGCAAAAAAACTGTCCTTTTCTTGTGTGACGGGTTACTGTTTGGGAATTTCAGTTCTCTTAAATGTCAAGGAAATATGCAGAAGGTTATTATTCTCATATCCCAGCTAAAATTCTATAGATGCGACTTAATATGTGAGTGCCGTGCTGTGTAGTGGTAATTCAACCACTCATTATAAGAACAGATGTCATCTATCTGTGTAAATTTGACATAAATGTGACATCAATAAATTTGACCACAATAAATTTAACATAAATATGTCACTTTTCTTAACTAAGTTAACTGGGATGCATATGGTCAAGACAGTTCAAGTGAAATAACTTTGCCTACATCGTTTAATGTTTTCCATAAATTCTCCAGTTAAACCCCATCTAAAAGAATATTGACCAATCGAATCCATGTATTTTGTTGATGGGAATCTTTAATTCTGGTACCCGCACATTTAAATGTTGAACAGCTGAATTATGAATATGCGATATGTTGAAATGTGTTTCATTGGGATGCTTTTGTGAATTACTCTTGCTACAAGGCAACCAAGACCAACTTTCTCTTTTCATGGTGACCAGGGTTGTAGCTAGATAAATTTTGGCTGTGCTCCAAGCAAGGGAACCAGCCACTTCTGGTGGGGTTCAGATGATAGTACCAGGACCCCTCGTGGGGTCCATGCAGGGGCAATACACTGGATTGCTCTGTGCCTTTGTAAGCACTCTTATGGGGAAAAAACTCACAAAAACTTTGAACATCAACTCAAAAGACTGCTTCTCCTGTCATACTCGCTACATTGCTGAAGGTAGTGCTAGGTGGTTATCAGAGGGGAACTGATTGTGAATGCCAGGCAGGAATCCATAGTCACGGGCACTGTAAGTGCTGCGCCTCCCTCCCGCAGTTACGACCCCCACGGTGACATTGGTTTGTCATCAAGACCATTTCCTACCACAGTGTCAGTGAACATTTGGAACACAAAATTTGCTTCTTTTGCAAGCTGTCTCCTGAAGTTCATCAGCAGACAGGACAGGGTGTATGAATGCATCATCTCAACATGTTGCTTCCGCCTCTCTTTAGGTACGGATCGAAGATGACGTTGTCATCACGGAGAACGGAGCCGAACTTCTTAATTGTGTGCCAAGATCAGTGGAAGAAATTGAAAAAGTCATGGCTGGAGGCTCATTCCCCTGAAGTGACTGAAGCTTGACTAGGTGCCTTTCACACCCAGTATACGTCTGTCCCTTGATCGTTAACCTTGACTTGTTCTGAATAGCTAATAATGATCATCATCATGTATCCCAACACACAGCAGCAGTACCCGTGGAATAATGATCAAAAGTGTGCACACACAAACAAGAAAAAGCTGAAAAGAGGTTCAGATGTAAAGGTTGAAGGCACTTTGAAACTGGTAGGTTTTTTATGACGACTCTTAGCAGACTTCCTGGGACCGATGAGGTTTTGGACACAAAAAGCATTGGAAATCTAGTTCATATTTTTTTTTCATATATAAAGATATTTTGATATTGCTCTTACATTCCCTAGCAGATGTTTCTTACATTCACTAGCAGAGTTTTCTAGATGGTACATACATACCAGTGAACAAAATAACATAACTATTAAAGGGATTAAGCCTTAAAGAGTTTACTGGTTACCTTAGTTATGATTTCAGATTGATTTTTTGTTTGCAGAGTTTATCTCTCTTACACTGTCTATGATGAGGTGACAAGATTCCTTTGAATTTAGAACCCACCTAAAGTGTGGTCACAGCATTCTGTCCACAGGTTAATGGTTAAGTCATTACGATTAATGGTTGGTGATTAAGTTTGAATATTTGAAGCCCAAACAATAGTCGACTACATCAGTTTAATCACACAGAAACCTACAGAATGATCAGGTGTTCATTATCAAGTTGAGATGCATATTAAAAGTTACTTCAGTTATTTTTTAAGTACTGCCTTGTAAGAAGTGAACATGTACTTTCCAAAGAAAGTGAGAGATTACATGTAGGATTTTTAGTACTCACTGGAACTTCCAACTCAATCACCACCAACTTTTATTATGTTGCTTTTGGGAGGCAATTCGTTAGACAAATTTACAGGTTATCATAAAATTTCACGGTTGGAGTTGTTCACTATTAAGGGAAAATTGTTAGCTATCCTTTCTTCATCAGCAGGAGTGCAATTTCAAATTGAAGTTTTAATGAAGTAAAAGAAATTTCTTGTGGTTTATAAATATATATGATTGTGTGCCATAGTGGTAAATAAGTGAGTGGAGGACAAAATACCATTTCAGAAAATGAAGGTTAGAGCCTCATTGCACACCTGGACCTACCTCAGACCTATAAAAATTTAACTCTCCAAGTATTAGTAGTGAGATATACCCCAAACCACATCAACCAATTTTCAATCGATAGTTTCAGAATTTTTCCATGTATCTGTCTGAAATGCAGCAGATACGGTTACATAAAATGTTCAGATTGTGAATAGAGAAAGTATGTCATTGTCAAGATGGAAAAGTTGCTCTCTCAAGTAAAGTATCTGTCAATGTCACACTGATGGTTTGATAAATGGTAGTAGCTTGTCTGAGTAGTATTTGACTTTGTGTTCCTCTTGTATGTTTCAAGGGCTTAGTTTTGATCATTGTTCATCAGCATGTATAAGAGGCGAGCATTCATTCAGATGAATGTGTAAATATTTCAGGACTCAAGAAGCCTCGTGGCTTTCTAGTTACCTCTTGGGCTGTCATGCTTATTATCTAAGCCATCACTAGACCATGGACTATGCTCTCCTTTGGTAATCAATCAAAAAGGTGGAGAATAGGAAGGTCAATAGGAGGTCAATAGGAGGTATAGGAAGGTCAACAGGAGGTATAGGAGGTCCGTAGATCACATCTCAACATGCCGGTTGACCAAATTAGTAAACAAAGAATGGTAGAAGATCTAAAAGTAACATTGGTTTGATTGCAATCACGTCTGGTGGACAAAAATTCATTAATAGTGAATTTTAATCCCCTGAGGAAACTCTGAAGATGTCTGTAATGCAAGTTTACTCACTAGGTGATTATTGTAGCAGTGCTTGGTGGTGTGGTGCATATGAAGACATTTAAAGTGGCCCCCTACAAATCTTTATCCCAGCTGCCAATGTGTAAGGTTCAAAGTCAGAAAAAGAAGGGCTGAAGGACAGTGAGAGCTATGAAGAATGGAAACATTACTAAATTGCATTTTCTTTTTTTTTTTGGACATCTTTTGGTTGTGATTTTGATCTTTTTTCACTTACATGAAATTCTAAATTATGCAGCTGAGGGCTAAGCAAAATCTTAGAAATCTTAAGCAAAATCTTAAATCAAAATCTTAATGTGAAAGATAACTTTTATGTTTGCAAACGCCTCATATGTATATTTGAATTTAATAGTACCTGATAAAGTATTCCTCATACAGTCAGTATGGGCTTTCTTAACAAGTAAGTGATATCAGTTCAAGAGGAGCATCATCAATTATTAGAACTATTGAGAATAATTAGAGCTACTGCCAATGAAATGCAATTTTATATTTCTTCAAGGAGTTTTTTGTGATGGCAAAATACATGGTGTGTAAAAATGGCATGTAATCAACATGAAAAATTGGTGGCTTTTTTATGTGACTAACTACAGTCATTTTGTTATTATGGCAAGAATGATAATGCAATGACATTTTATGAAAACTGTAACAAATATTATTCCAAGCATTATAACAGAGTAATGAAGGAAACCTGGCTTGCGGGTGAAAACAAATTCACTTTATTCTCTAAGTTGCATGAGTTTGCATCTGGCAAAATTGTTTGCAAATTCATGAGTGCTTTGTGTTGAAAAGAACTTGAAAATTTACAGAAAGCATACTGCATCAGTGCTTTTGGACTTTCTCACATTCTGGATTTCTGTGTGTTGCTGCATTCCTTCACATTTATTTGACCAAATCCAATTAGAGGGATTCTAGGCGCATGCCACGTTGCACTTGCAATGGATGCAAGAAATATTCCACATTGCTTTGTGCCAAGTAAGCTGTTATCCATAATCCTTCATACTTGGTAAGAATTCTCAACCCCCGATTTCCCCATTACAGTCAGGTGATAATGCCATCAACTTTTAGAGTAAAATCACCGGTGGATGAATACAATGTAATACGTAGATGGATAGTGTTTTGTCCTCTGCTGTCTCACACGAAATAATGGCAGTACTTTGTCTGTCGTGCATGAAGATTGCTGACATGGCGTGAATCGTTTTTTAACTTTCGCAGGGTTCTTTTTTTCGATGAAAAGGTGTTTGTTTACAAACCAAAACTTTCTTTTGTTTTTGTCTTTTTCAACAAAATGTCACTGTGTATGAATGAACAAGGTTAGTCAGTGCTGGAACTGTGCATTAACTGAGTCAGAGCCCTCTCTGAGGTTTGCCAATGCTGCCTCTGAATGCACTCTGACTGCGCCCTCGTGAATTGCTTGCATTGACCTTCGATCATGTGTAATTTGCTCCTGTTAATGCAAGGCCCTGCCTTGATTGACTTTTAAATGGTCAGTTCATGCCACATTTCGATTGAGTCTGCACATACAAGTATGTGCAGCACTGAAGTCTCTCTCTCACAACTATCTTTTGGTAAAATTTCTTACTTATACAGCTCACTACTAAGTTTATGTTTAATTTCACTGATCTCTCTCATAAAAGATACATTATCTTTCAGGTTATTGTTTTCAGTTGTTTTTGTAAAGTATTCAGATTATTAAAGGTACCATTTTCATGCCTGCGATGATTGAATCACTTCGGTCACAACAGGAGTTGATACGTACAGCGTGTAGATTTTCTTTCATGATCATGGATGTGGGAATTTGCTAGGCAGCTTTTGTTGTATTGACACTGCATTCTGAAATACAGAGAAATTTTCCTACAATTGTGTTCTTGGTCTTTCACATTGTCTCATTGTATTTATAAATATTTGTCACAGTTCTACTCTTCCAGTTAGAGTGCTAGCATCAGAGGTGGCAGAAGTATTGAATAACTTATTCAGACAACTAACCAATGAACACAGCTTGACTGAAACCTGATCAAGGTCACTTTGTGTCACACAAACTTTGACATATTACAGTTATGGCCTATAGGTCATGTGAAATGAAAACAAATGTTGACCAATTTACGAACGAACTTCCGTTTTACAAATGCATCATGAACAAACATACCAAACATAGACTGAATATGCAACTTTGTGTCTTTCTGTCAGGATAATACGTTACCAGTTTCATACGCCCTGACGTCTTTATTTTGACAGCATATTTTGGTCACTTTGAAATACTGGAATCACTCACAAATATGTAAACCAGATGAAAAGTTCCAGTACTGTAACTAAGGGACAATATATAGGCCTCACATAAGAAATACTGACAATGTTCAATACTATATATCATCGCTTTTGCAATTTCATCAAACTTTGAAAGGTTAAAAACGGTAATAGGTATAAACACAATTCAAAAGGACTGTCATTCAGGGTTTCACTTTGCAACTTCTGAATGAAGCCAGCCAGCTCTTTTCTAGAAGCATGTCACTTGGTCTTTAACATCAGAAGTAGTATAAACATCCCTGGAATGGGATAATGTCTTTTTACCATGACATAAGATGACCTAAAAGGACCAAAAAATTCTTGTTCTCAGCAAGATACATTCTATCTATCTATCCATGTTTCCCTTTTTGCAATATTGCATTTTAAAGCCTTTTACAATTTGCCTCTCCCCTACACCGATCATTGAGAACAATGACCTTTTACGTCCAGTGAAAAAAAAAGGGGCTGTTATCCATGTGATACACCTGAATACTGGATGTGAAACACTGTATTTTCTGCTGAAATACTGTCTAACTGACAATATTCTTAGATAGAAAAAGAGAAGTGGTCCCACAACCCAGTGGCAGCCGTGAATGCAAGACCTGAAAAGTTCCATACATGAGACTGCTTTTAACTTTGAAAATCACAAATCTTACACAAGTGATATTTTGAATTTAGAACTTCTGCTTGATAGCGGAAAATTAAATGACTTCTGAAATATCTGTAACAATGTGCAAATAGTCAATAGTTAAATAGTATTAAACCAGTTACCAACACTGACACAGTCTTAAACATTTCATTCAGTAGCTTGCATTTTCAAGCTGGTGACCACTACAACGGTCACCTTCAATCCCACAGGTTAAAAGTTTTGTAATGTCAATGAAGTATTCCACTTACGACAGAAATAATAAACGTCAATGGTATTCAGCATGCAATATTCTTTACTTCATATATGCATGCAAAGAGAAAACAAGAGCCTAAGGGCACTGTGGTTCCTTGCACAGATGTATAGTATATGACGTAAATTATGAAAAGGAACATTTTGCATCATTTTGTACAATAGCCCATATGACCTTCATTTTTGCGACATTAAATCTGTAGAGAAAGAAACTCATTTCACGATTTTATAAAATGGCCCATTTCCGACATTGGATATGATATGATGCTATGCTGGAGTTCATAAATATGAAAGAGGCAATTTCAATAACTGCAATGAATTGATCATGTTGATTCCTACAATATGCAGCAATATCCCTTTCATTTTAAAAAGTACAAACAGCTGTGAATCTTTCACTTAAAGCCCTAAAAAAGGGGTTCTGCAAATTGCAATAAGGCATATCACATCTATGCCCCTTTTAAATCCATCCAACACTGACAGCATGCCTTGGAGGGAACTGCTAAGAACACCAACTGACTTATTTTCTTTCACTCTGTCTTGCCCACCTTTCTAATTAAAAGCCATTTACATCAATGATCACATCAGTACTGAAGCACCAGGAAGCAAACTGTTCCAGCCAAAACTTTCTGCTGCTATCACCTACAGTACTTCCCACAGCACTGCTGCTTCTTCATTTGATCATGAAACTACCACCTCAAGCAGTACTTCCATGATTTGCTGGAGGGGGCTGATGAACATACGGTATAAGCATCCATAGCATAAAAATTGAGCAAAGGAATTTCAGTGACCATCAGCCAATTTTCTGTACACTCTTACACAAACGGAAGCCAAAAATGCTGAAAATAAAAATACCATGGCAAAGTATCTAATATGTAACAACACCTTGCTACCACATCTGAAGCAAAAAAAAAAAAAAAACAAGGCACTGCAAAGATGTGGCCAATTTTACATTAATGGAAAACCTCCCTACTCATTAATATGCACAATATAGGCACCAAAAACAAATAGGGCACATCTACACAGGATGATACATGTACACATCAAGTTCGAGAAAAATTGAGCACTAAATTATTGAGGTATCTCGCCACATACCTTGCATTCCAGTCGTGACATTAAGCCCTGCTGACTCATTAATATGAAAGATCTGAGCACCAAAAACGATAGGGCACACCTCCAAATTATGATACACATACACACCAAGTTTGAGAAAAATTGGGCATTCGATCATTAAGTTATCTCACCACATACCTCACATTTCAATGGCGTCACATACTGTACATATGCCGACTTGATTGTGTAGGTTCCTTTGTCAACACAAGGAACCAAACAGGAATATTGACACTGGGCCTACAGTAATTGCATTGGAAAGAAAGAATTCACAGAATTCACAAAATATGTTTGTGAAAAATGAAATCATCAAATACACCATGAAAAGCCAGATTGAAGAAAAATCTTGACTTGAACTTGAAGTGTCCCCCCCCCCCCTTGTCTCCTGCTCAGGCTCCACAAAACCTACATGCCTCTCAATACATTGTGAAGACTTGCATGCATCTCTGACATTTAGATATGCATTCTGCTGACTCTTGAACAAACTCCCTCAAATTGCATCCATATGTATAGTATCAGTGAGAAAGTAAATGCAGTAAGAAAAAGTGGTTAATTCAAGACTATAAACTTGTACCAAGAATCTTGAGACTCCCACGTTCTTGATTGGGGGATGATCCAATGCCATGGTACTTTTTCCTCATGGATGTTGCAGGGTAGCTCAGGTCTACCAGTAAACACACTTTTTGAGACTTGGTCCAGAGGTACTGCTCATTCCACAAAATTTTTGATGCATCAACTGATGAATTATACAGAGAAACTCCAATGATGTTCAAGGTTTCCAGTTGTGTCTTTAGGCAAAATGCCTCACCACAGTAATTATGATTGTTTTGAAACTTCCTCTCTGAAAAAGTAGGGAAAATATTGGAGTTCTGGTGGTGGAAGCTTCCCTCTCTGTCTCTGGTTGTGTCTTGGACTTTCATCGCAAATCACGTGCCACAGTCCCAATCTCTTCTCGATACGACAGTGCTTGCAACGCCTCTTTATGGCTGATTTAACTTTCAAGCTTCTTTCAAATTGCACAATCGCAGTTTGTGAAGGTGGAATTGTTAAAAGATTACGACTGGATTCTTTGGAGAGACTTGGGGCCATGGGCAATGCCTTCGTGAGATGAATGTACCTTAAAGCAAGGAATGCATTTGGCATCGTGGAATTTAATATGGCTCTGATACCTGGAAGTGCAGATGCCATCTTTGCCTTACCTATGTTTATTCCAAAATACAATCACTGGTTCCTGAAAAGTGAAAAAAATATAGTGGTGTTAGCTTCATTATATACAGTAACGATTTGTTGCAGTTAAGTCAACTTAACTGACGTTAATCGACTGACTTATTTGTCTCATAGTCAAAGCTTGTAACCCAACTTCAGTAATCCTAACTCAGGAAGCATATATTGATGAGAGGATTACATCGATCGCGAGTTTTGCGAACAACGAAAAGACTGTCGATAATCGCTTCGAGGATCCTTTGTTGTGTGTTAATTGTACATTTCTAAAATAGCAGTCAATGTGTAGACTAGACCTAAGGCATTCAACAGCTACAGGCTTACACTAAGCCTATACTTTTCTTTTCAGCCACTATTGTACATTGACACAACAACAATCTTGCCTGAATAATCTGGTAAGAGTAATTGCATAAAACTTGTCAAGTTATAGTACAAAACTTTTAAACAAACCAAAAAATGATTATACTGTACAGCCTGTAATAATGTAGCATGATTGCACCTAAAGTGACGCACCTAAGAATTTGATTGATAATTATTAAGTTTCTAAACATCCAAAACACTCATTTACCTTAGATAGGGGTTAAGTACAAGCAGTAATGATATGAAAAGATTTTCTGTGCTGTATCTTCACATTTTATAATTGAGCACAATGTGAATTGTGAACCCAAGATTTCTGCTGTTTGAAGTATTTTTTTGCAATTATATTGACACACTGTATCTTTTGTGGAGTAGCAAGCAAAGTAAATTGGCAGAGTAGCATTAGGTATGGGTATAAGTATCATGTATTGTAAACTTATGTCTGTAGGCTAGGTTGCATTCCATGTAAAGCAGACACCGTAGTTACGGGGAGGTGTAAGCGTTCATGCGCCAACAAACTCATAATGTAACATAACATAACCCACTGTACGATGATTGTGCTTCCATCTTGAAGCATACCGATACACGTTTTATATTTGGCAAGAAATAATCATACTTTGTATTGGACCTCATGTGAATTAAGTGGAAACATACTATGGCAGAAACTTTTGTAGCTGCAGTTTTGACTTAAGAGTAATTTGCAGAACAAAATGTACAGTGCTTAGACTAGGATTAAGTTGTATACCAAAGTGCATTCCATGTCAGGCCCACGCTGAAGTTTTTTCCAAAAAACAATAGAAAACATAAGGAAAATGCCAGCTCCACGCCGAAGACCTTCAGTTCTGAGTGCACGAAATGCAGACTGGGTTGTATACCAAGGATGATTCTCTTGTGTCCATCCACACCCCGAGGTAAACGTTTTGCAGCCGCTATGCCAGGAAAGACAAAGTCTGCGCTCACCCCAAAGATCTGATTGCAGACTAGTATTTAGTAGGTACATAATCATTTTGGAGACATGGTGGCATTTTGAGGTGTATTCTAGGTTGTTCATTGAAGTGACATTTCAAATTAGGATACGAAGCCTAGCTTATAGGCATGGATGGGAAAATCTTATTCAAAGATGAAAGAACCAGAAGTGTGACACAGACAGGCTTCATCAGCAACATACTACACAAAATATGTTTAAGGAATTACATCATTCTGCTGTCAATAGAATTGGTTAGGTTATCTGAAGTAACACATTTTCAGCAATAGCCAGGGTGCGTCATTCTAGGGAAATAATTAAGGGGATGTGTCATTCTAGGTGCACTTACTAACTAGTAGCCTACGGTATAGCCTAAGGTATAGCCTATCTTGCGTAACCACAGTGTGTACGACGAGACTACGACTCTTAAGTTACAGTAGGCTAGGCTATGTTAATTGTTAGGTCTACGTGATACTCTTGTTAGACCTACCGTTAGGCCTACTTTAGGACTTTACCGAGAAAACAGGTGAAAAAGGTCTAGGCCCTAGTACGACTTCACCAACAAATGTAGATTTAAGCAGTGAAGCTATGTAGTTTCACAACAATAAGAGTAAACGTTGGTGGAGCAAACATTCATACACCAAGCATGAGAGTGACACAGAGTGTGACACTGGGGTGAGGGCTAGCTCCGGCAGCATACATCTAGCATTTTCTGATTTAGAACTAGCCTTTTCTCTTCCGTAGAAATAGATACACAATTTCCTGGATAAAATGAGAGACTGGTAAAAAGAAATGGCTCTCTGTCGTGCGATATCGGTGTGTCTAAGGGGAAATTTCTCAAAATGTCTCACATGTCGTTCATTGTGTGTCTCTTCAAGGTTGCATCTACCGACAGAAAATGTTACGCACACAGGCCAGGTAAGTACAGCCGCTAGGAGTATGACAAAGCGTTTGCAGCGTATTACTGCTACAAGTACAAGTTAGCAGCCTAGGCTTCAGTTACTAAATACTAAGGCTTAGCCGAACAAAATCCTAGCGTTAGGCTAGGCTGTTACAACACTAACTTAATACAATTACAAAACATAGTATTACTTGTTACTGCAGCCTGCCCTATGCCAGTTCCACAACTTGAAGACTAGACTAGAATTACACTGGCTAGCCCTTGAATTGTTGAAACATGACTATACGGTATGTTACAGTTACACTCCATATCACAGCCCTTGTTTACCTGAATGACCTGATGAGGTCACGCTAAATAACCTCATAGCGGATAGGAAGCTTGTGCTTTTGAACATTCGCTGCTGTACTGGCTGATGTAGGTTTTAAATTCTGTGATGGTGGTTCCCGATACTGCAGCTTTATTCCAAGGCTTTTAGCATCTTACTGTACGAAGAAAGAATTTTAGTAACAGTCCAGTCTGGAGTGTTTTGATTTCCCTAGAATGGCCCCTTGTTGTAGAGAATTTCTCAAAGTCAATATATGAATAGATGTTTAAGTCAATGAAATTATTCAATAGAGCAAAAACTGATATTTTTCTGATGTGTGTCATTTTTTCATTGTTGTCAAATTCAGAAAAAAAAATGGTAAAAAAAAAGTGGTCTTACAAAAAGGTTCAAAGTGATGAAATTGTCTTTGTCATATGCCTTTGGACATCATTAATCAGGGCAATATCTTTCTTCAAATATGGTTTCTAGACAGTTACTCTGTACTCAACAATAGGACGAACCAAAGATTTATACAAGCTTAAGATTATCTTGTGGTTTTTATGCTGAAAGTTACAATTAATTATACCCCTGACTTTGTTGGCTTTTGACCACCTGTGCGCAGTAGAAACTGAATTTCAGGGAAGTACTTACAGTATTGTAATGCCCAAATGTTTTGCAGAAGTCTTGTGAGTGAGGGGTTTACCATTCATGAAGTAGATATTATTTGGGTCGTTAAATCCAAAATGTAATACTGAACATTTGTCTTTGTTGAAATGAATTTTCCATTCTTTTGTCCAGGACTCAAGTTTATGAATATCACGTTGGACGCAGATGCTGGTCCTCTCTTTTATTGATGACCTTTGTAATTTTAGTATCGTCAGCAAATTTACTTGTAAAAGAAGTTAGACCATTTTCTAAGTCAGAGAGGTTGGAGTAGGGAGCCTTGCTTTACAGAACTTGTTACAGGCAAGCAAGAACACTTGTGACCTTGTAACACTACACTTTGCCTACGGTCTGTCATGATTGAAATCAATTTTTGATCCAACCAAGGAGATGACCATGGATTCCATACAACTTAAGTTTCACAAATAGTCTTGTTTGAGGAACAGTATCAAATGCTTTACTCATATCAAGATACAGTACATCAACTGAGTTACCATTACCAATACATTTGGTAATATAATTCCAATATTCCAGAAGATTTGTCACCATAAAACCACTAACACAAATTTTTTAACCCAATCAAGATTTGCTACGAAATGCCCCTCAAGTCAGTGAAAATAATTCATACATTACTTTTATCACAACTAAATGATATGTTAGTGCGTTTAATTTTTAACCATAAGATTACCAAAAAAAACTTTGATCTTTGGGTTAGAAAAAATTGATCTTTCTGGTAATTTTTTCAGATGTAAGAGGCCTCACATGCTGATTATGTGATGTCTATGCAATCTCCTCGACAAATCTGGCATATTAAAAATGTTGATTATGCGGTGTTCAGTTATTGCACATGGCGTTTATTTGTTGAGCTCCTGCGCTGTGAACTGCAGAAAGGCAAATGCAATCCTGCATGTTCCCAAGTACAATTCTGCAATGAGTGCTGGTATACATCTTAATCAAAGAAAAATGAAGGAAATAGCTGCATGTGTTTTCATTATTTTCCATATGCAAATCTTTGACTTTCATTCTCTTGGCCCTGAATCTAGGTTGCTAATTAGAACATGTTCCATGCATTTATAATTAGTTCATTGATAGCTCAGACACCTCTAACCGTAGATACAACACTGCCGTAAGTATATTTGAGTTACTGTAAATCGCAGGCCAGATTAATTTAGCAAGCTCATTCAGTTGATACTGATTCTACAGTTGTATCAAATTCATATCAGCTGAACTAAGAAAGAGAGTTGGTTATAGATTCATTTTCGGGATGGTATAATTTGATTCCAATTTCAATTTGATTCCAAACAAAGTACTGACTTCTTAAATTCTGTGATATGTCACTTAATCCATTTTTGATTGCACATTTGCACACATTGTAAGAATGGATAATTAATTCTACCTTCTTTAACTAAGTGTTACAGTCTTGGAATACTTTTCTTTGTTATGTTACGTAGGTTACAGTATCTGTGTTTTTTATCCATAAATGTGCATTTGTTGTCAGTCATTGTTTGGTCATCATCCTCACTGATGTCTGGATAACAAAATATTTGGAGCTCACAGCATGATCTCTCAAGCAAATTCTTTGCTGCATGTCTTTTCTCCTGCAGGATTTAGGTCTCTTCCATGTCTGCTCTGAGTCTTTCAAAACTGTCTGGAGACCACTCTCTACATTCCAAATATTTATTTGTTTAAGAATCGATTCTTTTCCTTTAAACCATCCAAAATGAAGTTAGTTTTAAGTTGTAAGAGGATCGGGAGGGACAAATCAAGTTCCTATCTAGGACACGTGTGGGAAAGAAAAAGTCCATAGCCCACCTCTGCTGAGATGAAGTGAGATTTTAAAATTTTAGCCTTCTGCAATACTACATGAACAAAATGGGAAAAGCCTTAGTGAATGTGAATTTTAAATTGCATAACA
Organism: Stichopus chloronotus; assembly: GCA_021234535.1. NCBI lineage: Eukaryota > Metazoa > Echinodermata > Holothuroidea > Aspidochirotida > Stichopodidae > Stichopus > Stichopus chloronotus. The sequence goes on along the minus strand of CM037832.1, from coordinate 29,555,415 downwards.
AAGTGAAAGTCTGGAGGTTCTGTATAGACCAGATGGAACGACCAAGAAAGGATGTTTTACTTAACATTAGTGCACTAGACAAATAGCGGTCAATTTGAGAAGGTTAATAGGAAATCTAATGGTTTGTATAATTGTGGGATGTGAAAATGATATGCACTCTTTAAACCATATTGATCACGCTCTACAAGTGAGTTTACAGTATTTGCCATTAATTGCTTACCTATCAGTCAGAAATAATAGCTGCATTCCTAAAGTTGTTTTTTTTTTTTTTTCAAACTACCGGTATACCAGCTCACCATTACGCTAAAGCCTTTGGCCTTGAAAGGAAGTTTCCATGTAGTTCCAGCTTCCACAGTGGCATCATGTCAACACTAAGTGAATTCTTCCCTTAATTAAGTAATTTTCAAAGCTAGTCATAATAAGATTTGTTCATTTTTATTTCTCTTCAGGCATTTGAAAAAGGAGATTACAGAGCCATACGGTATATTGATAGAGAGAAAGAGGTTAGTACATGTCATCAATATGACTTGCACAATAATGACTGTATGCATATATTCTCTTGAATTGTATTTTAAGTTAACAAGATTACGGTGCATCCGTTCCTGTTCACCTTTTTGTGAAAAAGTTGATGTGAAGAGGAGGACACGGGAGCGATGTTTATGAATTTTGAACAGCTTCTTCTCGAGACCTCGATCATAATAGCAGCAACAACCAAATTGCTCCCATTGTTTATTTATTTTTTTTCCATTTTTTTGGTTGGTTTCAATCCCGCACCACAGTTCAACCATCAGCAGAGATAAATCCATTGTTGCAAATGATCGTGTATTCAGCTTGCCCCCATGTATTGAGGAAATTTGTGTTTTTGTGTGTACATTTAATGTGGAGGATGAGGGGATTTATTCAGTTTAAAAAGTGACAAAAAGGCTTACTGAGTTGATTTGCAAAATTAGTATTTGTGTAAATCTCCTTTAGTGTGTAATTTAAGGCACGTACATTTTACAATTTGGTAGCATGCGGTATTGCAGTTTTTAAATGCCCATAAAGTAGTCTGGATGTCTTTCAGCACTGCGTGACACAATTGCAGTTTCTTTTTCCATATCAGGTCAATGAAAAATTTGCTATAGATTTAGTCCACGAGGAACCTCCGACAGAGATAGATGGAAGGAGCGTATGGTGTGACGGTGGAGGGGGTGCACTAGGGCATCCAAAGGTCTACATTAACTTGGTGAGTTTTCCATGAAGGTTTTCTCAAAGCGCAGCAGCCATCTTGCTGATAAATTAGCTACCAAAACAGTGAGGTGAAATAAAGAGAATGGAATCATGTGTTGATAAAGATTGTGAGACTTTCAAGGTGACACGTCGGCTACACCTCAGTATGCATGGGTCTGCTACATTATCAGGGAACGGGGTGTAAAGACACCCTGAGGAGCGACTGCAAAGTAGCAATTAGCTATAACTCTTCGTGACTTGTGCTGACCATGCTTTCCCTTTTGATCATTTCTTGTCAGGCCACCTGGAGTGACTGAAATACCTCCAAGCACCAAAATGCCAAACAGCCAAAGCCCCAAACTAAAGACATAGTAGATGTAGCAATAGTCGAACACATTGCCAAAATGTATGAACTTAAAATTGATTTATTTCAAAGTTGTTTTTTTTTCTTTCAAATGCACATTATATCTAACTGTGAGCACTGCTTGTCCTGCTGTAACAAATTGTGCTTATTCAGTTTCATTGAATTTCTATAAAGAGACTGCAATGCATCAAGGTAAATCTTAGCAGGATGATGGTTTGATTACTTATATGTGGTCGCAGTCACTGTCAAATTTGTCTGCCATGTTGAGTTTTTGTCCAGTGTTAATTTACACAAAAGTAACATTTTAATCTAAACAGATCAGTTTCCAGTTGTGTATTTCTGTGATATGCAATCAAAAAATGAGACTTTAGGTCACTTTTTGAAGGAGGATGGCAAGTAATGGAATTTGTCTCATTCTGAAACTTTCACAGTAGATTCAAAAACACTGATGGTGTTAATTCTTGCTTTGATGAAGTTAGTTTTTGGTTTGATGTGGTTGGTTCTCATCCGGATTGTCGCTATCAATTACCACTGAAGAATGAACAGCTGTTTGAAAAGTCAGATGTTTGATAACTCTGATAATTACATCACATTAGCTTCCATGCTAGCTCATCAGTGAATGTCTTTAGGTGATTCAAGATTACACTAGTCTCTTTGTCTCATTTTTCCCAGGATGCCCCTGGTCCTCAACCCTGTGGCTATTGTGGTCTGAGGTTTGTGCAAAAGCACCACCACTGAAGAGAGAAAACTTCCACCTCAGGAAGACAGGAAAACAAGAAAGATGCTTCGGACTTATATCCACAAAGAATGTTGTTGGATGAAAGAGACAAAATGTTACTAGATGGGAGGTTGCTTATCATTATAGTTATTATAGAAATGGTTCATCACCGCATGGAACAATAATTCATTTATCAGTGACATTGTTTCTATGTACTGTAAAAAGGTAATTAAACTGTTAGAAATAACAAAACAGTTTTGCATTCTACTATTTCTTATGTGTAAATTTTTACCTTATGCTTTGTTTTGTTCACATAGTATCTTCTCCTTGGTTTTGGTTTTGAAAAAGATTCCCCCATGCTTGATCCTGTACACTACAGCACTGGTATCGACCAAGAATTGCTCGCTGTTCAAATCCGTTCTAACTAAATCAACCTTAACCTCTGGGCTGAGGACATTCATGTAATATAGTATTAAAATGCTCACAGCTCACAAGCTTTGTGATGTGAAAGGGTGGGCCAGTGTCAATTGACGGAGTGGCCAATTCTTCATTTGATTACAGAAAACTAAACACACTTATGAATAATTGCATGGTATACCCAATCATTCTTTTCTGTGCTCAAACAATGGTAGGTTGACACTGGATAGTGTATGGTCACTGTTACTGTTCATGGAGGTCAAAGGTCACATGGGGTGAAACGGAAGCGTTCGAGATTCATCTTATGAGGTGAAACTTGGTTGAAATAGGTCTTTCATGTTCCCTTCTGTTTTTGCTGATGGAAAAATTCATTAACATTAAGCAAAAAGGTGAAAACATGAAGAATGTGAAGTTACAAGGAATAGATTAAATTTTCTCTTTGTAAGTAGGTGATCACACAATAGGCAAAGATCATTGAGGTTTTCACATATCAAAGTACAGAGTGCAAAGAACTCTGTTCTTCGAGAATTTGTTAAGAAGAATGTGTTAAGAAATTGAAGTTCCTGGAGGTTGTCACTCATAACATTTAGATAGACCTTGGTAAGTATTTACGATGTATAGATTTTCATGGCAGTAAGAAGACAAATCAAATGAAGGAATTTAAGGGGGAAAAAATATATTTCGAAATGTGATCTACATCTCCATAAACATAATTCAGTGCAAAATGTGCGTACGTCTGGTTTCCATCTAATCTTCTGTAATGGGGAGATTTGAATAAGAGCCAATCTTATACAAGAGAAAGCTGGTGAGTTGGTTTGTGGTACACCTGCTAGCCCCTGCACTCCATGATGGTTCCTCAAGATGGGCTGGGATCTAAGAACTGTCATTCTTCTCAACTTGTGTAAATGGTGAAGTATATAACATGGGTGTCAATATGTTATTGAAAGTAAATTCTGCCCCCAACATTTGCCAAGTGCCTCAAAAATAAATGAAAGAGGATGCATCACTCAGTTATGATTCTTGTGTCATGCCAACCCATCTGATATTTATTACTATTTTCATGTATTGATTTTTTCCTCATTATTGTGAAATTGCAGACATTAGATCCCCGCTTAAATGCAGGGTACATGCAGCTTGGGACACTGGAAAAGTGCTGTTTCCGTCTATCCGGTGGGTTTTCAAAGCCAGAAACTTTTTTGCACGTTTTGATAGTCCTGTGGGCACTCGACCCTCCAAAATATTTTTTGTTCCCCTGCACTTAGCTTATGGCACTTTAGGGAGACGTTTTAGGCCAGATGTCACATTACCCCCACCTGCCCCCCCCCCCCTTCCCTGCCACCACCACTACCACCTTGTTTGCTGTCACTGGCATAAGCAGACTTTGGGAAAATGAAGTGAGGAAAACAGTATGACTCCATCAGGGTCGGATGTTTTATCTACATGGGGACTCCACTAGGGTTCCTTTATAAAGGAACCCTAGACTCCACCAAAGCGGAGCGCCACCATTGGTTGGCACATAACTTACCAAGAAAAGTTTTGATAAAAATACCTCTTAGATTGCAGAAAATGACATTCCCCAGTGTCTCTGGCCTTATTAATGTCAGCTAAATTGTCTTTATTTCTAAGAACATAAAGTAGGATACTGACATTTCTACTCAGAATATATTTTTTTCATTTAAGGTTACAAAAAGTGTGTTGGGGGAATGTATTATTAGTGTCCTCACCTCGCCCAAAAAGTGGGCTGGACATGTCCCCCTTGTCTCCCTCAAATCGACGCCCATGTTATGTAAGTCCACTGACGTCATAACGTGCCATTCTGTAGCAAATAGCACGTAGATGTAAACTACACACTCGGAGCCATTGTTCTTCATAAGGAAAACTGCCTTGTTGTGTCCATAATTACAACATCAAATAATAATAGTGGTTGAAACATTCACCAGTCCAGTTTTGCATTGTATCATTGCCTAGTCAGTCACTTTGCATAAATATTTTGCATAAACACTTTGACGCCCAGAAAACGTCCAGCTTTGTCATATCACATGATCCCTTGATCAATGATTTAGTGAAACAATGGTTCTAGTTGAGTTGGCCAAACTTGTAGCCCCTTATATTTTCATGGTTATCATCATAGACACCAGGCCACCATAAGCTTCACATTGTAAAAGGTTGGAACAGACTTAATCAAAATGAAAGAAAAAAAAAAACATACTGCGTTTTCCTTAAATCAAAGAGAAAAGTGATCTTATTTTCCCGATTAGGTATGCACCACTATTATTCTGCTGTAACATGGTAACCGCCTGATATTGGACCCTAAGCACAACGGAATTGGTAACTACCGTCTCCGACGGTCTGTCTCATCGACGAAGGGTTCTCTTTACATCTCTTACACTCTGACGGAGATGGCGATGACGTGCTCCTGTTGTCATGCTTGTCGTTATCTGGGAATTCAAAATATCGCTACTTACATCCATGGCTAGAAATCAGCTTACAAAATTTAACGCTCAGGAGAAAGGTGTACCTTACCTGAGCTTCTCTGACTTTATTCTTAGCTTACGCCCTCCACTTTGAAAGTTGCATTTGTCTATAGCAAATTGCCAAACTAAACTTGACAATGTTTACTGACGTAGTTCCGTATGCATGTGTTGATATTTGAAATTCTTCCATCACTTCTGTTATCATTTATTTATTTCTTGATATAGAGGGTTGAAGGGGGGGGGGGTGGGTAGCGTTAGTAGTTAGTATTTTAGTATTTCACAACCCAACCAAATGCCGCAAACGACATTTCCTGAATGCTCTCAGCTGTATTTACCCAGCATTGAAATAGGCACCCCAAGTATGCAATTGTATTATGCATCCTTTTTCATTTAGTCTCGGCGCAATTAGCATATATTCGGGGGAAGGGGGACCTAAAAGTCCTCCCTCCTCCCACTATTCTTTTGGAGGCTGCCTCCCCCCCCCCCCCCTTCCCCACGTTTTCGTTGCCACTGAAAAGACTCAGATTTAAACTATGCGCTCTTTGTTGATTAAAAGACGTTTTGGAAATAATATCGCCACGGTTCCTTTATTTGTTATCCTTCAGAATGAAATTTATTGTTTCAGTTAAGTACGAGTGGACCGAAGACTCCAGAAAGACTTGAAAACTTGAATCTTTGAATATCTGTACTTATACTTACTACCCATTGTAAGCTTTCAAAAGGTTCTTTGTTGCACTAGAAGGGTTGCGCTGCACTTCTAATCCCCAAAACTACCACAAACGGCTAAGTGATTGCGCGAAACTTCCCAGACAGAGCATAAAGACATAGAGTGTTAGTAATATATTTACAGGTTATATGGAAGACACAAACTACAAGTAAACATATGGACGGATATGCAGGACGACGGACGGAAAGCAAACATAACTAAAAGAATAACTAACAAACAAAACAATCACGTGAATACGAAACATAAGTTCCTTCTAGCCAACTGGTAGAACCTGCGAAATCTCTCTTACAACTGCCTGTCCTTTAAAAAAAATTAATGAAACAACTTCGAGTATCACGGTGGATTCTAGAATGATTTGGTCCGCGGACATCTCAAGACACTCAAAGGGGTTTACTTCACGCAGTGCATCGGAAATGAACTGATGTGAAAAGATTCACAATGCTGTCCCCGCACAACATAAAACTGAACACAATCTGGACCCTGAAAGAAGCCTGCTGTGTTTTTAGGTCAAGTGACACATTGTAACTTGGATGGCGTCATAAGCAAACACAGATAAAGGAAAAGTATAATTATTAATTAATTAATTAATTGCCCCATTGACTTACTCGCTAAATCGCAAAAGCAATGCTGTCCTCTCTAAAACCTTGTAGAAGTTTTCAACAGATACAAGCTACCACTCGTTGGAAAACTGACACATTGGTTATTCATTGCACTTTCAATTTTCCGCACCTAAGCCTGAGAGATTGTTAGCTAGAGGCCGTCGAAGTTAGTCTACGTACCTTTTCACTGAGGACAATCACACCTCGCCTCCAATGATGCTGTTCCGCCGACTTAAGTCCGTAATTTCTTCATAATATCTTCAATTGCATGGCACCATTTTCACACCATTTATACCCCACGTCACCTACTCTAATATTCAGTAAAAAAAAAAACTCATTCCAAAGGATTAAATACCGAAAAAGTTTCCCCAAATGTCCATTATAGGGATATTCACCGACACTGGTGAACGGATGTGGTGGAATAATCTCAAACTTCCATATAGCGTAAGCTAACATAGGTCCTGTGGCACCGGTATTCCTATCATGTTAACTCAAATCAAGGGTCATTAGGAAATCATGGGGCTATTGCGAGGGTAGCTAGCAATTACTTTTATTGCTTTAGTGACTTTCCAGTTAGGACGAGAAGCCTAGTCTATACATGAATCAACATTCAATTATGTTACGTTATCAAAAAAAAAAAAAAAAACGGTTTGGGCAACAAGGCACTTATTACACGGAACAGGTTATTCTGCTAATACGATGACATACACCATTAATTTAGATTGACTCGGAGGAAGAAATGTAGCTTTAGTTAATAGCTAGGGGTGTGTCAAGTTAGGACTAAGTTAGGACCTTTTTCTATACAATGTTAAAAACGTAACAGATTTCCCCATCCTTCTCTTTCGTTGGTGGGCATCATTGTAAGAAATGGACATCGAAAACGTTGTTTGAATAGCATGAAGTCCAACTGAATCATTGTAATTATGTTTTTGACTAATGGATGCGCAAAGTGCTTGCGACCCCCCCCCCCCCCCCCCATGTAGATGACTATGAAGATAACTATGTAGATAGTTAACACCTTGGACAACAAGAGAAATGTGCATGTTTTTTTTTACTCGCTATCTGTTTATAGCACTAATGCCATAGGCGTGAGTTAAGGCAAATGTTACAGTCAACTTTAAAAACAACTTCAGCGTTCGTTCAAATACAATGAGAGATATTATATGGTATTAAGAGAATAGACACCGTGCGTTTTAATATGTGATGTTATACAAGGATTGACATATGTAACGGTATTTCGTTTTCACTTTCGAACAATTCCATCAGAAGTGAAACTCTTTTAATTTGCCGTGACGTAATGCACTGCATGTATTAGGGATATGAAAGATTGCATTTACGAAAGAGAGAAGATGATGGATGGAATAAATCACCGCAGTACATCGATAATCATCCACATTTTAATTCAACTGCTTCATGAAAATAAGTCGCTGACTACAATTGTCACATCCATGAATCATCCGAAACCTACCATAGCTGAATGGTCAGCATAAAGTTGACAATGAATGTTGAGAGATTTCACGAGAATGATGGCTACAGCCTCAAAGTATTAGAAAGTCGTTAACAAAAGTGAAACACAGAGATAAGATGTCCGTATGCTTTTGGCATTTAATATAATTGGCGCTTACAAATTTGGCCGTATGGTTATATTTACACCCCTCATGTAAGAGGTCTCATGCTTGTTCATTATCAGTGTAGTAGTATCAACATCATAGTCGCCATCATCATCATCACCATCATCATCATCATCATCATCATCATCATCATCATCATCATCATCATCATCATCATCATCATCATCATCATCATCATCATCATCATCATCATCATCACTATCGTCGTGATCACCATTATCGCCGTCATGATTATTGTCGTCACCCTCATCACCACCACTACCGCTGTCATCATGCATCCTCGTCACCATGATCATTATCATTTTTATTACCACGGCCACCATCACAGGCGTCACCATCATTATATCGATATATTCAATGTTTGAATTAGTTCACATGTATAACATCGCTGCGGGTGATGCGTCGCTTTCTTACTTCAGTTATTTCCTCACCAACATTCATTTCAGTATGTTTCAGATACATCATTAGATCGGATCACTGGATCTCGATATGAGAATATCCCTTGATGGGAACATTTCTTTCGGTGATATCAGTGATATCCACTGATTTGCCCCAGTTAACCCCCTCCAGCAATTCGATATCGAAACACCCCGCATAATAAATGGTAGCGTCCCTTCTTTGAAGTGGCACACTGTTCATTCATCGAGAATCACAGTCTGTGATTATATCTCTTCTATTAACTGCGTTGTTAACTTTGTCGACTAACCAAATATTTTATCAGTACAACCAACATACAATAAAAACAAATTGTTTGAATCAAGACGGCATCGTCTGTTGTTGGTCTATAATAATACCCGTTAGAATAATACCATCAGAATTAACTGGAACAAATTCTTCTCTCTGGTATCAGGTATGTGAATCGGCGTGAAAATCAAAGAGATCTCCTCGCAGATCGTTTGTACTCTGCCATCGTGAAATCAGTGAGGTCAACACATTCAGCGTAAGATCATGTAATATTTCTATGGATAAGACGTGGTGCATTTCCTTCACCCGCCTCCGAGGCATTTGTATTTTGGCACTTTCTAGTGACTGTATTCTGGTCAACGCGGGTGAACGGTCAACCGTGCAAAACTCGGGAAAGAAGAAAATAGTCACGCTCCCCCCTTTGGTGCTCGCGATTTTGGAATGAATGACAGGCGGGTTGTGTGATGTGTGGCGGTTCTCGCGTTTGTATGGTTAATCCTGCAAAGAGTAGTCTGTTACATTCGTCGTTGTATCTCTGCAGAGAGCGTCTGGATGCACCACGACTGGGTGAAAATGTGATCGTGGGTTTAGAAAACTTTCAAGTCGTCGTTTTGAATTGATTCGGCGATCGTGCACTTTGTTGCAAGCGATACGATTTGCGTTGTGACAGGGATTGAATGTACCTCAACAGAGTGGATTCTATGTACTCATTATCATTATGGAGATGAACGCACCGATTTGGTTCATCTTCGCCCTCCTCGTGTGTTGGTCGACCGGGGTAAGTGTACTTTGTTAGTAAACAGACTATTTTTGACAGTTCTCAAGTACTACACGATCAGAATTTACCACACATGTACGAGTTCTATTTATAGATTTGCTAAATGAAGCAAATGATGTTGCAATGAAAAAGCAGGTAGGCCTTACTATTTTTTCGGCCTGCTTTAAATTTTTGATTTAAATAGCTGTGAGAAGCTACCGTATACAATGCATTTGCCCGACTGAGTTGATTCTATAATCTCCAAATCATTACATGAGTGACAAATGTTTATCTCATCAACTTTAACCTTTGAACACTTAATTAAACGGGATACCGATTCACACATAGTCAAATGAACTAACTTGATTACAGTATGTTTTGTAACACTTTATGGTATGACTGCCAGGCTGGGGCAGACTAAGAAGTAAGATGACGCCGAATGGGTCACTCCGTTTTATTCGATCCTTTGAATTCGAAAATAAATCCGGTCATGCCGTATTACATTTAGAAAATATTAGTGAATGGCTCGCCCTCTGATATTAGTGGTTGCCCTTCCTGCTCAGGTTTTGTTCTTCTGATGATGAGTATCTAGAGCTGGCTTCCTCAAATGGCGACATTCGCGCCACCCTGCGGCGAACGAACGGACGTGCAACGTTGGGATTGGCGGGCAAAACAACAACAACAACAACATTAAAAGAAATTCATTGTCAGAAAAAAAAAACTTCTAAAAAACTTTGAAAGTTCCGTCAAAATCATGTAATCTATGCCACTGAAATCAAAATATTTTGTGGAACACTTCGCCTAGGAACAGAGCTCTGGGTATAACTGAGACCGGGAGGAACACTCTCCCCATAAATTCCCTCCCCATTAAGACGATCCTTGATGTTTTACATCAACATAGTTCCCCATGTTGCACTTCCATCATATTTAATACTGATCTACAGTGTATCCCCTCAAAAAAAAAAAATGACCACACAAAACTGTCTGTAGCCTGATTTCATTTTCAATCAGATCAAAATGAAACTTAGTTTTCTTGATTTCATGCCTACCGTAAGCTATGTCTGATCCTCACTGGGGTTCGTGAAGGTACCTTTCACTTCTTACCATGACCTTCGTCTGCTAATGAAGGTACCCCACCTGTATATGGAGTTTATTCTAGATAAAGTTTATTCTATATTTATTTTAAAGGGTCGTTGAATGTTAGTCAATATTTCTGACTAAAATAATAGGATCAGAGTTCATATACGGGTAGCTCCCTACGGCGTTTCTTTCCACCATTTGACCTTGATTTGGCCTGACCACTGGGGGGTATATACTTTTCCATATCTTGTGTGACGTAATCGTTGATGTTAGGATTGATACGCGCCTTATAAATTACACGATATGGGCCACATGGACATATGCAGCATGGAAATACATACCTTGGGCCTCGTGTTATGCACCTTGTCATGCCTGCAGCTGTAAGCGTCATGTTCTTGTAAGTCGGTGGTGCTTCCATTGCCTCACCTATGACGCTGGATTTTGATCGCTTCTAGTGTCCACTGGGTTATTCAACGTTCTGATTTATTTCTGACACATCAAACTTGATTGACCTGATTTTGTTGAGAAAATGAATTTTGGAGAATACCGGGGGTATGGGTCAGCATGGGGTTTATAGCTCCCCGAGTTTTGCTGTATTTTTGCCTGAAGGTGAAGTATGAGTAGTATTACGTTCGGAGCATTAATTGAGTGTATAATACACCATAGGTGTACTAGAAACCACTATAAATGAATGTAGCCTGCAGTATTCATTAATAATGAATGAAAACGAGAAGGGTAAAGTGATATTAGCCCACTTCGCTGTGTGATACACTCTATGACCTCGTCTACCCTGACATGACCTCAAATGACTATACATCGAAGATAAAACGACGGCAAAGAGGGTTTGCAGCGGCCTATCATTCTCCGTCTTTCCTGTCGTCTGGCCAAACCGATCTGAGACAAGAGACACCTGAAAATTCAGGTATATAAGCCTACTACATCCAGGTCTATACATTTATGCCTGTCAATGCAAGCTGCGCGTGGTAATCGAGAACGACGTTGCTGTTTCTTCAAAAAATAAAAAATGTGTGACGTGCGCGAATTGGCCAATAAATTGGAAGGGATGTAAATTCCGGCAAAAACAGTTGAGTGACGATTGATTGTTGATTATTTTCTGTTTCATGTAAGTCCTAGGCTATTCCCCTTGGTTTGCAATTCTGAAGGTGTGTGGAGGTTCATATTTGGGTAGGATATAGGCTATCTGACAACATCGAAATGAGTGACGTCATCGAGGCAGTTAAACAGAAAGTATTCTGTTTTGTTAATGTTTTCCATCCTTTAATAAGGCGCCGTGGAAACAAAACTATCAATTTGGATTTTTTTTTTAATTCGCTATCAACACTGAGACGGTGTTCTCACTTACATTTTACCACTGAAAATAGAGACTATTAAGAGACACAACGTATTGGCCTGCAGATTACTATACGAATGTCTCAACTATACAGTCCTTGGACTTTAACCAAACTAAAAACGGGTCGAAAAAGGAATCATTATTGTGGTTTTACTTTTAACCTTCCCCACGGCGCGTAAGTACAATCACTAACAAACGTGTATGAGATACGGTGCCGTACGTCAGTAGTAAGTCACAGTTACTTCGTCTATATGTGATTGTCTTGCTTCAGCAGAGACAAGAATGTAATGTCACTCTATGTAAACAATCACCAGGGCCATAGACTGCCCAAATCTGTACGTGAATGCCTTTCGGAGAGTTTGTGTTCCCCTGATTTATAGCCGTAACTTTGGTTTAACCCTACACACGACGACACCTTTAAAGATAAGTAAATATCTGCTTACGAGTTGAACAAACATGTTGTATGCAGGTAGATGTACGTATACATATATGCCTCAAGTTGTTCAGAGGTGCCTATAGCGTCAATTTATTTACCTTCTTGAACGTCGAAATATTTGTCTGTGACTCGCGAGGCCAAAGGATGGTTTATACGGTTCCTACACTCACCGACCCGCCGTTATCAAAACGGATGATTTTACTTTCTCCTGTTGATATACTGCCAATGAAACAGATGATGAATGTTACATACAGCTTGACAACTTCCTCTTGGCAAAGGAATGGGGATAGTGATTTCATTTTTCCTAGAGTTTTTTGAGTCGTTAAATACTCTTTGCTGTACGAAATTTTCAGCTGAAAAGTTTCTTTGCTACCTGAAAATTACTCTTTTCTTCACTTTTTTATGCAATCGTGAGCAATACGGCGAGTGTTATCAAACCCTTTCATAAAAGATTCTATTCTTTCTAAAATCACTCCGTGGAGCTTTCATGTACACCACGCCGATGTATCTCCGTACAGACAGTTAACTATGGCCACCAATGTGAAATTGGTATGACGTCAGAAACTTTATTCCAGGAAACTTGGTTGGCTAGACAATATACTTTACAAAGAGAAATCCGTGCATGACTACGTGTTTGAGTGCTTGTATAGAACCTCAAACTCCGTTCCACCTGATAATATGTGATACTTTAATTACACTAGCGGCTTAAAGGTATCAGACTTTCTGGACTATTTTTGTTTTTATTTTGCTTGATATCGTAATAACACGGGACAAGAGACCACACATTTTGAATATGTCTTCCAACTACAAGTTCTACCAAAAATGGCCAAAAATAAAAAATAAAAAAATCAAATACCAAAAATGGCCAAAAATCACTGAACCACCTCCTTGCATACACTCGCCCTCTCCACCTTAGTAACAGGGCGTAATCCGGTAAATAAGGACATTCACTTGTAAGTGGAGCGCAAATGGGTGAAAGCACCTGAGTGTCGTGTCGAGATGAGTGGTAGGCAGGTCGTATAGTGATTCTACTCTGAATCGTGTAACCGTTATGGAGGGCGACGGAGATCAATTTCCTTCGCTCACTTGTGACAGCGCTTTCATTGAAATCACCTTTCCAGAGAACAGTTGGAATAAGAAATTTCCTTCTTCGTAAAAATGAGCAGCAGGGTAATTAAATAACGGTTGTAAGGAAACGACTAATTGAACCAAACTCTTTTTACGCCCCTGCAGCAAATACAGACGGCAATTTCGCCTGATCAGGGTAACATTCTGGAGACTGATTATAGTTGTATGGGATTTTGTACACGCGCCTCTATGTATAAGTTTTGTGATTATTAGTTCAATTGATAAGACAAGTTAAACAACTAAATCCAAATGTTGATCTATAGGCGACATGACGTTGACTTTAATGATGGTTGTTGATTCATTACGATGAAAGATGGAAGTATATTCACACGCGAATGTCAGACTCGGGATGTTAAAAGGCTAAAGGTCGGCAAGACCAATTATCGCTCATGGTAATTTACGCTCCTTGACGGTTTGTAGGCAGTCATGTCAGTTCATCTTCCAAGTGATATAAGAAGGTAAATACTCAATAGTATTCGAAGGTATACGTGGATTAGTGAATAAGATCAATTGAGTTTGAGATCCTGTACTTTGCAATTATCAATGATTTGGCCTTCCATAGTTCCCCTCCTTGGCACTTCGCGAGGCTATTCTATAGTGTACCAATGGATGCTTTGTCTAGCAGAATGGTCCACCGAATTACAAAGTGTGACGAGCAAAAGATGCCAATGGGTTTCCTATGTGTTGTAAATCATCCCGTAGAATGCCATACAATTAAAGGCAGAAGGATTGACATAAGAAGTAAGGCTAAGTTGCTATGGTAACGGTGTGTGTGTGTGTGTATCACCTCTATGTATCAGTCACATTCAGTGAAGACTGAAGCGTCTGAGAGGTGATTCATTGTACTGACAAGTCAAGAGGTGAGTGGATTCATGTGTCGCATGAAGTCCTACTCTCGTATGTGCGGTTTTAGTCATATGTTCACAAAGTATACATTGTATGGATGTGACACCGTAGAAAGGCCCATGAGAGTCATCTTCACCTCCGTATCGGTACCTGTTTCTGTGATTGAAGGGGTTGTTTATATAAAAAGAAAATTGTCATAAATGTATATCTAAAAGTTTTATGGATCCATTGGAGGTCGAAACGCCAGACTTTTTTTTTTTCTTTTCTTTTTTTTTGCTGAGATCGATCGAGTTTAGTGTATGGTAAGAAAGGTTACCGTACCAAACACACAATGGTATCCTAATTCAGGATAAATTGCTGTCATAGCCCTACGTTGTTATTACTTGACCAGTATTCTTGAATGTATGATCAAGAACGCATAAGCAGTCAGTTGCGTGGGTGCACCCGAGTCGTGGTGTTCAAGTAGCGTCCGTCTTCTCTTATATGATAGCTAAAAATGTGGGAAGCATATCTAAGCAGAAATCGCCTTCCAAGGCTCCGCAGGCGCCCTTCCACTTTTGCGGCTGCCCAACATACCGCTACTGGGGGAGGGGGGGGTTCGCACCCTCTGCCTCCTATGCAGCCAAGCTGCAGCTGCAAGCAGTGAAGCTTTGGCGAGAACATGATGTAATAAAAGTCAACTAACGTTGTGCTATACGTATGTGTTGTAGCCTCTTTGTCGTCCAATGATCTACAGAAATGTCGACGTTTCATGACGTCATAGCTCGATCTCAAGAACTATGGACATTCGTAGAATTCAGAGGATGAAAACAATGATTAACTTTGATATGTAAAAGACTGCGGAGGAAAATCAAACGGTATGTCGAACGTTGTACTCAGTTCCATGGTTGTATACCCGGTTCCAGTACAAAAACCTTTAAATTTGTCCCCACTGAACATCTTAGTGTGAACTTGGGGACAAGTCACGTGATGTCTTACACTCACAATACAGTGGAGAAAATCACTTTGACTTTAACCTATTTTCTGGTCACACTTGCCACGGTTTTGACGTACCGAAACTTGTGTGAAATTGTAAGGGAATGTTCCACCAGTTCTAACAGTACCGAAATAACAGTCTCTAGTGCAATGAATTATTGGAGGGCAAATTTTTATCAAATTTAACGTTGTACGTTTATCCATGCAAATGTCCACGCAATAATAACCAACAGTTCATGTTTACTTTGCTGCCAAAACTGGTTCAACTTCGACCTTCATTATCTCAAAAGCAATGTCTATACAGTAGGTTCACATTCGAGAGTTTAACAGAATGCCAAGTTCATCTCCTCTGCTTACATGTCGCCTGTAATACATTGGCCTATGCTTCTTTGGAGATTATCTGAAGTGCGCATAATTAGTCAGTTATTGGGACCGCGTATTAGTTAATTCTAGTGTCAGAATTCCTCCTCCCCCCTCCCGTCCCCACATTTTTACATTTCCCAACGGGAATGTGGCATTGTCGATAACGTTTGGTAAATTTCTTTTATGTGTATTCCAAATTTCCTTTTGTTGGTGTTTTTAAAATTGCGATATTTAATTATCTTAGAGCCGATACACCTGTAGCTCGGTTACGGTATTAATCGCTGTGATCTTTCCATTCTATTGGTATGATTTAATTCATTTAATTCAATGTTTTATGTTTTTCAATGTTTTAATTCAATTTACCTCACCAGTTAATAAGAACATTGAGAATACCGTCCTCACATAAGCAGTTCTTCACCGACGTCACTGCGCAGCGCGTCTCTCTATTTTAATAGCCAGCAGTCAAGGCCCTATCATGCGCGCGTAGGTTGTAACACACCTACTATGCACGTTCGGTGACGGCCAGTATGCCAAATTGAAACGGTATGGCGTCACGCGAACTGAAGAACCTCTATAAACAAGTTTTTCATATGTCCCATGACGGTCTTCAAACTGCTTTGTCCGCAAATTTTAAAAATTGATTATTGTAAGTAATAAACAATCTTTATATAAACTAGTCGTACCTCTAATTGTCAAAACAGTGATGTCGAAATGTCTGGAATCCTGTAAGATTACGAAAAGCCCAAACGACAAGGCAAAAATGAGGGGTTGAGGACGAGAGGAAATTAAAAAAGACCCCTTTCAATTACACCTGCAAGAATTGATTTAACGAAGTTGAGAAAAAATAGGTCGATCCCGATTCGAAATCCGGAACCATTAATTTTTCCATCGTATTGTTCTTCGCATTATTGCCCGAATGTTATATGAATAACAGTTATTGCTACCTGTGAAAGCTACCAGAGAGTGGTATTTGTACGTGAGATGACTTCTCATGAAATGATATGACGGCTGTTCTATCGCTCAATGACAAGCCAATTGTTTGTTAATCCCTTGTTAAAGTGGCTTCTTCATTTCCGAATGAACAGCTGAAAGCGTTAGTCAATCATTAGTGCCACTGAACAAAAAAAAAAGCCACTTCCGGTGAACAGGAGCTGAGGTGATGGGTTTTGCCTGCAGTCCCGGTCTGTTGTCCGGTCTGAGACCGTTTGACCTCTCTTGACCGGACTCTAGATGGGCCTCCAAGATTAGGCCATTTAAAAATAGTCTATAACTTTAGGATAGATTTATAGTAACAGCAATTCATATGTTTTTTATCTTGCTGAGGGGAGTTCATTGTATATTCACAGGTACGTTATCAGTGATTCCTGTCGTTGGTTGGGATATTATTTTACAGAGGGAAGTGGTAAAACGTAGAGTGATACCGTTCAAAGGTCTCGTATATTCGAAATTAAAGTAATGCTTGTTAGAGTTGGTTACAACGGTATTACGGAAGTAGAAAAATGTTACGGTTTTTGGCGTCATTGACAATACTAACCTTTGTAATCATAAACGGTGGCGTGTGTATGTTTGCGTATGGTGTTTGTGCGTATCACTGACGTACCTTAAAAACAGCATTTTTCACACCAATCTCATATTGTGTATGTAGGTATACCCCTTTGAGCACAAGAACCACATTGCTTTTGTTGGAGGTCAATGGTAAATGTGGGTTCAACATGGCAATTTGCGGATGCCTTCTAAACAGAACAGTTCGAAGGATGGTAAGCTTGGGTACATGTAATCATTTGATATATCATGTCGTTTATAGGGAAATAAGGCGTTTGGATATATCTCTGTAGTATGCAGTTGTGCATGTTCAGATGGATACCTACTGTATCAGTCATCAACTTAGGTCAACAGATGTCATTGTTCATCTCAATTTGTGATATGATACATTACTGTTATATTACAATGACCAAGTACACTGCACTTCTTCGCCTGATGCCATATGAAAGATTCATGAAAAAAATCCTCGTAATGAATTCATCGAAACCACAATGCATTTGTGCATTCTGGTTTTGACCACCGTCCTGGAAGAGGGGTATAAGGGGGAGGGATGTCGCCCTACAAAGGCCAGTCTGCCGGATAGCCCCCACAGCTCTGACTACATTCGTGTAACGTTTTGGTCTGCGTGTAGGCTGCGTTGAAAAGTGTGACATACCATCAGCGGCTGGTATACGTTATCTGTGGGGTAGTGAGCAATGAGGGGAGTAAGCACAATCCCGGAAGAGCAGTAACTACAGATGTTGTAACAGAGGAAGTAGAAGCAAGATGGGATAAAAATAACAGTTTTACCTATATCTTAGCGATTTCCCCTTTGGGACATATATCTTAGCGAATTGCTCTCTTTGGGAGGTGTTCCCATTGATTCACCCACATGTATTGCTTCCACAAGTCGTTGTAATGTCCAATCAACCGAGTTACACTTCAAAGTTTATCCGAGAGCTTAGGGCCGAAGACGAGACACTATACCATACAAGAAAGCATTTTTCGTGGAGGAGTTATGCTGAATTCATTACGTTGAAGTTGTTTTACAGTCCAAAAACAGAGTGTGAAGACCCCAGTATGCTTCCATTTGTCAAGTACTTCCGGAGAAGGTTTTAATATTGCAAGTTGTTCTCAAGTTGTTGACATATGAAGAGTATATAAGACGTGTTTAGATAGAACATCTTTGTGAGAAAAACGAAAATTCATTGAAGTGGATCAACAAAATGGAGGCCGATTGTGCGAAGGTTTATAATTTAAAACAAAAATCGTGCATTGTGGTGTGAGACAAACGAGATGCAAGCGTTAGTTTTTCGTATTCGTGATTAATTCTGTAATGTTTCCTAAGACGAACACTTGTTTCAATAAATTCATATTGCCGTACATTGTTCGAAGTGGTAGACGAGATTTGACTCCTTATGACCTCAGATTGTCGAAGTAATAGATTGAAGCACGTTGTAAGACATGCACAGCTATTTATGCTGCAAATATGAAGACAAATATTTTCCCCACTTTACACTTTACATTTAAAACGTAAAACGTAAACTTAAAGGCTGTATTGCATCACCCTAAGCTATATTTTTACCTCCCTGAAAGAAAAATTCTCAACTGGTTCTAAGTTACATTACTCTTAGATTGCCAGCAAATTCGAAAGATGCAGAACAGCTCCTATTTCACACCGTACACAGGGATCCATTGTTTTGATTACACGTGTGGAGGAATGTAAGACAGGCTGAGGGAGGGACTAGAGGTAGGTGGTTGGGAGAATTGAAACTGTCTGGGGTGATGCATTACAGCCTGTTAGTACTTTACCATCGAAATCTAACGAAAAGCTTTCGTAAACTGATGTGGGAGGACCGCCAATGAAAAGAAGCTTAAATAGCGCATAGTAAGGCGTAAACGGAGGTAGTTCTTTATTAACAACATTGGATACAATACGAAAACATGAGCACTAGTCTCGACTTCCCCGGAGAAAATGACTTTAGGGCTTCTCCAAATGTAGGGATGCCATAGTGGGACCCACTTCATCGCAATAGTAAGGTTATTCTAGACGATGTTAAAAAAAGAGGCATGACGATAGCGAAAACTGGAAAAGTTATTTATTCCCAGGGTATGTCCACCGTTTTCTTATTTTTGGTACTAAACTAGAGAAAAAAATGTGGTATTTTTATCACACGATCATTTTTGAAGACGGTTTGAACAAAGATGTGGCAATTCACTGAGGGTTAAACGAAATAGCCTAATCTCAATATCCCTCATAGAACTGGGCCAATACTAGAAAAATGCAGCCGCGAGTTGTGTGTATTTGTGTATTTGGCTATAACGATGGAAAAGCCATCTCTATAGTTTGACGTTCATTTTCAAAGTTTATTCACTTACAATCAGGTTCATTGTCGCCGTCAAAAAACGTGGTTTAATAAAAAAAATGGAAAAATACTCCTCTAAAAACGGCATAATTAGTTTCTCTGCACGAGTCCTGCATGTAAAGGAATTCTGTTGCTATAGCAACTTATGAATATCTCAGGAGGGTGTCATCATACAAAATAGGTGACTAACAAATAACCGTATATCAAATTACAGAGAATGTTTTTTTTTTTAAAGACGATACCGGTCGGTCTTTGCAGTTTACTTCATGACCTGATCCAAGTGTCCACGTGTATTATTTCAGGTACTACTTAAAGGCGTTGGCTGGTTCCTTCCGTCAGCAAATAAACCTATGCAGCCAGGATGGTACGTGTGTGGGTGTGTGTGTAGGTTTGTGTGTCACTGGCATCAGTACACTCTGACTCAATAGGGGAAAGTCGAATGAAAGTCAAACTTGGTAGGTATGTTCAACAAATTGAGAAGGTGTACCCTACTTTTTGGTGGAGGTCAAAGGTCGTCTGGGAGAAAAAGCTGTTTCTGTGATATGTACTTGCTTCGGTACGCTTTAATTCAACAGGCCCTACTGTTTTTGGTGAAGGTCAAGGTCATCTGGGGGCACTGGGAACTAAACTCTGAAAAAAAAAACTTTTTAGCAGGTTTTCTCAAGTTACAAAGCTTGGACAAAGTTTATACCTGGTGTGTTGATACTTTATTGTAGTTGTGCCTTCCGGGTGTTCAAGATTTTTTGGTCCAAATGGGCCGTATGGACCCTTTTATGAAATCATGCAAAAATGCTTTTTCTCCTACAGACTGTGTGGTATTAAGTTGAAATTGTGTCACATTTCTTCTTTGGTAGAGGTTCCTTCAGGTTGTTCAGGAATAATGGTCCCATATGGTGGACAATTTTATAAAGTCATGCAAAATGTTCTTTTCTGCATATTTTGCTTTACAGTGTGAGAGGTTTGTCAAATTAGTATTGTGGTAGTGGAACCCGGGGTGTTCAGGATTTTTATTTAACATTTGTGCGTCCACCTTAAGCCTAGACAAACTAGTTCCGCGAAAAAGAAGCTAGGGTGCCCCTATTTAAAAGTAAGGGCTGAACGAATGACCAATAGGCCTACACCCTTTCCAAACCTGTTAATCACCTCCAAGAAGTCTTTCATCTGTCGAAGGAAATCAATTGTCGGTCACTCAAAACTGCAGTGATCTTATCAATTCAAGTTTTGCTCTGGCTGCAAATTTTTATTACTGATGTAATGTAGGGCTAAGGTCTATTACCCCCTTGTTATCTCTAAACGAGCATAAGCTAATGTTGTCAAGGATTCCTCGAGGTCATTTGGATAGGGAATCCTGAAAAACTGTCCAGACATACTTAAAACAAAAACGACCAGTTTGAATGGAATGAAGTCTGACACGAATTGTCTGAACACTTTCTTTGCACTTTTTAAATCTCCGAGGATTATTAAATGATCACAAGTACTTCTACCGTAATCAGAAGAGATTTAAATTTGACAAACATTCGTACAAGAAGATCAAAGATCAGATTTTTGACGACTTAAAGTCGAAGACCGAAAATGACTCCCAGTCTAATTTTTTCTGATTCTGTTTGTATTAAAGGCAGAAGATAAAAAGATTAGAAATCACCTCGTTCGATGCTCTTGAGAGGCTTCTGCGCACCCCCAACCGTCCCCTCACACCACAACCATTTTAATACTTTGCTATGTTTTCGATCACTTCTTAGGTCAGTAGTCACCGTAACTCAAGTGAAAAACATTTATTTGACCAAGCCTTAGCTTTTTCAATTGTAAGGCAGACTTTCATAGGAGAAGTCCGCAAATTCAACACTCTTTCTTCCGTTAAGGTTTACGTATTATCGCAACAACCCACCCGGACTGCCGAACCAGTTTCACGTCTTCGTCAGCGTAATCATTAATTCTCAAAATATTTACGTAACAAAGGTTCTAACGTTTTCATGCACTTGCAAGAGGATGAGCGTTTTCTTGTGGGTTCACCAGTTTGCTTCAACAGTTAGCAAAGAGGATTTTTCCGAAGCCTGCACAAGACCTGAACGTAAGAATCTGTCACGCTCCAAACAAGACATTATACTTTTTGTGAGCCGTGATCAACTTGGCTCGACAAACTTATTGATGACTTCCATGAAGGCTCGCAACAACTTGTTAAAATTTGAGTGACTGTTCGGGGAGGTATGGGGGGGGGGGCGGCGTAGTTTTTAGGAGACTGTGGAGGTAATATTCTGCATAGACTTCCTTTACATGAGTCATAATAATGTACCCTGCAAAGATCATTAAAGCAGTAACTGATTTAGAAAATAAATGAAATCTCAAAGTTAACAGTAAAAGCAGTGCAAAAGGAGCTTTTAGTCCGTGTCCACTCTTGAAGGACGTTCAAACGTAAAATATCATTTCTAAGCTATCATTTGTAATGTTTGTATCGTTTTGGATTAGCCTTTTCGGAGGACAATTACAGAGAAAAGTACGATAATTCCCCGTACCATTTCCTGTATATAGCCTCCTTCGTAATGTACCAAATTCGACTCAAAGAATACCTCTCGGAAGAAATCTCCAATACTGGAGTTTTGATCTTCTTGAAAACTTTAAAGCATAAGGCAATAAAACTGAAGATAGGATTCTACCCCCACCCAACTGGAATCACGTTTGTCAAATTACTTTAATCTTAAAAAAATCGCTAGCTGCTTTTGTTTTTTTAAGCCCTTTATGTGAAGAGTCCTGCAGGCAACCCGAACGGAACACAGTAGGAAGAAGTCATCGGATATTTTTCCACTCTGATGTAACTCTTTCATTTGGCGAAAGTTAACAAAAACAACAACAGTCGAAAAGCGTATTTGACAAGAAAAAAAAAATAAAGAGGCTTTTATGAATTTTCAAAATATTATGGTTCGTTGAATGCCGGTGGATCTATGGCAAAGAAATGAAATGTTCACGTATCGTAAAATTAGCCTCGAGGCAAGCTCATATTTATGAAAAACAAAAATATTATGACCAAGTTATCGGCTTTTCCATGTTCAGTTCATGATGAGTGTGAAATCATACTGTGACATGAATGGTAATCCTTGACATACGCTCAAGGGGGTCTGCTGGGTGACTTGTCGATCTTAAAATTATGCACTAGGGGTTCACGTGTGGACGTGTCGATATTCTGTCATTTCATTTGTGTTTACCGTTGTTGAATTAAAGTTGTTCAAAACAGCCTAAGAATCCATGTAACATTCCCGTCTTGTAACTGCATCATGAATAAACATTGGTCAATATATGCAAATTTATGACGTCAAGAGAGAGAATCGCATGATATGTCGTTCTGCGATCTTTCGTTTACCTAAGCTTACTTAAGCTACAATTCCAACTGAGAATATATTCCCCAAGGATTTTGTGTTTTGGAACCTTTAGTTTCTTCCTTACAGATTTTGATGTCATTAACCAATGTGAAACCCAGTAATAAAGTAATAAATAAATGTTATATATATATATTGTTATATATATAAATAAATATATATATATAGGCCTAACAAAAGAAATACTGGCACTGTGCAACAGCCACGTTATCATATATTCATTTTTACCAAACTTTGGAAAGCCATTTGAAAAACGGTAATATATAGAAACACAATTTCAATGGAGTTTCATTCAGATTTTCTGCAAGTTTTGAATTATGCCAACTCTTTTCTAGGTGTATGTCACGCCACCTTTAAGGTCAGAAAGTAATGAAGTAATTACTTAGATTAATTGCTATTTCCTCCCTCAAAGCTTGATATTTCTAACATTCACGCTGTAATTGTTACTTCAATCATGCTCTATAATCTCAACATTTTGTAGGCCTATTATGAAACCACAGACATGCGTTTGCATCGCTGCAGGGGAGACATATATAATTCCTATATGCAATACACACTGAGGGAAATTTCACAACTTGCGAAATGTAAAAGAAAAATGATAAAAGTATGGAAGCTATTTAGATTTGACGGTCAAAATCGCTTAACCAATCTAATGAATATTATTTCCGACATGAATGGTTAGATAAGCTACCCCGTCTCAATCGTTTTATGCCAAAGTACTTCTCCTCCCCTTGAGGTGATTGACTCTGTAAGCCCTCAGTGCAGTTTCAATCACTATATATCCAGGTACTGTAGGCCGCCTGTATCGTACATCCGGACGTGGTAATATCGCTTTTTGCACCCATTCAGCTTTTTTCTCTTCCTTTTCAAAATACAGGCAACATTTTTCTCTAGAATTCAATGGTACACGTGAACTTACACGTGCTTTTGAGTACCGGTATGTCTTAGCATTGACATGATTGCCAGTGAAGTACACATTTTTGTCCCCGATTTTTCTCTTTCAGTTGGTTTTATATCGTCCTGTGCGTTATACTACATGACACTTTGAAGGATTGTGCAAAAACTTACCCTTTACGTCACAGATGATCATGCTTTATTAGCAGTTAGAATCTGTACAAATAAATACAGACGTAACAGATCAAAATTGGCATTTACATTTTCATGATTGAAACTAAAAGCATATTGATCTGTTTATTACCGGTGTTTTATAGCACACTTGTTTCAGATATATTAACACGTTATTTCATATGCTACATAAATCACAAGCCATGAATTTAGATGAATTTTTAATTCCCACTAGCATATAAAAAAAAAATTGGCTTGCACTGCTTTCTCCCTGTTCTGAGTCTCTTTCAGTACAAAATAAAGTTTTTGTTACGTTTTGTTTGAGCAGGTGTGTAAGCTTAACCATGGAGCTACACAGACTCTGTAATAGCTCCACGGCTTGCTCGATAGTAATAGGTGTCGGCATGTATGACGGTTTGAAAACTCTTTTATTATTATCTTGATCATTTTGGGGTCAGTGCAAAAGAAATAATCGTGTGAAACGATCAGAATGAAAACTATAATGAAGTAGAAAAACATAATGAACGGACGATCATAATGAAAAATATCGCAAGATGATATCGATGGTTCCTGTATGATTTGCGATCCCGAATATTCGAATAATGACCAATTATCACTCTAAAGATAATAGTATCAACAGCATCGATGTATTTTAATTGTCAGTTTTTGGTGTGTCTTTGTATTTGTTTTGTTTGTCAGTCGGTTTGGCTCTGAATCCATACAAATCTGACAAGATAACCACAACGATAAATTTATGCTGTCGCACACTGTTAATTGGTCGTGGCCAGAGCCTTATAATATGGATGTAGGGCTCTGGTGGTGGCTTTTCGTCCAGCTTATCACTACGAAAGAACTAAATCTGACGGCAGCCGAAGGGGGCGGCTTGGGTTCCTTTAAAGGAACCCTAGGGGGGCGGCTATCATAGGACGCCGAGAAGCGGACAAGTTTTTTCCCTCCTACAGCTGCTCGCTACGAAAAACTTCGGGGCGGCAGTCATATATCTGCGGCCGCCCAAGAAGCACTACAGCCACAGAGGTTAAGTGCAGAGTAGTATGTCCACGTTTAGCGGGTTCAGGTATACTGCCATGAAGGCACTGATAGGCGGCGTGGAAACACCGCTATGAAAACATCTCTAACAAGGCTGATATGGCCTTGAACCGAAATGTGAAAGTTTCAAAGCAAATTGACTTTCTTCTTTTTCGTGGCATAACTGCATTAATCAAGCCTGACTGAGCCGCCGTCACCCGTTACCAAACAACCTGCTACCTGCAATGATTTTTGTTTGTACCTAATTATTCGATGTTTACGGGGCTTGAATAGTTCAATGGTAGACCACTCCATCATTGCGACAGGGGGACCCCGAAGGTATACGGTGTGTGCAGATTAGCCTACATGTTAGTTAATACCAACCAAAACATGTACCTTTTCAGATGGTCAGTGGAGTAACCGTTCAGACCCTTCAGATGTTTGTCAGTTACATCTCTGCTTGAACTTTGAAGGAACATCTATCAAAATATGGTAAATTTCTCCCCGAGGCAGCAGTAAACAGTCCCCGCTCACGTCCTTATCCTGGAAGTATATTGATGATTTAATTCCAATCTTGTAGAAGAATCGATGGTTACAATCTGTGACATTTTCATATAGGTCCATTAATCAATATGTATTATCATTTTCCTAGCGACGATTTTTTTTCCGGGAGGGAGGGGGGGGGGGGGTTAGGAGGTGTGTGAATGGGTAGGTGGGTGGGGAGAAGGGTATACTGTACAAAGCCTATACTATTTTCTAGTAATTGCAGTAACCTAGATTATACATACATTTCTGGTCGAAATTAATAAAATGTTATCTGATTCTGGTAAGGTGTGTGTCAACTACATTTATGCATCATGGGGTTCAGTTTGCAGTTGTTGGAAATGGGGAGGGCGTGGGTGTAGATTCAAATTGGATCGAACTCTTGTGACAATGAAGCTACTTTGAGTATACATAGGATTTTATGAAGACGGTAAAAATACACAAGCATGGTCATTTGAAACTCTTACAACGGAGTCCCATGGTACATTCGAGCTGATGTGGATCTTCCAACGAGTCGCCATATGTTATGAGTTATACCTACTGCGGTAAGGCTTAACCGTTTTTCAAAAAAAGAAAGAGAAAAAAAAAGAATCCGTAGTTTATCAGCGTCCAAATTTTTTCCAGACACACTGATCAAGATCTTATCGAATGACTCGATGATATAAATGTCAACATAGAGGTTTGACAGAAAAAAAGTGCAAAAATACGATTAAACGTGTCTGTATACGTATTGTACTTAGGTAGGCCTACACGTTAACTGAAATAGATCATGTCAGGACGCGAGGGCTGAATTCGGATGTGAGTGTATGTGTGGGTGTGGGAGGGGCTTAAAGTTGAGCCACATACTTGCCGCAAGATTAAGTTCCTACTTTAATACTTCAGTTAGAGCACATGTGACCATATAAGGCAAATGCCAAGCTGCATCGTGCAATAGAGGTCGTATTTTGTTATCTTCACAATAGAAGTGAATTGCGATTTACCCTGAAGCATACAAAAGCAATTTTCCATTGTTTTTTACCTTCTGACCGTTCCAGCCAATTTACCAAGGTCATGTTGAATGACTCTTTGAAATGTTAACGTGAAGGTAACAGAAAAAAAAATGGTTGTATATATGACAACTGGTGACCGTACTAGTTATATGATTTTGTTTATATGTTGGTCATACAATCGACCCTTTAAAAGTCGGTGGGGCCGATCGCTTGCATCATCCACTGTGTACCGTAAGCAGGTCAGGCTACAGGGCCGGTGAATTTATTCATTCCTGGCAATAGCACATGACTGAGTCGAAGGTTTTGTTACCTTTATCTGGGATCTAGCATTGTTGATGTTGTACGATACGGCGAAAGAGTGTGTATGTGTGTGTGTGTGCATGTTAATAAAGGGGAGGGGAGGTTTGCATAATGCATTACTAAATACTAAGTAAGCCTTTATTTTTCTCAAACCACTTTCCAAGTCATGCAACTATATACCAGTACACGCGCGTGACGTTTAACCGTCCTCATTCACGTCGCGTTACATACGTGTACGTGTAGGCTGACAGGTTATAATTTGATCCAAACGGGCTACTTCGAAACACTTGATACAGCATTGCGGCCTCCACTTTTCAAAATGCAAATTGAATTAAATTGCTTTGCCTGTTTGTCGTTGCGTTATTCAGTTTTTCAACAGGTGCAGGAACTTGAGAACTTACTCCAGTCATTATTACGTGGAATGGGGATGATTTTTTTCACGGCTGTAAAGCATTTTGTGGTTACCTGTGTGCCGGCCTTGGCCATCTCAGTTTATATTCGCATTTGAACTTCCAAGTCTCTTCAAACCATTAGTAAAGCTGCCGGGTGTTGGGTTCCTTGACAGTTTCAGTTCTGATTTGGGGTCATGACTCCCAGGAAGTTCGGCTTGGGGTCACCTGGAGCAAATTATTCTCTTGTCTCACAAACGAGTCTACTGAGATTTTAGACAATACCGATACCCCGCACGTAATACATAAACACACACACGCACACACACATACGAAAAGTCAAGTGGCATTAATACATGTACAAGAACCAGATAGAGAATTAATGTTCATATTGAAACAATGACAGCCTTTTGTGTATACCATAATTTATGAGATTCATGTAGGTCAACCCCATAGATCATCTAGTCAGGCGTAGCTATCGTGTTTATGGGGCGCGGATGTAGGCCTATAGCGGGGGTATCGACCTAGTTGAGCTCCCGTCATGTTCTGCTGTAATGTCATGAATCTTCTCTATGCGATTACCACCTGGCGAAGGAACATTCCCCAGTTTCGACTTCTTTTAAAGCTGCAAGTACGATTTGAACTTTTCTCATATTAGGTTTAATACTGAGTGAGGCGGTCGAACTTTCTTCGCAGAACCGGTGCATATTATACATCATACATGAAACAGGAAAGGGTTTATATTTTATCATGTTTCACATAATTTAAAAAAAATAAGTAAATTTTGTAATGAAAACATCACTAATTTTGATTTAAATTTAAAAAATGATGAATCTGTCATTCATTGCCACTGACCATAAATTGCACTATGATGATGACGTATTCTTTGGACTAAAACGATAAAAGTCCTGATTCCTGCTTTAATCAAATTACTACTTCTTTAAATGGAAGTAAGGTTTTCTTTTTGTTTGTTTTTTTAACCGAAAACAAATCTTTCTTTTGAAACCGAAATTTTTTGAACTCAGGATTATAGATTATTCAAAATAAGGAAGGACGTGATTAAGTGATCACGGAGATTTTCCTATAATCAATAAGGTGAACGGTGCAAATATGAAAAAAAAGTCATTTTGCGATCTTAGAGTTCAACGAACGAACTTTAGGCTGTTGAACTAAATACAACTATTTTAAATTGAAAACAAGTTGAAAGCTGAACGAATTCCAGGGTTGGAAAACCTGGAGAAATGCTTCTTTAGTCAATGTGTTCTTTTCATTTTAGGTCGTTGCCATAGCAACCATTGAAATCAATAAACAGTTTGAAGTGTCTTATGGTTTTAAATAATACAAATTCCATTTCGTTTTTGCCAGAAGAAATCTGTTTGCACAATGCAGCATAAGCACAAAATGCATGTCATGTAAAATTCATATTAGAAAGACGTAAAAGGAAAGAGAGCAGTGATGATTTAAGGATTTAGAAAATGAGTGTAGTGTAGAACAAACCTAACTTACATATACAGTAATCTGTTCTGGTAAAATAATGCAAATTACAAAAAGACCTGTATATTACATACTACGTCCATCACTGGATGATTGTAGGGTTCTTATATAGAGAACCCTACAGTATTTCTTTACACACTGCCCCCATCAGACATAGTCGTATAAATAGAAAAAACGTCATAGCGGGATTGTATAGAAAAGAAAGAAGTTTTCTAGAGAAATGAAAGCGTCCTCACATGGAACGGAACCGTGATGACAAACTGTAGAGAACGAGACGTCACAAGATTCAAGACGATCAAGGCTCATCTGAGGCAAACAGAGGGTCAACGCCTGACTAACATGATGACTGACATGACTGACTGACATGATGACTAACATGATGACTGATAAAATAACGATTGTCTGACGGTCTCACACCGTCTTTGTAGATTATCTACATAAAATAATATGTTAACCAAACTTGCTCGAGAAAAGTGCCGAAATTGAGCCACGCGAATCCACTTTTCGTGATGTTTTCAGTTATCATCATAATCATTTCTTTTTTACTACTTCGATGTTGAAGAGCACCAGTCAAAGTAGAGATTGTGGAAATCAAAATTAAAAATTATAGAGAAAGCAAAGTAACATGTAATATAAAAAAAATACATGTAACGTGTGACAGTTTTCAATTTGCGGTACTGTCGTTGGATATTCAATAACCATGACGTAATTACGACGACAACGTTCCTTCAACAGGGTGATTTTTTAAGAAAAAGTATGCTATGTACTACTGGACTATTCTATCCCTGATTGTACTATAGCCTAGGTACTTGTTATCGCTTTACGGTTCTTCTTCCGATAACGTAGTATCACTCGAATATAGTGGTGAATATTCATAAGTATGACGTAATTTATCGCTGTGTTACAGTGTTGGGCATTTTCGCTGACAGCATCCAGCCGGTCACCATTAATTCTTTCTTTATCACCTAGCCTTGTACATCACACGTAGATGGATTAAAAGCTGTAGTCCTCAATGTGATCAATAACTCATTAAGATCTATGAGCAATTTCTGTGGAAGGGACTCCTGGTTGTCACTTATATTTAAGTTTGTTTATTCTCCCAAACTATCCTCGCCTAAAAATATAAAACCTTTTGTATGAAATATGTTCGTATACTACAGAAACAATGCAGCAAAATTTTTCCATTGGATTTTCCATCGGCCAGGTGCTTTGTTTAAATCGTCCGCAATTTTCCAATGGTCGGATGATACCTATATGACACAAGTGCTTAGACTGACGTAGGCAAAACAACTCCATAGGAGAGAAAAAGATGATTGAAAAAAAAAAGTGATGTTGCAATAATCGTGTGTGATAACTTAACATTGTTAAAACTATCAAAGTCCCATTGTTCGTTAATAAATGCATTGATGATCAGGCGTTTACATGTTGGCACACTCTCTCGCGTGAGAGAATACTACTGAGAGACATGATCAGAATTTGCGACCTCTTCTGAATTATCCCCTTCCTGTTAGATCTTCTACACCATGACTCGTTCTAATTAGGGAGCTATAGTACGGACTATCGGCCAACTGAAGTTGGCCGATAACTTTTTGGTTTTGATCATAATCGTTACCTTTGGAATCATGTATACGTGTGTGTATATGTATGTGTGCAATGCCAAGGTTGTGCCCTTGTTTTCGGGTGGGATCGAGGACCGAAACAATAGATTTTAGGCCCTCTGTAGAAAATTCAATAGATTTCTCCGGTCCTCTCAAGATTAACAATAGTTAAGGTTAGGGTTGAGGAAGAAAAAACAAAAGAAAGCACAATGAGGTCCTCGGAATGAATGGAAAACAAAGCTGTGTGCGTGTGTGTGTGTATGTATATACGCCCTTGCAAACACGATATTTCAAGAAGATAAGCTTGTATAGATCTCATATATGGCATGTAGATGAACCACATCGAGTAGAAGAACCACACTGTTACTGGTGAAGGTCAAAGTCATCTGGGGTCAACAGGGGTCAAATTGTAAAAACCTTGTAAACACTATATCTCAAGAAGGGAAGCTTGGACAGATGTCATATTTAGTAGGTAAGCCACATTGAGTTAAACAACCTGTTGTGTTTGGTAGAGGTCAAAGGTCAGTTGGGATCTACAATGGTCAAATTGTGAAAACCTTGTAAACACGATACGTCAAGGATGCAAACTTGGACAGATCTCATATGTAATGTGTAGGTGCATCTCATTGAGTAGAAGAACCCTATTGGTTTTAGGGAAAGTCGTACACTCAGAGAATTATTTAATTAAAATATGTAAAATAAGAACTCCATAAGTTTTATGTAAAATTAATGTAAGCAGTATTTGTAAATTTTACATAATTTTGGTAAATTTTACTACATTTTAGTAAAATTGTTATATCATAATGTAAGACTTACATTAACTGCGTGTAAAATTTTACCAAAAAGTTATGGAGTTCTTATTTTACTTTACGTTTTTGTGAGTGTAGGTCATTTGGGGTCAACACTTTTGAAAACCTTGTAAACATGATATCTAAAGGAGGGAAGCGTGGACTTGAAATGTGTAGGCGCTACATCACTGTAATTAGCAGTTCTGCATGTTGAGACATGATACATATCAGTCTTCATTATCAGATTCATAAAAAAAATCTTCATGATGAAATCATCGAAACCACCGTGCATTTGCGCAATCAGTTTGTTTTTTCGCAGAACTGGGATGTGTTAGTGGTCCTCAATGCAGCAGAAAACTTCATTCTGTGTCTTCCGAAGGTAATCAGTGGGAGCTTAGATTTTGTTGCCAGATGCGTTTTACATTGGCACACTCATTGCATTTGGATTGAGTATTCTACTGATAAACACTGTTACTTACATTTGGTTATGGAGCTCCACATTTACTATATATTTGCATATGTAACCTAGCCTTTTAACATGCTTCTTTATTTGGAGCTACATTTCATTTCAAATTAAAACCAGTATAAATGGCAATCATTCATAAAAAGGGGTATAAAAATATTCAGAAATCAAAACAGTAAAAATGTTACAACAAAGATTAAATGATTTACAAAAGGTATACAAGTATAAAAGTAATGATTAAGATTGTTAGAATTTTAATATGTAAAAAGAGAAGGCACTCAATAAAACTACAGAAGAGGTACTAAATTATCCGATTGGATGAGTACTGCAGCACGATAAAGAAACGAATTCTTAAAAAGTTGGATCCTATATTTTGGCAAAATGGAAGGATTTCTTAGATTTCTTCTTGATTTGTCTAAAAGGTCAAAAAGAGGTACATGAAGTGGGTGATTATTGTCATTTTTAATTTTAAGCGTCTTTCTTGTAAATTCCGTCTTAGCAGCTGCATTCACAGTATCACGGAGTGATTGGCAATCTAATCCTAATATTCGTGAAGTATATTTAAGAACTTTGTCAACTCTGGTCTTTTCTGCAGTTCAAATGAAATGATACCACACAGGCACAGCAGGAAGTGAATGATGGCTTTCTTCTTTTTCCCATATAGGGCCTTTTATATTCACTTGTTACCAACACAGTAGACCGCCTTCTTCAGTGTATGTTATATCCAATACCTTGAGTTATGTTTCCCCCTACAAAGTCATATTGGTAGACATAAATTTTGACCGTCACAAATTACTCCAGCTGGATCGCTGGTATGCAGACGATAAAATCGGACGGATCGACATGTGTGTGTGTAAGCCTGAGCGTCTTCCGCGACCTACATCTCAAATGGTGTCCATCAATCATGCGTTAAATGTTCGGCGACATCACTACAGCGTTGACGCACCGTAAACTTCTTAACGTTCATGGGACTCGATGTACCTATTTGCGGACATGATCAGACAGCTGGAATATGAGTTGAAAATTTGTCATATTATGCCACTGAAAGTCAAATATGTTAGAGCCTCTGCAAAAAAAAAAAACATTGCTTAAGCCCCATTTTTGCAAACACGAATGTTCTCATTGATATGTTTGATTTCAAGTAACATTAATGACTGATGGCTAGGCTCTCGTAAAGAGCCTGAATTTTGTAGGGCCAACAAAAATATCTGGACAATTTTCAGTTTCAAATGTGTGGAAAATGAATTTATAGAGATCTTTCAGATTTTGTGTCAGGTGATCTTTTCCTCTACTTTCTCTTCCCTGGAACAATGACAAAGAACAAAGATAGATGACCAGGCAATTACCATTACAACTCATATTCCAGCTTTAAAGTAAAATACAGTATACTATGAACTTACCATCATGCCATGCCACTTTGGTGGAACAATGTTGTGAAACACATGTTCCGAAGGAGTGTACTAAGAGTTTGAAACACATGTAATGTAATTATATCTGTAATTACATGCAATGTCACACGTAATTACATATGGAATTACATGTTCCAGTATGGCGACATGACCTCCCATGGTTATGGCGGTACTACGCTCACACCCCATCATTTCTCTGAGAAAAAATCATTTCTTACGTGAAAAAAATAATATCATGCCGTACCATTGTGGTAAATTTAAGTGTCCTGAATCTGCCCAGTTTAACAATAGAAGAGATTATCGTCTATTTTTGGCCACAAATATGCGCTTCTATTAGCCTACATAAATTCCATCATTTTCCCGGGCTTCCTCAGGACCCCCTCCAGGGTTCGCCCCTTGTCCCATCGCGCCCACGGACAGGTCTTATATGTCGCCTTCGGATTGGCGCTGCTCTTGGGCGTCAATCGGTGGGGGACTGACTCTGTCCCCCCTTTCCTGGAAAGGTGGAGGACAAAGCATCAATCTCACCCCCCCCCCCCCACGCACACACTGAATTTCTCATGCACTTTCAATCTCCTCCGGGCTCTGGCCACAAATTTGGCCCTCCAGAACAGACGATGTTTTCTTCGCAATTAAGCCCTGTCTGTTTTAATATTTTCCTGATTATTTTGAGGAGACAGGAATTGAACTTATCAGAAGTTACCTCAGACCGCCCTTCTATGTAAAACTGGGCACATTCACTTAAATTTACGACACGGTATGGATTTTTGCTTATTGTTAAAAATATTTTTCTTCTCAAAACAGTTTGTGTGTGGGAGGCCGTGGATGGTTACGTGCCCCGATCACCCGACCTGTTCCCCCTTGTCATACCACTGACGTAATAGACTCTGACAGACCGTCCATAAAAACGATCGAGGCTGCAGTACTACGTGACCTGTCACCTTCTCAGAACTAATGTTACAATCCTCATGCCAATGATTCTTTTTCTTATTCTTCCAAAAAATTTTTAGAGTTCTTTGTGAAATGGCAATCACACAAATATCAGATTTACTGTAAATGCATATATAAATATGTTGTCATTGCCACGTTTCTTTCAGGAAAAAAATCATTCATTAGAGCGTTCATTGCGGTACAAGGAAGAGTGATTTAGTATTTTTTCCGTCTGAAACGTTAGCGGAACCGGGCCCTGTGGTGAATGTACAGCACTGACATTGACCAACAATGGAACTCCCATAGAAAGAACTGCTTTTGGAAATTGGGCTATTTTTGACAAACAGACCTTGGTATGGTGTAGTGTCCATAGCTTTTCCAACTGTATAAGGAAGTATAGCGAGTACTTTGGTGTGCTTTTGAAAACGTAGGAATAGCAGCACATTCTGCTTAAAGAGACTCATTGAGTTGGTTCACAAATTTCATGATATTTTGTTACACCTGCTCAGTATCACTCATACGTTGATGGTAAATGGCCAAACTAAGAGATTCTTAATATATGACAACCCCCCCCCCCCCGAAGCAATAATGATAAGGTAATTAACAATCAAAATCACTTACTGAAAATCTGTCACCAGACACTTTTTACTGTAATTTATTAACCATAGGAAATTCCTGTTCATAGAAATAGGACAGTTTCTCACTTTTCCAGTAACTGTACGAATAGATACATGAATAATGAGGCTAATTGCATGTAATGGTTTCTTTCAAACTTGCCCCATAGTAAACTATATCAACACAATGAGCCTCTTTAAGAATCAGACATTCTCTATTCAACTCATGTTTGGTGAGATGGGCTGTAAAATTTGTTTCCTGGTGATATTCACTTCATTTAGGCTCCTTTGTATAGCCTACATATATTTCACCATTTACATCCATTATACTTTCATTCCTGTCCAAAAACAAGAATTTGATTGATTTAATGCATGGGCCCTCCATCCACCAGGAACAGGCAGTGGGATATTTCCCCATATTTTTAGTGCAGCATTTTATATCAAATGTCTCCCCTCTCTCTCCCCTTATGTAGAGGTATGTAGAAAAGATAAATGCCACAGATATTTTCGAGATCAATAATTGTGATATCAACCACAACTATGACTCAACTTTTACTCAGGATCTCTCTCTATTGGCTGCATGCAGGAGGAAAGAACTTAAGATCAGAAAAGATGTGATCGGTGTCCTTTATGATGCATCTAACTGGGACTTGACCTTTGGGTCTCAAATAGGGACCTCCGACCTAGTGCGGTCGTCCATAGCGTTCACATCTAAGCAACTATTCCCCCCCCCCCCAATAATTAAACAGATTGCCCCTTCCCCTGGTTTGATCTGCATATGTCCAAGTTGATAAAATAAAAGTAAGTGAAAAGGAAAAAAAAAACGTTCAGTAATTTATGAAGTATGACAAACACAAGTAACTCAAAAGTAGACACGAGGTATAAAGAAACGTAACTACAGACTATCCTTATGTATGTTTGGAATGTTTGCCTCAAAGCACAAAATCCCGCTACCGTCCATGTGGCAGAAGGAGATTGCAGAGGGGTCTGTAGCTGGTGTATGGTTTCCATGATAGCTAATGACATTGTTCATCTATCCCTTGTTTTTGATTGAAAAAATGTGAATTGTGTCTGGAGGGAAGTCATATATACGATCAGGTCTGGATAACATTCCTTCTACCAATCACGTACGCTGTAAAAGTTTGCCATATAGCCTACTAACTAGTTCTCTACCGTTACTTCTAAATTCGCGATGTAGAGCCTACATTCGTAACCTGTTCTCTTTGGTTTTATTGGCAATGAAGTGCTCCGTGGGCAAATGACGATACACACCAGGGAAATATTAGGCCTGCGGCTTATCAATGAAGCACTGAGTAATTCCCTTGTAGTTTGATTTATCAGTTCATGATGCCAATGGCTCATTACATCACCATAGACCACTTCATGGCCTAATGTAAATGTGGCCATAAATGAGCCCATAAGTATTCTGCTGTTTTGTTATGTTATGGCATAGAAAGCCACTGGCACGTAACCCATGTTATGTGTGAAAACATTCAACCCGTGGCTTAACTATAACACCTTAATATAGTTACATAGCCTATGTAACGGATCATTTATGAGATATGTTGAGATATCTCTCTTTTTTTTCTTTGTGTGATTCTGTTTTTGAATTATGACGTTTGGAGGTAACTGAAGATGCATCCATTCTAGGTGTGCTTTAGTAATTAATCCCATGAACAAAGCCAAGAGTAACTTATATGTCGATATAACATTATGCCTCTGAGGAATTGAATCTCCGCAACGTAATCCAGAGTATGTATCCCACACATGAGCTGACCATGGAGCTGGCTCCCATGATCGAGACATATACAGTCCTCCGATAGCTGAATAAGATACAAAGACATCGATGAATTTACGACGCCCCGTCTTTCAAATACTTTACAATCTTTTGAATATAAATTTACTAACTGCTTCGAATAAGAATAAAACTCAGATTAAGTACTCGAAATAATCACGTCTCGATGCAGCAAGCAATTGTTCTGTCACCTATGTATACTCGGCCGCTCAAATTGTATTGTTTCCGTTGTGAAGTTTTTATAGCCGTTGACAATGTGCCATAGACTGTGGTTAAACAACCAAGTGAATGAGTTTCTAATTGGTGGTAAAATGTTTGGTTAGACAACATCTGTAGCTGTGAAACGTCCGTAGAATAACTCACAAACAGATCTGTTGGGATGATAAACATGATGTGTTATAGGCTTGTAACGTTCAGTCTTTTGGGAACTTCGCAGTACCTGTATTGGTACCCGTAGATTGTAGCGTGAGTCTATTACGTAAAATGTGTAAAATATCACAAAACAGTTTTTAATACATGCATCAAAAGTGGATGGATAAAAGTGAAAAACGATCGATACAAATTTCTGTTTCAATTTCTGCTCCAATCCATATTGCAAATATTGTAACATATACTTGACGTAACAGCCGAAAAAGTCACTTCTATGCAAAAAAAAAAGGGGGGGGGGGGGCCAAATGGTCCTCCCATTGGGCAGCACAAGAAAATGTTAAAATACTAAACTGTTTTTCACTTTCACTAAGAAGTCTGTCTTTCGAGCTTTGGCTGTTTAGTGATTTTGTGGCGGCCCCTATTGGGCTGACGCCCCGAAGAGTCTGTGGGCGATGGTCAAACATTCCTTTCATGAGACTAAAAGTTGATGAACTCAATATTCATGGCCATTGGTAAATTGGTCGCTGCACACACGGCACCATGCATAGAGTACCTGGAGGGTGTCCAGTTACATGTTTCTTCACAATCGATCTACACAGTTACGTGCGATGCTAGCAGTGCTCTATCGTTTAATTGCAAGCTTGCTTCAGCCAATCACCGTAGAGCTTTGAAACTGAAGGTTGCGTAGGATTTCTACGGAATTGAAAGGTCCCCAAAGCCGGCGGACGTAAGTTTTCGCAGCAAGAACTTTACGACAAAAGCTCTTTTCCCACGCTGGTTAGTTGCGGTTCTTTAGTATTTCTACACACAATGCTTTAACAAATTTTTAACATCACACCGACGCCGCTGCAGTGTAATAGCGCCCTGTTCGTAAGCTTTTCACACCCGAGATCTTGACCCAATTGCCTGCTTAGCGCCTCTTTGGCGCCTCCCCTAATATGACTGCTGCCCTGAATTTATTTGAAGAGCTGAAGAGTACCTAAACGAAAAAAAAAAAACTAGTCTGCTGGTATCTACCCAACGGAGTTTCAACTCCCTGATCCGAAGATCTGATTGTAATAACCAGAAATCGGCGAGGAACAACGAATGGCGCAGTCAGCTCTGTACAAAAGAAACATCATGTGTCTGATACTACATTGCAAAGGTCTTGTAGCAAGACTAAGTAGCCAATATAATTTGTACTTCAGGTCCTCTAAGACACACGACTGTGGGGGAGGGGGAGGCCGGGGGCGTGTAACGGAGGTCCTGGTCTGATTGGCATCACCAAACCGTCCATCCTCACCCCATCCTTCAATACAGTACTAGCGCTGACCCGCAGTTGAACCATGCAAATATTACCCTCCATGGATGAACCATTTTCCCTGAATATCAGAATGCTGAGCTCTTTTGAAGTCTTTTCTTTCTTACCAAACTATTGCAATGAGTAAGCTCCACAATAGATTACCGTGGGCCAAACAGATTAATCCTCGAAGCCCCACAAGATCACAACTTCAGTCTGTCAAACGGTATGAGAGATTAACGTTATATGACTGACGTATACCTTAAACGATTCTTCCATTGTTTTCCTTTTACCACCTTTTTGTTTTGTCATTTATCCTATTATCTTTCGCGTATCTTGTTTACCTGTTTAACTTCCTGAAGAGCCTTGACTCATTAATCTGTGACAATAATATTGAGAACTATTTAAGCCTCTACTTGTGATGAAGAGTTTAAAAAATGATATAATTGGGCTCATCTGCGTGAATTGGTGATGCATTGAGTCAAATGAACTTAATAATATTATTCGGTGTCATTCTGAAGCACCGTCTGCCTCAACACCGACTCTGTAGGTCAATGATAGGCATATATTGACAGTGGTGGATTGAGAGGAGAGGCAACAGCTCCCCCCCCCCCCTCCCCCGGTATTGACTCCAAAGAAAACTTGAAGATGAGGAAAAATTACGAAAGGGAAAAACGATGGCAGAAAGACAGTATGAAGTACAGATGAAAAGGAACCACTATTTATCATCTGAGCTCCTCTGAGTGCAAAACGTCCCCCTCCACTTCCACCCCTCCCACTCCTCCCCCCCCCCCCCAGAAGGTGATCCATAGTCGACATTATCACAAAATCCTTGATACGTCACACTGTATACTCCTCATACCGCTTTACACAACACATAACGTATGACAAAATGCATGTCATTATGGCAAAGAGCCAAATGCAGCTAAGTTTGACCCAATCGTCGCCATTTCCCAAAGGTGCCGCTGATTTCATCCTCATCATCCCAACGATCTTCCAACCATCCTCCTTTGCGTTTGCCTGCATCTAAGCACAGCTTTATCGTGTAGGAACGTCATCAATGCCTATAATCATTATGAATATAACAATGTAACTAATATGTTATGCAACTAATGGAAAAAAAAATACTTACATTATTGTCGAAGAAAGGGAACTTAAAGTGAAACAACCATAATTGCAAGTCGTGAATTAAAGGGAAGTGAGGTGTTTCTTTCACAGAAGACAACCATATTGTTAAAACCAATGTTTGTGGACACAGAATAATCGATTATTCCAAGTAAGGAAGGACAGTGGTCTGTTGGTATGTTCTAAAACGCTTTATTTTCTTTTAGGACTAGAATATGGACGGTAGCAATTTGCAGATTAACATGACTCTTGTCTCCTACTCCAGGTATTTCTTGGAGATCCCCCAAGGCTAATTCCCGCCCATTCTTTTACATGTTTCCCGTATAATATAAACTATTATTTCGTGTAAATAGCCCTATGGGAAAAGCACTATAGAATTATAATTTTTTTTCAATAGGGGGTGTTGCTATTTATATACTCTTGAGATTATGAGTGTCTGCTTTGGTCTTTAAGTAGTAACATAATGATTACATTACAATGTATTACGTACATTGTGTGGCATATAGCGTCACGACACATTGTGGGTGCTTGCATATCAATATCCATGTTGACTAATGCTGAAACAGATCTCCGAAGGAGACGCCGCACAACCAGAATCGAATCCATTAAATTGAGAACCTCGCAATGAAACTGATAAGAGGTGATTAATGAACCCATACCTCTTTCCATATTTACAAGACAGTTAATTACCTGATCTTGTAAAGGTGAAATGAGCTATATATATAGTGACATGATAGTGTTGGCGATTACCAGGCCTATGTAGGAAAACGTGCGAGAGGTTAGTTTCAATATACAGTAAGATGTGCTCATTTGGTATAGCTGTGGAACGCCGGATATGTAACTTTAAAGTAGCACTCTGCATCGCCGTGTTGTGTCTGGAGATCTTTACAAAGTCCATTTCAATTTTAAAGTACATTCCATGATGTCTACCGACCGACCAGAAGTGATCCATCTGTTTAAACTATGTTACCCCTGCTCATCGGTAACATCTCTCTAACTCACCCGCTAGTACCACTGTACCGTTGTGCCCAATAACAGTTTTCTGTTTCAATCTCCGCATTTATAGAACTTCATACAGGACACTACTCTAGATGGCCCTATAGATGCAATGGTACACAAATCACATTCATTAGCTGTAGGTCCACGGACACACATGATCTCATGTATTGAGAGTAGCCTACACACCCTAGCCTTTGCAGCATGCGCATGTCTGCTAATCACATCATATTGTATCATGTAGGACAAGAATTCTCGAAACAGATTTTGATACTAAGGTTGTCAAACGTTTGCAAAATACAAATAAACGACCAAAGCTGCTACTTAAATTGGTTATTCCTCCCCTACAGTCGAAAATTTCAAAGAAATGCCGCGAAATATCTCGTCGCTGACAAGTGCCCTAAGCTTGCTTACACATGTTAGTTTCATATGCATATCATACATACAGCTTTAAAAAACGCCAGCGTTTCATGGCGGTCGACTGGAATTCCGCTCTTGCAAGTGAGCCCTCTATTTCGTAGCCCAGGAACAGATGCAGCTCTGTTAGAAACGTTTCTGCTTGCAGGAAAGAAAATCATCATCAAGAATGGAGATCGTGAACAGATGTCATAGTGCACCCCGGTCTGTATAGATATATCTGGAAAACAAAATGTCGGAATTTCAATACACTGTTGTGGTTAATCACTCTCTGGATTTCCCCTCAAGGTATCGGTTCTACGTAACGTCGCTTTTAACCTGTGTCTTCGATGGTATTTACAAGTGACCGCACAGCAAGTTTACAATTAAACTAACATAACCACTAATATTCACCAGTGCCAGGTAAATATTCCCGGCAAGTTCATCAAGTTAGTTTGCTTTCAGTTTGTGCATGTATGAGTCTCTCAGAAAAGAAAAACAGAAGATTACGTGAACAGAAACGTCACGAACGCAAGTCGATTCAGATTTTTATGTGTCTTCCATGTCGTTTATTTATTTATCCAATATATATAAATGATGATGGAAGCAACAAAGAGTGACATGTGTGGCACAAAATGACGGTGGAGAAAGTGGGTACAATGCCGACGTCGAAAGGTTTTAATGAAGTTTTAGTGATAACGATCGTTTGTCAAGGAAAGTTTTTGATGTTTCAAACATCCAGGTTTTAACCATGGAGTATCGCAGTTTTACTTGTCACGTACAATTTTGGAAAGTTGTTTTTTTTTTCAACCAGACGACAATGACTTTAATAAAATTTTCAGCTTCACATAAATTTTCTGGGGGTCCAAATCATATCAGGTATATAAACATTGAAATATATTGGTATGAATCATCTGTTGTTATGTTAGCATCAAAACATAACCGCATGCATGTGGGAATGACGAGAGAGACAACGCCGTCTCACAACATGAAGGTTAGAGAGGTTGTCACCAAACAGCGAGAGATGCCGTCTGCTCCTCTCGGTAATCATCATCGACTTCAAAATAAACCTCCTCAGCTGCTGCTCGCGTGAATCGAAATTAAACAATGGGTGGGTTCAACATCGTTTGAATTTTTTTATGTCTTTGTTAGTTTATATGCCCATGAACGTCAACTTCTGTTTCCAAACTTCGATTGGTAATTTATTACGAATAGCGACAGGTGTTTGCTAGATTTCGTAACAGTGCACATAATGTAAAAATGATGGACATGCGCCAATCGCAAAAGCATGAAATAAAGAGATGAACGTGGAATGTCGTTCAAAAACATTG
This sequence comes from Stichopus chloronotus, assembly GCA_021234535.1. Lineage (NCBI taxonomy): Eukaryota > Metazoa > Echinodermata > Holothuroidea > Aspidochirotida > Stichopodidae > Stichopus > Stichopus chloronotus. Next base: position 29,513,502 of record CM037832.1, on the reverse strand, counting down.
AAACAATGACGTCATGAAAGATATGAGAGCGAATGTTACAGCGACTTATCTTTCTTTGAATCATTTTAAACACTCCTCGGAGTCATGGTTAAGCTCTCCATGGTATTATCGACCGAAAGAAGTAATTAAATAATAGTCACCCCGGCAAAACGATGCAGTAGTTTGCTTATTGCGGATGTAATATAACATTCAGTTGGATGGAAAAGAACACACGAAAGTTCCTCAAACAGGTGCACACAAAAAAGTGTCGGAAAGCACAATCTGAAGTTTCAATTGCATGATCACTTCTTCATATAACAAGTTAGTGTTAGTAAGATGTCAAGAAAGTAAATTTCAAAATTCGCAGGGAAAGGTGCCCCGTTTTCAGTAAAAGTTATATCGTAATTTAATTGTTACCACTCAGTTGAGTTTTTCCTCCATCTGTTTGTGCCCACCTTACTTATATATAGGGCTGGTACGTCTACAGAGTGAGTGGGTGGGTTGGTTCCTGGTTCAGAAATTTATACATGATTTAAGTTTTGTATCAGTGGTGTCAAAATTCAAGGTGTCAGTTTAGAACGTTTGAAATATATGGTGGAAAAAATGATCGCTTTTTGCAGTGAACCTTCACTGTGTGAGAGAAAGGTGTATTTTACATAGTTTTGTACATATTCCTCCCTGACGCGAATGTGTGTTGACATATATAGAAGTATTGACTTGTCGAAAAAACGTTCAAAATTTGTCATGGAATAAAAGTGATTTAAGTTATTCAACACGTTAAAGGGAAATAGGGCGTTTAGAATATACCAACATTTCATTCAAAGAAAATAGCCTTAATCAGTGTTAAAACCATTCAGTCTCACCAATAAACATCTGCAAAAGCTTCATCTCCTCAAAACGTTATGCATGTGATGAGTAACGGAAGGTGCATCATTTGAATTTTGAAAAGTTTGGGTAAACAAATTATTGTTGAGCAACCAATAACTGAATTTCTAGCCGTGAGAAACGTTTTTCTTCAAAAGAAGGCTACTGTCGTTCCTTATTTTGAATAATCTTTGATTCTAGGTCCACAAACATTGGTTTTAAAAATATGGTTGTTTCCTGTAAAACAAATGCCCTATTTCCCTTTAAAAGACCTTTATTCCGCAGACAAAACAATGATAATAATGAAAGTCCAGCAAAAGTCAGTGAGTAAATAAGTAATCAACAAAAAGTAATAAATTATAATAAGTAATAAATAAGTACACAAAATTTAAGTTGAAATGGAAGTTATGGGAAAAGTATATGTTTGATACATGTAATCCCCCTAGCAAAGCAGTTGTCGTGACAAGTCTAATGGCTGACATAAAATTTAATGTAGTACGTGATAAGACGTCTAGCCCGTGACAAATAGCATAGACTGGACTGGGTCGTTATTAGCTTATATCTTAATGTTTGAATTATAATCTACGAAGTCTTCGAACAGGAATATTTAAAATTGTCACGTTTTGGTCGCACATCCTTTGGAAGGAAGAATGTTCATATATGTGCACATAATGTGTCTTGTACATGACATTTCCGGTGACTTTCTGCCAACTGGAATTGTATTGAATCACGTGATGGCTAATTCGAACACAAAATGAGAACGGAGAGTCCCGTTTTGTGTTAAAGCTATATGCGGAGTTTTCTTAGTCCTTGGTTGTTGAAAGAAACGAGATATCGGCATGTGGCCTACTGCAACTTTGGCACAAGGCCATAGGCTCCGGGACATATATCACACTCTTAAGACCATAAAGTAGAGCAAGTAGAATATATGAATTACTTGACGTAAGGTGAGGGGGCGGGGATGGGGGGGGGGGCGGATTCGAAATAGATCTACTTTGTCCTGTTTCGTGTTGATCTCTTCTGGTTGGTCTAAACCGAAACGTGTCTGCCGACACGTTTGGACTACCATTTATGAGGTCCAGATAATAGGCTTATTATCTTCGTTTCTTTTTCATAAATGCCAACAATGATGAAGTATTGTAACGTAAACAGTGATAAGGTGTCTGTGTACGCGAATGTCATGCGTATGTATTGCATATCGTGACGTCTGCTCAGTTTGTCGGGATGAGGGTATAGGTTTTATGGTTCAATAAAACATTTTTATACTTCGATAACTAAAACCATGGCATGGGATATCTGAAAATCATTTTTTTTACACATACATCTCTGTTGAACGTGATATGTGAAAATCTAGTTATCATTCTCCTGTTTCATAATTATCGGCCATTATTTACATGAAAAATAAACATAGAATATAGAACAATGGTCGCTTTAAGACAAGATAATGACAACTTAGAAAAAAGAAGCATACATGATATTTATGGGATGTCAGATGTCGATGGTTGATACTTCCAGTTACGGCAATTTTACAGTCCAAGACAATCCTATGATCCTTGTAGAGACGACCCCTCTGCAAAATTAGAAGCATGAAAGTGATCGCAGACCTTCATTTCAGTCTTAAAGTGAGTACGCACATACAGGAACACACACACACGCATACTATGAAAATATAAAGGGGCTTCCCTGTTTTTACAGTCAACAGTTATGGGATTGGCATTATTGGGCGCATGTCTTTCCAAAACAGTATGCATCCGTCCTGCCTCCACCCCCTTCTCACCCCATGATCTCTTGATGCAATGATAGTAGGTGTAGAATGTATTTGCAAAATTCTACGTTTTGAGCAAGATGAACCAGAACACGTGTCACCATGTCGATGTATGACTACAATCTCCCTGGTCGTAGTTAAGAGTATGGCATTGAACTCTGAAGAGGTTGAAAAATCGGAAGGCTCAAATCGAACTATGTCAACAAACGAATATCATCAACACACCAGATAGGAGCGGCTCCTTTGGAGTGAGGCCAACTGCTCTCCGAGAAATGTATCGTTTTTGTGATAGGGGATAGTCAGGCGTTTATAGGCAATTCCTGTTCAGGGTCACCCACTTATTCTCTTCCCTAACCAATCAAAATTTCCCCAAAAGAAAAAAAAAAAGTTTACAGAAAATATAGACTTATTGATGACTTTTACATCGAGTGACCTAATTCCTGTTTGATTTTCTTTGATTTCACAGAACCAGGCATCGACTGTTAGAGGGCGTGGTAAGTATATGCTACAACTTTCAATTGATATGGTGTACCTAGAGTTTGCTTTACCGCTCCACGCGTATCATGGCGGTGGTGGCCTGCTTTGGGGGGGGGGGGGGCAGGCGACGATGTAGCATGAGGAACAGGTCACTCCGCGATTGTGTTTGTCATATGACGTAAGAGCCAAATTTCCAAGTGCAGTACTCGTAGTTAGTGTTGTACCGATGTAAAAAAAATAACCACGCAATGCTGCCGATATCCGATATTCCTATTCTCAATATCGGCCGATACCGATATTTTCTAAATTACCTAACTGTAGGTAAAAGTGTCGGTATGGAAATGTCAAGTTCAAACATTGGTGAAAGTTGAAATAACTTCGCACGCCATAGATTTGTGGTTAGATTAAGAGCTGGCACACCCTGAACTCCAGCTAGAAGTGTCATTTCCGAACATAGTTTAATAAGGTAAACATTAGGAGTTAAATTCGTAGGTTAGTAAAGAGAGCGTGAGCGTTGCTTGGCGGAGAATGTCTGTAGTGGTGGTAGTCACGTAGTATCGACTTTCTCTCGAGGTTAATTTTGCCGGTTACCGATGCAGGACAAATTTGATGAATATCAGCCGATCCATATATGGAATGCCGGTTATCGTTCCGCAGCTGTTAGCAATCACGATAACTGTACCGTTACTAATTTTGCGAAGTCAAAAGGACGGACACTAGATTTTGAATTGTCTTCTTGAAGAAAATAATCGGAGGACGGAAGGATACATTCCCAAAAGTAAAAATGCTGTCAAGGCGGACAGGCGGGAGAGTCACGGACGGAAAATTTTTGCAAAGGCCGGTTCAGGGTTGGGGAAGTGACACTTTTCACTGGTCTACAAATTGTCTAGTTGAAGTCTTGTTTTAGAAATGAACAGAAAGCGTATTTCATTCTTTTCCAGTTTGAATTGCAAATTTTAAATAAAGACAAATAATGATAACCGTAAACGGAACCATTAATCACCATGAGGCAGTCAGATGGAAACATATGCCCTCGTCGGTTTCCCAATGGCCTTTCTCGAAAAGACCAATCGTTTCCGCGTGAACCGATAATTTACAAGGATTTTGTTATCATTTTTAGCAGCATAAGCAAGTCATGCTTTAGTGGTATATATAGCGCAGACGTTGCACTGTCCGTGCAACTATAATGAAGTCTAGATGGCGATTAGCATTGAAAGAACGGCAAGTGGATCGGAATTGAGCGCGTTTTCTTTATTTCACCCAAAATACTGAAAACTGCGACGTCGCCAATTTCTTTTACAATAGAATGCGCAATGCTTGATTGCGCGCGTGCGCATCACCACATTCAATTGTTCCTAGTTATACAGTAGCTATAGACAGGCCATGGCTTAAAGCTGTAATCAGAGTAAGGGACTCTTAACGGTCACGAGAATTGGATCTCTATCTCTCTCAGTCTTTCTTGCTAAATGTCCCTCTTCCCGGGCATAAATTGTCCAAATTAATGAGCATCAAGGCAGTAACTGTGCTAGCGCTGGATATCGGCGTCTAATAGCCTCGCAAAACTGATACGTATGATCAGCAAACGTATACGTGTGCATTGATATGTGATTGTGATCCGTCATTTTTCCATCTAAAGAAGTGTAATCGGTAACTTCAAGTGAAATTTATGAATCTGCTATGCATCTTCACACTGCATATCACACTGTGATAGGGTATTTTGCTGACATGAAACGTTTGTAACCAAGAATGACGACTATTTGAACATGCGTGCGTGCTTTTGAATTACTGGGCAGATTAATGATGATCATATTTTAACTTGTCCGTTCTGTTTGTAAACTATTCGAGACGGATATTTAGAACGTCTTCATGATGGGTAAAAACACTAAATGTGTTCTTGTTATAACCTTAGGATACATAAGGTAGATATTAGTATTTCATCTCTACCCTTTTCTGTCCTTCTTTCCTCAACTGTCGTAAGACAGAAAAAGCGTCCACTATACATGTTCATGTAACTAGTACAGTGCCCCCACTACATTTCCCTGGATGGGACATTGCTGAAACCTCTGATAAACTCGCCTACTGCCCGATCCAAGGGGGCTGGGGGGGGGGGGGCAAAGGGGCAATCGCCCCTGTAGAACTTTCAGAGCAAATAAATTTAGCGTTTGACTTACGAAAATCACTGATTTTCACGTGGAAATATATATCCTTAACTTAATTGTATGCTTAATTTTGCATCTATAACAATATCATTTTCAAAAATTTACCACACATTGGTAGGAGATACACCTCTTACATCCTTCGTTGGGCAACACGACCTCGGCGGGTGAGCAAGCTCGCATTTTGTTCCCCCGTCTTTTTTTTTTTTTGGTTATCAGACACAACAGCCGACAGATATATCCGCCAACATTTTCAGAGTAGAAAACTATTCAACATAACAACGTAACGAAGAAAATGAATTGCATCATGTGCGATGTTAGAAGGAACGTTACAGTCACAAGTTCAAATTGTCGTCCTGAAAACGTGACAATTTGGAATCCACTGCCGATCGTTAAAAGTGTGGGAGACGGTATTCATCTAATTTTGACCTGTGAAAACGTTTTTAAAAAAATGGCAGCGGTACTCGACGATCGACTACAAACTCTTGCCGTATCATTATGCCATGTATGTTTACAAATGAGATGGAATTGATAACACGAACAGACATACCTCAAAGACTCATTCACAGAAACCACCTGACAAACGAGTGACATGACTCGATGGATAGACTGACACACAGACAAACGGAGAAGACAAACGTTGCCTTAGTCAAATATGTGAATGAAATCCACGAAATCGTAAACTATGCTATATCTTTCAAGAACCTAGGTACTAATAACGAAATCGTTTAGTTTCTTACTGAGAGAAGCCATAAATTTATATCCGTTAATTTACATACCCTCATGGAGTGACACAAACATCTGAAAGTAAAAACCTGTATTCTCTCAAAATTGTTATGTGCTTACACCTTTACAGTTCTCTTATATAGTTGATTAAAGTGTAGTGTACACTGCAAGTTTTTGGGCAGATCTATTTTATAGCAACCATTATTAATTAGTTGTCATCATACTATGTATAATGTGGGTTCGGATTTATGTAATGAACAGTTTATTTGATTGATCAAGATATGTTCCTCCTTGAATCTGTGACATCATAATCAACAAGAAAGACAAAAAATAAAACAAAAATATTTTAAGTATATTGTGTCGATCACTAACGGGTGGGGGGTTGATATCTGATTTACACACTGTATATAAATACCGATGAGCACTTTTCAATAAAGGTATAAAGTACAGTTAATTACCTAGCAATACATGTTGAAAACATGATAGTCACCAGTCTACTGCCGGTTTTCGGGAGTGAAATCACTTCACACTAAAGAAAAAGAGAGATGATCACCTAGAAGAGTTATGAATAAATAAAGATAATTACCACACACTGCAGGTAATGACGTGGGTAATCATTTCACACTCAATTTTAAACATAGATAATCACCACACACTGTGGGTGATCAGGTGGTTAATCACTTCAAGCTTAGGTAAACACAGGTTATCACGTAAGACTAAAACAAAGAAAATCACAGACTGTAGGCATAACTACGAAGGTAATCACTTCACACTACAATTTACGAGAGATAATCACCTAGTGCGGAATTAAAACAAAAATCATCGTCACACACCACAGGTAATCATGTTGGTAATCACTTCACACTACAGTTTAACACAGATGATCACCTAGAAGAGAATTAAAACAAAAATCATCACACGCCGCATGTATGTAGGTAATGTAGGTAATCACTCCACATGCACTACAGTTCAACCGTGACAGAAGATCACCACACAGTTTCTGTAACCAAGTGGAAAATTACTAATTAATCATTACAGATAATCATAGATGATCATCTAACAGTGTGCAAGTGAGACACACTTCAAACTGCAGGTGGAAGCACATAGCTAAATCACAACCCCCTGCAGTAACACACAGGTAACCATTTCAACCCTGTATTTTAGCTGCGATTCGTCTTTTGCTTTTAAAATATCCACGTATAAATAGGTCAATGATAACCAAGGACTTCCGTTGATTTTTTTTCAAAGATAAATTCTGTAACTTTGCCTTGCGTCAGAAAAGTGCTGAGGTGACAATATCTAGTGATACTCAATATGCATGCATGTAAGTTTCGCAGTTGTTGTCAATCAAAATATATTTTATGCTTCAAAGTTCTCTTGATGGCTTTACTTTAGCAGTAACCTTTAGACACAACAGTGCACGTTCTTAGGAATTAGGTGCAAGTAATTATGAATAATTCAGCAATCTGTAACCGTTCACCTATAAAATATATATATTTTTATCGAAATGGGCTCCATTGATTTTCTTCAGATAACGTGTGCTGATGATATGTCTCAAGTCTGGTCAAGTCAACAAACGAACTTCTTGAGAATATCTCAGAACTTGCAAAATAAAAATCGCTGATATATTTCATTTTCAAGATATATATCCATTTATGGTCTAAGTCTGTTGTCAATTAGTATCCCAGGTGTGCCGTTTCACCGATACAAACTGTCTCACAAAAAAAGAGAAAAAGAAAAAGACCTATATGTGGGATCTAATTTGCAATTACATTTGAATGTTATCCAATTTAAACTGATTTTTTTCCCTACCAAAACGACCACATCTGATTCCAACGGGAGTGTCTCGGCCATCTCCTTTGGTTACACATTTTAAGGTCTATAAGCCAATAAAGATCAGATTTTCAGGTTGAAATTATGTCATTTTTGGGTTTGGTGATAATCGTAACTTTTTCTTTATAACCACTTACATTGTATTCCCCTGTTACAGATAATTTTCTCTTTTTGAAATATGCATCATTTGAATTCATCACAGTTCATCGTTTGTATAATACCGTAATTTGCAAATATGCAGAATTTGAAACCTTGGAATTCGATCTGGTACCAGTCTTGGACCAAAACAAACGTGTACAACTTATATTCATGTAGGAGGTACATGCTAGATCCATATCACGTGACTGTTTTTTTTTTAAATATATCTATTCCTGTGAATCTGGTTCTACCTGACGTATGCGTCCGTCCTCTCATTTTACAGACGGTCTCTTCTAATTGTTTCCTGAATTGCCAATCCACCCTCAAAACAATTTACCTTTTCCTACATCGTCTGTTTGCGCCGAATTGATTTTGTGGGATTTTTTACTAAATGTAGGCCCCCTATATAGGACTCTATATGCGAAGGAATATCTAGCCGTGGTTTTGTCGTTATTTACATGTCTCGAATCTCAGCGCAGGATGAATCTGTACGGACACGGAGAGATCTTTCATATCATTACGACCTTGACTTTTCCAAACTGGATTAGCAGTTGCCTCTACTTTTAATGACTCCCTACCACATACTGAAACACGATCAAGTCGTAAAAACTGTACTTTTAGTATCTCGAAGCTTATCAATCAGGCTGTTGCAATCCATTTTCAGCTTCAGTAGCTTGGTATTACCGTCTATGGGATTTTGCAGAGTCTTTCGACATTAAGTTGATTATGATAACTGTCTTTCTCTCTAAGCTAACTTCTTCATGGTCTAATTACTTTATTTTTCTCTTATGTAAGGCATTGTTTTGCTCAGGCTCACGGCATTCCCCTACTGGCCTTGTTCTTTTGCAGGGAAAATGGCAGATCGAAAGTTCTAAGCAGGGTTACTGAAGTTGCTTTTAGGGTTTTACCATCTAACTTCTCTCTAACTGTCTGTATACATACAGTGATGTGCAGTTTTACTTATACCAATAACAGAACGTATACGGGACTTGATCACTTTAAAATTTGAAATGTCCGACGCATACATCTCACAAATCTTTCATATTCACGCAATGTCACGACTGCACACATTCGTAGGATTCCAGCCAGTTCGATTAACAGATTTTCGATGATGATTATTTGGAGCCCTCCATACCTGCTCTGCTAACTAAACTACTGTACAACAATCACCAACATCATCCGCTTACAGTAAGCAACCATTCTCAACGATTTAAGCAAGATGAATTTTATAAACAGATAAGACAGACAAGTTTGACGTCATATATATATATAGCTTAAAGGGACACAGTGAGTTGTTTCATAAAATTTACAAAATTGTACTAAAGCTTTCACGTTTCCTTCACAGACTAACGACAAATGGTCAAACTAAGAGGATCCCCAAATATCACAAACAAAGAAACATGAATGAGGAAGTTATTAACGATTCAATTTAGTTTTTGGAAATTTGTGACCAGACACTTTTCACATGAGCACTAATTCATTTGCACACAGCCAGTACAAGTCAAGTGAAGCGTTCAAAAATTTTGACAGGTTTCCAAAACTATTCCATGTAGAACTTGATTAATTATGCTTATTATGAGCATTGTCATGCATTTGTGCCCTCACAAATCCCCACAAACATATCGATACCAACTCAGTGAGCCCCTTTAATACCGCACTGATTTTATTTACAGAGTTTTGCAATCCTCGTTAAGTTTCTTGAGGGCCTTCAGAAGAGCCAGCCCATCTGCCGATACTGTGAGCAGTGGAGTACGCAAAGGAGAAGGAGGAACTAGGCGGGGGGGGGGGGGGGTTGATTGTCAGACGGGGAAATTCCCATAGTCGTGGATGAAAGATCACGTCTAAGGTCCGACAGTTTTAGCATGTCCCAAGTGGTTTACTTTATGGAGGTCAATATGCAACATGTGACGAAAAATTGGTATTTGTAAGGCTACGCTTCATTGTATTAATTTACAAATCGCAATATTTGTGAAAGTGAAATACATCTTATCAAAAGTAGTGACAGATTGCATCATTTTGCATCTCACTTTCATTTAACTTTAAACAATTATCAAATGGTGACCCTCCCCTATGTTAGTCAGGGAAACTACTCCACGGAATCCCTGACCCCCACCCGTCCAACAAACCCTGGTTACCCAGCTGGCTATTAGCCACTTTGAGTAGTGAGCCGCTAACTCTCCTTTGACTAACTACTCATCAGTGTCTCTGTAGTGTAATTCACGGAGGCCGTGTTTGTATGAATGAGAGGCAGAGTAAGGTCCTATTCTTCGCGTCGGTAGGTTGACATCGTCTTCAACGGGCTGTTGTGTCATGAAATTTACATTTTGTCCCCAAACATGTCAAATTTTATTCGTTGATATACTAATGGCAGATGGTCAAACTAAGAGGCTTTCCCAAGTGTATCACACACAAAGGAACATCAATGAATGATGAGCAATTGATATATGATTGTTGGCCCACCCTTAAAAAATTTCAAAAATCAACTCAATTTGCCGCATGATTTGTTCTTTAATTTTGTAATCGGAGCACAAGCTTACACAATTGTTAAATTTCTGACTTGTGGGACCAACATATAGGCCAAATATCGTTTACATTTAACAGATCATACCGCATCGTCATGCCTGATATATGTTACCCACTGTAGTCTTATGGACAACACCCACATGGCGCCCTCGCTATAATGCATTAGGAGCTGAAGATTCCCTGCATATCAATCCATGACATGTTTTGGCTATTGTATATAAATCAAGTAGTACAAATATAACGTTATTATGTCATCGTATTTTTCTATTTACAAGCACTCTTCCCGGATATCCTACGCCGGTTAGCCACAATTATCTACGGCAACATGATTAATCAAAGTCAAGAAACAACCACAACCCAAAACCACTTTGACGAGGAAGATTATTACCGAAACCGCACGTTGTCTAGACATTAATGTAACCCATTCGATTACGTCGTGAGTCACCTTAGCCACCCCTTTTTTGTTTGCAGATAAAGCAGAGAAGATTTTAAGATACAAACAAGGCTCATAGATGAAGGAAGTTTATGGTTGTGGCTCTTCGCCACAACAGATCCGTGCAAAGAGAACGAATTATCGGCACGAACGAGATTTTAGCCAATCAGCGAATATCATTAGCTTCACGTTTGGGGTTACGGTCTGGTGTTGGGGTTAGGGGTTACGTTCTTGTGTTGGGGTTAGGGGTTACGTTCTTGTGTTGGGGCTAGGAGTTACGTTCTGGTGTTGGGGCTAGGGGTTACGTTCTTGTGTTGGGGTTAGGGGTTACGTTCTTGCGAATAAAGGAGGTTCTTGGCCCATAATTCGCCCGTTGTTCGCGTTTCATTCTTCTAGTATTCCAACCGTCAAGTCACGTGGTGCTTTTACCGAATGAAATTGAGAAAAATAAACCCGCATGATCCATGTAATGCAATGGTGCAGCGTCCAAGAATGTGTAAAGTAATAAATCGAGAATTTCTGAAGTATAGAGGGCGTACTCATGACCTTTTCAAATACTGTACTAACTTAGTACTAGGGTCGTGGCCAAGACTAAACGCAGGCAATAAATCTATGCGATGGTGATGATGGTATGTATGTATGTATGTATGTATGTATGTATGTATGTATGTATGTATGTATGTATGTATGTATGTATGTATGTATGTATGTATGTATGTATGTATGTATGTATGTATGTATGTATGTATGTATGTATGTATGTATGTATGTATGTATGTATGTATGTATGTGACGCCGTGACGGAACAGGATATCTTAAAAGTTGGTAGTCCACTGTGAGTAGATGATCCCTATCGTTTTCCATGAATGTCAAAGACCATTTGAGGTCACCAGGCCTTAAAGTATGAAATCTTACTAAAGAAAGCTTATTAAGGAAGATATCTTAGCAACTGAATGTTCTTAAGTTCAAACTATATGTGAGTAGATGAACTTGTTGGTCTTCATGGTGGTTAAAGTTCATTTCAGGTCATCAGAGGTTGAAGTATGTAAACCTATTAAGAAAGATATCTCAGCAACTGAATGTTGCTGGAACTTCAAACTGTTAACATAATTAGCTCTTCTTGAGCATGTGACCTCTGTCATTTTGATGGGGATCAAAGGTCACTCGAGGTCATTGTTGGAAAATATTGTAAACACGGTATCGCAATAGGGGGACAGTTGAGGGAACTTCCAGTTTAACGTGTGGGTTGTCCATTGTAAGTAAATGATCCCTATGTTTTCATGGAGATCAAAATTCATCTCAGGTCACCAGAGGTTAAAGTATGAATACATCAAGGAAGATAAAGGTAGTAACTGATTGTTATTGGAACTAGCTGTGACCATTGGTAGCTCTTGACGAGCATATGATCGTTGCCATTTTTAGTTAATTCAAAGGTCATTTGAGGTCAAAAGAGGTTATATATTTTAACCTTGAAGACACATTTTCTTAAGGTGAATAATGTGTTTGAACATCAAAATTGGTTGGTATATTGTCCTTTGTTTTTCTTGTAAATTGGGAAGGAATATCAAAGTCATTCGACTTTCTGGTTTACATCTCAGTTTCGTTTTTTAAGGCCCAGTTGTTCCAATGTAGATTAACTATGTATAAATTTCATGTGTCTGGTGAAATGTAACTCACCGTATCAATTGGAGTTTAACTGTTGGATATCGTGACGTCAGTCAGGAACCATCCTAGAGTTAAATTGGTGTTACTTTCTTATTTCTTGAACACAGTACCACCAAGCTTGCATATACTTGTTAAGTAACGAAGAGAGCATTTTAATTTTACTTCCACGTATATATCCACTATACATCCACAATTTACTTAAAATTAAATGGTGGATCTATAAGATACACCACTGCCCTTAATAATCCCCCTTCACCGTCTCCTTTGTATAACAAAAATGTTGCTTACCGTGCAGTGCCATACTAGTGGTCTTGTAATGGGCCCCGTAATATTTTCATAAAGTGTATACCACTGTAACATGTGTCATCCATTGCTTCCCAAAGTCCTCATAGAGCGTCTTCATAAATGGACCGTACCTTTAACCTCTCACTTTAGTTTGCCAGCAAAGTTGAGCTGTTTGCACTGGTTGACGCTGAGAAGATTAAGGAAGGGGGGGGGGGGTGATAGGATAGGGAGAGGCAGAGATGAGGGGATGTGTGGAGATCGGTGAATGATTCCAAGAGGAGGATGATATTTACTCCTCAAAGTCTGTTACATCTTTCAAGATGTAAGGTATATCAACTGTCGACAAAGAAAAAGTGGAAGACGTCACATGACACATGATGTCACAATCATTGCAACAAGTCACCAAGCTTACCACCACCCATCACCCACTACTACTACAGTTATTCTCGATTCACATCCTCTGTAAATAAGGTCATAATTAATGCCATTACATGCCTCATCAGATTCCTCTCAGCTGCCGCTTTTAACCTCCTTTCCGTTTCAGGGGTTGTTGGTACGTTTTGAAGGAAATATTTGGTATCTTTCAACTTTATGTAATCGGACAGATATTACTTTTTCCCCTGGAATTGTTTACGTTTGCCTTTCCTATTTGTGTTTGTCGTATACGATGCCATCCTTTGAAAACCCTTACACACTTTTCTCTCTCTCTTGTTCTACTCACATCCTCAGTTTTTCGATTTGCGGATACCCTACGAGGTATATTTGTGATTCGAAAGGTTCATTTTACGGTTGATTGATTTTCAAAATTTTATAAAACATTCGCCTGGCATACGATGACAATTCCAATGAAAAAAAAAGTCCAGATACTGTTCAGCTTAACTTAATGTATAGTAATAAGTTGTAGTGGCAATGACACGTTTTCTTTTTCTTTTTTAATTCCCATACAATTTTGAGGACGGGTGACTCATACGAGTAACTGGTCACGTTGATTGGTACCCTCGATGTCCATTATATTGTACCTTCGATGCCCATTGTATGGCACCCTCCATGCCCATTATTCGGTAAATTGTGACCTCTTCCTTCCATGCCCTATTTGCCTCCTCGTTACGGGAAACCACTTTAGTCTTGCTACATTGGTATCTGTCTTTTTTAAACGTTTTAACCTTTCACCAAGCACGTAAAATATGAAAAAGATGCAATGTTTTTCAATAACAGGTATTGACAAGAACAGCAATTCTGGTAATCCTCCATAAAAGGAAAATTTCCGTATCATAATTCCAACAGCAAGATCTAAAGTAGTATTACATATAGGAAAAATATCAAGCTTTCAACAAGTGAAGGTAATCAAAGTTTTATGTATATTTTGTATATTTTGCCAATAATAAGCTTGTCTTTGAGATCCTTCAGAGCAATATGACAAAGCAAATATTTTTAAAACAGAATACAAATATATGATATGATATCCATGTATAGACTAGTTTCTTGGTGTCCAGCATGTAGAATACGAGAGGAGTGAGGTGATTATGGGCAGGGGGGGGGGGGAGGTTAGGGGCAAAAGGTCAGTGCTGGTCATGGGCAAGGATAAAATTGACGTGGAGCGATTTTTATTTTTCGATGTGGACTTTTGTTATTTTATTGATTGTCTTCGGGAAAATCTATTTGCACAAAAAGATCCGAAGTGACTATGAAAATATACACCGCTGCAATATCAATATGTGCCGAGCTAATCCAATGATTCTGTTAATTACTTTTTCTTCAGAGCTGTTTATCCACTTTTTTATTTTTCTACGATTCTCCAGCCTCGTGGTCGATCAGTCTCTTTCAAAGTACTGCTCACCTTTGATTAACGGCTCTCTTAATTGACTTTAAACGGGGCGTTTATATCCTCACATGGAAGTCATCAAGTAAATCACATTCTGATATTTTGACGAAAAAAAGGTCAGATTTTACGATTCTTCCTCCCGGTTTGCTACATTTGCCCGTTTCCACAAGAATTTCCTTTCTATTTAATTTTTTTTTTTTTAAATACCTTAATGAAGTCTACCACTAACGAGAAAAACGTGTCACCAGTAATATAGTGGGTCCTCATGGCCGTCTACGATGTGGAGTCACCTGGTCACGTTTCACGTATCGTGCGCGCCTTTTTTTCTTAGAGTTGTTTGTTTGTTTGTTTTTTTTTTAGGGACGTCGCGTTCCACGTGGAAACGCAACGATCCGTCTTACTGTATACGGAAAACAAAACTGCTCTCGGTAATGTACGGTGATGTACCCATTTCGCGAGTTGTCTGCCTATGTTCTGTAATGTTTTGACGTTACAGTAGCACAATAGCAATGACATCACAAAACCCCTGTTTAAACCCTACCTGCTGTGAATCTTTCTGTGTACTGTACAACGTAACTTACAAACTTTTGAGAAGCATTTATGTAAATCGTAATTTGGAAAGTCGTTAAATGATAGAGAACACGACCCGAAGCCTTTGCTATTCAGTAAAGAATACGACTATATGCTTTTTAAGACATACAGTGCAAAGCTAAATTATGGACCACGCACTGTCTACGCTTCATCGTTTTCCTCTTATTACTCAATGGCAATCCGTCTCGATACATGATTCCATCTATCCACCCTCCCCCCCCCCCCTCCTCATCCTTATATCCCACAATCCAACAGTCCACTCCTTCCTTTAATGTACTTACGTATCATTTAACTGTTATTTGGTTTTCTCTATTTCTCCTGCAGGAGTCAATGCACCTCGTACCGGCACAGGACGACATCGAAAGATTCAGAAAGGCACCAAAAATGGTAAGAGCGCTGGTATCCAGGGTTCACGTTATGGGCTTTATAACAAGAATATGTCGTATAATGCATCCACTTTCGCCAAGGTGCTTATTAGTAATATTAACAACCATTTAATTTCAAGTCTGGCGTTCATGAGTGACAGAATGAATTAGAACCAAGTTCAACCAGGAGCGGCTTGGGACATACAGCCGGCATACTTCCCTCCTCTTGAGTGATGTATCTGGGTTAGCCTTAAACAAGGTAGTCATTAATGTCACACGTCCTGTCATCGTATTCGCTTAATAAGATAACATTCTGGAAATGCTGCAGCGGAATGTTACTGTCATTCTACCTAACATGGAGCCGTACTATAGAGTGGTGAAATAGAGTGATGCAATAGAGTGATGCTGTATAGAGTTGTGCTTTCATTCTTCGGCTGAGAGGGAAGGGGTTACGTTCCCCCCCCCCCACCCCTTTCTCAGGAATAGCTCCCCTGAGGGTGAGAGTGACATTTAGATGAAAGAGCACCTGATGAAGGATGTGATGTGAAGGATGGGCACATGTACGAGTAGCTTTCTCTAAGCAGATTTGACAGAGTATACTATGCCTTCTTCTCATTACAACGCAGCTATCGTGCAGCGTTTTCTATTGGTTACTTCATCTTAATTCTGAAGCATTATCAAAATCTTACAAATTTCCTCTTTTATTTGCAAGTATCTTTCAGGGTGTTTCAAACTATTGCCTTTACAAACTAAGCTATTAACTTGCATAAACTTAGCCAAAGAGCCATCCGTGAATTAGGATAGGGAACTATACACTAATACCAATGGGGGTTACTGCATTTTTTTCTTTTAAATGCCTGATAAGCTGGCGGCTTGCTTCCATCCTATATATAGTGTCAAGTAACTGGATGATATGATTTGAGTGTTTACATCTAACGCTTCTCCATGTTGACCTGGTCAAATAAAACGTATTGTTTCATTCAAGTTGATCATTTCAATTGGAGAAGGAAAAAAAACTTTCACACTATTGCCGTTTTTTATGGGTTTCATTCCTGACGTTAGAGCTATATAGGCCGTCATGTGTTTTCTATCATATACTCATAAAATCATTATATTAGTTTATCTTGCTGAAAAAGTCCAAAGATGGGTCAATTCCTGAATTGGATTTTTATTGAAATGGATTGTGTCATGTGAAATATCGTCATCGTCCCCATTTTTACTCGTTTTTATTTCAGAAACGAGGGTTCAGAAAGACGCGATGGCAGGTATTTTGTATGAAAACAGAAGAGTAAATAAAGGTAAGCATACCCTTGTTGATAATATGATTAAAAAAGATTAAAAGTTCCGATTGCTATGTGTGGAAAGGTCACTGTGTAAAGATTTCATAAAAGTTCATAAATGCATTATCCAGATGTCAAGAGGATAGTATCAATACAATGGAGTCAATATAATCACTGTCTGGATGCAAATGAACTTGGTTTAATTTAAGCAACTGATCAGTTAGGCCTACATAAATATTGTTGTAACGGGTGCTGCCTTTAGTGTGCATTATAGGTTTATCTGTATTCTGCCCTCACTAATAGGCTATTACTGCGATGCTCTATTTTGGTGAATTTTGATTAAAGGTGGACTATATAGCATTTTCTGGGAACAGTTCATTCCGGGTTGTACGTTAAAGAAACTGTTCACCGTACACCATGCGTACAACAAGCCTATAGCAAGCCTTCCGGATATACTAAGTAACTAGGCAATGGGCGTTGCAACGTTCGGGGTACCGTAACAGAATACCTCACCATGCACAATTCAATGTATATAGGCCTATAGTATAATGTGGCAATGTTTGCAACAAACGTTATGGACAATTAATCTTCTAATTTCTAAAGGGAGAAACATTACAAAATGAACCTTTCTCCTGCGTCACGTACGACTGCTTACGATTCTGCGACAAGTCCGTATTCGGTACTAGCGCACTGTAGAGTATAATCTCTCCCAGGCAGCAGGGGCGTAGCCACGGAGGGGGGGGGGGGGGGCACGAGGGGGAACGTGCCCCCCATGACAAAGCTGTGCCACCCCAGGTGCCCCCCCCCCCATGAAAAATTTTGAAATGTGCAGTTTTATCTTGCGGTCAATTAATTACGTCAAAATATGTATATATAGACAAAACTTGTGCCCCACCAGGAAAGGTCTGTGCCCCACCAGTGCCCCCCTGCTCAAAAAATCCTGGCTACGCCACTGCCAGGCAGTTGAATGGGGACGGTTTGTGGTGTGCCAGTGAGCGAGATGTTAGTTAAAGACTTTTAATCGCAGATGACGTTTAATCTTGCCTAACAAGACAAGTTACGAATCAAAAGATCGTATTTGCGACAGGAGAGAGAGTAATTCCGAGGTGGCATTTATCTTAAACTAAAAAGGAGAAAGCGAGGCGTGATGTACATGTAGGAGATCCTCCCAAGATATGAACCATATGTCCTTATCTAATGACGTCACGCGATGAAACATTTTATTTCAAATGTAAGCATTAGATGAGCACTGACCTTAGCTTGTAATCTAAGTATATGTAGTACAGCTGCTAAGTTCTAACAATATGAAAAAGTGAAAAAAAAAAATGAAAAAATATGAAATTTGAAAATATGGAGATCTCGGTCCATTACTGCCCACGTGACTAACCGCATTTTATTCAGTGTGTGGGTGGGTAAAGTGGACAGTCCCTTGTTTTTCAATAATTGTCATAACACCTCATACAAAATTAAACATTCTTAAATTTGCTGTTTATTTGTTCAATAACACGTATACTAGGCGTACCTTGAGTCGATCAGTACTTTGAGTCGATCAAGGTATTCTTAACTCCAGCGGTGAGGCCGTGTGGATGCAAAGGAATTCTATAGTCAGTACCGCCTGCATCATATTTATTTCAAACAACGTCAAAAACAAGTATTTGCCGTGCATATTTTTCGTTTCCATCAAAATATCTTACTCACAGCCAAATTTTTAAGTTTCAGCATTATTTCTGACTATCATGTTTCAAATCGTACCAAAATATTGACCAGAATGTCTTCGGTAAAACTCTCATTCAAAACTTGGACAGAAGAGACAATGTTCTTCTTGTATTTGACATTGTTATGTATTAATTTGATAATAAACAGTGTCTTGGTAGATCTTATTCTGATGTGATCGACTCAAGGTTCCATCATAAGCCTAGTGTTATGTACGGCCACGTTAAATTCAAAACCTATTTCCGAGTAATTATTCACTTGTAACACAACCAAAAGGTGTTAGAATGATAAGGGCATAGTTAAGAAAAGTGTAAAAAATTCAAGAAAAATGTATCATAATAATGTTTTCATATTTTTAGGATTAAAATGTTTGTGAGGTGATTGACTCATGATAACCCAAGCTAATAAACACACCCAGTTTATATGTAAATAATGGCGTGGAACAATTGCAGAGGTGGGGCGGGGGTTGGCCGGGGATGGCTTCGGGCCTGTTATAGACCATTCTCCGCAACACGAGGATGTCACTTAAGCCACCAAGAGTTACAATTACATAGACGGTAGCACATCTCACCCTTAATGGTGTAACCCGTTTCCTTGTGTTGTCTTTTATTTTGTCATCAATATTCTTAGTCTTGTTAATATCACTGTCTGTGTTTAGCCCTCTCTGTATACAAGTTTAACCATTTCTTATCCATCAGTCCCTCCTCCCATCCATCAATCAATCACTGGAGGTGTGACTCGAATTTCATTTACATGAACGATTGAGGATATGCATGAGAACTACATTAAAACGAGGTGCAACTTTTCCGAGGTTTCAGCGAGACCTTGTCACTCACCCGAAGCACATTTCCTTGTGCAGTATTCTTGAAATGTAATAACAAATTCTGTAGATAACCCGAATTACCCCAATTCTGCAGAGAATTTATCACCATTAAAGGACGCTTAAAGTCATTAAAGCTGATACCATCTACCAATCAGCCCAAAGTTGTTTCACTTTCGCAGTACACTTAACCGTTCAAAATACGTTAAGTTGTTTCACACACATCCGAAATTACAGACATATTTAACGTCCTTTCCTGTAGTAAGTCATGAACTGTTGTGAACGTAAATTATGTAAACGCACAATTAGAACGTCATGCCGTTGACTGAAACAAGTAGCCGTCAACGGCGTTCTCCTGTACTGGACTTTAATAAAAGATGTTATGTTTTATCTTGAAGTGCAATATGCGATTATGAACTCAATCTAATAAGGACACAAGACTTGCAAGGTAGGTAGCAAATTGACCGGCGTGACCTTTTGTTTCCTGGCATGGATTAAACTGTGGCTTACACAGCCTACAGAACCTATCCAATGGCCATTGTACTAAAGGACCTGTTTTCTTCAGCATTGCTTTGAGAAATTTGGAACCTTACCTATGAACCACAATCAAACAAAATAAAGGACTGTTGCTCTGTTATTTGATGTGTCCAGTGACCAAAATTATTTGGGTGAGAGGAGGGGGGGGGGGGGTGGTTCTCAGAAATATTTGAAGGAATTAACAATGAGATGTTCTAGCCAACAGTAACGACAAAAGGTCTGGAATAATATGATTTTCAAAATAGACAGAAGTATACAAGTCCCGTTCTGACGTCATAAAACAACGTGTCTGTAGGTCATTGGACATAGACGCACATGTAGCGCATGTTTTGTAGGGGCTACCTAAGATAATTCAAATGAATTATCTTAGGGGGCTACATGATTCTCATCTGGGAAATTTACAAATGCATTTATAAAAGCGAGCTCTGTGACCTTAAATGTATGCATATATTACACAGTGCCCGAAACGAGAATTCCATGGGTTCTGTCGGGGAAAGTGACTTTTATTTTGCCTTGAAACACGATGCACAAAAATGTGTTGGTCCTTTTGGAAGGAAAATATGATTTGATTTTCGAAGCTGAATTATAGAGAAAAATGGGGCCGTTTTGTCGGAAAACCTCACCCAACCCCATATAGGGATTTATCGTTTCAATGCAGTTTCGGAAAACTATAAAAGTTTCGGATAACTATAAAAAAAAACTCTCTGAAAAGTGGGGACCAGTCTCGCACCCCTCCCCCTCCTTACTCCACCAGTGTCTTTACCTGATGGAAACCTACCTACATAAACATGTTATTCACACCGCTCGTGCTGACAATGCAGCTGCTACGAACGTGACATGTAGGTACAACGTAGAGAATATTGTCCCAACTGGGTGGTACAAGCTATTCGCTGTCATTATCGGGTTATGTCTTTTTGAACAGGATACATGTGGAGGTGTCCACCCATTGTTTTGCATCACAAACATGGCTGTGATTGGCTAGAAGTAATCCTCTACGAAATCAGTTCTGATTAATCGAAAAAAAAAATTGTCCCGCCGCAGTGATATGGATATATCTGTCTAACTCAGGGCATAGGATAAGCGAGTACACGGTAATCACGAAACAGACAATTGATTGAAAAAATCTCAAAAACAAATGACTCATTTGTGGTTTCATTAATTTGAATATTTGCGGGGGGGGGGGGGCTTGATGTAGTGC
The DNA here is from genome assembly GCA_021234535.1 of Stichopus chloronotus. Lineage (NCBI taxonomy): Eukaryota > Metazoa > Echinodermata > Holothuroidea > Aspidochirotida > Stichopodidae > Stichopus > Stichopus chloronotus. The sequence continues at coordinate 29,492,332 of CM037832.1, read as the reverse complement.
TAAGTCCCATCTGAATTTCCACAGAAACAACCGCTGAAGCAGGTAATGGTTGGAAACGCAACAAAGGATTGGGGGGGGGGGGGAGTTAATGTAGAGAAGTAACAATGAAATTCAGATGTTATATCATCATGTTGTTCGACTTAAGACCGCATATGATATCAGTAAATTTCAGTTTTTGATAATTTTGTAAAAAAAATGGAAACACGGTGATGTCTTTACCGCTGACTTCAATGCAAAAAAAAAAAAACAGAATTAAAAAACGTTAGATATCAAAGACGGTGAATATAATATATAGTTTTCAGATAAACATGTTATATATACTGAGCCGATGTTATGGTTTTAACACTTTCTAAAGCAATTCGAAGTAAACTCCGAGGAAGTTATGAAACTGTTCTTCCAAGTTTGGTGAAAATATCAGAGTCCACTCCATTTGTCGGTATCGGAAGTAATCACCAATTCTGTTGAACCGGCCTCTTCGTCTGTTAAACATGCTTTATTGCGGCATGGTTTTACCGCTGATTGCACATAGTTACTGGTGTGGGATAGTCCCAAACAATGTGAACTAACGTTTAGGAACCCTAGTCAGTGAAAACAATGCCTTTCTTAATTCTTTCGATTTTACAGAAATTGCCAAAGGCAGAGCAGACCAAATGCTGGTTGAGGGCGACATCCTTGTTCCAACTTCCGACGGTAGCAGTCGGGTAAGTGTTCAAGTTGACGTAGCTATGTGACGTAATCATTTATGTCGATAGTGCTTTTTCTTCGGGTGTGAGGTTCTCATCGAGAATGTTCTGTCACTTTTGATTACATACTGAAATGTCTGCAATCAGATGTATATGTAGCTGATGGAAAAAGAAAAAACAGAAGGCAGGCCGCATAAGGTAGCTTTTGAAAATTTCGTGTCTCCGTCTAGAGTTGCTGAAGTCATTCGAATTCTATATCGTACCTGTGTTTTCCTCGAGAGACGTTTTCGTGACCATATGTGGTCCAGCAGATTGTCGTTCCAAGCGCCTTCAACTCTAATCCGATCTGTCCTCAGTGCGCATCGTTTCTCACGCGATATTTAAATCGCTCATTAAATGCAACGCCGATGGATCTAACACGAGGTTGCTCCTTTGCCCTTACGGATTGTGGCCTCGAAAACTAGAAATCCAGCCTAGCAACTACTTAGATTCGTGTACAATTGTGGTCGCCAAGGTAACAAATCTGGTCTCTTGCTAATAATTACCCTCAATGTTACCGCCCATCGATACAATCCTGAAAAATGTTTGACAATCGTTATAGTGTTGGTACAAAGAAATAAGTGCGAAAAAAAGGCGAGCCTCTCGTTTCATATTTCTCAAAAAAAGTAGGGATGAAACTATTGTAAGACTTCGAATCATTCAGCAACTGGTTTTGGTGAAAATCCCGTGTTAAAAATATAAGTTAAAAGGACATATACTAGGGTGACCTTGAAAGTTGGAGTTTTCTAATAAATCATGTCACATGACTCAGGGAACTCCCGCTGCATGATTTAATATTCTCGATTTTAATTTGATAACGTAAGTTCGACAATCTCAATCAATGTCATCATTTGTGGTTAAGACAGTGATGTTTTCTCATCTAGGACGATAGAAGTGACACTGTTGAACATGCAACCCACCTCTGCCCAAACGTGTCGGCGCGAACTCATTCTTGCATAGACGGGTACACGGCAACAGGGAGAATGTACCCATTGTGCGAAATTTTCTTTGCTGCAAGGTACCGCTGTTTAGACACAAAATTACTGAATTTGCACGGAATCAATATGGATGTACCCTCTTGAATTGTGAGTTCACCTTTCATATGTGGTGCTCGCCGATAGAAAGTATACCTATAGACGGCTGGGTGTTTGCACAGCTTCTGTTACTAAAAGTTTATTTTACTTTTCCAGAGGCATACCGCCATCCTTCCCATTATTACTTTTTGGCAACAACCAGTAATAAGCCTAGAGTAGGCGTGCTAGCAGCTTATGAGGCAAAATGCTATGTTTTGAGGAGAGTCTTTCAATTAACACGGAAGTGTGTGAAGATCTGCGTGCTTCTTGTGTATATTCCGCTGGCGCAGCTAAGATAAGTCATTTTAAATGAATTATCTTAGGCAGCGCAGTATGAATGGCGCCGCCATTTAAGTGTCTTGTTTTTTACTTACCCGGATTAATATTGTTTTATTTATTTACATTAACTATTATGATTACGATGTCGCCTTCGATCATAATCGGAATTTAAATCATGTCGCGTAAACAATCCCAAGAGTCCATTTTTCTATTTCCTTTTTGTCTTATACATTTTTCTTTTTTTAATGGGAAAGCGCCGATTGAACTAATAGTCTACGTAGCAACCACTATTTTCTTACAGTCTACACTTCGACTTTCCTATCGTCTGCCAAAACAATATGTTCAGTGCACATTAGTCAATGCGTGAAAAATTTATTTTTTCACAAAATATAATAGAAAACTACCTTCCAGATATTTGAATAAAAAAAAATTGTCTCGACATTTTTGTTGGCCCTACATAATTTAGACCCTCCAAGACAGCCTTGACGTTAAGTCACTGTTTGGATATGAATATTCATGAATGCAAAAATGGGGCTTAAACAATGTGTCTTTTTGTGGCTATAACATATTTGACTCTCAGTGGCAAAATATGACAAATTTTCAACTCAGATTTCCATCTTAAAGCTACTATTAGAGTCATTGCATTTCATTATCACAAAGTGTAAAGTATCATGTTACAGGAGTACTTAAATAAAATGACTTGCTCTTTGTCTTTTATTTCTTCAACTGTTCACCTTCCCATTGAATTTTGATTGGTTTACCTATCTGAGAATCTGGAAGTTCATGAAATATCGAGAGACGTGAAAATAGGTTATTGAAATATCAGATTCTGGAGTAGCAAGCTTTAACATATTTTTCTTTTAAAGGAACAAAAAATCTCTATCTCCAACCTTGGGAGTTCAGTTTTAACTATATCAGTACCGACAACAAAACGTGCAGGCTCAAAGACCATTTGGCATAAGTCCATCGTTCATCGCGTGGGTACAATTAATTGTCAACTACCTCTAAACAACCGAGTAACGAGTCTTTCAGATTTATTTCTTTCCTAGATGTCGGATGTCGGGATGCATTCGGGGAATAAAATGAGACAGTAAGGCCTATTTCGATGAACTGTTTGAACGTGATGAAGTGATTAGGTCGAGTAACAGACAACCTTCAGGAAAATTATAATGAAATATTATGGTTGTCATAGTTACCAATGTTTGTCCCCCCGCTGCTTTTGCTTCTTGCATTAAATAATCTCATAACACATTTTGTTAGCTCATGACAAGATATATCTCACACGTGTCTTATCATTTTGATGTATCACGTCTAAAAGTCGGCTTACCGTTTAGATCACCTGTTCATAACCTTGCGTGGAAGAGAGAGGTTAGTAGATCTCACTTCGATATTGATAGATGCCCTCGATAGCACTTTTTTCGATCCTACAATTTATGCCCACAGTTTGAATTACAAAGTAAATACGAAAGAATAATGAATGTACAGAGAAAATTAATACCTGTCATTTGCACCAATGAATCCTGAACTTATGAATATTCAGTAAGCAAAGATTTGGTGACTGTCTATTGTGATGATGGTGGGATGGTTACGGTGATGGGTATTGGGTGGTGGAGGTGGGTGGTGATGGTGACTGTGGTAATGATGGTGGTGATGATGGTGAGATGTTGTCGGTGATGGCGATGGTGGATGGTGATGATGAAGTGGGTGATGATGGTGATCGGGTGGTTATCTGGTGGCGATTTTTTTTGGGGGGGGACACTAATGGTGATGTGGTGTGTAATGGTGGGGTATTGGTGGTTACATTGTTCTATGTATTGTGTTTATTGATTCAGTATTCCTTTGTTTCTTTCTTCTGTCTATTGATCTCGTCTGTAATACAACGAAAAAGCATGCATGTAGATACATTAGACGTGAAGAATCTCAAAGGAGTGAAACTATTTGTAGATGAAAGAGAGCTGGAAGTGGTCTATACAGTCAATGTTTTCCCAGTTGCTACGATTACTGATTAGCTACAGTGCTAAGGAGAAAAAAAATCAAAAAGTGGACATTTCTTTTATGCTTTTGTGTTTTTGTTTTATTTTTGTAAGTTTGGATATTTGTGAAGTCATAGTCCTTTATGTTGTCCCCGGGCATGAAGTGTCTTTCTTCATTTTGAGCTAAGTTATTATGTGAGTGTTAAGTCTATTTTGCTCTGGAAGTACTTGGCAACAGTGAAACAAACATAATGGTTTTATCATTTTTTTTTTGTAAATGTAAATGAAACCAAACTTTTTCGACGGGCTCTGAACTTTAATATTTGGCGCTATTCATTTTTTTTCTCATGACATCCTGTTTTGTAAAATCATTCCAGATGGAAGTTACTTATAATTTTTAGCTGACATATGAAATACTGGAAGTGACACTGGTTGGCTCCCAATAGTCGTTTGTGTGTATGGTAAACCACTTTTCATGGCGTTCATCGTCTTGGAATACTCCCAGACCCCGTGCGTGTATCTACAGGAAACAATCACCTCTTGTTCTGTTTATGTGTTAGTTTCTCTGTATCGTATAGTACTACAACATATAGACGTGTGTCATGGGATGGCCTACATTATTGCGAATGATATGTAAGTGCAAACCGGGCGTTGCATGACCATATACGCATGTACATATAATTTTGGAAACTGTATTAACAAGGCTATGTAGGCGTGACAACGGTTTATGCAGAATCGAACCATATTAAATCCAGAGTTGTTACCGAGTCCACTTAATCCGAGTCAGCAGATCGAATCCGAGTCAATCCGAGTCCCCCCCCCCCACCCTCCCTTCACCCGAAGTTAATCAGAGTCCGAGTGCAAGGGACCCGACTCGATCCGAGCCTATCCCATCACTAATTGTGCAGTTAAGATCTTGGAAACTGCAGTGGTGGAATAGGAGTCAATGATACTTTGAAAATGTTCCAGTCGAAGCCCCTTTGAAGCTAGCTATGGTACAGGACAACACAGTGCACAAACAATGTACATCAAAGTTCATCAATGTTCTTTCTAAAGCTGATTATAAAGCCCATACAAAGCACGGACTCTGATGTTGAAGTCCAGTAAATAACTATGTAACTTGTGCTCTTGTGTATTTTTACGTTGCGATTTTGGTGCCAGGTCTCTCCCCGCCCCCTTTTTTTTTTATAAAACACCACATTTCATTTATAAAGATAATAAACAGAAATCCATCATACCGGTGCATCAGTACTTTACAAATCAAATCGCATAATGCAAACGTATTGATTTATGTTCTTTAACTTTTCTTTGCGTAGCAACGGAAACGGAGGACGGTGGCTAAAATAGAGGGAGTGAAGTGGCCAGGAGGTGTTGTGCCTTACTTGGTAGATCCTACTTTCAGTGAGTATAGCAGTACCTGGAAACAGAGGTCATTGAAAACTGCCACAACTTGGTTACTCAACGGATATGAATACGCTATCGAGAGGGGATACACCGGCACCAAATAAGCCGACAGACCCTAACCAATACTGCAGGTCGTCAGTCCAGGGGCGTACATTTAATTGTATTATTACTGTATGCCTCCGTTACGTTTTGCATATAATTTGCTTTATAACCATATGCTTTTGTTTTATTCATACCGTAAAAGGGTCAATAATGTGCTCATACCTATTGCATATGGGGACACTCGAAACCCAAGTCCTTGATTACATGGGCAATGGCACGGAGATGGTAATGGTGTACATGAAACACAGAAACCTACACACGAATCTATGTTTGATACACTATGGCAGTCACGGTATTCGGTTTTAAATGTTCACTTGATAATACAACACAGGTAGAATTTCTTGTATGGGAGGTCCTAATTATCTCAGTCTATAACCCCAGGGGGCATAGAGAGAAGCTATAGGCAGAGACCACTGGTGCGTTTCAAACCAGGTCTACTTTGTAGTATATGATTACTGGTACTTTATTGTGAATACATCGTCACCGGATGTTGGTTTATTGTCAATGGACAGCTGATGGTCAACAAATGCCCCCTTAAAAAAGAAACTGAATAAAAAGGCGGCAAAACAGGGCACCGACATATAATAACGTAATTCAGGGGCCTTAAAGAATGACAGCACTCACTGATACACAAAGAGTTTTACCATGGAGCTCCATGGTTTTACCAAGGGGCGAGTTACACGTGAGCTGTTTTACTTGGTCTGTATAGAGACCTTTCGCTGCTGTTTCACTCGCCGTGTTGTTTGTGTCAGATTTTGTAATCAGACGTGATATGTTCTTCTAAAGTTTGCTTATCGACGATTAAGTAATACCTTGGTGTGATTGCATCACCCAGTGCCTCATCTTGGAAGGTAGAGGCCGGGTGAGTGCCACGGTCGACACGAGAATCGACAAATTTAAGTATGCAGGGACTCAAAAATGAACAGAATTTTAAGTTCTTTGGTGGTGATCCTTTAACTTAGCAGAATAGCATAATGCAGCCCATAACCCGTACGGTCAGAGGTCACTTCCTGCTCAGAAAAGATCATTTACGTAATTATGAAGCTTTCTGTGCTATAATACTACGACATGTGCATATAACCAGTTCGTCGTTTATTTAAAAATGTTTGGTTTTAGTCAATCACAGTGATGCTTCAATAACCAACACCTTTAGGTCGATCTGGCAGCCTGTGCAACCTGAATAAAACACCTTAGAAGAGAACAATAACTTACACTAACATCTCTCTCTCCATCACACTCATATTAGGGGCAGTGCCATAGAAATATACGGAGAATACAGAGAGCTATGAAACAATAATTTTCCCCCGGTGCAAGTTGGTTGATTATGGAGGGCGCTCGTCAGATACACCAAATTGTATAACAGAACGGGTGACATTTGTATTTTGTGATGTATTTTCTGATACACCGTTTGTAAAACCTCGCGATGACTACTAAACATATAGCAGCTCTCCAGTTGAGGCTTTTTCTGGAGATGTATACTTACCTCCACGATGCCTGAAGAGCTAACTTGTTTTCTTTTATTTTATCTTTCAGAGGACAGAGAAAAGAGAACTATATTCAGCGCTATGCAGCGGTTTCATGACGAAACTTGTATCAAATTTCGTAAACGCACAATAGAGCCAGATTATTTATTTATAACTCCGGGAAGAGGGTACGTAAAACCATACATTCATTCAGGTGGTTATCAGTCAAGTGGTATCTCATATTATAGGGTGCCTCCCATAATGCTCAGCGTCGGTGCAGACATTTTTGAATTGACTCAACTGTCCATGTGCTCTAGCTTAAACTTTCCTACACAGTGGCGTAACCAGCGAGGGTGGGAGGGGGTATGGGGGATCCCCTGGCAAATGTCTTCCCCACTTGCCACGTCCTCCCATGAAATTCGAAGAAAAAGATGAAAATATTAGCTGGAACGCAATTTCCTGCAATCTGAGGGCAGTTTTTACCCGCAAATTTTCTCTATACCCTATAGCTGTCAAGGCGATGGTGGCGCTCCACTCAGATAGTGCCATTACCACTTGCACTCACTCCAACCGTTTCCCTTCTTACCACCCCCTCCTCTCCCCACCCGCCATGACAAATTTCGTTTACGCCACTGTTTCTGTGGGGAATCTGTAGAAATAACGTGCTACTGTAGTCTCAACAAAGTTTGAATCAAAACCACGGCCTGAAAGGCTGATTAGAGTATCAGCCTATTAGAATTATAAAAGAAAAAAAATAGGACCGTTTTCCCTCTCTTCAATGACAAGGAAAACGAAAGTTCTTTAAAAATGTAACTTTTTAACAGTGTGGTTGCAACATCTTTAATATGCATCTCTATTTGGTTCTATCAATCATAATTGTACAACTCTTCCTACTTATTTTTTCAAATTTTCTTTTAACTTTTTCTATTGATTCCTTGCCGAAGGCAGAGGAATCTATGCGATGGTGATGTCGTGTGTGTGAGTGTGTATGTATGTATGTGCGTGTGTGACGCCTGCTTGTAAACACGATATCTAAAGAAGCGTAACTCTGAGTGATCTCATACTTGGCATGTAGATTGCCCTTATTGAGTAGATGATCCCTATTGTTTTTGGTGGAAGTCAAAGGTCATTTGGGGTCACTAGAGGTCAAATGGTAAATATCTTGAAAATTGCTTGTAAACATGATATCTCCAGAAGCGTAACTCTGAGTGATCTCATACTTGGCATGAAGGTTGCCCTTATTGAGTAGATGATCCCTATTGTTTTTGGTGGAGGTCAAAGGTCATTTGGGGTCAACAGGGGTCAAAATGTGAAAACCTTGTAAACATGATATCTCAAGGAGGGAAGCTTGGACAGATCTGATATGTAGTATGTAGGTGTACCATATTGAGAAGAAGAATCCTATTGTTTTTGGTGGAGGTGAAAGGTCATTTGGGGTCAACAGGGGTCAAAATGTGAAAACCTTGTAAACATGATATCTCAAGGAGGGAAGCTTGGACAGATCTGATATGTAGTATGTAGGTGTACCATATTGAGAAGAAGAATCCTATTGTTTTTGGTGGAGGTGAAAGGTCATTTAGGGTTAACAGGGGTCAAATTGTGAAAACCATGTAAACACGATATCTCAAGAAGAGAAGCTTGAGCAGATGTCATACGAAGTGTGTAGGTGTATCTTATTGAGTACAAGGGTCACCAGAGGTCAGAAGGTAAATACCTTGAAAATTGCTTGTAAACACGATATCTCCAGAACGATAAATGTGAGAGATCTCATAGTTAGGGTGTGGATTGCCCATATCGAGTAGATGATCCCTATTTTTTTGGCAGAGGTGAAAATGGGAGGTCAAAATGTGAAAATCTACAATATTTAAAGAACGGTCTTTCTAGTGAATTTTATACTTGTAATGTAGAATCCTCTTGATTTGAGAACTTCTTTTAGTACATACCAACATTGTCTCTTCGATAACCATAAAGAAAAGATGAAGACAACATTAAATTTGGTATCAAAGATTATTATTTGGCAAACCTTATGCGACTGTCCTCATAAGGACATGTGAGCATGCATGAATTGTAAATTGGAATTGATTAAATATACCATGGGTTATTAGCTTTATAAAAAGAACTAAATTACTGATAATTTGGATCAAATACCCTTGAGCGTGCATGAACTGTGATTGCTTAATTGAATGAATCAAATTGTAACTGACCCACCTCTGTTCAAATTGGTCACTGTTATCTGACATAATTTATCACAGTTGACTGCCAGTAGAAACCACAATGTCCAGAATAAATCATACAGTCTGTTGAGCCAGCTGCACAATGGACTTAACCATTTACTGTATAAACAGTGTCTCTGTTTAGCCCTTAAAGGGAAATAGGGCGTTTGTTTTACAGAAAACAACCATATTTTTAAAACCATTATTTGTGGACATAAAATGATAGATTATTCAGAATAACCAATTACAGTAGCCTTATTTTCAAGAAATAAGATTCTCACAGATCAGAAATTTACTTATTTGTTGCTCAACAATAATTTGTGCACCCAAACTTTTTAAAATTCAAATGATGCATCCGTTACTCATCACATGCGTAATGTTTTGAGGAGATGAAGCTTTGACAGATATTTATTGATGAGACCGAATGGTTTAACAATGGTTAAAGCGAATTTCTTTGTACGCCATGTTGGTGTATTCTAAATGCCCTATTTCACTTTACAGTAGTTCAGCTAAGCTTTAAACAAATGACTACTGTGTATCAAACCAAGGAAACTTGTACTGTGTGTTGAGACTAAAGGCAAAATTGCAAGTCATGCTAGATTCTGGTTTAATAGGGTTATCAGTTTTTGCTAATTTTCAAGGACCTCATAGCCATTGGGAAGGGCATCACGCCAAAAAATCAAATACGAAAGAGCTGCCACCAATAGCTGTAACTCGACAAAATAAAGTGCTATAATTTTGATTAAATAAATATGTTTACCTTTTTATCAAGTTATTAGACACGACAAAATATAATTTGTTCCCCTGCAGCATCATATCCGTTTGGGAGTTTTCTCATGTTTGTGTAGGTCAAAGGTTATTTGGGTGACATAAGGTCAAAACCTTGTATACATGATATTTTAAGGGTGATAAATGTGAGGGATCTTATACTTAGTTTGTGAATTGTTCATATTTAGCGTGTTGATGGCCATATAGGGTAGGTGATCCCTATCGTTTTAAGTGGAGGTGAAAGGTCATTTTGGGTCACGAGAATTCAAAAGGTTTTGACCTTACTAAGATGGTATCTCAAGTAGGATAACTGTGTGGGATCTCATGCTTGTCATGTGGGCGATTCATGTTTGTTACAATATATATCATGAGGCAAGGAATCACTAAGCCTTTTGGCTTTCTAGTTGTAGTTATTTTGAAGATGTAGCTAGTAAATGAATGGATTTTACTATCAAAGATCATCCTTACAATTGCATCGAAAAGAGTTTACAAAATGTCGATATCATTAACCTCGTATATTTCTGCTTTCATCATACTTTTCTCTCCTTGTTTTGTTTTTCTTTTTTGGAGGTTTTTTTTTTCTAACATATGCAAAAGTTTATATCCAACTTCCATAAGACAATGAAGTAATTATCCTCAAAAGGTGTTTAATATTCTTATGTTGCACACGGCTGGATGTTAAATTGCTTGAAACATTTTACTTGCCAGGCCGCTCTACAAAATGAAGTTAATACAGTTATAATAAATTATAACTGGCTCCTGACAATTATGAACTGGCACCTGTTTCTCTGGTGCTCAGACGACGTTGGTGACTGAGGAAGATGATGGGGGTAATGATGGTGATGTTGGTGGTGACTTTGATAATAATGATGATGTTCATAGTGATGACGATGGTGGTGATGGTGATATTGATCATTATTGCGACGAAGATAATGATGATAGCGGTGGTGAGGATGATGATGGCGAGGAAGATGATGATGATAGCGGTGATGGTGATGATGATAAGGAAGATGATGATGTCGATAGTTGATGATGACGATAATGATGGTTTTCTTTCAGGTGTTGGTCTATGGTCGGTAGACAGGGTAACATGCAGAAATTATCTCTATTTGGTACTTGCAAAGTCCGCAAAGGCACGATCATGCACGAATTGATGCACTGCCTAGGGTTTAGACACGAACATAATAGACCAGATAGAGACAGTTACATCAGAATTATGTGGCAAAACATTGAAGCTGGTAAGTGCAGACTATCTTTAAGTGAAAATGTACAGTTTGGTAACTACTAATTACCATAAATTTGAATTGTGAAAACAAAAGATGAAAACTACTTGCGATTTCCTTCATTATGTTAACGGTTAAATTTGATTGACCCCTAAAATCGGCTGTAATGTATGTTTATAGGGTCTAGTATCCCTATTTCATCTGAGATGTCACCAATGCAATATTTTCTTGCACGAATAATGATCTTTGGTTGCTATTCGTAAGTTAAATTCTCAATGCCATATATCTTGTTACATGTCCCCTCCTCTAAGCTAAGTAACCACCACAACACCAACCCTGTTCCTCATGTACGAAGGTCACTACATCTGGATAAATATGGCAATGAATGTAAACTTTGATGGGAAGTTCAATGAATGAAGATAAACTGTTTTGTGGCTAGTGCTGATCGCTGGCAGATCAAAGTTAAGGGAAAACTGGTGAGACGGTGATATGAGGGAGGGGTCTAAGGGGAAGGGGAGACGATTTATCTATCAATGAATTCCCTCAGTGTTCTTGTGAATTGAATTTTTTCCTAAGAAAAATGTTTGAGGTACATTGCAGTTTATTCCGTAATTATTGATCGAATTTCGGACACAATTGTTTTGACCCACATTTGGGGTGACCATGGTCTCTCCTTACTTCCCTTGTTCCGCCAGTAGTGCTGTTGGATCCAGCAAATCTGACCACTAGACACCCCCCCCCCCCTCCCCACAGCACCACGCACCAAACCATCCTACTACTTCATCCACACTTAATGCATCTTTCTTCGTTCGTTCTTTACAGGTTACAGTGAAAATTTCATCCGCCATTCAAGCTCTGAAGTGGATACAATGAATACAAGGTATGATTATTTCTCGATAATGCACTACCCACTCACGGCTTTCTCTTCTAATCGCCAATGGACCATCCAACCTCTCCAGCTTCACCATAGCTTCTCGTTGGTGGGCAGCCGCCATGACTTCAGTGAGCAGGATATCCGACGAGTGAATCAACTTTACAACTGCGGTGGTGAGCCAATCAAATCTTTTGTTTTGATTATTACGGTGTTGGCATCCGGTTAACGACGGACAATGTCAGGACCAGGTTCTGAACTTGCGACCCCTATTCAAAGTTTCATGAACGTCTATTGTTACCAAAACTGCACCAAAATTTAGCTTGTATGCAGCTAAAAAACCCTTTATTGTCATGTCCGTACGTAAGATACATGTTGATATATTATCGTACAATTGAAAATATCGTATTATCACTCCACAACGAATTCGTGGCCTGACGGAAGTTGTACTTTCAGGTACTCCTTTACCCGACCGACTTCAGGAGGTGGATACCGGGATCCGACTTTTGGACCCGGGGCAAACAATAATTTTACAGTCCCATTGGCTATTTCAACGAGACTCCCAACGGTAGGATAGCAAAGAAAAAAGCTCGTGTTAAAATGACACCTTTCTGTGTAAATTTTACAAACTCCGTGTTTGAATTGAGATTTCTGATTTCTGTGGTCAAAAACTTGTTTAAAATCGGTTAAATCGTTTGTGGGTTTCACTGAAGTCCGTCGAGATGTGTAAGCTGTAACAAGAGAACAAAGGCCAATCAGTTCTGTCTATTTTGTTATGGTAAACAGTAAGGACAGGTGCAGAGTTTATTAAAGGAGATGGAAAACCGGGGAATATATTTATCAAAATGGAGCAGAAGTGTTTGACAAACATCTTCCCAAAGTTTCAGTAAGGGATAAAATTGTTTTACATACAAGTTACACACTTTTAAATTCAGAGGAGAGTGAAGCCACTTTGCCTAAGTTGAATGTACACCAACTTGAGTAAGTCGAGTAATGATGTTACACAACCACTGATAGCAGAAATTTTAATGTATTTTTTTGTTTTCTTGTCCTATAATTTTTATAAACCGCACATACTTGTACATGTTTTGTGTTGAATTACTTCGGTGTATCATGCAAGACTCAAATCATTAATACTCTGATTTGAATCTATGCATAACTGTTAAAAACATATATTCACAATGAAATACAAAAACCAAAGCTTCTCATTCACACGTGGTCCGGCGATGTCATCACAATCCTAAAATGGCAGCTTCCTGAAGATTTTATGAACATTTAAATTGCAATATCTTGGGAAGTAAATAACGTATTTAAATGAAATTTGGTAATCGTTTTCACCAAATGTTAGTGTCGGATTTTACATTGTCAAAAGTCCTGATTTGTCTTCTCCTTTGACACACACTGAACAACCGATCCATCAATGCACATACTGGAATGTTGTATACAGATTATCGTAGTGATTCTATACTGTGGATCGTTCATGCTTTCTGAGGGAAACCAAGGACAAAATTCATTTTCTGAAAATGTGACAGCTTTCCTTTGTAAACACTACGGTAACTTTTCAGAAAAACTTGGAATAAGACATTTTAGCTCTGTGTGATCTTGCCACCTCATCGGTGGGAAACTTTCAGTGGCCTACGTGGATATATTACGTAATGCTTAGGCTTTTTCCACCTCGAAAAGAGTTGAAGGGGTAGTAATCGATTCATTTATACTTGCAATTGTTTTAGTGTTTTCTTTTTTTTGGGGGGGGGGAGGCATTTCCTACTTGTCCCTCCGTCTTCTTTCTGTCTCGGCCACCTATCATTTTTGTCATGATAAAACCTCCGCTACCGTTACCTTGACCAAACTAAACTAGCCTTATAATATGTGTCAGCCAGGTCTGAATTGATAAATAAGGAGTAGCAGAACCAAAACATAAAAAAAAAATCAAAAATATTTCGATGCAGAATCGAGAAAGAAGACTGCAGCAGTGGCAGGAAAATAAACACAAGAGCAGTAAATATTTTAATCCAATTGTTTTAACATCCAGCCTAGAAGGTGAAATTGAACATCGGATTTAGCGAGATCAGTTTTGCTTTTGAAGATAAATTTACCTTTCTGTTGTTTTGCTCTTCATCAGCCTGCACGGATACCGATAACTTGTACTGCCCCGTCTGGGCGATGAGAGGAGAATGCGAACGAAACATCGCATGGATGGCGGAACACTGCCCTCACAGCTGCGACACATGTCCCGAGAGACGGGGAGTCACCAGAAGTTAGTAACTTGCCACCTTAGCTGCCACTGACATTACCACCTCTTACCCCCCTCACACACACACCTCCGCCAAGACAAAAAGCAACTACTCAGAGCCCCCATCTCTTCGTCCCATTCTAATTCGAAACACTTAAAAAGACATGAAAAAATTAGCTGCCACCTTGTTATTCATTCGGTTAGTACTGGTTCACACTCACCGTACATACACATTATTATTATTATTATTATTATTATTATTATTATTATAGTCAGTTCAATCCGAAAACAAGAGTCAGTGATGACGCATCAAGAGGATACATTCCTCTACGCAACTATAATCATCAACAACGTGCTCGCCGACCAATTAAAAATATGATTGGCGAGTTCCACTTTCGTCCAAAATTTCAGAAAGCTTCCCTTTATTCCTGCGGTCGTTATCGTAGGTGCTGACAAGTGATATATCAATATTTATTTTGCACAACGAAACCCACTTTTCCGGCAATTTTGTCTGCAGCCTGGCACGTAGCACACGATTCACGATTTTTTTTCCGAGAAAGATCCGTTGGGGCTGGGTGGGGTCGGTTGACAGAAAGTTATGTTTGACGTCTCCCCCCCCCCCCCACTTCATTATACCATATTTCACAATTTAACCTCACCACGAACAAACCGTCAAGCAATCAAGCTACACTCACTTTATTTGTTATTTTTACTTCTAATTATTTTTCTAATCAGTTTATCTCTCTGATATTCTCCTGGAATCGTAATATCAGACTGCTGGGCCTATCATTTAAATGCGTGGTGTGACAGGCACTGGGTAGTGGATAGAGGGTTTGTTTACATATCTTCCGAGATCTAAATCTTTTCATCACAATTTTCGTATCTATCCCCAAGAGGCCCGCAAAACCCCAGAGCTCTGTCTTTCGCTTCATCCCTTTTCAGTCCACGTTAAAGACTGTGATGATAGCAACGATCAGTGTGAGAAATGGGCCAATAGGGGCGAATGCAGGAGAAATCCATCTTACATGGAGCGCCATTGCCGTAGAAGCTGTCACCTGTGCTACGTTGATATCACCTGGAACCAAGAGACGTCGCTTGAGGAAGAAGAAGAGGAAGGTGGGGATGTTACAACTAACGATACTAAAACATATAATTCATCTATCCAGATATACTTCCACCAAGCAGTTTCACCACTAACAAAAAGAAACGCATATTCATGGTCAGACTGGTGTCATTCTTAAAGTAATCAGTTAAAATGCAAGACGTACTAGACTTGACATTAGTCATTGCAAAATGTGATGGCATTTTATATAACACGTAGGCCTACCTGATACCAGACAAACCATATGAATATTCAGTCATAACTACAGCGTTGTCAGAGGATGAGGGTGATGGTTATGGGTGGATGCAATATCACCTTAAACTACATCCGTCAACAAACTTGAATAAGTGTAACTTTCCATATCATGGGCGTCAGCAAGTTTCAGAAAGTGAGGGGGACACTGTAATATCTAAGCGGAGCGCCACCATTAGTTGGCGCGTAGCGTAGCAGAAAATTCTGGGTACACAAGACCCCCTAGATTGCAAGAGAAGGCCTTCCTGAGTCGTTTTTAGTTACATCAGAACCAGATCTGTGAAGAGATATTTTGTCTCACAAAACTAAATTCCGACAGAAAGTACTGGTAGAAAGATGCCATTCTGATACCACTTAAGGGAGACGAATTACACAGCGTCCATCTCAAACAAAATATTGAAAAAGTGGCGCCGTCACCTCCGGGATGAGTTAGGTAGTATATATAATACATGCATGTAGGTGCGAGACATCAGTTGTTATGTGACCAGATACTTTAACAATAATAATAATAATAATCAGAAAAAAGGCACGCAGAGCGTGTGTAGCGCCTAGCCGACACCCATCAATAAAGATCTACCATATCCGGTGAATACATGTAGCCTTAATTACTTGAAGTTGAAATGGGTCGTTGTTTTCTCTGATCCACAAAACACTCTAAAACATCGTTCAAACATCGCACAAATTTTTATCAGAGGTCTCAGACGAAGCGGGGAGGGTGAATGTCGGACTGAGGAAGGGGGATAAAGGGCCAACCGCTGTTCTAATTTCCAGTGCAATTTATTGATAAAGATTCTTAAGTTGGATTCTACTTGAATCAGCTCAGCAATTGTGATAGAAAATCGCGCATATGCATGTGATTTTTTTTAAATAACTGATTTGAAAAGTGGGTGGGACAAATGATATGATATCCCCTCCACTTCTGAAAGTGGAGGGGACATGTCCCACTGTCCCCCACCTGTTGACGCCCATGATCCATATTCATGTATGTGGCTTTGCATAATTTAGGTACTTTCTTCATTCATATTAACAGAGCCATTAATTTTTATTCCATCTACATGCACATACAGTAAGTACACTTACTGAACAACATTTGCTGTATAAAAAACGTCTCTTCAGTTTAATTCAAATATGATAAGCAAAATATCAAAACGTCAGTTTGTTGAAAACTGGTTTGACCACGTGACAACTCTCTTGACGCAGTTAAGTTGTGACACTGAGGTATGTGAACGTAAATGCTAATCGCCGAGTCTTTACGGCTTGCTGCTTGAAATTGAACTTTGGTCATGCTCCTTTTGTAATATTTTCAAACTTCATTTCTACTTCCTGTAGGTTGACAGTCTTCCATTGATTTATTTATTTCTCGTGGCACTGGCAATTTTTTATTTTTTTTTAAAAAAAAAGAAGCCTTTAAAGCGTGATAATCCATGGTCAATGCTTCTCTTAAATAATGACATATTGTAAGTTAATACCAATTGCAGGTGACTTTCATTCCCAGTTTTGACTATAACTTAAAGGGTAGGAGGCATGCAAATGCCGCCAGAAATGATGACATCATTAACTGTGCGAGACAGGGGAACAGGGGGTGGGAATGTGCTCCACATTTCGAGCAAATGTAGCGGATGCCTTCTGACAAATGAGACAGACAAAGAGAATAAATTAATTCTTTTTGTGGGCCGTGGCCGAGCCTTGCCGAGCCTTGAAAGGACAATTTCCAGGGATCTAGTAGGTATTTTTATTCAAATGTATTCTGGTACGCTTCAACTCGTTGTGACGCTCCGCTTTGTCTCCCACAATTGTTATCCCCACCCCCCCCGTCTAGTCCAACATCCTGGATACCTCACCATATAAGATTGATACAGTATTTCCGTATTACACTGTAACTTGACCCCCTCCCCTTCTCAATAAAACATCCTTATGACGCCATTGGAGCGATGATTAAAAGCTGTCTCAAAATTGGGGCAACCATTGTTCTAAATTCGGGCAAAATCCATCTGCCCCCCCCCCCCTTGAAAATAATTACCCCTGTACGTCAATGACAACATCAAAGCAATCGTTCACTGCACTGTTGAGAGTTTAGTTTAATTTCAAGTTGTTTTTGTGACATATGTATTATGTCTGCATATTAATTATAATAATATCCCAGTTCTGTCTTTCATGTAAAGCTAAACAACCTTGTAGTCGTTAATTTTTTATTTCCAATATCCCTCCACCCCCTGCTTCTTCACTTAGTAGAGCATTGGCCTCGTTTGACTCATATTCGATGTAAACAACTGTTTTTTTTCAGTGTTATAGAAACACTGCAGCTTGCTACCGCCTATAAAGATCCCACCCTCTCTTGCACTTTATTACGTAATCATTACAACATGACGGAAACAAGAAGTCAGTCAGCCCGGACATCCTTTTACTTTTCTGCCATAAAAAACAACAAGCTCAGTGATATCTCCACAGTGATGTAAAACTAGATGACAAGGCTAAGACAGGGCAAGGAATGGGGAGGTGTAGCACAAGTAACCTGGTTAGAGGACAATTACTAGGTGAGACAGACTTGACAGGGCAAGAAACTTGGAGAAGTAGAACTAGTTAGGTAGTTATAGGACGATCAGTGGGTGAGCCAGGGCAAGGAATTGGGAGGTGTAGAACAGTTTGGCTGGTTAGAGGACAAGTAGGTGAGGCAGGACAAGAAACTGGGGGTGGTTAGAGGGAAAAGATCAGGTGAGGTAGGACAAGGAATTTTAAACATTTAAGAACTGGTTAGTGGTCTATGAGATGAAGCAGCAAAGGGCACTGGAGGTCAGAGAAAAAAAGCTTCTTCTTTGTTCTTTGATGTGAAGGAAAAATGAACCGAGGAATGAATGAAATGGGAAATCGTTCGATACTCAATGAACAAAACAGTATAACATTGGAGGATGTGAACTGGACGGGTAGACAAGCTATTGGGAAACTTATCTGAAAGGTGAAGAACGAGTGGTTAGCCGGTACAAGGACAAAACAGGACAAGGAAAATAAAGATGAAGAACTATTGAACTGTTTAGGGCGGGGGGGGGGGGGGGGTTCGTTATTGAATGTAGATAGAACTGATTAGCCAGCTACCCAAGGATGTAGCACCACGAGGATGTTAGCTGGTTATTAGTGAACGACCAGGTTAAGGCAAGAACATGGAGAGAATGACAGTTTTGTTGATGTATATTACCATCATTTTTTGTTATCAAGAAATACATCTTCACAATAACCGTCATAAAGATCTCCACTGCAAACATAGCGATAAGTTTTGCTGCAAGAAATAAAACAATCGGGTTGGCAAACATAGGCCTATACAGATCAACACGCGAATATACATATAAGCGTCATTAAATCCATGTAAATTTTCACACTTGGTTCAAATATTTGCCAACCAATCAGCTTTTCATGCTCATCACTGTTACAAACAAAAAAACAATCACAGGAAATAAATTTCACACCGTTATTAGATTTCATCCGGAAGCTTACATACAAGCTGGAAGGTTTCACTGATGTATTTACGCTTTAATATTCCTGTATATATAGATAGCCTAAGCAATTACGATGTATTCAGCTTTGCCGCTTTCACAGAATATTTTAATCGGTTAATTACAAGATTACTGTTCTTAAACGTTTGCTTCACCATTCATGTTATTTTTCTTACACTTCTTCACGTTATACTTTTTGCTTCATATAATCGTTGCGTTTTTCACTGTTAGTGTTTCCGATACAGCTACTGTCTCTGTAAGTTAATGTTCTGACATATATACTTAACATTAGAGGATTAAACCTACCGCAGCTTTAGTAGAACATATTTCGTCATGTATTCTGTAGTTTTCTGTAAAGATTATATGTTTATCAGAGACAATTACTCATTATTATCTCATTACACGTCGAAATTAAGGTCGGCGGGGTTGAAACAGGCGTAAAACGTTAACTTTGTCTGAACTTGCTCTACAAACACGTCATTTCATCCACTTTTTGTTTCATAATAAGTTCGACTAAAATGAATAGATCAAATGTGTTCTACAATTTTGCCTTGGGTGTGATCCCTCAATTAGAACTACCGGAAACAGCGAGCAACTAATGTAGTTAACCCAGTTTTCTTTGTCATGTACATCTCTGTTATGTTTGTTCATGTACTCTGTCATTCCGTATACTAATCAATGCAGTATCTTCACAGAGTGTAGCGACCAAAATTCGTTGTGTCCCGAGTGGGCGCACCTCGGGGAATGTACTCGTAGTGCTTATATGCACACAGACTGCAGAGAAAGCTGTCAACTTTGTAAAAACGTCAAAACGAGAGGTAAATATCCATTCTAAACATCATAATGAAATGTTGGGTTTGTACCACACAGATGACGACAACGACGACGATATGACTACCATGGTGATGAGATGACAACAACAATGATTATGTGATTACCATGGTGATAGGATGACCGCAGTGATAACATTAGCATGAGGACGAGGACATTAGGACGAGGACAATGTTGTAATAATAATTATTTTTGGGACCACATTATGACATCAAATACGAGACCATGAAAACACTTCAAAAGTGATGATGGTGGTGGTGCACGATGATAGAAATGGTGGTCAGGACTTTTATGATGATGATGGCAGTGATGCTCATTATTATGATTATGTCTTGCTGAAGCCGTATGCCATACCTTAAATATGATATTGTATTCTCGTAAAGTCTCACACATTGTTACGAACACATTGTGTCAGTTTGTGCAGCGATATATGAATCGTGTTGCATATACCGTGCATACTGTTTCAAACATCATGACTTCAGGGTGGTTTTATCCATATATTTGTACCGAGCAACGGTAGATAATTCTGATAACATTCAGAGAAATGCATCAATAAAAAAGTCTATTTATATTCACACTTTTTTTTGGCTTCAGCAATCAGCTATATATCGATTGTATCCTACCGCTTGTAAATATTTTAATTCATTACGGCTAACCAGCGAGTTAAATAAGCTTACATCCTTCATGGAACGCGAGACATCGTCAACAAAGCATTAGCCTTGCTCGCCTTCGAATCTGAACAGACTAACAATTATTCAAGTTTTACGTGTAAGCTACAATATTTCGTTCACCCTCCAAATTCTGCTTCAATATTTTGTCAGCGGCCTACTGATTCAATGTTGTTCATATTTCATATTGTCATCAAATGCTTCCCACAGATACTGTTTTGCAATCCCGTTGATTCCGGTAACAATATTAAGTTAGGCATTTCATGACCACGAGTCCATGTGTTGATGTTTGCATTGATGGATGTGTGTGTGACAGCATGCCGGTAAACACGACTGATATAACAAGAAGGGGAAGCTTGGACAAATCCCATACGTGCTATACGTAAGCAAACCACATCAAGTAAAAAACCCTGTTGGAGGTCAAAGGTCATTTGAGGTCAAATTTGCTACGTAGGTGTACCACTGCATTTATAATAACATCCCTGATTGTTTTTGGAGGTCAAACGTCAACAGATGTCAAATTGTAAGGTACTTGTAAACATAACATACCAAAAGGGATCAAACGCTTGCAGACTCCTTTTCTAATTAATACTTCAGTGCACCATAATAAATTGAGCTAACCTTGAATGATGGATAGAGGTCAAAGGACATTTTGGGTCAAACCGTGTAAACAGGATATTACAAGTGGGGGGATACAAGGGTAGATTTCATGATTGGTATGTTAATGTGTCATATTTAGGTAAAGGTGCTTACTGTTCAAGCTGAAGGCCAATTTTTCTTTTGGAGTTCATAGGGGTCAAATTGTGAAAAAGTTTGTAAAAACAACATGTCAGTGAAGGAAGCTTAAACAGTCTTTACATTTTAATGGAAGTGTACCATGATGAGTCATTGTCTTTCGTGGTGGTGAAGGAAAGATTGCGTGTGATTATATGGCGTTAGATTCACAACCGTAAGCATGCCCATTTACATGGGAAAAGAAGTAAAATCATGGATTCACATAAATTGTGTTCAATACTTTTGATATCCTGTGACACAACTATTCTGGCAGTCATAAACTTGATGTGGAAAGCTTTGGTCACATAACTGCCCCGAATGTGGCGTGGTTGAGTTGGGGTTAAGTATTTGTAATAGGCCAAATACCCATTACTCATTCCCCCTCCCCCTTCCATGAATAAGAAACATCCAAATCCAGCTGGATCATTTCTTTGTTTTTTTTTTTTTTAATGTTCAGTATGTGCAGATGATGAAGTCAATTGTGCAGGGTGGGCCAGGGAAGGTCTCTGTACGACCCACGCAGCATACATGCTCAAAAGCTGCAAGAAAAGCTGTATGGTATGTACCCCGGCAACCAGAAACACCAAGCAGATGAGAGTCGGGGGGAAAAGAATCGGAGCAATCACCAACGAGATACTGGATGAGACAATTCACACGGATGAAGATGACGACAATGATGGTACAGTTGGTAAGATAGCTGGGCCTCACAAATTTATTCCATCATCATCAATCTGTTTAAGCTTTTCAAAAGAATGCGTTAAGTTTCCACGGAAACTGGCATTTGCAAAAGAAGTGTCGTCATGGTAGACTGGGATGACTTACCTCATCCCATCTGCAGCATTTAGTTTGTGTTTTGTCTATCGCAACTTGTCAAGAGTTAGTCGTTTTTTTAGTCGCTTTACTGGTTATCTGAAGCTCCGTCACATTACTGTGGCTTGATTTAATAGTCGAAATCGATGTAAGAGCACTTCTCAGTCCTTCACACAAACAAGCAGAGAGAAAAGAAAAGCATATGAGAATGACTACATCAAATACAGATGCCACCAAAACATCCCAAGCCGAATTTGCTTTTTTGATGTGAATAAAGAAATTAAATTCTTCATCATGAGTTTTTTTTTTCTTTTCTTCCCATGATACAAAACTGCCATCCTTTGCAGTTTCCGCTACGAACAAAAGCTGCAGTTTCACCTGAAATGACCATAACAGCAAAATACTTCATATCTCTTTTGTATTTCCATCTTCTTTCATAATGATCATCTTCACACCCTACCCTTACCCCAAACCAAAAGTTCATTTACCCTGTTTGATGCATCTTGAGCCCCCCCTCCCCGAAAAACATCTATTCCATACTCCTCAATCTACCATGATTCCCCCAGTCAATAAAAAGAACTCATTTCACAAGCAGAAGTAAAATGAGCAGCTGCCTAAAAGTTGGGAGACGAATTACAAAAAAAACAAAAAGTTCATTCTCCATCCTCATTAAAAGTTTGCAGGATGAAGCCGTACAGTCACCACTTACGAAAGCCACAAAAAAGAATCTGAGCATTCTTCATCGAGGTAGTAAACATGTAAAAACATGATGGAATATTAGTTCCATTCAATATGGCATCTCTTGATGGTGTAAAGAAGTTGCAGATTAATATTTTGTGCAAAACATTTATCATAGTCCAAATGGTTTATTCATCGAATTTGTTTCATACAAAATTTTTGCAGTGTTTATGACATACATTTTGTTACCAAATTTCACAAAGATTTCTTTCTCAAACCAAGTAATCGTGTTTCAATTCAACTGTCCTGGGCAACTCATTAAAAATAAAGGAAACTGCATGTTCCTTCACATCTCATAGAAATCAAACCATAACCATTCTATCTTGGTGGATATTTTCTTTCAGAGGTACACATGGGTTATTAATGTTCAACTTAACAAGAGTGCATTCCCAGGACCTGCTGCTAAAATTCTTTCAAAAAAAATAATGTTTTTTTTTATTTATTACCATCTTCTTCTCATAATTATATTCAGTTCATTTACTCTTTAATCTGATCACTTTGGCAACAAAATTTGTCTCTCTTCATTCTTTCAACCAAAGGAAATGTGCCTCTCAAAAGCAAAATTCTTCTGCTAGATGATTAATATTCTATCGGAATGGCCAACCAATGGTACAAGCCTGCTTTGAAACCTGCACTGTTTGCAAAATCTTGAGAGGATTCTGCAAAGAGACACACTAAAATGCACTAATATAAATCATCACCTTTGCTGAAAAGGGCCTGCAAATTATGACACTTCTGGTTCTTTGTTTGTTTGTTTGTATGTTTGTCTGTCAGTTTGCATGTTGCTTTCTCCATTGTCATGTGACATTTCTCGTTTGGTGTATCAGACATTTCATGGTAATTCTTTATCACTGGGTGTCCATTTGCATATATACATATATACCTAGTGAAAATGGTGCTTCAATATCATGGGTCTACGGGGTCGCACTTAAACACGTTGGCTGGTAAGTTAAAGTTTCTCATTTCTTCCTTTTTGTTGTATTTTCCTGACACTGGATATTTTTCTATAGAATGTAGCTGTTTGTGAAAACTATGACATTTGCTTATCACATTGTGAAATTGCTTGTTAGGGGATGAATCATGTTCATATGGCATATCCACTCATTCAAAAAATATAAGCACACCACCCACAGCTCAGTTGGATTACAGTGCAAATCCAATAAGCAGAACTCAACTGGGAAAACCTTACAAAGGACGACATCTATGTCTGGGTAGATACAAGTCAATGAGTGGGCTGAATTTATTGTTCACTGCAATCGAAGGAGTACGCAAAACTTCCAAGTGACTGTCCTAAAAATTTGAAAAATTTCTTATTTTCATCATGTATGTGGAAATAATTACAATTAAGTAATAGAGGTCTAATCTGACATCTTTTGATAGCAAGCAGCTGCCGTAGGAGACAGTGTTAGTACATATTACTACATAAATACTGTTCCATCCAAAGTTTCTAAACTGATTTTACAGACACTCTCTTATGTACATGTGATTGTCATTTGCAATGCTGATGGTCAAAATATCTGTCTCTCTAATTAAAACTAAAATATTTATCTTATTTATTAGTGCTGCCTGGAAAGAACACAGCTGTAATTTTAAAGATTCAGTTCAAAGTTTTTACAAAGATATAAGAAACATGTATTAAAATAAACCATATTGTTGTGTTGCAAGCACAGGGCTGCAATTCATGAAATCAATTAGTACTCAGTACAGAGTACAATGGAAAAGTTCCTTTACACCTCCTTTCCAAATCTGCTGGTACAGCTCCTTTGCAAACTCCTAAAATATCATAATTTCTGGAACATTTCATAATTTTCATCTCTATGCACCCTGTCACATGATAACTTGCACAAATTGCATATTTCATTACATCTGTGACACATTGCAATGATCATATATATGTATATGTCCTATACATCCACAACATTCCCTGATAAGCACAGTATGTTCACCTCTGGCACACCATGATGCACCCTTGTTTAATTTTAAAGCCCACCCTTTCCTCAGCTCACGAACAGTCAAATGTCCACCACATTACCTTTTAAACTTTTCAATTTACAGACTTTCCAAATTCAGAGATCTTTGGTGTATTTTATGCATTTGACAACTGGTGGTGGGCGTAGACTATGGTATGAAAAACCAGGAAGTCAAATGACTTTGTGATTCCTTGTCGATATCTCATTTTGTCATACACACATGATCACTCGCAAACAAAAGCAACCCAGAAGGGAAGGGACCATATCAAAATGAAAAGCATAATGCAAGAATGACAACCACATCCTGTCTTATGGGTTTGATGTTACCAAGTACTAGTATGAATGAGTAATGTCATTCACTCAGCATTGATGACAACTGTGGTCATGAAAGAGCTTGGTAAGTCACAAGTTTGTGACACCAAATTGTGGTTACAGATCTGAGATTGTGCAAGTCAACAAAGCCTCCCAAGGAAGTGTTTACTGTGACTAAAACAACAAAGTACTTTGTAAATTTTGACAGGCCAGGGAGTTTCTGGCAACAGGGGAATTCTCTGAAGCCTTAGAAAAAGTGATAAGAGCTATGTTAAGTGGTTGTTTGGCAGAGAAAATGTTCCACAAATTGAGAGAGAATGAGACCACAGTCTATCTAGCAGAAGCCTCTGCTATGCAACATAGATCTACATTTTGGCAAATTTCAATAGGAAATAAATATGCATTATTTTCCTACTATGGGTGATTAAACCTCTTCATATGTTCACATTCAGTACATGTAAAACAAGTAACACATGTTGGGCTTTTAAACTCAGGACTGATAGAACGATGGAATGATAGAACTTATTACATTCATTTCATGTCACATTACAGTGTCTCCCATTAGGGCATTCAAATGACAGACATCAGCTGCTCGTCAAGTGCTGGCAATGTTGACACTTTGAAGTTCTACCTGCATTCAGTTGCTGAGATATCTCCCTTAATAGGTTTTCTTACTTTAAGCTCTGGTGACCTCAAATGACCTTTGACTTCCATGAAAAACAATAGGGATCATCAACTCACAATGGACTACCTACACACTAAGTTTGATCATCGAGCACCTTTCCTTTCTTGAGATACAGTGTTAAGAAGGTTTTCAAACAACGTCCTCTATTGACCTCACATGACCTTTGACCTCCACAAAAAATGGCAGACATCATCTTCTTATATCAGTTGCTACCAATGATAAGGGTTTGAAGTTCCAACAACATTCAGTTGCTGCGGTACCTCCCTTGACAGGTTTTTGTACTCTTGAGCTCTTGTGACCTCCACTGATCTTTGACTTCCATGAAAAACAAAGGGATCAACTGCTCATGATGGACTACCAACACACCAACTTTGAAGTTCGAGCACTGTTCCCTTCTTCAGATATCTTGTTTGAAGCCAGAAGAGCATCAATAATTTTACACTGATCTTCACTTTAAAATCTGGAAGGAGAAATGACTTTTGACAGCTTGTATACTGAAAGGCCTTGTGGATGATGCAAGAATGACAGGAACCAAATTTTCTTCAAAGGCAGACAGATATTAAGATTTCTATAAATTAGTGATAGCACAATGCCATATGAGTCATTACTTAAGCACACAAAACAATGTTGCCAAGAATTAAATGAAGTGAGTTGTACAAAATTTGATGAATTTATCAAAATACGAAGAGCAGAGGTTCTAGGATCATAGACAGCATTTGGTGGGTGACAGGTCTCAGTGCTTTTGGCATCATAGCAGGATGGTCCGTGCATTGTATCTATGTATCTATTGCAAGTTCACCTCAAAACTTGTAATCAAGAGAGATCATCGCTTTACTTTCTGCCATTAACTAAAGTAATTCATAGTTTATATCAAATTTCAATTATTTTGAAAGGTGATAAATTTTGTGATACAGTATATTTAACAAAAGGCAGGAATTGTGTATCTGTGAGTTTTTTCTTTTTTTTTTAGAAGGGGTGCTCTTCAACTGAAATAAAATCTTCGGATTCAATGCAAAAGTTTTATTTGGAAAAAAGATGAAATGTAGTGCTGCGATATTTCAGACATGTTGGTTACATCCCTTGAGCCAAATACAAAAGAAAACAAAATACTGGAAACATACCATGTTCAGTCCCCATTCATGGGGTGGTGCCAGATAAAGAGCTGTTTACATTTGAAAATGATAACAACAACTTTTTTGTGACAGATTCGCTGAGACCAGGATACAAGACAAGTCTCTGAGTGGTATCCTGATGAAACTTGAACAATTGTTTTTGACATCAGATCTACACAAAGCCGTAAAAGAATAGGCCAGGCAATATTCAAAATATTCTCATCTCATGAAACTACATGTCAACAACTTTCAATAGGCTCCGAATCTTCGTGTACACATACGGATCATTTGTCACCGCCAAAATTTTTGAATGGAGCCTATCACATAGAAGTCACACAAAAACAAGCGACAAAAAAACTGTAGTGTGACTTTTACATCATCATGCTGTGAAAATGAATTATTCATGAGGTTGTTTCAAATGTTATTTATCGAAAAATGCGTTGCTATTTCAATATATTTGTGGACCAAGTGGGTGTAATACTTTTATGGGAAAATGGCTAGTAAGGCCATTATTGAATATTCTCCATTTGTCACATGTAGATTGGGATGGTCTCGAACATTCATTTAAAGGGAAATATTGTGTTCAAAATGCATGAAGATGGCATGCAAAGAAAAAAAGCATTAAGCAAGTACAATTTCACCAATAAATGTCAGTCACTATGCTTCATCTTCTTAAAACATCAGGCATGAGTTATTGAAAATGCATCATTGATTTTTTTGAAAGTTTTGGTGAACAAATTATTCCTGAGTGATTTACATAGATCTGTGATGTACAAGGCAACCGTCCTGCCTTGTTTTTAATATTCTGCCATTCTGTATCCAAAAGTATTGGTTTTAAATGTACAATTTTTTTTCCATAGAACAAACGCAGTATTTCCCTTTCAGCCTCTTTTGCAGTATCATGTTTACTCTTTCATTTCAATGTATTTAAAGTAAGTGAAGTGTAGTCTAGTTTCATG
Source organism: Stichopus chloronotus (assembly GCA_021234535.1). Lineage (NCBI taxonomy): Eukaryota > Metazoa > Echinodermata > Holothuroidea > Aspidochirotida > Stichopodidae > Stichopus > Stichopus chloronotus. The sequence continues at coordinate 29,464,310 of CM037832.1, read as the reverse complement.
AGTGCAATAATTTGTCAGTAACAGGACGGCACCAACAGCTGGTATCTATTACTTTAATGGCAGATTTACAATTTGCCAGATGACAATAAGACTCCTTTTTAGATTTTCTCATCATAAGTCTGGCACTTTTACTTAGCGTTCCTTTATTCTCATCTTCACATAGTCAACTACTGTACCGATCTGCTGGCCAGCTGTGGTCAGTGGGCCCAGAATAGCGAGTGCGTCACAAATGCCCAGTGGATGGCTATCAACTGTCCCAACAGCTGTGGGCTGTGCGGGAACAGCGGTGTTGAGTCAGGTGAGGTCCCAGTGAGAGCCTGGAGGATGGGGATGAGGAAAACATTAAGGGTTAAATAACGCATCCTGAACTGAAAGACATTTTTTATGGTGGTGTTGTGGGTACATAATGTGCATAATCTTTGCCTTCGTAACAAACGCTCTGGTGAGCTTACATTGATAACTGATAGCCTTTTGGTACTTGGAAACATCCACCCAGCCTACTAGCAATGCGTCTATGCGCCACACAGGCAAATACACAGACACAATTACACACAAACACAAATACCAACGCACACAAATACACACAATGAATCTTACCGTGACTACAGAGACACCTATTACATCATACAATGGCAAGAGACTCAATCTGTTTACTTTTCAAAATCATTTGAATCATTTCTGGAAAAGCAGGTGATTTACTAAATCTCTCACCAGTTTAAGTAAATCACAAATTATTCATCATTACGAATAGCAAACTTTGGCACAGACTTATTCACATCCGTGGCATTGCTCTGAAAGTGGCTGGAGGGGGAAACTGTAAGTCTACGACTAAATGGCACAACGCCAGGGATAAGAAAATGCCAATGCCAAACATTTCCGTTGCCAAAGCCTTCCACCTTGTAAAAGTTTATAAACGGAAATGAGATCTTTTGTTACCGTGGTTTGTGTCTGTATTAATTACCTCATTATTTTAAAATGCAGCCAAAAAATGATGAAATAAATGAGGAGTAGATTAATATGAAAGTAACTGCACACAAATTCTACAATGAATTTGACATCTTAAAAAATTATTGTACATTTTTCATGACAAAAATCAGTGCGATACAATTCTAAATAATATCGAGCAAACTTTGGTACAAACTTTACAACAAGACAGTATACACAAGCCTTCTGTGCTTTGAGGACTTTTAAACAATGATGAAATTTAAACGAGGGCAATGAATATTAAAAGCTGTGAGAGCACAAATCTGTGGCATTCTTTTTGGAGGGGATGACCATAAACTTAAGTCGAGTTTTGGTTTCAATTGTAGCAGTATCTCCAAAAGAAACTTGATGAGAAACAGCTGAAAGCATAGATCTTATTTAAGACAGAGATAAAGGACTTGAGGGAGCAGAAAAGGGATTGATTGATGAACAGATAAGATGCAAATCTAGAGGAAGCAGAAAGTGTAAAAGGATAAGATAACTTTTGCAATGCTAATGAGTTATAGTGTATTGCACACTAGTGAAACAAAGCCAATAATAATAATCTCCCATCCAGTCAGCATATACCCTTGAGTGATATCTGGTCACATTATTGTCTTTTCTCTTTGCAGCCTGTGTTGATCGCCACCAGAACTGTACGCTTTGGGCGACGGAGGGGGATTGCGAGCAGTTTCCCAACTGGATGTTAGACAAGTGTCCTGTCAGCTGCGATTTTTGCTCACCAAAAGAATCCCAACAAGTCTCTTTGAAAAACGTTCGCACCGGTGCGGTCTTAATATTCATATCGACAACTTTGGCTTTTGAGTTTAGCTTTCTGTAAAACAGTTTTTGAGTTACGTGCATTTGGTACTTTGTGGAGGTGTCTAGGTCCAAGGCTCAAAGGGTCAAGCAGAGGGTGATGTAAACTCAAACAAGAAAATATCAATTGCAACTTGTTGCTTTTCTTAGTTTTGTCTGTTTCACTATTTGAAACCACATTCTCTACATCCATAATTGATAAATTCACCCCCCTCCCTTTTGAAACCGACTTTGCCAAAAAATTCAGTTTTGTTTCACTGAAGGTCCAGGCCTTGACTTTGAAGATTTGTATGCCACAGCAGTCCAATGCCACATTAGTGGATGCTACTTTTACTGCAGAATTTGAACTGGTACTCTCCTGAAACTGTGCCACAGAAACATCACATAAATGATGAGAGAATATGAATATGCAAATTTTGTAGCAATTTCGGTGCAAATGCCCTTACAAATATGTAACCAATGTGCTAACAAATGAACATTACATTCAGTGGCCACTTGTCTATGTTCATGACCAAGCATTTATTCCAGAATTTTGTGAGCTCATTTAAAGTCGGGTCGGAGGTTAGGAAAATTTTGGCCTGTAAGATTTTGCCTACTTGCAAAGAAGCAGTTTTAGAAATAAGCTTCAGAGACCATCTTTTTTTATCAAGATGTTTAGCAAGTGTTCATCTTCTGCATGCATCACACACACACTGCTCAATCATACTAACACTCAATGGGTTCATCAAAACTTGCGTTTTTTTTTTCTTAAGCATGCACTTTCTTTGTTACCATCTTCCATATTTATGTCTTTTTTTTTTTTAAATGTTATTCTTCCAGCATGTTTCAGCAAGAGCATGACTTCCTTCATTTGACCTATTGACCCTATATCCTAAATGGATGGCTAGCATTTTGATTCTCCCTCTTCCTTTTCTTTAAGGTCTTTCTCTTCTAACTGATACATCTGTAGCATATAGTCTTATTTCCCCGTAAAATCCTCGCAGGGGAGACAACTTCGGAAACATTTGAAAACACTTACGAAAACAAAACAGCGAAGACGTGAGCCGGGAGGGGGAAGGAGGGGGTGGGGAGAAGGGGGGGTGGGGAGAAGGGGATTCATTGAATCAGTTTTTTGTTATTCAGCCTTCAACTGGTTAATATTATACACATGCAGAGAGAGAGAGTTTGACATACCACTCCAGCAGATGAGTCAATGAAGCAACTCCACAGGAAAATACTTCGTCAGGTGAAATGCGCAAAATGAGTGCGTATACTTCAGTCTTCAGCAATTAATAGGTATTTCCTGTAACATTGCTGTATTAACCATAATGATCACATATTGATCACAATTTTGAGAGCTATTCCTGTTGTTTTCCGGTTGTTCGAGTTCTTTGTGAAAATATGTCAGATTTGTTTACATCTTCGAGAAAGGGAATATCTTGTTTCAAGTTGAAGGAAGTTGTGTGGTGTTGTTTTCCTTCTTGAAAGTAAACGAAAGCCGCGCATGATCTGTAGTATGCCGATGCATCACTATCGGAAACAAGGCACAATGAAAGTAACAGCTCACTTGGAAATTTTTGTTGGAATCCATATAGACTAAACTTGTGACGAACAGGCAGTGACTGACAGGTGGGCTGACAGGAAGGGGGTGGGAGGGGGATAATGGGGATGAACTGAAAGAGCAAACATCATGTAGTTTTTGATCAGTGAGTTGGGCGGGATGCTAGCTCACTTTTGAAGCTGCAACAGAGCAGAGAAAATGTTACGTTGCGAAAGATGTCAACATACTCAAGTTGTACCATCACCAGCATAAGCTAAGACTCTATACCCCCTTCGCTCCCCACCACCTTACTGAAAAAGAAACCCAAACTGATCTAGCACTAGAATGGAGAAGCACAGACAAAGAAGAGGCTTGAGAACTTCTCAAGGCTTTTGATATATTCCAGAGGTCCAAGACTGAAGATTGACATTGGACTTGGCTATGTGTTCATGAATATGTACAGTAGCTGACATGAATATGAAATTGTCATGTGTAGATAACATGAATATGTAGTACACCTGAAGGCTGAGATAACTGTGCCATGTTGTATAATTACAGTACCCTGGTACTTTGGTTCTTCTGATCATGACAAACACAATGGTTACTATACAATGAAGGTGTTTTTAAACAGTACAAACAGCACCAGTACCTGCACATTTGACCAGGAAACTATTAAACAATAAAGCGTAGCATGGGAAGAACCTTTCTACCGAGAGAAATGCCATCACTTAATACTGTAATCAAGAATGAATCAATGAAGACAATCATTGTCTTAACAACAATGAGGCATATTTTAAGAGCAATAGTTCAAAACAATAGTTTAAGAACAATGGTGTTGTCATTTTGGGTTTTTATTTCTGCAAGTGTGTTAACATGAATTTGAAATGTACACAGTTTTCACACAGACAAGTTTCTTTTCCCTAACACCTTTCACTCCTTTTAGGAAAGTGCCGAGACAAAAAGAAGCAGTGCAGTGGCTGGGCTGAAGATGGACAGTGTGAACTGTACAAACATTGGATGACAGTGAACTGTCCAAAGTCTTGTGATTTCTGTGATGTCAGCGTAGACAAATGTAAGTTCTTACTATGAGCTTTCTATCAAATGAAAAATACATGACAAAAAATAAAGGAAGAAGAAAAGAAAAGATTCATACCAAGTATGTTCAAACCTGTAGAGGTTGAAAAGAAGTTGGAGAACACCTGCCAAACAGTTTTTTAGTAGACTGTGAAAGTTGAAAACACTGGAAGAATGTTCAGGAAACTTGGTAGAACAGAACAAGTAGTATAGTGTAACACAGAGAATCCAAAAATGGGATTTGCTAATCTCAGATGACGGACTACTCAGCACATCATTGAAAGTAAAGATCTGTGGATGTTTTTCATCTACGAATCATGAAAAACTAGTGTTTTTAACTACACTGCCAACACAAAGATGTCCACTTGACCAAAGTCTATTTTGTAAAATATCCAGCGTGCATCATGACAGTATTGTAGTATAATTTAGGTAAGGATGGAGTGCACTGCACCAGTCTGATTGTTTCATTGTATCTGTATGATTGTTTCACTGTGCGAGTCTGATTGTTTCATTGTATGTGCCTGATTGTTTCACTGTATGAGTCTCATTGTTTCACTGTATGAGTCTGATTGTTTCACTGTATGAGTCTGATTGTTTCACTGTATGTGTCTGATTGTTTCACTGTATGAGTCTCATTGTTTCACTGTACGAGTCTGATTGTTCCATTGTACCTGTCTGATTGTTTCACTGTATGAGTCTGATTGTTTCACTGTATGTTTCTCATTGTTTCACTGTACGAGTCTGATTGTTCCATTGTATCTGTGTGATTGTTTCACTGTACAAGTCTGATTGTTTCACTGTATGTGTCTGATTGTTTCACTGTATGTGTCTGATTGTTTCACTGTATGAGTCTGATGGTTTCACTGTATGAGTTTCATTGTTTCACTGTATGAATCTCATTGTTTCACTGTATGTGTCTCAGTGTTAGACTTAATGTCTCAGTGTTTCACTGTATGCATATGCCTCATTGTTACACTGTATGTCTCATGGTTTCTGTTTCATTATTCCACTATGTCTCTTTGTTTCTCTGTATATGTCTCAATATTTCACCTGTTGCTTCATTTAAGCATTTTGTTGTTCCAATGTATATGTCTCATTGTGCCACTGTATGTGTCTCGTTGTTACAAGATGCAGAGTAGCTTTGACAAAATATTAAATTTAAATTTGATTTTCTCCTCACACTGATACTTGATCAGATATTTTCATCAATCTCAGATGAACTTAGTAGAACTACAAACTTGATGGATTTATTTACGTCATGTAAGGTAAATATATATGCTTCAGCTTGTTGAGCACTTTACATGGCCGTCGAGTAAACTGTTACAATTTATGCAACAAACTTATCTGAAAGCAATTTGTCATCAGTAATAGAAAGTGCTCCTAAAGTCAAATTTCAAGGTCAGTAATAAATTTGAATAGACTGTAACTGTACACTGCACCTGCGTAGTTGTAATCACATCTTTTGTTTTTCTTTGATATTTTACTTTCCAGAGTCTTTTGTTCCAAACTTGCCCATAACTAAGTATTTTGGTCAAAGTTTTTTCAAAGTTTATTCTGATATCTGAACCAACTGTACGAGCAAATATTGTTTTAACCATTCAAAATTTCAGAACCGATTATCATTTTCAGGTATCTGTGTGTCTGACCTATGTAAACATACAGGTCTATGTTCTGCTGCTACTATTGCTCTGGATTTGTAAGCAAAATATATTATCTTATATAACTTATCTTTCAGCTTGCTTTAACTCTGTAAATGTGGCGACTCGAGCTTCACGTGAAGGTCTGAAATATCACAACTTTGTTTGCAATGTTGATCTCCAATTCTTTGCGTCGATGATCGATGTCTATTGCGATCACTGACTGATAACTGAACAGTGTGTTGGTGCCTTGCTCAAGTGAACAACAAGGAAGGGGGAGGATGGTTTTTTGAAATTGCAGGGGAAGACCATTTTTCCATCATTTCACAAAAACATCAATTTTTGTTTTGCAAGGAGGTCAGTTTTCAAACATTACAGAAGCAGACCAATTTCAAATGAAGGTATCAGTTTTTTTTTTAAACACAATGGAAAAACTTTGCTCTAAAATGACTCTAACTAACCATGAGATGATTTTCATCTCTTTCTGGCCACACTGAAAAAAAATAAGCTACTGTCTCTTTGCATCGAGCAGCAGTAAAAGAAAATAATAAAAAGCACTGAGCAATACTATTTCTACCTAAGAGGAGTTTCCCATTAGCTAGCTATCTTCCCGAAAAAAAATGTCACATTTAATCTTCAACTCTCACAACCACCTATCCACGACAACTACCTATCCATAACAATTCTCATAACTGCCAAATGTTTGTAAACTAAGTCAGTTTTGCATGGCCCGAAACCAGTGTGAAAGTGCAATGTTTTTATCTTTATCTTTAAACCATGTGTGCCGAGAGGGTAGGGTTAGTCCCACAGCCAGTGGTGGGAAATTCCTCAAACAAACTCGTTTTTCAATCTTAAACAACTGACTAATCTTGCTTTAATGCTTCATGATATATCACAAAGTATCACTTTTTCAAAAGGAGTGAATACAGAAGGTAAAAGATTCAGCTGGCATTAGAATAAGCTGATGATAAAGTACACCAGGTGATATTGAAAAGTACTTCTGAGCAATTGTGAAAGTAATTAGTCTCTTGTACAATGGTATTTTCTTCATGACCTACAGAAACCACTTGACACTTAACTATGACAATAACAATGGTTTGAACCTTGCACGTTCACCATGGTAACGTTACTTCTTCTTTTCACTTCCTTTTTCAGCTTGCGTTGACAAAGAAAAGAAATGTAATCTTTGGGTTACGAAGAAAGAATGCCGGAAAAACAAAGGGTGGTTCCTTCCCAATTGCCAGTTCTCTTGCAATGCGTGTTCAGAGACCGTCCCAAGTATGTATACATCACGCTGAATTAAAGGCGTTTCTTTGAATTCTGTCACAACATTGGCAAACTTTAACCAGAACCACAGGGCTTCATTTAAAAGTGGATATATCCCTTGCTCATGTTGCAATATTCTCCTAGCTGTTTAGTTGCAGTAAAAGTCAATCAGCTAGTCATCAGCTCATACATTCGTTATTTTTCTGCATTACTTTGTCTAATCTGCCAATCATCTGTCACTCACATGCACCTAACCCCCCCCCCCCCAATCGTCCATAAAAAAGAAGCCACTAGAAAATGAAGTTGAACTACATTATTTAGTGCCATTAATGAATGGACAGATGCTTGTACTGTACTGTTATGGTCATCTGGTTATAAGGGATTAAAGCTTGTAACATTTTGTTTCAGACCCCACGCTTAAATCAAAAGGTGACTTGGGACAGACTGTCATTCCAGTGTAACAACTGTGTCTGTCATTTTTTATAGTCTTCATGCTGTGTTAATGACTGATGTCTATATATTTAAGTTGCTTTGGTGGTAAAGAAAGTTTGAAAGTATTTCATAGTTCATGACACCATTGATATGAATATGTGAGGTTTTATTCATTCACCGATCATAATCCTAATAAGTTCAAAATGACATGATTAGCAATCATTAACATGTCCATTAGTCAAAACCCTCAACATCTCCAGAAAACTATATTACACGTATTAGTGAAGTAACCTTTATGAAAGATAACTCTCCAAATATCAGTGAAACTATTTCATAATTGGATTATATTTTACCCAAACATCTGATTTCTAACGAGACTGCAATATAGGAATCTACCTAGGAATTCTGTCTTTGAGATCGAGAACCCAGTGATCACGTTCAAAAACTGCCATAAAACAAATGTTGCAAAATCCAGGGACACAGAATGTGAAATGCCAATTATGTCGGCTGTAAGGCATTGAAAAAAAAATTAAGACAAACATACTGGGAAAATTCTACACGTTTAATAAAAATTTCACACCTAGTATGATCACAGATTTGACACCACCAAACTTGTTGTCCAGGTCATGCCAAGTATACTTGAATTGAACGCTAAAACTTTTGGCACATATACAGTATGAAAGGAAACAATGCCAGAGTTTTCTAAGTTCACAAAGATAATCACTAAAAACAACAACCCTTGACTTGTGATTCTGTGTGACGAGGTTGAGGATGACTTAGATGAACGATGAATATAGAATGGCTCATCCATTTCTTACTTCAAGTCTCAGAAAAACAAAAATGTTTTTGCCTCTGCTCAAAACTTACAACCAAAAATTTCAGTTCTGACATAAAAAAATCCCTATCATCACATTTATGCCAAGAATGCTTTTAAAACAAGAATGCTGACTATCAGCTAGTTGGGCAGTGAAAAATGAAGTTACTGTCGATTGATTTTCATCTTTTTGGGGTTTATTTATTTATTTATTTTTTTTTTGTCTTTGCAGGTTGTGTCGATCAGCATCGATCTTGTCGGAAGAAAGCGAAGAAAGGCCTCTGCGACCAAAAGGCTAAAATCAGGAAGGAGTGTCCCTACAGCTGCAATTTATGTAGTAATGAATGAATATAAAACAGCAAATATCACAGAAAGAAAAGCCATCTAACAAATGAAATGTTTTCACTGCAATATTTATCGGAAATATTCATTTTACCACATAAACACTGAAAGTCTGGAGGGACACCTTTTACTGGGATACTTTATGTGATGCACTAAAAAAAAACAAAAAAAAAAACAAAAAACCCCCCCAAAAAACGATGCTCCCACAAGCAGTGAAGCCTATAACACAAAGTATTTTGACTATTTCAAAAAGGATTTGTAGATATGTGTGTCACTGTCACCAGCCAAAAATGGCCAAAATTTGCCTCGTTGTTAGTTATATGTTGTAACTGTCAACATAACAGTGAATTACAGACTGCCAGAAATGCTAAAATGGCCAGTATTAAAGAAGTGAGAACTGCACTGACAAATAAACTTCCATAGCATGCAACAGTAAGGCAGAAGGCAGAACGATCTATCATTGAATGTTTACAGCACCGTGATTATCAGACTACCAGAAATGCTGAAATGGTCAGTAACATTTGAAAATATAAACCAAAAAGAAAACTTCACAAAAGACATGTGACTTCAAAGGCTGAAGGATCTGCTACATCACTGCATTCTGCACCATTAAGCAATGAACCTGTTATTTCACTTTCATTGCATAGTTCCTTTAATTATGGTGGGAAGAATTATTTACTGTCCATGGACATGCAAAGTGTGTGCAAGTACTTGCAGCAAAATGGTACCGTAGTCCTGGATGGTTAGGCTGGCAGATGTCTGTGAAGTTTACTTATGTAATGTTGCTCTCTAAGGGAAGGTATAAAGTCAATCGTTTTCTTATCTAAAGCGAAAATGTAAGTATGAATATGGTATCTTATGCAAATGACACGTTAGAGAGTAAGTTGATCATAGATGCATGTGTGAAACAGTTCTGAATCGTAACACACGTGTTGTAAATATTAGCAAAACAATGTATATATGTTGTTTTTTTGGAGAGGTGTTTTTTTTTTGAGTGTGTGTACACAGCCATGTAAATGGCAAAGAGATACAAATGTGTAATACTTTTTATAGAGAGAATTTTTCCTTTAGTTACGTAAACATGCTGCATTTATGGATATTACCCTAAAAATTAGACATCATGTTCAAAAGAAATGACAAAAAATGTTTGGCCATGTACCGTCTAAAAAAAGAGCAGCTCATTGTTTAGATAAACTTATAATAGAAAATTTTAGAGAGAGGTCATTGATTATTTTACACAAATTGAGATAAATATTAAATTGATCACCTGTAGCATGTGGCATAGATCTAAATTAATCAGTGCACAGAGAAAGTGTACATTTTCAAACTCAAATGATGAGCAGCCAGCATCATATGGTCAAAGGTCACTACCAGGAAGCGCTTTTTTTGTGAGTAGAAAAACCAGATGACTAAAGATTGATGATACCCGGTGTATAAGCTCTTTCAAGCTGACATATCTAAGCAGGCATTTGTCTTCTTCCCTTTTGCTTGTGTCAACCAAAACATTGAGTCTGCTCCCCCCACCCATTGTTCTGACACATTCAAATGACGTGTCATTCGTACCTTGACGACAAACAAGTCTAGCAATATTATCAGACACAAAATAGACCTTGTGAGGATTGAGCCAACAATACCCAGTGAAATCTTGCAGTAACAATCCAGTTTTACAGAACATGCTGCACCTACTCCATGATCATTCAGATCATGTCGATGATATGCCGTTTTTCGAGGTCCTGTTTTCCCTTCTTGCTTGAAAGTCTTTCTTTGAATAATTCTTTATCAAGGTCTAAAGCAGTTCTTATTTTTCCCCTTGACAGATTTACTTGGAACAGAAAAATCCTGACTTGGGCATAAATATTTGTCAGGCTGTCCTAAGTGTCAGGAATTTAAACTGGAAATGGCATCAATTTCCACAGCTGCCATGCCATCACTTCTGTAAATGTGCACCATCAGTCAAAATGAAAAGCAAAAGTAACGACAGAAACCGAGAGACTGAGAGTCTCCGTCTGATTCTGTCCATAATCGAAGTGCTTCGAGTGTTAAAAACGGAGATAGTTTGTGACATCACAGTGGCTCAGTTTACAAAACATTCACAGGGTTTGCATCCCTGACGTTGACAGCTTGCAAATTAGTGCCCTCAAATGGTCCTGCAGAGCATCATTCAATTTATGAACCAATGGTGTGAAAACTTGAGGGGGGGTGAAGCAGGATGTTAATTTTGGGGAAATCTTCCGAACAGAGGGAATTCCCACGAGGCACTCATTTTCTGTTTTCCTTCAGATGGCAGTCGGGACTTTCCACAGGCCAAAAATAAAATGGGGGCAGAAAGAGTGAAAAGTGAAAATATCTATTTTTTTTTTCTTCAGGATGTAAATGCCTCTCTCTCCCAGACATGAAACTGATCACATTAATGATCATTTAGTTGTTTTCATACCACAGAGAGCTGCCATGTTTTGTTTCTATTTGACACGACAAATCCAACAACAAAAGGGGGGAGAAAAACTGGGTCATCCTGATTCTACACACATCATAGAGCTGAAACCGAAGATACTAAACATCTCTTTGAGGACGAGTTTCACTGCCCACACCTGAGCTAATCTTTATATTCGAGTTGGAATGTTAAAATGTGATTTGATATATTTTATTTAGTTTTGTTTAATACACCATATACAATATTTGTAAATTTTCAGAATTATTGTTGGACAAACTTGTCTATTTTCCCCTTGCTCAAAACATCATCAACTGGCAAAATAGGACAACCAGTCACCTGCTCGGTGTCAGGTACAGAAAAAAAACCCAAAAAACATGAAATGTTAAGAAGGACATGTCCTGCCTACTGCTGGTCATCCAACTGATTTTTTTTTCTTTTTAAATGTTGGCATCTTAATCTCAAATGTCTGATTTACGATATTTGAAATGTCAGGCAACATACAAGCGACACTACAACTTCCAACTTCTAAACTCTCTCACTACTAGGAGAATAGTTGATTTTTCATTCCCATGATGCCCCTCCCTAGGAAATATTCATTTGCTAATGTTGGACCAGTGAACTATAAACATGCAATTTCATATCTATTCCTATAATTTTCACACATTTCATAATATTTTGATATTTAGTTTAATACTCCCACATCTGAGCGCAACAAACGGATGCCACACAGCGCACTCTCTTCCTTGGTGTCTCTGTGTGTTTTGGTTTCCGTTTGAAGGGCAATCGTAAAGTGTTTCCGAGGTTTAGGGACTTGGTTTGGCGCCTTGTGCTTGCTCTGTTTACTCGGGCGTTAACTAGCTGAAATGTAATCCTGTCTGAGCAAACAGCTTATGTGACTAAAAATACAACAGGCACTGCAGAAAAGTTCACTTAGTCTTTGTATTGACTAGGAGTTAGTGCTGTCCGGGACAGTGATATCAAACCATCCTTATCAATACTGTGATTTCTGGGAGTCAAAAAAATGTGGCTGAAACGGCCGCTGATCAGCAGACCCTGAAGGGGGTTTGAGCATCGGTAGAAACACGGCATGGTGGGAATGGATTTGAATGACAATGGTCTTGCAACTCACAAATCATCAAAAGAGAGTGTACTGCCAAAAGGTGTGGTGCACAAGCCTACAATCTCTGAACATCACATTGGCATTCTTAATCAGACTAAGACACAAAGGACAAAATAGTGTGAACAAATTGATGTAAGCAGGTTTCACAAATCAGTATTTGAATTGATTAGCGGCCAAGCCTTGAGTGATCAAATATTAACCATATGAGTGTTTGGAATTTCAAACCTTAACTCACTGAAAATAAGTGCAATAAGGAGTTAATAAAATTCCTTATTTTGCTATAAATTACACTTCTGCACAGGACACAAAACTTTTTTTTTTTATTTTTATGAAGTTTCAATGCCACTCGGTATTTAGTTTACAAGTTCTTCGACAGAAGACCAGAGTATCATAGAAATTATTGATTCACAACTATTCCAAAGCTTACATGAAATTGAATAGAAATTGAGTTTTCATCTGTAGCAATTTGTGATGTGACTCCGGTTACTTCGTCCCTTGAGTGCAAGCAAGATTTGGCACTTAACTAGTGTTTTCATCGATTCCTAAAACTCGGAAGCGGGTAATTTTTCTCTGGTACCCGTTGGGTATCTGGTTACCTGACAAATGGCAGCTTTATTGTGGACGCTGGTATTTCCACACGTACCGTACATCACATTCGTGCGGAGGAATCTTAACAGTACACTACATACTCTTGCCTACACCTCATAAACAGGACCACCTATTTTCCTTGAGAGAGAAGAAAATTGTATTTTGAGCTATTTGCTGAGTACGGTTAGGTGAGATTCGGCAATCTGAAACAGTGTGTTTCACACATAGATTGCCTTGTTTTTCACGTCATCAAGGTATCGGGTAGTAATTTTGGAACCGGGGATTTAAATGCCAATTAGGTTGGGTTCCCTATGAAAACACTACACTTAATATTAACGTGTAAGCAAAAACAGAGGAAAATTAGGCTGACTGTAGAACATAATGTAAACTTTAACAAGAAAAGAAAATCTAAGGTGAGATTATGAAAGTGCAAGTGTTACTTTGTGCCATGGATGATGGCTGTGGTTTAACATCATTCTTTTTAAGCTTACAACTGTTCTCCTCCCTTTTAAGTCACTGTACTTCACAGAGTGGATTTACTACCTGAATATTAAAACTAAACTCTCAAAATGTTCCACCCTTTCTTCTTACTGGTATTGGAATTGTTAATTTCTGTACTTAAGTTTATCATGAATTAACAATGTACCATACACAGTATTACTTCATCCCTACTGAAAATACTGCAGTGTTGTGTAATTTTTATTTTTATTTTGTCGGTTCCTATGGCTGCAATTTTTTCAGGAACTAAATCTCGTACAATTGGTGGTCTAAAAGAGTTTCACCAATGTTCAACAGATTTGTTTTTCGCTGACATGATAAACTACATTATTGTATTATTGTCAAACCTAAAAGGATCATTTCTCCACAGTCGTACTTACAGAGTCTTACTTACTTACTTTGTTGTATTATTCATGGTCGTAGATGAATCCATCTTGGATAAAGGTGTGCACATAACTCTTTGAATAGATTACTACATTATTGTATTATTGCTAACCTATAAGGATCATTTCTCCACTGTCTTACTTACATCGTTGCATTATTCATGGGTGTAGATCCATCCATCTTGGATAAAGGTGGGCACACGTGTCTGTTCCCCGATACCATCTTTAGTGGAGTAAAAATAACGGGTTTGCACCGATCCTACAGCACACGAAGTTTTTTTGGCAAACAAACCTGCCAGATCACCAGAAGTAACAACGGTGCTCTCAGACCTCTTTAATTTTTAGATCTCTTGGCTACTAGAAATTTAGTTTTGGAAAATACATGGGTGTCAGGGGACAAATAAGCCAGGTGGATTAAGAATTTGGAAATGCAGCATCTGGTAAAGACAAATTGGTGGAGACATGGTACACAGGGTATATCATGACCCCACCACTTGAAAAGTTGGTTGGGACATGTCAAACTGTCCCCACTGGGATCTGCACCTAGGGTATTATTGCCAGATTTCATAAAAGGGTCATTTCTCTAGCGTCTCACATTATTATTGCCAAACTTTAAGGGTCATTTGTCTGCAGTCCTACCAGATTGCAGAAATGGAGGGTGAATTAAGTTCACCATTTTTTAAATTCAAGGATAAACTTATAATGGTACTGCAAATTAACACAATTTGGTGAGTCAGGTGGCTTGAGGTCCTTTTAAAAGCCACACACATTGCTGAAAGGTTTAAGATTTAACATATTCCTTGGAAAAATTAAGTGTCTGATGACTTTAAAAGGGATCAGTTGTTCCTCTAATAATTTATTTTTCCTACTTTGTGTATGTTTGACCTCAAAGTGATATGGCAATGCCATCTTCACTTAAAGATAAAGATTTTTTTGCAATTTTTAGGATAAAGATGCCTGGAAATATATTTTGAAGCAAATACAGTATAATGAAAAATTGGTTTAAATAAATCTTAATGAAATATACAGAGAAATTTGTTACTGTCTTTTATTTGTATGACAACTTTACAGGGCTGCTAAGGTAACACCATGCACCCTTGTTCCCTCATGTAAAATCCTAACTGTAAAAATTAATGTATATTTTCCAGTTTGTTAATTGGTATTGTTGTTAAGTTATTAGCAAATACAACAAACTTGAACCCAGGGGTGCACCCACAGTGGTCGGGTATAGCCAGTGCTCACCCTACCTGACCACCACAAAGAGACAAAAATACAGGCACCGACTAGAACAAGAGCATTACATGAGGCAGCTTAAATGTTGATGGAAAATGTGTGAACACAATTACTGCTTATGCACAGCATCATTACAGCAATGTCACTACCCTACAACACAATGTCAGGTCAGCTCACTGCACTCACAGGGTCGCTATGCCTGCCACCATCCACAATTTAGCCACTAATGTACTTTGTACCAAAACAATCACTCTAATCTACCTAGCTACCTGTTTTAACCCCTTTAAGAATATTTCAGCTATATTTTTTTTTTAACTAAGCCGACACTAAGGCCAGCAGATAAACCTCTAAGAATTCTGGTGAAATTTGCACTTAATTCCATTCTATTGTTTTGAAGATATTAGATTGATTTCTGTGTAAAGTGAACAGGACTAGACGAAAGCAGGTATGTGATATGTTAGTAACAAAATTAAACGGTGTCTAGCTTGCCTGGAGGAATGGTGATGACAGGCATAAAACACCAACTGCTATTCTGATTAACAGATTTGGATATAATGAACATTGGCCTTACACATTTTTCAAAAAGGTTTAACATAACGAAACATATCTCTTAAGTAAGCAGTAAGGACGTCACACCTGTTTCCTTTCGAATTCATGGTGAACCAGGTTGAGGTACAAATCTCAAAGAGAAAAGCAAATCTGTTGAATCTAAAAAATTCACTAAGAATGAATGCTAAGCATTTGGTTGTTTAGCTGTTGGTTGTGTTTGGTTCCATATGTTTTTATTTTAGTTTGGACTGGCTATCCTCTTGAATATTCACTTGAGATACTACATGGTAGGCCTACTCAAACTGCTAGACAAAGGACTGCAGGAAATGACTTCAAGCTACGTAGATCTGACGCTGCAAATGATTCTCTTGGTCTGGCATGCAAGCATGGGACCTAACCAGTTCTAAAGAATATGCAGATCTAATGTGAAAACAAGTACTGTGCCTGAAGTTGTAAAGGCGCTGGAAAAACTTTTCATAACTGCATTTTCATGAAAGGTACTTGAACAATTCAGTTCATGATTTGATACTACCATAAACAGTAACTGATGTGTTAGTACTTCCTCTCAGTAAGGGCTGGAAAAGAGAGGTGGACTAAGAAAGTGCCTATCAAAGATATTTAAACCTGCAAGAATCAACATCACCACACATTACGCCTCCTCTTACAAAGCATGGGCTACAATCTTGGACAAAATACCTTGGGACACCCCGTGGCCCCGTTCAATGTTGGCTATAGGATTGCTGTTCAAAGGGTACATTCACTTCTATAGCGCAACATTGGAAAGGGGCGCGGGGTTTCAGGTTATCCTCTCACATAAAATTCAGTATTATATTTGCAATGTACGACAAAGTGTCCCAACAATTTTGTCCAAGATTGTCTGAGAATTTCGACAGGTTAGAAGCATGCGCGGAGCACATAAACTAGAGCAGCGATGCTGCAGTTGCTCAACCCTTCTGATGTTAGGAAGTGTCCAGTTGAAAATTAATTTGGAACACATCTATGGTCCTAACATCGTTCATACTGTACACAAACTCATGTTGGGCTGGCCAGCACATAAACACTGTCGACCTAGCAATTAACTTTCGCAGCTGGACTGTTTCAGCAGGGAGTTGCTATTTGACAAATAGCAAAATTGGTTTCAGGGATAATTCTTAGCTATATAACACTGCCCACAGGGGACAGGGATAGGGATCAGCAAGTAGACTTCTAGTACATGCCACCAGTTTGTGCAGGGCAGTGGCATAACCAGAGGGGGCTGTCGAATGTCTGATTGTCCCCTCCCACTACCCAATGAAATTGGTGAGTAAAAAAAATATTGGATGAAAACCACACCATGCATTTTTTAAAGAGGTTCATTGAGTTGTTTCCTGAAATTCACTAAATTTATCTACACCAGTCAAGTTTCCTTCACATACAAGTGACAAATGGTCAAACTAAGAAGATCCCAGTGTTTCACATACAATGGAACATTAATGAGTAAGTAATTAATGATTTAATTTGGTTTATCAAAATTCGTGACCAGACACTTTTCATACTAGTACTACATTCACACGCACACAACCAGTGCAACAAACAGTCAAAAATTTGAAAATTTTGACAGTTTTCATAACTATTGGAGGTGAAACTTGACTACTTATGCTAATTGTAAGTATTGTCACGTGTATCCTTCAAAACCACAAACTTTATTGATGTCAACTCAATGAGTCCCTTTAAGTAAATGCTGCTAAGTCGTGTGGAGTCTAATATTGATTCCGTAAAAAAACAAATTAATGAAAAGAATCTAGTATGATGAAATATGTAGGCTTTTGTTGACAAATAAGAATGTTGCATCTCTACTTAGTGAACCCCCCTGTAAGTGCCTGAATACATTAATTTAAACTGAACTAAACTAGCACTATTGATGTTATCAAAAATTAATCAACAATTTCTTTTTGTGGCTTTCACTCACAACCCTTGCAGAGACTGACCTTTTGGAAGTGTAAATTTCTAAATGTGGTTTGCCAAAAATGAAGAATATTTGGCCACAATTCACAAGGTCGGGAAGGTTGGGAACTGCCAATTCCTGCACTACGACAGGAACTTTTGGCAAAAATTTTAGTGGTATATGCTACACTACACTTAGAAAGTGCCATAATCACTTGTCCCCTCCCCAAAATAAAAAGTCTGGTTATGCCACCGGTGCAGGGCCTTGACCAAGCCAAGACCAAACCTCAACTCCCCAACATTCTCTGATAACCATTCCAGCTAGACCAGGGAAACAACTGGTGAAGAACAATAACCCCTCTGTATGCAATGTCCACACAGCCAGCAAGGGGGGCTATGTAATAGATTCTAAAATTAGCTGTCAGGGAACTTTGCCATCATGGTGCATTAGTTGTGTACACAGTGGACACTGGATACTTTAGGGAGTACAAGTAATGCCCAAGAATAACAGTCAAAACAAAGTAACTGAAAACTGTCTTACACAAGCTTTAGCTGGAGGCTATTCATTTGAGGTGGTGAGCATGCCCCTCCAGATAAAGCTCACTTCAACTCACTACCACATAATATAACCACTCAAATCAAGGGAGTGAGACTTCAAAAGGATCTAAAGCACAAGGAAAAATGATCAAAATAGCCAAAAATTATGACTTCCCGTTGTCCTATCATATAGTTAGGAACAACTTGTATTGCCATCCCAATCTGGCACCTTCACTGCAAATTTCAGAAAAATCCACCAGTAACTGCAGAAGAAGTAGGCTTTTGAACAGAGAGACAGACATTTTCTCCCCCTACAGTACCACATAAGCTCTACCCACACTCCGTGGGTTGAGCTAAAAATTGTCAATTTGAAATAAGTTAAACGGCAAAATTGGGGGTGATATTCCTTGCAACAAGAAACATCAGCAGTGCATGTTTGGCATGTTTGGGGCCTATATTGAAGTTGGTTTACTGTAATAATATTATTGTGTTGTCAATGTTATTACAGAGTAAAGGGAGGAATAAGTCAGTCAAATCCATGTATTTGCACTAAATGTCCTAAATAAAATGCAGTCATTGGGGAGGTAACATCATAACTCCAATGCATGTCGACCAGGAAACTACTTTAAAACATTTTGTATGATACAAATGACGTACTTTCGGCTCAAATTCTGATATTGAGACAGGTACTGAAGGAAAAAAAAAAAACAAAAACAGAAAAACACCCACCCCCCAAAAAAACTAACATGTTAGTGGTCCATTGAAGAAGATCGATGTATAGGCCTATGTGTTATTTATTCAAATTGTTCACAGTGATGACGAGGTGTCTAGTATTAAAGTTACTACGCTTAATGACTCTTATGACTGACTTGCAGGTTAATCTGGGTAAAAAAGTGTACTATCATTATACAAAATACACCCCTAAAATGCAAATTTAATAACTGTGACGTTTGCTCATATTCACATACAGTAACAGTGACATTGTGGCACCCATTCTATTGTACCGTACATCATGCACTGTAATATGTCAGTCATTTTAAGCAGTTTCAATGGACTTCAGAGTACATATTTGTTGTTGGAGCTACATGAAGATACATATATATATTGCCTTATAATGAATGAAAAATGAGAAGTGGACAGACATTTGAGTTTATAATTGGATAATTGAGCAATGAAAAACACTATGGTCATGCCGTGAATCGAACCTCCCCATCCAAGCTGACTTAGACCTAACAACAGCGTCTGACAGTATACTGTAGGTTAATGAAACCCACGTTCAACCAAATGTTTTGACAGGAAAATTTAAGCAACCCGTGGGAAAATTGCGTAGATTACAAGACTGAATATTACATATATTACCAGCTTCATGCAATGTAAAAATTGCAGTCGCAAATCTTGATTTAGCGGCGAAAAATGTAAAAAACCAGCCTTTACTAACATTCTACCATTATTTTAATATTAAGCTGAATCTACAGTTCTGACTTTAACGCATTTTGGTAGAACATGGAGCTACTTCAGAATATATAACTGGGATTCCTACCAGCATTCCACAATTGCAGTAACAGTCCTGTTGCAATGCAATGCAACAGCTGCCCATCAATGTTATTTCTAAACACAACTATTTCTGCCTGCATACAAAACCATGAAACAATCTATCCATTCATGATCACTCCTTTTCAACAAAACATATACAAATAAACCCCCAAATTAAAATTAAACTTGTTATGTTCACAGTCAAAATTCAGAATACTGTCATTTGAAAATCCCCCGACCCATAGGCCACGAAAACTAATTTTTATGATGCACCTTGTCAAAAATGTTCAATTTTCTTTCAAAATTTCACTCCAAAATTGCTCCCAAAAAACTCAGACAATCTTGGGCAAAATACCTTGGGACACCCCGCGCCCCGTTCAATGTTGGCTATAGGATTGCTGGTCAAAGGGTCCATTCACTTCCATAGCACAACATTGGAAAGGGGCGCAAGGTTTCATGTTATCCTCTCACATAAAATTCAGTATTATATTTGCAACGTACGACAAAGTGTCCCAACAATTTTGTCCAAGATCGCAGCTTTGGATATGAATGGAGACTTAAGTTCACTTTTGCATAAGGCAAGAATGCAGACACCCATCTTAATTTAAATATAAAATTTTGTAGCAGCAACATTGAACTGAGACTTTGATTTGCTCACCAGAATGAAAATCTCTCATCTGTTTTTCTTTGGCTGTTCGTCGCCATCAGCTGACCGAATTTTGTGTCCACGGTGCATGAAGAGCAGGCCAGTCACAATCATAGTAGCACCACAAAACCATCGTATCGATTGAGCTTCGCCGAACACCAGCCAGCCGAGAAAAGCCTTTCAAGTATAAAGGAAGTCAAAACACGTGAAACAAATCAACAGAATCACAGAAGGAGTGAGGGTGGTTGCTGAGTATACAAAACATGATCAGAAAAATTATATTTTTTTTCATCAGATATTTAATTTATCGTATGGTTCTCAATTTTACTCTGTCAGTTTTCTCTAATATAGCTTCCTCATGCTAATATCTTTTATTAAAGTGTAGTCAAAAGATCCATTATGCTAATATCTTGTTGTCAAAAGATGGTGAAAAAGAAACTTAATTTTTACAGCAGGCACATGGAGGCACACATGCTATTTGAGGCATGCAACATGGCTTAGAGTAACAGGCATAAAAGTTACAGGGAGAATATTGAAAACCTATTTTGAAAAAAAATTAGCCTATTTCAAGAGTCCAAAAATGAAAAAGACTTGTGACTCTCAGATTTTTGGCAGGCACAGAGAATTAATTCGACATAACGTCTTACTCACTGTGGATAGTAAGTTTGATGAGGTGTTTGTGAGAGTAGCACGGACAGTGCCGATCACCTGCATGGACTTAACGTACATGGTCCACATCACTCCATTTAGACCTAGCATTAGTAGGAAGCAAGTGATCCTCAAGACTGGTGTAACCTGCCAATCAGACATTTATAAGGTATCATGTATTACTTCTCGACTGTAGGTCTTGAAAGACATTCCAATTATGTTGTAGATGAAATGAATATTCATGATAGGAAAAAAGAGGCAAATTACCAAAAATTTTTACTTCAGCTAGCGGAGGAAGGCCAACAAAAGATACCCTGAGTTACCATGGGAGAACTAAACATGTCATGGCAACATGCTCATCATCAGGCCTAATAATCAAACTCTACAGTGTGAATTAAGAGGTACTTCAGTGATTTCAGTCTCACATCCCATGACAACAATGAGATCACTCAAAGAACAAAATTTTGATACAGATTCTACTTTCTGTTGCAATCTTCCTTCAAATGAGTCATTAACTCCTTCAACAAGCAGCAGATCTGACTGGGCAACTAGAATGTTGGCAAACGATTCTCTCGTAATTGACGGAAAACACGACTAACATTTGAATTCCCCTTAGAAGGTCCAGTCTCATCTCAAAGTTAAACAACTACTAACAATGTCAGGGTACTAATAACTTACTCGTGCACAATTATCTGTTGGGTCAAAGTTTGGAAGGTATTGCAGCAGAAGTGTACACAACCGGTTCACTTCTGAAGATGAGAAGGCGAACTTTGCCACGACTGATGCGGAAGCAGCACACAGTCCTGCAGAAACTGCCATCACAAAGCCGTAGGTCCCCATGTGGAAATCTGCATGCAAAGTTTAAAGATGAAAGTGTACCTAAAGTCAAAACTTCCGACAATATGTATGTGACAAAGCTCAAAACATGAATTCAAATGGTGAAACTCCCATGTTCAGGACATTCCTGGGAAATGTGAAAACATAGTTCGGAGGTTCCAAGAGGCTAGATGCAGGTGCACATCTAATCTTTCCGATGGTGAATCGCCGCCCCCTGGGGGAGGGGTTTAAGGGGCACAGGTGTCCCCCTCAAAATTTTTCTCGTGAAGTTTAGGAGTGTCTACATGCAAAATGGTAGCACTTTTGGGCAAATAAGTTAACACAATTTCTCTAGGTTACCACCAAAAAATATGTTCTGTAGGCCAGCTGATCTTTTTCCTCTTTTCATCTTCGTCTTCACAGGTTTTTCAAAGGGTGTGGCGGGTCAGCAGGTTTGGGTGTTTAAATGCGGGTCAAACCTGCTAAATTCAGGTCACTTGGAAGGTATGTGAAAAATGTTGGAAGTTTATTCACTCAATTGGCAACCTTGGTACCGATGCATACGTCACTGCTCAATCACTGTGCATAAGGCTCTCAAATATTCCATAACAACCAGGAAATGTAACACTTCTCATTTCATTTGTTCTACAGATGGCCCCTTTTTTTTTTAATAAAATGCAACATCAACACACTGACACTTTCACCACTATTTTTGCAAAGAATGTAAACATTCAACGAGTGTGTTTAAGCACCTTCCCTAGTGTCTGCAGCTGTGCAGGCTAATCTGCAGCACAGGAGGTCATATTACAACCACAGCAGGTCAGTTATGCCATCTGGAAACTTCCCTAAGAGGCTATGTTGTACCCGACTGAGATCAATAAATCATATAAGAATGAACAAAGCTTTGGCATTGTCAATCAGTGAGTATGTAGTCTCCAAATTATAGTCAGCAGGTCCTTTAGTTTATCTTGCTCATTTATTCAACCACATGCAGAAGTATGGTAGTCCCTGAATTTTCCCTCTTTTAAAGGTGGGGACTCATTGCCCGAGAGAATTCCAATTCTCTAACCACTTACTCCTAGCCCTTCCTATAGCTTCTCTAGAACTTCCTCCTTTTGCAAACACATATATAATTTTTCAGTGACATATATATGCTGGTGGGCACATAAGGAGCACACATGTAAACACCCTACCCCGGTGCATGCTGTGTAATATGAGCTACTCTGCATCTGCTGAATTTCTTGTCGATCAAAGAGTAGAACCAATTCAGAATTTTGCTTACCCCTGGCCAAAAATGTAGCTTGGGGTGATGAGTGACTGCCTTTAAATGTACGGAGTTTTTGTGCGACTGTAGTGCAGTTCAGTGGGTGGGATCAGCACCTGTGATCAGAACTCTTTTGTTATTATTATTTTTTGGGAGGGGACACCAAAGTTAGTGATTACCACTCTGTTGGAAAGGTATGATGGTTCCCCTCCAATTTTGAAATAATTTGCAAAGTGACTCAGATGCAAATGGGGCAATTGTGACCATAATTTTAACAGCACATGAACAATAAAGTTGCCCATTTATCTATGCCAACATATTGCACTAAGAAAACAGATCCCTATTCCAGAATTTTTGGGGTGGGCAAATCCCCCCCTCCCCCCTCCATGTACAAAACAAAGTAACAGAAATCTAGACATAACTCTTTGGCCATGTAATGTGTTGCTATGTCTACATTAATTAGTAAGATCCCAATGATTCTTCTAGCCTGAGTTTGCAGACCACACTGAAAAGAATTATATTTTATAAATATCATGCACTAAGTGTATGATGATTGAAGAAAGACATTGCTAATTCCATACTGCATCACTGCAATGGGAGAGAGGCAAAAGACATGTTAACTACCTTTAACAACGTAACAAAAAAAATTACATAGTGATCTTGGTCTAGATCTGGATGGTCTTGTAGAATTTGTTATTGATGGAGCATGAAGAGGACATTGCATAAAAATCAGCTCAAAATGCAGTACTCCAGACTGAAGGTTCAAAGGATTTTCTCTTTAACCAAAACATGAAAAAAATAGAATAATTTACCAGAAGATTAAATGATAGTTGTGTGGGGAGCAGGGGGGGGGGGCAAGGTAATGAAGTAGTATTTGCAAGCCCACTCCTTACATGAAAGAAACACAGAAGCTCATCTTGTCAACTGTCAAATCTATTACATTGGCACCACCTGGGAACAGCCTCAAACCAACTCAAACATCAGTTGGACTAAGAACGCCACATGAGCTGTTTTCTTCAAGCACCAATGGGTCTATGGACCTTCTGACATTGCTGTTTCACCATTTAAGCAAATGGACTTCAAATGATTATTTACTATATATTCATTAAGGAAGAATCCTGCAGTGAGTACAATACTAGTCACTACTCCTGGGCTTGGTCTACTAATATTGCGAAGACTTCTAGATTGATGTACCTCCAGCTGTGTATTAGACTTGGGTGACTCCAATATTTTTGGAGTCAAATACTCACAGCCTCAAATAGCCATGACTGAAGCTACTCGCAGCTCCTACTTCATTGCCGTTTCAATGATGTCACAGTTGCCAACCACACATGTTATGCTTTGAACAAAAATTGTTGTATCTATATGTAGGGCCCAAAACAGTGGATTAGAGTTGGTTTCAGTCCTTGCTAGTGACCAAAGCTGCCAAACACAGGTAAGGCCTTGTTGTAACACAATCATCACGACTGACGGCCAGGAGTTGTGACTCTTAAGTAGAGTTGAGTACAATTCAAAAACCTACTGTAAACAGACACATCTTGCTGTTTCATTACCCAGAGCCTACAGTTTGCTTCTTTGCCGTAAGGTGGCCATTTCCTGATGACAGAAAGGGAGGACATTTATCATCTACATATGCAAAGTGTCACCTGGCGTTGGCACGTGACATACAAGAAGACTATTGGTTTCACAATCTTCCCAAATATGTCCTAAAATGGCAGTTCCCCTGTGTTCTAAGCTGTGCATGTTTGTGAAATTGGTATGTCGTATCTGAAAATGAGAGCCATCTCTGAAAATTTGTGCTCTCATGAGCAAATTGAGGTTCTTCACTGATCACTGCTCTGTGCTTCTCTCTCTTTTAAAGGCTGTGTGACATGAAAATGAAATTTTGGAATATTAGCTGTATTAACCAAAAGAAATGTAGGAAACAGAAACAAATTCCATCAAAATGTATCAAATATTGACAATTTCACAAGCAAATTCCTATTAAAGGCTACCTGCATCATGAATAAACATTGGCTAAGTATGCAAAGTCAGCAAATCCTCTCATGATATCATACATGATAAGGTTTTATGGAAGGAACAAACCCTAACCATGAGGGTTTGTCTACATATCACCTCATGTTCTATCAAGTTTTCTTGAGACATGATTTTAGCACATTATGGAAATTTTATGTGGACTATGTAGCAAAGTTATGATGTCAAGAGGTATATCTATCTTACGTTATCCTTTTTTTACTTAACTTTCATTTCAAGGACAACTGAGAATGTTATATGCCCAAAAGGTTTTGTTTTGAAACTTTCTGCTTTGCAAATATTGATATCATTTACCAAAACAATATGAAACTCAGTAATTACGAAATTACGAGATAGGCATAGGTATAATAAAGAAACATCCATCTCAGAAATGGTACCGTAATAGACAGAAAGAAAATTCCAACAGATTTTCATTTAGGGTGTCACTTTGCAACTTTTGAATAAATCATCTCTTTTATTGATGCATGACCTTAAGGCCATGTTGCACCCATGTTGATAACCCACTTTCTGTGCATGGGCAGATAGAACCAGTGTGTCAACTTGAAACACAGTGACGTCACGTGAGGAAATTCTCCTGGGAAGAGTTAGGCTGCATAGAATTTTCAGGATCGGCCTTGTGACGTGTGAACCCAAAAGGAGTCCAGGGTGCTCGAAGACCAGATGGTACAGCCATAGGCAGAAGCCATATGAGTGACCACCTTATTTGGTGACTGTCTGCTTCAAACTCCAAGGCTAGGTGATTACAATGTGTCAATGCAGTCAATTTATGGGCTTAGGCTATGCCCTTAAGAGAGCAGACATGGCTCCACAGTGTGCTCAGTTTTGTGTTGTGAAGGAAAGATCACCACATATCTTGCCATTTTCATTTCTTGGGTGGGTTAGGCTAGGTCCCTAGGGGTGGATATGTTACAACCTCAAAATTGGAAACCTTGCTAAATGAACGAGAAGCTTTTTGCTTGCCTGGGCAATAATGCTGAAACCTTTGCACAGAGAATAAATCCCCTGCCACAGCACTTTCCAATCTGGTACAACATCAGTGTCTAGACAGGTCTATAGGCCTAACTGACAGTTAAAGAATTTTGAAATTTGATCTATTTTTTACACAACATCTTTTTCACATTCTTTAAATTTGGCAAGTCGGAGATTAGATGGGCCTAATGATGCCTAGCCCGTACAACAGACATGTATAATGCATAGAATACCTACCTCTACACTAATAAGTAATATAGACCTACCAACTAGGGGAGTATGGGTATGAAGGATAAAAAAAATGTAAATGCCACTTGAACACCTCCTGGGAATGTTAAATGATGTCCTAATCTACGTCAACAGAGGTAGGACTGGCGCAACTTTAGAATCCGTACCATATGAACGTGCTCGCTAGCTTCGATTCGATTGTTCGATTCGGTCCACTGCTATCCTTGACTAGTGAATGATGAATGGATTGCGTAGGTAAACAGGGCTTGGGGATCGGGTCAGGGGATCGGGTTAGGCGTCATGATTCAGGGTTAGGGAATAGGGTTAGGGGATAGGGTTAGTGGATAGGGTTAGGGGATAGGGTTAAGGGGATTGATACTTATTTATAGTATATGAATATATATATACTGTTATATGACTACGCTGGATTACGCGTTTGTGAATTGTATGCATTTTCGAACACTCAACCACCACAACCGCTCTCGCAGCGTAGTGGGTTAAGCGTAAGACTTTTGATGCATCAGTTATCATGATATTCTAGGTTCGAATCCTCCTCTAACCTATACTTCTCTTTCAGCAATAATCTATCACTTCTTCCACAGGTGTCAATACATGGTGATCATTGCACAAAAAATCAGTGATTTCGGACGTCTAAAAAAGATTAAAAAAAAACTAAGTTAAAAAAAGGTAAATAACACATAGTCGCTATGCAAACTCTTTTAGTTATCTGATTCCTTGTCCGATTGGTACGGATTCTAAATTAGTACCTTAGGACTAATACTATGTAATAGAATTGATGTAATTTAAAAAGCTTGGGTAGTAGGTTTAAGGCTGACCATGGTAAAAGGCTGGGTCTACTCTACATCGTTATCTGGTTATTTACACTTACAGTAAACGCTAACTTAGCCCAGACAATACAATAACGTTACGCTATAGCCGAAGTCAGTGAGTTAGGCTAATCTTGGACTTGCAAATTGAAACAAGTTAATTAAGTATTCTTATAGGCTAAGCCTACATTCGAAACCGAAAGCTGCACTATCCAATGAAAAAGAATACGTTTGGTCAAGTTAAAGCATAGTTCATTCATTACTTTAATTGGGTGTTGATGACAGGAGGAGTCTTCTTATGTCATGTGGTTGTCTCACACAACGTTTGTTGTATGCGATATAATTTTCGTAAAATGGGTGGTAATGTATTTGGAAGAATTGAGTATCCATTGCAGGTGTCACGTATATAGTACACATCCTAATCATCTCCCTCACAACATCATTCAAATTTGACAAACACTTGAGCGTTTAACATTAGGACCCAGGCGCAACAGACATTGATCAGTCCTGACCAATCATTTTCTATTAGACCTGCCAAAGGTAGCCAGTTATCTGTTTGTCCATAACAACTCTTCGATATGTGACCGCAACGACTGGTCGATGTTGTGAGGTGCCTGCATTGAATGTTGATGTAAATCTGACCTCGTCGAAGTTCCACAACCAATCATAATTGACCTAAATCATGAGTGGGTACAGATAGAAGCTTAAAAGTTTATTTATCCACACGATTGTAGGGGACAGAAGATCACATCTTCATCAATTAGACAGAACAGAAAGTTTGGTAATTAAATGATCGTAATTTGCCAATTACCTTTTGCTTGTGTTTACTGGCTTAAAATGTACTATTTGGTCTTTTAAGTATTACCTTGTTGCACACAGCATAACAGAGCATTTTACAATTTGAATATGAGTGCTACATATGCAGCAATGACAATGAATACTGCATATGCGGACAATGACACACATAAGATGATTACATTACTCCAAAATTCTTCCTGGCCTGCCCACTCGATAGACATCAGACACTGCCGAAAAATGAGAGTGATTGCTTTAGCCATCACTTTCCACCACTGACAGTTGCCGCCCCCGAGAATATCACTTTCCTTCACTTCCACTCATACAGTTTCCGTCACCATTATCTCAAGGGCGTTAACTATATCATCATGGTGGAAATGAAATATATTTTCTGCTCGTTACAGAATTTTTTTTCTTCAGATGTAATAAATGAAATCATGAATTGGTTCTACTTAAATACATCGGTGGGATCAGTGACTCACACAAGGTTTTTATAGCATTGTAAATTTCAACGCTTTTTAAACACTTGATGAACTTTATCTC
This sequence comes from Stichopus chloronotus, assembly GCA_021234535.1. Lineage (NCBI taxonomy): Eukaryota > Metazoa > Echinodermata > Holothuroidea > Aspidochirotida > Stichopodidae > Stichopus > Stichopus chloronotus. The sequence continues at coordinate 29,435,879 of CM037832.1, read as the reverse complement.
TTCAAAAGCGTTTACTTAAAATGTTATTATATGTGGGTTCTTTTTAACTAACACAGTTCCCATTCCCCCAGTACCCCAGTAGGGTCCAACAGCAATTCTTTCCCCAACTATTCATACTGCATCTAGCCAATAAATTCATTCATTTCCACTTTCCTGTTAACACCAACTTTCCCGTTCCTCAGTTAAACCCATTCAAATTGTTACAAGTTTTATTCATCCTTTATTCGCTCTATCTTCAGTGTTGATAAGTCCAGTCAGCCATTAAATAATTTCTGTCGGAGTCCCATTACCTCAAAGAAAAATCAAATAGGTTATATGGCACAACTTTACAGCTTTCAACTTGACTCCAAATTATCTTCATTGTTTTGATGTTCACTTGGAAATGTTGCAAGTTACGCCACAGTCACTTTCGACAGTTCCGCCCCTGGTATTTTGGTGCAGACAAAAAAATTTTCAGCATTTTTTTTTTTGGGGGGGGACGGTAACAATCGGTGGCGGAACGGGATTCACTTGGTTAAGCATGGAGAATCTGAAAATGCGGTATGGAAAACAGATTCATCATGGGAAAGCCATGCAAGCCCACCCCCCCCCAAAAAAAAGAGAAAAAACTGAAAATTTGGGGGGTTTTGTAGGGAAAATATGATTTTACCGATAAGTAGCATACCATAGCAAAATTTCAATCTTTTCTTCGGAAACTTGTGGCCGGGGACCCTATATGGGGGATGACTTGAAAATTGTGGAACACTAAGCGATCAAAGCGCCATCATCTGCATGACCGTGGAGCATGCCAGAAAATTTTGGGGAAAAATATCTCCGGAAATCACCGCTCTCGCTTTCCAAGACTCATCAAGACCGTAGTGGCCTTCAAAAAGACATAATTTATTCATTATTCATTGCATTAAGATCAATATAACTTGGGATAAGGTCAAGAGAGACGAAACAGATCAGAACGAAGGGTAATCTATCATGTAATATTGAGTTTGTTTTTTTTTATTGACTTCTTAAAGAGTTGCCCAAATGTGTAATAATTGGGTTGCTTTGGATTAAAAACAAAATAATTTTTCTTGGATAATTTATAGGCTATAAATGATATCTTTAAAATGTGATCAAATCCATGTCCATATTAAGTTATATTATATGGAAGCAAAAATCTAAGCCCTTACAAAAAAATCTTTTTATGGATGGCTATGACAACCAAGAAAAGTTAAAACCAAGAGTTTTTTACCAGTTTATGAGAGCTCTTTATCATCCTAGACACTTGCCCGGACATCATTTTCATGTACACTCTGCATGTAGGTTGGTTATGTAGATAAATTGTAATAAATAACAACTGTTCAGATATTCAGACTCGTTCTTCTCATAGTAATACTGTACTTCAAACTAGATTATCTGATTTTGTTTCCATTATCATTATTACTGACAAATTTTTCATCAGTATGGTAATTCTGTACATTATACATAACGTCTACACCAGTTAACCTACACCCACCATGAGAGGGCTCCCTTCCCCATTGGTAGAAAGTCTAAAATATGACTTCACTTCCGCCACATCATCTCCCTGGGTAAACAGTAACATGAAGAACTATTTGTAACACTTTGGTTTCGTTGGTCCCCACCAACATACTTTTTACCCCCAAAGTCCCCCAAACCCCGACCCCAGTGGAGAACACTGCGTAGTTAACAAACATGAACCGAGTATATTGTTTGAATTATGATGATGTATCTAATGAGTTAGTTGAAATAATAAAATACTGTTTATATTTACGTGGTTCTCATTTGCCAAGTGTCCATTTTGGGGAACCCACGCAGCAGGAGGCGGCATCGAAACTATGAATAGTGGAGCTCGTTGACTTCACTCCCCCCCCCCCCCTCCATCACGATCCTGCTCTGTATAAACAAGAAATCCTTTCAGCCGCTTATCATCGTTCTATAATCTGAACTCATTTATCATCATTGTATTCATATGATATGCGATTAAGAGTTACTGGATACTCTCCCTCTATCGCTGTGATTATCTTTTTGCAATATTATTGAGGGAGAGAGTTGGTGGTGACTGTCTTTCTCGCAGAAAACGGAAGCGCAATTGCGGCGCAGCTTTCATGGCTGAGGTACACATTTCTCTCTGGTGGTTCTCAACAAAAAACATGGGGAGTGTTAAACTTTTGCGTATTTGTACTGAAAATAACTTATTCTTGGCCCTTTGCTCCTCTTGCTCCCCTATTTCCTTTCCTCGCCCTTCCTTACCTTCAGATCGAAAATTCGGTTCCTGCTTTAGAGTTGCTACCAAATAAACAAACATCTTGATACTAACAGAGAGACAGTAAAGGATTGCTGAAGGTGAACTTCGACCTTTTCTATTGAATGCTGATTTTGTCCAACGTGTTCTCCACGTTGGCGATGTCGCAATCACCTAGTCTATTTTTAGAAGGGCTTTCCCGTTGTACAGCCAATCAATGATCGCCGTGGTGATGTCATTTTCTTATCAAAGACTAGGCGTAAACCGTCTGAATTCAGATTCATGCAAAGTAAAATAACACCAATGTTCCTCAAAATTTGTCTTTTGATCACCAAATTTGGTTCCAATAGCTTTTAAGTACCTTCATTTAATGATATATTGCAAACCTGCTATACTTTTGAGTACAAGAAAAGAATTAGTGGCAACAATTCTGCGTAATCACAATATTCTTCCGCTAGTTATTCAGCTCACGTGACAGTGCAGTGCATATTTCTAGCATGTTCCAGCATGCAACGCGTGAGTGCTTTACGAGACTGCAGTACATATATACTATAGCGTTACGCGTTGCATATACTGTCAGTATAACTTCGTCATTAAACACGGTTCGACACATCTTCGACCGAAGTGAAGGTATAAAGTCTGTTGCGAAATCTTCAGAAATACATTTCATATTCGTCGGCTACCCTAGAAAGACCGTCACTTACCTCGAACCAATTCTGATCACTTTCAGACAAGACAAAACTCTATATTATTCGGTGTTATCTGAAGAGAAAAATACAGTTTGACTTTTCTTCACCTGATAGTAACTTTGTTGAGAAGCAACGTTACACCATGTGTTTCAGAAGATACGATGGATGCCAGTGATAGTTTCTACGAGTTTGACACTGTAGCGAAATCAACATTTTCCGACAGCAACCTAGACGCAGTGCAACCGAACTTCTTGCAGCCAAATAACAGGGAAAGTTCTCTCAGGTTTGGTGATTTGGAACTGTACAACGAAGAGTCGATTGATTTGGAACGATACTTACACCTTGGAAATACGCCGCCAAACGGCAACGGTGACGAATTACTGAAGCAGTTCGGTGCGTATTCAAGTTCTCCCCCGGTAACAGTTAGCATTAAGCCAGTGGCAAATAACACTTCCTCGATCAGTCAAGGACTAGCTAGTGTATCACTTGCTGCCACTAACTCCCATTCTCAAGTACCAAGTGTTGTCCAAGCGGCATTGTCATCTACTGCAACGACGACACAGCTTGGCTTTCAAATAAAGCAAGAAGTAGTAGAGGAACATAGTGTGCCAGAGCTGTACCAAGATTCAGAAATGCCTCCAGGTGAAGAACAAACATACCAGATTGCTCAGGGGGAGCAGGGTAACCTTGGTGGTCAACAGGTTTATCTCACCCTCGCCCAAGGCCATAGTGATGAGGTAACAGTTACTACAAGTACAGCAACCGAACCATTCAACCAGGCTTACACCATGCATACAGAGCCAAGCGTCCAGCCAGAAGTTGGTGGATCGGCGGGAAAGAAGAGGCAGAGGCCAGCAATTAACAAGGACAGTGATGAGTACAAGACGAAGAGACTTCGCAACAACATAGCTGTCAGGAAGAGCAGGGAGAAGAGTAAGGCCAGAAACAAGGATCTCCAAAGTAAGGTTCAAACACTCCAAACAGAGAACGACAAACTAAACAAGAAGGTCGAGCTTCTTACCAAAGAGTTGACAGTGCTCCGAAGCCTTTTCACGACAGTGAAACCAAACAGTGCTAGTCAGTAGACAGTGAAATGTGATTCATTGTGATTAGTTTGAAAGGTGAATTCAGTGCCAGTGGTCTCTGTCATCGTCAACTCCTGCACTGGCTGCAGTAATGATGAAAACTACCTGTACCATCCAGGGCAGGACACCAGGAAGGGGCTCGATCTTGATGTACAAGAATGTTTCTTCGTGCGGATAAATGCACCATCAAGAAGTGGCTCGTACTGGAGAGAGGTCCAGCCAGTGGACGCATGCCATTATTTGGTAACTGTGCATCTAGAATTTCCGTTTCCACCGAGAGAGACTCAGTGTACGGAAGTGCAAAGTGTTGATGAGTTATGGCACTTAGAATCTTGCTATATGTTGGAAGTTTGACCACCTGAATGTTAGTGTACATGTTAATTCTTTCGCAGAGATATATTTCATTCACACCCATGTGTAATGGAGAAGAGTTGCAAAATGCCTGTACATACCACAACCAACTCTGCTTTCACTCAATAACTAGAAAAATCCATTAGAAGATGTATTGTAATCTGTCAACTTTTCAGGACAAAAATGTCAAGGTGATCAGTTCTGTACAGCAAATTTCAGTGTATGAAATGTAGCATTAGCAGAACTCCAGACATCTATGTAGTTATTTTAGTCATTTCGTAGAAATTTTGACTCAAATTCTTATGTATAATAATAAAATGTTTTGTTTGTTGTAGGTACTGTATGTTGAATCAACCGTACAATGATATACGATTTAACCTGCTTCAAGAGTATGATACAGTGTGTTCATTCAAAGCTATTTATTTAGTTATACCATAGGCGGACTTCCATGCTGTAACTTTCAGCAGGTTGTAGTATGTTCAATGTGTCATCACTGTTACAGAGTTTTGTAAGATGCGATTATCTGCGGCCTGTAAGACGTGAAGTTGGTGTCACAGTAATTAATCTTTGTATCCTTCAAGTCATTGACAAAACGTTTTCAGGGAAATATCTTTTATGGCATTCTTCAGTCACATGATTTGCTTTTAGAGATTTTTTTAGTATTTATTTCTATCTCAACTTGATATATGGTGTATTTTTCATGTGCAGAGTTGAAAAGTGTGCCACGCTTGTGTATGTTTGAACAAAAATATTCAATCCACAATAATGCCTTCATTAACAGTTTTTTTTTTAATTTATTACATGACAATAATGCCTGAACGAATGCTTTGTTAAATGTTGATATAGGGGGAAAAGCTTGTACTTGGATTTTGACTATCAGATATACTGTAAATGCAAGCATCTAAGTATGTTACTTGTAAGTATTGGAATGATTTTGTATGTTTAGAATCAGCAGTCTTAACAAGGGGGAAAGGGAAACGTTTCTATTCAGGTTGTCATGTGTTGATGGAAGTCTTCTATGCGTGTTACATGCACATACTGAAGTAATTCTGTACAGTGTTTGTGAGTGTTTAAAAGCTGTTGTCCTTCAGAATCAGGAAGGGTGAGCATGGTTTTTATTTGGGATTTTTTACAACAAATGAAATAGAATGTTTGGTACATACTGTATGCCCAACCAGTTGTGTTTGTTAAGAATCTGTAAGTCTTAAAGAAGGGGAAAGGAAAGAAGGAAAAATTTTCCATTCGGATTTTGACCATCAAATGTAGATGCAATCTTGAGAATTTAACATATATGTATGCATTGAGAGATGTTATGATGTTAAGGAATATCGTGTCTACAGCTTCTTGTTGAAGAACCAACAAACAATACTCAGTCTGTGTTGGTGATATGTTTTGTTTGCAAGAAAGACTTCACAGGGAACTCACGTATTTCAGATCTTGAGTTTGCATGTATGTATTTACATATTTGCATGTGCACAATGATATGGTATTGAGTATTTATCATCATGATGTTAAGGTTAAGAACTAAATATAAGTAAGTAAAGATATTAAACCTCTTTGTGCTTTCTCTGTCTGTATTGTTACACTCACTTCATCAAAACTACCTGTTGTCAGCCTGCACAAAAGTAGTTTACACAGCCGTGAGCACCCCTCCCCCTACACACACACACATAAAAAGCAGCAGTGGCCGAATATGTCAGTTGCCTTCACTGCTGCCTAGGTGATCTTTCATCCTGTAGCCAGGGATGTAAGTTTTCCGTATTAATACGGAATTCCGTATTGTTATAAAAATTGGCCGATACCTCCGTATTTCCCCTGTATTCCAACCGTTTTTTGCCAACTGGAAGTACGGAAACTTATCTGAAAACATTGGAGGAAGTTTTGTTGAAGTTCAAACGGAAAAACACGTAAAAATAACACGGCAAACTACACGGTGTTTCTGTATCTTATTGCGTCATGTTAATTGAATATCGGTACTCCTGACAGCAAAAATTTTCAAAAGGGGGAGGGGGCTCCCCTCCCCTTAACCCCACCCCCAGGATGGCGTTCATCTGTAGAATTCATTTTCAGTACTTTTTTTTACCCTGCACTCACATCCCTGCTATAACGATTCTTTGTGGGGCTATAAGGGAATGAGAGGATGCTTTTATTTTACAGTGCAACTTCAACCAAATCCATTGACTCTAGTATCACAAAAAACACCTGACGATCGCGTCCAGCGTGAAAGTGGCCTGGGAAAAATAACCCGCTGTTGGACTTGAGGCGAAGAAACACACATGCAATACCCAGTCTCATCAGAGTCAACTACCTGGTCTTATCGTTGTGAAAACTGTGTCAAACTACACCAATAAATACAATACAGCACCGCAATCACAACAACTTAGAATGATAAATGTACCTTCTCGAAAAACATTCTATGCCTGCAGTTGTACTGAAAAATCCCATCTATTGTTATACCCTGGGCCCGTGGCGGACGAATTTTTCATACAGCTTGTGGCCGTCACAGAGCGGTGGCAATCACTGACGAGCTACCCAGGCTAATCACCTGAATTTTCTGTCCGATAAAACATGTCATTGTCAGTTAATGATCTAGGGAGGACAAACGTAACATCACAGTAGCATTGTCAAATGAAGGTCGCTGATGTTGATTCCAAATTATTCATCGGATTTCAAACAATCGTAGAGCCTTGTCTAAAGAGTAAAACGAGGAAAAAGCAGCAGGTTGCCAAAATGTTTTTCGTTTATTGAATTCTTTTCTTGTACCTGCAGGCAGATACAATTTTTCTGTGTAACAGGGATTTCAGTATGACGTGATGTCCGCGAATACTCATATGGGAAGTCCCCTTTTTATAGACTGCCTGACGTAAGAACGGTGGGTATTATCAGTTGGTATAGGCGTTGTATTAAGAATGTTTTTCTGTCAAAACAAGGATTGCGACACACGCATGTGATATTGTGCAATTCATTTTCATCAGGAACTTGGTGCATGCCAGCTGAGAGTCACGGTGTAGGCCTACAGTATTTTCATTTATTTGTTTACATAAAGCTATGCATTATGGACATAATTAAGTCAACATCGTAAGGATTTGTAACTTTATTGAATGTGCCATATGCTCTTACGGTTCTTCTTTTTTCATTTCAGTTATAAACAAGCAATGTAGCATCATTTCAAGCTTCATGGCCTACAGTCGGCAAGGATCGAGCTATTAAACATAAAACTCGTCATGCTTCTAAAATTGTCGCGAGGCATGTTTAGAAGAGAAGACTTTATCTCTTCTGTCTGGTACGTTCTTAAGAAAGCAAACAGAATACGATGGCTTTCCACGCTACGTGCATGAACATTAAGGATGCAGGCCTACTTGGAGAAATGCAGACATAATTTTGCCCTAGTCTATAGGAATCGATCTGCCGGGAAATTCTTCACGATTCGTCGGATCTTTCTCTAAATTTGGAGTCGGTGTGATAACGACTCTGTCTGAGCATTTACAGAACCAGCTTGCACTGCTAGGTGTTTACATTTGGTTCTCCCAGGGTTACCGCATCATCATGTAGCCCGTAAGCCTACACTGCGTCATATATAAGGAAAACCGTTAATTCGGTCGCCATGGCAAGCCACCTGATATATCCTTTAATCTTACAGCAATATCAGTGGTGTAAACTACTCAAACGGAATTTATTAAGCAATAAGTTTTCCCTTCATCAATAAACTAAGGCGGATCACACTCTGACTGCGGAATTCGAGCAGCAAAATTAAACGCCATATCCTGTAAAGTTTTGTGTCCCTCATATTTCATTTTCTTTTTTTTTATAAATATATCCTGTTTCTAGAGACAAACAATTCCTGCGAGTCTAAATCACATTCGTCAGGACGACATAAACCGAAACAATCAACTGAATGGATCTTGTTGGTGTGGCACTAGATTTCCAGACCTCCCTCTGGAAACCAACCCCCCCCCCCACCCACCTTCCAGTTCTTCCACGCCACGCGGGGAAGAAGCACTGTTGTGCTTCACAAGTTTAAGCATTGATATAGGTTACAGCAAACTTTCGAAGTAGTGTGCACGTAACACATTTCTATTACATCTGTCATAAACTGAACAATATCGAAAATTAGAACGAATCACAACAACAATAAAAAAAATAGAAAAACAGGAATACAGAAACGATCTGCCTCAGCTTATTTCGTTATCATTCTTGATTCGAGCAGTTCAATAGTCCTGTTCTTAATTATGAAACATTTTCACTTTTTAGACAGTTGTTGACTAAACGGTTGTCCGACTACTTTTCCCTCCCCACCCTGAATTCTGTGTCATGCTTGGTTAGTCAGAGAGGTCCACCCCCTCACAAAAACAACTCCATTTTCACAACAACCCGAAAAGTAAAACCAACCAGAACAGAGACCTGTCAAAAGAAAAAAAAATAGTAATAAAAATATAAACAAAGGTCATACAGGGAAAAAAGAAAACTGTGACCAGCTACTTTTCATCCTCGACAAACTTTCGAATTGCCTTAAATTATCTAATTCAGTCTCGTTAACCTGTTTGATATTACATTAAAATGTGAAAGGTAATATTCTGCATTTCATTGACGGACCATAGTTTACTGATTGTATCAGAGTATTGGAATGATACCGAAACCTCGCCAATTACTATATCACATCAATATATCACATCAATATATCAATATATCACATCAATATATCAATATATCAATATATCACATCAATATATCAATATATCACATCAATATATATATATATGCTTCAAAAAGACAGTCACAGCTCATGCACTCTCGCCATTACCAAAGACAGACCATGTACGTAATATACCACGTAATATACCAAAGAAATACACAATAATTCACACCTCCAAAGAATGAAAGTAACTAATGACTATAGGCCCCGTTCCTTGTGTTCACTTTGTATTAGGCTCTGCTCTTCACGTCATGACGCCTGTCGGGAACGCAAGCGCCCTGATTCGTTTTGTTTGAAACACATGTACTGATAATGTAAGTATTTGCAAGATCCGTCGTAAAATTTCGAAGAAAAAATCGACGTATAGTTTCTTGTATCCACTCCTTCCAATATTCTGCCACAGCAGAGAATACGTGCACTTCTTTAAAAAAAATGTATCTGCCATATTGAAGATTAAGTTGCCCTTAAAATGCTGTAATAACCTTTGAATAGCCTGTCTCTATTGCTGCTTGTGCTTGTGCTGGAGAGAAGTATGCTGATTTGTTCTCTGACTTATTTATCCCATGTCCAATTAGACTTCCAAATGACATACCTTTAACCAAGAATCAGTCCCGGTTGTAAAGTATCTCCAGATGGCACGCGTCCCCCCTAAACTTTTTCTAGATTTTTTTTCTTTAAAAAAAAGTATTAAAATTTTGTAATATGGTGGACTTTGGTGGTGTTTAGATTTTTTGTGTTTGTGTCTTTTGTTTTTTTTTTCTCTCTCTTTGTTTTTTTTTGGGGGGGGAGTGTTCTTGTCTTTAAGCTCATGAGGGTTTCTTAAGAGCACTAATTCCTTCCACTCTTTCACTTGCATTCACTCTTTTGCAATATTTTTGTGGAAAACCAATTAATAAAATGCCATGAAATATGTGCAGGTAGGGAACCCAAACGCTTTTTCTAGGGACATTTTTAGGAGAGGGGCTAATTCAAGTTTTACCTTGTATATGAGGAGGCGCCAACATCAGGTAGCGAGGAAAGTAACAAAAGCTTATTGGCCAAAATGAGATTAATGAGTTAATTAGGAGAGACCCCCCTCCCTTGCCTCCCACTCCACGGTCATCCTTTCACGTTATGTAGTAGGCCCATTAGCAACAGCAAACATGTGATACTTTGAGGCGAGAATGCATGCATGGAACCCTGCAGTGGATCAAAAGCATACAAAATTCTGTGATGGATAGGAAGGTGAGGGGGGGGGGGGTAGTAACAGTACGATTTCTCTAAATAGCATCTTCCATATTTGTCCGACAAATGCTGTAGCCTGGAACCAGTTTGTCGACAAAAATCACCTTTGAATCGCTAGAGCGAGGCAAGTTTAAAGCCCCCTTGGATGACCCCGATGACCGTCCTTTTTAGTTCATTACTTCCTTATTAGTTTCTTCTCGGTAATCAAGTTCAGTGGTAGAGAAAAACAAACACACAAAACGTGCACATGCAAGAAATAACCTAAACAACTCCAAACACACACACGCACTGCTCTATGTGTGTTGTCTTTCTGTTCACCTTCCATTCATTGAGCCCGTACAATCTCACCTTCAACGTTTCCCGTGTGTGTATAATTACTATTGTCCACCCGACTGAGGAGTATCACTTTGTTCAAGGGTCGTTCTTCGACTCATTAGCCATTAAATATATTTATAGCTTCCCACTTTATGGCATCCCCAATTTAACCTTCGAAACAGCAACACTTGAAGGAAAAACGAAAGTGAAAAATGCAAGACAAGTTATAGCGAACGTTTGCGCGTGACGTCAAAAAAAAAAAAAAGAGCTGTCAAAGCGAAATCGCAGCACACAGCTCGGCATTTCGCCTCCCACGACCTTACCGTCCAGGAAAATATTTACTAATTCGTTTTATTTGTTACTCCCTTCCCCTCCCCCCCCCCCTCAACTTCCCCTTCTCCATCTGTTCTACACACAGTTTCTGCGTTAGCAGTCTTATTTTATCACAGACTGACGTCTCTGTTGACTCTCATTATAAACCAAGACTATGAATTGTAATTCACCAATCTACGGTCTCTTGTCAGTTTTCTGAAAAGATGGAGAGATTTTTCTTAACATCTGTTTCTCGATTTGGTATAGTGTGAGACACAATTGTAAAGGGAATTGAGGGCGCCGTGTTTTAGTCTTGGGCGCCATTTTAAAGTCTTATTTGATTTTGAATAAAATATAAATTTCACTCTTAGCATATACTGTTGGTGTTGTTGGTAATGAATGACTTAATGAATGTGGGAGTTACGTGCATGGAAGGATGAATGGATGGATGGGTGTGTAGGGGTGAATGAACTTATCAATTAATGCTTGTATGAATGTAAGTATGGAAAAGGAATGAATTGATGAACGAATGAATATATGTATATGGATGGATGGATGAATGAAGAAATTAATGGGTGAATGAATAAGGAAATGAAATCATGGATGGATGGATTTATTGATATATGTGCAAATGAATAAATGGATGGGGGGGGGGGTAAATGAATTTTTCAATGAATGTCTGTATGAAAAAATGAATTGAAATGAATAAATGAATGAATCAATCGATCAATAAATGAGTGAGTGACTGAGTGAGTGAGTCATGAATTAATGGACGTATACGAATATTTGAGGGAATGAGCGGATGGATGGATAGGTGGATGGATGGATGGATGGATGAGAGGAGAGGGGTGCTAATGAACATGAAAATGAATGTCTGTATGAATAAATGAAAAATGTGTGGATGGATGAGTGAATAAATGAATGAATGAATAAATTGATGGAATGAATCAATCCCTGCATGCATGTGAAAAAAATAGTATTATCCTTCACAATGTCTCCCCTGGGAATAAAAAGAGCCAAAGCATTTAATCTACTTGTTTGCAATAGTTACACTATCCCCTTGAACGACCAGTGTGCTAACCGTCATATCGACGGCGTTTATATAAAATGACCTTTGACGCAACCCACGGTCCCGGAATTAGTGCACACATCTAATTATACCTGTAATTATGTATATCAATCACGTCCCTTACAAATGAGACCCACGTTGCCATTTACATAATATGCTAAAATTAGATAAAAAATTACAGGTAACGGCATATACGATGCAGAGGATTAGCAACTATTGCCACGCAATGAACATTCAACTCAACTATATGAGAGACCCATAATCGTGTAACGATGAGGAAAAAATAATGGTACGAGAGCATGGAGGTAGAAAGGACAAGAAAACGAAACTGTTTTATAAGAACAGATTATCTTGTGCCTTTGTTTTGCAAAAGGTCACTCGAAATGAAAATCTCGCTTAGTCACGAGTTCAAATATGCAAGCTCGTGGTTCTTAGAGAATGCTTGTGATCATCGTTCGCAGTTGCGATGCATAACAACAAGGCTAAGCTGACGTGCATAAATTTATTATTTATTATTTAAAGTGTTTTTTTCTTTTCATTCGCACTCATCTAGGGACCTAGATTAACAAACATGTCAAAGTGTTATTCACCTTTCAGGATTTGATCGCTACGATTGATAGTTGGGATGATACAACTTTAAAATTGAAAAAAAAAAATGCACATTAGGACCTCCTGGGCATCACCAGATTTTTCAGTTCTGAGGATGGGGAAGCTAGTCGATGTCGAGGGGAACACTGCTAGCCAGTATTGGCGTCAACGAGCTCGAATCTCACTGGTTCACCGAAAGGGACGCTACTTGCGGGGAGGGGGGGGGGGGACGTGCTGAAATCTCCAGCCAAATGACGACATCACTACGGACAAAATCATTTGGTGTAGTTGGGATCAAATTCGTTGCCAATACTGTTTTACAAACTTGTATGCCAATGTTCACCTGTACCCCCCCCAACATACACCAGTGACATGCGCAGGTTTCGATTGTCGGGGAGATTTTGTATCCATTCTACCCGTCTGACATGGGAAAGGGGTCAAAAGGTGAGGTACGTGGCCAACTCAATTTGGAAATTTGGAAAAAGTTTCAAACAATAGTGCAAGAGGGAGATGCAATATGGTGCACTATATATACTGTAACCTGTTTTTGACTGGGTGGAATGGAACGATATATTTCATTTTCAAAATTTTTCAATTTTCAAAATACAGTTCACCCCAGATTACGCGAATTCCCCTTATTACTGGTCGTTTCACCCTACTCACCTCACCCCGTTTGGCTTGAAACTGCCATCCCCAAATTACAGTCTTATCTTATCAGAGTGAAACCTTTTTTTTTTTTTTTTGCGAAATGATACGAGCAGAAAAACGACATTTTACCTAAGAAAATAAATTTCACAATTGTGCACTATTTTTACACCAAGTCACACCTGGGGGCATTCAGTCATAGAAAAATTTTCCAAAATCAAGGGATCACCTCCCCTTAGACCTCAGTCCTCCTTATCACTACACCACTAGTTTTGACCCTATACCAAAGAAATAAGTTGGATCCGCCAGCGTACCAACCTTACACTGTCCTCACAGCAGGATATGCTGTTATCCCTGCTTTTCCAAAAGTTCACTAACGCACTGGCTACGCTTTTTTAATTACAGATGAAAAAAGCTATAAAAACCATCTTGCATATGTGGTCTATTTTGCCGAAAATAAATAAAAACTCGCCAAATTTCCAAATCATAATTAATTTCACTAGATCCTGGCCCTGCATGTGGTAAATGTACGGATCTTCCGTGCCAATAAACCACAACGAAAGGTGCCGAAAAAAAAAATAAAAAGTAAAACAATCTAATTAATACTTTAGTTGATGAAATTCCTCTTGAAAGAAACGTGAGAGAAGTTTTTTTTTTCCATGTTGGTATCAAATTAGAAAGTGAGAGATGGGAAATGAACGATGAAGGTTGCCTTTTTTTTTCTTAATCAAACACCTGCACACGCTCCTTAAATTGCCCCAATGACAAACATTTTAATCTCACTGGAAAGCATAGGTATGACCAGTTTTGTGATTCTATCAAATTTTGAGGCAGAAACGGACAGCTTTTTTTATATTCATGTATCTATAATTGTCTAGGTTTGACTGCGTCTGTTTCCCACTGTCGCCTTTTGAAACATACACTGTACACGAATGTGAAAGAAAGGATTATATTAACCTTTTCTATCTCGTATTCACTTGTTAATGCAGAAATATGTAATTTGCACTGGTCAATATTCTGTGCCGGTATAATTTTGTATATAGGACCATCAATCTATACATGCACGATATAGGCTTAATCACATACTGTAGTACATTTTTCCTACCGTATCTGTACTGTATAGTTATACGTTACATGATATGTCCTATCATCTAGTTTTTTTTTTTTTTTTTTCATTGCGAAAATGAAAACAAAGGTATCGAAAATGACTTCTGCAGAGGAATAAAATCTTTACATGGTTTGATCTTACTCATTGGTTGTTTTCACTTTCTCTTGGCTGTCACCATAGCGTATCCGTTTTATTAATGACGATAGTAACCTAACCATACGCCCTCTAGAAGTCGAACTATATGCAGTTAAACGTATTCAGATGAACTCTCAGGTTCCGTCGGAAATGCTAAAATATACCTTTAAATGTAGGTCAATCGGTACTGATGGGAAGAACTATTTTTACAAATTTCATAATTGGTTTTTTTTTTGGGGGGGGGCGGGGGGTTGTACAGCTGTCACGACAGTGGTGGCATAATTTGTCTTTTGATCTGTTTCCATCCAATTTTGGATGAGTCCATTCAGTTTTCCGGAATCCGGAGAATCGAGAAGAGGATATAAAATAGACCGAAGGACAGAGGATGAACACAAAATGTGAAGAAAACTGAAGAGAAATCCAGAATATCCAAGGTTATTCCCCGGCCCACATCTTTACACACGGCATCAAACTGAAAATAGGGTTGAATAGCTTGCATGTAAAAACTGCTTTCAGTATACGGTCCAACCGGCGTAATTTAGTGTAGAAGTGTTACCATTTTCATCTGGGTTAGTCCAAAGGACAACCGATGAAGTTGAAACGAGGTTGTCCTTTTCAAAATTTAATTGTCCTGTCAAGAGGTCTTGTCATGAGTTACAGGTATGCACATTTCCAGGTCACAGTATTAGTACCACAAGCTCATTGTTCTTTTAGGAATTCATCACCACATTCCACCTCATTCCAAGTTAGCACTAACAGAACTTGGTTGTCCAAAGGACAACCTTGTACCAAAGTTTTGTTCTCCTGTAAGAAATTTGGGCTTCTCGGACGCCGGGATTACACCGTCACCTGACTTCATCGGTGGTAATTAATTCATGAAAGGCTAAAGTGAAACTCCCAAAAGTTTTGCCATTTCTTTTTTATATTCGTTGGTATTTTCGGAAAAAAATGATGAAAAGAAAAAAAACTTAGGGAACAAATAAAAAAAGGAAGTAGACGGCACTTCGGTAGAGCATACATGAAAAACATACAAAAATACGACCCAAGCCTTCCGGGAATTCTCGTTTATGTTGCATTGATTCCGCCAGTTGGATCCACAATACTGAATTAAGGCAGTATTTACACATTTCACCCCACAAACATCATGAACACAATTACGTTATGTTTCAATTTTAAAGCAACACGATGACGTCACTTTCTAAGCACCCCTGTTTTGAAAGCGGGTTAATTACAGCTATACACAAAAACATCATTTCAAAATTCGTAATGCTGCGAAAAAAAGATATTCGTTCCCACCATGAGTTTACTTTTAAACTCCAGTTTTGTGTCTCCTCTAACTCCCGTGGTTAGTTGTACAGGGTGTGTCATTGTGCATACAAGACAGTATACGGGTATGCTGAGTTGTCAGCAACAGACAAATTTTAATGTCGTTTGCATCATGTGTTTAAGGGGGCACACCACTATTAGAGGTACGGCCTTCCTGAGAAAAGTAGTACCGGGAGTACACCTTCAATTTTAGGTCCATTCTAGGTGTAAATTTTTCATGTTAAGATGATCAGTTGTGGCAGATTTTTTATGGATATGAAAGGGGAGATGTCAATGCCTGAGTGACGGCAAATTTGGATGGATCGGAGGTGATTTAGGCTGTTTCAATAATTGGTGTGGAAAAGGGTTGATTTCCGTCACTTTGCGGATTAATATGGCCAGGTGTACACCCTCTAAATTTCTTCCCCTTGTATCTCAAAATCTAAACGGTCATGCTATGGTAAATTTGTTGTGCCATGATAGGCCAACTTATTGGCTTTCATGTGAGGGGTAGCTTATGGGGGTTGTGAACTTTGACAAGGCTGTGGGGGGTAGGAAACAGAAGTAATTTAGTGTGTAAGTCAATGGAACAGCTAATGGTGGTGTGCCCCCTTAAGGATAGACCAGTAAAAAATCAGATGAAGCGATATCTTTGTGACTCAGCAAGTAGTGTGAGGGATGAAGCCACAGCTCTCCCAGTAACGAGTCCCCGGTTGTTTGCTTGCAATATCCCGCATGATCCGGAACAAGTGTACCCTTTGACTCGGGTATATTAAATCACAAACGATGGGTGTTCATTCTGTTAAGCCGTGAAAAAGTTTTCTACGGTTATAGGCCACTTTTTGGCACTTCCTGAAAAGTACGTTGACTATAACTGGCATCTGTATAGGTTGAAACCATGTTTACACATTGCTAGTTGGTCCCTATTCTGCACCCTAACGACGATTTTGAAACAAATTTCAATCAAATGAAATGTTTTTTCCAAATTCTATTCTCATTCATTCGCCCTGGGAGGGAGGGGGGGGGGTAATGTTCGTATGGGTTACGTTCTGCTATCCAGTGGTTGATGAATGGGAACAATCATGCGTGGCGTCTGCCTGCTCAGATCACGTGACAGCTACTGCGGTAAACCGTTCCGGCTGATCATTGCCATCCCCCCCCCCCCCCCCGAATATCAAAATGTTCAAGATGGGGTGCACCGGCAGTGCGACTCAAACCAGGATTGGAGTGAGGTCTTTTTTTTTTTTTCGTCAATCAATTTTTTTTTTTTTTCGTCAATCAAAGATGCAGAAACACGAGCAACCGTATAGGTCGTAATTATGTTACAAAGGTTCTATTAAATCCTACCGTCGCATTTCTGTCACAACAAAATCATTTTAGGAACATATACAGTTTCATTTTATGAAATCTACAAAATTTATCATCTTTACACAAAAATGGGCGATGTGCATAAATATATACAAAAATGGGATGATAAAACAATAAAAAAAAAAGGTAAAATGTTTGAAACTGAAAGAGGGAAACGTATAAAACATTATAACGATTAGAAAGTTTTCTTACTTTTCAGACTGAATGAAAATTACAGTTCCATATGTAAGATTGAATTTGTTAGCAACTTCTTACTTTGAAAACATATTTGGATTTCTTTAAATTTCTGTCTCACATTCCTATTGAGGCTTTTAAGGGAGACATAAAAAAGGTGACTTTCATCTACTTGAATTTTCGTGACCATGCATACTTAAAAACTCAGCTTTGGCAGATGCATTCACACAGGTTAAACATGTTGATATTTGTCATGACGAATATTTCCTTAGTACTTTAAAAACTTTTGAAATTCTATCTTTATCCGTTGGATTTACAAAGTAAAATGATACCATACACGAGGGCATGTCTATCAAGCCATGCTTAAGAGGTGGGTGGAAGGGGGGGGGGGGAGGAGCGTGAAGGGGAAGATAACGTCAGTTCACGAGAACATTACTGGACGCTATCGGTATGCATACGATTTTCCATCATCGATTTGTAATGACCTTAATATGAATAATTAATTTATCGAAATATTTATAGTAACTTCCGTCATTTGATCATTTATCTATGAGAAATTTCCTGTTTTTGTTTTATAATGATTATAATTTTGTTACATCTTTGACCCCATTTTCTAAATCATGCCGCAGTTGGTACCGGGGAATATCACCTTCACCGTCGGCCGATCACTTTCAGCCCTGCAGTGGCTTCTTCTTACAGATTAAAATATAAAAATAAAATAAAAACTAAATTCGAACTCGGTGACTAAGCTATGCCAGTTAAAACTTTCTTTTTGTCGCTTGCAAACGGTACATTTTCATTCATAAAAAGTTCTAGTATAGTAACGAAAATGAAAACTCTCATCGGTGTAAAACTAGTTTGTGCCTCAGTGGCTTTACTACTTTTACATGTCTGAAGGTGAACTGCACGCAGGGCATATAAATATATATTTATATAGATATTTATAATGTGAACTTTATAGCCTCCATATCACACTTACACGGTTTGTGAGTGTGTTCGGACATAGCAACTTCCTAATACTGCACTATTATTAGTTTAAATGAGTATGTAGAAAACGAAAGTTCTCATGGTTAAAGTCGGATGAAGAGACAGCCTCGATAGAATGGAAAGGTCACCGTAACTCGTTCGTTTCGTGAACACAAACGTAAGACAAAGGGGAAACCAATCGAAACATTTGCATATATATTGACGTCATCATGGATTCGCCAAGGTCACTTTGCAAAGATAATGTATTCTTTGACAAGTCCACGGCGGGGGAAATCGACCGTCCTCGGCTGAAAAGAAAAAGTGGGGGCGGTGGGTGGTCCATGAAGGAAGGGCAGGGGAGTGCGTCAGTTGATTTCAGCGTGGTTATTGCCACCGGAAGAAGTATTTTTTTTGTAAGTGACGATGTACCCGAAACAATGCATACATTATAACAGAGACAGTGAAGGCACGGAGGATGGGAACGACGAATGAGGGGGTGGTAGCTTAGTGCCACAACAGCCTCTTATTTTAAATATTTTATTTATGCTAAACTTTCTTCCGGTCGTTCGTTGTTACCTCTGCCCTAGATTTGCAGATTTGCCCCTCCCCCGTTTTCACATTTACTGCTAATGCACTGCGTTACTTACTAAGAAAAGGGTTGCTTTACTTGAATGGATTATGCTTTGGTAATGAACTGATAGAACTATGCTTCAGGGAAACAATATAAATCATTATCATTTAGTATTCATTCACCAGAAAGTGACGTTATAGTTATACCCATACACCGAACGCGCTATACAATAGTAATATGGTAGGGGCTGGGACCTTTAAATTAAAGGGAAAATGCAGTCACTGCAATCTTGCATTTTTCATTCGTGCTCATTCATTTTGTCCATTTTTTGTTGTTGTCTTGTATTAGAAAACTATATCGTAAGGAAATTTCACTGAAACTTATTACACTGTCATTCCCCCTCACACGATGTCCTTCATTGCAATGAGGAGTGACGTAACTTCGTTCAGGGTGTCCTTGGAGCAATCTGCGAAACTTTGGTCCAGGCTGTCCGGTAAGTAAGTGATGTAACTACGGGTTAGAGTGAGGTGGGGAGGGGGGGGGGACAAGTGGCGTTACTTTGATTATGTGTGCCCGGTGAGTGTCCCCTTATCAATTGTCTTTTGATCATGAGTGCAGCAGAGCGAACTAAGTTGTGAAAGCTATATGCACCTTCAATCAATATGCTTTTGTTTTAATTAAATGAATTTAACCATATTAACGATAACGGTTCGTCGCATTCAGTATAGGAGAATGGTGATCATATAAGTATCACCCTGTGGTGCAAAATTTGGGCAACTAGAGGGCTAAAATATACTACAATTATTATTTACTAAATACAACAGGTATTTCTACTCCTGAAAGTCCGTTGCAAATGACCAGGGTGGGTCTGAGTTGAGCCCCTCCTCAAAAAAAAAAAAAAAAAGAGCGCATAGGAGTTTCGCCACTGGCGATGAGGTATTCTGGTATATGACAAAAAAAATACGTTGCAAATGAAAACTGAATCCCTCTTTAAGTTCTTAAGTTAAACTTCATTGTCACAGAAATTAACAGTTTTATTCCTAAAGGTATTTTTTTTTAGTTTGTCCCTTTCGCAACGAGTCAATAATTTGCGTGCTTCGTATTTAAATAGTAAACAACAGTCACTGTATTTTTTAAGCTACCCACCTGTTTAAAGGGAAGGAACGACCGTTGCATTTAAAGAACATCTGATTTTGACTGAACTTTCACCACTTAACGCGCTTGCGCCAATGTGTATAGATAATACATTGACATCACATAATCACAAATCATAGAAATCGGAATTCTAATAGCTAAAGTATAGGATTTCGATGCTAAAAACAAGGGTACCCTTCTTCTTTAGGCAAGCAAACGAACAACACATATTACTAGGCGCGCGTATATCGAATGTGCAGACGCGCACGTGTTAAATTTAGTAGTTTCTGCCCAGAACGCTTCATTGGCTGTGACGTCACATGCAAGGGGATCTTTTTCTCATTTCTCAGGTTACTCGCAAAGTAACAAAGGCATTTCAATTAACTGGTGCAGCTACGGATTATGAATGCGTAAACGTAAGGTAGATACAAACAGTGTCAGTATACAACATGTAGTCGATATCTGCAGCTGCCGAACAGTGAACATAATCATTTAAGATAGCACAGTGACGTATATCTGACTTTGTGGTTCGAGCAGTGACTTGTGACGAGAGTACAAGCAAATTTTCTGGGTCTTTGCAATTGCTACAGTGACTGGCGAAAAATGTCAGCATTTTCAGGGTACAGCGTTTAATTTTCGACGAGTCGTCAAAGACGTGCACAAAGAACGAAATTATCTCCCAACGATACCAAGCAGTTTCACCCTGTCGTTGCTAGAGCAACTCCCTGGGTAAACCCAAGTTGCCAAGTTGCAGAGTACGAGGGCAGTCATTTTACATATAAACATGGAACGATGATTACGTAATACGGGGACTTTTTCCATGTCTTTTCAATTGAAACCAATAAGGCAGATCCTCAAACTCTTCGGAGAAACAACATACAAATTTACGGTTGGAAAATTTTTCCTCAATGCCCCCTGCCTACAAAATCTTGAGACAATAAAAAAAAAAAACTACAACTCAGCACACCTGTCATCTTGAAAGTTCAATAAACTGTTAATTGCTTACTAATTGGACCCATGCATAACGTGAATAGAATTCAGTAAACAGTTTGCTATATGAAAAAAAGGTAATACATTGTGCGTCCTGTCTGTATACAGGGCCAGTTGAATCATCATCATCATCTGTTCCTCTTCCTCTTCTCCCTCATCCCGACACCACCCCAAAACCCACAGTAAAAGTTTGCAAAGATGAGACAGTTTTCACGGACATATTCTCTGAGATGTAAGGATTCAAAACGTAAGCATGGGATCCCCCCTTCAAGTCAAATAAATGCTGACTCTCCATTCCGAGAACTAATTCTCTGCGAGTTTAATTTTAATGACCCATGCGTGGACTTCAAAATCTAAGAGAAGGTATGGGCCGATATACACTTGCCCGAGGCTTAATGCTCGTGTATGTTTCATGCACAAAATAAATGAATTACAACAGTAAGAAAAAAACAAAACAAAACAAGAATGACCCCTCTTCACTTCTACTCTTACACTTAACCAACTAACCGTCCCTTCACAGATCGAAGACTTTGCAGATACAAGGCTTTAATTAGCCCACATTTCATTACACTGGAAATACATGAGTAGGCTGTTTGGCCTAACCATGACACACTTGTTACAAGTCACTCCTAGGCTGTCCTGTTTGTCGATATTTTGTTCCTCTACCGCTGTTGTTGACAAAACAAGCTGACAAACATCGTACCTGTGTCTCTTTAGGTATAATGACATCACATTTTTATTATAGCATATTTTCTTTTACTCTCCCCCTTTTTGCGTGAACTCCTACGTTAAATCGGTCACATGCCTCCATGTGATTTTTTTTGTTGTGCATGACATACGCGTAGTTGTCGGTCAGATGTGTGAGTGCACCCTCTATAAGTTTGCTTATGATGTATCGGATCACATTCAAGGGGGAAGAAAATGCGCAGCGAAAGGAGAGGAAAAAAAAAAATACTTCCTGCTTCCCTCGCTCTCCGGTTAAATCAAATCGTGGTGTGAGCCGGGAGAACGATGTTTGAAAGCGGAAATCTCGAGTCTGTATTATGTTTACGTGCCCTTAATATCTTGTACTTTGGGGATATTGTTGTTTGAAATTTACAGAGGGTGAAAACAACCACACATAAATCATTACGGAACAATACACATACAAAACAAACAAACATTTACACGCCACGCCCATGGACCTTTGATTACGTATTGGTCTATAATTAACTGTATCGTAATAACTATGTTTTGGCGATAATCTTCATCGTTTGCTTTGCAAGTCGGCAAAAGCTGAAGTCAGTGGACGAAATGGCTTAACTGGAGTACCGAAACACAAGTAAAAGACATGTGACACTTCTTTCTTTAACTGACGTTTCAAGACTTTTTTTTTAAACATATTCTCCGAATGACTGGATTTTGAAATTGAATATGTAAACATTTCCTAGCTAACTTCTCGCCAATTCAACATGTTTTCGTTAAACCAGATCGAGACAGTCATCAAAATTAAAAGGAAGAAAATCTTTGCTGTGAAATGAAACAATTGAAATTAAACTTGCAATTTTGTTTTGCAGTAATTTATCGCTGATGCACAATGCTATTCATGGAAAGACGACTATAAATTCCCTGAAACATCTCCACCCTTAAATATAATTCAAAGCATTTCTCGGGACAGTTCTGACATGTATGACTTTTTAATCGAGCATATAGGAAGGTAATTTACAAGCAGTCTTTTTATTTTAAAAGAAATATAAACATGGATGATATTAAGTTTTTGCATCGCAATTGACCTACTTGTTTTACCTTCTGCATGTCCGATGTATGCTTTCAATTCACAGAAAACACAATAACTGTAAATAAATGTTGAATTTTCCCGAGACACGCATTCCAAGAAATTTGAGTTTTATTCTTCTTTCAACTGAAGAATTTTCTAGATTTAAATATAATACATGGTTCTTTCAAACAGAGCATCCCTTTGACATAGCTGAATGAAAGATTAATCAATACTTGATCCTAGGGGGTTAGTGCCATCCCCGGATGTAGTCGGGCTGCGCCCTCGTGCATCGCTGTCCCTATCCTAAACGGTCAATGCACAGGTTCAATGTTGATTAACCTTGTTTTTAATTTCAAAACTAAATTTTGATAAAGAAAAAAAGTCCGTGAAAGAAAATTTATGTTTGTAAATAACCGCATTTTCATTGAAAACGAACCCCGATAAAAGATAAACAAGATTCACACATGTCAACAATGTCCGTGCGCATGCAATAGAAGAAGTACCGCCATTGTTTTATGTGAGATAGCAGACGACAAAACACTGTCAATACATAACAGCGTGTAGACTGATATTAGGCTCTGTCATGACAATAAAACAAGAAAAAGTTACCTTTTCAGAGCCTGAAAGGCTCTGAAAAGGTAACTTTTCCTTGAAAATTCTTCCCACGTATTATGAATGAGCCACAGAGTTTTTGAATGGAAATTGACTTATATTTTTAACGGCTGCCTCACCAATATTTCCTTGTAATTAGTCACGGGCAACACAACAATCAATATTTTGAATTTTCCTGATATTTCAGGAAATTTGAATTTAATCGTCCTCTGTCAACTGGAGAGACGTTTTGATCAAAATTATAGTATGGTTGTTTAGCAAATCTAGTCTCCTAACTATGCAGACGAATATTTATTTGTTCGTATGAGGACTGCACTGGAAAGCTTGTCCAACTGTCTTCTCAGCCTTACCCCCTATAGGGATACAGAGGATACTAAATAAAATAATGTGAAAAAATGACGGATAGACATTTGAAGACATTGAAAGTTATCAAAAGTAAGGATTTTCTCTCTTCATTGGTGAAAATATATCTTAATAGCATGTTCTGTTTGGAAGTTATTCCTTTCAAAGAGATACTGGTATCCAGTTCATGGTGGTACATTATTCGAGATCTGTGAAGCCACACACAATCATTCAGAAAATTTAAAACAGCAGATATTGAAGGGAAATAGGGCATTTAGAACGCACCAACAGGACATACAAAAGAAATAGCGTTAGTCATTGTTAAACCATTCAGTCTCATCAATAAACATCTGCCATAGCTTCATCTCCTCAAAACATGCATGTGATGAGAAACAGAAGATGCATCATCTGAATTTTGAAAAGTTTGGGTGAACAAATAAGTGTTGAGCAACAAATAACTGAGAAACTTATCCCTTGAAAAGAAGGCCACTGTCCTTCCTTATTTTGAATCTATCATTCTGCGTCCACAAACATTGTTTCTTAAAGTATGGATGTTTCCTGTAAAGCAAACGCCCTATTTCGATTTAATTAATGTGGACAGAAAACACACCTTAAAGGGATTGGCTCATGGGGAAGATTGAAAAATTCATAAAAATTCGGGATTTTTTCCCTTTATTGTGGTGATAACCATGTCTAAAATAGCATATGTTACGTTTAAAAAGTACTGATTTTTAAAGAACCATCTGTTACCTAGTGTATATAGCATTATGGGAACTATGATGACATACCAAAACACTGCTTTTTAGATATCCTTCTGTACTTCTTCATGTTGACTGCCTGGAAACAGAACATTATGATAGTGTAAGATATATATGAGACTGTAAATGTCACAACCGGGACATTTTGAGGTCAATCTACGTATTTCATTTTCTTTTTATTTCAAATTCAATTTCAACGGACGACAGAATATCATTGTATCGATTTGCTGACATCTTGAAGCCACGAATCATCTGGACATCTTTTTTGAAAAGTGTTGTCTGTCTTCAAAACAGCAACCTTGAGTTGTTAGCGAGACACTGGTGTGAAGTTTAAAATGTACGTGCGGTGCAAAAAAAAAAAAAAAAAATGCTCTTAGTTCATTTACGAACCTAAACTGTCACTGGCATATTTCTTCAAGTTAAATTTACCTCATCTTTGTTTTTCAGTGAAGGTGAAGGAACGACTTTGTCAAGTTCTGATTACTTTCACGTCGTCAGTTGCTACAGCGCAGGACTGTATACGCACCTGATTAGCTTTTCCAGTGTTACTATACCAATGCTTCTGAAATCAACACAGTTTTGAAAGGTTTGTTTGGCTTCTAGTGTCATATACCTGCTTGTAATCAAAAATAGAATGCTTTAATTGGATATGCGTACTAAATTGGCGAAAGAACCCCCTGGTACTCCTACACTACATCCCCATCTCACCCACCCAACCCACCATAACCGTCTTTCTAATAACACGATGAGATGACGTCATTTGAGTATGACTGTGAAACATTTATCACACTTGTTTTGGAGTTAAAACAAAATGCGAATGGACTTTAATATCACCATCCGCTGAAGAATATTAAAGTACCTGGTGCAAAAGCTATACATGTAGCAGAAAGGAGTTTGAGTTTTGTTTAACGATTAAAGTGTTTGTCTCTTGGAGATTGCAAAGAGGATAAACCTCCGCGTTCTCACCTCCTGTTTCCAACATTGACACTAGCGGACGTTAGAAATATTGTCTCCTACGGTATCCATCCTTCCCATATCCCCTCCTCTCCCCACACCTCCCCCCCCACACACACACACACATACCTACCAAGGCAGGGGGAAGGGGGTAACGACCTTTTTTTAATACAATATAGGCCTAGAGGCACATAGAATGGACTTCAGTAAGTCGAATATTGTAATGATAGTCCCCTTTTGCATCTGAGACATTTTTCAAAAGGGGAGGGGACACTTTTACATAAAGTCCTCCCCTAGGAAGACAATCGGCAAATTTGGTGCATAACAACTGTCTTCCCCACAAGAAAAAAAAACAGCAAACTTTTGCTGTTACAAACATTTCACTGTCACCGCTACAGAACTGGATCCCCTCATGTTCAAAACTGTTCACCGTATTTACTCTACTTTTCATGTTTGTAAACACTTGGACGTTGCAAAACCTTTTCTATATATACACCCATTTTGATATTGTGATTGTATTTCACTATCCCCCCCCATCTTCTCACCCTCCCCCTCTTCGTCCTTTCGATCACGCTGGATGCTAATTATGCAAGTATGCATTAATTTTTGCTATAACCTAATTTCTGGTTCATTATAGCGTTAACTTATGTTGTTGTTGTTTTTCTTTGAACTTTTTCCTCTCCTTTTTTTTTTTATACAATCATTAAAGAAAGCTTCAAAGATTGCGATTTTAAATATTAACTCAGTGATTAAACTTGGATCAGCGCACATGCTACTCTTCCACGTAAAAAAATTTTGTGACGTTTTGGTGTGGTTTGTTTCCTCCAGGGGTTTTCCCTGCTATGCGAATTACTGGAACCCGAAAATGCGAGGAGCTTCCTAATTTTGTCAGTAAAGATGAGTAGCGAATTTTTGAAACTCAGCACGTTGTGTCTAACAAAAAACGCAAACAGTTAAAACGAGAACAAGTTTCTTGACATTAATGTTCATCCACTGCAGTATCCACTCTTGGCGGACTCCCCCTATAGATGTTTACGACTGCAGTATGCTGAAGGTTTCATTTTAAGTCCGGACAGAAAGGCAAGGCAGATATATCACTGAAAGCCCTATAATCCAAACTATACAATCCCAAAACAAAAGTCATGGAGGGAGCTCTCCCTTGATTAGTTAATGACTCTTGGCCTATAGGTGTCAACAAAAAGCAATGCGGTAAGCGCCGGATTAGGAGTCATGGGAATAGAAAAGAAAATACAGTGATAGCTTCCCCCCCCCCCCCCCAAAAAAAAAGCCTTCTGTCTTTCATAAATAACACAATAAAACGAAGTTATTTTGAAAATACCCACATATTCAGTTAAACGTGTTAATGTAAGCTCTGTTGGTGTAGTGGAGTCATCAACAGCGTATGACATTCGTATGTACCTTGTATTACCGGAGTGTAATTATTACTAAATTTGTAAGTGGGAATGGGCTAAACGAGTAATAGAATGAACAAACCAACAAAAAAAACCCCGCCTATTTCAGCATATGGACAGCTTTGTCGGAGGTCGATCGTTAGTGATTTGGGAAATTAATTATGGTAATGTAAGAATGCAATGGCTCTTTACCTATGTGAAAATGTCTATAAATTTACAGAAAATAAAACAAAGAAAGAAATAAGAATTGCAGAACTTGTCTGGAAACCAATTACCAGAATATTTCTGTATTCCTTTTGTATTTCTTTATTTCATTTTCTGTAAAGTCACATTTTACAATTTACATTTTTAACAGTGTATACTTGTCACATCTGTTACACAGCGCTATATGCTGCTTACCTGTATTCATCCAGCTTACATATTTCCACAAGCCTACACAGCATCTGCTTGATACCTGTATGGATCACTTTGTGTTGGGAACATATACCAACAATAGTGTGCAGATAAGTTCACCTGAGTGCTGGGAAAAGTTGCATAAAATTTAGCCACCGAGATCTTTTTTTCCCCTCATGTTTTCAGTTACCGTCACTATTCCTTTTTAGTAGGATGTTGAAGAGCACCAATTGAAGTGCTAATGATGAGAAAATTTTTCACGAAATCGAAACTGTCGCAGAGGATATTTCAGTTCGAGAGCTTTGTCAAGGACTGAGGCGGGACTGACACTCTTAACGTCCACTGCTCCTAGCTAAAAAATTTTGATCGACCAAATGAAATTAAAATTACAAATTAAAGTTGTAAATAACAGGCCAAACTGATAGATATCAGGTATTGAGGATGCCTAATGTGATGTACTTTGCACGCACGATCCTGGGGCAGTCGAAGGTCACAATTTTAGTCAGTCAATGAGAAAGACTAATGGTGCATGGAACCTATGGACACCGCTATAGTGTATTCTCGTATCCATTGAAGCCTATTTTACAAAGACAATAGGCAATATCACGGGGTCCGATTGAAAGCAAGTCAAGGCTGGCGTCGTCTTCGAGGGGAAATGGAGTTTTCATTCAACGGCTCATCCTCCCAAATTTGTAGCATGGTACCCTTTTCGACAGAAACTGTCCTGATTAATATTGATTACAAGTAAGTAGCACAATTGCCCTTTGCAGACGTCTATCACCCGTGCGTATAGCAAGCCGTTTTACTTTTTATTCAGGAATTCAAGACATCTTAAAATAATTAAAGATATCTAAATTGTTTCCTTTTTTAGATTCTTTAATTCATTGAAAATAACTGAAAATATCTAGAATTCAATTGAAGATATATGGTTATTCAAATAAAGATATATGACAACTGAATTGAAGATATATAAATTCAATTAAAGATATTTACATTTGGATTAAAGATATCTACAATTGAATTAGAGATATCAAAAACTGAATTAAGGGTATCTAGAATTGATCTAGAATTGAACAAAAGATATCTAAAATTGAATTAAAGATATCTAAAAGCCAATTAAAAATACAATTACATATGGCATCTTTTGCAGATATCTTTACATGTATTCAAGATATCTGACGGCGCGTCAATCCAAATGGCGCGAAACTCTGCCTGCAACTAAGATAATTATCTTAGGCCTGCAAGCGAATCTACTCGGTGCCCATCTGCTATACAACGCAGCTACGGTACAGTACAACAAAAGACTGTGGTTTCCCAGTTTGTGTAATATTATACATACAGTGCAGTATACAGACAGTGCATTGTAAGATCTTACATCGACAGTGCCAATGCGAAAAGCTGACGGTATTGTTATTACCGTCACAAACAGCTTAAAACCCCCTCCCAATTGGGGGTGAAAAACATCTCAGTGAAGCAGTATTTGCCGTTCCCATCGATACAGTAACAGTACTAGGTATTTGTGGATAACTGACGTTATATTTGAACATATGTGACGTCATACTTTAAGATATCTGCAATTAATTTACAGATACCTGACGTCATATTTAAAGGTATCTATAATTCATTTAAAGATATATGAAATTCATTTACAGATATCTCTATTTATATTTATAGATATCTGAAAATCATTTACAGATATCCCTTATACCGGTATTTATTTACAGATGTCTAAAATTCAATTGTAGACATCTGTCATTAACTATTTAGATATCTATAATTCGTTTATAGATATCTCTAATTCTTGTAAAATTAATGATAACTTAAATGGAATTAAAGGTATAATGATATCTTTAGTGGAAGTAAAGATATCTTCAAATAATTAAGGATATCTATAAAATAATTAAAGATATCTTCAATTATTTGAAGACATCTACAATTATTTACAGATATCTGTAATTATATTTAAGATATCTTCAATTACTTGGAGATATCTTGAATTCAAGAATAAAAAGTACGCATAACCCTGGTACGTAGTGTTTGCCATACGTATACGAGCGTTATGCCTTTTGAGACATTTAACCATCCCACCTTCCTTAATTGTAACATGTTTTCGTCGGTCCTGTAAGCCACAAAATAAGTAGGGTTTTGTTTTTTCATACTTAGGCCTATCATTCTTTTACCAAATGAAAGATGGTGTCATTTATTTGTAGACTAAAAAGTCTCCGTAAGTCGATTATACCGTATATACTTAAAAACGAGACCACATAACTTGTTGCATGCCTGGTCCACTGCAGAAATATGAGGACTAACTTTTCGCGGAACTAGTATGTAAGAGCCTTCGGGTACTGGTATGACTCTGCAAAAAAACGACTTCCCCATGTTTTTGTTAATTTTAAGAAAAAAAATAGCAATGACAATCGTGCAACAGCAAATTTATCATAGTATAATTACTGTGATGATTACTGTGATGCATTGTGACGAGTATTAATATTTATTTTGTTTCAAGCTTCTTTGATGAGTGTGATTGATTTAGTAACCGTATGACTAATCTTACAAGAGACCCTTAAAAACACGATAAAGAGAAAACAACAGAGCAACGGTGAAACATCAGTATGGAGTCGAAATAAAGAAAAATAAAAACATAAGGGAGTCACAACAGTTTAAGGAAGATAAAAAGAAACTGTAAAAAAATCGAAATCATACAACAAATAGGCGCTATGCACAGGCTAACGTAATTTCAGACATTTGAAAGTTTCAATGAGGTCTGAAGGGAAGTTGTGAAGTGAAAAGATGTAAAAGAAGAAACATAGAAAGATAATCAGTGATTTTTGCTTGTAAAGGTGAAGGAAAGTATTAGCCTAGAAGCAATTAGCACTCTCCTTCAGAAGGTACCGGATTCCAGGGTTGTGAAGTTGTAAAGTGAGTTTATGAAGAAAAAAGAAACATCGAAGTTAATCCGTGATTTTTGCTTGTAAAGGTGAAGGAGAGTGTTTAGCCTAAAAGCAATTAGCTTCTTCAGAAGTTACCAGATTCCAGAGATTAAAGAATATTTACATTTTATGAGTCCCAACAATAGGGTAAATTTATCTTGTGCATGCATCTCACTTACATATGTTCCTTAAAACTCGTTATTCTGACAAATAATACTGCATCGATCACTTGGTATCAATACGTTTACCTGTATACCATTTTTTTTCTTTACTTAAGTGAAACAAATATTTTTTCATGTGTGTGGACAATCATCATTCCAGTAAAGAACGCTTCAGTACATCAATACAATACCTCCGTGACGTAACAAACGACAAACAAACGTTTTTGGAACGAACAGATGAAGGTGATTCCCCGCCGGTGAGCAACAGGGCTTTAAATGAACGCAGAATGGTGGCAGCCGGAACTACTTGCCAACAACAGTATTGCGACATCTTGGGCAAAGGTTCCCAGTAGCCTGTCATTTCTCATTATAGTTCGTTTGGTGTTAAAGAAATGCGTTTCCATAGATTTAATGTCTGTCTATAATATCGTAACAATACACAATAAGTGAAATAGTCAACTTATTGCCAAAACTGCTGCCCTTAGATCAGATGTTCTCACTTTCCAATGTGAAATACCGCTGAAGACATAGACGACTCTTGACTAAAGTTAATGAGTGCCCGCCGCAATCACAACAATGTACATATCTTTAAGTATAGCAATTGACGGACAGATGAAGGGTGGGGGAGGGATGGAGTGGTATTTCTTTATGTATTACAATCGGAGAAAAAAAAAATTCTGTGAGGCAAAAAAGAAGAAGGAGATGGCAACCGGTTCATGTGACTTGCATTCCGTAACTGATTAATGTCGGCTAAAATAGGCCCATTAGTAACGCAGAAAATAAATGCCTTTTAGACAAAGCAAATATCCTAACAAGATAAGATCCTCGTGGTTTCTGGTGAACAGTGAAGGTGCAGAGCGCACGGGACACATCAATGCTTGTACAACTCTTGGCGACATCTCCTAAATAACACACAGCTGCATAGGCCATTATTCAAACGATCATACCTCCTATACACGCTATAGCCTAAACATTGTCATGGCATGGGTATCCGCCATAAACTGCAAGTGCATGCGGAGTAGTCCTGTGACACATTTTTTTCTTCAGTATTTCTTCTTCTTTTTTTTTTTTTGGGGGGGGGGAAGGTGCATTTTTATCACGACTGTTGTCACAAGAGGACATTGTACGTGCATCCTATTTCGATGCAAAGTAGGGATGGGGGGAGGGTTGGCTACAACCCAAACTCTCATCCGGCCTACGTACACTGTAGCTAATATATAATGACTTGCAATTAACAAACATGGATAGTAATGCAAATGTAATGTGTAATAATTTGTCTTAAATAATCTTAAAGGCATGTGACCTTTTATAGAATATCATTTTAATTTGTCCTTAATTTGTAATGTGCTGTAACTGTTTTATCTGTCTTCTTTTTTGGGGGGGGGGGAGGGGGCGTTTTGATCATACTGAACATACAAACTTTCGCTTGTGCTATATTTCATCGTACATTGGTTCGTGACAGAGTATGATAATATATGATCTGTAATAGCTGAATGGCATACAAAACCCTAGTGGCAGCCTAGGTGGAAACACTCTATCAATTCTCCTTTTCACCATTTCTTTTTTTTTAATTTCACAGATAAAATAGAAATCCAAATCCACATTTAATGGCATGGGCAGCAAACCCTGTTATATTTTTTTTGGCTTTTTCACCTTAACTTTCCTTACAATTGGTCCGATTTTATCACAGAAAATATAACGGCACCCAAAGGGCCAGTGGATTCGGGCTCCCATTTGGCGAGAATTGGGGGAACTATGCATCGATGATTTCTTGATATACCTACACGTTCATGCGTGGTTCCTCTTTATTAAGTTGCATTGGGGTGAGGGATTCTCCTAGACAAGACTTGAACTAGCTGTCACTGTCAAGTGTCTGACTTATATCGGTTCTGCATAATTTGAGCATTACATTACTTAATGTTCTTTAAAACTGCATATTGGAGTCAGGGAGTCGGGTTAACTTCTAGTCTGAGTGCCTTATAGATCCACATCATACGACCACACGAGGTTAATGACGCAAGCAGAAAAAAGAAGACCAGTTTGTTCATAATCCTATTCATTAAATCAACTTAACTAAGAGATTCCATGAATACAATACAGTACTTAGGCCTATATTTGAGATCATTATTGATTTTCATGGGTAGAAAGATCATCTGGATATTGCCCGGCTATAGTAGGTAAAAAACGACATGTGTTACGTCGTATGCCTGACATTGTGGTAGAATCAATATCATCATCAGCAGTAGCATCACCATTATCATCATCATCAACATCAGAATGGTCTATCCCAATTGAAGATTGCAGTACGTTAATATTCATGCCACTCTAGCCTGTTTGTTGCTGGACATGAACTTGTAACATTACTAGCTGTTTCTCTCTTTCCACTGCCATTCCTAATAGCGGTGAGACAACCTCAATAGTCTCCCTCTTTCAGGCTTACCTTCAGTCTTTCACACAGTAACAAATTTTCGATGTGTAATGCCTCAAAATGTGTCCCCACCAATCCTAACTGCCTCTGACGGACAGACATTGGTTTCTGTTAACCTGATTTCCAATCATATTCTCTTTTTGCCATGTGTTCTGTCCAGGAAACTTTACAACGTTCTTCTGTAAAATCACATCCCATAGCATTCAATCTGCTTTCAATTTTCTTTGTTTTAGTGAATGCGTCAGATGCATACGTTAAAATAAAGATGATGAAGGTGTCTTAATAACACACATTTCTTTTTTAACACAAGCATAGTGGTAGACGTTATACCCCCTGTAAAGTGCTCATGGCGTTTCCTTTATTTATTGGTCTTCGCGTGCGTTCGTGCGTGTGGGTGTGCGTGTATGTGTGAGTGCGAATGTGTGCGCGTGAATTTTGATTGTTTTCAAGTTGTTTTCCTCGGCATTCTTTCAGTTGCAAGTTGGCAGTCAGTGTTACATGTTGCAGTCTCGGAGATCTAAGATTTTGTGTTAGTATGATTTTTAATGATTTGAATCTATATCGTTGTTTATTGTCTTCCATCTGTCAGTCACTTCTTTCGTTTGATTTTCTTTGTTTTATTTGTTCCAGTCACCAGATAAGCAGATCGTGAAGTTATTAGGCTAGTTAACGAATAAATGATCCCGATCAAGAGAAATCTGCGTTGACCAAATCTTTGTGTCGCGCGTGACTCAGTAGATTTATATCCCCCTTGTCTTATATATTTTAATCGTGAAATGAGTAAGTTTTAAATTTTTACCAATGTGAGAAAGCAAATCGAAAACCAAACTTTCTTCCGTCAGCCATTATTCACACCATGTACAATCAATTTTGCCTCTTTCAGTATTCAAAATCACAACAGAGACCAACTTTTTGGTTAATATACAACAGCAGCAACAGGCTGGGACTTCCCCTCGGAACATTTTGGGCAGGGGAATCCCAACTACGTTTCTTTGGTTATCACTGCACGTTAGCACGGTGACTGATTGCAACTGAGCGCCATTTGGCACCACTGAATTGTTTTTGGATTACGATAGCATATCGTAATCTTATGCAGCCATACTCTCCTTTTGCGAATTTCTTATGTTAAGCCTTTGTTTTGAGTGTGCTACGTCTTAAGCACTCCCTTGCCTGGTACGCCGTGAAAACAAAGACCACATATTTCTCAACTGATATCACTAATTATTTCTGATGAACTCGTGAAATTTGTTTTGCAAAGTTAGTTTAATATAACGATTACAAATATTGACAAATCAGTAAATACTGGCATTCGATTTTGAACTTTTGGTACGAGTGCGGCTGATGGATACAGCAATTGCGTGACGTGATCAGTTAAAGTCTGAAATACAATCGACAACGTTGTCACCTTGTCGATCATACTAAGTACATGCAGCAGATCAGAGCACGCATATGTAATATGCAAAGAGTACTGTGCATCGAGTAAGATACGCCTAACTTTTACGTAGGCTAGGCTACACACGGGTAGTAATCGTATAAATTAAAGCGTTGCGTAAGGTCTTCAGTAATTTGATTATATCTTGAGCAGTGCTCTTGCAGGATTACATTATTCCAAAATGTGGGTTCAGAAAAACAAAATTTAGGTAAAAAGTTACTACAGACCCAGGCAACGGTCGGAAATTATTTTCATTGGCCCTCATGCTGTTCACGACATTGCCATTAGCTCATTTTGCGATATCAGCTAGCCTAGGCCTATATAAGATACACTTAGTCACTGGTTGGCTATCAAACTTAATGTTATGGTATGTTATGCTTAAGACCAATAAATGGACCCGGGTCTATTTGAGAAACACAAGTAGAGGGGTGTTTTCAGAAGGGGTATTATTTGTAGGTCTGTCATCGGAAGGTTAAACATTTGGACAAATTTGAGCTGCAGTACCATCAGGTAGCCTACCGTTTGCCGTATAGACGTAGTAAATTCTGAAAATTGTGATAGCAGGCAAATCATGAGCCTTGTAATTCCAACAATTAAGATTAATTTGCCACCATCAGCTGCATCAGAATCTCGTCTGTATGATGAAACATATTGTAATCCTTGAAACCATCGGTTTTTTTTATTTAGTTCAGTGTTTGGCACATAGTGTGTGCGGCAATGTCATGTAGAGGGCGTAATTTCACAAAAATTACTAAAAATAATAATGAAACATTTACTTATCACAATATACGAACTTGTCTGTCTGTAGTGAAGGCTTTGCTGCTGTGTTCAGAAAAGCAGACTTGGGTGGTCGAGAAACTATTGCAAAGCTACTCCTAGCAAGTAAGACCGTGGAGCTATTACGGGTAATACTGATATTAAGTTAACGCGACTGCTGGGTTGTTACTCATTATTTTCCGTTTTTTTTTATAAAGTGCACAATTTCGCGTAACCGACCTCAACATATAAGATCGATAAGTAGCCTACTGTATGTTAGTCAGCAATTGCCCGATTGTTTTGTCACAACTTGCCTAAGGAGCCTAACCTAGAAACTTGGAATTTGTGTGATCACAGGGGTGTAGTTGAAACTCGAAATTGTAAACCTGCCCTTCATCAGTGGCGACGGAACCGGGGTTGGGTTGAGGTTGCCCTCCTCAGCCTCAGTGCGAAATAAGATCTAAATAAAAAGGGGACTGGACTAGGTACGTTTACCCCTACATTTTCCAAGTGCTCCGAGAGTAAATGAACCCAAGGGAAAATGCCTTGTTAACATTTAAAATGGTTTTAACAGGTAATAACAGGTGTTATTTAACTGGTTTTAGAAGGTATTTCATCACAAACCAGCTGATACATGTTAGCAGCCTGTTACAACAGGTAAATTACCTGCTCAACAGGCAACTTACAGTTGCACCAAGAAGTAATTGAACAAACTTCTGTGCAGCATAATCTTTTAAGCCCCTTAGAGAGCACAGAAACAAGCTTTGGGATTAAACCTGATAGCGCTATTGTCCACTCAAGACAACTAACTTCGATACTCTCTGTGGTTTTGGCATAACAAAAGGAAGGCTTCCCAAAGTTCTCGTGGTCACCTTCTAAACTACAGAATCCCAACCAAACAGTAGCGCATTGTTGTGTTTTCCAAAAAAAAAAAAAAGAGAGAGAAAAAACAGCTGGCTCTGCTTGCTGGAGAAGGCTTCTTTTTTATTTATTTTTTACTTGTGGATTGAATTTGGTAAACAGAAAATATTAGGCCTCCAAAGGATTCTTTTTTGCTCTTTTACATCTCATGCTGTAAGGGTTCTGGATTTTCTGTGTTTGAAAATGGAAAATTACGTTTTCCACTTCTCAAATACTCTGTTTTTCCATTTTCAACTTCCCCATGTCCATGAATTTTTGTTTCAAACAAAAATTGCAATTGCAAGTTTAATACTACTTGCTAGTGTGAGAATTGCTCTGCATGTGTACAAAAGCTGCTGTACACATGCTGGGGCCAACAGCAATTGCATGCCTTGTCAATAGCAGACTGTAACAGGTCACAATCATCCACAGGAACAATTTCTTTGCAAAGTATTGCCTTGTCCGCAAATATTTAAATGCCACACTGGGAGCTAACATCAGGGAGATTGTTAATATAGATTAAACATAGAGTGGGACCCAAAAAACTACCTTGAGGTACTGTATATGACTCAGTTGGCAAAATTAAGTATTGTATTATATAAAATATAAAGTATTGTACCTTTAATATAACTTTGTAACTTCAGCAGTAACCTCCGATGGGGGACTTTATCAAAAGGCTTCATGAAATGGGAATAAATAACATCAACATTACGGTTTTTATCAGTGACCTTTTCCAATCCTTATAAGTATCAATGAGCTATGAAGCAAATGGCATGCCTGTAACGAAGCTGTGTAGTTCAGATGTAAGAAAATTATTATGAACCATTTGCTGAAAAATAATGTCTCTCACAAAAGATTCACAAATCTTACATACAACAGAGCTCAGGCTGACCGGCCAATGGTTTGAGGGGTCGGAACGTATACCATTCTTGAACAGAGGAGTTATCTTCCCCAATTTCCAACCAGTAGGAAGGAAAGCAGCTCTACATGAATGACTTATTACAAATCACTTCCAGTGCCTCAGAAATATTGTAACGAGTCTCAAACAAAACCCAAGATTGGAGTCTAACAGGACCTGGAGATGTGGAGACATTTAGTGTGCACTATGTCATCAAAATACTACCCTTATATGAACCACACTGATGGTAATACACCCATGGCAGGAAACAAACTGAGATGTTTCATTCATGAGGTCACTTGCTAAAGAACTGATTATGATTAAGGATGCCAGCTGTATCTGCAGCCTGATCAGCAAGCTCTCTTATATCTGGCCTTTCAAGTGCATGAACAGGGCACTTATTTAGTCCTGTCGGCCTTCGCCCCTTCTCCCAGCACTTTTTTGTTTGCTTCCCCCACACCTGGCCTACACCAGCTGAACCTAGGCAGGGGTTTTCAACATTTTTTGGCTGTCATCCCTATTTGGCATTTATGAATGTAACATGTCCCACCAAAGCATAGTAACGGCAAGCAAGGGTGCTGTTTGGTGACACTTATAACCTTAATTTTTGGCACATTGTATTCCACTTATATGTATTCCACTTATATGTAGGCTTATGCATAGTCTTTCTCCATGGGCACAATATAAGCCTGTAATCTTTATGGGTCTTGGGATGAGCTCATGTCCCACCAGAAACTGTGAAATGTTCCACCAGTGGGACATGTGCCCCATGTTGAAAACCCAGGGGTTATGGGATCGTTCAGTTGGAGGCAACCCAATTGTAACAAATATAATTTCCATTATTAACGATGTTAAATACAGTAGACCATAAAAACAAACATGTACGGTGGAAATATTAAACTTTCAATGATTAACTGATGTTTATTGGTCATACAAAACACAACCTCCAGAGTGAAACACCAGGAAATTAATTAGACTTGAGACTGAACTGTAATTAGTTATTTCAGTCTCAAGGATCCAGGTCAAACTGTTCACATTCAAAACTTCCCCCTTCCCATCGTCATCCCATCTCATTCAAACAAATCAAGCGGCTCACGCTCACAGCCGACACACATATGCACACAAACACACATATGCTCATCAAGCAGTTCAGAACACATCACAATGATTGCAAGGACTACGCTCCTGCAATCAAACAAGACAATAAGTACGCCGCTCCAGTGAACACGCCTCAATAGGCAAATGTGGGGTGCATTAATTTTACTGATTTGTATCAGGCCCAATACTCAGTGTGACAGACTGTACTGTAGGTCATTGATGTGCAAGCTTTTCCAACACTGGGCCAACTCATGTTGCTGTCACTTGAAGGGATCTGCAGTGGGCTAGAAAGGAGCATATGAGGACCATGGGCAGAGGGGGGGGGGGGTTGGGGCTGGAAAAATTTCACAACTGCAAGGCTGTTCTGGAAAAATTTATCACTCAGGAAAGGTCTACTCGAGACATGAGTTTAGCACATTATGGAAATCCTGTGAGGACTAGGTGACACCCTGGATGTAATTTGCCTCATTGCATAAGTGTCAGTGACACAGTTTTTTGTACCTCTTGAGACTGAAAGGCACACTTGTGTTCATCTTCTTTTTTAATTCTGCAGTTTGCCATAAATCATAGCTGACATGGTTTTGAAAATGATGAACAGAGCTGCCAGAGTATGCAAGCTGTGTGCTGCCAGTTTTGCATCCAAGTCAAGAAATGTGGGGAAACCAGACATATCTGAGAAAAAATTAGTAAGTGTTAAAAAATAGACACTGATAAATGAACACAGTTCAAAGGTCAAATTGTTGAGACATACATGGTTTGTATGTACCTGTATCATATTTCAGCTGGAGGTTAATTGATTCAATATATATGCCAATTACCCAGAATCCTTTTGTTTGTGACACCAGTCCTTGTCAGAACCCTGTCATCAGCACCTCTGAATTAAAATGAAGTGTGTTGCTGTCTTGGTCCTCAGTCTATTGCTGTTAACTTTGGTGCTTTGCTTGTCAGAATGTTAATCCTGTCAAGCTTCCTTGATTTTAAGT
Source organism: Stichopus chloronotus (assembly GCA_021234535.1). Taxonomy (NCBI): domain Eukaryota; kingdom Metazoa; phylum Echinodermata; class Holothuroidea; order Aspidochirotida; family Stichopodidae; genus Stichopus; species Stichopus chloronotus. The sequence goes on along the minus strand of CM037832.1, from coordinate 29,397,108 downwards.
ATGGTTGTACAATTGTAGTTAATTTTTATTAATTTGTAAGATTTTTTAAGACTGTAATGATGTATAAATTGTCTAGCACATCTTTTTTTTTTAATATGAACAGCATTTTGTCGATTGGAAGAGAGTGGAGTTTGTGGGAGGCAGCGGTGGCGACGGTTGCATTTCCATGAGGAGAGAGGCCCATGTAACACGTGGTGGTCCTGATGGTGGAGATGGGGGGAATGGTGGCGATGTCATACTGGAAGGTGAGTACTATGTATGGTACCTAAATGACTGCACTTTTGACCGATAGCAGGGCGGACTACTCATTGTTTAGCCATTAGAGAACTGCAGTACTGCTCTAAAGTGTAACATGCTCCAGTTTTAAGGGTCCTCTGATACCTTTTTTCTGCCTTTGCAGTATTACATGCAAACCCGGGCTGCATGGTACATGTTTCTTTCTTTGTGAACCCATTTGCAGGCCTCATAATAAGTGTTAAAAAGAAGTGCAGCAAAAAAATAATCCTGAAAGAGGACACTGATTGAATTTCACTGCAAAGCACCAACGATCGATTCGTGTGCAGGTCTACCTGGAAAATATAATTCAGAATTTCACAGAATCAGGGATTGTTGGAACAGAAGAAAAACAGAATAAAAACAGTTAAGTTTCTCTTTGAAGCAGAAAAATAGTGGCTCTATGTATCTCACCTAATTTCTGCAATCAGCACTGAATGGAAATTAGAAGTTTTAAAGGAATTCTCCACCATCGCTTCTTACGTCTTTTAAAAAGATGCAAACATTATTGTAGACAAATCCTCGTTCTCATTTTTAGGAAATATCTCAAAAAATTCGCAAAATGAATTATTTAGTAAATATTCGAGGTATGAGCCTGTTGCTAGAAATCAATCGGTTGTGACGTAATACCGGCAAATCTAGATTTAACATTGCCCTTGATTTTTAGCTCAAGCTGTGGGTTACAGTACTGTTCTGATCTCTTATTTGTTGATAAAACATTCGTTTCACCAGGGAGTGGCATAGACCTACCTTTGAAAGCATTGTTCGGAGCTACCTAATTGTTTAAGGATTAATTGAAGTAAATGACGTTTTTCTGTGAATGATATTGAACTGGTACCGACGAATAAAGGATAGAAATACCTTTGAGCTAATTATGTAGCTTACCTTCCCTTGGTTTGGTGGGTCTTAAAGTGTAAGAAGCAATTAAATTTTATGTCCACCACAATAACTTCTCCGCTTGTTTCATGGGCTTAGTAGATTAGTATCTTACAGAATGTATCTTACTGAAAGTATCTTACTAAATGTAGACACTCATAGGGTTTTCATTATCTCTGAATGAAAGAGTTTTTGTGTTTAAGACCTTGCCAGAAATGGGAAGAGTGAAAAAAATGGAAAATGGTTTTTGTCAGTTCTTTGTCACACATTTTCAGGCTCGTGCTGAAGCCCAACTTTCAAAGCATTATTTCACATCTAAGGAAGCTTCCTCTGGTAAAATAGTTATGTTTAACTGATGAAACGGTAAAGAATCTCATATACTATGTGAAATTTTTTTGTTGGTGGAGAATTCCTTTAATGATTTGAGTTGGTAATTTGCACAAACTTTTTTGGTGCATCATTGCAGCCCAGCAGTGGGCATGACACACATGGCGCTTTGTCATCTGTGCTGTTGCTTATTTGAACCTTGCAGTTTTGTAAATATTTCATCTCATAGCGTGTCCTTCAGCTGACTAACATTCAGTGTAGTATAGAAAGAAATAGACAAAATAGAATAAGTAGTTGGTCCAAACAGAGAGCATATTTCTGCCAATCTTGAAAGCAAATTTTACAAAATATTATAGTGAAATCAGTTTTGAGCTTTATGAAAGTTGATTACACAAACAAAGTCTTTTTTTATTTTGTTTGATGAACAAATACATTTCAGATAACTATGGAATTCTTTTCTAATGGCCTTGCATCAACCCTATTTTACAGTTACTGCAAAACAGTCATTTCCTAGAGTGAGGAGACAAAAGTTTCCATTTTAAAGTGTGTGTTAGCAGCAAGCAGTTGTATTCTTACCACATAGAAACAGGATATTTTCATGGATTCTCATGCAGCGATGGGTGTAATCAGAATTATATTACAATATGCGTTAGGGTGGCCAGCCTAAGCAACTGCCTTTTGTGTATGATGTCAACCATGAAATCATGCTTTAGCTGATGCTTAGAAGTGCCTGAAATGTGTGCTTCTTTTGGTTTGGTGTGGTAACCTTTGTAATCAATATACTTTGTGTGTGTGTTTGTGATGCCTTGCTTTTAAACATGATATATCACAAAGGAAAGCATCTAGAAAAATCATATATTTAGCATGTAGGAGTGCCAACATTGAGTATAGAATTCCTGCAGTTTTTGGTGGAGGTCAAAGGTCATTGGGAGTCAATGCCAGTCACATTGTGGAAACCTTGTAAAACGATATCTGAAGAAGGGAAGCCTACACAGATCTCACATATATTACACTATGTGTTATTGGCTATCTGAATCTATTGAGTTTAATACACTCTTTAATCTTCAAAACAATTTTTTTATGCTTGAAACAACACCAGCAAGCATCTTTCACTTTAGCTTTTACTTTGCAATGGCCTCTTTTAGAGTGATGTTCTCAAGTTGAATAATAGGAAGGCACTAAATGAACAATTTATCTGAGGAACGTTGAAAAGTTTTACATGTACAAATCATACATAGGATTTGTAATCCAATATAATTTCATTTTCACAAGTTTTTGACAAACATGTAGCACAATGAAACATCAAATGAAACAATGAAACATCAGATTGTCATAAATACATGTGGAAATTACTTCTCTGTAGTTGGGCATAACTCAAAGTAATTGTGACCATCCCAGTTCCCATGGATTATGTCCATTTGCATTCCAGTAGCGAATGTAAAATCCTGACTCCTTTCTCAGTCATTTTGATGAAACTTATCGACTTTTATTCAGCTGCCTCTCGTGTGAAGTCTTTGGATCACCTCAGCTTCATCTACAAGGGAGAAAATGGAGGGAAAGGCAGTGGACAAAATTGTTCTGGAAAATCAGGGAAGCCTACTGTCATCCAGGTGGGTTACAATTAGGGAGTTGCAGTAAAGTATCACCTAGTCCTCACAGAATTTCTGTAATGTACTAAAATCATGTCTCAAGAACACCCTTTTCTGCATGATAGAACATGAGGTGATATCGAGACATGCCATAATGGTTAGGGTTTGTTCTTCCGATGAAACCTTATCATGTATGATATCATGTGAGGATTGGCTGAAAGTGTATTCTTCCTCATGAATATTCATAATCCAATTATATACTGAAAACATGCACTGTGCAATACCTCGTCAAAGTAACTCTTTGTGGTATAAAGTTTAATATTTTATTCAAGTTGACTACTCTTGAGCAGGTTTTTGATTCCTTGCCGTAGACAGGGGAATCTATGCAGTCCTGATGTCGTGTGTGTATGTATGTGTGTATGTATGTATGTGTGTATGTATGTGTGTGTGACGGTTGCTCGTAAACACTCTATCTCAAGAAGGGTAACTCTGAGTAATTTCATTTTTGGCATGTAGGTTGCCTATATTGAGTAGATGATCCCTATTGTTTTTGGTGTCCAAATCTTGCATATTAATGAAGTTAAGGGGGTAAAACATAAAAAATGTTAAAACTGCCATAGTTCCTTATCCGTGGGTCAGATCTGTTTTAAACTTGATAAGGTTGTCTGTTATTAACAGGTTCACGACCCTGTGAAATTTAATGCTTATCAATAGAGAGGAAGGGATAATTTTTCACTATGAAACAATAATAATAGCCTAAACACCATTATTGTGGTTATTATAAACTACTGTACAAATGCATATGGGGCTACATTGTGCAATTTCAGTTTTTGATTCTGTCGCACACCGTTAACTCAATGGGATTGCTCCCTACAGTACTGCATTTGTAACTTAGTGAGTAACTTCTAGTGTGAGGGGCCTTCGATAAGTTGTCCAGAGAGATAGTCTTGGTATGGGGGGTCATGGGGTCAGATAGGCAAGGTGGCATTCATGCATTGGAATGTTAATGGGTTTATAAAAAAAATGAAGAAAATAAAAAAAGCCATCTGTTCTGTCATTTATTTGGATAATATCAATATCCAGAGGAACAGCTGGTAGCAGAACAAGGTTTCTTAACATTCAAATTGGAGTGCTTTCAATCATATTTCACAATGTCGGAAAGGATGGAGGAAGCAAAAATATTGAGGAGGAGTGATAACTTAGGGTCAACTTACGAGGACTTTGAGTGTGTTAAAAGCTACTTGTAACAAGGAAGAAATTATCGCAGAGTCGATAAAGGAAAATTTGCAAAAGGCAGAGCATCAATTTGAGGCAATGGAAGAGGTTCATGCTGATTTGGCTGGGCTGTTGTCTGATGAAGCATTTGAGCAAGCAGAAAGCTGGATGTTGGAATGCCAAAAGCATTATACTGAGGAGAGGGAGGAAGCATTGAAAAAGTTAAAGGATGAAATTGAGTTTCAAATTAGCATTGGAATTACCTAAGGCAGAAATTCCACCATACGATGGAGACCCAAGAACATTCTGGTCGTTTATGAAGAATTTTGAGGTAAATATGGCAGACAAGCTGAGTTCAGATGAGGTAAGGTTGAGTTATTTGATTCAACTAACAACAGGCAAGACTAGAAGCATCATTGATTACTGTGTGTTTCTTGGAGCTCAGAGATAATGTTGACTGATGTCATACTCATACTGTACTTGATGTGTGGGTTGTATGGCCTGGGTAGGTGATCCCTATTGCTTTTGGTGGACTTCAAATGTCGCAGTCATTTTAGGTCACCAAAATAGAGGTCATTTTGGGTTAAAGGCTTGTGGTGTATCAAGAAAAATAACTGCAGTTGATCTTACACTTGTCATGTGAATAATTCATGTTTGTTGTAATACAACCATGTAGCAAGGAATCACAAAGCCTTTTGGCTTTCTGGTTCCTACTTTTCCTGAAATCTTCCTGACCCAAGTCATTGATATGTTTATGTGAGGATCGAATGTTTTCTTGGAAATTTTCAACAAAAATAGACGTCAAGCACTCACGATTCAATGTAATTTCAGTTTTATCACACTGCCCGTGAAATTTTGTGTCCTGCTGAAGCACTTTAGGTCACATGCATCAATGTTTACAGCAGCTGATTTGTTTGTAGTCCTCAAGTATAGAACAGAAAGTGATCTTGCTGTCAACTATTAAAATGACGGATATTAGATCTGTTAAAGGGGCAGCCATTCGACAAAGACTTTTAATAGTTTGTCGACAATTTTGAAAGTGTGATATGTTGGAGTGTCGGATATCTTCACCAGATTCATCCCGCACAATCACAGGCAAGTGACAGTGGGTGGAAATGTAAAACCACAAAAATGCAAATCACGCAAAAAATTTTTTGCCCTAAATGTTACACCTTCCACAAGTACTTATTGTTGTTGTCAAATTAAACGAGGTATGAAACAGCGTTTGCACCGGGTACCAGACTGAGGATGTCAGAACACAGTTTTGAAATTTCTACCTGGCGCCAAAATGTCACCACTGAACCAACATTGCATGTGTGACAAAAGCTTTCCCTCACAGGTTGGCTTTTTTTTTTTCAGGTGCCATGAAAAGGAATATAGATATTATCTGGAAACTCTGATGCTGTTTACTTTGTTTGCTATTGTCAACTCATATGATGTAATAGAGCTGGAAATCAATACAATGCACACATGAAACAATAATGAAACCCAATCATTGGGTCATTCATTAAAGAAAATTCATGATGTGCAGTATGCCTAAAAACACTTCATTTCATATCTGTGTGTAACGTTGTCTCATATTAACGTGCAAAGCAAAATGTCGTATACGTCTTAACCAGCCACCATTAGTTGTGATTTTGTGTACTGAAGCACAGGCTGACTATGAACCACGGGTATCTGGGTCCAAATTTTTAACCCGATACAAACACTGGTATGAACAATGAAGACATCTAAGAGTTATTAAACTATCGATTTTTTATTTTCTTATTTTTCCTGGCTCGCACTGGGTGTATTCGTATGAATAAGCATTAATGTGAAAAAGTGTGTGTCTGCAAATTTTTCAAAACCAAATTGAATCATTAATTACAGACTCCCCAATACTCATTTGCATGTGACATGATCGTGGGATTCTCTTAGTTTGACTTTTTGTCATTCGTGTGTGAAGGAAACCTGACAGGATTGGAAAAATTTATTTGATGTTACTTAACAAAGTGTCTTTTCATAACTAATGGGTCACTCACCGAAAAGGAAGATGAAAATGTTGCCATGTGTTGCGGAATAATTGCATTCATGTTATTTGTTTCCTGCTTCTTGCCCCTCCCCCTCTCCACAATTGTGGAGAAACCATACTTTTCCACCCCCACTTTTCACTGAGTCCCCATCACACCCACACCGCACCCCTAACCGGAATTTCAAACATTATACACACACAATATTGTTCATCACTTTAGTTGCACACACCAGGTAACAGGTAACGTATCATCAGGCAAAGCTGTTTGTTTGTTCAGAAGTTGTTTTACTTTTCCATCTTGGTAGGTACCTTTGGGAACCATCTTAAAGGAGGACAAAGAAATCGTCTATGATCTGGACAAAGACGGTGATCGGGTAAAAAGTTTATTTACAGATTGAAAAATTAGCAAGAGCTTCATTTTGTCTTCTCTTGAGTCTTTTCTTGTGACTGTTGCCACAATTTATTTTGGGATATTCTCACGATGTTATCAAATTATAGTGTATGCTTATGTCATCCGAAAAGTTTTTAGTTTTGCTTGTAATTTTGCAGCCAGCAGATGCAAGTTCCATGTTTAAAGATGAGGTGGTTGGTTGTCTGGATATCTCTTAGACAGCATCCCTCATCTCTCGTTTTGCAAGACCCCAGTGTCTAAATCAGACTTACAATACTTGTATATTTCTCTGCACTCGTATTAAAAATTTTCACCCTTACTGGTACTCACACTTTGAGGGTACAAAAACCTGTTGCTCTGAACAGATTCCCATAAAATTCTTGCCTTCCCAGTTTGTTAATTTTGTTTATGATCAGTTAATGTACCATCTGACTTGCTTTCATGTGGGTCAAAGTGGCAAAAGTGACTTTTGTTGCCAAGCGACACCGTTAGATGGTCCATGAGTGCATTTTCCGTGATGTTATCTCCTTAACTAGCAAAGTATGTTCAATTATTTTCATGCATAATCCAAAGTTTGTGATAATATCAGGGAAGTCAGTTTTGACGAACTCAAATTCTTTCCTTTATTAAGTTTATTGAAAGAAACAATGATTGTACCCATCCATGTAGACTTTGTACCTGATATTGCCCTAAAAGGGTTTGTGAGTTACAGCAGCATTGCTGTTCTAGGTAAGATTTGACATAAAAAAGCTACTTCCCTCTTGTGCATTTGATGCCTATAGTCAGGATTAGCATTTCGGATTTACGTTTCATTTCGAGCTCAGATGTCAAAATATGTGTCATGCCACTGCAATGTATTACAGGGGACTCTTTCCCTTTACTGTGAAACCAGTTTTAAGGGTTTGTAAAAAGTGACATATTGCAATTGGACGGCGTTCCATTTACGACGTTACTTTCGATTCGATAAAACAATAGTGGTCATTAGGTTCAACAATTCACACTCCACGATGTCAAGTCAAAACCCATAACAACTGACCGCGCAAATCTGTCGATATCAAGCGATATGCGACCAGTTGAAAGCTTGTCAAGGACTGATTTCACAATGTTCAGAAATTGCTGCTAGGAGTCAACTAGAGATTACAGAGTTGCCACAGTAGATATGATCCATGGATAACAATGTTGGATCATGCCAGGAATGTTATCTTGATCAGCTGATGTTGATTTCCCAGAATATATGATCATTATATTGTCATCATGTGAGATATTATTAAGGGTGGACCGCTCTTGAAATTATGAGGCTAGAATTGAATAGCTGGACTTAGCCAAATCTTCCAACTGAGCATTCAGGGCTCACAGAGATCTATGACAGACATTCAGTTTAGTAAGATGATGTAATGCGTGAAACACACAGTGTAACCATCAAAAGCATACCACCATACAAGATACTCTCATACATGCTTTAATAAAGGGCTTCATGTTTTCTTAACCATACAATGCATTCAATAGATTAGGATGAGACACCGATAAAATTTCCACTAGGCAATTCAGCATTTCCTCTGGAAACTTTGGCTAAATGAGCCATTTCAATTCTAGTGACTTGACCACTGATGTTTTAATTTGACAATGTAGTGAAGAAGGTAAGCAGTAATCCCGGTATCAGAGATGCCAGAAACTGCCATAGGACAACCAAACATGGTTTTAAGGTTGTCCTTCTGATTACCACGTCAGTAAAAGCTTTAACCAAATTCAGAATTAATTTAGAATATATGGCAATGTAATGTAATTTGGAATGAATTGTCATTGTAAACAGGGCAATACAAATGTGTCCATGCTAGTCTTTTTTTCCTGGCAGGGAAAAAGAAATACAAATTATGGAAATGTCTCAAAATTTCTTATCCCAAGAAAAATATAGTGAAAAGCAAAATTTCTCTATAATTTTGTTTTTGAGGAGGTGACAAGTTGCTCCCTGCCCCCCTCCCCCACACCACTGATTCATGTTACAGCAACAGTTTATAAACTGTATTAGTTACTTGATTTTGGAAACTGAAGAAAAACCACATTTTGTACCTCAGTTTGTCCCTTGGACAACCAGGTAAAGTTGCTTTAATTTCTAAACTGCAAATAAAACAGCTTTTTTTTAATGCTTTCACAGACAGTGGTGGTGTACGGTGGCCAAGGAGGAAGGGGTAATAGGTCATTTGTGACCAGCAGTATGCAGGCACCGATGGTGGCGACCAAGGGGCAGACAGGGCAACACAGAAAGCTAGCCCTGGAACTTAAAGTTATTGCTCATGCAGGGCTGGTAAGACATTGGACAGATAGGGGTTGCTTGACCTGTTTGTGTAATGAGTTCAGGGTAATGAGTTGTGAATATTTTCAAAATCACTAAGAAGGTTTCATTTCATGTTTCAAAAAATGTATGGAAGGGCTGCAGTTTAACAGCTGCACCAGTAAAGAGTTGCACCTGTAAAGAGTTGGTTAGAAGGGCCCGTGCTACCCAAGTTTTTGGGCCCCCCAAAATCTGGCATGTTTAGTTGAAACAGTGGGAAATTTGTTTTAGCTTTTCTGTATGCTGTAGGTTCCGCAATCCAGCTGGTTGTGGGCATTTTACCAGGCCCCCCTTCAAAAAATTCCATTTCAGACATTCACCATGACTACCGCAAGGGACCAGCACGAGCCCATTACCTGGTGAATGAGGCTTGTGCTTTGCACTGCCATAAACACAAGACTGGTGCCCTCTATCACAAATGGTCTCTCCCATCCCAACATCCCCTCTCCTCAAATAAAAAGTCTACTGTTGCCACTGGAATTTGAGCTAGTACTCCATAGTGTGCAGCAAAGTTTGAACAGAGATAATGTGTTTAATGGGATTTTATTTTCACAAATGATATTTCAACTGATTTTTTGGTTTCGATGAAAGAGAAACCTATGCATTCACAAGGACGTGTATGTGTGTGTGTATGTGCATGTGTGTGTGTGTGGGTGTGTGTGTGTGTGTGACACTTAGCTTGTTAACACAATATCTGAAGAAGGGAAGGTCTGAATGTTTTCAAACTTGGTACATGGATGCCCCATAGTAATAGGAAGAACCCTATTATTTTTGGTGGGGGTCAAAGGTCATTTGGGGTCACCAGGGGTCAAACTCTGAAAATCTTGTTAACACAATATCTTGAGATAGGAAAGTTGGAGAAATGTCGTACTTAATGTGTAGATGCATTATCATCAGAGGAAGAGCCCTATTGTTTTTGGTGGGGGTCAGAGGTCATTTGAGGTCAACAGGGGTGAGACCCTGAAAACTTCGTTAACACGATATCTTGAGATAGGAAACTTGGATGAATGTCACAATGGGTATGTAGATGTATTATTGTCAGAGGAAGAACCCTATTGTTTTTGGTGGGGGTCAAAGGTCATTTGAGGTCACCGGAGGTCAGACCCCGAAAACATCATTAACACAATATCTTGAGATAGGAAACTTGGATGCATGTCATACTTGGTGTGTAGATGCAGTTGGGTCAAAGGAAAAATCGAATCATTTTCTGTGGGAGTCGAAGGTCATCTGCGGTCAACAGGGATCAAACTCCGTAAACCTTGTTAACATGATATTCAGAGGCTGAAAAATTGGGTATATTTCAAACTTGGCATATTGATGTATCAAAGTGTGAGGAAGAGCCCTAATGTTGTTTGGTGGGGTCAAAGGTCATCTGGGGTCCATATGGGGACAAACAAGCTTAAAACCTTGTTAACTTAATATGCTGGAGGTAGCAATCTTGGATACATTTTAAAACTTGCATTATGATGACAGGGGGAGAAGAGTATCGTTTTAGCTGGGGTCAGAGATAATCTTGGGTCACTGGGGGTAGAACTCAGAAAACTAGTTTGTTATGACAACGTCTAGCTCATTGAAGGAAGATCACATTTATTTGAAACTTAGTATTTGCTTGTATAATGACAAGATAAAGAATCATACTGATTTTAGGGGAATAAAGCAAGGAATCTTTGCAATGGTGATGCGTTGTGTATGTATGTGTGTGTGCGTGTATGTATGTATGTGTGTGAGGCAAAATCTTGTGAACGCTCTAGCGTGCAAGATGTTTCAAAGTAGGGGTGTTGATAGAACATATGAAGACATATAGACAAGTCATGTTTGCAGTATCTCATGAACCACACATATTGCACAAACTTTAACCTTCGATGGTATGTAGGACTTCCTAAGTAAATAAGATGACTGTGTCTCTCTAGAGATCAGATGTCATGTGGGGTCATAAGAGGTCATAACACGCAAAAAAAAACTTGTACACACTATTTACAAAGGGGAGATAATTTCACTTTTTACAAAGGGGAGTCAATTTCACCCATTAAAGACCTTTTTAGATGGAGTATATAAATATCATTATTGGTCTTGGTTTTGATGTGGGCCAAAGGTCATCTGAGGTCATCTGAGTACAAAATGTTAAGACCTTTGCTGGTGTTGTTTCACTTTTCTGTCTTTTCCTATGGGTAGAAAGTATTTGAGCTCCCTTCCAAGCAAAGACTGGCAATGCTTGCACATTTAGGAAGTTCCAATTTGAAAACTTTTATCTGTCAGTCAGGTTATAAAGTGTAGTTGCTGTACTTATTTTAAAAGTCTTTGTCTTATAATGATAAAACTTCATCTGTGCATCTTCAGCTGGCATTACGCTGGTTTCTGGTAAAATATGTCTGAAAACATCTGTAAAGTATCTGAAAGCCCAATTTGGTTGATTAAGTTCAGCAGGTAACATGCACCTGTAAGTTTCTGCAGTTTTTAGTCCACGAATCAGCAGTACAGTATTTGGTATCATGCTTCTTTTATTTATTGTTCTTGTTTTGACAGTTAAAAGTGCCCAGTTAGTTCCCAAAGCCATAATTGGCTTTTAATTCCATCTGAGTCATTTTTTTCTGAAAATGGTGATTGACCAATGACCTCTGTTGAAAATGGGGAGAAAAGGTTGACCTGCTTTCCCAGAGGAATCATTATCTGAAATACAGCTCTCCTTCTGTCATCAAACAATGTGGAATAGATTTGTTTTCTGAAGTGGAGATATATTACATCAAAGATTTCTTTGAGGGAAAAGTCTTATTGTACAATAGATATTATTTGGTCATGTGATGGGGTACATGGAGGAATTAATGTAGTGTATATCATTAGCAATCATTTCAACTGTCATATGAGTATATCTCTTGTTCCTGGAAAATTCCTACTGTACCTAGGGTACCACTGTGCAGGCTAGAGAATTCTTGGCCTCCAGTGTTATCTTACATTACATGTGTGCAGTAGGTATTGGAAAATGATGTACAGTATTAATGGCTTCATCTGGTAGCCTGTGGTTACTACAGTATATTGCATGTATTAGTGGCAAGGAATCACTAAGCCTCTTTGCTTTCTTGTTAACTGAAAAAGTTGCGTATTTTAACCAATCAGATTCTTTGTCTCATAGCGTTTCAATAGGTTGCACTTTTCTTCAACAAATCAAAAAGCGTGTACTGTAATACAGGATGTAAACATTGATTTGTCAACATAAAATGCAGAGCTCCTGGAGGAAGATGAAGTGTTTTGCCCCAATTTGTGGGATTCATGGCAATATTAGACCAATTCTAAGGAGATGCATGGTTGAAATGTATCTATTCAGTTAATTTGTGGAAAGATTCAGAAGGAAATCAGGCAAAGATACCAAAATATTTCATTAACGAGTTTGCCGAAGCTGATTAACGTTAATACGTATGTTAGGCCTGACACAGTACAGTGTTAAAGATATCCTAACCATACCACAGCCAGGAGGGTGTCACAGACTAGATTGTGCCAATGATAGATATCATACTTTGTAGATGGATTTATTGATCAAAGGAAGAACTGAATTGTTTTAAAGGGGTCACCTGTGGTCGAACCCCGAAAATCACATTAACACAATATCTTCTGGTAGTAAACTTTGCTGAATGTTATACTTCAAATGTAGATGTGTTTTCATCACAGGAGGCAACCTTACGGTTTTCAGTGGGGGTCATCTGAGTGGGGGTCATCTGAGTAACTAGAGTCAAAACCTCAAACCTCATTAACATGATGTCTTTAGATAAATAAAGCAGAAATGAAACTCAAATACCTTGTTAACATAATATTTTGAGACAGGAACCTTGGGATGAATATTATACCTTATATAAAGTAGATGTGCAATGATTTCCATGAGCAACACAAAACTATACTTTGCCAATATGTTCAGATTTACCCGTACACAAAGAAATAAGATAACATTTCATTATTCAGAACCATCGAAACCACAATGCATTTTGGCATTCTGGTTTTTTGTAAGGACCTCTGGAGGATTGACCTTATACATAATGTCATCCATAGTAATGATCCACATTTATGGCTACAAATTAAAAAGGGGAATTTTCCATTTTACGTACTGATGCGAGTTAATACTGCACTATATGAAAACAGGACAAATACTTAGGAAGAAACAAATGTGGTATATTCTTTATGGACCATAACAGAGTATTGGCATTGTTTAGATGTTGCATGCCATTAACCCTCTCCAACATCAATGGTGCAGTACAAGGTCTGAAATTTAACAGAATTTGTCAGCGAAAGTCAAATTCTGCAGAATGTGTCATAGCCACTACAAAACAAGATTGTTTAAGCCCTGGTTTTGCATGGGTGAATATTCATATTCATTCTCAATTGGTCTGTTTGATTTCAAGGGATGTTGATTGACTGCTATGCTGTCTTGAAAAAAAACTTTGTAGGGCCAACAAAAATTAGTTTTGAGACAATTTTCATATTCAAATATCTGGAAGATGAGTGCATAGTTGCCTTTCAGGTTGTGTGATGACATGTGATCTTTTCCTCTACCTTCTCTTCCCTGAAACACTGACAAAGAACAAAGGTAGATGACCAGGTGATTATGAGTGCAACTCGTATTTCAGCTTTAATAATTGTCTATTTCTTATGAACTCTGTAACAAGGGTAAGTTGCAGTTTGTGGAAAACAAAATCATGATAGGTTCTCAAGTGCTGTTCAATGTTATTTCAAAAAATTTTGTCTCTCTTTTCTTTACTTGTCTGTTTGTTTTCTGTTTGGACAACCAAAATGTATTTCAGACAACCAAATCAGGGAAGAAGCTTGTCCTGGGGACAAGCTATAATTTTCCCTAGAAATTAGGCCTGAGTACCCTTCACATTGTGTGTCTTCTTTCTCCGTTAGGTTGGTTTTCCTAACGCAGGCAAATCAAGTTTGCTACGCGCCTTGTCGAGAGCCAGACCAAAGGTGGCGGCATATCCTTTCACGACCCTCAACCCACATGTGGGGATAGTGGAATACCCTGATCTGGAGCGGGTGGCTGGTGAGATGCTGTTTTTTATTTGTTTCTCTCTCAGCTGAACAAGTCTGAAGTATCTGCTCCTAGATACAGAGTTTTCTTTGTTTTTGTGAGACCTATTTCATCTTTGCTTTCATGTTCTTTATCAGTGGCCGACATTCCTGGCTTGATCCCTGGAGCTCACCTCAACAGAGGGCTCGGCCATTCGTTCCTCCGTCACATCGATCGGTGCCTCTGCCTGATTTATGTCATCGATCTGTCCCAGAAGGACCCCTGGGAACAGTTCACCCACCTTCAGTGTGAGCTGGACCAGTATCAGCCAGGTCTTTCAAAGAGGCCTCATGCCATCATTGGAAATAAGATAGACTTGCCTGAATCTCAGGAAAATCTGTCGGGGTTACAACAGAGGGTCGACATACCAGTGATCGCCCTCTCGGCTAAGTACGAGAGCAATGTTGACGCACTCAAGAAACATCTGAGAGAACTTTACGATCAAGACATGGAAGGAAGAACTAAAGATGTCAAAGAGGAAGTACATAGGAAAAAGAAGGAGAACCTGAGAGGCAGGGTGATCTGATTAGTGAGATGAGCAAAGGAATGATAAGAGATCTAGGTCAGGATAGTTAAACCCTTGAATCTTGCTGTAAGTCGACATCAGAACATCAGAACATCAAGACAAGAACAGGAGTGAGGCAACCTCCTTTGATGGTGCTACTGGTATATTTTCTTCAACTCAAGACTCATTGTGCACCTGCAGAGTATCTCATCACACGGTTTAGTGTGATAAATGTATCATAGATTCATCCTTTGTAAGGAAAAAATTTTTTGAAAGTCTTGTTTAAAGTTTTAAGTCACAGTTTGCACCAGGATTATGGGCTATGCAGTTGGTTATATCTATTAATTCTGTGAATGAGGTTGGAAATCAAGCAAAAGATTCACTCAGTTTTCATTGATTTATGGAAATGAAAGATTTACGGATATGTGAAATCATCTCTGTTGTGACAAACCATGGGCGTTGATTGGGAGTGTGGGACGTTCCCCCACATTTTTAGTTGAGGGTGCACTAACACGTTTTTCCTCAGGCTCCTATCACTTTTTGTGACCTGAAACTAAAATTGTTATTTTCTGGAGTCTTTAACAAAAAATTTTCTTTGCATGCTACATGCCAGCCAATCGTAGTGCTCCACCTAGATAGAGCTACTACTGCCTGCCCCCCTTCACTCCTGTGCCTGCAACTACTCTCACCACCCCCTGCTGAGGATGAAAATCTGGTTACACCACTGATTGGAGAGTAAGTTTAGGTCAGATGGCCTTCACCCATTTTTCAAAATCAAATCGACTCCCATGTGACAATCAAACATCAAGATCTATTTTTGGTTTTGATGAAAAGAGAAATCTATGTAGTCATGATTGCATGTGTATGCGTGTATGTCAGGGTGTGTGCGTGTTTGTGATGGTTAGCTTGTTATCACAGTATCTCAAGGAGGAAATCTCTGACAGTTCTCAAATTTGGTACATAGATGCCCCCATATTGAAAGAAAGAACCGTATTCTTTTGGAATCATAGAGACTGGTGGTATTTAGGATGTGGATCTGTTATATGAAGAAGAAGAACCCTATCACTTTTGGTGGGATCAAACTTCATCTGAGGTCGCCAGAGGTCAAACACTGAAAATCTTGTTAACACACTATCTCAAGATAAGAATCATGGCGACTGTTGATATTCAGTATGTGCATTTGTTATATCAAATAAAAGTAACTTAATGTTTTTGGTGGAGGTCAAAGGTCATCTGAGGTCACCAGAGGTCAAACACTGAAAACCTTTTTAGCACAATAAACATAGGAATGATGGAAACTTTTGATACATATTAGGTGGATTTGCTATATCAAGTAGAAGAATCTGATCGTTTTTGGTGGAGGTCAAAGGTCATCTGTGGTCACCAGTAGGTCAAACACTAAAAACTTTGCCAATACAATATCTGAAGATAGGAATTCATTAAAATGATCAATACTCAGCATGACAATGCATTAAGTCAGGTTGAAGAACCTACTTTTATTGGTGGAGGTCAAAGGTCATCTGAGGTCAACAGAAGTCAAACATTTGAAAACAGTGTTTAAACAATATCTCAGGGTAGGAATCATTGAAACTTTTGATACTTAGTATCATGCTAAAATGCATTACATGAAGTAGAACAACCCTATTGTTATTGGTGTGATCAAAGGTCATCTGAGGTCACCAGAGGTCAAACACTGAAAAACTCTTAGCACAGTTTCTCAATATAGCAATCATTTGAAGTTTTGATACTTAGTATGTAAATTTGTTACATCAAGAAGACAAACCATACTGTTTTCAGTGGAGGTGAAAGGTCATTTGGATTCAATTGGGGTCAGATTGTGAAAACCTTGTAAGTACAATATTTGAAGAAGGGAAGCTTGGACAGATGTGATATGTGCTATGTAGGTGTAGTTTATTCAGTGTAATTAAGAAGCCCATTGTTTTTGGTGTAGGTCAAAGGTCATAAGGAGTCAACAGGTGTCTGTGAAAACCATAGGAACATGATATCTCAAGAAGTTAAATTTGGACAGATTTCCTATTTGACATGTATCTGTGCCCTATTCAGCGCGAAAGGTCCCGTTGTTTTTGGTGGAGGTCAAAGGTCACTTGGGGCCAAAGAGTTTCAAATTATTGAAACATTGTGAACATGATATCACAAGAAGGGAAGCGTGGACAGATGTGATATGGGGTATGTAGCTCTTTGCCTTATTGAGCAAGCATAGCCAACTGCTTTCTGCAGAGGCCAACAATCATTTGGGGTCAACTGGTGTGAAGTTTTGAAAACCTTGTAAACATGATATCTCAGGAAGAGAAGCTTGGCCAGAACTCATATTTGATTTGCAGATGCCCCTTATTGAATGCAAGAAGCCTATCAATTTTGTTACAGGTGAAAAATCATTTGCAGTCAGTCAACTTTAGCGTATTCTCATCTTATGCAATATGCCATATTCAAAATACTCATATTTGAATCATCAAAACCACAATGCCTTTAGGCATTCTGGTTATGAAGAGTGACTCAGATACCCCATATTCTGATTATCCATTCAAGCAACCCAATAAAGATGTATTCTGACAGATGCCGTTTCTGTCTCGAGCATGAAGGCAACTTTGTGAAGAAAATGTTGTTTAAATCAATGAAAAGTACACATCAATTGCAAAGTCAGTGGAATTGCTAACAATAAAACAGTTGTAAGGCTTCAGTATTGAGACAATAATTGCAAACAACAAAGTCCCAATTTCAGCATCAGTTTGTGAGGCCCATAAAGTATCAACCATTTCATAACAAGTCGTCGTGTATTATGACACATCTTAATCTGCTGTAAAAATATGGCTGTAATACCTTTTGAAAATTTCTTAAAACCTGTTAAAAATTCATTTTCATTATGAGACAATTCTGAGGAGAGACTGACAAGATGGAATTGAAGGATCAGACAACTTTAATGACCACTCACAGCCAATATGATTCAACTGAATTTTTCTGAACTTGTCGCGGTGACTGATGAATAAGTACAAGTTTTGAGATGACCCTGACAGTCTTCATTTTGTGGAATATTTTGTTTAACACTGATAAAAATGGTGCTTTGTACACTGGTGCAGATTTTGAAAGACACAAAGCTAAACCATGGGTCACCTGTAAATCAACTTTGACCTTTATCAACTTACCTTGACCTCAAAACATAAATATGACTCTATTAGATACAATCTCGTCTATCAGTCATATATTTGAAGATGCCATCAAAATAGCCATTTTGGATGAAGAAATGCAGCAAAAATAGGATTTTCACTACTTTGACCAGACAGGAGATACAACTACACACCATGGGTAACCTTTCTACCAGTCATTGACACTGTGGTCTAGGAGAGGTTGCAGACGTAACCTTTTCAGTGTCAAATTTTACCTCACGCTTCGACCTCAAAACACATATAGACATGATGATTTTTAAATGAAATCTTCAAAGTAGCCACTTTGGATTATGAAATACAGCAAATTAAGTTTGTCACTAATTTGACATCTGACGTTACTTTTTGATGGGGAGACCAAGTTCAAACCATGGGTCACCTTTTTACCAACTTTGACCTCTCATCGACAGTGCAGTATTGGAGGATCCAGTTACAGCAGCAAACCTTTCTGTGTGATTTCGACCCCAAAATTTACAAACATAATTTTCAGGTAAAATCTTGTATACCAGTCATATATTTGAATGCCCCATGAAAATAACTATTTTCGATGAAGAAATACAGTAGAACTAAGATTTTCTTTAATTTACCTCTGACCTTTAATTTTGACAGGAGACAACTTCAGACCATGGG
Organism: Stichopus chloronotus; assembly: GCA_021234535.1. NCBI lineage: Eukaryota > Metazoa > Echinodermata > Holothuroidea > Aspidochirotida > Stichopodidae > Stichopus > Stichopus chloronotus. Next base: position 29,378,730 of record CM037832.1, on the reverse strand, counting down.
TCTTTTAAGTTTGATCTTTCAACTTTGACCTTCATCATTTTTGCTGTCAAGGATGAGTTGCGGACGCAAACTTTGGAACTGGAATTTCATATACACTGAAACGCATACACATCTTCACGCGCTTCTTCCTACCTAGCTCTGTGGGGGTGTTCTGGGTCATCTCATTTGCCATATCAGGTTAGACTCCCCCTTGTATCCAGTATCAACCACAATGTCAACCATAACGTTAACATGGTCAATGTTGGTAGCGCTATAACATACCTTCAACGGAACCGTACCGCAAACCATCGATCAGCTACCCTATCTCGTGCCATGCATTGCATTTGTAGGGATGAGATAAATTACTGTGCAAAGGGGGGGGGGGGTTGGACTAAGATCCGGCCCTGAACCGTCATAAGAAATCTTGCTAAGCAAATCAGAGGTTTTCGGTGCATTGGTGTAGTCAGGCGTTTTCCGAGGAGTAGGTACTAAGCCTATCCAAATTTCACCGGGGGTTTTGGTGTAACTTAGTCATTAGAAAATGTCAGTCAAACAAATTCAGAAAAGTCAGTAGCGTTATAACTAAACGTGACCAGTAGCTTCGGCTCCAGAATATTGATAAAGCTATGGATTGAACACTGGCATGCAGGAGTAAGTAATCTAACAAAAAAGCTTTTTTACAATGTAAAGGACGTTACGCCAAGGCTGAGTAGTCACAATATTTACCATGTGCATCTTCACACCTCTCCGGTTAGCGGTACTCCAGCCTGCCTGCGTAAGAAGATAGTTTAGTAAGGAAAGGGCCAGAGGGGTCAATGTCCTATAAAAAGACCCTGAAAGAGCAGACATCCCCAAACCCAAATCAGTAACAATCAGAATCGCTCACGCTGTCGAAAAATATTTATCACGTGCATTCTGAAAGGCAATGTTATCAGATAAAGCAGCTAGGAAAAGCTTCGATAGTTCTCGTGACTGAGAGAATTGAAGAAAATACTCTTGCCAAATTTAGGGAAATAAAAACGGAATTGATTTACAAATGATTTTGTTTCGGGGTTCACTTCGCAGGGACTCAAGTAATGGACGCGGAATGGTTTACACTTCCTTTGGGTGTGTCTGGGCAATGTACGTACTTGTAGCCTAGTTTCCAGAATTCGATTGGGACATCTCCGTCAATCTGGCTATGCCAATATCAATTAGAGGGCGGTGTTCTTAATGTCAATATCAACATTCTTAATTAGTGCAGACACTCGATAACTGAAAACGTCATTTTTGGACATCCTTATAAAAGGAAAGGTTGTTTCAAACTATTTGCTATTTGATAATAAGAAGCTACCGTTGATAATTTTTATCTTCGATAAAAGCATCAATAGTGTAATAGCAGTTGCACCGTTTTTACTGTTGAACTATGTTTACTTTCCATGCGACTACAATTTTTAAATTTGGTTTCATTTTTTTTCAATGCCATTATGCCAACATAACAATGGAGGGGAGCTAGTTTTTGTACCTAAAACTGTTGTAAGTGATATGATTCCTCCTTTCTTCTCTTCTGCTTTCTCATTTTTTCCCCTCCCCCACTTCTTTATCATGATGGGGGGGGGGGGTGACCCGCAGTTGTGCCTCCTGTGGTACCGCCCCACACAACAAAAGAAAAATAGATGAGTCATATTTAAAAGGAATTGTCAGTACTTTGTTCCTTTAGAGTTGATAATTCAGAAGTTGACCGTCTTCAAAAAGTCGTGACCTCAGCTAGCATGAGATTGAAGTATCCTAGAGAATGAAAATACAATAAGTAAATTATTGACCCCTGAGGTGTCCTAGGGGTGGAACACTGGGCATGTTACTACAGGCAGTTTGGTTGCGTTTACTTTAACAACAACAAGCAGCTATAGTTTCTCATATTTATGACTCCAGATCTAGGCAGTGGCGTCAGACTTCTCATCGAGGTGGGGGAAGTAGGGGATCAGTGATTCTACAAGGGAGTACCGCCAGCCAGTTTTTCTGGCGCCACCGGCACCAAGGGAGACACGCTGGTGTTTTAGAAGATGGGGTTAATTGACCGTTTTAGGACCCCTGGTGCGATCCAGAGATGAAGTTGGGTCCAGGGGCAAAGCCCCGGAAGTAGTGAAGGCTCAACATTTATTCAGTTACCGTGTTCTATTTAAAAGAACAGGAACAAAAAAAAATGCAGGATATCTGAAATTCCTATAGAGGTTCCAAATGTTGTTCAGTCAGTATGAAAGGTGAGCTTGGTGCAAGGCTACAGCGTCGTTCCCATGGTAGGACCACTTTGAGAACAAGTGAATGGAAAATGATAAATTTCTTTCCTAGCCCTATGAGCACTTATCAACTTTCCGATAAATGAATTACATTTAGTCGAGGAGTCAAGATAACGTTTAAGTGATGAGCCCTCAGGACTTGAAGTCCATTACCTCTGATGCATCTCGGCAATAGCCTCTGGACTTAGAACCCAGAGGAAAGCTTTTAGCTGAACCATATTCGGCTCAAGTAAACAATGTTTAATACCGCCATCTCTTCATATGTCAGTTTCCATTTTCTCAAGGGAGAAATTATATTTATCTGATATTCTCTATTCGTCACTAAATTTTTCACTTAATTTTCTCACACTTTAAATTTTTGTAACGCTTTCTAATATTTAGCAATACTATTTACGGTAAAGATTTACTTTTATTGAAATTCTAAATGTTCCCAATATTTACATGTGTTCCTTTAGAAAAGTAAGTTGTACTTACGAGAGATTAATCCAACACCACACCGACTAATTTTCTGGCAGATTAATTTCCACGTACATGTGTTGCAACTTTTATCTGTAACTACCGAAGGGTCGCAGCTACAATGATTCTATGAGGCTTCGAAGTTGAGATATTATGTTATGATTTACTGCCATAAATAGGTGAGCGAAAACACTCTCTGTGTCGAAGAAATCAAGATATAAATCCATTACATATAACCAACTTGAAGCCTAGCGTTATTGTCCGTGTATACGTACCTACGGAAGTGGGCGGTGGGATTGAGATAGGATGCACAATGACAGATGCACTCTGGCTGTATCGTGAATTAGCCTAGTCAATAACACATAACTTAGGCAAGTAGCCAACCGGGTCTGCTGCATAGTATAGTAATGCAAAGAATGCGTGACAATGTGCAGAGTTAATCAGCTTTTAAAGTAAAGGCTGCTGTATCATTCTGGACATTGTTAATTGTAATTTCAACTACTAATCAGTAGGCGTAACTTTGTATTATTTTCTCATTGACATTATCCTATAGCCTAGCTTGTTTTAGGAGTGTAAATGTGTTGATATTGGCATTGGCACTTGCACAGCTGGTTGCAAAGAGACAGGAAACACTTGCAATGATTTATGACATTAGTAATGATTGCCTACAAATGTGTAGTATTTGATGTGTGTCACAAGGTGATATTACTATATTATGTAGGCCGAGGCCTGAGCCACTGTGAGATTTATGCGACATTTTGTCTTATTTGACCTGTTACTCTGAGTCTCTGATATCCGTACATATACACTGTCTAACTTGACAAAATGCTGATTGGGGTCACATTGTAGATATGTATATAGGCTTCTCACTGAAAGTTGTGGCCTTTCCATCTACTTTTGCTGTGAAGAAGTTAGATTCTGCTTAACCAATAGTCCAGTAATGTTATAACTTTTTAGGGAGTAAGCAGGTACCCTAACTTTATTCTGAAGCATCAGCTAAATCTCACAATATGCCTTACACATATCTTTCAGGAATTCCAACTGCTGCATACGCAAAGTAAACAAATAACTTAAGCTAACATAAATCAAGCAATCCAGTAACAAAAATATTACCCCTTGATGTAAAAGAACTTTTTATGAATCAGGATAGGAAACTATACTGATAGTAATGCAAATTGGGTTGACTGCATTTTCCCTTGAGAGGCAGTGACTCATCACCCCAGACAGTTTTAATTCTCCCAATCACTACCCCTCCCACAGCCTGTCTTAAGCAACAACTTGTGCAAGCACTCCTACTTTTGAGTGCCACATATACTGGTGAGCATACAAGTACAAGTATGATCCAAACACTTCACCCCATGTATGCTGTGTAATGTATGAGCTGCTCTACATGTTTCGAATTTGCTGTCAATCAAAGAGCATAACCAAGTGAGAATTTTGGTTACCCTTCAGGCAAAAATGTTTAATGTAGTGTGATGAGTGACTGCCTCTAATACTTGTAATATTTTCCATAGGAGGAACTGGCGGAAAAGCTGGCTGGCTTGGAAGTATTTGTATGACTTCAATTTTTTTTCTTGTTTTTTTTTGTATGGTGATAGTTAAATTAAATACATACTGAAGAAAATTAGGGAAACAAAATAGAAAACAAGGTGTACAAAATTGTACCATATGTTGCTTTGGAAAATATGCTTCCTTTGTTGGTATGGCTTGCATTAGACCAACCAGTAGGACGCACTCTCTCCCACCTCCATTCCATGTCAAAATTGAAAGGAAGCTCCTTTTATTTATTATCAGTAAAATCATGATGTACTAAAATTGGATGGGGAAAAGGTAATTTAGAATTTTTTCTTGTAATGATGTTAGAAATTTGACTTGGAAATTCAACATGTACGAAAAGCAAGCCTATGAATGACTCATTTGGAAGGAATAAAGAACATTGCAAAGTATAATTTACCACAACTAGTTATGTGCGCTTACTGCTTAGTGCTTTTAGTTTCAAGTAACATTTGCACCAGGTACCCAGTCGAAGTCAGGATCTGATTCTGAAATTGATACCCTAGGATACAAACCTCACTATCGTATTCTGTACGTGTGGCAGAAAAACTTAAGTTATTGCATTTTATCAACTCATACAATGTAGCAGGACCGGAAATCAGTATATATGCACATGGAACATTTGAATCCCAATCATTACATCATTTACTGAAAAATTCAGACTGTATGCCTAAGAGCACTTCATTGTCATACCTGTATGTACGATACATGAGGTTTTATTATGTACAAAGCAAAGTGTGGTACTATGACGTATACAACGAACTCTTAAACTGTAGTTAAATTTTGGGGTACCTGCACACCAACCAACATTGGATTGTAGGTACCCGGATTCAAAGTTTGACCCAGTGAGAACAGCAAACACTAGTTTGCCACCAGCTGAATATTACTTGCCTTGCAAATGAAGTTGTGTAACAATTTAGCTAAAGCATACACTACAAATCTTCCATCATTTTGTGTTTCTTCCAACTCAGTTTGATATTGATCGAGTGACATCATGTCGGTTATACAAGCCATTGAAGACAGGGTAAGTATTTTATCAGTGATTCATACCTATTGAAGATTTCGATGCAACAAAGAGTCGTTTGACATTATTTTTGTGTTTGAATGCATGTACAGCAACTGGTGATGATGAACCATTTATAGTTTCCCACCCACTCCCTTCACACCATCATTGATTGTGTAGTACGAAATTATTCCCTCATTTGTGTTTATATCCGTATCGCTGTTATTGTCATGTAGATGCATCAGATTATTCATTCAGAGGCAAGATGTTGATATCTATTATGTGCTGGATAATTAGCAGTCTTGAAAATGTAATGTGCAATATGTAATGTCAAGATTCACAATACATGTAGATTATATTATGTATTTTAGCATTTTGGAAAAGTATGTGTGCAGATGAAATATGTATTGCAATGCCACCTTCATTTTGCCAAGGTAGAAATATTGCATTGCCCTCACTGCCTACCCGATACTTTCATAAACATTGCCATCCAAAAGTTATAAGACAGTTCCAAAAGTTGAAAAAAGAAATCTTAGAAAAAGTTGAGCCTTGATTCCTTTGTTGAGGATTAATTTCATGGGTGTCATCTCGGACTTGCTTTCATACTGAATGAAAACTGACTAAAATGTTTACACCCTTAGCTGATAATTTTTAACTTTTCTGATCCTGTAATTTGTTTTAGCATAATTAGCATTGGTTAAGCTGGTCTCTTCCTCCCTTGCATTCGTCTTTCCGTTTGGTATACTTGCTCGATGCAAACCCAGTGCAAGTTTGAACTTTACGTATTTGTGTCCGATCCTTTTAAATTGTGTTTCCCTCTTAGAACATGGCTGTAGTAGTCATGGCATTTCTGCAACATCAGTTTTCTGATGCTGAGTCAGTGCAGCCAGTAGAGTATGGCCCTCAGCCTTTATGAGCAACATTGCTTTTTAGTAATTTTCTGTTAAATGTAATATTTCTCTTCCTTTATCTTCTCTCCAAGTCATAAACCACACAAAGTTTCCCCAACAAATTTGTAAAAAACTAAACGTGTCTTGTATTCTGCTGAACACAAGGAGGGTCCACAGGTAGGTACTGTGGTAATGTCCTTCATGCATCCATTCTCTATGTATCTTCAAATAGCTAGCAAACTTGGGTGATCTAACTTTGTTGTTGTTGGAGTGTACACACATTTACCATTCATCATACAGAACCAATTGCTAGGCATTCATGTTCTGCATGCTAGATCGGAAACCAAACTTTTTATTCCACTGCTGGTGATTGGGTTTGTGAGGTCAGTGAATAGTTCTGGACCCGTCCTCCTTGAGGGATCTTAAAAAATGTGTTGTATATACAGTAGCCCCATAGAACATTGTGTCTTCTGGCAAAAGTTAGACCACCAAGGCAAATAATCATAAAGTGCCCTCTAGTATACAAAAGCATTGTTGAACTTTGAAGTAAAGTGAACGTTGTGTTTGGCAGCAATGCGGTATGGATTAGTGCAAAGGGTTAAGCAACTCCTGCTTTGGAGTAATAGGTAGCTTACTGTAGATATTTGTCATAAATAGTAACTTTAAGAGGGTTTATCTGATGTTGCCCATCCTTTCACCAGTATTCTCACTCTCTCATAAGAGCAGAGTTAGTTTCTGAATGAAAAAAAAAATGGAATATCTGGTCTAGAGATTAGGAAGAAGTGGTGGATGGGGGGGGGAAGGGGGAAGACCATTGTGAACTATTTGCAAAGTGTAAGAACTGATGAAAAATGAAAATATTGAGAATGGAAAACAAAGAAATGTGCGATTCTTTTCACAGTTAACCAGTCCTTGCATCTAAAAAGTCCTTTTCACCATCACCATCCACTAATAATTAATCATAAAAATAAGAACTGCCACCAAGCATGCCACAAAGAGAAGGCACCTACTGTACCTCCAAACTGTACTCCATGCATGATTGATTGTGGTCAATATTGCTGTGTTAGTGTGTCATTGCTGAGGTTTGCTTCTATGTTTTGCCTTATCAGAAGAGGTTTGGTGTAAGTCAACCATTGAAAAGTTCAATCAAAATGGTTCCACCTCCCTGTGCTAGTTGATGTTGCATGAGGGTTACGAGATGTTAAATGTTCTTCACTTTTCCAACTTCTCTATGAACACTGACTGCCAAAGATCTTGTTGGAAACTTGCTTCACTAAAATGATTTGCTTCCACTTGAATCTTGGAGGAAAGGTTGACCTGGGTGTTTGTGGTCATCCTATTCATTTTCTAAAGATGGTGAGTTGTCCAGCAGATTAGTTTGAGGAATTTGTCCGAAGATTTCACTCATGTCTAAGTTTCAAGAGGCCATGGATGTTGCGAATTTCCTTCGAATCAGAGTAATTACAGTAGTGTTTATATTTAACGTTGCTGTGTGTCCTCTCACAATCCCTGCTTCCTACATACACTGAGTCATTGTAAAATTGTTACACACACTGTGCTGCCCTCATCGCATGGCAAGCCGCTTCATTGAACTGAGTGTGTGCACATGAACTGTCGACGACCAGTGCTATTGTTCTGAAGGTCCGCACAGGCTGCCGGAAAAAAAAGTCAGTGACAGGAACAGTGGTATGTACAATATAATGAAGTCATGACAGTAAATGAGAGACAGAAGGTAGATAGTGTATGAAACTTGAGACAAATCTAGTCCAGTCAAAATTTAAGTTGCTTCATTTAAAGCTTTTGATATACTGTAATTTGGCCATCTCTAGTCTAAGTTTGCATCATTGATATTCTTGTTCTAGCATGAAGTGAAGGAAATCCACGTTTATAGTGCAATTTGTAAATTATCCTTTAATGGTCTTAATTTCCTCAATGAAAGCAACCATGAGGAGTGGATGTAATAACAGCTCAATGGCCAATGTTTCCTCAGATGTGGCATGTACATGTGCATACAGTAGATCTGGTAGTCTTGAAGAGCTAATAGTAGATAAGTAAGTATTATTAAGGTAGTTCATGCAAGGAAAATACCAGTAAAATTTGGAAACAGTAATCTCTGCAACCACATAGAGCAGGTAAAATCAAAGATGGTAAAATATTTCTTCCATTTTTGATTTACTTTCATTGCAACAATTGTTGAAGTGATTATTTTTTTCCACTTGTACAGATATTGGAGAACTGCAAAATATCTGTCAGCCTTCAGGCAAATCTCTTGAACTGAATTTTTTTTTTTACGTTGTAAAAGACCTCTTAGCTTAGAGACTACCTTACGAACATAGAAGGGTAGTGTAGGCATCTTCGGTGGACAGTGCAGTATGTTGTCAGTTACTGCAAAGTTACGACTGTCCACCACAGATTCCTAAACTATCCTTTCACATTTATGAGGTAGTACTGGCCAATGAATGTGACTGAGTGGATAACGGTGGTGTCATTTGAAGCAATGAAACTCTAGTAGCAACCGGGGGGTCGGAGTTCCTCCGCCGGCGGGTTCACAGTAAGATCCAGGAGTAATCGTATGTTTTCTCAATCTGACCTGACCCTGTGACAAAATAAGGTACAAAATCTGATCCAAAGTCATTAAGCCGGTAGTCACCTGATGTGAAGTTGTAACATATATGTGTCACAGGCTTCCATAGCATCCGCAGGCTTGCTTCTCATCATTAAAAAAAAAAGTAACTGCCCTTCAAGGCCTTGAATTGTAAATATTATTTATTATAAACAAACTTTTCAAGATTTTTATACTCAGGTCATGTGTAGCATTTTTCTGCGATCAATAGAACTATCATTTCTGTAAGATACTCTACATAAGAAAAAAAAAATGACACAGGCAACCAAAGTTGACAGAGTCTCGTCAGACTTTCTTGCAAGCAAGTTTATTTTATATCTGTAAAATGTGACGTATACGTACACCATTGCATCTTCCAAAATGCATGCTTTTACCTAATTGCGATATTTTCACACAGCAACAACATTGGGGGATCTGCAACCTCCAAAAATATATAAAATATTTAGCTTTTTACCTTTAGCACTCTCAGTCTCAAGAACATTCATGTACTCGAAACATGGTCATCTCAGTCTGGATATTCGAGTGAACGATGAAAGTCCTACTAATTAAATGTCTTCGAGAGATTTCGCGTCATTGCCGGCAGGATCGGATCGTACCATTATTTGATTGGGGAAGAGACAAATAGCTGTTTTGTGAATGATTCACTGTACAGGTACACTGACAAAATGGTTGCCGTTTGGTGCAAAGTACAAGAATAACTGACTCCTGCATTTTAAAATAGATTGAATGAGTACTTTAAGATACTTGAAACAAACCTTTTCTGTCATGGAAAGTGGAGTTAGCAGTTGAAGAGATACAGTTAGGGAAACCAAGCTAGGCAAATAAACTGATAGCAAGTGAATCACAGAAAGGCACACAGTATTGAGTCGGGCCTCCATATCGAGTCATTTTGAGTTTCCATAATTGAATCAATGCACCGTCGTCTGCCAGTCAAATGTACTCAGCTGAAAGTGATGTGAAGGAACTTTACAGGGAAATTTGTCAATTATGGCATTCTCAGAGAATAGCAGTGTAACATGAACCAGACTAGTGCAGTAGATTTGAAAATCCCAGCAGGAAATGATTCTTAGACACCGTGTTGTGTTTACCTGGAAGAGGTATGACTGAAATCGACCGGGGAAAAGTTACTATCAGCACTGTGTAGAAGATTGATGCAATCGAAATTTGCTGAAGTGCTGCTGCTGTAAATTTTATTGAAATGCTGGCTTACAAATTTGAAACGTCAGTGTTTTGAGACCATTTGTCCCACTTGTTAGCTAGTTGTTAAACCACCATAGGTCTTCTACACTAACTTGTCTGATTTGTCTAGGATTTGTAGGCACATAAGTTTGTACCATTTTGCCCACAACCATTTAACAGAGCTAGTGTTAAACTTTTGATCACAATTTGGCTCCTCCCCAAAAAAGTGTTCATGTATCTTGATTTATTTGTTTACAAAAATATCATCTAAGTTCGTCGCAAATTATGAATCAGTCACACTCTGTAACTCCTGTTTTGGTGATGAATAATGCTAATGAAATAGTTTATAAAAATCCAAGAAGACTGAAAATTATTGGTATCTTGGCATATTGCCATTTGAGGGGGACAATAAAGGTCTTAAGGCCACTAGGACTGATCCTGCTCGCAAAACATAAGAAAAGGTACAGTCATTTAATGTCTGAATGTAGACGATAAGGATGTGGGGAGGGTGTTTCTAAAGAGTATCTGCTGTTGAAAATCCAAAAAATACACCTGTTTGTCTTCAATCCACCATTGATTGAGTTGTTCCCTGTGAAATCTGTGTTTGAAAGTTGCATCATGGAGGTAAAAGAAAGACTTCCTTTTTACCTTCATGTTTAAATAGATGTTATAAATAAATGTTAAATAAATAAATGTTAATAAATAGTCATGTTCATGACCTTTGAATTTATCCTGAATGTCACAGTTCTTCCAACTTCTTCGGTTTAATATGTCAGTCGATTACAATTGTTAGAATGCAACTCTGCCAGCAGACGTTCATTATCGAAAATGTGTACTGTAGGAAGTATCAGTGAGTCTCCAATCTTGCTCTGGCCAAAATTAGAGCTGTTGCAGGAAAAGTCAAACGCTTTCATTTCCAGTTTTATTCTCAAGTTTTTCAAGATTCTTTGCCAGCTTGCCAAAAGAGGATGTGATGAAAGCACTCGCTGCCAATATTTGGAGACCTCAAGTTGAAGTTGTTTTTGTAATGGGGAAGTCTTAGCTAGTGTCATGGGGAAGTCTTAGCTAGTGTCATGGGTCAGTCAGTAGTCAGGAGTTTGCCATGTTAAATGCTGTTGGTAGGTTAGTAAAGGCACAGGCAAATTGGAAATTTACCACAATTATAGACTGGCAAAACGACAGTCATTTCTGTATATCACTGTTGTTACACTGCATGCTTTGAAATGATTGTATGATGTTAAAAATCAAAACTAAGAGAGTCAGTAGATCAGCAGTTTTAGCCAAACAGGCCGTAAGCCGCAAGCAATTACTGTGTACGCACAGTTTCTCAAATGAAGGATAAGTCAGGTATATTTTGCAATAGTGCTGTTTATACCATACAGTTGTGATGTGTATGGCTTAAAAAGTTGTCTTGTGTAAGTGGCCCTTTTTACTTGTTATATTTGCCAAATTTGATACATAGAGAACACCATGCCTATCAACAAGAGCTGTACAGTAGTAAGCCTGTCTGCAACCTCCTGTAGCATGATAATTATTTGACAGCACAGCAGCTTGGTCAGCAGAGATGGAGAAAAATCAAGATGTCAGCTTTATTGCTCATAGACAGACAGGAAATACGGAAACTCACAGAACCATCAATTGAGACGTGTATTCACTGAATTTGCTTGAGATACCATTCTACACATACCATTCTACTGTTCAGTTGCACCACATGATGAGAAAAAAACGGTTCACCTTTGGGTTCCTTCTAGCTGGGCAAATGTTTTTATTTTATAACTAATCAATTCCTTGATGTCATTTTCATTTGATTGTATGAAGGAAAAAGGGTATTCACATTATTGTTGTACCATCCATATGGAGTTCACAGGATCTGTGTGTAGGGGAGGGGGTATAGGACCTGACCAAAATTGTAAGCAATTGATCAGAGAACACTTTTGAAAAAAAATTGAGTCTAGTTCCATACATACCTTGCCGATATGATGTCCTCGTAATTTGAATTTGTCCAAGGGGCTAAATTTCGGTGAATTCCCAGTGTGGTAATAAACGATCATATGCCTTTGAAAATTTTTACACATGGCTCCAGTATATTATATCAATTTCTAAATGTTGACGAATCTGGTGATATCTTGTCTTGTCTGATAAGTGATCTGCAGCAGGAACGTGTGTTGGTCTTCTAAACTGACGAATCTTGCCATTTTCTTGTTTGTTTTTGTCTTGTTTGTCTCCATAAATTCAACATCGTCAAATTTTGGTAACATTTAAAAATATTCCTAACTAAGGAGAACATGACTGTGAATTTTGTCGCCAAACATATCTTAGAGCCAGCTAATACAGAATAAGCAATCATACATGTCACAGCAAGACAGATCTCTGGTGTTATTTTTCATCTGGTAGATAATCTATTTTCGTCACAAATTACGGATCTGTCATCTATTGCTGTATCATATATTTTATCTTCGTAAGGCAGTCAGCTGGCAAAAATGCGATATAAGTAAACAGTGATTAATTTTTCTCCTTTGGAGTGGCTCCCTGTGGATCACTGTACAGTAGTAGATTACTAATAGCTCTGTTGTGATAATTGTACCTTTCATGGAGCATGTCAATATGTGTATGAGGTACAGTGTGACCACATTGCATTCTGATTATCGTAGGATTCAAACACAAGTAATCAGGGAACACAGTTTATATCAGGTTTACTAATCTGATGAATATAATATGAGAGAACGATTGTTATTTGAAGCCTTCAGTACCAGCACCATTGGTGTAGGTGTTTAAGTGGTAATGTACTGTGGTTTATTGCTTTGAAAATCACTGTTGACAATGTGAGGTACGTTCATGTAGGTGTTGTCTCTCGGTGATTCCTTTTACGGGTCCAACTATAGTTAGTGTGATAAAAAGACAGTGGTCATTAAGACAGCGAGTTGGAAATTCAACTAACCCTCTAACATACAACCACTCTGCCAGGTTCTCAGCTCAGCATAGGTCTGCTTCACAGGGTATATGTCCCCAGTGCTGCGTCTGGCTGTATGGAAAGTTAGATGCTTTGAGTCAATAGTTTAATGTTTAACCACTACCTATACAGTTTAGCATGACCCTGTAACCAGTTGTCACTGCCCAGGCGAGACTCTCCAGACTGCTGGCAATGGTGGAAGATGAGGCAAGATGATTATGCTTGTCTGTTCTGTCTGTTCAGTTGTTCAACAGCTTGGATCGCCATTGTAATCCACAGGTACTGCTGGCAATACTTCTGAGGATTACATTGATCATTGAGGCAGAATGACCTCTATAAGTGTGGGTTTTGGGGAGGACGGTGGATGAAGGAAGTTGATAGAGGAGAGTGAGGGAGAGAGTGAAGGTGGGAGCCTTTGCCATGTTTGGTACTCCATACTATAGACTCTGTAGAGTCTGCTTGGGCTAGAAAGTTTCTCTTCCTAATCTTGGTTCCGCCACCTCTGAAGGAACATCCATATATTTACAGTACTGCCCTTCCTGAAGAGTGTTCACTCCCCTCATTGATGGCTGCCCTCGCAGACTCTGGACACTCGTTTTAATTATGCACACAACTTTTAACTAAAACCATTGTTTTTCGCTACCAAATTCGGTAGAAGCCAATCACAGCCATTGTGAGAAATGATGGGAGTGATGATGGGGAAAGAACCTACGATTGATTAGTTATGTAAAAATCATGGTAATATTCTACTCTCCTTCAACTGGTTGAGGTCTCTCTTAGGGATATCCTATTTCTGCCTTTGACAAATCTGGTGATAGGTTGAAAGTTAGCCTAGGGACTATTATTTTCTCTCACTGTTCGATCGCTGCTATTGGCTCATTTCATGAGACCAACGCGTAGTATTTTAATATGTATTAAAACGTAACGTCAAATGTGACTATTCATTTGTACATAATTATATCAAGTGTCCAAAGTCTTTCAGGAGGATGGCGATCGCAGGGAAACGCTATTACTGGATGAGCACATATCCTCGGTTAGGTACAAGTAGGCTGCGGCTCAAATTGTGAGGATTGTATCAAAGGAGGAGAATTCATTTGCTGTGAAAGACTTTGCAAAGTCTATCCTTATTAGGGATGTCACTATCCAGACAGAAGCAAACAGTTTCTGCATTGGTGTACGCTGCAGAAGTGTACGCTACGGTATGTTGTAGACAACTTGGTAGCCAAGTTGATGGATTTAAATGTGATATGCATTGTACTCAGACCTGCATATCATGCACCTCAGTATGTTATTGTATGCCCTAGGGATCAAGATTCCCAGGGACCTGTTTTCTGTCAAGAGAGGCAAAAGTATTGCCAGTATAATACAAAATACTTGCAGTCTTGTTATTTGAGCCCTTCCTTCCTTTCTTCAGCCACATGGCAGAAACTGTGGGTGGTTTTAAAATTTAAATCCACTACCTTTTCCAACCAGATTTTACAAGAGTTCAATCTCACAAGGCAGCCTTTGTAGGAAAGAATGTCAGTTTCTGAATGTTTGTACTGTACCTTGTCTGTTGGAGAACTCTACATTGTACTGTGTGTATATATGCATTCATCGTTCACTTTGCTACAGTACTTTGCTATACAAAGTTCTGTATCAAACCCAACTCAAGTGTTGTAAATTACTCGAAATGCAAATTCACAAAGTAAAGTTTAGATACCTGGTTGTCGAGAAAATTGTTATGAAACAATGAAAAAGGTGTTGTAAGAATTTATAGACAATTATATACATAGTATCTCTTTGTGGGAGTTGCAGTTTTGGGAGATGATGGAAAGCATAGATTTATGAAATGTGCTTCAAAACCTTGAATTGTGCAACTTGTACAATAGAATTTGAATACACTGTGAAAAAAGATGACCCTTGTAAGTCAATGACCCCTGAGGTAGTCTTACCCTATGTTCAAAAGACATTGTCACCTCCTTCATTGTTTTTTTTGTTGGTTCCTGGTAATGTACTTTGCCTTTGACACATTTATACAAGTATGTGCATTTTGTGTTTTACAGAGTTTAAAGGGAAATAGGGCATTTAGAATACATTAACTTGGCATACAAAAGAAAATAGCTTAAATCATTGTTAAACCATTCCGTCTTATCAATAAACGTCTACCCAAGCTTCATCTCCTCAAAACATTTTGCATGCGATGAGTAATGGAAGATGCATCATTTGAATTTTGAAAAGTTTGGGTGAACAAATTAATTTTGAGCAACAAATTACTGAATTTCTATCTGTGAGAAGCTTATTTCTTGAAAAGAAGACTACTGTCATTCCTTATTTTGAATAATCTATCGTTATACGTCCTCAAACATTGCTTTTAAAAATATGGATGTTTTCTCTAAAACAAACGCCCTATTTCCCTTTAAGGTTTCAGTTGGGTGTGATTGTGATTCATGCATGTTCTTGAACCACTGCATAAAAGTGATCGAATCGTTGGTGATGGAAGCATATTTGTGTTTCACCAAATGTATTACAATTGCAGTTCTTTCGTTGGTGAACTGTATGTCTAATTATAAAGCTCTACCTTTCACCTTACTGTCATTCAGTAACATGTGTGCAGTGTAGCTACTATATAACTGACCTGTCACTGTCGACTCTCGCACTTAAGAGCGCAAGAGACCTGAACTGTAAAATAAAAACGTTATCTCTTACAAAATATAAAAAATGGTGGAAATGTCCCCAGCTGCTGCCAACTTCTAAAAATTTTTATTTTGCGACCCCTTTATAACTCTGCTATTGCTTTTCAGATCCGAGTAAATTTAGTCTTGAAGAAAATGTTATTAAACCTCTTGACTTTCATGTGAATTGTAATTTTCTCCTTCATGTGACTGAGTTTGTGGTCGTTGTTCCAGTGTTTGAGGTTTTATGAATCATCGATTGAATGAGTGACTTGAAAAGTTCTAATGGCAAAAGAGGGTCAGGGAATTTTTTTTTTTCCCCAGTTTAAGTAAAGATGTAGGTAGATCATGGTAGTATAATAGTTGGTTTGTGAACCGTGAAGAGATACAGTATACTGTACTGTAAAGGTCATTGTGTAGTGTGCACATATTTTACATCACTATGTACTCAGCTTTAAAGAATGTGTACTGTATATTGGCAAGCAGTTTACTGTGTAGAAGAAAAGGAGTATTCCTAGGCCTCTATAGTGTAGTCAGCAAGATATGATCAAAATTATCTGCACAGTATAAGTTTGACATCATACAGTTCACCTGTACTGACAGTATGTACTGTAGACTCAGGAACTGCAGCCTACTTCAGCTTTGTGACAGTATATCAATTCCACATTAAAGAAATCTGACTATTAAGGTGATTCCTACATGCCAGTCACTGGTTAAGATCAATGATAGCATAAATTTAGTGTTTCAGTTAATATGAATGGTAAACCAGCATCTTCTTTGCTGTAATCTTTATATTTGTAATCTTGTATCAGATAGTGAAGTATGCTATTAAGGGATGGATGGATGTGGGATTTAACATTTTCACTCCCCATAGTTCCATCAACATGTAATGTCATGAAACATAGTCCTATTCATGACATAACATACAGACCTTTCAAGAAAGGTATCTTAATGCAGTCAGTGCAAGCTGACTCTGTCCTGTACAGTAGTTTTCTGTGAAAGGAATACACTCCAGTCCATATGCTCTGTTGCTGATACTGTACATGCTAAAAATTGTACTGCTTGACTAACCAGTTTTTGAAGTTACAAGTGTGTAACTGTCTTGTTTGTGTAGCATATTCACCAGGTGAAAGGGGGATGGGGGGTAGGGTGGGGAGGTACAGATGTAAGAGTAGTTGTCCCTTTTGTTTCTTCAGTGTAGATGCTGTGTTGTGGTTGTATTATAAATGAAGATAAAACAGACCACAAAGGATGGGTTGACATACAGTTGATCACTGAATGTTAGCAAAATGCCATGCATCATGTGTGTTTGATTCCTTGCCGAAGGCAGGCAGGGAATCTATGCAGTGGTGATGGCGTGGGCATGTGTGCGCGTGTATGTGTGTGTGTGTTACATTGTGTATGTGATGCCTTGGCTTGTTAACACAATATACCCAAACTCTTTATCATTGGTAGCACCTAATGAGTAGATGATGTCTGTCATTTTTTTATGGAGGTCAAAGGTCATGTGAGGTCAATAGAGGACATAGTGTGAAAAGCCCGTAAACACAGTACCTTGAGAAGGGAGAGATGCTTGAACTTCAAAGTTGGTGTTTTGGTAGTTCACTGTGAGTACATGATCTCTATTGTATTCATGGAGGTCAAAGGTCATTTGAGGTCTCTAGCACTTAAAGTATGAAATTCTATTAAGGAAGATATCTCAGTAACTGAATTCAGCTGAATCTTCAAAGTGTCAGCATTGGTAACAATTGATAAGCAGATGATGTCTGTCATCTGAATTGCCCCATGGGAGACTTGTCATCACTGTAATGTGACATGAAATATTCTGGGTTCAAAAGCCCAGCATGTGATACTTAGAGAGGTTTGCAAGTCCTGAATGTGAAGATATGAAGAGGTTAAATCACTCATATTAAGAAAGTAATGCATATTTCTTTCCCATTGAAAACTTACCAAAATAAGTTTCATGGCAGAGATTGTCACTAGATAGACTTTGGTCTCATTTTCTTTCAATTTGTGGAACATTTAACATCCATTTTGTACACCCTCTCCAAACAACTACTTGACATAGCTCTTACCACTTTTTCTAAGCCTTCAGAGAATATCCCTGCTCATCTCCTTGTCAATATTTACAAAGTACTCTGTTGTTTTAGTGTACTTTGTTATTTTAGTCATAGTAAACACTCCCTTAGGAGGCAAGATGTGTTCCAGATTGCCTTTGTTGACTTGCACAATTTCAGATCTGTAACCATAATTTGGTGTTACAAACTATTTATCAACTTGTGAGTTACCTCCTTCAGGACCACAATTGTCATCAGTGCTGAGTGAATGACATTACTATTCATCTTAGCACTTGGTAACATCAAACCTATAAGTGATACAGAATGTGGTTGTCATTCTTGCATTTTGGTTTTCAATTTGATATGGTCTCTTCTCCACTGGTTGCTTTTGTTTGCAAGTGATTGTGTATGTATGAAAAAATGAGATATTGGCAAGGAATCAGGATGTCATTTGACTTTCTGGTTGGATTTCTTAAAACATTGAGAGGAGGACTGTATTCATCATGGAAGCTCAATAATTACATGGCTTACTGATGCATAGCTTCAGTAAGTTGACTTGAAGTCTTGAAGACCCTTGATATTTCTTTCACTTCATTTACTGTACCTCGTCTACTACATCCATATACACCATCTGTATACCACAGGGACAACAGAGCAGTAATCCCTCAGCGATTTCTTTAATAATGCGCAGCACCGCACTGAAGAAGTTTAAGCAGTACTCCTGGCATTTGAGACTCCCAATGTTTCTTATGAACTACTGTACGGTACTTGATTCTGTGATAAGCTTGTCCTTGGAATAACCAAATCAGTGAAAATTATTTGGAATATCTGGAACACTGTGCTGTAGTCATGATATGACTTCGAACTGTGTACGTGATGTGTAGTGGCAACAGTGAATTCATCAACCTAGAACTTAGTTTTTTTAATTGAATGAATGACATGTTTCAAAGGAAAACCTGATTTTGGAAAGGTCAGCCACATGTTTGTTTTAGATACATCCATTTGACGAGAACCTGAGATTACTTAAGTTTCAAAAATGAGTACAGTGTTAAATTTGCTGTTGCAGTTGGTACGGTTGTATTTGTGTGAGTGAAAGATTTGTGTGAGACACTAGATAGTCTCAAGTCAGTAATATTTGTAAGCACAGAAAGTTACCCTTCATTCTGATAAGTGTCTTTGACAAATTACAAATTAATTTTACTCTGTTCAAAGGTAATCACAAACACACTGTATGTGTGACTGAATTGTCTGGCAAGTAATGGTACTAAACAATTGAAAGTAATCATGTTTGCATTTATTTTGGTAATGCATTTCTTCCTGTTTATCAAACTCTGCATTAGGAAAGATCTCCTTTGAATGCACATGTATATTGTTAGTGATCAACCATATTTCAAATGTTCAACAAAAATTCAGCTCAGGCTTTATGAGATGTTACAATAACAAGCCAGCAGAGGCAGAAAACAATAATCCAGTTTTGATCAACCAATAACCTTGTTCCCTAATTTGAGGTATGGCTTGATTGCTTGGCCTTCTGAGTCACCGATGCAGATGTCTAAGTTACTGTAGCCAGTTGGGCAATTGAGTAGAGGTACGGTATCAAGATAAAAGGTCAATGATTGCAACACTAGATAATGCATTGTACTGTATGTATTTTGATTTAAAAGTTCCATTAAAAAGATGATAACCTACATTAGCACTTGTATCAAAAATTTAGATTATATGGAGATGGTTTTACTTGACACTATTAAAGATGTAAAGTATGCAGGCAGTGTTAAACTAAATGAAGAGGAAGAAGTCTGAATAGGATCAAATTTTGAATTATATGACATTTAAAAAGATGTTCTGACAGTAGTTAAACTGATCTATCATCTCAAAGTACAGTAATGTAAGTGAGTCCTAGGGATTGTGGCTGTGTGTTTTTAACTTACATGCCTCCTACCACTGTTGCACTCTTCTTATTCTGCACCCTAGAGTCTCTTCTCTTTCACATTGTGCGATTATGTGGAAGTGGTGTATTAACTCTGTCTTATGTGTCCTTCCCCCATTCCCTTCACCCATTTGAAACAGGAAAGGGGAAAACAGCTTGTGGTCTTGAGTGGGATATGATTTTCAGTTTTTAAAGCACTATTGACTTGGAAAGACCGGAGTATTCTGTGCATACTGTTCCCAAAGATCACAATACATTGTTATAAATAAATTAGCATTCTCCACTGGAATGTGAGTAGCACAGGTATTCATTCATTCATTGCTATCATTAGATCTGATCTCAGCCATGTTCTTCACTGAACATGGCATTCTAATTAGAATTAAAGTTGCAACAGATTGTGGCCACTCACCACCTTGTTGTCCAAATCATTGGGATAGTTTGCCATGACTTAACAATACAGTTTTAAGCATCTTGTCATTGTACTGTCGGGTTGTCTCCATGTGGCAGTTTCATGTTTCTTTCATTGTCAGCTTGCAAAGATGCCTGCACCCATCCGGTTAAAGGACTTGATCCGGAACATCAGGTCGGCCAGGACCGCTGCCGACGAGAGGTCAGTGGTCCAGAAGGAGATGGCCATGATCAGAAACATGTTTCGGGACGAGGACTCAACCTACCGTTGTAGAAATGTCGCTAAAGTACTCTATATTCACATGCTTGGTTATCAAGCCCATTTCGGCCAGGTGAGTCAGGGTACTGTAATTTGGTACATACAGTAGCTCAAAGTAATTCAGTGTGGTTTGGTCATGGGTCACTGCACAAATTGCAAAAGCATGTTAGAGAGAGGTTGCACTAGCTGGAATGAAAATTTCTACATCTTTCTCATGGAGTTACATCATGAATAGGGCAACAGACTTGACCAAAAATCACAAAATTCTGTTTTAAAGATTTCAAACTTTTGCTTCATGCTTGCAAAATTAAGAACTGTACGATTTTGTTAGTTGCTGACCATGTATTTGTCAATAAGAAGTGCTGGCTGAAGACTTGAGACTTGGAAATGACTTTGAGTTGATCGGCAATATTGGTTACAGTGAACACAGCACATTAAAACTTCTCTGTTAAATCTCCCAAAACATATGAAGCCAGGGCTTGATCCTGTGTTTGGTCTCAGTTTTCAATTTATCGTCTCTTCCACAGCTGGAGTGCTTGAAGCTCATTGCATCTCCAAGGTTCACAGACAAACGTATCGGTTACCTTGGTGCTACCTTACTACTGGATGAAAGGCATGATGTCCACTTACTAATCACCAACTCAATGAAAAAGTAAGTACTGTTCCATACCTGCAGTGTTGAAAAATGTAGTGAGTCGAAGTTTCCTACGAGTATTAGGTCTTTTTGCTCCTTCGTGTATGTTTCTGTTTTAACCACAGTGGATGGTTTCGTGTTTGTTTCTGTTTTAACCACAGTGGATGGTTTCCTCGTGTATTTTCTCTTTCCAGAGATATGGAGCACAACACTCAATACATCGCTGGTCTCGCTCTCAGCAGTCTGGGGAGCATCTGCTCTCCCGAGATGAGTCGTGATCTGGCCGGAGAGGTTGAGAAGATGCTAAAAGTGTCCAATACTTACCTCAAAAAGAAGGTACCTCAAATATGTTCTCTAATCACAGCCTGATGTCCAAAAATATCTTCGTTCAAAAACAAGATATGTCATCATGTATTCTGTTAACTTGGGCAGGTGTCCAATACTTACTTCAAACTACAACAGTACATTGTTGGCATCAGTTAATCTATCGATTCTTTCTCTCATGTGTAGTTGAATAAAAATTGTTTCATTTTTTTTCTCGTCTTTGAATTCATGAGCCATTTTGTCACTGTAGACTTCAGACTACAGTGCGCTCAGAAATGAATTGTCATTTGGCAGAAAGTCTATTTCCTTATACTTTCTCACATTTTGCAGGGAGTTTACTTCAAATGACAGAAGTATATAAGTCTCTTCACAAAGATGTGATGTTTGCTGAATATGACCAAATGAATCATTCTCTTAAATTAGAAAAGTAGATTTGGTTGAAACTGCATCTGTTTGGCAATCAAGCCAAAGAGTTTAAAAGAGACAGTACATAATTTGCACAGTATTGAAGGAAAATCTCAAACTTTTGATCATTAGTGAAAGATCTCAACAAACCCATCCCTAGCTGATGCATTTAGGTTTGTTGGAAATATTTTTAGATTATGCTCCATTGCTTCATTTACCTGTCTCCAGGTGAGTCACTCTCAACTCGGCCCAGATAATCTTGAAATAGTTAGCTAAGCTTGATGCCTGTGATATAACTTGTCACCATTAGTGGTTGTTTATTAGCTATCATTCACCTTGGGATCCTACCTGTCCAGAATGTGCCCCCCCATATTACATCTTCATATCCGTAAATGTATGAACGAAATATTTTCCATTTTGTTTTTTCCTTGTTGAAAGGCTGCCCTCTGTGCCACTCGAATCATTCGCAAAGTACCGGAGCTGCTGGAGATGTTCATTCCAGCTGTCCGCTCGCTTCTCAACGACAAAAACCATGGTACGTCCGTTTGACCGAGAAAATAGTCACTGAAGAAACGGTCATGCCAATAAAGTTCGTCGTCATGCTTGAGTCAGTTTCAATTTACATCACCAGGGACTGACATTGTCCAAAGCAGATCTTAGGATCTCTTGCATCTTGTATCTCTCAAACCTCTTCATTTGGCATTCTGATGAGTCTGTTTCAAGCATGCAATGTCATCTTTGCTGATCTTTGTTCAAGCCAACCATGAAGTATTTTGATACAAAATGAAGACTTTCTCAATGTCCTTGGTATTCCAGAGGATGTGGGTTTGCTTTTGTAAAAAAAACGTGAAAAAATTGTTTTTCTTCTCCATCGCAATAACAGACTTTCCATGAGATTTTGCAATCCTCAAAATTTGCAACAGTTTCTCCAGTGTTGAGAATGTATTACAGTTAAGTTGTTTTCCTTAGCTGCTCTGATTGTCATTATTTTCAGAGGTATTGGGTAGCTTAGAATCAATGGTATTTAAGTGATCTTTATTATGAGCTGTCAAATGTGAATTGATTCTACCAGGGAAAATCAGCAGATTTTAATTTGATTCAGATATAATTCTGGTAGAAGGTTAGATGTTTAAGTTAAAGAAAAATGATTGTATTTTGTAGTTGTTGGGGTACAACCTCTCTCATTCCATCGTGTTATGAAATTAGTAAACTGAATCTAGATCATTAATGCTACTCAGAAACTGCCTTTTTGATTCCTTGCTGAAGGCAGGCAAGGAATCTGTGCGATGGTGATGGCATGTGTGTGTGTGTGTGTATGTGATGCCCTGGCTTGTAAACTCAATATCTCAAGAAAGGAAAGGTGCTTGAACTTTAAAGTTGGTTTGTTGGTAGTCCATTGCGAGTAGATGATCCTTATTGTTTTTCATGGAGGTCAAACATCATTTGAGTTCCCCAGAGCACAAAGTATGAAACCTTATTAAGGGAGATATCTCAGCCGTGCAATGTTGTTGGAACTTCAACCTCTTATCATTGGTAGCACTTGATGAGTAGATGATGTCTGGCATTTTGTATGGAGGTCAAAGGTCATGCAAGGTCACTAGAGGACATAGTTTGAAAACCTTGTTAATATGGTATCTCAACAAGGGAAAGGTGCTTGAAGCTGAAATTTTTGTGTTGATAGTCCATTGTGAGTATATGATCCCTATTGTTTTTCATGGGGTCAAAGGTCATTTGAGGTCACCAGAGCTTACAGTATGAAAACCAGTCAAAGGGAGGTATCTCAGCAACAAACTGTTACTGGAACTTCGAAGTATTATCATTGGTAGCACTTAATAAGTAGATAATGTCTGTCATTTTTATAGAGGTCAAAGGTCATGTGAGGTCAATAGAGGACATGGTATTGTGTTGGTAGTCCACTGTAGGTAGATGACATCTGCCATGGAGGTTAAAGGTCATTTGATGTCATCACAGATTAAAGTATGAAAATATATTAAGGATGATGTCTCAGCAACTGAATGTAACTAGCACACTAGACTGTGAAATCTGGTAGCAGTTGTTGAGTAGATGATCTCTGTCATTTGAATTATCCCTTGGGACACTGAGAAAATCATCTGTTCATACTTAGTCAAATGTTAAAATCACAGAGTGAATGATCTTAGAGATGTGCATTCATAGCAGAAGCTGATAGTTGTGGACCTACTTGTTTAACAACTGTGTAATATTTTGGGGAAGTCAAGTGTCACATCTTGTCATCACTGGAATGTAATAGGATGGATCATTGTGTTCTGTTTTTTGTTTCAGTATGGTTGCTTTCCTTCTCCCTTGGTAGCTTTTAATTTAAAGTGATTGTATACCATTGTTTGGAAAAAAAAGGAGATATTGGCAAGGAATCACAAAGTCCTTTGACTCGATGTTGAGTATTGTTTTGCCAGCATCTTGTATTGTGAGATGCTGAAAGGACCAATTTTAAGGGTCCCATTCTCACATGAGGAGCAATACTATGTTTGATGATACTCATGAATCAGGTCAGTCTGTGTTTGTCTATAAGATGCTCGTTCACAGTCAGTGCTGTATCTTTATTCTTTGAAGGTGTTCAGCTGACAGCGGTTGTTCTTGTCACAGAGATGTGTACGAAGAGTCCAGATACATTAATTCACTTCAGAAAGGTATGTCATTGTTTCTTGGTTTTTTTTCAACTTTTGGTCTGAAGTTTACCAAAGCTCCCTTTATCTGAATGGGCACAACTGGGTGACCTGTTAAGTATGGCCTAAAGTTCCTGTCAAGTTTTCTAAAGTTTAAGGTTTTCATGAACAAAAGTCATTCATTTGTCAAAGCTGTTTGATCATACAAAAGAGTTGCCTCTGATGGTCACTTTGAAAAGTTTTTAAGTCAAAATATTTGAAGCAGGAAGGAAAGGGAAAGTGGGAGTAGGTTGTGAATTGTATCCACTTAAGAAGAACGGAAGCAAGCCAAAATAATCACTACAACTATGTTTCATAACTGGGAGAGAATGATCAGTCAGGTTGTCTCTACCTCATCCCCTCCCATCCACTCACCTGGTGTGGTCTGTAGTCATGTGCCTCACAGCTCAGTAAGTCCTGTGGCGATAAAAGTAACCGAAGGGAAAAAAGGAATGGAAGTTAATTATGCAGGTGTGTGACAACCATTATATCAAACTGGTCATTGAAAAGTAAATAGAACAGTCCAGTGGGCAGCCAAACTTCATGGCAGTAATATGCAGCACTCATCATCACAGTTTGCTGTGACAATGGGGTCCTATGCTTTGTCATGGAAAAAAAAAATCAGCTTCCCAGTGAGTAAACAGACGGAATAGACGGTAAATTAATCGAGGGTCAAATGTTACGTTGTGTGTTTGATGTGGGAATTGATTCTGAAAAAGATACTTTCGGGTGTGTACTTTTCATGGCCAAATGTTGTTTTGCAGATATCAGTTTGACATACTGTAAGCTTGTGGTTCATAATCTGTCACACTGACACAATTTCAACTTTTGTATCATTTAGGATAGATCCATTTTCCATTTGCAAACTGAAAACTTTACCTGCCAATGAAAGAAAGATAATTTACGTATTAAATGAAAAATTGGTTGATAAAAAAAATTGTTTGTTTGTCTACTACTCACTAAATGTTTCAGTTTTGCTCTACTATACCTTTTTTATTTGTTTCTGTTTTCTCTTATTGCCCATATTGTCAGGAACCTGAGGTAACCAGCTTCAATCAATAGTATACTTCTTTTCTGGGTTGCAAAGGCTCTCTGCATGTCTTTTCAATTTTGTCTTTTGGTGAAAAACTTCAAGAACAGAGTCTTTGTTTTTATAGCTTTTCACCTGAAGTTAGACATTTCATACCATCAACTTTCCATTTCAAAGTAACTTAGTAAGCAGGACAGCGTGTCGTTCTTCGGGGACTTTCTTTCCTTCGTTGATCAGCTCTACCAAAAACAGAAAAAGATAACTTCCATTTGAGCAATTTTCACCTTGACAACTCATTGCAATTATGAGTAACAAACATAGGACAGTCAGGGAAAGCAAAAATGGGAGATGATGAGAATACGTAAATGTAGTTACCTTTTGTAACATAACAGAAAGTTCATCCACTATTGAAGTTAAGAAACATCTGTCACAAAAGTCTGTGAGAGTTTCCTCTTTTGTGTTTCATGTGTTTGTGTTCCATTGTTTTGTCCTTTACGTTTGTATGAACCTCTTTGTCGCCATGGTTACATGATCACACCAAAACAACTAACGTGGTTCAGTAGTTGACACTCATGGCAGCATTGTTTGAGCACATTAAGACTTGCTCAATCTATATTCTTTGCAGTCTCAGATATCCATTTTTGCAAGTCCTAGCTACTTCTTTTAGATTGGAACATGAAATCTCAGAAGTTTGCAATAACTTGACTCTTGAGAACAAGGGGGGGGGGGAGTATATCATTTCACTCAAGTCTTTGAACCTGTCTTTTGACACATGCACAAACCATGGTAATATTGAATTGTATGTGATCTAGATGACCAAGATCGTATTAAAGTGTATGTGATCTAGATGATATAAAGCAAGATAATTTTTGAGAAACTTTTTACATTGTGTCCCATGCAGTTCTTAGTGCTAATCACATGTGTTTAAATCATGCAAAATAACTGTGTTGCTGTACAAAATGCAAAAGATTAGCAATCCGTAAAATAATTTGCAAGCAAATATCGAAGAGCAGTAGATGAATATTTCAATTTTGGAACACTGAGTAGACGTTGTGCTATGAGCACTGCTTTTCTGTCTGTTGAATATGTAAATATGAGGGACCATTTCCTCAAAGCATACCTTCAAAGGGTGTCTTGGTCAATACACTCAAACAGTAACCGAGCTTATTAAGCATGCATGTAAAATTTTGTTCAAGAGAATGCCATTATCAAGGTTTGGTAACAGCAGCTGCATGCGGAGCATGCAGTCTTGTACCCTAGCGTTTGAGCAACACGTATTTTGTAAAGTTGTATGGAAACACCATTAAATATCACTACCATTTCGATCTCAACTTCTTAGCCACTAAAATATGTAGTTATATTTAACTTTCTAGGTGTATGTCCAATTCTATGAGTGAGTAGGAAGTGTCCAACTTGCCTCAGGAAGAAGTTCTCTGCTGTCTACCTGAAGGAAATGTTACTATTTTTCAGTTGTTTTTACCTTCTGAATTGAATTATATTAAAAAGTAGTATCACAGAACTAGTTTGGATAATAAAATTTGAATCTGGAATTATTTTGCATAGCAATCCAATAAAAACTTAAGTGAAAATTCACAAGGAGACCAACCTGTGTGAGGTTTACAAACTTGACACAAACACTGATGATTAAAATTGTTCTAAGCTGTCCCTGTTTTTGTCCCTTGTTCACAATGTGTGTTGATGTTTTTTTTAAGTTGGCCAATGAATGAACTTGAGTAGTTATATTGACTATGTGTGTAGATTATTATTTTTGATGAGGAATGGTTTGCTTCATAAAAGGTAACAGTTCATAATGTTTATTTATATTGAAAGATCCAGATCGAACAAAGAAAACTAAATTGTCTGTAGTATGTGAAAATGTTAATTGCTTTCACTTTCATAGTTCAAAATCCTCTCCTTCACTTACAAATGGTCCTTCTATTTTCCACTAAGCCAGTCTAACTGTAAACTTCCTCATTTTTAAATTAATTTAAGGTAGTTGCAGCCTTTCAGTTACCCCGCTTCCTCCTCCCCCTCTGTTTCACAAAGAATGAAACATTTTAGTAATTATAATATCAGCTGATATCGAAATCAGAATATTGCTATGCGACAAAAACATGACTTTTATAGCAATCCACTGTCTGTTTTTATCAGATTCCTCCTTTTTTTGGTGCATTTATTGTGGCGCCACTGACGAATAATTTAACAGCAAGATGTAATGATCTTTTATTTCCTTTTATCTTTTTACAGTTTGTTCCAAATCTAGTGAGGATATTAAAGAATCTGGTTATGTCAGGGTATTCCCCTGAACATGACGTGTCAGGGATAAGCGATCCATTCTTACAGGTAAACTCATTTGCGATTTTTGTCAACTGACCCTCTTACAGTTGTTGTTGGCAACGAAAAGTTTTTATAAATGATGTAACTTTTCAAACAAATTTTAATTCTTCTCCATTATGCGCACTCTGTCATTGTTGATTGTTATTTTTTCGTTGCTTCTGTATTGTCTTTGTGATTGCCATTGACATAGTGGTAGATTCATTTTGGAACCTAGGTAATTGGGTCATTTACAGGTCGCTCGGTCGATTCCTCTCTGCCACCCTTTTTCCTTTCAGGTCAAGGTCGTTAAGTTGCTGAGGATTCTTGGGTCCGGCGACGCAGACTGCAGTGAAGCGATGAACGACATCCTAGCCCAGGTGGCCACAAACACAGAGACCAGTAAAAACGTTGGCAATGCCATCCTCTACGAAACAGTCCTAACGATCATGGATATTAATTCTGAAAGCGGCCTGCGAGTCCTGGCGGTCAATATCCTTGGCAGGTTTTTGCTGAACACAGACAAAAATATAAGGTATGTTCCTGGTAACATTTTCTTCATGACATAGTGAGGGGAGAATTTCCAAAATTGTTGCTGTTTCTTTCTGTTAACATGGGTACCCCTAATTTGGGTGAAAAATGTGTCTGTGACAGATGAGAATTGCCTTGTAAAATTCTGGTACAGAGTTTGCTCAGAAACTTTGTAACAGATGTTTCGAAGTACGATCGCGCTATGATGTTCCAAGATGCCAACTGGGTTAAAATTCGCTCACTGCTAGTAGTTAGGCTGGCCATTATGGAAGGATGGTGTTCAGATATGCACCCACACAACTGCCAGTTGCTAGATCATGATCAAGAGCGTGAATGCGTACATTACATGAGGTACGTTGCTCGTTAATTCCCAAATCAGTAAGTTTTGGGGAAACCATAGAAAGAGAAGGAATACCAAGGAGGATGACAGGATGCTGCCTGCACGGAAGCCACAAATCCATTGGCACCGCAGAAATAGTGATGTTCCTTAGAAATGCACTGATTTGACCTAAATCACTGAAAATGGTAATTACTGTTTGCCAAACTATGGTGTCAAATTAATGTCACTCCCACGTGTTATTTCAAGAAATGATTGCAGAGATAGCGATCTGAGCAAAAGTGAATTCAAAGTTGAATGCACGATGTATGTGCAAAGGCATGTGGGTGTTATCTGGCTTGCACCATACAATGTTGAGCACCTTCAAACTTTCCTTGCCTTCAGTTTGACGATTGCTGTGGAACACATCAGCAGTCGTCTGTGCATCCATTTCTACAAGTTAGACCTAACGGAGGAAATTCCCATTATGACAACTGTATGTATTTAATGGATTTACATGTTTTTACTAAAGTTTTGATTTAGCGGCATTAATGAAGCGCTGGTGGTGCTCTATTAGTTAGTGGAGGGGTGGAAGTATTCTTTTCAGAATCTCAAAGGTTTGGTAGTCATAACTTATGACGCTCATCTGAACAACTCCTGTTCAGATTCTCAAAAAAGTGCATTGCATAGTGTCCTCCAGCAAAGCAACTTACTTCGTTAAGTTTTGTCCGCTCAGCTGTTAAATGAGTAACAGAATTGCCTTGGATGTTAACCTGCAATATACTAGCATCCTGTCCAGGGGGAGTTTAAACTCCAATCGGCTCAACACTATGGAAACCCTGAATCAACATCTTTCCTATAAGCCTGTGGCTTTGTAAAGGTTTAAATTTTCAACATTTTAAAGTAGTCATTATGTTGGTCGTCCTGCATTCCTTCAGGTTTTAGTAAATATCAGTCTAAGTTTGTTCCCAGTTTGTTTTTTCCTTCTTTTGGTTCTTTTTTCCAATGATAAAATATTTTTTAACTTGGTTGCCCACAGATATGTAGCTCTGAACACACTGCTGAGGACTGTTAAAGCTGATATGAATGCTGTACAGAGGCACAGAAGTACCATCATTGACTGCCTGAAAGATCCTGATGTATCTATTCAAAAGTAAGGGCTCTCAGATGTCTCCTCCTTCCTTAAATTTTGCAAGAATCCAAAATACCGTCCAGCCGGGGCATCAATTCTCATGGATTATCTGAAGGTTTTGCCACTCAGAATGTGTCAAAGAATACTCTGTTTTCACTTTCTTGAAGCTCCACTGCATCGTTGTCATTTTTTCATTCCATCTACACCAGTGGCGGGATATCCAGTGGGGCAAGATCCACTCATGTCTCAGCACAGAATTTGTTGGGCCGCCAGTGATCGTGAAAAGACCCATAGAAAGTGGGCCTAAAAGAAGAGGTCAAAGAGGTGGAAAGTTCAGTGATGCTAGTTAGCAACCTCTGATCTAGAGTGCACTTTTCATGTAATTCGGTCTTAGAACCGTGACAAAGTCTGAAAGGTTTTTTGAGCCCCCGAAAAATAAACTCAAAAACTTGATTGATCAGTATACATTTATTTGTGTGGGATGGGGTGAGGTGTATTTCTGCCAAAAATACAAAGAAAGTTGGAAAGGAAAACCATTTTTACCCAATCAGGTGCCATCTTCCACTTTGTCACAATCTTTGAAGAAAGGTCTGGAAATTGAAGAGTTCTGGTGATCTGGGAGCCGCATTTGGCCAAAGAATTTATCGTATGCTCTGTGCTAACAGATAGTGGTGCTCTGCTACGATAGTCTGGAGGCAAAACTGAGACCTGTGGGCCAGCATATATTTCCACATTTTACTTACGGGCAGTGGATAAAAAGTTATTCCTGACCCCTGACCTACAGTGTAGAACCTTTACCCAAAGATGGCAGCTTAAAAACATGTGCATAGAGTGTTGATGTCTGAGATGTGTGGAAGTGACCTTGGTAATTTATTCCCTCATTTTGTGTATTGTGATTTTTGTAGTACCCTCAAGTCCATTTCATTTTGCCTTCTCTTTCTCAGACGAGCCGTTGAGCTCTGCTTCGCTCTCATCAATCCGTCTAACGTCCGGACGATGATAAAGGAGCTGATCTTTTATTTGGATAAATGTGACCCAGAGTTCAAGTCCTACGTCTCATCCAATGTATTGCTTGCATGTGAAAAGTAAGTACCTGCCTCTCAATCTTGGTTTTCTCTTATCCTTACTTCATTTCCCCACACATTATGGTCGCTTCGGACAACTTTGAAAAATCGGTCTCCTAGGCCTGATTTATTGGGTTTAACTCTGTCATAAAAGTCTTTTATCGCAATCCTTCCCATTATTTGCAAGTTTCCCCTCCCCCTCGGTAATGAAACATGGCGGAATCTATGCGCCATTATGTCCATGAGAGATTGGTATCTTTCACGTGTCCTGTTTACGTCCCTTTTGCATTTTCTCCCCCCTGATAGGAGACAGTGTTTACAGACAGCTTGATTAGAGTGCGGTATTTATTCATTGATCAATCTCTTTTTGCAGGTTTGCCCCTAATAAGAGGTGGCATATAGATACCATGATGAGAGTTTTGACGGCAGCTGGAAATGATGTACCGGACGAATCTGTGTCGATGTTAATTCAGATGATTTCTGAGAATTCATCTTTGCATCCTTATATCGTCCAGCAGTTTTATAAAGCCTTGAAAGAAGATATCAATCAGGTGAGATCTTTAGCATCCTAAATTTCTCTCTCATCTGTCGTCCGAAGGGCACGTGGGAACCCTCGATCATCATCACAGTCTTGCAAGTGACTCCTCACTTAGTCTACATCCTACCATCTCCCTGTCCCTTCTCTTAATTTTACTTATCCTTTCGTTATCCTACTTTGTTCTATTTCCTTTAATTGGCCAGCTAAAAAAAAGAAAAAATAATTATGTATTTCATTCTTCAAATAGTGCATAGGTGTTAATTATAAGAAATGAAGAGTGGGTGGTGATCTAGTTTGTGATTATGGAAGAATATCATAACACATCATCAGCACTGTTATCAGGTATTGATGATGCAACTTCTCTTGGTTTATCCATCTACACTCAGTCACTTAAATTGAAACAAGTGTTGCCTAATAGAAGTAACTGCTAAGTCTAGTAGACAAGAACAGTAGGCACAGTAGACAACTATAGTCACTGCACACTGTTCAGTACAGTTAATACTGGTTGTATGTAATCATCAGCGATTTGCTGAATCTTATGTCTTTGGCCATCAAATGCTTTCAGAGTTTTGAAAAGTGTGTACGATTGAAAACGCTTGCACTATTTTCTGAATTTTCATAGGATAATTCTATCTCTTTGTACTGTACTGCATTTAATTTTGTGGTTTTCTTTAATAAATTAGACCAAATACTCAATTGACAAAACTTTGAGAGCGTCTGCTGTTAAAAGCACTCAGATGGGCAGCTGGTATAATGTGGTGTTGAATTTCAGAACGAGTGGGTGTTACAGTAGTACACAGGGTTTAAAGGTGTTGTGTGTTGGTCCCAAATTTTCAACATTGCCAGAAATGTTCAGGACCTGTTTCTTCTCCATCATTTATATCAGTTCGATGTGACTTTGAGAATGAGCACGCAAGACAAGTGAAAGGATCCATGGAAGGAGTCCTGAGGTGGGGGAGATTTTCTCCATAGTGATACTAAAAATGGTGTAAGAACCTTGACAAGTGACTTCAAAATTGTAGCTACATGCAGACAACATTTAAGCTGAAAACAGTTTACCAGCAGAGATGAAACCTCTAGGGGTTTACATATCTGCTACAGTTCAGAACGATGTCCACCGACTATTATGGAAGTTGCTTTTTGTCCTTTCATTGATATCCTCCCACTCTTCTCCCCTTTTGTCATGTCACAGCAACCACTGGCACAGGTTGCCTCGTGGTGTATTGGAGAATTCGGTGATTTGTTGGTAGCCGGCATCGTCGACGAGGAAGAGCCCCTCCAGGTACGTACCTACTACGTCAAGTCGATTGAAGACGTCAGAAATCGTCAGTCCTACGAACACGTTGATATTGAGGAGGAGGTGTGTACACTGCTGTACCGCAACAGTAGTCACCCTCAAAAATACTTCACCCTCTTCTTCTTCCCTTTACAATCCTCCAAATTTAACTGGATTTGTTTACTAACCAAAAACGCCCGGTGCTGCGTAGCTGCTTAATATCACTCAGCGTGTACTGCTATGGTTGCTTTTTCGTGAAGCCTCGTTTGAATTACATCACCAAATTACTTGCCCCTCGTTTTATTTGTTTTGTCAAGTAGTTGGGAGGAGTCGAAGTGGTGGAAGGGGGGCAGGGATGTTAAGGTATGAACTCATGACTTTGCACCTTAGGATATGGGAACCTTTTTAAATACTGGTCATTGACTGAAGAAGAGTTTGGTAGAGGTGTATTAAGTTCTTTCACTTCAAGTAGACAGGAAGTTTTTCTATAAGGGCCACATATTTGTACTGTTCATAAATCACAGTATTTTGTTTTTCATGGTTTCAAGTTGCACCGAATAAATTAAGCCTGTCATGCAAGATAAATTCTTGGATTTCCAGTTCAAGTGGTGGCAATGGTTTCATTGATTTCATTGAGGCAATTGTTTTACAAGGCTCTGTACTCTGTTTTTTGTGTTAGTATCAATTGCAGTTGATTCATGAGAGCATATGTCTCTCTAATAACACACAGTTTCACTTTGTCTTCAGTTGTGAACTTGTGACCCTCCTTGTAAATGTGGTATGGTCAATCGCATAAATTGAGGTAATTTGATTCACGAATAAAAATTGAGTAACCTAGTGAGGCATGATCATGCAGTAAACACTTACCAAGAGAATTGGCATTGACAGCTTAAATCTGTTCCTTTAAAAACTTGACAAGAGTCCGTCGATTCGTGAAGATTTTCCACAACAAGGGACGATGAATTCCACGAAAAGTACGTTTACTTTATTTAATCCCAGCTACATAGTCAGTGCAATCATAGCCACGAAGAAGCACATGAGAAATTACCAGACCTCTTCATTGAAATTCAGTGTGTGACTTCTTTCAGAGACCCTTTTAGCACCGTAAATTCTGTGTAAATTGTGAATGCTATTTTTATCCCGTCCAGCATCTTTGAGGGGAAAGAATACCGAAAACTTTGTAGCCTTTGTATGAACAAGGGAAAGAAGCAAAACTGCAAGAGTGTATGTCTCTCTAATAACACAGTACTCTTACCTCATTAACCAATAACATATCCAATTAGACCAAAGAAACAGTATCTCGTTCAGTTTGTTCCTCACGTGGCGGATATGAGTACATGCCCAACAGTGACATTCTAAGTCCTCTGTTTTTCTTTTTTGTATACTCGGTGAACTGGGAAAACATTTTATTTTCTAGAATTAAATGAACCACTAACCCTTGTCTCTCCCTGTCTTTGACTTGTGGCTATACCCTATCTTGCATAAGAACAAGACAGCATTCCTCCTCTGTGATTCTTGTCCTCCATGTCTTCACAGTCCAAAGTCTCCATGCTTACCAGATAATTACTCCTCATTTTGCTTTTTAACATTTAGCTGCCTACCCATTCACCTCTTCCTTCAGTGCCTCCCTTTCACGATACACCTGTTTATGCCTTTATCATAATCATATTTAAGGCCAGTGTTTGTGGCACAAGTTTCTGATTAATTGTTATGAAATGTAAAATGGCCTCTGAAGTGTGTCATTTCTTTCCCTGCATCTTAAACATCAAGCTTTTGTAATTATTATCATTAAATAATCTTGGAAATATTCAGGTGAAAAGCAAGAATGTGACTGACTAGGACAAGTTTAAAAATGACATATCTCTGTTTTTGTAACTCATTTACCAGAATTATGGCATTTCCATATTGAGTTTTTGTCTTTGAAGTAATTAGTGTTTTGTTTATACTAATTTATGGACAGCTTTGATGCTAGCAAAACACATCTTTTACTTTTCACTCAGTATTTGCAGAGAATATTTTCTGGTCATACTGTGGTCATCCTAACCATTTAATGCTTAATTGTGTTGAATGTTCAGTGATGATTATTTCCTTTGTTGTTGGGGCTCAGTGTAACAATTTGACATTTTCACCGTTTTCTCTTTTGTGTTGCATCTTTTCCGGACATTTCTCTGGCAGGTCTCGGAGGGTGATGTCCTTAACCTGTTAGAGTCCGTTCTGATGACTACCACGTCCACACAAACCACCAAAGAGTACACCATAATGGCCATAATGAAACTCAGTGCACGTTTTATAGGGTCACAAGAGTGAGTTTAGAAACATGGAAATGATTATCAAAATAAAGGGTTCACTGCCTTCATTTGACAACGTTGCTATGCATGACACTGTAGCGTATATGGTTAATTAAGTGTACAATTTCATCATGATTGCATGTTAGTCACAGAGATCAAATTTATATGGGTACTTGCTGCTACTTCGATTCATTCTTCGTGGAATAGCGAAAAATGTTTTTTTAGGAAACAATTTCTTCAGAAATTGAATTTACTTGGATAAACGCCACAGTTCAGGCAAACGGTAAGTTGAATTACAAAACATTAGAATGCAAAGGGAGAATTTCCTGTACTGTAAGAACGCCATGACATGTATAAACACAAGATTGAAGTTTGAAGTGGCAGTGTCACCACATTTTATAGCATGATTTTGCATGTGACCACAGAAAATGGTATATAATGGGACAATTTCTGCCAACGGTGGTAGCATGATTGAACATTAAACTGCTAAAATGGAAGTGCAAAGGGCAATCTCAATTAATTTCACATATATCGTCGTACATTGAACTGTGAAAACAGAACCAGTTTGATAACATCATTATGCATTCAACTACAGGAAAAGCATTTAAAGGAACAATTCCTTCCAATTTGATAACATTATATTTTTATGTCTTACATTTAACTTCAGGAACAGATTTTAAACAGAAAACTTTCTCCATTTTGCCTTAAATATAATTGTGCATTAAAATTACAAAAATTGAGTTTAAAGAGATTGTTTTTTTCCCTTATTGTGACATCATTTTCCATGAAATTTTAAACAGCTTCTTGTGATTCAATAGACAGTGATGTTTTTATCAAAGGAATATGGGAAGCCATATGTATATTACTTCACTGGAGTGACGGTATTTTAAGATAGGTTGCCTCTTGGGAAAGTAAACATCTACCTAGACCTATCACTCGTTGTATATAGTTTATGTGATTTGCATGTAGTTATTGAGGTCAAACACATTGGTATGAACTGTTAGTCACTTGTTTCTCTCCTCTTTGCTGTGTATTTGGTACACTTTTGAAGTAGTGTTAGGGTATAGATGAGTTCCTAAAAGCCTTAGTATTTATGAACAAATACCAGTCATTAATTTTAAGGGAGACAGAAGAGTTTTGAGAACTTCTCTGCATCTGTTGGACAAACTGTGATGCAATTAAAACATGAATTAAAGTTAATCTCATTAATCAATTAATTGATGTGTTGTTAATTTATGCGTTGATATCATTATCTCATTGTCTGCGACTTGTATGTGATAGATATTGTCACATCGTGTGGTGTAGGTTAATGCTGCCACTGAAAAATGTCAACATCTTCAAAATCTGGATAAAATCCGTTACATTTGAAAACATATAAGGTTAGTCATGGGGCTAGAAGTATTACTACCAACATTGGTGTTGAAAACTCAGTCGTTGACGTGATATTTTTGACTGTTCCTAGGACAACCTGCATGTTGTTCCAGATCTGCTAACAATTGGTGATGACTTTCCATGAACACTATTGTTCGATGTGATTGGAGTTAGTGTGGAGCGAGTGGCTGTCAAGGGATCTCTTTCCACAAGATGGGTGAAAAAAACACCAAATCCTCTTGTTTTGTTTTGTGAGGCATCACATTCGAGTCTTGTGACGTGTGAATCATACCTGATATCATGTCACAAGGTTAGGTTAGAGTCAGAGATATGAGGGAAGGGTGGGGGGGATTTGTGTCTCAGAACTTAGTAAATGCTCGAAATGTTGCAGATGGTGCGGTGAAGACTGAAAAGCTCATGTTTATTCAGCAGATGACATGCCTAATTACTAAGAGCTGTGTGGCATTCTGCAGCTCTTTTTATCGACTTTCTTCAACTCGTTTGTACCAATTCTATCTTTTTAAATCTGCAGCTTTTTCTGCGTCTGTTGAGTTTAGTTGAGTCATCAAGGTATCTTTTTTTGCTCGTTCATCTTTGCAGGAAAATCAAGTTAGCTGTGATGCCCTACACACAGAGTCTGGACACAGAGCTACAGCAACGTTCAGTAGAATTCCACGCTTTAATACGAGATCACGACAACATGAAGTATGCCAATGTTTGACTTTAAAGCATTATAGTCGTTTAGCACTTTGCCCCCGCAGGTTTCATTAAAGGCTTGTTCAGTAAATTTGCCATCAGCCTGATCTCAGTATAGCTGCATCAGTGAGAGTGTAATTCAAATGGAACTTAATTTTAGAAAACTCTTTTACGCATTTTAAAGGAAGTTGTCATATTAAATTGGAATGCAGTCGAAGGAGTTTTTCAAGCTTCCTTTTGTTTAGTTTTAATTTGCTTTCGTCCTCGTCGATTTGATGGTCAGGATTTCATTGACGTACTCATGTTTAATGGTATACTATCAGCATGTTGCCGTCTGTGTTCTCATTTGAGTTATAAATTCTGCTCAAATCCTTTGCTGATATGGTTTTAGTTCATCTCTTTATTGACCTAAACAAGGCCTTCAGCTGGCAGTACATTCCGCATCGTCAGAGTTACCTGTCCTTCATTGTCAGTTTTCATTCGCTCTCAGGTCTGGTCTCTTAGAGAAAATGCCCCCGATGGAGAGGAAGGTGGAGGAGGATGATGTACATAGGAACAACGGAGAACTGTTGAACGATCAAATCAGTGCACCGCAGAAACGGGACAACATCACCATAGCAACACAGCAACATGAGGTAATTTAATCGTACCATCGGTAAATGTGAGAGTGACTGAAGGTAAGCTACAGGGTATGGTCTTCTCCTGCGGTTTGATGACGCTAACTTCTGCATCTGTTTGTAGAGAGTACTGATTAAGGTCGGGGATGCCTAAAAATGCCCAAAGCACCAAGATGGTTATGCACGGTGACACTATGCAAATCATTTTTATATCTGGCCTGACAATTGCTTGACAGTATGCAATCGATGGGAGATCTTGAGATTCGTTTCCCCCTGAAGTTGCAGTTTCAAATCCTAGTAAAGCAGGAATCTTTTCAATAATAATGGTTTTGTAGGGCAGTGTACTTCATATCATTGTGTCACATGTGTCACAAGAGTCATAATTAGTACAACTATTATTTTAAACTATCTGATTACCACTTCAGTGTGAATCTTTCTCATCATACATCAACCTGCAAAGGTTTTCATTGATGCCATAACTACATAGTTGTAGCATTTCGTCTCAGAAGGTTTTGCAGGACTAGTTTATCGAAGCTTTTGACTATTACACATCAGTTATGTATATACATCATTTGCTTTTTACCTAGTCCTCGCAGAATTTCTGTAATGTCTCTCAAATCATGTCTCGAGAACACCCTTCTCTACATGATAGAACAAGAGGTTTTATCGAGACATACCATCAAACTTAGGGTTTGTTCCTTCCATGGAATGTAATCATGTATGATATCATGTGAGGAATGGCTCTGCAATTCTGGAGAGATGTGGGTGGGGGCCATTGGGATTTTTAATAGTCACTGTGCTTTTCTGTGATGGGTATTTTGGGCTGCCTTAGACTGGAAACTGGCTTTTCTTAATGTGGGAGAATATTAGTATGATGTTTTGTTAATGACCCCCTCCCCACCAGGAGTTTCCCTGGAGTCCCAGCAAGTTTGCAAATTCTGAATCTGTCATTCATGATCAAATTAAATATGCTAATGCAAGATTGTTTAATACCACATTTACGTCATGAAACAGTTATTTATGCTTTAAAGTTAGTTCAAACTTTGGCCTTTCTTTCAGTGATTCTCACTGAAGTAATTTATTCCAGCATTCATTATTTTAACAGTTGTGTTGTACTGACTTACAGTGGCATTTTGTATTGCTAGCAGTGGTTTTCAATTAATCACTTTGATGGTATCTCTCCCATCTTTTTCATACAAAACCTTGGTGTGTTTAGCAATGGTCTCCAGATTGATTTCAAACCTCTATATTCTCGTTATTTTAGAGTAATGGCCTCTTAGACTTGATTGGTGACACTGGGTCGGCTCCTTCCATTCCAACAATGGGCCTATCTCAGCCTAACCAAGAACAATCCACAGGAGGTGGGGCTATTCTAGATTTACTCAGTGGTAAGTCTAACTTCATAGTTGTTGTGGAAAACATCCTGTGACTATCTGGTTCTGTGTCATTCTGAATTACCTATCCACTCTCCCATCGACTGATTGCCTCATTTACCGACAGTGTATCCAAAAAGTTGATGTATCCACCAAAAATTGATCTTGTTGTTGATGAGTTTTCACATACTCAGGGTGCTGTGCTGGTGCTGTACTGATCTGGTGTCCTATCGGACCAACCGGTCTGACACAGTTGGTTTGATGTACCCTGATTCAGGATTCTATCGAGGGTAGGAAATAACTGCTCTCCCGAGGAACATAGCGTGTCAAGATCAATAGAGGAAAAGAAGTCACGTGTGATGTTTTGCAAAGCAAAGCAAATGGTTCCATGACAGATAATCTCCTTGTTAATTTGTGTCTAAAACCACTTCAGCTCCAAGAAATCTAGAAAGTTGCTTGTTACACACTGAAGCTGAAAATGTACCTGAGGACATTTCTTCAATAGACATTTGTTTCTAGAACTCAGGTTTGCCTGAACTTGTCCTGGACCTTGTCACTTTGTCCTTTTTGAATCGTTTCAATTGTGTCCTTCCTTCCTGTTTTTTTTTTTTTCCCCTTTAGATTTAGATTTCAGTACACCAAGTAACCCTGTCCCTCCCATGCAACAACCCGCCCCAGCCATGAATCTGTTAGATGGTTTGAATGCCTTACCTCCGACTACCATGCCCACACAGCCTGCTGTACCGGATCTGATGGGTGGATCTCTTATCAATAATATCGGTGAGTTTACCAAAATGATTGCCCTTGACGGTCCTCTACCACTGACGATTTTCCACCCCTCACCATCCCCCACCCCTTCTGTTACTCTCTCCTATCCCCAACATTGTTTGTATTCGTGGTGAAATCTTCAACCTCCTTGGACTGCTTGCAAATTGCTGTGATCCATATTAAGTAATGTCACATAATGGAACTACTCACAAAATTACAGATTTGTACAAATTTCCACATAGTAGTAAACTAAAAGAACTTTTTTTTTTTTTCCCTTGAATTTTGACAAGTTAATGGGGTCCAATGGAATGTTTATTTTTTTTCTTTTCTTTTGTCAATAACTGTAATAACTAAACACAGTACCTGTGCTGTGTATTCTTGATGTGATGTCACCCCCACTACAGTAGATACACATCAATGTAGTTTTTTACATTTGTTACATATGCAGTCAAGGATGGACAGTAGGAAAAGAGCAGTTAAATAACACAACTTGAGAAATGCTGCTTGAAGCCGTAATTGAACAAAGGTGAAAAAGTAAAGTACAACACAACCTAAAGGAGCATAGGGCACCCTCTAACAAAAATTGTCATTAACAGATCATTTTTTACCACAAATCTGTTAAATGGATATGCTTCTACTCGATTTGGAGAAAGTAAGATCAAAAACTTATGCAAGACGTAGTTTGCAATGCCCTATGCTCCTTTAAGAAAGTTTGCCAAAGTTTCATAAGCATACAGAAATTGGAGTATTGAATCTAATGACAAAAGCAACTTTGATGTTACCGATCTTCAAAACTTTGACTGAAGAGTCAACTTCATGCATACACCAAGTTTGGTGTGCTTGTATCTTGGCAATATTTAGCATTATTATTTGTTCTATATATTGTGTTTGTCTTTCCTCCCCCAACCCCTCCAGCTCCTGTTATCCCTCCCATCACTGCCGTGGAGAAAGAAGGTCTCAAGATTGAGTTTGCTTTCGAAAGAGATGGCCTCACAAGCAATGCTGACATCCAGATGAGGGCAACCAATTTCACTGGATCTCTCTTTGAAAACTTCCTTTTTGAAGCTGCTGTACCTAAAGTAAGTTTATCATATTTATGCAACTACCTACCCTCCTCCTTGAAGTTGCAGTGTATATATAGTAAGTCATCTTTAGGCAACTTTTCGGAGAGCTTCTGCCGTACAAAAATATGGATTCACATCCCATTGCATGCCTGGTATCAGTCAGTACAAAACATTGCCTCCTGGATGTCCACAAACCTGCTTTGACTTGCCGCATTTTCAGTGCAATGATACCCAATGTAATGCTCTTTGCTTTTTTTTTTTGTCAGGTGAGGGGGACTTTTTTTCCTGTGCATGTTGGTTCATTCACTGTGGTATTTTCAGCATTGACATTCAGCAATGGATGTGGTTTCATACATGGGCTAATGTGTTTGCTTGCATCTTCCTCTGTTCGCTGAAAGATGCTGTCCTTTCGTTTCCTCAAAATGTCAGCAGTTGCTTTCGTCAGTTCAGTTGTTTGCTCTTAAGACAAATGGAAGGGAACTGTGTGTACAGTTGAAATTACTTGGTCATCAATTCAGTGTTTTAATATTTATATAATGTTACATTATTCTGGTAGCATATGTTGCAGCTACACCTGTTCTAGTTTCCCCTGTCAAATTGTCTGGTGCTGACTGTTGTCAAGAGAGGTTTATTCTTGGTAGTGGTTTGGATGTCGACGTGCAGTATCCACAGAACCATCTCCAATGAAAAGGTTACGATGATACCAGTCGTGAGTTAGGCAACTTCAATGTAACTGTACAGATTTGGGAGGTTAGAAAGTGACATGAAATATCATTCTCTTTGAATAACTTTATTTGGTATTGCAATTTGCTACAGTGATGTGATCTTCAACTTCTCAATAAGGTCACATGCCCCTTTCTCTAACATTTGCTCCCACTGGAAAGTCTCAAAGAATGACATTTCGTGGAACTTGTACCAAGAAGTGATGCCCATCTAGTTGTTGAATAATTCAGAGTGAGGCTTTCTCTTTCTGCAAGTAATTCTGAGTCTTGTTACCTCTATTCAATTAACAACTCATTGATAACATAGCTACAAAAAGATGTCTCTCAGACAACAAAATAGGAGAAGATCATTATAAGGTGAGTAGTGACAGGTGGCCAGCCATGGTCGAAGGGAATGAACAGGCGGCTTGCCTTCTCTTATATATCGCTTCTTTGGCTGCTTACATAATACAAATTACAGCTGCTTACTATTTACACACTTGTTACACTATTTACTGTAAACAAGTGATTCAGGCTGCTCATGAGTATCCATGACATCGTAATGACATCACAGCATTTCACGTGGCCACACCCCTCTCTCGAAAATAGCTGGAGAAAACTGCCGCTATGCAAATGTTGCATGGTGACTCATCCTCTGTCATGATGTTGCACAGTTTCATTCACAAGCAGGACATTGTAATCACCTTACTCTCTCATCGTTCGTCTTTCCCTGTCTCTTTTAGGCCATACAGCTAAAACTGCTGACCCCTTCAGGAAACAGCATCCCTCCAAACAACTCTGGTGTCTTGACCCAGGTCATGAAGGTCAGTAATCCACAGGGTTTGCCCCTCAAGATGAGATACCGGCTCTCCTACAGCGTCAACGGGGTCCCCGTCAACGAAGTGGGGGTCATCAACAACTTTCCTCTGAATCTTTTCTCATCGTGAACTGAAGGAACCGGCCCACTGAGCGAGACCGGTGTGCAAAATAATGTAAAAGCTCAAGGACGACGGTCTCCATGGACGCCATCGGTTGCAGGTTTCTTAAAAAAATAAAATAAAAGTGAATAATCATGTATGCCTCTTTGGGAGTCTTTGAAA
Source organism: Stichopus chloronotus (assembly GCA_021234535.1). Lineage (NCBI taxonomy): Eukaryota > Metazoa > Echinodermata > Holothuroidea > Aspidochirotida > Stichopodidae > Stichopus > Stichopus chloronotus. The sequence continues at coordinate 29,336,293 of CM037832.1, read as the reverse complement.
AAGTATGCATAGTCATATATGATATGTATGCATACCACAGAGCAACATGACTTTATGCACATTCGTAGGCGTTTGTTTGCATTGCATTTTCAAGTAGATTGAGAAAGCCATATTGAAAAATATTGTGACATATGCATATTCATCTTTCATGTGCCTATTTTGGTCGTTCAGTTGCCGCCTGCGGACAAATCATGAGAGGCAAAGTCGTGCAAAACGATCGTGACCGTGCTGTTATAATCATTTACAGCCAAATTTCACGATGAAGAGTATTTTTTATTTGCAGGCAAAATATATGTCAGATTGGCATTCCAAATAATGGGTTTGACATTGTGCTACTTATATATATATATAGAGTGTTAAGACACATGCTAGGAGAAGGACATTTACACAGGATTACTTGCTAGATCAGGGGCTTGGGTTTCTTGTGGCAGTTCAGATATCTTTCATTGTGCAACAAGGTCTCACAGAATTTTTTCCACTGTCTGGGGAATATTCAGGTTGAAGCCATAAACTTTTGTGGATTTTGTGTCAGGTGGTATTGTTACAGCAATGTATACTGTGAATCCTTTATGCATTCATACCACATCAAAGAAAGTATCTGGTTCTGGTCAATACAAGTTAATACAATTGTCATCCAGCATTGCCAGTTTGGTGTTTTTGCTGCCAAAAAAGTGGAATTTGGCTTTTTTTGGGAAAGTTTGGCAGGACCATATTTGGAGATGCCAAACTATGATTTGGCGTTTTTCTGGGGTTTTCTTCAGTGTATCATTTTTTTTCTCCATTTCGTATCGATTTCAATGAGAAATGAGACCAATATTAGCTCTTGCACAGCAAAATTTGGCAAACTATGCAGTTACACCAGCACGTATTGTGCATCGTACTGTGAAAAATGCCCACTGCTTACCTTAGTACTCAAAAAAAGTTCATTTTCAGAAGTCAGATCGTAGGTGAGATAGCATATGTCGCCATTACATCATATTCTGCTTTCACAATGTTTTAGGACATTTTTGCAAAGAAATCTGTACCAATATGACGTCTCATGCTCCTCTAAATGATATAATGAGATATTTGTTGATCCTGACATATATGCCGAGTGATATGTCGAATCTGGCATTTTTTTTTCAGTCAGTTTTGTGGCTGATTTGGCATTTTGTGACTAGTAAGAACCAGGCAACCCTGTCATATGTATCGTAGTACCTATGTAGCATTCATACCCTGGATGTTATCATTAAAGGAGAAGGAAGTCAGGACTTTTTGACAATGTTAAATGGAGGACTAACCCATGGTGAAAAACCATCACCAACTGTCATTTAAGTAGGTTGTTTACTATCCAAGATAATGCGATTTGAATGTTCATAAAGATTTATCTGGAAGCTGCTGTTCTGAGGGTGTGATGACAAAACCTGACTTCAAGTGATTGGAGAGCTTTCATTTTCCATATATTTCATTGTCAAATATTTTTAGCAGTGCTGCATAGATTTAAAGAAGAATATTTTAAAATTTGACTATTGCATGATGCACTTCAGTAATTCAACACAAAATGTGTACAAGTGTGTGTGGATTTACAGAAAATATAGGTAAAAAAACAGAGAAATATGTTAAAATTCCTGTTATCAGTGGTTATGTGACATAAAAATTGACTTCCCCAAGCAGGTTTACAGTCAATTTAGGCAAAAGTGGCAGCACCCTTCTCTGGATTTCAAAAGTGTGTCACTTGGATATGAAACAACATTTCTGAATGAAACTTTGGGAAGATGTTTTTCAAACACTTCTGCTTCATTTTCGTGATGATATTCCCTGGATATCCTTCTCCTTTAAATCATTTCTTGTTTGTGTATCCTTCACCCCGTCAGTCCCCCCAGGTGGATGGAAAATGATTGCTTGTACCCAGACCTGTGCTAAGGTGTGTGCAAAGATTTTGTTGTCATTGCCTCTGAAGAGAATGCAGTTGTGTTCACCTTATGACATTGTGCACCTTGAATCAACCTTAAATACTTTGACGTTGATGGTGTATGTTACCCTTTTGCCAAGATTGGTAATTTTCTTGAGGTTACATAATACATGCAGCGTCAAACTGCACGTCAAAACAAATTAGTAGTTACAGAACTGATTAACCTTCTGTGAAATGGTCATAGGTTACACTGTACCACTTGGGTCTGAATGGTTACTGGTTGCACTGCACCACTTGACATTGAATGGTTACTGATTACATTGTACCACTCGGATCTGAATGCTCTCTGTTTAAACTGTACCACTCGGGTCTCAATGATTACACTATCACTTGGATTTGAACTTTGTATACAACAACATTCATACACAGAAGAAGAAACATTTGGCTTTGCTTTGTTGTGTGTCATGTAGTCAAAACAGGGAAAGAACTGTTTCCTTTGGTGGTAGGGGTGTGGTTAGGAAGTAATGTGCATATTAGTGAGGTATTGTCGTACATGGTGGGGAATGAGCCATGTGGGATAGAAGGTCGGTAGACATGTATCGGTTGTGCTGGGTTATTACATTGTGCATATATATATGTTTCAGTCAGATGTATATCTAGTTTCAAAGCTTATAGTTATATCATTAGCACATAGTATGGTAGATGGTAGGACTAAAGTTATTTACCATCTGCAATCAAAAACAAAAGGTGACAAATATAATCTGACTTAAGATGGAGAATCACAAAAAGAAGAACACTTGAAAATACAACTTAGAGATGGTTCTAAGCTTAGTAGTGGATCAGTAAAGTCCAGCCTAATTCATTGAACATGGTTGTGTGAGGGGAATATTTGAGGTTTAATCAGGTCAGTCTGGGAGGGGGGTGGGGAAAGAAGGAGGGTATTGGGATTATCAGAATGATATGGTGAAGTTGAAGAACAAGTAAATGGTGATGCATAGAAGTTATAAAAGTGAAAGATATCGATTGTGTGAAGTTGAGGAGTATTGTAGTATGCCAGCAGGTCAAGTTATATGATAAGCTAATATGTAAAATTGTCCTGTAACCTGGTTAAAGGTCAAAGGGCACTCACTGTCCTCCTTAATTCAAGGAAGGCGAGGTATGTTTGTATACTACAGGTGTGTTTGGTTCTTTTAACAGCATTAAAATGTTTCACTTTTTATCAAGGGCTTTCTGTCAGTTGCTTTCGTTAGTTGGGTTTGCCGAGGTGTTAATGCTGGTAACCCGGGTGAGTGTCTCGTAAGAAAGTCACAGGACAGAAGAAGAAAATTGAAGAAATGGAAATGCAGTGAAGAAAGGATGCAGAGAAGACAATGTTTTATCAATGGTAATAAAGCAAATGAATGACAGCATCAGGTGTAGTGATGGTTCATGGTAGTGACTATGAGAAGAAAGGGGGTTGCATGGCGGTTGGTTTATTGTTGAACATCACCACCTGGTATCACCAGGAATGATTCGGCGTCTTGGTAGAAACTTCCCAAGTCAAGTTTGAATGTCTCAAGAAACCTTGATATGGGATTTCCATTCTTGACGTAGATGACGTTAGATGAGCGGGTGTGTTACCTCCTCCTCCTCTTCTAAGGCCAATACAGTACTCTGTAATTTAGTTCATCAATGCATTCTGCAGTGGCTTGAAAATTTAGAAACTCTGAAAGACTCTTCTGAACTTACCACTTCTGAATAATTTTCGCTGCTGCACGCAGAATTATTTTGCGGTTTAAGTGAAGCACCAACTCCCACTGGGCGCTGAGTTACCTGTGTCTCATTCATTCTCTGTACGGTGCTTTTTTGAGGTCACACCATGCATACATAGTGGATTGAATGGGGGAGAAAGGAAGGGGCCAGGGGGGATGTTTTAGGGGTGCACAAGTTTCATCAAGGGGGTTGGTGAGAGATAATGTATTAACATAGAAACGAGTGTCCTTCTAATTGTACATTCTCCATCGTGATTTTCTATTGTATTCACTAATAAATTAAAAAGTTGTCAAATAGAGATATGCCATTGCCGTTTTCCTCTATCTATATTAAGGAAAACAAACCAAATGGCTTCCCTGTAGGAACTGAAATTTTTTTTTTAATAAAAGGGTTAGAGAGTTTGGTTCATGGTCTGTTCAGGTATTGTTAGTCCTCATGTCTGTGTAAATGTTTTTCATTTTCGTATACCATTATACTATTATCATTGTCATTTTGTTTCTCAACCTGTTTTTTTTTTTCTTTTTTTGTTCCAATGATGGCAAATTAACCAAAATCTGAGACTTATTTAAATCTGTGAAAGAAATGACTGGTTAAATTTGGTTCTTATGTTTTTTTGGATTCAGTTGTAAAGTTGTGACAGTCACAGAACTGAAGGAAACGAATCTTGCTTATTTGCCTTAACTGGTATCAGATGTTTGGTTCAAAAGACAAAAATAAATATTACAGTGAAAGAGGTAAAAGAGGATTTTCTATTCATCATTCTTTCCTAACGCTGTTGTGATGCAGTTTATGCCCTTGTACAGTACGGATGGAACGGGGAGTAGGAGCCATATGTAGAAAAAATGTGTAAGGATATAGATGACCTCACCTGACAGTAATTAATGAAACAGGTATCATGGTAATTGCAATTACGGCGGGTGAGAAAATGGTTGTATGAGTAGGAGCACATTCCCAGCTGTATGTAGATGTGTAAAAGGCTGTGAGTCATTGTTGCTTATATCAGGAATTTTGGCCCTAAACCAGATAAAACCTGCAGCCCCCTCCCAAAAAAAAAAAAAAACATAAGAAAAAAGGTACCAGTACCAGTACCAGTTGCTAGAGACATCACAAATTGAGTATGTGAGATGGTCATGCAATGCAGATGTGCCACAATATTAAACAATATCTGCAGAGTCTCAATAGTTATGCTTAACAAGGTTCCTTAAAGTCACAAGCCTCTTGAGATCCTAACTTACAACGGACACCATTATGGATTCCTGTAACTGACTGTCACTGGCAAACAGCAAAAAGTGGGGGAGAGCAAACAAAGAAGAGAAATTTCCATGTGTGAGGTCCAGTATACATTTATGTACTTATAGTAGCCTGGAGTTGTCTGCTGTTAAGCTATCATCATGTAGCATGGAAAGGAAACGGAACCATCCAGAGTTAACAATGATCTACTTTCTGTCCATGAATGTTTCTTTGTGGTTTAGCAGATGTTTAGCGCAGTTGGTTGGCTGAATGAACCACAATAGAGTTTGATGACCTCGTAGAAGGAATAATTAAGGTTATATATTTTTTTTTTAAAATCCTAGTTAATTTACCTGAGATTTGTAAGATTTGTGATAAATCATCTTCATCCTGTGATTTGGGCTCCAAGGTGTCTGGTGTAAGATAAAATCGTTTCTCTTTGTATCCATTCTGTCTTTTTTTTTTTTCATTTCCTTTCTTTTTTCCCAGACTCCTTGTGGGAATTCTACGAAAAGACAAATGTTGCCATTTCAGAATTGCTTTCTTACAACTGCCTGTTGAGAAAACCATTGTGAGATTGTTGTGGGATATTGTATTCGTTAATCCTATCCAGTCATTAAACCTGAATCAGTGATTATTGCTTCGTTTTTTGCTCAGAAACATTGCTACAAGCCGTTTCATAGTTGTCAGAGGCATATGACAAAAAGAAAATGGATTGTTACTGTGTTCTTTTTTTTTTTAGACAAGAGGAGCAAAGATAAAATAATGAGTGAAAGATGAAAGAGTTAAGATAATCTTGTAATTAATATTGAATGATGCCAAATTTGGTTGCGTTCTTTTCGTTTCTTTTGGTTGTGTCATCTTCTCAAGATCTGAGATTTGTCTCTACCTATTAATGAGATCAGCTCAATGGTGCATCGGTTGTATGGCTTATAGCTAAAGGTTGTAAGTACTTTGAGGATTGAGTAAATCCCACACAAGTTCAATTTGTTAATCAAAGAAACTTTTGCGAGTTTTAGGTTGAGGAATCTAGTTCCGGTACTGCAGATCTGTAAGGATTTTTTTTCCAATTTGACAAATTATACGAAGTGGCATTTTTGGAGCAAATTTCCATTCCCATCAGGAAGAGGGTTGGTGGGTCCTCAAAAATGTGAATTCAATGAATCTTAGTTACAAAGAGAGGAAGGCTCTTTTCAAATTTGCCAGAAAGTGTCAAAGAGTTCCTATCTTAAATCCCCATCTCCCACTTTTGTATCCACTACTGTAGTCCTTTCCTTCCATATCCTGTGTTGCATACCGTACTGCATAGATACTCTATCAGGTACTTGATGATGAAGACCTGCTTGCATTCAATCCAGTAGTAGCACCAAGGGAGGGGGAGAGAACCACGGAGAAAATGCCTTGTCAGTCAGAAGTTTTACCCCATACAGTTGCCTCATCTTGTCAACTCAAAGGACAGGAATAAATAGAAGATACAAAAATAATTAAAATCGTTAGGAATCTTTGCATATAATGAAGCACTTTGAACAAAACATACCAATTCTGAGATTTGATTTGGCACCCATTGAATATGCTAAAACCTCAGAGCTGGGGGGCTTTGCTCCCTGGACCTTTGTTGGGGCTTTTCCCCTGGACCCTACCAGGGACTCTAAGATGGGCCCCTGGACCCCACTAGCTAAGCTCGCTCTTTGCACTCGATTTTGTGCTACACACAAAATTCCCCCCCCCCCCTGCAAGTTTTTTTTCCCTCCATTTGCCCTCCCCCCTCCCATGTACAATCCTGGTGTGGATAACTGGTGCTTGGATTCCAGCAGGCTGGTGTGGAGTAAGCTGGCAGATCTTGGTCACCCCCTCGCTAAAGTTCAGTCTTTGTGCTCAGTTTTGCACATGATGCAGAAAATTTCTCCCAACATTTCCCCCTCCCATTCTTGACACCCTGTTGCAATGTTCAAATCCTATCACTGATTCAATTATGATGTCCCTTCCAAAGAAAACCACATATCAGATGTATAACAGTGGTGCAGTGGCTGTTTTACATTTCTAACCATCTTCCAGTTTTACCCATAGAGTTGTGATTGGCATGGGCGTGGATCATGGGATTTCACCTCATTTTTGTAAGAGGGGGACATCCCCCAAATGTCCCCTCCACATTTTCTAAATGATGAAACTTAAAACTGAGATGAACGGTTAAAATACAGAATTTTGAGTACACTTCTTGATTTCAAACGTCCACGTCGGCAATTTTACTGTGTTATAATTCAATGTTGTAGCCATGCGGTGACGATATCGTGACGTTTTCAGTTGACTTTGGTCGTGTACAGCGTTCCTTGCAACTGATGACATGTCTTTACCAAGCACAGGTCCTAGCGCGAAGCACTCTGCATCTGGTCAACAGAATTTCTATGGCTCAACTATGTGTGCAAGCCATTACCTGTGTTTAGTACCCGAAAATGCTCTTACATGAATATGCAAAGTGAGCGACCATTAATTTACTACTAGACTAGAGCAAACCCTAGTACAGTTCTATGATCTCACCCATTAATATTGTCAACAACTTACACTTGTTATTTTGATGATAGTATTTACAATTGTTTTTTCGGAGTCAAAGAAATATGTAAGCCCACATGCAAAAGCATATATTTATAAATTAGGTTGGACACATGCAGCCAAAAAGAGATGATTATTTTAAGAAATTTTTCAATGATTGCACCTTTTCAGAATACCTACAGTACTGAAGATCAGCCAGATCAGATCCAATGATTTTGGATTGGAACATGACGATAGCTACCGGATTGTAACTGCGTGAACGTGACACTTCCATTTTAAAAGATAAATGTCGACCAAATATTGCACCATTTGCCATACAGGCCTGGATACATTTCAATTTCTTTTTTCAAAGGGAGGGGGCACCCCACAACCCCATCAGTAAATACCCCTCCCCAGGACGGCAATTCATAAAATTGTGTAAGTCAGTCACTTCCTCCTCAGGCCTCACTTTTGGAGATGGATCCACACCCATGGTGATAGGAGGTAAGAGTGATCGAATTTGTTGCAGTCTGGTAGTGATGGAAGTAAAACTTGTTTTGAATAAACGGCAACAATAACGTGAGCCTCAACATTGAAACAGTTGACCGAGTCGTTAGCAGTAAGGGTTGAGTAACGTGACATCTAACAATCTTCTGAAGATGTTTACCCAATGCGACCATATCATTCCGCGAAAAGGGATGAGAGCCAATAGTGCGATAAAAATCTTTCCATTGGAGAACAAGAATATCGAATCGATTTAGGCCTACCTCTGGGGAGCAAAGTCTGAGGCTGAGGTACAGTAATTGCGACGCTGGCTCAGTTGACTTCACAGAACAGCGTCTCGTCGCGTGATACGTCGGTAACTCGCTTAGAGAATGGTGACTGAAGATAGTTGCGCTTCCTTACTTATTGCAGGTTACTTATGGCAGGTGGGTGAGACTACTTTTGTTACCTTGAAAGTTGGGTGACGTGTGGCAGCGCGCGGTATGTCAATGAATGAACAGTCGGAATGGAAAACTTTCACTGCTGTCATGTTGGCTAGGCAAACGTACGTACGTACGAACATGATTAGGCCTACATGTATCCAAGTGTTTGCAAGGTTCTATAGAGGAGGTACTGGCAGCATTGGTAGTTAGGTTCGTGTCACCACTGCAAGTCTGTATACCAATTCCGTTGCAGGCTAGGCTAGACGGTCCTGCTGGTTGGTGTGCGCCGTGTGTCACCTTACCGTGACCATGAAAAACGGTGTTTTAGTTGGCCGCTGGGTCTGTGTCATCCTGGGACGGCATTTGTCCATTTGTCGTTTGAAACATTGAAGTGATCTATTGGTAGGTTAAGTTCAAAAATCGTCCATTCCCGTTTGACAGTCGACTTTATTTTCTTGTCCATAGCCTATGTTTTGAAATGCAATTAGGCTATCTTAATACTGCGCGGTGCCTGCACATTGCCTATTGAACTTATAGTTCATAACTGCAGGTAGGCCTTTGCAGCTACTCCTGTACATCTTTGATAATTTGTGCATTTTACAGTAGTAAGGAGAGTGAAATATAGCAATCTGTGGTTTGGAAGTCTGCTTGGAATAAGCCTGTTTTGATTTTCAAATTTTCCATGCTTTTTGCCATTTCATTGTGTACCACACAGACGTTTGTGGGAGTCCTGAGAAAAGAGTAAAAGAGTATAGTATGAAAAGTAACTAGAGCTTAGTGATATCTGCATGTCCAGAAGGTAATTTGTATTCTTTAGGAAGGACTGAAAAGACACACTCAATTTTACATTAAGAGGAAAATATGCCAGATTTATAACAATAATTGTGGACTAGGAGCAATTTACCATACATTCTGTGACATGTTACGGAGAAGAGATTATCTCAGGAGACCATGGATGAATTTTCACTACGTTTGGTGGTTTAATTACACTAGGTAACACTTTTGGTTACAAATAATTACAATATTTAAATACAATAAGTCAAATGCAATTACGTATCAATATCTTTAATTTTTAGAGGTTTGCAACCTAAATACATTTGATTGATTGTATACCGCCTAGGGTTTCTTTGTGAGAACCTTAAAGGCTGTAATGCATCACCCCAGACAGTTTCAATTCTCCCAACCACCTACCTCTAGTCCCTCCTTCAGCCTGTCTTACATTCCTCCACATGTGTAATCAAAACAATGGATCCCTGTGTATGCTGTGAATACGAGCTGCTCTGCATCATTCGAATTTGCTGGCATAGCGTGATTCTGTCCCCAGTAGTCATGGGGCAAGATTTTTTTTTCACTCCAGCCTACCTTCACTGTGATAACATCTTTCCAGTTCATGGACAACTAGGCAATAACCATCATTGCTAGCCTTCTCCCTACAGGGGTAAAATGGTGTGAAACATTATCTTCTAAGCTCTACGCTAACTGTAATTGTGTGCCTAGTCAACACTCACTTAAGCTGGGCCATGTATTCTTTTCTTTGTTTTAACAAATTCCTTGTTCTGCTTCACTTATCAGTTTGTTGTCTTATTTCTGCACAGAAAGTAAGGAAAGTTTACCAAGATTAATTAAAAAGCATGCAGAACACAAAATAGGATGTAGTCTATAAACATCCTAGAAACAGACCTACTTGTGTGTTGATGGAGTAACCAATATCCCAGCTAAGATTGCAGAGGTAATTGACCAAAGTTACTGGGCCAGCCCAAGCATGTAATTTCTACCTGAGGCAGTCAATCTCTGTGTAAGTAGTGAAAAATCCACAACCCGGAAATTCCCATACATAGGTCGGGTTCTCCACACAAAAATTCTACCCCATCATTACAGGGACCAAAATCACCCTATGCAATCTAAGAGTACTGTATCTTAGAACCAGTTGAGAATTTTCCTTTCAGGGAGGTAAAAATATAGCTTAGGGTGATGCAGTACAGCCTTTAAGAGCATTCACATGATGTTTCCAAGTCAAATTTTTATCAATAGTCAGGCCTAAATATTTTATAAAGTGTGACTTTCTAATAATGGTACCATAGAAACAAAGGCTTACAAAACATGCAGGTTTACTTGCATGAAAAGCAGTGAATGTTGTTTTCCCAATGTAGAGGGTAAGTTTGTTTGTCTCAAACTAAATTTTCAAAAGACTAAGAGTTTTCTTAATGCTGTTATGTTTTCATACAATCACGTTGCATGTGAAATGTGTGTCATATATATCATGCATGGAACACACATCTTAAGCACCAGGAAGGAGCAGAGATGAACATCATTTCTTCTTCATATTTTCATGATAATTATATCCAGTGTACTGCTTTTCTTTTAACTTACTGAGGAACTTACCAAGGATTGTAGTAGAACATTGAGCTGTAACTGTTTTCAATGCTTGTTTATATTGTTTAGTTGTGTACATGAATGTGAAATGAATGAAACATATTTTGTAACCAGTACTTCATAACTTTGGATAAAATACTATATTCACCGGCCACATAAAATGTGCACCAAGTTCAGCTTGCTTTCATATGTTGATGTCCCAGCCATAGCCATGAGGTATGATTCATGAGAATGTGTTTTGCCTCTTTTTGCTGAAGGAAATTTAATTTGTAGACGAACAAACATCATTTAATTTTCAAGCTACGGGGAGGCATAAAACACATACCAATGAATTATCTGTTGGATGCCAACATAAATCAAATAATTAAGGTTTTTTTTAGATACAGCACTGACTGCTGAGGCACTTTCTGATTGAGTTTGTAGCAGAGAGTTTCCACTATACTTACAGTACTATATTACTTTAAGTAACGTCTATTCATATACTGGATATAGAGAAAGAAAGAACAAATGTAAAATGTATTGCCACAACCGCAGCTATCCTCCTCTTTAGATATCATTCAAGTTTCTCAATGAAGTCTATTCCATAAAGTGCCATCTAACAGCCAGGTTGCTCGAGGTGTACTAGAATAACAAACATTGTGACTAATACTTTGCATATATTGCTGTCACAATGGGTGCCGATCCTGGGGGAACAGGGGGATATGTACGACCCCCCACTTTTTGAGCTGAAGTGACATAACACAAAATCCCTCTCCTCACTCGTTGATCCAAAGAAAATCAAAATGTACTTGTATTTCAATCAAGAACTGGAGAGTGGATCATGCCATGATGTTTTGGCAAAGCGTTTTGAACGGACTGTTGTGTGAAGTGCCTGAATGAGGTGTAGTGAGCCTTTTTAGAGCTTAATTCAAGAATTGTGGGATGCAGATGAGGTAATCAAAATTGCCTAGAACTGTAAACATAGCGTGAAAATACACACACTTTAGACTGATGGTGACACACTTATGACACAACAAAGGCACTTTATGTGCCATTCAAGATACAGAAGTGTGCAGTAGGTGTGAACCCTGTGTAAATTAGCAGTTGGTCTAAAAAAGAAGGATTTGAATATATTCTAAAATAAACTCAGTTTGTTGGCACGTGTTGTAGTTACTGGGGAGCATTTTGGTTTATTTTCCCATTTTGAGGATCTTATGTGCATGCGCAGTCAAAATTGCAAAGAGGCTTGCTCACATTGTAACAATCATGTAACATTGTGTTTTGGTTCATTAATATTAGACCATGAAATTGCCACATTCTGAAAATGCAACATTAATTCAGTTTGTCCCTCTATAAACCAGGTGTGTACATGTCACTGTATCCCACAGTGCAGTACGTTACATGGATTAGTACTCTTCCAGCCAAAGAGCTAATGTAAACTCTAACGCAAATTCTTAACTGAATGGTAAGCTGAAACAAATCAACCAAAAAGAAGAAAAAGGTACCCTAAAATTTAATGTTGAATCTGCATTCACCATTTTTTTCAGCTTTGACTGCCACTCTACCCCTATTCCCAAAACAGTGCTCCAAGATTAAATTAAAGAGGCGGCATAATTTATTACAATTCTTGTATCTGAAGCTGTCTGATATGTGTTACCATTTTTTGGTTTCGATGATAATCGTAACCTTTGTAATCATGCATATGTGTGTGTGCGAGGGTGTACGCGTGTGTGTATGTGTGTATGGGTGTGTGTGTGTATGTATGTCCGTGACACCCTACCTTGTAAACATGATATCTCAAGAAGGGAAGCTTGGACAGATCTCATATTTGGTATGTAGGTGTACCATATTGAGAAGAAGAACCCTATTGTTTTTGGTGGAGGTCAAAGGTCATTTGGGGTCAACAGGGGTCAAAATGTGAAAACATTGTAAACACGATATCTCAAGAAGGGAAGCTTGGAAAGATCTCATATTTGGTATGTAGGTGTACCTTGTGAGAAGAAGAACCCTATTGTTTTTGGTGGAGGTCAAAGGTCATTTGGGGTCAACAGGGGTCAAAATGTGAAAACATTGTAAACACAATATCTCAAGAAGGGAAGCTTGGACAGATCTCATATTTGGTATGTAGGAGTACCATATTGGGAAGAAGAACCCTATTGTTTTTGGTGGAGGTCAAAGGTCATTTGGGGTCAACAGGGGTCAAAATGTGAAAACTTGTAAACACGATATCTCAAGAAGGGAAGCTTGGACAGATCTCATATTTGGTATTGTAGGTGTACCATATTAAGAAGAAGAACCTTATTGTTTTTGGTGGAGGTCAAAAATCATTTGGGGTCAATAGGGGTCAAAATGTGAAAACATTGTAAACACAATATCTCAAGAAGGGAAGCTTGGACAGATCTCATATTTGGTATGTAGGAGTACCATATTAAGAAGAAGAACCCTATTGTTTTTGGTGGAGGTCAAAGGTCATTTGGGGTCAACAGGGGTCAAAATGTGAAAACTTGTAAACAATATCTCAAGAAGGGAAGCTTGGACAGATCTCATATTTGGTATTGTAGGTGTACCATATTAAGAAGAAGAACCCTATTGTTTTTGGTGGAGGTCAAAGGTCATTTGGGGTCAACAGGGGTCAAAATGTGAAAACATTGTAAACACGATATCTCAAGAAGGGAAGCTTGGACAGATCTATATTTGGTATTGTAGGTGTACCATATTAAGAAGAAGAACCCTATTGTTTTTGGTGGAGGTCAAAGGTCATTTGGGGTCAACAGGGGTCAAGTTGTGAAAACATTGTAAACACGATATCTCAAGAAGGGAAGCTTGGACAGATCTCATATTTAATATGTAGGAGTACCATATTGAGAAGAAGAACCCTATTGTTTTTGGTGGAGGTCAAAGGTCATTTGGGGTCAACAGGGGTCAAAATGTGAAAACATTGTAAACACGATATCTCAAGAAGGGAAGCTTGGACAGATCTCATATTTGGTATGTAGGAGTACCATATTGAGAAGGAGAACCCTAATATTTTTGGTGGAGGTCAAAGGTCATTTGGGGTTAACAGGGGTCAAATTGTGAAAACCTTTAAAACACGATATCCCAAGAAAGGAAGCTTGTAGAGATCTCATGTTTTGTATGTAGTTCAGGGATGTAAGACTTCCGGATAAATCCGGAAATCCGGATTTTTTAATATTTGGCGAAATTTCTCCCAGGGATTTTACGTATGATGATACACTGTAAGCAGTGTTAGTTTTCACGATGGGAACTTATCTTATCAAAGCCGAAGCCTTGCTTTATGTTTAACGACTGGAGAGTGGAGCTCAGTATAGAAATAAAAGTAAGTAGAAGTCCGGGATTCCGCACCAAATGCAGCATACTGCATTGTTTATTAGTAATTTACGCCCGTAGATAATTCACCTATGTAGGTTAGTCGCAACGCGCTACACAGCGCACTCTTCTTGTTAAAACTCTGTGGTTCTTTCCCGCGTTGGATTTTGCATCTAGGCTATCTGCTAACTTCCAACTAGGTCGGGCTCTATGGTCTATGCACATGGCCCTCGCTGTATACGCAACGATCGATACGATACGCGTACGTGTACCGGGCGGCCAAGTCTATAGTCGTACGTACACGTACATCAGCGATCACCGCGCTATTAGTACTTCGCTCCACATGATAGTGACGCTTTCACAACAACTTACAGGTGGGCTGCTGTATTGAAAAATATCCCGTTAATTTTGTGAATTCAAGTGGGATTTGACTTTTTTGTTGCTACTATCACTGAAACTAACTTACTTTGGACGAAACCTCTGTGGGATTTGAGCGATGGAGTAAATAGCCTAAGCTAGCTACCTATCTCCATTAGACGTAACGTTAGTCATTAACATTAGGCCTAGGCTGGGCTAGGCTCTACACATACAGCCCTACAGTGTTAGGCTGTGTGTGCACTGTGGCGTAGCCTAGGCCTATCCTACTGTGGTCAAGTTTTATGTTTACTGGATCGAAACAAAATGTAAGTCACGCGGGAAGTGAAATGTAAAAGAAATCGACAAGTCAGTCAGAGATAAGTGGAATTGGAAGTGGCTGGAAGAAAAAAACAGATGGTTATTTTTTGTCTGATTACATTCGTAAAATTGACAGACCTGGGTTAGCAAAACTTGAGTAAATGGGTGCTAAAACTCCTAAATTGCTGGAGCTTCTGGGGGCTTTGCCCCCTTGCCCCCACAGGGGCTTTGTCCCTGGACCCACCAGGGGTCCCTAAGCGGGCCCCTGGACCCCCGCCGGAATGGCACGGTGCTTTGCGCGCGCATGTGTGTAGGCCGGCACATAGTTGTGGGATTTTTTTTCTGTTGCACTTACACCCCTGTGTAGTTGTACAATGTTAAGTATAGGACTCATTTTGTTTTTGGTGGAGGTCAAAGGTCATTTGGGGTCAACAGGGGTCAAAATGTGAAAACCTTGTAAACATGATATCTCAAGAAAGGAAGCTTGGACAGATCTCATATTTAGTGTGTAGGTGTACCATATTAAGAAGAAGAATCCTTTTGTTTTTGGTGAAGGTCAAAGGTCATTTGGGGTCAACAGAGGTCAAATTGTGAAAACCCTGAAAACACGATATCTCAAGAAAGGAAGCTTGCAGTGATCTCATATTTAGTATGTAGGTGTACCATATTGAGAAGAAGAATCCTATTGTTTATGGTAGGGGTCAAAGGTCATTTGGGGTCTTCAGGGGTCAAGTTGTGAAAACCTTGAAAACACGATATCTCAAGAAAGGAAGCTTGTAGAGATCTCATGTTTTGTATGTAGTTGTACCATGTTGAGTAGAGGAACCATATCGTTTTTGTGAAGGTCATTTGGGGTCAAAAGGGGTCAAATTGTGAAAATGTGACAAATGTGACACATACTAATGCTATTATATCAGATTCAGAAAAAAATTTCTCTTAAATAGATCATCGAAACCACAATGCATTTCTGCATTCTGGTTATTCCTAATTGCCAAAGGCAGGCGAGGATGTTGAGTGATGGTGATGGTGTGTGCATGAAAGGGTGTGTGTGTATGTATGTGTGAGTGATGCCTTGGTTTGTAAACAGGAGATCACAAAGGTCAAAGTTGCTTGAACTTCAGTGTTGGTGTCAGTGTTCGGTTTCTCCTGGAAGAAACCAATTTCATCCAGTTTTTTTCCAGAAAAAACAGGAAGAAACCCAAGAGAGTGAAAAAAAAATAGAATTTTGTTGTGAAATGAATGTAAACAGTGGAGAAATACACTGAAACAGTTTTCTCCAATTAGTGGTAGATCAAATATGAAAGTGGAGGAAAAACAGAAGATTACAATGTTTTCTTTCCACAAATTGGATCCAGCACACATCTTGTAGTGTTTATTCATTTGCTATGCTTTTGAACTTTGCTTGTGTCTACAACACTTATAAAAATAGCTTCCCAGGAGTTTGCTTCTTAAATTTTTCAAAAATATTCCCAAAGTGGATCAGTTCTGCGATCACCTTCGTTCATGGTCCTAGAGGACAGACATCAATAGAGTTGAAAAAAATGTGGAAAAGACCAGATTTTTTCTCCACTTCAGAAGAAACCTATGAACAATAGATGTGTGTACAGATGGTAGTCATTTAATTTGTAAGTAGATGATCTCTATTCTTTTTCAGGTTGGTCAGGTCATTTGAGGTCACCAGAGGGGAATGTCTGAAAACCTGCGGATATCTCAGCAACTGAAGGTTGCTGGGACTTTAAACTCTTACTATTGGTAGCACTTACTAAGTAAAAGATCTCTGCCAAGTTTTGGAGAGGTCAAAGGGCGCATGAGGTCAGCAGAGGTCATAGTCTAAACGCTTTAAAACACGGTACCGAAATGAGGGAAAGTTGCTTGAACTTGAATGGTGGTGTTTAGGTAGTCGTCCATTGTGAGAAGATGATCCTTCTTTTTCAGGTAGCTCAAAGGTCATTTGAGGTCACCAAGGGAAAGTCTAAAAAGCTTACTAAGGAGGATATCTCAGCAACTAAAATTTGGTGGGACTGCAAACTCTAACCATTGGTAGCACTTGATGAGTAGATGATCTCTGTCAAGTTTTGGGTTCTACTTCCTGTGACTGGAAGATTTCCTTATGTAGACCACAGTTTACTTCGTAATTGCTAATTTGCTATGCACTATTAATGTAACTAGAGTCATATCTCATCTTCATTGCATGTTCAGGAAAAACGAAATAAAAAAAATAGAATAAACATTATTTTGATGTACAGTATAACTTAACCATGTTTGATGCGGTTGCTTGCATATTTTGTTACAAAGAACCTTTACTTTGTATGTTTCATTTTCCTGTTTCAGATCTCTGCTGTCCATAATGCCCACTTATCCTCAGCAGCACAGACCATCATCTGAAGGGGAATCTGTGACATTACAGAGAGAGTTAAACACATTTGATTGCTTTTCGATGGTAGTCGGTGTAGTCATAGGATCCGGCATATTTATATCACCGAAGGGTGTCTTACAAAACTCCAACAGTGTCGGTTGGTTCCTCATCATTTGGCTTTTCTCGGGGATATTCAGCTGCTTCGGTGCGCTTAGCTACGTCGAGCTCGCCACGTCGATTCCCTTGTCGGGTGGCGACTACACGTACCTCCGTCTTTCTTTTGGAGGCCTCTTCTCATTTCTGAGGGTTTGGACCATCATCTTAGCTGTCAGGACTGGTCCCCTGACATTGCTCAGTATTACCGCTGGGAATTACATGGCAGGGAAGGGTGCTGACTGCGCACCCATGGCAGTCAGGCTGTTAGCAGCTTGTATACTCTGTAAGTTCACTGCTTGTGTTAGCTTGGTAGTGGTGATGAAGTATGGGTCCAAGAGGCTGTCATTAAAGTGTCACCATTGTTAGCAGTCCATGCACCCTCCAGTGAATTGTTCTAGAAACTACTGTATGTAACTGTTGCTTTCTCCCAATGTTTATACCTATAGCCATCTAAATTTGCATCGTGAGAAGATTCAATCCAAGTGTGAACACGGGAATGATGTAAACTAACTTCACACAACCAAAGCAAGACTCACCATTGCTGATAGATTGCTGTCACATTGTTGATATAAGTAATATAGCCTAGCTGCTGTCACATTGCTGATAAGTATAGCCTGCTGTCACACATCCACATATCTGATATGTAGTGTTTGCACTAGGTCCAAAATTCAGACCCAGGTACTGTGCGTTGCCATGGACGTAGTCGGTCAGGTACCTTGGTACCCGACAGAACAACTTCTGTCAGAATGATAAGAGTTCATGGTGAAATCTCAGTACAAAATTATCATGCTTTGCAAGTTAATGTATTCCATGTACTGGCATGATGGTAAAGTGTTTTTAGTTGCATACAAGCTGAATTTTGGTACTGTGCATGGACAATGGACATTAATGAAAGTTTTGATCCAGGTCGCAATTTCACAACCGGGTGCCCATGATGTCAGTCAGGTACCCAGGGGTTATCCAATGCAAACACCTAATTATAGCCTTCAGGCACACCCTTACATTTCTGATAAGTAGCCTCAAATCACACCTTTACATTGCTGATAAGAAACCTACCGTCACTGCTCCGTGTCTGACAAATGGGATGAAATTTGCTGCTGTATTGTTTAGATAAATGTTTTGTATCAGTTAAATTAAAATTCACATTAAACCTACAATAACAGAATATATCAAGCCTCTGCAGACAGTGTACTTTACGTATCTTGATTTTCATATCATAATATAATATAGATCTAGATGATGATCTAGTTGTCAATACTCTTTGTTGTTCATCTACTTTGCTTCTCTGAACTGAACCATTCACAGAATTGAGAGAGAGCATTAAGCTTGACTCAGTCATGATCAATTGAAGTCAAAGACGGTGTTTAGTGAAAGTGGGCAGAAACGAAATACACAGCAATGTTTTGTAAAGAAAACAATTACCCACTAATGAAATGTCTCATGATATATTTGTTAATCTTCCTTTTTTTTAAAGGTGCTGTCACATTCCTAAACTGTTGGAGTGTCTCTCTGTCAAAGAAAGTTCAGAATGTTTGTACAGTGGGGAAGATAGCAGGGTTACTGATCATCATTGCTGCTGGCATAGTTCAACTGTCAAAAGGTAACCAATGTATTGGAGTAAGTCAATAGTATCCTAATTGCGTGTTTTTGGAAAGAAATTTTGTTGCCTTAGGCTAACACATTAGCTTGGAAATTGATGAGGGAATATAAGCAACTCACAAGTTAACCACACAACAACGATGTAAGGGTGCACCTCAACTGACAAGGGAAATTACTTCAAATGTAACTCCTAACCCCCACCCACTCATACAAAGCTGGGTGTCAGCCATCAGTCTGGGTGACCACATAAAGTAACACCGTCAAAATGCACGTAACAACTATATCTAATTCATGAAATCTTATGCCCAAGTTGTTGTTTTGCTATTACATAACATAGAGAATTTTTCACGCAGTAGACACTAAGAGAAGTGTTCCTACTGTGTCATGTAAGGGGGATCAGACTGAATGGGCATTCAGAAGATGTAACAGATTGCTAATCAACTGACACTTAACCAACCAGTCATGTTAGAATCTGACAGAAGTAGAAGGATAAAGAACATTGTATCATCTGGTCATATCACCTGAAAATTGTACTTTGCTTCCCTTTGTAACATCATATGTTTTTCTATCAACAGAAGAGTAATATTTCTCAGACAATGTGATTCTGTGCAGCATAAATTGATGTTAAAGTGCAAGTTATGTTTAAAGTGGTCTTGGTTTGTAGACAAAAGCACAATTATGGGGAGATGGTTATAAGCTTTGGAAGGATATCTGTAACAATAATGTGTCAGATAACCCCCTTGCCTGGAATATCAAGAGTGTTGTAATACAATATTGACGTGAATAAGTCAACTTCAAGAAACCATTTGTAAAGTTGCCAAGAAAAGCGCTGAAATGGTTTCAGGTGAAGATGGGAGGTGGAGTCCTCATGTCATGATGGAAGAATTTATCTTTCCAGTAAAGGTAACATTGTATGCAACTACCAAATTCTTTGAAATTTGAGTCAGTCTGGAATTTGACACCCTTATGGATTAGTGCTTGAAATTTTGACTTCCTGATCTCTTGCGGTTTGTTGCTCTTGTTCTCTAGCAAAAGTCAAGTGTGTGTATGTCTGTAATATTTCAAGGGTTGTGAGAATTGCTACTTAGCATACATTAATGAACATGATATTTTGCTCTTATTTCAAGAAATCTGTAAATATTTTTCTCCTATTTCCAACAATCTAGGAAAAACATCAAGTTTCCAGAACATGTTTAGCAGTTTTCAAGGATCACCTGGACCTGTAGATTGGACACAATTTCCAGCAGCTTTCTTCTCGGGAGTGTTTGCATTTTCTGGATGGTGAGTTTGTATGGTAGGAAAATTGTTCAACAAAGTTACATTATTTGCTGCTGTAAGGGTGATCTATACTATTGAATTTTAGGTTCAAACAAAGATAACTAAATGATAACTGTAGCTTTTGTGATGATGGTGGGCATGTGTTTGAATCTGTGTATGTGCATGTGTGTTTGTGATGCCTTACTTGTAAACATGATGACTCAAGAAAGGAAGCTGGAATAAATCTTATATTTGGTGTGAAGGCCCCAGTTGTATCACATCAAGTACAATAGTCCTATTGTTTTTGTTGAAGGTCAAAGTTCACTTGGGGTTAACAAGGATCACATTGTGAAAAACTTGTAAAGACATATCCTAAGAACAAAAGCGTGGACTGCTGTCAAACAGAGTTTGTGTGTGGACCACATTATGAACAAGACGCCCAGCAGAGGTGGCAATGTGACAAATAGTAAACACTGAATCTTAAGGAGGGAAGTTTGTACTGATGGCATACTCAGCATGTGTATGTATTTATTTAGAGCAAGAACCCTTGGATTTTGGTTGAGGCCAAAGGTCATTTGATTTCAACAGAAGTCAAACTGTGAACACCTTGAAAACACCATCTCAAGTATGCAAGCTTTGACTGATCTCATATTTGCTAAGTTGATAATCCATACTGAGTGCATCATAAAGGTCAAAGGTCCGGAGAGGTCAAACTGTGAAAACCTTGCGTTTAAAATATCTCATGAAGTATAACTGATTGCATTATGTGATTTGTTGTTGGACCAGATTTTAATACCAGAATGCAAGATAGCTCCTTTAATTTTGGTGATATAACCAATTGCTGTTTTAATAATGTAATGTGCAGAATTACAGGTAATTCAATTACTTGTTCTGGAATACTATCATCTGCAGAAACCAAAGTCAGTCAAGCAATTAATGTGTGCACCCTGCCATGTGCTTTCCTCTGAAGTGTGAATAAATTTGACCACAATTGATTTGTTACACATCGATTGCGTTAATTACATTGATTCTGATAAATTGTATTAGTTCCAGCAGGTCAAGTGTGAAAGCAATAACAAGGTAAGGAGGTGATACCAATTTGTCTTGAACTTCTAATGATTAGGAATTCTAATAATGCAAGCTTTATATTTAGCATAGTGTTTCTGGTGGAGGTCAAAGGTCACATGAAGCCAGCAGAGGTCAAACCTATATATCCAAAGAAAATGTTTGGACTTATTTTATATGAAGTACGGTGATAGATCTCCTTAATTTGGTTTGTATCATGTCAGACTGCACAAGTACTATTTGTCATAGCCCAATTCCACTCGCTCATACTTTTGTGAGCAGCTAGGCTGGACTGCATCATCGAAACCCACATAGTGTTCTCGTGTGATTTATTCACAAGTATTTTGAGAATTGTAAAACTTTTCACAAAGTTAGGAGATACCAATCTAATAGCTGAAAAGAATGAACCTGGAATAGGAAATGGGAAGTATCATCGGTGGTTCCAAATATATCAACTTGTAAAGTAAGTATAAATTGTATTTTGAAATGACAGGCAATCATCATTACAAAACAGTATTATACTGTATCCCATCAGGTAAATCCCCCTTCACAACCAGTTTTATCTTTTTTGGCACTCATCAGGCAAAGTCAGGAATCGATTCTATAGACCTAACTGCCCATGCTTGACCCGTCCAGCCACACTACTTTGTATTTTTGCATTAGTTGATTTGCATTAGTTGATTTGTTTATCTGTGATGTACACTTTGTCATGTATAGACAGTAAAAATGTTCTGTTATCTTCTTCGAATCTTTCTGGGTCATTTACGTTGTTGATGTAACTCTTTGATTTCTAGGCAAAATCTTCCTCAGGTTACAGAGGAGATAGTCCAACCTGGAAAGTAAGTTTGTAAGTCCCATCACCTGTTTGAAGGTTCATTTTGCAGGGTGTGATTGATGCCTAGCTAATCTAAAAAGTGTTAACATATATATGATAAATTTTTAATTCAGTTGAAGAATTTTAACTGCAGAAATTTCAATGAGGAAAGTGAGCATTGACATAAAATTTACGTGGAAAGGTGTCATTTTAAACAAATATTATCAAGCATTCCTAGTGATTGCATCATCCATTGTGCAAACAGTGCGTTTGACACTGGTAAAACTTTGCTGTATCAGCCCCAAATCAAAATGCTACATTTGTAAACAGGATTCGTACAGGGCCTGAAAAGCCCTGGAAACTACTTAAATTTAAATGTCATTTTCAAGGCCTTGAAAGTGCTTGAATATTGTGGTTTTGCATCAAAGTCCTTGAAAAGTGTTTGAACTCTAAGTAGCTGAAATAGCTCTACATTTTTACTTTAATAATTATCTGTAATAGGTGTCTGGGGCAGGACCAGTTTTGTTCCCTGCCAATCACAAGTGCGAGTAAACCTTTTGGAACATACTTCTGGAGTGTTTAAAAAGTGATTTGATGTTCTTTGCAAAACAAAGTGTTACCTTGAAAAGATCTTAAATTACTTGATTTTAATCCTCCGAATAATTGTACCCAAACCTTGTATGAAAGGCATTCTCTCATTCGGTCATTGATCTGAGATGATCCAGTTTACAGTGTTCTTGATGTAACTGTCTTTCATATCTGGTTGCTGCTTGCTAAAAAAAAAGTTAAGCAATGCTCCTTTATCTAAGGTGTTGCACAGTTTGAGCTAGGTTGTAGAACCTGCTTTTCTTTTGTGACTATGGAACAGTTGGATTACATAATCTGGAAGGTTTTGTCGCCGACAGTAACCTGTAATTTGGGCCAGAACATCAGATTAGTGTAGGAACATTTGTATGGTTTTCTCTAGTGGTGTGAGGGTTATGTTTTATGCTTAGTTTATACATTCTTGGGAAGAATCCTCTACTCCCTTTGGCCCATTACAATCAGGTGACCATGCATTATCCCACTGATAAACCAAGAGAATAAACCACGGTCAATCATCGGCAGATGAATACAATAAAACCGTAGATCGACAGTGTCTTTTCAGTCATCTATTTCTTACACAAAGCAATGGCTAATACTTTTACCAGTAATACCGTTTTACTTGAAGTTCGTAGAGCTAATGGTACTGTACTTACATCTAGGGCCTAAGCCTGCTGAAAAGTAAAATTTAAATGTACATGAATTTACGTAACATCGACACAGTGGTAATGTCAGTGGTAATTCCTTTGACGGTAGTCTTACCTCTCTAAATTTCGGAATTGTGTCTAAGGAAAGTTTATTCAGCATATTTTAAACTCCTTTGAAAGTTCAATAGCCTACCGGAATTAAGTTTGCTTTCCTTCTTTGTTGATTCTATGGAGAAGTGCAAAAACAATTCCTTAAAATGGTAAAGAGGACTTAGGACTGCAATCCATTGCCATCTTGAAGGGTCTCCACACAATGGCTAGATTAATATTTTTAAGGACAGAGGACTCCAAAGCACAAATAGTGTATTTAGGCCTATTGATATGCCGGAGGCCTATAGTGTATAGTGAAAAAAATCAACAGTTACGACTGTGACTGTGTTATCCCAAACCAGTCATAAAGTGATCTTACAGCAATGTATGATAGTAATGATTTGGCCAAGGTGTAATCTTTCTTCTTTGTTGAACCTTGTAAAGGCGAGTACTAGTTAGGAATTTTGCATAAAACTCTCACAGTCATATATGGCAAGTTAGAGTCTGCACACAGCAAGCCTTTCAATAACAGCTGCTGTTAGGGCCAAGAGTGAGACATCAAACTTGTCCAAACCTTCTCGAAATGTATTAGACAATATCTATAACCGTCTTTAACCAAAATCGATGTCGTCATAGTAGGCAAATCCCACAAAGCAAGTCCTGGCCCTATACTGTACAACGCTAGATGTAACTAAGCAACTAAGCACCCTGAGTTCTGTACACACTGCACAGTGAATACACGTACACCGAACCGCAGCATGTGTAGATTACTACACTATGGAAGAGAAAACTAACTGAGAGCAGGAATTGCTGCTGTGTCAGTCATGATTGCTCTTTTTCTTTAAATGTTACTTGACATGGTGTAAGTTTGTTTACCTTTTCTCAGGGTTTCCTTTCAATATAAATGTGGTTATTTAAGAGCCAAATTCCTTTCTTTTTCATCCTTCTTTATGAAAATTTTGTTTTTATGTATGAACAAGGTTATTAATCAACTTTAGTGCTGTGTATTAACTGTAGGATAATGCACGATGGGGGTTAATGCAAGTGATACATGATGGCACAACCCAAGTGCATAACTTGCTGTTACCCCTGATTGTGCATTATCCTGCAGTTAATACATGGCCCAGCGTTGATTCACCTTTAATTGATGTATTTGTCTGCTTGGAGTTGACCAAGTTATTTGTACTCAGTGATGGTGTCATTTGAACAATTCTGGATACATAAGATTTACAGTACTTCTGTTGTAGTGGTTAGGGGTAATTAACATGCCAGATTTCCTTTGTCGATCTGCTCAGAGTTGGCTAAATCAATACACTCAATAATGTTTGTATTCCACCAGAACAATGCCGCTAGCTATCAGCCTTGGCATGGCGTTTGTGACAATAATCTTTTTGTCAACCAACGTGGCATACGTAGTCGTCCTCACGCCAACAGAGATTCTGAATTCAGATGCAGTAGCGATGGTGAGATGGAAATTGGTTTTGAAATTTGTAAATTAAGCATTGTGTGTGCCATATTTATCGGTGCTAATTCTTAAGCCACTTCTCCACAAAATTTCAAGTTTGTGTTCAATTTGCTTAGCAATTTCAACTGCCCTTTATACTACTTGTAGCAGTATTCAGAACGGGAATTGTTTGTATTGTAAAATGTTAACATTAACCTCTGACCACAATCTCCAATGTTATCATTTTGACATTCCTGCCTCTAGACCTTTGGAGAAGCAGTTCTTGGCAATTTCTGGTGGCTGATGCCTGTATCTGTTACCATGTCCTGCATTGGCTCCATCAATGGCAGCCTTTTTTGTACCGCCAGGTAAACATGTGTTGCCCCCCCTCCTCCCTCGCCTTCAGTGAAATGTATCTTTGGCTGCACTGTATATGAGGTTACACACAGCTCCAGTGTGTAACCCAGTTTGTGTTAGTACTGTACATTGAAGGTGAAATGAAACACAACCCCCACAGTTTTCCTCAGATACACATTTCTTCTCTTTATTCTTTAACCATTTTAATCGTTAAAGGTCATGTGACCTGCATTTAAAAAGGAGCTGGCTGTATTCAAAAGTTACAAAGTGAAACCCTGAATAGAAGTCGTTTGACATTTTGTCTCTCTCTAGTACGGGGATGTAAGTTTTCCGTATTAATACGGAATTCCGTATTTTTTAAAAATTGGCTGATACCTCCGTATTTGCCCCGTATTCCAACCGTTTTTTTGCCAACTGGAAGAACGGAAACTTATCTGAAAACATTGCCGGAAGTTTTGTTGAAGTTCAAACGGAAAACACGTAAAAATGACGCTGCAAACTACTCGGTGTTTCTGTATATTATTGCGTCATGTAAATTTGTGTGTTTTGCACCTCAGCTCTCTCCTTATACCCCATCCCCAGGATGGCGTTCACCTGCACAACCTATTTTCAGTATTTTTTTTACCCTGCACTTACATACCTGCTAGTACCATTTTTGAGAAAAGTGTTTTCAAAGTTTGATGAAAATGCAAAAATGATGGCGAGGAGTGTTGCACAGTGGTGGTATTTCTTTTGGTAGGCCTTTATATATTATCTCTTAATTACATTGCTGTACTTTATTTCTAGATTTCACATTGGTAAGTGATATCAATATTTGTAAAGAAGAACATACAGACTTCCAAAACAAACCGCTCAGGGCATATAAAATTCTGAATTGCCCTTGAAGTAAAGGTTAAGTAAACAAATGATAACATAAGCATATCATGCGAGTCCCCCCCTCTTGACATCATAAATTTGCATTCATCGTCACTGTTTATTCATGATGCAGGTATAAGACAGGAATTTGTTTGTAAAATGGTCAATGTTCGATGGATTTTGATAGAATTTGTGGTATTTTCAACATTTTTCATGATTATTGCAGCCAAAATTTCAAAATGTCATTTCCATGTCACACAACCTTTGAAGGATATGAGACATTAATTATAACAGTTTGGAAGAGTGAATGGATTTTGTCATTAAAATATAGAAAGTAGCGACAAATTCCATCAAAACTCATCAATTATTGACCATTCACCAAGAAAATGTCTTTAAACATACAGTATTGCTATGATTATTACAGCCAATATTTCAAAATGTCTTTCCATGTCCCACAACCTTTAAAGGACATGTGACATTAAAAGCACAGTTTGGAAGTTTCATCACTCAACCAATGTGTAAGCCAGACAGCAAGTATTTAAGAGACAATACATGTAGGCCCGACAAAAGAAATGCTGACACTGAGACTGCTCAGCACTCGTCGTCATCATTTTAGTATTTTCATCACACTTTGAAGAGCTGTATCTCAAACACCAACAATAATGTAGATAGAAACTTGATTCCAATGGATTTTTTTTTCGGGTTTTCACTGGGCAACTTCTGAATGAAGCCAGCTCTTTTCTAGATGCATGTTACTTTGTCTTTAATGAATGCCTGTATAGTATTGAGTGTTCTGTATTAGAACCACTGTTATTGTTAATACCATAATTGGTCAAGTAATGTGGTTGGTCACCTGGATTTGCTTTCGCTTCTGACAAGTTTGTGTACCCTTTGTTTTACTTAAACCTTCATTTCGCAAGGACTAGGACATCTCACTGCTACTTTTTTCACAATGGTCAAAAGTTTACCAGAAATATTCATCCATATTTGTTAATTTTTCGTATTATAAATTTAAAAAAGAGGTTTTGCAAGTTTTTAAGAAATTGGTAAGTCATGAAATTTCACTTCTGCATGTTTGTGCATGGTTGGGAGTCATGAAAAAAGTTGTTGACTTTCTTGAAATTACATCTTTAAAGTCCAAATATTAGGAAGTCAAGCTATGCAAATGCATCTTTCAGTTTAAAATGCATGTACATATATCTGATGTGAATATTCATTTGTTTTTGACGATATGATTATGGAATCATGGAGAGAAGAAGTTCAAATCCCGTAAAGTCTTCCTTTATCTTCCTTACAGAACTTTCTTCGCTGCATCTCGTGAGGGCCATCTCCCTCACATCCTCAGCATGATACACATGAATCGAAAAACCCCATTGGCTGCTGCTGCACTGTTGGTAAGTCATCAAGAGAGGGCACCGTTTATTTTAGTTATGTGCAATCCTTTTGTAAGTAGTAATATATGGAATGAAGAAAGGACAAAATTCAACAACAGCAATACCCTTTTCGTGATGAGGGCAGCCTGAATTTAAATGCGGAGACATTGATGATGATGACAACATGATTTCTAATGATGATGGCATAAATTTATAATGACAACAGAGTTATTAATGATGATGAGTGCATGAGTTCAAATGATAATGACATCAGTATATGTGACAACAACATAAATGATGATGATGATGAGGAATACATAGATTCCAACGGCGATGACATGATTTAATATGGCAACAATGTAAATGGTGTCGCTTTCAACACGATTTCAAACAATGACATCACTTCATATGACAGCAACGCATTTGTCTACCACAATGGTGTTAAATTATATGACAATGACAAGGAATCATCCATCAGCAACATAATTCAATACAACGATTTCATTTATCCATTTAACGTCGTCATTCATACACTTAACGTCATCCCGTATAACATCAATGATGAGTAAATTGCTCACGACTACTCAATTCTTCCCACTATCAATGCGATGATTGTAAATGATGGCGCTATTTCAGTCGACGATACATAAGTAAACATCAGTGCAGTCAATTGGGGTGACTAAGACCCATTTACATTTGGTGACAACTTTTCATCCAATGGGATAAATCACATGATAAGATGTTTCCTCAGACTCTGCAATTGTGCCGCTCTTTTAGTATTAAACTACAAAAATTCACAGCTAAAGTGAAATAATCATAACAGGTATTTTGGGAATTTATCTTATTTCTATGCAACAACAAAATTTTTTATGTTTTCCTGTGACAAGCAGAAAATATTTTTCCAGCCCCTCTCCCACATAGGGGGAGAGGGTCTGGAGAAAATTTTCTTCACTGATTTTCTAACTAAATTTTCTTCTTTTCTTGACTGTTCTAAGAGCCTGGGAACAAGAAGCGCAAAATGGAACCAGTTTTAACAACTTTTTTTTAAACCATGTTAGGTGATCATGTGTGTATTTGATCTTTTTCATACATACATGAGATTGAACATTTAACCTTGAAAAATTTGTCAAAATACAAGTACTAAAAGAAAATAAAATTTCAATTTATATTTGATCCACATTTTCGTCCACAATATTGACCAATTAAACCAACCTGGGAAGTGCAACGACTGCGTAAAGGAGGACAAAAAGTCCAGCGCTAGCATTACGATGGTGCCTCACATCGAGCCAGTCAGTAACAGGTTTTTTTTTTTCTGTTTTTAATTTTCGGTCTTGTAAACCATCAGTCTCGTAGGATGCCTCCATTCTGAACCACTTACAGAGTTTCCTTTGGACATATGACGTTATCATTTGCCTCCTAGTTCATGGCCAAATTGAGCTTGAGGACAGTGTACTTTTATGTTTGTTTTGTTGCTTTCCTTTTCTTTTGTAGTGTTAAAGGGGAAATCAGGGTTTGACTGAGAAAATTCACCTTAAGTTGATTTTTCTTTCAAAGCTGATTGTTTACCGAAATACAGAGACGTTGGGGAGGTGTTTAAAGGTAGAAGAAACAGTAATTATTGCATTAATTACTGTTGGATGAGAACTCTTACTATTTGTTGGGTGCAAAAAATAAATGTTCATGTACAAGACAAGACAGCCTCTATATGATGACCAATCACAGCATAAGACTGAGATGACGTTATATGAATAAACGTAACTAAATGTATATGGTTCCCATGCTGTTCGTGCACTGCGCAATGCTAAGTAAACAAGAGTTTAGTGAAAGTTGATGATACATACAGCACACGTAGGCTACATATGAAAATGTTCAGCCACACCTCCTCATACCTTGAAGAGGCGATAGTATTGAATATTCAAATTTGATCCAATGAATATGGATGTTACAGACTGTCAGAGTTCTTCCCCGATTTTTTGCGAATTTGACTCGTTTCTCTAAATTGTCCACGTTTTGAGATAATCTTGATCGTATTTGGTAGTTATAACTCATTGTACGATACCGGTGGGGAATTGTAGTGAAATAAATTGTGAAAATAAACCCTGATTTCCCCTTTAAGGTAAAAGTCAAGTGAAACTCACCCCCTCTTGATAGAAGTTTCGAAGGACTTCTTCACCATACTCAAGCTCTCTCAGATGTGTTCCAGGTTAGAGAGTACTGTTGGTAATAGTGATTTCAATGGCTTGAGATAAGCCATGTCGCCTAAGGAAGCGGCTAAAAGTAGAAGAGCCCCTGAAACACCCGCAAATACTGGAAATTACCTTATCACATACGTTTACACTGATGGATGTTATGTTGCAATCAAATGTAACTGAATCTTAGTCATGCCAATTTACCATGTTGATGTTTACATTGGGTCGTGCAATGAAGTACCATCATTATCACCAGTCATCGCATTGTTATCATTGCAGGTTACAAAAGCTTCATCATCATCATCATATGATTTAATGCTATTGTTGTAGATGACTACATTGTCATAGATTATCATTCAGGGCACCTTCAGGGTATTCAGGGATTTTTAGTCCAAGGCCAAATATGGGCCCTACAGCCCATTTTATGAAAGTCTGTTCTAAATGCTGCTTTTTGCACATACTTTGATGGATTTGTATGTAACTACACATAATGTTCCCGGAGAAGTAGATAAATTTTGGGTGTTCAAAGCTGCTTGGTCCAAGGTGCCATGTGGACTCTATGGCATATTTTATGAAATTCTGCAAAGTGCTTCTCCAACAGATTTTTGTATACAATGTTGGTGGTTTATCATAATGATACTCTGTTAGTGGTCCATCTTAGAGTGCACATGAATTTGTAGTCCAGGGTTTCATGTGGGCCCTCCAACCGATTTTGTGCAATCCTTCAAACATTTTCTCCTCATACTTTAAAAGTGCACCTTTGAATGTCATTCAACATCTCAAATATCCCCATCATGCATGAATGATAATTGCGCTATGTGGCAATGAGTCAGATTGTGCCTAATTGAAACTCAATCTAGTCTTGAAGTATACGTGCATAACTAACTGCATCCCTGACTGCCTCCCCGAACAGAAAAGTCCTTGCCAAGTAGTCTCCAGTGGTGTAGGTCTGTTAAAGCAACTTCATTCTACCATCAAAAAGACTGTTACAGCTGGAATATTTTCATTTTCATAAACTGCATAATTTTTGCATTATATTTCCTTTCTCTCTGGGTGCATGTAGGATATGATGTTTAAGTTACAGGTCACACAGGCATATATAGATGTCTAAGAATACAAACGCAGACATTTCCATTTCCATTCATTTTGATATTGATAAGACGTGATGAAAAGTGATTTGAAAAAAATTCAACATGTCATATTTCATCAACTTGTATCTCTAAACTAGGTTTTCTCAAAAGCGCCCATCAGCATACCCTTCTGCATTGCATTTAATGATTAATGCGACAGATAAATGACTGAATGAACATGGCCAAGTTTGATTTTACTTGTGTCTTGATATCTAGTTGAACTTTCTCATTATAGAGGTGAATGTTTCGTTGTTGTTTGTTGAGTCCTAACCATAAGGTGCTGAGATGTAAGATTGTGGATCAACAAAAGTTTGATGCAATGTAAAGCATGTGCAAAAAGGATCATGCCCTTTGACATTTGGCAGCAGGGCAATGAGCACTTTTGCCCTCACTGTTCGACTCAACAGACCATGTAAGCTAACAAATACATTTCACTAGTGCTCTGTCTGACAACTGAAGGAGACTAATATTTTGTAAGGGCATTAAAAATATTTGATGATTTCCTTTTCATTTCAACAATGCAATTGAGTGAATTATTGGATATTGTCAACTGAGTCAAATTATTCTAGTAAATGGCTTTTATTTTGATATTACCTCATGCAGTTCGAGGATTCTCTCCTTAACCCTAGTTAATAGTCGGTCGGTCGTTCCGTCGGTCGGTCAGTCAGTCCATGAGGTGTCTGAATTTTTCTTCCAGCTTCCTGTGTGTTTGTTGATGTTGTTGGTGGAGGACGTATACAGCCTTATAAATTATCTCAGCTTCAGTAGATGGATATTCATCGGTTTGACCTGTGCAGCCGTACCTTACTTCAGAGTCAAGTATCCATACATTGAGAGACCGTTTAAGGTAAAGCCGACGGGCAATGGTGATTGTTCATCTCTATTTAAGTGAAACATATTTCATATTGGACTATCGCCCAAAGATTTTAGACATCACATCTAAACATTCAATTGTTGATAGCCTTATAAGATAGGTAATAATTGTAGCGCTTGCCTGTTAATTGGTACTACCGAAGTTTTATTTCAAAGGTTGCATTATGAGGTGAAGATGAAGTCAGTATAATATGGATGTGACAATGTTGATTTCCAATCTCTTTTGTAGGTTCCTTTGTTCATTCCACTGGTTTTTGCCTTCTGTGCCTTCCTTGCCGTAATTTTGTCAGCTTTATCTGATTTTACTGCCTTCGTCGGAGGACTCATGATCACTTTACTTGGAGTACCAAGTTTCATCTTTGGAGTCCAATGGAAGCGTAAACCAAGGTGTTTTGATACTCTGATACGTAAGTTGACCTGTGTGTGTTGTCTCTTTTTGGTGTTGTTTTTAGACTTCAAAGTGTAACTTGACCTTTGACCTCTGTGTGCTTTTAGCAACAGAAGGAATTAATAGCAATGTTGGCACTTTGATCTGAGCAGTCTAATATCGTGAGTGTTTACCGCAGCTGTCCAATTTAAATGTTATAGCGTCAATCACTTGAGGTGTGTTGATAGAAACTCTATTCAGGGTACCAGCGGCCTAGAAAGGTCACAAAATTATATCTTCACTTTCAGGCATGGCATGAAAAAGTCCTGAATTTTGTAAAAGTTGCAGAAGTCATGAGAAAGTTATGAAATTTAGAACAGACTTCTAAGTTTTCACAAAGTTACAAAAAAATTACATTCTTCATGGTTGTTATGCTGTTATTCATCTATTAAATTCTTCTGTTTGGTCATGAAATAGTCTTGAAAAGGTGTTAAAATGGTCTTGGAAAGTCATGAAGTTGTAATTTCCTTAACATGCATGACCTCTATTTTTGGAAGGACCCACAAGCATAAGCCTCACTTAGTTGGTCTCCATGTGCTGTGAACAAAATTCGTTGGTACTCCTATAAACATGAAATTAGGATGTACATGACGTCAGCATGTGGTTCAACTCACAATTGATGGACTGCTCTAAGCGCATTAGGTTTCTCCGCACTTTCACACGCTGGTTGGACCTTTGAAAATTCTTTTTTTGCAGATCGAACAACTAGACTCCTTCAAAAAGTCTCTTTGATCGTCGATGCAGACGTGGTGAATTCATCACCCCTCTCCGTGGGAAGGGCAAGAGAATGGAAGGAGCCGTTCTTACTGGAAGAAGAAGATGGAGGTTCCCTCCATTCAGACTCAGAGCCTCTGCTGACCCAAAGTCAGGAGGAGTAAGAGGACAACTGTGTCAGCTAATCAGAATTTATAAAGGAGTTATCAGAAATGCTGGATGTTGAACCCTTGTGACAGGTACACAGACATATGTCAAAGATTGAAGGCTAACAAAGTTTTATCTGTTTAATATCGAAATGTTGCTGTAACAGTTTTCCTTGGATCGATTCATAAGTTCAAGTCGCGTGTGGTTGAGTCACAAGTCAAGTTAAATGTGATCGAGTCACAAGTCATTTCCATGGAAAAATGCTTGAATTTTATTTTGGTTTGAAATATTATCATACATTTTTACTTAATTATTATGTGCAACAAATGTTTGGACCAGGATCAATTTTGTTCCCTGCCTTACCTCAAGTACAGTATGCATGCAATTTTTTTGAAGATATTTTTGGATTGTTTTAAAAGTGGCTGTATGTCCTTGACAAACGATGGTTCTACCCATGAAAAGTGCTCGATTTTTATCCTCAGAAAGGTGTAGGAACACTGCAATAATTAGTATTTCTACTTTGTGAAGAAAAAAATGTATTTATTTGCTTTTTAAGTGAAAATTATATCATGATTGCATGCTTTATTTGTGTAGACGTATTATGAACTTCTATAAATGCATCCGACAATAGTATGAACAATAGCTGGATGCCATGTAAACAAATTATTCAAAATCTTTGGCTTCTTCTTAGTAATTTTAGTGATGTTAAAAAAGAGAAATATACTCTTCTACAGATCAGGTGCAATTTACTGACAATACTGAATACTGACATGTAAAGAAATATTCTGAAAGTATCATTTTATAACAAAAGTTCAAATCATTTCAGATAATAAAGAAGTTTTATTTTTTAATACTTGAAAGGAAACTCTACAACATAGACCATCTTCCATGGTTGTTGATTGTGTATCACCTTTTTTTTTTAAATCGTGATTTCAGTCAAATGATTTAGAGAATATTTTGTTTAAATAAATATCATGATTGTACTTGTGATTTTAATTGGGCAAACAACCTTGCTCCCCCCCCCCCCGTGTGTGATTTACTCACTTAGAGTAAGCAATAGGGAAGGGCAATTCTGGCTATAAGGAGGTCACATTTAAACAGCTATATCCTGGATTGAAATCTGGTGTCAAAACAGTGTTGATTTAATGTCCTTTGGATGGTGCGAGAGCTAGATTACACACCAACGCTGGGATATCCCTTCCATGTGTAGCATTTCTTCTGAAGGAGTTTACCAGGTAACAGTAATAAGAAAAAAACAAATCCATAGGATGTAGTGGAAAGGGGGGGTTGGAGAAAAAGGTAGATTTTGATCAGCATAATGACTCTGTTTTTATATTTCCTAAGAGTTTGCCAGAAACGAGCAATAGTCTCCTTCCGCTAGACCGGTATCATAAATGCCAAGAAAAGAGCCGTTTGCTGATAAGTTTCAAAACATTGCCAATCAGTCGATCATCATTCTGTGCTATACAGCAGAAATTTAGTTAGGAACAGCAGCTTTTAGAGTGATGGTACTATTTCTACATGGACATCAATTCTATGCAATATTTAATTTGTTTCTTTCTGAAATAATATCGTGTGCAACAAATTATATCTAACTTAAAAACATGGTGAATTTCTCTTTTGTACTTGTTTTATGTTCTTGTAGTCTCTTTTATTGTCTATGCAGATGTGATATTCAAGGCTTGTGGATGTCGTTAAAATTCAGATAATACTAATCAATATTTGATAAACAGCAGAGCTAACGGGTACAGTGCAATGTACAGATTACATCAAGTGTCCCACTTCAACACACATGCACAGTATCCAGAGATTAGGGTACAAAGTATGGTATGATGCTGAAAATAATCGGCTGCAAGTATTCAAAAGCTAAAAGTCACTGTTGATTGATTCCTCAAGAGAATCAACAGAAAAAGATTAAAACCGATCCTCAGATTTGTGAGCAAAATCAGAATGCATAAATGCATTGTGGTTTTGATGATGCACTTATGAGCATTTTTTTTTTTTCTTTCAGAACTTGACATTACAGCATTTGGATGTGTCACAAACTACAATTGCTCCATATGAAATATGAGATCTGTACAAGCTTCTTTTCTTGATTCTTTTTATGTTTACAAGGTTTTCACAATTTGACTTTTGTTTACCGCAAATGACCTTTTACCTCCACCAGAAACAAAAACATTCTCGTACTCGATTGAATAAACCTACATACTAAATATGAGATCTCTCCAAGCTTTCCTTTTTGTTTTCAAAGATTTTAAAAATTTATACCTGGTATTGGCCTCAAATGACCTGTGACCTCCACCAAAATTGACAGGGATCTTGTACTCAATGTGGTACGCCCACATACCGAATATTGGATTTGTAGAATCTCCTTTTTGAGATATCGTGTTTACAAAGGTTTCACTTTTTGACCCTGTTGAACCTAAATGACTTTTGATCTCCACAAAAAACAATAGGGTTCTTGTGCTCAGTGTGGTGCACCTTTTGTACTAAATATAAGATCTGTCCAAGCTTCCCTTCCTGAGGTACTCTATTTACAAGGTAATCATCACACATACACACACACACGTACACTGCCGCGTGATTAACAAAGGTTATGATTATCATCAAAGCCAAAAATAAGTAGATACTTGCCAACTTTGTAACTGATGAAAGATCAAAAGTTCAGGATATGAATACTCCAAGTACAGTATCTACAGCAGTAGTGTATGCAGCATGCAGTCAAAGATAAAACAATAGAGCAGTGGTACGGTGACAGTTGAGTGCTTATTACAGCAGTGGAGTCCAACCTCAACCCATGAAAGAAATATGCATTAGATAAATATAAAGTTACAAGGAAAGTTAGTAAATAAAGAACTTTGATGGCACAATTTATGTGAAAGTTCCCTGTGTAGTTCAAAGCAGAAGCAATATACTGCAGAAGGGTACCAGACTTAAGAACAGGACTTGTAGGACAAGGTGTTGTAAAAATGGTGCTCTGTAGCAATCTTGTATCTCAGGGATCGTAGCTGAGTGAAGGATATAGGGCAGTGGGTGAGGGGCGATTGTGATTGATATAGGCTAATGAGGATGAGGAGCAGTTATGGTCATTAGCAATCTGTTTCTGTTAAAAA
The DNA here is from genome assembly GCA_021234535.1 of Stichopus chloronotus. Lineage (NCBI taxonomy): Eukaryota > Metazoa > Echinodermata > Holothuroidea > Aspidochirotida > Stichopodidae > Stichopus > Stichopus chloronotus. The sequence goes on along the minus strand of CM037832.1, from coordinate 29,300,426 downwards.
TCTACTTCATTTACTCTCTTATCCTCTATAATTACTGATCAGTTTCACTAATAATCTTTCATACACTTTACAGTTTTATTCACCAGATTCACTCAAAAAAATTTGCAAAGTTTACATGTGAATGTCTCGACCCCCTGATTGGTCCAGTTGTGAATGTATGACAATAGGATGAATATTTAGTGTTACGTTCTCATTGTGATGGAAGTCATTGCAGCCAAGAAAGTATTATGTTTATGCTTCCAGGCTGTCTGTATTGTGCACTTAAAAAATATCGCTTCACTAGAACTGTGATTACTAAAGGGAAGTAGGGCATCATTTATAATGCACTAATGCATACAAAGAGGTTACAGCTCTATGTTCTTACACCCCTGTATACCGACACCCCAATATTCTGACACTCCTATGTTGCTACACATCTATTACATCAGACACCATTTTGGGGCCCAGCTACAGTATGATGCTAGTTATGATGCGTTGATCATATTACGCAGGGGGATACTTCAAAGTTGCAACACACAGTTTAAAAGATGGCATCAATAAGTAGCATTCAATAGTAATGTTCTGTAGTACTATACCTTGCGCATTTGTACACGTGTGCTAATATGGCCGGAGAACTTATACAATTGAGACTGTGATACCATTGGTTTTGGGGGCCAAGCACTGCTCTGTGTCCAAGGAACCCAAAGGATCTTATTAAAGTGATTGTGTGTGTACTGAAAAACCAAAAAGATAAGATTATGTTTGATCTTAACTTTCTCTTTATTTTTAAATGTACACGCGAGGTTGTACATGAACGGACTATGTCTTTCAATGAAGGAAAACGACAGTAACTACTTCAAAAAGCAATGGGATTGGCATAAAAACAGTAGAAAACAGAAATCATATTTGAAAATTAATGGTTCTTTCTATAACCGTGTACAAACTGAACAAAACCTTGCTCGCGGCATCAGTGATCATGAGTTGGTAACTGAATTAGTATACTTTCCATTGGCTTGCTCAAAGAAGTACACCGTTGATTTGAATGAAAACTGTCAACCACTACATTATCGTATTCTACACTTTTTATCGTTATGTTAGAAGAATTTGAAATCATATGGCAAAATTAACCAACTGAAACCTATTTATTTTTCCAGATTGTCTGAATGGTGTAATTAAAAGCCTTACCAAAATTTTGGAGATGATATGTCAATGTTTTTACTTTTTGCCTACGCACGCAATCACTTTACGCCCCTGTCGTCAGAATATAGGTGTGTCTGAACATCGGGGTGTCAGAACATAGGGTTGTTGGAATATACGGCAGTCACCATACAGATCGAGAAAATGCTTTAATAATTGTTGAACCATTCAGGCTCATCACTAAACATTCATGCAACGATTCATCTTCTTAAAACATTAATGCATAAGATGAGTTACAGAATGTGTCATTTTTAATTTTTCAAAGTTTGGGTGAACAAATTATCCATAAGCAACAAATAACTGAATTTCTTTCTGTGAGAAACTTGTTTCTTGCAGAAAGTCCCGCCGTCCCTTCTTTTGAATAATCTGTGTCTGTGTCCACAAATATTGGTTTTAAATGTGTAATTTCTCTGTAAAATAAATGCCTCAATATTTTGCACTTTATGTATGAAAATTTCGAGTATCAATTTTAGGGAAGCCTCACAAATCTTAACTAAGATCATCCTAGTTCCACAAATCTTCATGCTGTTTCTCATCATGCAGCCTACATATCCCACATGCTTGAGTGCATACAGGCTGTACATACCTGTAGGCTCTAGGAGACATGCACTGATGTGCGACTTGTTACTCCTTTCTTGCTATCATTATTAATGGGTAGCAAAGGCTTGCTCTTAGATGATCTAGGTTACGTTTGTGAGGCTTTCCCTATTAGTGTTATTGTACAATCACAGCAATATGTAATACTGTTTTCTCATCCTTCTGCATCACTGCCGTCTCTCTGTGAGCAGTGTTTGTACTTTCAGATTCATACATATCTGGCATTGATAATGATCAAATCAGAATTGCTCAGCAGTCTTTTTCCAAGACTCCTGCTGTTACTTTTGAGTCTGTCCACCGGGGCTCTACTGCTAGAACCAGCTTTCAGAAAGTTACTACAAAAATAGTTAATTTTTGGGGTGGATAAAAGGTATTGGGAAAATTTTGTGAATACTAGTTCATGCAAAACAGTATCCTTTTAACAGCCATTGTTATGGCCATATGCCGACTTTTGATTTGTCCTTTTTAGACATTACAAAACATTTGAGAAATAAACTATCTCAGTGGTGTCAAAATGTTAAGCGGTTTTATCTCTTTCTGTACATTTGAATTAAATTACAATTGAAAGCCTGATATTTCATCTTAACTTAGGTGGTCATATTCTAAGTTTACCATCAACTCTATTGTGTTTGTTTTTCCCTCATTGTGTTGGATAATTATAGTCTGCCTCACCCTTCCCCTTTATCATGTTTAATATTTATTACAGTATGGATTACCAGTATTCTGGTCATTCTCATTTTTGTCACACACGTTTCATTATCTCCATTACTTGAAGACCAAAGACTCATCATCCCAGAGTTTCAATTTTCCCAACCACTTATGTCTGGTCCCTCCCACAGCCAGTCTAAACTTCCTCCACATGGGCAATCAAAACAATGGGTCAGTGTGTACACTGTGTAATATGACCTACATTGCATCTTTGGAATTTGCTGTCTATCAAGGAGTAGAACCACTCGAGAATTTCCAAGCCAAAAATGTAGCTTGGGGTGATGAGTGACTGCCTATAATTAAGCATTGCAGATCTTTTAACTGCAAGGGGGGGGGGGGGGGATGGGAGGATCATATCCAATGAATACTGTTTTCGTAGATCCAATATGGATATGTACTGTACCACACTTATTTGCAGGCCGGCGAGTACCTGTAAAGATCAAGAGCTAGGTTACTTGAACCACATAGGTGCTGTGGAGTGGCTGAAAAAAAAAGGACAAGAAAGCAAACAAAATGAAGAACGGGATAGGGATTGTGTGGAATGGTAAGTTGTCCGTCTTCCATCATGGCTTGTTTACTTTGAGATAACTTTGAATGACAAGTGGTGTTCCACTGTTTGGACTTTGTGACAATTTAAACATTTGTTGTGAGATGCCATGAAGTTTTGATGATGTATAAATATTTAATCTGATTCTCCTTGAAGATCTCCATCATCTCTTCTATAATGAGAGGTAATGAAAAAGTATAGGAGTACATCCCCCCGCACCCCCGAATTGTAATGTGCAATGTGGAGGCTAGACATTCAAATGGAGCATTGCAAGTTTACCTGAAGGGAAATCTCAGATGTAATGAATGAAAGAAGCCCAAGGCCAACCCTCACTTTACCTCCCGTCAATCATTATTTTATTCTTTTAACGTTTAGGCTGCTTCTACGGAGAACCATGTTGTCACCGGTGTCTGGCATATTCGCAAGAAAAAATACACCAATCTGGATTCATTTCACAAAAATACTCTAAAGGAGGTCCACAGAAATTGTAATGTATATTCAACTTTATTAACATGCCTTTAGAAATTTATAGTGTTTGAAGTGGTATGTAATAATATCTAAAACATGAATGATAGGGAAGAGATAAAATTCCATTGCGCTGTTTATATGAATACTCAAGACTGCAATGACAGGATACTAACGATTCATGCATACAAGAGATACTGCAACCAAATTTTAACATGCCATCATGTAAAACATGTAACACTAACCTTGTCCGCAAGGTTCTTACTCTAGCCTAATCTTGTGGCATTAATGTTGAGACACAAAAACAAAACCTTACAAAAAAGTGAGGGTTTGGTGGTAACACCCCTAAACAGGTCAGATTTACAGGTGGGCCAAACACAGAAATAGTGGGGATAAATCCACCTTCTGCATGTGACTTAATGCTGATAATTTTTTCACCCAAGGAGAACAAACTTTTAGGTTTTTTTTCTTTTTACTATACCCATTTGACTATGGACCTGTTTGGTGGATATTGGAACAGCTACCAGTGCAGATATAATGTTGCACAATATTCCAAAAATCAGTTCAAATACTAAGTATCACCACAGTAATATGATTCTATGATTACTAAAGCATTTTTGCATTTCTTTACAAGTGTATTTCCTTGAATTTGAACAGGTTCTGCTGAAATTTGTTAAGAGTGGTAACTGCATACTTTTTAATAGTACCATATCTATCATTTCTTGACACTGTCTATCACACCCCATTGTGTAACCATTTTGCTGGAATTAATGTTCACATATTGTTGTATTTACTCTCTTCTATCATATGTTTGTATAGTGGGTTCTACATGTCTCTGAAAAAGAAATAGGGGATACTTGCTTTAGGTCCAACTCAAAAATATCCACTCATCCAAAGGTCGCATTTAAGTGGCAAAAGATATTAATACAACAAGTAAAAATATTTTCATGCGTTACTGGATACTTGGGAAATTTCAAACCTACGAAGGAAAATACAGCTGAAGATCGGACCTGAGAAGACTTCACACGTGTTAAAAGCAAGAAATGTTAAAATATGAATCACATGCTCAAAAAAAGCCATTTGGTGGCTCTTTGAAGCTACTTATGAAATGTTTACTTTAACTGAATACAAAATGCCGGAAAGATCCACTTGAGAGAATCTACAATGTACGTCAAACATACCTGAAATACTGTGTTAATAAATATATATACTGTACTTCATACTTCTATGAAGACCATACAAAGTTAAAATAGTAAAATGTACAATTTCACATATATCTGAATTTTGTAAACTACTACTACATGTGTGTACTGAGCTGTTATAACTGATGACGTGACACTATGCACTTTAATATTCAGTATGTGACAGAGATGCTGCAAACATAGACTTAACTGACAAAAGTAGATGAAGCAGCTCATACTAGAAAGTATTGAAATTTCCACCCATAAGTTTTACACCAGTTGTTGAAATTGTGAATTATATGCCGCAGCTGGCATTGACAAACCGCTGGTCTTGGGGCTAAGGTAGCCCATACAACGAACATGTACTACTCTTGCACTGGCTCTGACTGCATTGGTAATACCAATGTCCATGGACTATCACTGAGATCTGGACTCAATCTGCACACAGCTTGTATGCTATTAAAATTCATGTATGCCAACATAATCATTTGTTCATATCTTGTCATTTCAACAATTTTGTGCAAAATGTCCTGCAAAAACCAATCAGGTTATTTTGAATACTTTTCCCACAACTTTGCATGTCCGCCATAAAATTTTGTCTTTCTCCACGTACTCCTTTCTTACTTCAGAAATATATGACACTGGTGAAAATGCTTAAACCATCTCTGATCAAAGCACTGCAGCATGCAAGCATAGCCAAGCTTGAAAGAAAACATCGTATGGCCCTTCAGGTCAGTAGTTAGTCTATATCAAAATGGTTTAGTACAGGTTAGCAATTTGAAAAATATAGCACTACAAAATGCCTTCGTATTGTAAATGAAGCGATCTGGGTTTTAAGGTTCCACTATCTTAGTTTTGTCTGGTTCTTCTTTGTTCTGAGTGCCGCCCTGGCAACCATTACCATATTCCGAGGACTTGTAGCAATGGTACTCACAACAGATGGAACGCTGTAAAAATCGTGGTATTCCTCTGAACAACATCGGTGGTATCGGAATGAGTGGACTGGTTTGGGACTTGTATTCTCTGTAGGATTCCGACCTGTAACAAGTGAACATCATTTATTGAGGCATTGTATAGGAATACAAAGATTCTTGGGAATGAAAAAAACTAGAAAGGCAAAAGGCTTAGTGATTCCTTGCCTCATGATATATATTGTAACAAACATGAATCACCCACATGACAAGCATGAGTTCCCACACAGTTATCCTACTTAAGATACCATCTCAGAGGGCTAAACAGAGACACTGTTTATACAGTAAATGGTTAAGTGCATTGAGCACCTGGCTCAACAGACTGTATGATTTATTCTGGACATTGTGGTTTCTACTGGCAGTCAACTGTGATAAATTATGTCAGATAACAGTGACCAATTTGAACAGAGGTGGGTCAGTTACAATTTGATTCATTCAATTACGCAATCATAGTTCATGCACGCTCAAGGATATTTGATCCAAATGATCAGTAATTTAGTTCTTTTTATAAAGCTAAAAACCCGTGGTATATTTAATTAATCAATTGCAATTTACAATTCACGCATGCTCACATGTCCTTATGAGGACAGTGGCATAAGGTTTGCCAAATAATATTAAATCTTTCATATCAAATTTAATGTTGTCTTCAGGTTTTCTTTAAGGTTATCGAAGAGACAATGTTGGTATGTCCTAAAAGAAATTCTTGTGCATCAAAAAAACAGGAAACGATACTAGTTACATTTTTTGTGGTTTTCGCAATATATTCTGAAATGTGAACATGCATTTCATTTCCATTAATATATGCCAGAAGCCCAAAAAGCAGCGCACCTCCCTGTTATTACCAGGCAACTCCCTATTACAGTATTTCTCGACTAAACAGTGCAGCCAACTTCAAGTGCTGCAAGCCAAATGATAATATGTTACTGCCAAAACTATTTGGCCCTCTATTAAAAACTGTAGGCCAACCGATAAGAACTGTAGGCCAAGTGATCCTTACTTATGTCAATATTACCTACTTTCATTTTTAACAATTTGATTTCAAATAACCACAAACTAACTTTCATCTCTACAAAAATGCTAGGAACCATCAAATCAGCAAGAGGATTCACATTACAAGCATAAAATTCACTGGGAGGACTGTTCTTTAAATATTGTATATTCCAGTTTTTCACATTTTGACCTCCCATGACCCCAAATGACCTTTCACCTCTGCCAAAAAATAGGGATCATCTAATCGATATGGGCAATCCACGTAATAGCTATGAGATCTCTCACATTTATCGTTCTGGAGATATCATGTTTACAAGCAATTTAAGGTATTTACCTTTTGACCTCTGGTGACCTCAAATGACCTTTGACCTCCACCAAAAACAATAGGGATCATCTACTCAATGAGAACAATCTACATGCCAAGTATGAGATCACTCAGAGTTACGCTTCTGGAGATACCATGTTTACAAGCAATTTTCAAGGTATTTACCTTTTGACTTCTGGTGACCCCAAATGACCTTTGACCTCCACCAAAAACAATAGGGATCATCTACTCAATATGGGCAATCTACATGCCAAGTATGAGATCACTCAGAGTTACGCTTCTTGAGATATCGAGTTTACAAGCAGGCATCACACACGCACATACATACACACACGACATCACCATCGCATAGATTCCTTCTGCCTTCGGAAAAGAATCAAAAATGCTCAAAATGATCGAAAAAAGATCTTTGAAGGTAATTGAGTTACAGCAATACATAATTTCAAGTCAATTAAATCTTTACCAAATTAAACACAGATGTTTCAGATAGAAGCCATGATAAATTTTCTATTTTATGAATATATTAAATTGATAACAATTGAAAGGTACAATTGTCAAGCTTTCAGCACTGGCGAGCACTTGCAAGTCTAACTTGAACAAGTTCAAGTTTCTTAAGACTGCCAAGATTTAGGATTGATATGAAGACTGATCTAATGAAGATGATTCACATATTTCATGAAAATGATCCTTCACTGACCATTGCAAATGTGTATTTACACTCAGCACCAGTTGTCTTCCTGTCCATATGACTTTTGAGGTTGCAAATTGCGGGGGATGCAAAAAAAGCAGAGAACCAGAAAGCCGAAAGGCTTAGTGATATTCTTTGCCATATGGCTAACAAGTATTAGATCAATTGCAGTATTTTCCCCTTGAAACATCATCTTAATAACCTTTTGACTCAAAATGACCTTTTAACCCTTCTTCAACAATAGGTGCACATTGATATTCAATATGGGCAATACAAGTGCTAAATATGAAATCCCCTGCAGTTGTCCTTCTTGAGAAAGTGTTTTCAAGATTTTGACTTGTGGTGATGCCAAATGACATTTGACCTCCAAAGAAAACAATATAGGGACTACTACACAGAATCTGAGCAATAGCCAATGAAAGTAATGAGATCCATCACATGATTTTGACCCTTTGACCTCTAGTTATGCTAAATGACCTTTAACCTCCACCAAAATAATTGGGTTAATCAGGATGGGCAATCCACACACCAAGTATAAGATTAATCAAGGTTAATACCCTTCTGGAAATACCGTGTTTACAAGCAAAGCGTCTCTCACACACACATGCTCACACATTAACACACAACAATTATCACACATAAAACAAGCAATACTCACTCTTTGTAGCGTTTGTATGCGCTTTTCTCCTGCATTGGCATTACGCTGGTCAAGAATGTAAAGGTCACGAAGAGCGGTGAGAGAAAGCTGGTCCACTCTCCTCCTTTGATGACGCCAACAGCAATCACAAATATTCCACACCAAAATATAATATCCCCAAAGTAGTTAGGATGACGAGACCACTTCCACAGTCCTGAGATGCAGGGTAGCAAAATGAGAAAAACAGGATAAACTTTAGCAAAAATTTCAAAAAGAAAAAGCCCACTTTTACTTTCCATGAATCTGTATACCATTCACATTTCATGTGAGGCTTTGCACTGCTGTATATATGAAGCAAAACAAAATTGGGTTAAAGTTGATAAAGAAATGATGAAGAAACATATATACCAAGGATGACTGTCCATGCTAGTGTAGATGGGATTATGTAATCAGGACTTTTTACCTAAACTTTTATTCTGGGATTCAGTGTGTATTTATAAGGTTTAAACAGCATAATTGCACTCTGATGACACTAAATGAACTTTGACCCAAACCAAAAAGAAAGTCGTTTCATAAGATGTCGTCCATCAACAAGTCAAAGATGTGATCAGTTCAAGTTCAATTCCTTGAGATACTATCTTTATAAAGATTTTACAGTTTGGCCTCTGCTGACGGACCCTAAACCTCCACACAAAATGGTCGGTAGGATTCTTGCACTAGGTGACTGCCATATGTTCCAACACCCCTATGTTCCGACACACTCATTTTCCAACAGTCATGGATTATTAAGACCCTCTGGGTCAGTGTTTGGCCCCAAAGCCAGTGATAAAGTATCACAATTATCGCAATTGCGTGAGCTCTCTCTGCATGGCCATTAGCGCGCACCTTTACAAATTAACATATTACGTAATATTGTAGTATATGCGACAATATTTGATGCTGTTCAGTGACGCTGTTAACACTGAAGTCTTATTAGCCGTGCATCATATGATCAATGCATCATAATTACTGTAGGCTGAGCATAATAGCCGGGCCCCCAAAAGTTGTCTGACCACGATCATAATTTGAAGACCTCATGAATAGCCAGTTTTGAATTAAGAAGTACAACAAAAATAAAGGTCTCATTAATTTGAAACGTGACCTTAAATTTCAATGCGAGACACAACTTGAGACCATGAGTCACCTTTCTACCAACTTTGATCTTTATGAACACTGCAGTCTAAGAGGCTGCGGATGAGACTTTTCTGTGTCGAATTTGACCTCTGGCCTTGAACACATCTTCACACATTTTAATCCTTACCCACATGAGGGTGTCCAGGTCACCTTAGGCATCATACCATGTTATAATGCCCATGTATCGAATATCGACCACACATAATGTTGCCATGGCTACTGAAAGAATCATAATACCATCTAACCATAAAGCAACTACAAAATCTCATCATACACATTGCTTGTACATAGAGGGATGAGATTAATCTTTTGACTGCATGCTCTGTGTATTGTCATTCAACGCCCATCTGCCAAGTATCAGGACAAAAAAAATCACCTTCTCATGAATCTGATTGAACTCAAGATTGTTGAAACTTCTACAATTCGGATGTACACAACAAGAATAAAATCTTCAGCTTTACAATGATTTGTGATGTAAATTGGTGTTTTACAACTTGATTTCCTTACTTTGTCTCCATCCACTGGTAGATGATTTGTAGCAAATTAAATTTGCAAACAGACATGATAATAACATTACCACTCACAGCAAACTTGTAGTCACCTCTCAAAGGAAGATACAGTTGGTAGTTGCGACACACATTTAACATAACTTTTTGCACTCTCTTCTTCCACATTGGACATGAGGGTAACTCAATCAATAACAGAATTGTGGCCTAAAAACTGATCTGCCAATGGCAATGTCTGCCAGAAATTGTCCCAGCAAAGAGAAAATTCTGTGGATTTTCTAATGTTGATTATCTTAAAGTCCCACAGATAATATTTGTGAGTACTGTACATTTCAACAAGTTCACTGCAAACAGAGAAACGATGCGACTGAGAGGCAAAACTTACCGATGTCACAAACTTTTCCCTTATTGTTGGGGTTGTTGCGGAAATAAGACTTTTGGGTGTCTGCCACTATTTCTATCAATAAGCCAATGCCGGAGAGGACTGTACCAGCAATCTCCAAGGCTCCAAAGTCTCTGTCACTACCATTCTCTTGAGAGTTCACGAAAATCATCGGCAGACACGTGTTGAATACCAAACCAGCCTAAAAAAAAAGGGAAAAAAAAGAACAGCAGAAAATGAAGTTCAATTTGATCGTATTGGAGTCAGTAACACAAACACATCAGGTGGACTTGGGCAAAAAAAGAAGGATAAAAGTATAGGAAGGATAACTTTCGATAACATAGAAAATTGGGATTGTGCAAATTCAATGTAGGACAAAAGTAACTCTCATGCAGGTTCACAGGAGTTGCTTTTCAGCAGTATTCCTACAACCAGTGCTAATTATATATGTCATGAAAGTCATCTATTGTTCCACAATCATCCCTCCCCCCACACACACACACACCTTCATTATAAACTCATAAACTCATCAACTTAGAACACTAGCTGTGAAAGATTTTTTTTTATTTTGTAGGACAAAACTTATAGGAGAAATAGTTAGACAGTTAATTCCAAAGTAGGATTAGTGTTACCCCAAGGACGCTAAAGTAATTTTGATGCAATGACTTGCCAATTTGATGCATTCATTTTAGTAGAAAAAAAGAAAACAGACAAAGGAGACCTTCATTTTGGTATACCTGTAATGTTGCTGCAGTGTGAGCAATGACATTCTGCATGCATGTCCAGTTCCATGAAATTTAAATTCCTATTGAGACAAACATTCTAATACACTGACTAATAATGACCATATAGATGACATTCTGGCAGAGAAACTGAGTAGGATAATGTAGCAAGGGTCACACCTGGAAGCCTGAAACAAACTCTTACATCCTTCATAACAGTGCTTTCAAATTACTCCAAAGATGTTCCACAAGGTGATATTGCATTGGTTACGGTAAAGTTACTGTACTGTATTTTGTGTGATTGTCATAACAAAAAATGCGGGGGAATCGATTCAAACCCAATTGGATAAGTTTCCAGCATGTATTGAAGAATCTCATGCTCCAAATTATTAAGTCAGATCTCTTGAAGAGTGTTTCCGTTAAGGACTCAAAAACCAGATTGTGGCCGGCATGCAGCACGAACTCTCAGGGTTGCAATATGTGAGCTGAGATACGCAAGCCAATCTAACAATTGCAATACAAATAAAACAATCATTTCCCAGGAAAAATTTAAGATGGAAATGTAATAACTTTTGTCATTTGCTGCATTTGATTATGGTTTTTTTAAAAAGTCTGCTTATTTTCCCTCCATAGTTCATGACTTTCATGAGCTTTGAGCTCTACCCTTGCCTATTTCTTCAAATTCGAAATGACTGACAACTTACTCGACCAAACCAAAACAAGGCCAAGAAAAATACGTTTGATATGCTTCCATCACCACAATCTTCCTTGCTGGTCACTGCAAGTCTATAGAAGAGGTACAGTGATAGTCTGACACCATACGTGAGTACAAGGGCTGTAAGAGCTATCTGGCGAGGCGCATAAGTCTGTCCAAAGCAGGAAAAAGTTAATATCATTAAGGTGACCAACTTTTAGAAAAAAATAGGAAAGAATTTTTGTGAAACTGACTTCTGGGTGACTTGATATTTGTAAAAAAACAAAAACAATTTGCTTCCAATTTTAAAAGTTGAAGACAATGAAATTTTACAGAGAACAAATTCAAACATTCAACGTTGTAACATATGTTCATCACCCTCCGATCAGATGCATGCATAAGGAGAAATGGACTTGCTGTAGCCTAAAAAGTAATCTCAAATACGTGGAAAACATTCTCTTCCTGTTACCATGCCCACAACTCATAATTAAAGATCATGTGATTCAATTAAATTAGTAGTAATTGTTCTGCAGTAATTAGTTGATAAGTATCTTTCATAATTTGAAGAATATTTTTACTCTATATACCACACATTGTTGGCCACATAAGGGGGAGAATTAGGAGGGAATGTGAGATGCACCCAGGGGGGAGGGGAAAGGAATGCAATCATCATTAAGACAAAATAAAGGTAACAATGTAAACTTACCTGTGGCAATAGAAATGTCAGTAAGGCTATTACCACGAAATTGATGCCCCAGGTACAGGTGAACAGGTTAACCTTAAATAATGTTATTATGAAGAAGAGACACTGCATGCCAACAATAACAAAGGCACACAGTGCCATGTTGTTGGGGTCAATCACAGTCACCATTTTCTTGTTATTTTGACTGAAAAGAAAAGGACACAAATCTTTACCACTTGTAAAAACTACAATGCATTTATGCATTGTCGTTGCCATGATCCGATTATGAGTATTTTTTCTGAATTAGTAAGAGGCAAAGGCTATCTCATTCCACCGTTTTGAGTCCACTAAAGTGTGACCTAGATAATGAAAATCCACCAAAATAAAATTACTGTTGTACTGTTTAGTTTGATTGGTAGTCTCAGTTTGTTTTCTGAGATTTGTCTACCATCACTATATTTAAGAAGTAATTTTACTTTGTGACATAGGCTATGTAACAATGATGGACAAGGGAACTCTTCACTGAACAAATCTTTAAATAGGAAAATAAGTATAAAATAAACCATATGTGTTCAGTAGCATTATCAACAACAAATACATTTTTAACAGAAATTCTATTACCAGCAGAATAGGAGATGTACAGTAATGTTTGTAACAAGGATGGACTTGTCTGTTTTTGTAACGTAAGTAATCAAAGTATCCTTTTCAAATAATAAAGCACTTGGAATTCTTGAGGGCCTTTAACCAAGTTTTGCCCTTTCCTGAGACATAAACAAATGAAACGTGATACATCCATAGCTAGCCAATGTTACCATGCATGTACTTGTACTAGAATTATAACACAAGTCATGGTAACTATGTAACATTGGACAGACATCACCTTCAAGGCCCTCATATACTTGTTTTGAGAGGACAGACAAAATTCAATTTTCTCCCGTAAGTGCTGCTTAAATTATGAGATGCTTTTGTACTTGCATACGTCAATTTTTGCATATAACTTATATTTTGTGCATTACACTTATGAATGAAGACAAAACATAGCATCTGTCACAAATGTAAAAGGTTTTATTTACAACACAAAATTACACTGCATATAATGTCACACTTTCTGGTGGAAAAAAGAGGACAAAATAGCCCAATTGTCCCAAAACACCTTTCATATTGGTTGAACATTGACAGAATTGTCTTTTTTATCTCTCTGTAGTCCTCCAAGTATGGTGTAACAGTTACTAATTCCCCAACCATTGTGATATTCCTCAAAATATTATCAAAGCAAAACAAACATGCCATATGAAATATAAAATATGAGAGCTGTCAAAGCTTTCTTTCTTGAGATCTGTCTGCAAGGACTTCACAATCTGAACCTTGCTGACATCTAATGATCTTTGACCTCCAGTATAGAGTCTAACTGGTCCTTGTACCGTACTCAATGAGATACAACTACATACTGAATATGACCTCTGCCAAAGCTTCCCTTCTTGATATGACATTTACAAGAATTTCATAATGTGACACTGCTGACCTCAAATGGCCTTTGACCCTCATCAAAGACAATGGAATTCTTGTATACTCAATGAGATACACCTTGATTCTTAATGGGAGAACTGCCCATGTTTTCCTCCTTGAGATATTGTGTGTATAATATTTTCACAATTTGACCTCTGTTGACCCTAAATGACCTTTAACCTCCACAAATGTCAACAGTGATCTTGTAATTATTGCGGTATACTTACATACCACTTATGGCATTTGCCCAAGCTTCAATTCTTGAGATATCATGTTTACAAGGTTTTCAGAATTTGACCCCCAGCTGTTGATCTCAAATTTGACCATTGATCTCAACTGAAACCAGGGATCTTCAACTATGTGGTACACCTACTTACCAAATATGAGATTTGTCCAAGCTTCCCTTTTTATGATATCATGTTCACAAGCTTTCACAATTTGACCCCTGTTAACCCAAAATAACACCTCCTTTAAAAAACATTAGGGTTCTTCTACTCAAAGTTGCACACCTACATACCAAACATGAGATCTGTTCAAACTTTCAAAATGTGACCCCTGTTGATCCCAAATGACCTTTGACCTCCATCAAAAACAGTAGGATTATTCTTCCCCATGTGGTACATCTTCATATAAATATGAGATCTGTCCAAGCTTCCATTCTTGAGATATCATGTTTACAACATATTTACAGTTTGACCCCTCTTGACCCCAAATGACCTTTGACCTCCACCAAAAACAGTAGGGTCCTTTTACTCAGACTGTGAGTGTGGTACACCTACATACCAAGTGCCTGATCTGTCCAAGCTTTCCTCTTTAAGACATGATTACAATGTCTTCACAATTAGACCCCTGTTGATCCCTTATGACCTTTTATCTCCACCAAAAACAATATTGCTCTAAGTTCTAATCAATCCAAGCTTCCCTTCTTGAGATATCGTGTTTACAAGGTATGGACATATACACAAACACGCATACACACACATGATAACAAAGGTTAGGATTATCATCGAAACCGATAAATTAAAACACATACTATTTTACTACTATATTATTTCAATAGTATTATTAATAAGTTAAAATAAATACTACAATAAACTAAAAAAAAAACATTTTTAGCAAAAGAAATGAGACCCTGCTGTTGCTTGTATACTATGCGCGCGTGATGACACTCAGTTTAAATAACAAAACATTTGTCTATGACTAGACATGGTTGGAACTGAGCTATGTACTATGGAGCTATGTATTATGGAATATTTATAAAAAGAAATTTAAGCAGCAGAAGCAAAAGGTTTGTCTATCTTAAAGCAGCACTGCTCAGTTTGGTTTGTGAAATGAACTTTACTTTTACAAACTTCACATAGTACATTAATATAATTACAAATGGCCCAAAAATTTGCAGGAATCTAGTTAAAGCCTTAATGAAAACACCTCGGTTACGTACAAATTTCATATAAAAAAATTGCTGCAAGAAAGTCACTAGGGACTACCGTATGCCAATCGATCACATCGTTATCGAAGGAGAGGCTATAGTGGTGCTTAGGCTGTTAGGGCAGGTCTGTGAAATAGTTGCCCGGCGTGTAAACTGTGCTCATAAAGTGAACCAAGTAAGGCTTCATGAATTCATGTTTCATATACATTTGATGAATTGTTGCAAATGCAACTTACCAACAGGCATGCTTGTGCATTCAATAATAAAGTCGAAAAAGGAAAGGCAAGGAGACGCAAAGCGTGGTTTTGCCAGTCTCTGCATCAGTGTAGCATGTAACCCGCTAAAATGATTAAACATGGATAGCCCAAGTAATCGAAGTTAAAAAAAATATCATTTGCAGACCTTATCGAGTCTTATCCTGTTTCATTGCATGCAGCGCAGCTCAAGGTTTAAAAAAGGCATCCAAAAAGTCACATAATGCCAACTTTGCTAAAACGTAGCTCATGGCCCTACTTTCACTAACCCAGGGCCATTTGTAAGTTGATGGCTTCGTAATCTTTTCGATCGATCAACTTACCTTCCCTTTTTCCTCACAACTTCAAAATGCCGGTACCTAGGCTAGGCTATGAATGATACTGCTGTGAAGTGTGATACTGTTTTCCTTAGCCACTCCGGAAAAAACAAATTCGTTGTGGAAACCTGAAGAAACTAGTACTGTACGGTATATGGATCGCAATACATCCAAACCGTTGTCGTACATGCATACAGTCAGTTTTACTTGAAAGGTCTGTGTACACCAGGAGGTTGTGTTACGTAATGGTCGTAATGGTCTTTAAAAGAATTACGTAATGTATTTTGAGCTTCTATTTAGGGGAGGGACTAAATTTTGAGATGGAAATCCCCTTAAAGGAGAGTAGACAAATAGAGAAATGACACATTTTAATATAATTTGAATTATTTATAAGTATGCTGCTAAAAATAAAAATCAACACTTGTCTTATTGGAAAAATGTATGTATTTCAATATTACTTTAAAGTAAAACACCACCTCTAAATTTTGCCACAATCTCCTGCTCACGAGTTTGAATAGTCAGATCTTTATATAGCTAGTCAGCCGAGCGCTGCGGAGCTCATGGCATACAATTACGAACAAACAGCGTATGAATAAGACTGTTTACTTTCGTGTTCTGTATTGTTTGTAGATAACAAGTTGCATACCGTAGGTATTTAAAAGGAGAGATGACTATAGGAGCCTTTAGCACTGCTGTCAAAAGCGCCCCTCTCCAGCCATGCAATCCTTTTCATGTACGGTTTCTCTACATACCTTATTTCCATACCAAATTTATCTTAGGTACAAAAGGTGGTAAAAAAAGTAAGCGAGTTGTGAAATCCTCTAGAAACTCTCGTTAGGTGGCCTTTTGTAACTCAAGTAAAATTGTCTTTTTCATTTACGACGTTAACGGAAGTCGCATGACAATCAGTTGTAGGTTTGATTCAGTTTTTGATGAAAGCACCTTATATTTTATGATATCATCAAGTATTTGATGATATCACTAACTCATTTAAGAGTTGCATCAAATGACTTAGTGGAATCATCAAATACTTGGTGATATCTTCAAATAATTGGTAATATCATCAAATACTGGATTAAAACTAAAATAGCTAAGGCTGGGTATCAGCAAATATATACTGTCACATCGGTTAAAAAAGAAATGATTCTTCACACGCTTCGTCACATGCACATTGATATCCCGCGGTGGTATGAGTTGTCTGTCTGTGCCATCCTTTCATTTCGTCAGCCACGATGAAAACGAGACAATGGTATAGTTGTATACTTTTAGCAATGCACGTTACTGAGTTGGATCGTTCCATTGTTCATATCAAAATAGTAGCATATACGAAAAATACATGGGAATGGGCAAAATCCCTCCACCGGTCTTTAGGAGTTATTCAAAGTTAGGGATACCCCAGTTAGGAAACAATTGTCAGGCTTATAAAGGATAGTATGAAAAACATATCCACGTGTTTCTCTATCGATACATAGACTAGTACTTATGGCAGTATTTGTAGTATTTTACACCTTTATGTAACTTGTAAACCTCACTCCGTGTGAACTTTTTCGAACCATACAACCTGAGACCAAAAGGAGGACCTATCCGATGGATGGATGGATGGATAGACGGATGGATGGGTGGATAGATGGATGGATTGATAGATGGATGGATAAATGGATGGATGGCTGGATCGATGAACGGATCGATCGATCGATGGATTGATGGATGGGTAGATGGATAGATGGGTAGATGGATCGATGGATTGATGGATTGATTAATGGCTGGGTTGATGAATGGATGGATAGATGGATGGATGTGTGGTAGGCTACTAGCTAATTGTTCTGAACTCTTTCGGATGGCTAACTGTATACAGTAAGAGCCTAGTACAATAAGATTACCGGTGGCCGACCATAGAGCTCCATGAGGTTTTCTATTTTTAAACGGAGATCATATTGAAGGATAGGATATATGACAAGATGTGACTCATGGTTGCATCAGATGTAAGGCAAGACGGTAAGTTTGACCGAAAAATGCACAGAAAAAGCCCACAGACTTGAGTAGTGAAACTTAATTTCTAGGAACATCGTACTGAACATATCTAACAGAATTGCGTCTAATAAACAGAAAATTGTTCTGAATTAAAAAAAGTCTCTTTTGTATTTTTTTCTCTCTGAATCCCACACTATAGTGTAGAATACATTGAATTTCCACACGAACACCCAGCAGGGTTTCTTCCGAATTGAGGCCTAAAACGGGCAAAAAATGTAATAACAGTTGCAAGTAAGAAAAGGAAATTCGATAATCATGCAAGATTCACAGGACGATCTCTGCAGTGGCGCTACATTTAAATTCAACACAGCCTGCCATATATAGAGATATACGGCACTGACTCAACACAATACATACTTGGCACTGAATAACAAGCCATTGAATAACAAGCTACCCGAGCCAACGTGACAAATAAAATATATAAGGATTAATTACAACTATGATGCGCTTCTACTTATTAAATAATTGGGGGGGGGGGGAACCTTTACGTCTTGAAATAAACACCAACCTAAAATGTTTCTTAAGAGGAAAATGCATGTCTATGTATGCCTCTGGCATTCGATGAAAAAGAAAAAAAATCTCCCCGACTTCTTCGCCTTATCGTCGAGATCAGGCGACTGCAATTTAGAAGTAAATATCGTAAAGTTTAAATTATGCTAATCCTATAATTGTTTGCCTCCGGTGTACGAAGAGTCTCAATTCACTGCAAAAGGAATGACCACGGCTTAAAGGGCACCTTTTTCTTCTGTGTGATGTATCCACTTTTCAGTCGGTTTACAAGTGAACACTATTCACATCTACTGTACCACACCCTGTAAAAGTGACAATACTGCGATCCGAAAGTTCTTGCCAACAGTCAACACCACAATGTCACAAGTCAAAAACACTCTGTTCATTTGCTGGTTTCAGAGTCAAAATAAGGAATATGAGCCCGTCGAATCCAAATCAGGGGTTAAAAGTTCACACGGCTCTACTTTTTGTAGTATTTCATCAATTTTCGCAAACTTTCGCAAGTTAGGTGCCCTCATATGTTCAGCAAATTACACGACACTATATCGGTCCACAATGACAGGCGTTTCAACGCGTTCCAATTTTTTTTTAAATTCAAGGGTCCAGTCACAAAAATAGCTTCGATATGTGGAAGAGTAAGTAAATATGACCATTGAAGTGAAACTGCCATTCAATTCTCATTTGTGGTTCCCGGGGTATGAGCAGTTGAAGCTGCCACATTTGTTACCGAAAGTTTACTTGAAGCAATCATGTGATGTCATCTCCCAACACTGATAACACATTTTATGTTTTTCTTTAAATTGTACATCAAATTTAATACTTTCATATTTAGTGCTTTTGTTATGTGAATGTATGACGGGTATGGGAGTTTTGCAACTTTCACATACTAACCAGTACTTAAGCTGACCACCTATTGATTTCAATGTCAAAATAACAAATTCAGTAATGAAGAAAAGAAAGGGCTCTTCATCAATGTGAGGAAATTATGTCACTCCTGCTTGCTTCACGTTCACAAGTGGAAGTAAAGGAGGAAACTTCAACTGATAATATCTCGAGAACCACGCATGGGAACTGAATGGAAGTTTGCCAGAATGGGTACTAGATTAACTTACTCTTAAACATATCGAACCTAAATTTGTGGCTGGACCAAATCCTTTTCAATGTAGTGTGACCACGAGAACTCATTGAAAACTCAATTAGATACGTAATAAGACATACTACATTAATCATACCTATCACGTGATTGTTTTTGTGTGACTATGAGCAGTATTAGTGGGTAAGTGGTATGTTGAGGATATCATTCAGGTTGAGGATATCATTCAACAGGTTTATTCATCATGCCGAGAGCCTTGAGCATTTTGAACTTGATTACCTTGATAATATAAAATATTAATGTTTGAGTTGACTGACTTAGTCAATTGCCAGCGTCTGACGTGCGCAAGGTCCTCATTAGCTTTAAGGCTCACCCTTTGTCTCCAGAGGAGACAGAAGAAACCATAGAGGTGAAGAATCCGGTCTGAATTCGATAAACTTCCATTTCTCAACGTAAGTCCTCAATTAGCGTTAGAATTGGTCGTGAACCCATTAAACAAAATCTATTTTCTTCAGATCACCCAGCTGACCTATCTAACTAACAGACACTTGATTATTTCATTTCAAGGCCATCCCCGGCCGTATGGAACGCCGTTTTAACATTTATTCAGGAATTTCAGATATCTCGAATTAATTTTAGATATCTCAAATTATATTTCAGATATCTCGAAATGAATTTTAGACATCTTGAAATAATTGCAGATATCTTGAAATAATTGCAGATATCTTAAAATAATTGCAGATATCTCGAAATAACTACGAATTTCAGATATCTAAAATTCTAATTCAGATATCTCGAATTCTATTTTAGATCTCTCGAATTCTATTTCAGATATCTAAAATTCTGTTTCAGATATCTTGAATTTAGTTTCAGATATCTCGAATTCAGTTTCAGATATCTCGAATTCTATTTTAGATATCTCAAATTCAGTTTCAGATATCTCGAATTCAATTTTAGATATCTCGATTTTAATTTTAGATATCTCGAATTCAGTTTCAGATATCTCGAATTCTATTTCAGATATCTCGAATTCAATTTCACATATCTCGAATTCTATTTTAGATATCTCGAATTCTATTTCAGATATCTAAAATTCTATTTCAGATACATTGAATTCAATTTCAGATATCTCGAATTCTATCTTAGATATCTCAAATTCTATTTCAGATATCTCGAATTCAATTTTGGATGTCTTGAATTCAATTGAAGATATCTCAAATTTTATTTCAGATATCTCGAAATGAATTTTAGATATCTTGAAATAATTGCAGATATCTTAAAATAATTGCAGATATCTCGAAATAACCACGAATTTCAGATATCTCAAATTCTATTTCAGATATCTCGAATTCAATTTCAGATATCTAGAATTCTATTTTAGATATCTCGAATTCTATTTTAGATATCTTGAATTCAATTCTAGATATCTCGAATTCTATTTCAGATATCTTGAATTCAGTTCTAGATATCTCGAATTCTATTTCAGATATTTCTATTTTAGATATCTGAAAAAGAATTCGAGATATCTAAAATTCATATTCATGAGCTCGTTACGCATGTGCAGATATCGCTAGTATATATAGCTCCTTTGTGCATGCATGCATGCATGCACCCGCTGGCGCGGCTCAACGGCTCAGCTCCAGCTCAGCAGCAGCTAGCTCAGTATGATCATAGTAAGTCATGTGCTTTCGATCTTCGCGCTTCATGCAAACTGTCACGGTATAAAGAACAACTACATTTATGAGCTTATGAATAGGAATTTCGTATTATAATGAACAGGAATTTCGGATACGATGAATATGAATTTCAGATATCTTAAATAGAATTCAAGATATCTAAAATAGAATTCGAGATATCTCAAATTAGTATTTAAGATATCTCGAATTCAATTTTAGATATCTCGAATTCAATTTGAGATATCTCGAATTCAATTTTGGATATCTTGAATTCAATTTAAGATATCTCGAATTTTATTTCAGGTATCTAAAATAGTGCATAATTTGAGATATCTAAAATTAATTCGAGATATCTGAAATTCCTGAATAAATGTTAAAACGGCGTTCCATACGGCGGGGTCCCGAAACCTGTGCAAATCAGTAATTTTTTAGGGGAGGGCAATGATCACATCTGCAGACGCCATAGTTCGAGGTCTGCAGACGCCATAGTTTGGTGGCCGGTATTCACACTTCAAATATTTTACTGTATGTCGTTCGTCCTCTGTTTTGGATGAATATTGCCAGGGATTCTCAGAATCCTTTGACTTGCTGATTGTGTTCCGATTATTTGCCCGTGACTGTCACGAGTTCAGAAAATTCTTGGACACTGGCAGTGTGGGAATCACTATCAGCCGCTATCCGTATTATATTTCTTATCAATGACCAACCCGTGAACCGCCTCTCTTTCGAATGGACTGATGCATGCAAAGCATTGGGGGAATGTGTGATTTCTTATGCGATCAATTAAAACAAAAAAATTGGCATACGCATTCAAATATTTTGTATTAAAAAGGAAATTGAATATATAAATACGTGTCACTTCATTACTTGTGATTGTGAAATTTTTTATACGTTTTACACTACAATTTGTAAGTTTGCTTTTTTTTACACCTTCTTCCAAATTAAATATTCTAACTTGCATAACTATTACGTCACGGTGCTATTATCTGCGTAAATTTGTAAACAACCAGTATTCTGTACGGCTAATAATCGTTACTTCAGGAACTCAATCAAGCGTCCATCAATCAATGGTGCACATCAACACTCCTTTGGGCAGAGAGTTATTTTCAACCATCTGGTAATACTTTTGTCTCAACCATTAACTTAGGAGATCTGGAGTTCCAGGTAGCCAGGTACCGTAAACTTGTACGCCCAAATTTCCCAAATTTAATCAGGGAGTTGCAACTCCCTGGTTTAATAAGGCCGGGTGCGAGTTAGGTGATATTGTAGCCGAGGTTAACAATGTTCGGGCATGGAGTTCTCACTTGTTATAGCAACTATCTGCTTTGAGGCTTTACTTCTGTAGCCTTAGTATGATCTAATATTATTCGTAGGCCTAAAACTTCCCTAGCCTTGGAAGGGCTGTGTGCCCCATTACATGGCCGAAGCTTACTACTTAGTCTTTAGCATTGAAATGGAGTGTGGCCTCGGCCTTTTAAGCCCTAAAGATAGCAGTCTAACGTAAGGCCACGATGTGGTTTTGAGTTAGGCCTAGCCGGTTTGTTCAATGTCAGCTCTCGAGTTAATTATCGTTAGCCTATGTACGGCTTATGCTATACTGTGTTCAGGTCGAATTTGGAATCCGTGACTACAGCCCTAACCCTGTGTACGCTATTGCTAGTACAGTACTACTACAAGTGCTCTGTCAAGCATAACTGTCTATTGTGTGCATGTGGTCATGGTTTATTCTGCAGTTACTCCCGGTTTCTAAATTTGAGCCCTGTGTTCGTCGTCTTATACTTTGAAGGAAAAGTGCAGTACTTCGTACTAACCATACTGTACATCCCTGGGCTGCAGAATACAACCCCACCCACTTTGAAGCACCCCACGAAAATCACAGAGTGCACTAGCAGTGGCCATACATGGAGGCTCAGTTTTTAGAAAACAACTGGGCGTGTGCCACGTGTACATTTTTTGAAGAAAACAAAGCGCACTGAGCCTGGAATCTGGAGTGGAGGCACAGATGCAATGCAGTGAACGTGTTCATGTTATACGTCAAGGTGCTGTACTGTATTATTCTTAGAGTGGAGGTGTAGTCGTTATTGCCTTGACTGTTTATTGTATACAAGTTTGCATTCCGTGCACCACACTGTGAAGATCTTTGGCGTGAGCGCCAACTCTTCCCTGGTGTAGCGGTTGTAGCAGGTAGAGACTCAGTATCAGACATGGAAAACAAGTAAAAACTAATGCTGCTATGGTTAAGACTTCTTTGTGAGGTTATTACCACCATCATACAAACAACACGGTAAAACTGACTTACCAAATAATGCTGCAGTCTCTGACTGCTTCCTAGAACTACCTTAAGTAATGATGTGTCGATAGTGTAACATGCCTAGAAAGGGAATGTTCAAGTCATAGGTAGCCACCGGGAGCATCTGTAGGTTATATCAGCTGCATATTTTTCCATGCAATACTGAAGGAAGTCAGACTTACAAATGCTATTTGTGAAGGAGAATTTTGTGAGAACTCTAGAGAGTTGGTATAACTTCTCTAAGGGAACATTATGATGCACTCATCTCCCTCTTGACTAAAGGTATTTAATCAAATGTATTACCCAGGCTAAAAGTACATTAATGAGTGACACACAAGATCATATCATTAATTAACATTAACAGTGGCATTAAACTTAATAGTTTGACATAAAGCAATTCTCTGACTGAAACCAAGTCATTCATGCCAAGTGCATATATGGACATATCAAGTATAATGAAGGTAGCATTTAGTGGGGGAATAACACTAATTTATTCAAGAATCTTACCCCAGCCCTGCTTCTCGTTATATTGGAGAAAATGAGTAAACTTGTCATCCATCCTCCAAGAACATTCCTGACGAACACTTTTCAAGAGAAACTTCATCACAGATTGGAAAACACATGTGCACATAATGGAGAGTTGATGCAAAGTGGCACTCACTCAGATGGTGGTATTAGTCATTATTAACTATGACTAATGGGTGACATAGAGGGCTTAAGAGGGTATAACATTAAAGGGGTTCTCAATGTTACTTGAGTTTTACATGTCCTGTATGTGAACATATGAAGAGGTAAAAGTCACTCATATTAAGAAAATAGTGCATATTTCTTTCATATATATTGAAAACTTGCCAAAATGTAGATCTATGTTAAATAGCATGTTTAGTATCAGATATTGCTGCTAGATAGACTTTGGTCTCATTTTCTTTCAATTTGTTGAATATTTAAAGTCCATATTTACACCCTCTCCAAACAACCACTTAACATAGCTCTTTTGACCTTTTCTAAGCATTCAGAACATATCCCAGTTGCCAGCAACTCCCTTTCAAAATTTACAAAGTACTTTGATTTAGTCATTTTATTCACAGTAACACTCCCCTTGGGAGAAAAGATGTATGGTTGCCTTGGTTGATTTGCACAAGTTTTGATCTGTAACCACAATTTGGTGTCAGGAACTTTCTATCCACTTGTGTATATTACCTTTGTTAAGAGATAGATGTCATCCTTCATGACCACAATTTTCATCAATGCTGAGTGAATAACATGACTCATTCATATCACCATAAATTTGGTAACATCAAACCCGTAAGTGATACAGAATGCGGTTGTCATTATTGCATTTTGTTTTTCATTTTGACATGGTCCCTGCCCTTCTCCACTAGTAGCTTATGTTTGTTAGTGATTATGTGTGTATGAAGTCATGAGATATTGGTAAGGAATCACAAAGTCATTTGACTTTCTAGTTTTATTTTGAGAATTGTTGCATATATCTTGAGGTAAGCCAGTCAAATTTGTTGAACAGTTACTGTAGCATTTACCTAAGCTGCTCTAAGTCATTACTCAAAGTTGGGCACGAAGGCCTAGCCTGTCTCTTTGTTTGTTCTTTTCGTCCAACTTTCGTTCTCTATTTGTATCTCAAAGTTTGGTGAGTAAGTAGTAAATACTGAGTTTATTTTGCGAACTTATTTTACATTCTCCCACATTTTCCCTATTTTTTGTCCACAATAGGTGTACAAAACCTTTCAATTCAAGGTCCCATGTGGACTCTATAGTCTACTATAGCAAATTCTGCAACTTCTCCTGCAGATTCTCCTGTATGATGTTGATGGTTTGTCATATACTCAAACTGTGGTGGTGGTTACCTTAGGACCTAGGGTGTTCATGAATTTGTACTCTTTGGCTCTGTATGGGCCCTTATAGCCCCTTTATGAAATTCTGCAAAATTTTTCTTCTGTCAAAGTATTCTTTAAAATGTTACCACTACATCTCAAATATCCTCTATCATGCATGAATGATAATTGAGTAATGGGGCAGTCAGGCAGTGTCAGTTGGTGTACTAACTGACACTCTATATTGCCCTCACATATGTTTGTGTAGAGAGACATTGAACAGGCGCTTTGAGTTGTTTCTTGAAATTCAGTTAGTCATTCCCAAACCTGTCACCTTTGTGTAAAGTTTCCTTCACATAAGGCTTCTCATGGCAAGTTGATGGTCAAATTATGAGGGTCCCCATGTGTCACTTACAAATGTTTGCTAATGAATGAGTTAGTAAATAACGAATTCAATTGGTATGGAAAAGTTGTGACCATTCACTTTTCCACATCAGTATTAATTCATCTACCCACAGCCAGTACAGACCATGGACAAGTTGTTGTTTAAGTTAAATCTTCCGCCCTGTAACCAGGTGAGGGATGTTACAGGGGTAGGACAGTGGAATGTGATTTTTTTGTTTACCTGTAGCAAGCAACTGATACTGCTTAGATTTTCAGGATGTTTTGAAAGATTTGATGAAATGCTTAGGATGATTCTAGCAACAAGAGAGATTGAAGTTGTGAGATGTCTAGTTGTCAAGCAGTCGACAGCGTTGCAAATACCATGTACATGTAAGATTCATGTATGTACATCTTGCATATGATATTCTTCAAAGTGTTACGTTTAATATGGTATCGCTGAGTAATTTCCTGGTACCTGCAATAAAAGGTCACCCACTCCATGTACAGGAAACATGCTCCACAGCTCTGGACAATCTCTGCGGTCATTGTGCTTTAATTTTGTTGAAATCCCTTCTGCTGATACTGTAGTGTGCAATTATTGTGAAAGCGGCCTTGTTTAATTGACACCAAAACACATAAATCTGAAGATGTCTTTCAGAGTGGAATTGGAGCCAAGGATGCTCTGAATTCCAAATTGTTTGTATACTTTAGTATAAGAGAATCTTTACAAGTATGTGGCTGCTGAAGTCCCTTTCTTCTGCTCACGTCCCTGAAAGGAGGGGCCATGAGCTTGAGTGAATGCCGTCAGGGTGTGCCTCCTCCTCCTCTTTACAAAATTTTTAAATAATCAAGAACCCGCAGATGCAGTCTGGTAGAGCAATTGCCAGCCTCTTAATCCGGCACTGAAATACTGTAGTCCCTCATCTTTGCTTGTCGCATTTGTATGCTTTCATAGCATGTTAACAGTAGTAAGAATACATTGATCTCCTTTCATTTCAGCTAAACAAGAAAATGGTGACCGTCATCGATCAAAACAACATGGCACTGGCTGCCATTGTTACTGTGGGCATGCAGTTTTCTTTCTTCATTATCGCGGCAACATTCAAGTTTGACAAAGTGACCGACTTTGCAGGGGGAACAAACTTTGTGGTTGTTGCTTTGCTCACATTTTTCTTGCCACAGGTAAACTATCAATGTTACATCTAGTGATGATTGTTTTGTCATCATTATTTGAAAGTGTTCCTACACTCAATTCCCCAATGAATCATTTCTGACCAATTTTATGCTGAATTAATTGTTTTGATTTATTTACATTTTCAATGGCTTCACAAATTATTACTTCCATGGAACGTGGTGAGTATGGAAAACTAGAATACAATGATTTGTAATACTAACAAAGGAAGAAAAAAAAATTGCCTCATACTTTCAGAAGTCAAATTCACTTCAAACACAATAACAACAACCTCCCACTGTCTGTTATTGCAGATCCAAGCAAGTTATGTGCTTTTGTATAAGATATGATTAGGTACAACCAAACCTGAAAGTGAATCCCTTTTTGGTGCAAATGTAAGGGAACTTCCGTATATGTTATACATGTCCTCTTACAACCCTAATGTCAAGAAAGGAATTTTTCAACCTTTTTTTACTTTAAAAGAAATATACTAGTTTTATGCCTTATGCTTTTAAATAGAATTGGAAAGTGTACTATACTGGCATACATATTACTTTTCAGTATTTTTTTATTTCATTGCTTGTACATCATTTTTGACTGTTATGTGACCATGTCTGGTTTTCTTGCAGACTTATGCCCCTCGGCAGATTGTTGCTACAGCCCTCGTGGTGACTTGGGGCATCAGATTGTCAGGGTACCTATTGTATAGAATAATAAAAATTGGTGAAGACAAAAGGTTTGACGGACGAAGAGAAAACTTATTAAAGTTTGCAGTATTTTGGCTCTTCCAGGTGAGGTCAAAGAGCAAATTATCATTAATATCTTTGAAACACACAGTATGAACTGTTAGGGGTAAGGGGCACTTAGAACTGGTGTGTTTGCTGAAATGTATATATCAGAGATATGATATGTATTAGATTTATTTCACAGAATCAATATTGCATGTAGCTTTATCCAGAGCAAGAGATGTTTTAAAAGACAAAGCTTCTGCAACACTTGGAAAAACAATAGCATAAAGTGAACTACTTTTTGGACACAATCAATTGTCTTTTCTGTTGTGTTTGCCGAAACTTCCCTCAATTTTCCATGAGCATTGTACATTTGATGTGTATTCATTTTTCGTTCATTTGCATTCACTCAGTTCCTTTGAATTAGAGTAATGGCAGCTACGTTGCTTCTTAAAGTACTTTCTGCATCATGCTACAATGCTCCGCAAGCTGAGGAAAGTATGCCCGTAACCTGTTCAATTTCCACTCCAACGGTTCCTGTATCATAGTGAACTAAATGAAAACTGGCTCATGGTGACTATCTCTCACGAATGGTGTAGATTTTGTCATATTAAGGTCTGATTCAGACTATTAGATCACAGTATGAAGTCGACCCCCAGCAGGTTATGCCATCCTAATTTAAAGTGCACCTTTAGTCTAGAATTACAAGGGAAACATTTTAAGAGGTTGGAAATTTTTCCTATTCATCTACCTCCCATCTTCATAGCTTGTTCCATTGCTTTGATATTAAATGTTGAAAGATACTCCGGTGACTGCAAATAGCACTTGTTTGACGTAGAATGAATGATATAAAAGTGCAATATAGTAACACTGTTGGTAAATCACCCTGTATGTGAAAAGAGGATATGTGAAGGAGTCGTAAGCACCATCTTCATAAGTACCTTCTTCTGTGACCATCTGTCATCACTCAGTTATCAGTCAATATAGTTCTCCGTTTGGTTTGCCTTCAGGCTGCATGGGTGTTCACCGTAAGCCTACCAGTAATATTTATCAACTCAGAGAAGTATGGGGACGACAAAGACTTTGGAGCCTTGGAAATTGTTGGCACAGTACTGTTTTGCTTTGGTCTACTGGTAGAGACAGTCGCAGACTTCCAGAAATTTTCTTTCCGTAACAACCCCGACAATAAGGGAAAATTCTGTGATGTGGGTATGTATGCAGTGCTTTTAGGTTTAACAATTATGAGTACGCATTCCCATAAGTAAACGAATTGCTTATGAGTGTACTGACATGAGCTTTTACGTTGACAACAAAATTGTAAACAGTCCTAAAAAGGATCTGTATCCTTAGAGCAAAAGTTTTTACTGGCTTTGAACGAGGTTGTATTGTAATGTTACGCGATAAATGAGAGAGAATTCAGTAGAGCTATGACATGTAATCTGCATAAAATTAAATCCTGTGTTTAGGCTTGAAAATACACACAAGATGATCGGACTACAGGTATTTCTTTTTGCTCTCATTCTCAGTTTCAGACCAGAGAATGTATGCGTGGTCAAAATAAGACAGGAACTGTATAGTGCAGATGATGTTTGTGTATGTGTGTATCTCATGCTTGTTATGGTACTTTACCAGAGCTGTTGGATTATAGCACTGATCATTCATACTCAGTACGAATCCTCAACTCCTATTGGCCCATTACTGTCAGGTGACCATGTTTTATCCTTGGATGACTGCACTGTGATTGTTTGCAATGTTGTCAATCGTGTTACCTTCTCTTTTGGATTGTTTTCATGGAAAACGTGGTCATTCGCAAACACATTTCTTTTTCTTTTTGTCTTTTCAATCAAAATTTTTCTGCGTATGAACAGGGAATAGTCAGTACGGGACTTGTGCATTAAACAGAGGATCATGCAATATTGGGGATTAATGCCATCACTGGATGCACTCTGGCTGTGCCTGATTCCTTGTGCCTCATTTGCATTAACAGCTGATTATCCCTCTATTTAATCCAGCATTGAATAACCCGTAATTAAAAATAAATTTAAAAAAAAGAAAATGTGTTGCTTATCTGATAACTGATCTCATCTTGCTAGATATGATTATTAAAATGTTTTCGTCTTTCACGCCATCAATTTTATCAGTTAAAGGAGGGATCAGGCCATACCTTAGCTATACACGTGCAATGAAATAAGGTCACCAAACTTTTTTTGCTGAAATAGCACCTTTCATACACATGGGCCGTGGAGTGTTTCTGTCAGTTGGGGAGAGAGGAGCATTTTGTATGTGTATGTCTATGGTCTACATTATGTATGTACATGGTGTATGTCTTAAAAATTTGTACAATTGACACATGCTTTGCTGTGGGGACATATGTCCTCGCCCCCCCACCCTTCCCTCTTTGCATGGTCCATCTCTCGTATATGAAGCAGTGTAATGAACTAGGTCTCATTTTTCATTGTTTAGGGGATCATTACTAACTTCTGTTGTAAATTACAAATCTGTCATACATTGTCACATGGTATATTCCATTGTGGGGAGGTTTTCTGATGACTAAGTAAACACAGATTTCGGCATTAAATCTAGAGGCAGTAAAAAAACAGCCATTAAACCTTAATCAAGTTGTCCTTTCCCTGCTCTTGCCCTTTTATAGTGACCATAAAGGTACATCGCATCAAACTAAGCAAAGCCCTCAAACTTACATAGTATCATCACAAAATCATCACAATAAAACCATAAGTAATGGTTTGAATTTTTTTCTGTTTTCTTCTGGCATTCTTCCTCGTCCATTGTCTCTTTTTTTTTTCTCTTCCCCAATTACAGGGGTGTGGAAGTGGTCCCGTCATCCTAACTACTTTGGTGAGATTGTCCTTTGGTGGGGTTTGTTCGTGATATCCACCAGTGTTATCCAAGGAGGAGAGTGGACCAGCGTCCTCTCACCGGTCTTTATAACCCTCATCCTCCTCTTCCTCAGTGGGATACCGATGCTGGAGAAAAGCTCTGATGAGCGCTACAGAGAGTGAGTGCTGTCGCATACAGGTGGTATAATACCTGCATCACCAATCACTGTTTAACATCAGGTTCTGATGCTCACTGCAAGCAATGATCTTAAGAATCTTTGGTGCATTATCAATGTTATAAAAAATGCAAAAGAAAACCTCCAAATAAGATCCCTTTGTATGAACATCATTATCAGAATTTTCAAACAATTAATGTCCAATGTGAATGAGAACATTCTTTTGTTTCCATAAGCAGCTTTTTTCTTTTTTTTTTGTTTTTTGTTGTTCACAAAAACATCTCTGCCAAGTTCACACCCTTTGACTATTGACTTATTGTGCAGTTACATTCCTTGACATTTATGTGTTATTTGCCTCAAGTATTAATAACATTTTGTTTTGTTAGAAAATGCAACTGTCAGTGAATTGTTGCATGTTGTGTGCACTGCTTCTAAACATGCTCATGCCATTACAAGACACTTGCATTTACAAAGTAAGTGTCAAAAGTGCTTATTTCAGAGTTGACAAAAAGCAATCTAGTAACAAATATTTAGTTCTGATTTTGGCCTAACATTTAAATAAGAGCAATAGGAGCTTTGTCTGATAAATTCACCTTCACTAATATAATGTGATAGCATCGGTGGGTGAATACAATTTTGTAAATTTGCAAAGGAAGGATATAATTTATACATCACTGTTAGTAAATTTAATTCCTGAAAAAATGTTTGTTTCCCGAGAATGGAGTAAAATTTTCCTCAATTTCATATGTTTTTGTGTAAAAAAGGGTTAATTTCCCTCGAGTATCACCCAGATAAATTAATTTCCCTCTGATTACACAATTTTCATGGAAAGGAGCCTCCCAGCTTTCCAACCATGAGTAAATTGACCATTTTCTGATTTGTTGCATAAGACAAATTCCTTTAGTAAGAATTGTTGACACTTTAAAAACGTTATTTGAAAAATTACAACTTTTCTGGCTGAGTTGGATATATCAGGCTGGAGGGTTAGCTTAGTGGTCCAGCTTGCAATCACTAGGTCCTTGGATCAAATCCCAGTGTGACCACCTTGGAGATTTTCTGGGGACTCACAATTGCTTGTTTAGCAAAGCTGTTTACATTGGTGCTGAGGGGGTCATTTGGTGATTTCAGTTTGGGTTCCTGTTGTACGATTCAGGTGTCCTCTGCTTCAGGTTGCTTGGTAGAGGCACTTAATAGGCTGCTGAGCAGGGCAGGTCCTCCACCCCTCCTAGCCTTTGGAATTGTAACTAAATATAGATAAACTCTCATCCCTATGATAGGGATGTGAAATGGCGATCCTGGGAGCAGGTTTGGTTTCGTACGGGATTGTTGATTGACCCCTACCTCATTACCCTCTGAAAACTGATCAGAAAGAGTATGTTAATTTCGCTGGTGTTCATCCACGAACAACAAGATCTAGGATATAGATAGATATAGGATGAGTTCCCCAAAAGAAGGGGATAAAGGGATACATAATTTAATGAAGAGTATAACTTAAAACGCAGATGATCCGTTCGAGTCCAACGTTTCAGTTTTTATCAACATTTTATTGGACACCACAAATCTTCTTTTGTTTTAAATTCACAAGGCATGTAATGGCACAAAACCTCAACACTCAGTCAAGAGCTAAATAATTACTGTTTACTTTTTTTCTACTTCTCACAGGTTGGAATCTTACAAAATATACAAAGACCAAACCAGTCCTCTCATCCTGATGCCACCAATCTTGTATGGAGCATTACCAAGTTTTGCAAAGTGCTTCTTATGTTGCGAGTTCCCATTTTATAATTATCTGGATGAGGGTAGCTCAGAGAACACCCAACCAGAAGCCACTGAAACTTCAAACATAGTTAGAACTTAACATCGCTGAAATTTCTGTCAGTTTTATTTTAACTTAATTACACTGCACTAACTACCTAAATTAGAGTATGACTTAAAAAGTTTGGAGGAACTGCCATATTTTTAGGATGGATTTTTTTTCAGACTTGCCAATCTAGGAAATTTGCAAACCTTGAGATTCTCACACGAAAACCTTGGAAATGGCATTGGAATTTTTCACCACCCTCTTGCACGTATTACCTCTCCTTGAAAATATTTTGCTTGAATAAGTCACTTTTCTGACAACAGTTGAGTAATAATGTAAACCAGAAATGGAAAGCATTGATCTTAACTCTAAATAAGGAAACAGTTTGCATTGTATCAAAATTTATTTTTCACTGTGAGATTTTGGCATTTCCACTGTGAAAGTGTGAAAATCTTGAAGTCTGATCATTTGTGCTACATGACATGGTGCATCTAATCCAAAGCTCAATTTTTTTGACACTTCTGAGTAATGTGATCTTGAAGTAATTCTGCTGTTCCTCAGGTGCTGTGCAATATATTCTGACGTGTTTTACACAGGTCAGAAATGGTCTAAGATCTTACTGAAGACAAAGATGTGGTTAAAGTTTTCGAATCACTACGTGCAAATGTCGAAAACTGCTCTCTCTTTATCAGCTGGTCTTGGGATGCATAGAACTGCAAATTATTCCTCTTGCACCAAGGTTGAAGTCAGTATCGTAGACTCTCCTTCTTTTTAAGTTCTTACGTTCAGTCTCACACATACTTACTTACAGAAAGGAGAGGATGATGTTGCTGGCTCCTATGCCTAAATGAAGATTCAACTATCAGATTATTCTAAGTGCTTTTAATTTTCTCTCAATGATCTTTTTTAACCACCAGTCAAAATCTTGAAGGGATTGTACTAACTGCCACTTGTAATTAGACTACCAGGTAACGATTTTCAAAAAGTTCACACATGGACTTTATTCTTCTTCGTAGGTGTGTAGAATTTGATATCTGGTATGTGAAGTTTAGAAGACAAGGAAATTTACTAGTGGCAAAGAACAAACTGTTTGTAAAATTTTGGAAGCTGGTTAAAGTCGTATTCTCATCGCATGTTCTGTAGGGATATTTTGTATTTCTGTTCATGATCGTATGTGCATTATGGGGAATCTGTGCCATCACAGCAGACAATAAAATTCAACATAATTTCATTTTGTCGATAATACTGACTGCTTTAAAAGAAATTACTGTACTTTCAGAGTTGTGACCATAAGTTTTCACTAGCGTCAAATTGCAAGAGTAAATACAAACAAAGTATACCCTCAATTTCGTATAACGGCGAAGTTTGTGCAGCAGTACTTTTGCCATTGCAACATTGCATTCGGTAACTTTGATACAGCTGGAAGTCTTTCTTTGACCAGAGTATTCTTTTGTCCAACAGCAGTATCTGAGTTGTGACAGCTGGGATTACATGTGACAGTGTGGAATTTTTTTTTTTCATTTTTCAGTGCATACCTATATGCAAATATGCACATCAATAAAATCCCTCTGCTATTTTTCTATCACCTATCAATTAAGATTCAATCTCTCTATTGGCTCTAAATAATTAAGTAACAAGGAGGTATGCTTGTAGTGGTTCAGAAGTTCCACATTTTCTTTCGAACCTTGATATTAGTGTGAAAATAGTTTTCAGATTGTGTAACAGAAAAACTGCCATCATGTGAGTACTAGAAGTTTCAGGTCTAGAATAAGTTGTTTAATAGTTACAGTCTCTCTTTCATTTGGCTCCTAGTTTAAGTCAACCTAAAGCCTCCAGGTCGTTGATATGGTGCAGTGTGTATTCTACCTTATTTTATGTACACAGTGTACAGATTTCATTTCCTCTAAGAGTAATTATCTTCTCCCGTCTCAGCTACAGCTGAACATTCATCTGCACCCAAGGGGATTAATAGAGTCATTGCATGTAGCAAACATTGTTTCTTGTCCCTTCAACAGTGTCTTCATAGCTTGGGTTACAAAATATTTGTTGTCTTGTCTTTTGTCTTTGTTGTCTTTTAATCACTTTAGAACAATTTACCATCAAATGGCGATATCTGGGTCAAGTTCAACATTTTATCTGCCTCCTTTGTTTGTTCCACGCACAATGAAAGGAAAAGTGATCATTTTACTGGTTGCAACCATAAAGCGTGCTTAAATATTTTGAAAGTGAAAGATGTACCCAATTTAATACTGAAACCATTGTCAGTGAAAGTAATTTTCTCTGATGAACTGAATATTTACTTGCATGCTCAACATTACTCATGCACAAATTGACATCATCTCATACTTTCAGCTGATCAAGAAACATCTGGATGATATTATGTTTTTATATCCGCAACAAACACACTAAGTTATAGCTATGTGTAAAATCAATGGATTGTTGTTATTCAGGATTTCACTGGTTTTTCTGGGCTTTGGTGTGAGATTCCTTTGTGCATGTGTATTTGCACATGAAGAAAACTTGCAGGCCACAGAATTTGTAAGTCATGTAGTTTATGTCCTCAACAGTGACTTGAAACTCACATGAATACATGTGCAAACTAAGATGCGCTGATGCTCTCCTACGTTATGAAAAGCAGCATATAACATATGAAGAGCAATTTTCTGTGACGGCTTGTATGATGTTCACTACCATTATTGT
This sequence comes from Stichopus chloronotus, assembly GCA_021234535.1. Lineage (NCBI taxonomy): Eukaryota > Metazoa > Echinodermata > Holothuroidea > Aspidochirotida > Stichopodidae > Stichopus > Stichopus chloronotus. Next base: position 29,265,250 of record CM037832.1, on the reverse strand, counting down.
TAAATTAAAGTGATGGTGTGAGTTTGAAGTAGCTAAAAACAGTTTGCTTCTTATGTTTTTCTCCACCCTTCAATTCTCCGCTAGACATAGTTGCCATGAACTATGCAATGACCAAAAATGATGCTGAAAGTTTCAAAACATACTTCAAAGGCATAATTGATTCATGTAATGTTTTGCATGCAACAGTCCTTATCCGTTGAACGTGTACTCCAGCTTGACTTGCTCTTATCACGTCCCTTACTGGCAAATCATTGCTTCCATAGTTGAAGAAATCAGGCCAACGAAAAGCTGTAACGTTGCGGCTATTAAGTTTTGTTCAGTGTACAAACATGACATGTTACTACTTGATGATATAGTACTACTGTATGTTTAGGTATAAAAGCACACTTGTGTATGTTGTTTACAACTGTGAACAGCCGTCGTGTAGTGAATATGCATTAGGCTATAAATTTTGTATGTCTACAGTTTCTTTAAACTCACGCCATCACTTTTAACTGACGTTGTTACCACTTACCATTATTGTTAGTTACACACAGCAGTGACATATCAATGTATAGTTCATAATAACAACTATGTTTTTAAGATAGTAAACATTTTTTAAGATTTGACTATCCTTTCTTAGATTTATCAATATTTCATGAAGATCTCTGTTGGTTTATTTTACTGAAAACCTTGAAGGAAGACTTACCCTTTACATATTATACACATAAAAGAGCTTCATCAGCTGAGAACATTTTTTAGACTGAAAGTGAATAGACTGAAAAGCCTCTCCTAAAAAGGATTAGCAGGTGTCTTCATATTCAAGTCACTCTGAGAGTGGCTTACATGGAACAGTAGTTGGTTGTCATGGTTACATTGTCTGCTTACATGCAAACAAGTATGTGACCTTTTGGGATTTTCATTGCTGAACTATGCTAGGCAGCTGTGCGTTATGTTAGTTTGAGTTTCATGTTGCTGAAGAAATGTTCGATACTTTGTGTAATAATTGTGTATTTATTTCTCTTTTTTCTTATATTCTTTAAGATGATCAACTCGGGGATGAAAGTTTCAATATCTTTTTTCTTTGCAAATCATTTCCTGTCCCTGACATCATTGTTTGGCATATTTATCACTATCCAGTGTAATATGTCACTTGGACAGCCTTTCATCACTCTTTTCATGGACTAACCAAGGAATGTCATTTTGTACATCCTCAGCATTTGCAAGCAATTGTCAACATACACTTACTACATTTATAAGAATATTAAATCTTTTTCATCATTACGCTAATACACTGTGTTTACTTTTGTCACATTTTTTTGGTGTGTTTGAGTATTTTACAAAGTGATTCTGGCTGGTATACTTTGGAAAACAGAGGTTTTAGAAAATATCAGGGATATTAAAAGTGAATATTATGTCTGCCTTTCACCATGAAAGCTGCTATCATGAATGGATGGATCATTTACATCTTGACCAAACCTGAGATGTGGGTACTGAGGTTTCAAGACTGCAGTTTAACTTTTCTCAAGCACACAGGACAAGTTGTAGCTGTCAAACTTACTGTCTGTGAAAAATGGGAGAAGGGGTAAATGCAATTACCTGCACTATAAGTATTAAAGGCTGTTCATTCAGCAAAAGAGAACTTTGCATGATTAGCTTGTTAGTTTCACAAATAATGCTGTGAATAGTGCTGCTATCATTTTCAACTCATTGTCCAATCTTTTTTCTTGGAGGACTTACCTCAAGCAGAAACTGTGACTCATTGTGCTGTTACACATTTGCTTTCAGATGGTGTGGGAAAGGTGAAAACTTTGTACAGAGGCAAGTATACATGAAGAGTGATGGTAGTGGTTACAAACTGTATTCATGAGGCAGACGTAAAGATTCTTTTTCAGTAACATGATCCCCCACTCCCTTGTATAGGTTAATCTGAATATTCATTAACTTCATAATTATTCATGCTATGTTCATGATGGTATTCCAGATTTCAGTTAACTATTTCAAGTAAGCACACCTTCACTATCTCATATTTGACAAATTTAATGAAAATTGGTGTAACTGATTAATGATCTTGTAATAACCATAGTTGATTGTCTTCCCTGAGTTGTGGCAACCATTCCTACCCCCCCCCCCCCCTTCCATTCTTAGTTCCAATAGCAGCATATACAACTGTACCCAGCGATGATGGGTTCATTTATATTACACAGATTGAACTGTAGAAGACTCATGCATTCACTGTAATAGAGAGAAACAAACTCAAATAAAACTATGAAAATTAAGATGTCTTTATCAGTAAAATGTGTACAACATTTTATGTGACAAAATAGAAGCCTAGAAAGGCAGTATTTGAGAATTTTGTGCTACACATATTTCTGTACAAAATTATAAAGCTAACCCTTGATATGTTATAATATTGTCTTTAGTGTAGAATATCTCCCAAGCAATGAGATTCACAACTTCTGGGCCCTGTTCCACAAACAGTTAAGATCAAAGTTTGTTTTTTATAAATCTTCCACAAGGTAAATCAAATTTGCAATTGAGCGTGTATCTCTTTGTGGAACCGTCCCCGAACTTGCAAATAACATCACATAAATATACATATAAAAACACAAAAATATAAATTTCTTCTTACATGTCTGTTTGTGTTCTTTCTTTAGATCAGTTACACGCACACACTATTTCAGAAAGGAATCAGTACCACATAACCTCATACATTGACAAAAATAGTACTATTGCATCAAAAGAATGCAGTAAATAGAAATAGGAATGAAAATTGATAATTGGTAACATTTCAAACATACCAGAATATCAGTTAAGACTGAAAGCAAATTTGATAAGCTGTCTTTGGCATTCACATCATTTGGGAGAAGCAAGACTTTTCCTGACTTCCAGCAAAACTTCAGAAAATGCAGACATGGATAACATGGAACAAACTTAGGTATCGATCGAGAATTGTTTTACCTTTCATCTCATGATATTTACTTTGAATTTCCAGGAGAGAACTTAGCCTACATTTAATTTACTCTTGTTTGGTAGATTGCTTTGACAGAGAGGCTCCTTATAATCCTATCAAACATACTTCCCTCGAAACTGACACGCTCTCCTCGATCCTAAATGTTTTTGTTCCTGTTACGCCCAACATACTTAACAATTGTCAGGCATTTACTATCTGGAAGATAAGGAACGCCAGTTTTGTGACATTTCTCAATGCCGTGCGGTAAGGATTTCAAGTCAGCAAAGGTTGCAACTGAATGGAATTTTCCTCTTGATCCTCCATTAGGAGTAGCTCCCTGGATCCTCTCAGCCTATTCACAGAGGGGGTAGATGACTGTCTGTTATTGGTGTCAACGATTAAAAAGACCTTCTGAAGGAATCTTGTAGCTTGACCTGTGAAAGAAGGAATTTTCAAGCTTTCCAAGCAATGTGTAAATAGACTACAAACTGGCATAAAACACATGTGGTAAGAACTTCAATGTATGTTAGTTCTAAATCAATTGCTTCGAGCCACATCTTCCAAGTCTCTCAACAAGAGGGTCAGAGAATTTAATAAATTCATGTCTCAAATGACTTACTCTCAGAAGATTGAAATGACATGAACTTTTGTTAAGCCTGCTATTCTAAGTATTGTTTTTCAAAAGGAAAATGCTATCATGAACAAGAGTCCGATTTAATCTTGAATGGCAAGGCGATGGATAAAAAGCGAATGAAAATTGTGCAAGAGGCAGAGATATTCTCTGACCACCTTCAAACATGTTTAATCCAAAATGTCAACTTTAATAAATTTATCTAGTCATCGTAATCAACCAGGAAAGATCTTTCATTGATATTGGTATGGAGTTTGAATGCACACAAAGACAACCATCTGAAACATGGTAAGTGAAAGAGTGAAAAATTGATTTCCGAAACCAAATCCATTACCGTGCCACAAAATAACTTCTCACACAAAGGTCGAGGGTCAACTTACGCATCAGAGTATCAAAACATCTCGGTTTACTCTTCCATTGGACTCCCAGGATGAAACTTGGGACTCCAAGTAAGGTGATCGTGAGTCCCCCGATAAAAGCAGCAGAATCAGATAAAGCTGATGAAAATACGGCAAGGAAGGCACAGAGGGCAAACACAACTGGAACGAACAAAGGAACCTACAACAAAGATAGAAAATTATATATAATTATGTCACAAAAACATAGTTCATGTCATAAATTCAAATATTCTGATGAAATTTGAACTGGATCAATTTAACAGGCACTGAAATGAGGGCTTCTGTTTCAGCCATTCTCATTTTGCATTTTACCAAGAAAGTTTTGAAAATAGTTCTATAACTGAATATCAAACATGCTTCACTTAAATAGAGATGAACAATCACCATTGTCTGGCAGCTTTACCTTAAACGGTCTCTTCATGTACGGATACTTGACTCTGAAGTAAGGTACGGCTGCACAGGTCAAACCGATGAATATCCATCTACTGAAGCTGAGATAATTTATAAGGCTGTATACATCTTCCACCAACAACATCAACAAACACACAGGAAGCTGGAAGAAAAGTTCAGACATCTCTTGCACTACAAGTGATTGGTTTAATAACATAACTGTGAAGGGTGTCTTTGTTTGTTATCTCAGTTTTAATTGCTGTTTTACTAAGAAACCAGAAAGCCAAAAGGCTTTGTGATTCCTTGCTACATGGTTATATTACAACAAACATGAATTATTCACATGACAAGTACAAGATCAACTGCAGTTCTTTCTCTTGATACACCACAAGCCTCTAACCCAAAATGACCTTAATTTTGGTGACCTAAAATGACCGCGACATTTGACGTCCACCAAAAGCAATAGGGATCACCTACCCAGGCCATACAACCCACACATCAAGTACAGTATGAGTATGACATCAGTCAACATTATCTCTGAGCTCCAAGAAACACACAGTAATCAATGCTGCTTCTAGTCTTGCCTGTTGTTAGTTGAATCAAATAACTCAACCTTACCTCATCTGAACTCAGCTTGTCTGCCATATTTACCTCAAAATTCTTCATAAACGACCAGAATGTTCTTGGGTCTCCATCGTATGGTGGAATTTCTGCCTTAGGTAATTCCAACGCTAATTTGAAACTCAATTTCCTCCTTTAACTTTTTCAATGCTTCCTCCCTCTCCTCAGTATAATGCTTTTGGCATTCCAACATCCAGCTTTCAGCTTGCTCAAATGCTTCATCAGACAACAGCCCAGCCAGATCAGCATGAACCTCTTCCATTGCCTCAAATTGGCGCTCTGCCTTTTGCAAATTTTCCTTTAGTAGTCCTCGTAAGTTGACCCTAAGTTATGATTTCTCCTCAATATTTTTGCTTCCTCCATCCTTTCTGACATTGTGAAATATGATTGAAAGCACTCCAATTTGATTGTTAAGAAACCTTGTTCTGCTACCAGCTGTTCCTCTGGATATTGATATTATCCAAATAAATGACAGAACGGATGGTTTTTTTTAGTTTCTTCATTTTTTTTATAAACCCATTAACATTCCAATGCATGAATTAATGCCACCTTGTCTATCTGACCCCATGACCCCCCATACCAAGACTATCTCTCTGGACAACTTATCGGAGGCCCCTCACACTAGAAGTTACTCACTAAGTTACAAATGCAGTACTGTAGCCTTAAATCTGGAGCAAAAACCCTCTGGTGACTTCAAATGACCTTTGACCTCCACTACAAACAAAAGAGATCATCTACTTAACATGAGAAAATGTAGCCCATATGCTTTTCAACTAATTTCTACGGTAGTTTATAATAACCACAATAATGGTGTTTAGGCTATTATTATTGTTTTATAGTAAAAAATTATCCCTTCCTCTCTATTGATAAGCATTAAATTTCACAGGGTCGTGAACCTGTTAATAACAGACAACCTTATCAAGTTTAAAACAAATCTGACCCACGGATAAGGAACTATGGCAGTTTTAAATTTTTTTATGTTTTACCCCATAACCTCATTTATATGCAAGATTTGGACACCAAAAACAATAGGGATCATCTACTCAATATGGGCAACCAACATGCCAAAAATGAAATTACTCAGAGTTACCCTTCTTGAGATAGAGTGTTTACCAGCAACCGTCACACACACACACGCATACACACACACACATACAAACACACGCACGACATCAGGACTGCATAGATTCCCCTGCCTACCGCAAGGAATCAAAAATGGACATTTCCATATTTGTCATAATCCAAACAGGCATCTTTCTCACTCTCTTATTCCATATCTCTAAAATCCTAATGCTTTTCATATCACATAATTCCACTCAGTTAAAGTGGAGAGATTGAATCATTTCATGCAGAGGACACACTTAAAAGTTTCAGGAACTAATTTCACTCCATGGATTTACTTAACTCAGCGGAAAAAATTCATCTTTGGACATGGCATATGTACAGGAATTTCCTGCTAGACAACCACCACATACAAACTAGTGTATTTCAAGTGGTCCGTAATATGCATCCGGGTACCCAAAGTCAATAGTCGGTCTGGTACCCAAAAAGGTAACTTCCATTTGGCTGCGAGGTCATTGTAAAGTCAAAACGTGACATTTGCATCGTAGGTTGGTATAGCACCATGTCTCCTATGTACTGGCAGCACAATGAAATGTTCGGTTTAAAAAGAGTACCATTTCAAGTTTTTTGTAACATAGACATTATAGGTTGAGACTTTGGATGAAGGTAGCAATTAAAAACTGAGTCTTGATTCTGTCAGTCAGGTACCCATATACCTTCCCATTCCCATTCTACCTTCCCATATACCTTCCCATTCTTCCCATTCTTGGCAGGGTAGATGGGAGTGCATTTATCGTGATGAGACAGGTAAGTGTGGAGTGAAGTAAATACTCGATTAACAGGTGCAAACACCATTACAAATGCTTGTTCACTGGCTCTAAAATCTGATGGAAATTTCTGTTAAGCCATCAATTTTTCATGGCAGTTTACAAAATAGAGTACTAATTGTGCAATTCAACAAGGGAATGCATGACTGAAGAAGTGGTTTGGCACTGAGGCAAAAAATCTGATGCTGGGTACATGACCACATTCCGTGATTCTTCTGATGAAAATTTATTAGCCAGTTCCCTGGAAAACTTACAATGCAGTTGTCATACATTAGGTCATTCTGAAGATTCCTAATGACCCATGAAGAAAAACAAGTTTTATGAACCATCGACTGTTGACCACTTTGAAAATGTTGATTTGCAATTAAACATGAACTCAAAGAAATAATGAATATTCATGTTTCAAGAAAATGTTTTGCCAACATAGGGCTTAAATGTTAAATGCAAATGACAGATTTGCACTACTCAGATAAACTGCATCTACCAAAAACACAAGAGGACCTTATGAACTGCAAAAGTGCAACCATCACTACATCACACCATTGACAGACATCGAAAGGCAGACTTCTTTAAAATGAAAGCAGATCAAAACAGTTTAGAGAATAGGCAAGCAATTACCAATCATGGTCTAAAAATGTAATTGAAAGTTTCAAGAACAAATTTTTGCAGACAGTGGACATCCTCTCTGAAATTTTGTTTGTGTCACAAGCCCTTCAGGCTTCAGGCAAATATACAAAATAAAAGTAACAGGGACCTTTTGCCAAGGGTTGTTGGTTAGTGCACAGGTCTGCATGAAATTCAGTCTTTCATTATTATCATCATAATTCTGTAAATAAACAGATAGGTGGATCACAATTTCTTAAGTTTGATCCATATTCAAATTTTCTCACTTTCAGTTACTCAACAGACACAAAGTGTCAAGTACTTTCTCAAAGGAACTGCACATAACCAAAACACCCCCCCCCCCCCTTGATAACTTACCAATAACGCAGCAGCTGCCAATGGGGTTTTTCCGTTCACATGTATCATGCTCAGGATGTGAGGTAACTGGCCCTCACGAGATGCAGCGAAGAAAGATCTGTAAGACAGCATGGATGTTTACAATTTGCAACCGCCATACATGAGCTTTATAGTGACCATTACATGACATGTTGGGACACTGATACATATCTGGTACTCTAACTTGCACTTTGGTGTATAACATGCATTAGCACAAACGGCTTATGTAAATTCACAATGACTAAATATGAATCGATGACCTTTTAAAGAATGCCTTTCAAGGCAAAAAAAAAAACAACCTAAGTAAGAACTGATGACTTCAGAGGATTCCACAATTTGTTACAATCAAGGAACAAATGTGAGAGGTGGCTTCAAGAAACAAGAGGTCACAATGAAACAATGGGGAGGGAAATGGTGATGGCAAGAAACTGGGTAGGAGGAGGGGTTTGCAAACAAGGGAAACTTTTCAATGAGACCCTGCTCCTCAAATATATGAACCCACTGCAAACATTGTTGGTAACTATAGTGTTACATAAGACAATGTTGTAATATTTAAAAAAACAAAAAATGAGTCTATTTACTTTACCTACTACTTTGCGTGGAAAAGGAAGTTGGCATGACAAATGGACACAAATTCTGAATGACACAAATTCTAAATGATAGAGGCAATATAGACATTGCATATACAGACTTCATGAAAGCATTTGATAAAGTTCTGCATGAATGGTTAATTTTGAAATTGGAATCGTATGGCATAACAGAAAGTATACTTCTTTGGATTAAAGATTTTCTAGCAAATTGTATTCAACGCGTATGTGTAGAAGGCCATTTTTTTGACTGGGCCAGTATTACCAGTGGCATCCCTCAAGGAAGTGTACTGGGTCCTTCACTATTCTTGATTTTTATTAATGATTTACCTGACTGTATATCTGGCTGTTGTGTGAAAATATTTGCTGATGATACTAAGCTCTATAAGGAAATTTTATCGGTACATGATTGCCAAATCCTTCAGCACAACTGTATGCACAATTGGTCCAAAGGGTGGCAGCTGCATTTTCACCCAGAAAAATGTCATGTATTGAGACTTGGTAACTCTATTCCTAACTTTCAGTATTATATGTCAAATTACCTGGGCACCAACCAGTTTCTCAATTGTGAAACTCAGGAGAAGGATTTAGGGGTTATAATTGACAAGAATTTACATTTCAAGGAACATATCTCATCAGTAGTTAGCAAAGCTGACAATACCCTCGGAATAGTAAGGAGAACCTTCAGGTATCTGGATTCTGACACTTTGTCATTACTTTATAAAGCAATTGTGAAACCTGTTCTTGAGTATGGTCTTCCAGAATGGATGCCTATCTACAAAAAAAGAAGCTGATTTAACTGAAGCAGTCCAACGAAGGGCTACTAAACTCATACCTAGATTGAAAAATTTACCTTATAGTGACAGGTTGTCTCATCTCAAGCTTTTTTCACTGGCTCATAGGCGATTAAGAGGAGACATGATTTTTGTGTATAATTACCTAAAGGGACCATTGAAAACAAACCACTGCCTGTTTACTCTTAGTGAAGGGTCCACAAAGGGTCCACACTCTTAGTGAAGGGTCACTCCCTTAAACTAGTCAAGCCAAGAGTTGAAACTTAATTACACCAAAAGTTCTTTACTCAACGGTCTATTGACTCTTGGAATTCATTGCCAGAGCATGTTGCAAGTGCTCCTTCTATTAACAGTCTTAAAGCTAGACTGGATAAGCACTGGAAAAACAGACCGGGAGTGTTCGATTATACTGACACTCACTAACTTATCATTGACCCTTGTTTCAAGTGATGTGATTATAACCTTTCATGAGCGATGAAATGGCCAATGGCCAACAACATCGAAACTGATGATGATGACAGTGTTTATTGCTGGTATCACAAATAAATTATATGTTACTGGTGAACTTAAAAGTGGTTGGTGGAAGGACACGGGTATACCTGGCAGTACAAAAGAGGCTTCCATTGATGGAACCAAAGCAGGAGAGGGTAACAGACACAGGCATCAGCCACCAGTATTTGCCAAGGACCACTTCTCCAAAGGTCTAGAGGCAGAAATGTCACAGAAATAATAATTGGATGACTATTAAAGGACATTCTTAACAACTGACCACATAAACAATCTCTTAGTTTACTCTGAGATAATAGAAGTAAGGGCTGGTGGATGATTTGAATAATTCTAGCACAATTAATTCCTCTTACCATTGCTACTGCATCTGAGTTCAAGATCTCCGCTGGTGTGAGGACAGCTAAGTACGCCACATTAGTTAAGAGATAAAACACTGTGACAAATCCCATCGCGAGGCTGATGGCCAGTGGCATTGTTCTGATGGGAAATGAAAGATTAATGGCTATAGACAAGTCCATCCAGTGAGACCAATGAAAAGGAATGTGGACATCAAACCATCTCTCAAACGAAGGACAAAGACAACTATTTTCGTAAATTTGTATACATTTGAAGTATTCTAAAATTCAAGAATCTCTATGACGGTTTCAGAGCATACAAGGGAATATTGAAATGACTTTGTATAGGAATGTAAAATTAACCTTTTATGTTCAATTTGAAAAACGATCTAGGAAACCAAAAGGTAGCAGAGAGAGACACAAATGTCAGAAGGTTTGTTCAATAATATTTTGATGACTGTGAACATCGAGATATGTTCAACTCTAACCATACTAATGTTACACAGTGTCAACTTGATGTGGAAATGTTCACATGAGTTCTGTAGCATTACAGAGTGCTCAAGGTCTGTACATTTTTACTATAGCCACCAAATGTCATGGGCCAAAGTACCGTGGTATTTAAGTGCTAATTATACTTGGTACTCTACTGAAGGGCTCAAGTACATAAAAAAAAAGATTACCAGAATTCACAAATGCATTGTGGTTTTGATGATTTTATTATGAGGAATTTTTTTTCATGAATCTGGCATACTGCATAAGGCGAGTAAGCATAATATGCTTGGTTATTGCAATATTTCAGTAGTTTATCATATCACCAATTGAGATGTACAATGACATCTGCTGATCTTGATGACTGATACTGTAGGTATCCATCTGAACATGCACACCTGCATACTACAGAGATATATCCAAGAGCTTCCTTACATACCAAATATCAAATCTATGCAATGTCGTGCTTGCAAGATTGTCTTGTCTTGACTTGGCACTTGTTGAACTCAAATGACCTTTGACCTCATTCAAAAGCATTAGGCTATTTGGACCAATAAGGTACCTCTACTTACCAAAGATGAGATTGGAACACATTTCCTTTCTTAAGAAACTGTGTTTATGATGTTTTCACTACGTGATCTTTGCTGATCCCACGTGGCCATTGAATTCCACCAAAAACAACGGGCTTTTTGCATTCAGTAATGGCATTCAGTAATTAAGGGACACCCATTCACTAACATACGACATATGTACATGTTTCCCTTCTTGAGAAATTGTGTTTACAAGGTTTTTACCTTTTGACCCTGGCTGACACCAAATGACCTTTGACCTGCACCAAAAATAATAGGCTCCTTGTGCTCCATATGGTTCACCTACTTAACAAACATAACATACGTGCAATTTTGTCCTAAATAAGACAAACCCACAAATCACAAATGCGGTCTGTGCAAGCTTCCCTTCTCAAGATATTGTGTTTACAAGGTTTCCACTATTTGACCCCTGCTGACCCCAAATGACCTTTGATCTCCACCAAAACATTACTCTTCTTGGGCTCTGTAAGGTACAACTACTGAACAAATATAACATACATGCAAGTTTCCCATCTTCAGATATCATATATACACACATGCACATGTATATACACCCATACATACACCCACATGATTCCAAAGATTGCAATTTCATCAAAACCACCAAGAGAGGGAGTACTGTACATGTTACCAATCCTCAATGAGTTGAAAAAGGTATGCCATCCCTTCATTCTTGAAAATCTGCCTTTTTCATGTGGGGTGAGATTTACTAACCATGTTTCAACTCTTTGAACAGTATGTCAAAACAAAACTGAAGTCTTTTTGAGATAAAAGGCAGCAAATCGAAGCACTCTGTCTTCAGTGAACATTTACATCCCTCACTTTAGGGTACGAAGGTTGGAAAAGACTAGCTAGAACAATAAGTGGCAAGATGTGACAGTAAGGAACCACCTTGTATTACAGCAAACTAAATGCACCAGTCTCAATACATGATAACATTCCCCTGTAAATCCCACCCCACTACCGTTTTTCCATCCATTGACCGACAACCTATTTCTGCAGTTCTGACAGAAACTCTGTAATACCAAAACACCCAGCTTTAAGGAGGAATGCAACATTACATCCAAGCAAAGAACCAAAACAACTTCACTTTTACTGCTGGATTGAAATTTAGAACTTACTTTCCAGGATCAACTATCTCCTCCGTAACTTGAGGAAGATTCTGCCTACAAATTGAAAAAAAAAATTACAATAATGATAAATTAATTATAATTCACTGAAAAAATTGATAGGAGATCAAATGAGGAACAATATCACCTTAACATAGTTTTATCTTTAAGTCACATAAGCCCCCACATTACTGTATCGGGTAGGTCAAGAAGAGAATCACTTTCAATTGCTTTCATGTCTGAAATCATAAGGCTTTTTCTGGATCAGTTAGAACCACAGACTTAAATGAAATCAGGTTGATTTACTGGAAGTTCTTGAGAAAGGGACTGATAACAAAGACTTCAAAGCATATGTTCCTGTTAAAGCTACATACTTCAGGCCACCACCTTCAAAATTTTTGAATAAAAACATCCCCTAGATGAGGCTAGATCACTGGAAATTGCATTCCCAGTTTCCCTGATACTCTTGTGGTGTCCCTCCAGAACAAATCTGTTGCTGGGTGGCTGTGGTTCCCTGGCCAGCCACACCAGCAATTCTCCTATCGACCCTTTTCTCAGTTTTCAATCACCTAAAGTTGGAATCATACATCCAGAGTACCTTACTATATGTTTTGGGGATCACCACTGTTCATTTTCCCTTCCTGTCTCCCAAGTTCATCCCTTTCTGCCTGGAATGACACAAGAAAGGGATCTTTGTCAAAAAGTGTTTTAAATTTACTCAAACTTTGAAAATTAATCAAACAAGTACGCAAGTAGACATCAGTCATAAATAGTGTTGACTTGGCAATCTGTGACGACAGAAAAGAGATCATTCAATTGTTTGGACCAAAACTCATGGAATATTGAGATACTCTCATTTCATTCACTTCAGAACAATTTATTAGTTCCATATCAAGGTGTACAATATACAATTACATGAGAAGGTAGCATAATAATGAAGTGAAACGATATATAGTTCAGGACTTCAACCAGGAATCTACTCTAAAGCTTGAGGGGAGGTAGAATCCCAAATGTCATTTGAGACAAGTGAATGAAACCTTAAAAAGATGCCAGCTACCAAAAAAAGCCAGAACCTAGAATACCAAAAATACCAACACCCCAACCACAAACAAATATGAAAAAAAGAAAGGATCACATCCTTTGCAAAAATATTTCTTAAAATTGCATGTAAATGATGTTAAGGTAGTAATTTCCTTAAGTGAGTCTGGTAAGTTACTCCAAGAAACAGGTCCAAGTGTATTTCATGTTATGTTGGGATACTAAAAATAGGAGATAATGTGATCAGAGTTATATGCCTAGTATTAAAGAAGTGTTTTGTAAACAGCCTGGTAATGGAGGTAGGCAGCAACTTGGAAGTGGCTTGAAACATTTGGACAGTAGTATGGTAACTGGCAATATCACCAAAATTGAGTAAAGAGTTTCTCAAAAAGAGGGTTTGATGGAGGCAAAATAATGTTCACTAGCAGTTGAATAAGCAATTCTTTTATGAATGAAATGAAGTTTGTATAAATGGCAACTACATATCCCTAAAATAGGAACACAGTAAGAACAAAATGAAAGAAGTAAACAGTTTTTCTGGGAACAACATTTTCAATTGATAGACAATGTATGTACCTCGAGCAATTTTGTTACAGTATTGTCAATATGAGCTGACCAACTTAAGTGTTGATCAACAGTAATTCCAAGAAAAGTGGTACACTCAGAGAAAGGAATAAAATTGTTATCCAAGGTAATGCCACCAGTCTCTATGTCAATTACTTTAATTTTGTTTGGGACGAAACAAAATGTCAGTCGACTTTGATGCATTCAAACATAACTTATAAACCAGTTATTAACATAGACCATATCATTTTTACTTTCATTAAAAATATGCACCATATTGAAATTTCCAACTTTCCCTTCTTGAAATATTGCAATAACAAGATTTTCAGTATTTGACCTCTGGTGACCTCACATGACCTTTGATCTCCATCAAAAACAACAGGGTTATTTCTCTTAATATTGGGCATCTTTGTACAAAGTTTGGGAATTTTCCAACTTTCCCTACTTGAGATATCGCGACAACAAGCTGGGCGTCACAAACACACACACACACATACACACACGCAATCATGATGGCATACAGTAGGTTTCTCTTTTCATCGAACAAAAAGTAAAGATAAATTTAAACCAGCGAAAAAACAATAGGATTTACTTTGACTGACAACATGCTAAATTCTTCTGAAGATTAAACTCACCATCCAGAGAAAGCAAATACTCCTGAGAAAAAAGCTGCAGGAAATTGCTTCCAATCTACATGTCCAGGAGATCCCTCAAAACTATTAAACATGTTGTCAAAACTGGATGTTTTACCTGGGTTGGTAAATATAAGAAAAACATTTGCACATACATGATACAAAATAACAATAAATTTACAAAAATGTAAGTTTTTCCAAAAATATTAGGCACTCTCCATTGAAATATGTTTCAAATTTTGGACACACACACACACAAAAAACATATATGAACAAGCCCAAGGGCAGTGTTTCCTTGCACGGATGTACAGTAATGTAAATTATGAAGAAAAAGGAGCATTTTGCATTATTTTGTACAATAGTCCATGTGGCTCGTTTCTGACCATGAACCCTCATATCCTAAACATTTCACAATTAATGTGCTAATGTGACAGACCTTCCACTTTTGCATCATAAAATCTGTAGCAAAAGAAATATATTTCATGATTTTTAAAGTGGCCCATACAGCCCATTCAGACATTGGACCCCGAAAATGACAAACACCCAAATGGAACCACTTCCAAAGTGCTAATGTAACCATCCATCAACAACATTACATACAATCTATAAGTTATTATTTCATAAAATGGCCACGGGGACCTTCCACCAATAAATTTCCAATACCCTAAAAGGGTACTACCATTGTAGTAATGTAACACCATGTCAACTTAGTACCATGGGCCCTTGGATCCAAACATGCCAAACATGCAGACAGAACAACCAAAGTAAAGATGAGACACATCCTTACTTGTACCATACAATTTGCAGGAGAAGCATTTTGCACACTGTCGTAATAAAATGGCCCATTTCAAACCTTAGGCCGAATACTCCAGGAAAACCTGAATGTGCCACTACCATAGAAGTTATGTGACACAACTTCAACTTACCTGTAGGACCATACAATCTGAAGAATTTCACATTTTGCATGATTTTATAAAATGGTCCGTATGGTCCATTTATATCTTGGACCCCAAAATATTGAATACTCCTAAGGCACCACAACTACTATAGAGAGACCCCATTGTTTTTACACTGAAGCAAAGTCAATGATTCCATGAATGGACCATACAAGCATCCGTAACATGAGAGAAAGAAGAAATTGCCAGTTTGGCAATCACCTTCATACAGTGTAGAGAGGGATCAAATTTTCCCTACACTGATGATACTGTACTCAATGTCAAATAGGAGTTTCAGGCAAAAGTGGCATGGGAGCACAAGAACGCCATGATATCACTGTTTAGGGCTAAAATAGGGACCCTATCCTTTGCCTCACGCTTGATTTTCACCAAAACAGATCAAATTTATCTTTTTACTATAATGCATCAATGCACCGAGTATAAAATCTCTGAAAGCTTTCTACCTTGAGATATTGAGTTAAAAAGTTTTCAGATTTTGTTCCCAGATGACCTCTGACCTCCACCAAAAACAATAGGGTACATCTTCTCAATGTGGCAGACCTGCACACCAAATTTGACTCTTATCCCACTTTCCCTTACTGAGCTACTGCAGAGCGTACCACAGCAATTGTCACAGACACGCACACACAAACCCACCCACACACACACACACATATGCCAACATGACTGTATAGGTTCCTTTGCAGATGCAAGGAGCTAAAAATTGCTCATGAGGTCTGTATCATGTTTCAAGTGAGATAAATTTTAATGAAGAATTTAAGTTACCTTTTGGTAGTTGAACTAATCCAGCAGCAATGATGATCAGTAATCCAGTTATCTTGCCCACTGTACATATATTCTGAACTTTCTTTGACAGAGGGACACTCCAACAGTTTAAGAATGTGACAGCACCTATTAATTAACACCAAGGATAAACTGATAAATGCTTTCATCACATCTCAAGTGATACTCTTTAGAAGTTGCATTTCAATTCTTAAACTTCATAATCATGTGGCTGTCTTTCATGAAGATCAAGATGTAATTCTGGTACACCTTTAGGCAAGTTTTATGTTAACAATTTAAATTTACAGACTACAGTAACGAATCACTAATAAACATTGCACTCAAGTGTTTTTGATTAATAACATCAATGCATATACAACTACATGACCTCACTACAGTTCTTTATCACTTTCCTCATTAATTCCAATCTTTGACAGTATTTTAGCTAGTTCAAGTTCCATTTATTATTGACAGGAACATTTTACTAGTGCCATTTCTAAGAGAGCACCATCCAGTACACTAGAACCCAGGTAAGAACTGAGGTATCATACAGTATCATATGCACATATGTCACAAGGCAAACAAAGTTTAACTTAATTAACAACAGCCGTAAACTTACAGAGTATACAAGCTGCTAACAGTCTGACTGCCATGGGTGCACAGACTGCACCCTTCCCTGCCATGTAATTCCCAGCCGTGATACTGAGCAATGTCAGGGGGCCAGTCCTTACAGCTAAGATGATGGTCCAAACCCTCAGAAATGAGAAGAGGCCTCCAAAGGAAAGACGGAGGTACGTGTAGTCGCCACCCGACAAGGGAATCGACGTGGCGAGCTCGACGTAGCTAAGCGCACCGAAGCAGCTGAATATCCCCGAGAAAAGCCAAATGATGAGGAACCAACCGACACTGTTGGAGTTTTGTAAGACACCCTTTGGTGAGATAAATATACCGGATCCTATGATAATACCGACTACCATCGAAAAGCAATCAAAGGTGTTTAACTCTCTCTGTAATGTAACAGACTTGCTTTCAGACGTCAGTCGTCTCTGGGAGTATGTTGACATGATGACCAATATCTGCAGGAAGAAAATTAAATGCAACATTATGCTTTACAATAAACTGTTTAAAATACCAATGCTGATTATCGACTGTGCTTGGTTTAATATGATTCAATTCTATCAAAAAAGGAGAAAAATCAAGGAAAACATATGAATAATCAAAAGGAAAAAGTTGAAGGAAGGCAGAAGAAACTCAGGGTGCAACCAGAGAAACCAGAATCACAAATGCATCATGGTTTCAATGATTGCATTATGAGGATTTTTTTTTTTACTTATATGTATCATGTCTCAACATGCACAATTGCATACTACTGTTGTACTACTACAGACCTATGTGAAAGAGTGTCCTGCCTTGCGATTTGATATGGTTTCCATAAATTCACCTGTGTTGCCCAAAATGGCCTCCACCAAATACAGTTGGTTTCTGCAGCCAATATGGTGTGTTACTGCAAGTACATAGAAAATATGAGATCAGGGCAAGCTTTCCTTTTTAAGATGTCATGTTTACAAGGTTTTCACCTTTTGCTGACTCACCATGACTTTTGACAGCCACTTAAAGCAAGAGAGGTCTTGTATTTAATGGGATCACCTACAAACTAAATGCAACATCGGTCCAAGTTTCCCTTCTTGAGATATTGTGTCTACAAGTTTTTACAATTTGAGCCCTGTAGATCCCAAATGACTTTTGACCTTAATTAAAACCAATAGGGTCCTTATACTCAATTTGATACACGAACAAATTAAATATTAGCCATGTTCAATCCTCCCTCCTTGAGATATCATGCTTACAAGGCTTTCACAATTTTACTCCTAAAGACTTTTGACCTTTAAAAATTTACTATTTTTGTACTCACTGTGGTTCACCTAGACATACCAAACATGGAATTTGTCCAAACTTTTCTTCTGGAGATATTGTGGTGACATGGTTTTCACAAATTGACCCCTGATGACCTTTTATTCAATAAAAGCATTGTGTTTATTGTAATCAATGTGGCACACATAAATTCCAAATTTTAAAACTGTCCAAGCTTCCCTTCACCAAATATTGTGTTTACAATGTTTTTACAATCTGACCCCTCTTGACCCCAAAATACCTTTGACAACCATAAAAAACAATAGGCTTCTTGTACTTTATGTGGTGCACTTATCTACCAAATATTGGATTTCTAAAACTTTCCTCCTTGAAAGATGGTGTTAACAACATTTTTAGTTTGACCCTGTTGACCTAAAATGACCTTAGCCCTAAATCAAAAACAACAGAGTTCCTGTTCTCAATGTGGTACACCTACATACCACATGAGACTTGTCCAAGCTTCCCTCATTGAGACATCATGTCTACAATGTTTTGACGCAGGGTTCTTGACCCCAAATGACCTTTGACCTCCACAAAAAATAAGAACTTCTTGCATTTAATGTGGCACACTCACATACTAAGTATGAGACTTTTCCAAGCGTCCCTTCTTGAGATACTGTGTTTACAAGGTAGGTAGGCATCACCCACATGCACACATACATACTGTACATGCACATACACACACCCTCACACACACATGTTTACAAAGGTTACAATTATTGTCAAAATTAAAAAAAAACCTGCAAAGACAATGAGCTTAGTGACTGCTGTTGAGTAGATTAGACAACTGCTGTTGTAGTAACCAAAGGCACAGCCGCCAACAAAAACAGTGTTCACAACTTCACATGAAGGCATGTACATTAGTTTTATACATACTATAAACTTTCACATATGCATCAGGGGAGGGGGCGTGGGTTATCATCAAGTAACGTTCATCAGGGGGTCAATGAAATACCTGTTGCCTTCATTTGTGATAAGTGTGAATGCATGTAAGATTTACAGTGGGCTATCATATACTGTACACAAATAGGTCATTCAAAAAACTTGTAGAAATACTGCAAGCACACGCAAGTTAGTAACAAGTAAGAAGGACAATAGATGATCTCTCGACAATAACCAACTTTATACTGCTCCTGTTCACAGAAACGAAATTTAAATAAATCAATGTGATGAATTGATACACTGTCATAATGATTCTATGTGCATAGAACATTGCTGGTATAGCAATTAGAGCAACATTACAGGCCAGCAATTCCTCATACAATATACCCAGTTGCATACGTCAACAAATATTGACATGTATGTAATGGGCCAAATTATTGGCACATTTTCCTTCTCAATTTTTGCAAGACTTGAAAGTACTGTACATACCAAATGAATAAACTAAAACTTCAAGTTGATCTGTGTTATTTTCAAGTTCACAACTAGGACTGGAGTGAAGCCAGTGTGGTAACATTCAAGCATTGCACTGAAACAAATTCTTCAACTAATTTTTCACACACTTAAACCCAAATTCATTGACTATCTGAGCATCCTAGCAACAAAATAAACTATGTGTCTACTTCAGAACTTCACGGTGTTTGGCCGAGGGGTAACTTCCTACTTGTGCACAAAAAGCTCTCGACTCACTGTGAGACTGCAGTTACATACTAGCATAAGCATGGTACTGTAACCCTCCATACTGATGAAAACATTGATAATAATTTTGCAATGGTTGCTGAGATGAAGAATTTCTTGGTTTGCAGTTTCCATTTTCCGACACACGAATGTCTGGTGTACTATAGGCCAAGGAGGATAAGTTCTAACTTTATGAATTTGATCATCTCCACAATCTTTTTACTGAAAGCTTTCAAATGATGCAGTATTATTCCTTACTATCAGCAATTACACTGACCTGCCAATTTCATAATTACTTTAAATGTAATCATTTTCTATGTCCAACCACAGAGCTCCATTCTTCACCTTTTCAGAGTTTGACCTCTGGTGACCTCAGACAACTTTTGACCTCCACCAAAAAAAAACAGGGTTCTTCTACTTGATACAACACATTCAACATAGTAAGTATCAAAAGCTTCCATGATTCCTATCTTGAGATATCATGTAAACAAACTTTTCAGTGTTTGACTTTTTGTGACCTAAGAGGACCTTTGACCTCCACAAAACAATAGGATTCGTCCTCTCAATATGGGGAATCTATGTGCCAAGTTTGAGAATTGTCCAAGATTCCCTTCTTGAGACTGATAACAAGTTAAATGTCACAAACACACATGCACACACACACAGTCACGACGACACAGATTTCTCTTTTCATCGAAACCAAAAAGTACTTGAACAGTAAAAAGAACTTGTTACTTGCTATGAAACCAGTTCTTAGCTGGCTGTTTGTTGTTTTACAAAGTAGGCCAACATTCTTGTGACAGTCAGACATTGTTTGCTGTATACAGACAGGTTTACCATGTGTTTCGTCATTTTTTTTCCAAGAAAACTCCCTGCAGGAGGACACTGTACTCCATGTGAAGTATACATGGTGTGAAGAACTTCGTTGCCATCAAAAGGTGCAAAAGTTAAGGTGCTGCATGAAACTGGGGGGCAGAGTAACTATATGTCTGTGGGGTAAACTTTGATCTACTGATCTCCTCATGTTACAGGAGATGCCCTTGTCTAATGTCTACTACAAAATAATGGATGAGCATATATCATTGAGTCCTATCATTACAAACAAAAGGACTCATCATGTTCGTAACAAATGACATAAAGAAACAGATGCTACAGTGCAACTGTGGATGGCGCTGTGTGAAAATAAAAGCAATTCCATACAGTTGTTCAATGCTTTGAATACAGACATGCTGCTAATGTGGCATTATGATGAATGAGTCTAGTATACAGTAGGAAGCAAAGCAACCACTACACCAGGGGTGTGCAATCTACAGCCCGTAATTTTCACTTTGCCAAACTTGAGGCCCTGCCATAACACTTGACTTCACCCTCAATGAACTTACTTGGCATCTGGTTCAGAATAACATGACCAACCCCCCAAAAAAATTTCTTCCGTGAGCAAGGGTATTCTCGATAAAATATGAATTTTATGTGATTGTTGAATTGCTACATTGAAAAAAGCCTCTGGTACAGTAGTTGATCTATTGAGTCAAATGAGAATACATCACTCAAAGCACAAATGTGTAGCTGTAACAGTAGCAGCTATCTCATTCTCTTTAAACGTTGTGTGACATGAAAATGACATTTTGGAATACTGGCTGTATTAATCATGACAAAGGTTGAAAACAGTCACAAATTCCATCAAAATCCATCATCATTACGAATAAACATTGGTTTAGTTTTTGATGTCAAGAGAAGTACTCACATGATATTCTTATGTTATCCTTTGTTTACTTGACATTTATTCCGAGGACAATTGAGAATTTCAAAAGCCCTTAGGGCTTTGTTTTGAAAGCATGTTTTTCTTCTTTGCAAATACTGATACCACTTAATACCAAAGTGAAACCC
This sequence comes from Stichopus chloronotus, assembly GCA_021234535.1. Lineage (NCBI taxonomy): Eukaryota > Metazoa > Echinodermata > Holothuroidea > Aspidochirotida > Stichopodidae > Stichopus > Stichopus chloronotus. The sequence continues at coordinate 29,243,612 of CM037832.1, read as the reverse complement.
AATATTTAAGTAATTAAGACCTATAGATTACCAAAAGAAATAGGACACTAGGCAACCCTTTACATCATCATATTTGCATTTTTCCCAAAACTTTGAAAAGATATGTCACAAAAAGAGTACTACTGTAGAGAGAAACACAATTTCAACAGATTTTCATTCAGCATTTCACTCTGCAACTTTTGAATAAAGTTAGCTCTTGTCTAGATGTATGTCATCTGACCTTTAAGTAGAGTGGTATTTTGACATAAGCTAAGGATCAATTGTAATTTTAAAGAATTCACTCAAATGGACAGATGCACTAATATTATATAGAAAGTGCTGGTGACATGTTCGTCAAAACAAAATAGTGGTGGGGCCACACAAGGCAAGTTTTGCCTACAAATGGCTGATAGTCCAATGACTATAGATGGGCCATCGATGCAGAGATGCATATATGGGTAAAGTGTGGGTAAAACTGAGATGCACCACCTCCATGACTGGATAACTTCCTCTCCCCACCACCGTAACTTGAAATTCCCCATCATGAATCTCCCCCCTCCCAGACATTTCCCACCCACACAATTCCCAACCAGGAGAATTCCATCTTAGATAACTCCCCCAGGGCTGACTCCTTAATTGTTCAGAAGAGGGTTAGGAATCAGGGGGAATTGTCCAGAAACCACTACCTCACATACATGTACGGTTGCAGCAAAATGATTTGATCCAGTGTTCCCTTATACTTGGTAAGAATCCTCAACTTCCTGTCCTGGCTCATTACACTCAGGTGACCATGCATTAATTTTCCTACTGATAAAATAAGGTCAATTAAAGGGTGAAATCACCAGTGGAAGAATGCGATACAAACGAAGACCAACAGCATTCTGTTGTCTTCTGTCTTACACAAAACAATGGTGGTACTTTGTCGATTGTGCACAAAACTGTCGACATTACATCGATAATCCCATTTACCTATTCTCAGGGTTCGTTTACAATGAAAATACTGTTACAGTATTTACAAACCAAAATTTTCTTTCTCTAATTCCCATCTTTTTCACCTTGTGCATTGTATGCATACATGGCTGTAACTCATCACCATAAGCTATATTTCTACCTTCCGGAGAGCAAGATTCTCAACTCCTTCTAAGTTACAGTACTCTCTGATTGACAGCAAATTGTAAAGATCATGCAGAGAAGCTCAGTACAATAGAGCGATGTGAAGGAAGTTTAGGCAGGCTGAAGGAGGGACTAGACAAAAGTGGTTGGGAGAATTGAAACTATCTGGGGTGATAAGTTTTTGCCTTTATACTTTGTGCATTTAAACTTCAGTAAATGCACAGTCCTGCATTCATTAACCTTTCGTTCGAAAAGATTGTACATCCCTAGCACTAAATACTAGAACCTTCTGAACTACTTGTCAATTACTGTTAGGCCAGTGATAGGAGCATGAAAGACCAAGTAACTAATACAAAGAGACTTTCACCCAAATCTGCGAATCCACTCTAAGTCTAAAATACAACTGTTCTGTACTATGAGAACAATCAATATTCATCGCTTACTCTCTGGAATGGGGACAAAAATGAGGACACAAAATACACACCAAGCGTATAACTAGTTACCAAGTACAGTAGTTGCATCTGTTACTGTCGAGGACTATGATCTGTAGCACCACCGTACCTGGTAGTGGTACTGGCCTACAGTATGTGTAACAATGTGACACCCTTGTAGTCTACTAACACTACTAACTTGTGTTGTGTGCCGTGGATCACATTGGTAAACAACAAAAAATTCGCACCAAAGCAGATTAGAGGATCAGTGTTTCCAATGGGCTTAAAGCTCACCCTGACTGAGTCTTAAAGCGACTTCAAGATCTCTCTAGTCTTGGGTTGACAACTTTGCAGTGAACGGGGGCCGCCATACACACCACACATTGTCTTTGGTCAGTTGGTTGTATCTACCGTACCAAGCCTGGAATGAGCCAACGAAACTAGACAAACTTATGTACTCGTTTCTGGCCAGTCAGTTTGAATTACACCGTGGACAATATTATGTTGACTCGCCTTGGGGAAGGGGTGGGGCTCTCCCCCTTTGAAGTTTTTGTGTTTCAGAGAGGCTCAAATGTAGAATGGTGCAAAGTTTGTTCCCTTCTCCGAACTAAACTTTCACACAAAATGTTTAATTTTTTAGCTATTTCAGTTTTACAAGAATTACATTCGGAGTATTTTTTTCTTACAAAAATAGTTCGTTTTTTAATTAGTTCCGTTTGTCTCGTGCGAAAATTTTGCCGTTCTACTCTAGTAGCGTCCATTGAAGAGGTCTGGTTAATTCTCATGGGCGGAGGGAGGGGGGGGGGGGAAACAAGAGACACATTTAATATTAAAGTTAGGGTTAGGAATAAGTACTGTCTAAGCCGAACGCCACTACTGTATCTCCGAGTGTTTGAAGCTGCATGTAAAGAGCCTTGAAACAGATTTGCCCCAGGTCTCTTGCATTATCCTCTTTTCTACCTTTCATAAAGTTTTATTTTTTCCTAGGCTCAAGGCTCCATCCGAATATAGGCCTATCGCTATTCCCTTCACAGCTACCAAATAACAGCACTTGTTTCCAATGGTTCTTGCACATGTACATGCACACTGTGACGGACTGCTCAATGAAATGCATAGCTTTGCCACGCGAAGGCAGTTCGCTCGTATAATGCAAGCCGTTCTACTTTTTATTCCCGTTTTGATGATATCATCAAAATCTAGTGATGTTATTAAAACAAACATTATTAAATCAATTCATGATATCATTACTTAAACGACATTTACGATATCAAAAAGTAAATTATTTATATCTTGATTTCATTTATTGAATACGATATCATAAATGCATTTGAAGATATCTGTAAATGCAGTTATGCTATCTGCAAATATGACGTCAGATATCGTTAATTTTGTCATATTTTAAGATACCTTTAATTGGGTTTGATGATATCATCAAATGTGATGTCACAAATCGTTAATTCAACCACATTAGTAGAATTAAAGATATTTCTGAATAAGTCAGAATTAACAATATGTGACGTCATATTTGATGACATCATTAATTTGAATTAAAGATATCTTTAAATAAAGCCAGATAATTATATGTGATATAGTACTGATATCTTCATAAGATTGGATAATATCTCTTACTGAATTAATGATACAATAATTTAATTTTTGATATCTGTATAGAATGCATCTTTTACAGATGTCACGAAACATATTCCAAACATCATGAATTCGATTGATTAATGTCAGCAAATATCTAATTAATTAAAGATATCGTTAAAGTAATTGTATATATCTTTAAATCTTTAATGATACCACTAATTATTTGATGATATCATCAAAAAGGAAGTAAAAGGTAGAACAGCTTGCCATACATGGCGGTCGGTGACATCACAGTGAAGGAGATTACAATAACTTGGTGCAGAAAAGCTGGGAGTGTGTACCTGCGAAAGTACAGTCCTTGGAAGAGGAGAGAACCATACAGATGCTATAAGGTACGGTATTAGATTAGATGCTAAGGGTGACCAATGGCCCATAAAAAACGAAATTTCTGAAATTTGCCTTCTGTGATATCACTGGCGGCCCCCGGATGTGGAGGACTAGATGACTTGGTCCCCTCCACTTTTCATAGTGGATTGAGTTTATACTATACTTTTCTAAGGGGGGTGGATTGGGTACTCACTCTTTTTTTAATTGGAAAGTTGACAGAAAATATTTTCTCTCTCGAGAAAACCCATATTTTTCCCTCGCGATGTACAGTAATATACGCATATAGCCTATCACGGGCATATATGTGAACAACCATTTGCCCCACAGTAGCCACTTGTCTATCTGTAACTGTTTTATTCGTCCTTCACTTTGACTAACATGGCCTCGCCCCTGTATGACACCAGGTCATCAAGTGACACCAGTCAATACAGAGCGGTTTACAAAAGTTGCGGGTATGAATGAGGTCTGACCAGCAGTGATGTGTAACCTGTTTAACCATGCTGCGACAGTAAGGTAAATCCAGAAGGATGGTGGTTAGTACACTGAACACTGATTCTCCGAACATTGGTGGAGGACTGCTTAACGATTAACATTGACAAATTATAGCTTTGGACATGTTAAGAATTCCGCACCAATCTCTGCAGTCTTCAGTTTGTGCACAGGGTGACCAGTTAGGGTAGATTTCTCAATATTGGCTTTTTGTTTCGGCGTTGGTTGACTTAGAAAACAACTGTTTGGCTTTTGGCTCTTTTGTCTTCCTCAACTAAGTTTGGCTATTTTTCCAACGAAAGATGATGTCACCTGGAATTGGAAGACATGCTGCAGAGATTCATGACCAAGAGTGACAGATGCTAATTACCAGAACAGAGAGAAAGATGACATGAAATATTTCAATTTAAGGTTACAGTCATGAAAATTGTACCGAATATCTGTATCTGGCGTCTCTGCTTAGATAATCCCTAGAGTTCCTCTGTAAAGGCCCCTTAGTTATCCCTAGAGTTTCTATATAGAAGCCCTAATAATCCCCAGAGCAATCTATTTACAACAAACTGACATAGAAGCTTACGCCCCTACCAACTTCAACACCGAAGTGACACTCACTTCACACCTCCTACAAAATATCCTACATAATCCATGCCACTGATTACGTGTAAGTTCTGTGTTTGTAACTTAGCGAATATAGAAGGTGCAGTAATGCTCACACGAAAAGAAAAAAAAAAACAATGAAAAGAAAAACAAACAAACAAAGACAAAAATCAGAGAATTTAGGAGTTTCCCTCACCGGTAGGAAAAAAGTATTCGCCACTGCAAACGGTCAAAATAATGACACATACCGGATTAGATCAATTTTTACTTTCACCGGTGTGGTACCTTATACGTTACAGTGTGTGACGAAATGCCAACTTGTAAGTGTGGGTGACCAGTGTGACGCTTGCCCATTTCCTTCATAACTTGTTGATCTACTACGTTCACTCAAATTTGGGCAAAGCTCTGGATCAGCTAGGTTAATAAGCATAATAATTTATTAATAATTCACTCCTTGGAGGCCATTTTTCAACAGAATGAGTGACCACAGAAGTATGAATTAGACCTGTGCCTAACTTCACGTCAAGTCACTATACCAACTCACAATTTTGGATCAAATCGGAATCTCTTTCTTTACAAGGTCAGTTCATATGGGAAAAAATAACTCTTGGACGAAAAACCCACCCTACTGTTTGTTTTCTCGACCAGGGATCGAACCCCCCCCCCCCCCCCCGGTTGCCAAAGCTTCATTGCTTCAAATGTCACTGACATCATGTCGCAGGAGAGAAGGAATAAAACCTCTCGTATCACGTGATGTGCACGACCACTGCTCATGACACTGAAAGGTATTTAACTTTGCAACTATTACACCGTGATATAACGCTACCATGCACTTTCTGAGTCGTGATTGCCATTACGCAATTAAGATAAACTGATTGCCAATGCATATAGCAAAGTTACTGGTTGCTTCACAATTGAAAGTACCTTTTCTTTCATATCAGGGCGAACAAGCAATCATTTATAAACTAATTTATAGGCTATACTGACTGCTTGAAACCCTCATAACTTAATTACAATTTAACAATACAAATCATCTCCAAAACATGGCGTGCATAACATGGCATGGATGTTGTAATTAATTATAGTTTTTGTTTTAATTTTGAGTCTGTTTTGCCGTTAACCACTATTTTAATCTTAATTATGATTTGTGCTGGTTTATTAATTTCGTTACTTTTTCATCGATTCTCAGGAGTTTAGTTTGGATCGACTTTTTCCAAAGGCTTATAGAAAATAAGTAAAATGACTGAGACAGTCATATAGGCCTATGTCTAGTTTTAAGTATCCTGAACAATCAAGTTGAATATTTCTATGGATCACCTTCAAGGGGATACACGAGTTGGGTTCAACACGGGTCAAAATAGCAAAAGTTAACCCTCGTAAAAACTGTATCTCTTGAAAGGGAATTGCTATGTGGGTGAACACGTTGAGGACCAGAACCTCGTTTACTGATTTTGTTGGCAACTTTTTGTGTCAACGAAAGGCGATTTTGTAAACGAAATCGGCCTACATACGGAATCCCAATATAGGAAGCTTGAACATATCTTTAGTGCCATGCAGGTGTTTATGTCGATTACATGATGCCGGCCCAACAGTCGTCACCTTACATCAGCAGAATTAAGTCACTGTGAAGATGTCCGGGAACCTCTTTTAGCAACTCCCTGCTGTTAATATATATATATATCGGTTCAATCTCAATTGGTGACACGAACTTACTGCGATATAACAAAAACAAATCTTCTTACCCAATTGCCAACTCATCAAAAGCTCAATGTATCTGCACTTGCAATGTATAACCACCGAATTATGACATAACTTTGTTTCAGTTACGTACTGTATGTCGATCACATATAAAGCCTGACTAATGAAAAACTATACAATAATTCGGAGTCGAGTGCACCGTGCAAGACGGGAAAAAATCTCATCCATATGCAGACACTTGTGCAATGCGGATGTAATAGTAGGCTTTACTCAGTGGGTCCATGTGTGACTTTAAGGGAAAAATAACGAGACGAATTTATTTCATCTTCTGAGCCCATCAATGTGACAAATCCGTGCAAGGCACTGGCAGTAGCCTAAAGGGGCGGCAGCCGCGGAATGATTGAGGCTCAGTATGTCAGGGGCCCGCTGCAGGCTGCAATTCCTGTCACCAGTCATCACTCAGTCACCACCATCAGCGGCAACCAATGGTGGAACAAAGGGCCCTGGAAAATCACAACCTTGTAAAAAATCATGGAAGAAAAAGTCAACCCTTTCGTAGTGGAAATTTAAATGTCCAAACTTGACGTAAAGAAAACATGCAGCTGTAAGTCCAGAGAGAGGGAGAGTCACTTGGCTATCTGCTCATCCCTGGAATTTCCCACCGTCGTCTGCATTTCCCTAAAATTTGAAAGTCAGGAAATGACCGAATGTAAACCCCAGAGCTGGAGCAGATCTAAGTCGCGTTCATACTACCGACTGTGGGCGATCTTGTGGGTCAGAACTTACGGTTTATTTACACTTTTGACATGATCATAATATTGCTTCTTCTGCAGGATCGCAATTATATAACACTCATTTGCATGTAGTCTCACGTCTGGGGGGGGGGTCTACTGATCCCGCAGTGGGTGATACAATATGAGCTTACATTAATGCTTCGTTTAGTTGAGTAGGGAAAATGATCAGGAGGGACAATTAAGTCCCCATCAAAGACCCTGGAAAATAAAAAAAAAATCAAAACAGAAAAAAGGTACAAAAATCAAACCCTGTCAAGTTTAAACTACGGTGTCCAGTGTATTCTTAAACCGGCATTAACAGTTCTCGCCATCACTAGCCTACATCAGGCCCAGGCAATTATACCCATTCCACTCATTCATTACCCTCTGAGAAAAGTAATAACAAATATTGACCCTACTTTGAACTTTCTTTGTTTCAGACAATGACATCTTGTAATTTTACTATTTTCAAACTTGAAAATAAAAACAGAAAATGTTACTGAAATTATCAAAACCATGTACAATCTTGTAGACTTGTATGATCTCCACGTAATCTTCTCAGCTCACTAGGTGAAGTGAGATCAGAGACGTACCCTACTGTTATAGGAAATTCCCTTGAAGATCCTAATCAATATAGTGGCCCTGTGCTGGACTTTCAGAAGAACATCCTTATCTTTAGAAAAATATGGGTTCCAAGCTTGAACAGCATACTCTAAATGAATCGGCCTAACCAACTGCTTATAGAGCCGAACAACGATGTCTTGCTTAGGGAAACTAAAATTTCACTTGGCAAACATAAAATCCTATTTGCTCAGTCTCTTAGCTGCTTCAGCTTGACACAATGCTTAGCTGGCTGTCACGAAGAACCTATTTGAACATCCAATTAAGTCCCTTTCAGCAGAAACCTCTTGCAGTGACTGTCCATTCAAAGTGTACGAATAACTAGGAATAACTAGGATTATTATTGCAATTATGCATTACCTTGCATGCATTTATCAATACTGAACAGCATTTTCCACTCCTAGCTGAGACCAAGCAAAAATCCTGTCTAAATCCTTCTGAAAACTTTTTGAATCACCATCAGAGGAGACCTCAGAATGCAGTTAAGTGTCATCAGCAAACTTTTTGGCTCTATACACAATATCAGCATCAATTTCATTAATGAAAGTAAAAAACTTCAAGGAGAGGACCCAACACAGACCCCTGGAGCACCCCATTAGTAACCTCCTGCCAAGAAGAAGCACAACCGGTTTTAAACCAGCCTCTGTTTCCTATTGGGTAGCTAATTCTGAATCCAGGTCGGTACTTACCACAGATGCCCATACTCAGACGCTGGTGGGGAACCTTATCAAAAGTTTTCAGAAAATCCACTGTAGAAAAGCAACATCAACATACTTCTGCCTATCCAATGAACTTAGTAACATTTTCCATGAACTGCAAACTATTGGTGAGGCACTGCAGGACCTTTTCTGACAAAAGCCATGCTGAGACATTCTGATTAATGAATAAATACCAAGGAAACTAACCATAGACTTTTTAGCAATAGATTCCACGACATTACAAACAAAACACTGGTGAGACTGACAGGCCTGTAATGACAAGGCTGTGACTTGGCTCCAGAGAACTAGTGTATCTTATTTCTATGCTTGTCTCCCTTTCATAAAAAATGGGCGATATGTTAGCACACCTCCAATCCTGAGGAAGATAACCTTCAACCATATCAAAGACCAGTGAAAGTGGCACACAGAAATGATGAACGAATGACCTCAACTAGCGCAGCAATGCCACTGTAGCTCACACAATTGAAGTGAGGGTTACATGGCTCTATGTTCGCACACACTTTTGTTCCCACACCCCGTGTTCTGATACTCAAATGTTACAACACATTCATTACATCAGGCACTATTTTGAGTCCCAGCTATGATGCTCGGGGTAGTAATGACGCATTGATCAGCCGCTACTGTCGGAATTTAAGTGTACATGTCGAAATATAAGGGTGTCGGAAACATAGGGGAGTCGAAACTTAGGGCAGTCACTGAACCAAGTAGAGGTAATCTTTGTGCATTGCAAAATGAAAGTACAGTACTTGGAAGGTGACAAAATGTTACATGCAAAAAGCATCTAGTTGACACACTATCAAGCCTACTATCATATGCCAGTGTAGTATATTAATTTCGACATGTGATGAAGTTGAAAAATGGTATTAGGTGTACCAGCTATGGTCTGTAGAGAAGGTTAAAACTACTTTAGGCTGTGTGATATGTAAGGATGCAATGGATAATGTTTAGATCCTGTCAAAGCTGGCTTTGGCTGGATCTAAATTGAAGTGTGCGCTGGACAAGCTTTTTGCAATGGTTGTAAAATTAGAATGTACATGGTTTGTACGTTGAGCGTTGTACGTTTTTTCTTTTTCTTTTTTTTTGTTTGTTTTTGTTTTGTTGCTGTTCTCTGTGCATGTTCAAACTTTACTATGGGCAGTATGTAAGATAATCCAAGTCAATGGACACATTGTAAAAACACTGCAGTGTTGAATATGCAACAAATCAACTGTTTACCAAACTGTCTTAAGAGTTTACAACAATCACTTAACCACATGCTTCACTAACTTAATTTGCGTGTCAATTAACTAGTATCGGAATGTGATATCGATAGGTGATAGTTCAGTTGGTCTTGATGACCCACAGGGCAGATAGGCTGGCCAGCCCACTGTAAAATTTGATTACTGTTAATACTAGAGTGACCACAGAATAGCTCCGTCTCCAGCTAAACCCGTTCAGTTAGAGTGCCGTGTGCAAAAAAGCAACCAAATGTCCAATTTTCCTCCAAAAATTACATTGCAACTCACCTATAAATTAAGCCAGTTGAAATGTAATTAGGTGGAAAAAATACATCTATCCCCAAAAAACACACTGAAAAAATTTGAGACAAATATCTCAAAAAATGAAGAAAGAGAAGGCTTTTGAAAAAAGTTGACGACATCAGCCTCATTCTAATACCTCACACACTTGGTGTGTGAGCTAACAAAATTGGGTAGATTGCATCCGGGCAGGAGCTTTTACAAATACTGAGAGAAAGCAACTCTTTTTGAACTTCATCACTACTTGGCATAATTTGGGGAAACGCTTTTTGTTAAGGTCACTTAGCAGTTTTCACAACCCTCCAACCGGTCACGGAGATGCATTCCTTGCTGTTTACGATCGTTTGAATCAAGGACAGTCATCATGCGTCGACTGCATGCGTGAGGTTGTACACAAGTATTTTTAGCTTTATTAAATACCCATCACTTGGCACGTACTCGTACTCGTTGACGACGACGGTGGTAACTTGAGTGCAGCCGACGTACACGCCACACTGACTGACTGTAGCCAAGAACAGTTCTCTAGCGCGACAAATACCATCCACAGTTTTACAACAATTTGACAAATTCTTACTGCTAAAACTTCCTGATGTCCAGCTTAATCAATACATTTACTTTATCATAGTATTGAGCAAATTTTGGAGAACAAAGGGAGATTTGTGCAAAACGAAGACAGTTTTATCAGTGTCAAACATTCTGTGAGTATGTAACTGTCAAGGCCTAAGTTAGAAATAAACAGTGTGTAGCGTAGCCTATACTGGCTAGGCCTAACTTTGTACTCTACCCAATGAAATAGTCAATTTACAGAACCTGGACACTTTCAGGTGCCACCTGGCGTCTTGCTGACCGCTCTCTCTTACTTCCGTTGCGTTTGTGCCCTTTGGGAGTCTGCAACGTATTCCAGAAGAAGAAGAAGAAGGCGCATCCCTCTTGTTAAGCCTAACGCCGGTTTCTTCGTTAGGATTCTCAACTTTTTACTAACGTTACTCCTATGGCTAGTGTAGTAAGCCTAGACCTTAGCTTAAGTCTAACATTTTCAAAATATTACTGCAAAATTTTACTGATTTTCAAGTGTTTACATGCAGTTAAACCTAGCTATGCCTAAGTTACAGTAGGTTAAGGCAGTTTTCATACAGTCCAGACGAGTCAGTGCCTCAGGTAGGTCTACAGTAGTTAGGTATACTACAGTAAACTATGGATAATCGAATGTATTCCATTTTATTTGGTAATTTGCATACATGTTGTTGCGGTTCTCATCTGAAATCTGAATGTGAGTGGTCTGTGTAAACTGTATTGTGTGGAAATGTGAGTTCAACCACTGATATTAAAGGTTGATGTTTATCCCTCCGATATTATTGGATATCATTGTCAGAAAAATGTGTCCTGGGGGTTATATTATTATGACCAAACATTTTGGTCATAGTAATATAGGCCTAAATAATAAGGTAAATGTAACATGACAGTAATTTACCATATTAAGTTGAATACAATGTTTACTTGAAAATGCAAAATATCATAGCAAATTAACCTATGTAGTCATGAATTCATTTGTGTATGTTGTATGTATGTGTTTTTGTAGTTATGCTTCCTGACACTTGTTTGCATGAAATCTTAAGTAAGTCAGTTCTTAGAGTTCTTGTACTTGGTACGTGGTTGCCTCATATCAAGTAGAAGAACCCTCTTTTCTTTGATGATGGTTAATGCTCATCTGAGGTCACCAGAAGTCAAACACTGAAAACTTTGTTAACATGATATCTCAAGATGTAAATCATATAGACTTTTGATACTTAGTGTGTGAATATGTGCGAATATGTTGTATTAAGTAAAACAATCTTTGGTGGATGTCAAAGGTCACCAGAGGTCAAACATTGAAATTTGTAAAACACAATATTGCAAGATAAGAATCAAACTTTTGATACTTAGCATGTGAACATCTGATATCAGGGACAAGGAACATATTGTTCTTAGTGTAGGTCAAAGGTCATCTGAGGTCAAATCTTGAAATCCCATAGTCACAGTATGTTAACAGGGTTTCCCCTGGGTTTTTCAGAGTATGAGGCGGTGAGGGAGAATTACTTGACGCCGCCATGAATTTCGGGTGCAAATCCGTACTAAGTAGGTTCTCAAAGATTAGATGATTTTGACCATGATATAAACAGGGTCGGAAAAAGTGTAAATTTTCCGGGAGACTAATTACTATATAGTCGGAGTTTCCCGCCAGACCTAACATGGCGCCGTAGGCGTCATTCGATAGCGAAGCGATTGTCATACCAGCGTGGGGTCAATGGGCCCACCATAGGGCCCCTTGTGGGGTTCATGGACGATCCCAGCAGGGGTCCAGGGTGCAAAGCAGCCGGAAACTCAGCGATTTTAGTGTTTTTAGACGTGTCCGAATCATTTGAAACCCATGCTTAATTTCAACTCTACAAGTTGAAAACTGTTACTGTATCAGGTGAAAACATGATAGTTCGATCAGAAAAAAATAATTGATATTGCTTTAAATTCAAAACGTTCTGTGAAATGTTGCACACGTCATGTAGAGTAAACTGTATTACATACATTTTTGACGTTGAAATGTCCCTAAAAGTTTCGTGAAAAGAATTACGTAAGATCGTGCGCAGCCTTCCGAAAATTTTAAGTAATGATATCCTAACGCAGTGGACGTATATCGAATAGCCTAACCACCTTGGCAATTCATATTTCCGTATTACAGGGAAGTTGCAGGTTTCAGAGTTTTTTTTTTTGTTCATTGATCCTACTCGTAGTCACTTTAAAATGTTTGAACTAAAGGTTTGAAGAAGCACACTATTGGTTTCATGAAGCGTTTTGGACATGGAAATATGAGCTACCTGTCATACTGCAGATAATTTGCGCATGCAGGCGTGGCAGGCATAAACTTATGCTTTTTTATTGACATTGAATGGAGTAAAGGAGGTATACGTAGACTCTTCTGCAAACATTTCCCAACGGTTGTTTTGTCACATACATAACTTGAAAAATACTGATCATGAGTAAAAAATAAGGGTATTCTATTACACCAATAGTAGTTAACTTCAATTTTTTTGAAGATTGAAAGTGGATGGGGCATTTGGGATACACATTTGAATGGATTTATTCACCAGTTATTTTCGGGCGTAACTATTTAGGAAACCACATACATGTGTGATCTCTACCATTCTCTGATTGAAAGTTCGAAATAAGCATGGTATGTACAAGATAAACACGGCCAGAAGTACAGAAGCAGATTTCCCGCGAGACTTCCCGGGAAGGAGCCTCTGGTTTCCGGACTTTTTCCAGCCCTGGATATGAACATGTGAGGCGGTAATTATGGCATTTTTTGGTGAGGCGGTCTTAAAAAGTTGCAAGGCGGCCGCCTCTGCAATTAACTACCAGGGGAAACCCTGTGTTAAAGTAGAAACTTGGATGCTTTTCATGTTTAGGTGTGTCGATGATGTGCCATATTATGTAGACATATCATCATATTTTTGGTGGTGTCTGTACTAGAGTTTAATTTCTACTGAAATGGTATTGAAGAGTTCAGAAAGTACTGATTGACTCAAGATACTGGTTAACTGAAAGGGTAAACGTAGTATATAAATAGTTCTATTGTTCTTTATCTTTCCTTCATGCCACAGCACCTTTGAGTATGTATGCAAAGTAGAATGTATGCATGAACAGTTGCTATTACTATAAAATGTATGATTTCTACCTTATTGTAACTTTTTTTGAAGGTGTTGATATGGATAGTCTGAAAATGAAAGGTTTGTCATACCTTCAACTCTCACTCACAGAAATTTACAACAATTCATATTGCAATGCTCTCAATAACTATGTAATTGTCATTTATATTATTTTGCTTATACTCACCATGTACAGTATTTGTCATTTTCTGGCACTGTGTTTGTCAGTGTGGGGGGGGGGTTTCTCAGTTTCCGTTATACATGATGCGAAGGGACTACATGCTGTAGATCAACCTGTAGATCTACCTGTAGACCAACTACAGGTGGGTTTCAAATGGTCAGAGTGAAAATTTTGCTGACAACATCAAGTGAGATTTGAAGGGAAATAAGGGATTTGTTTCACAGAAAACAACCATGTCTTTAAAACCAATGTTTGTGGATACAGAGTGATATATTATTCGAAATAAGGAAGCTTTCTTTTAAAAAAAAGGAGTGTCTCTCAGATACGAATTCAGTTATAATTCCCCAACAATATTTTGTTCATCCCAATCTTTTCAAATTTCAAAATGATGCATCTTCCATTACTTATCACATACATCATTTTGAGAAGATGACACTTTTGTAGATGTTTATTGATGAGACTGAATGGTTTAACAATGTTTAAAACTGTTTTTTTTTTAATATGCCATGTTGGTATATATTCTAAACCCCCCTATTTACCTTTAATGTATCCCAATAATCCTAATTTTGGTAGATCTTGTTTAAAGGTAACCTCACAGTGAAGTTATTACAGTAGATCCTTTACTTATCAGTTTTGCTCTGATCTACAGTATCCATCCTTCTGTATTCACCATAAGTGGTGTTGCACCAGTCTGAGGTTGGCTTGCCAACGTCGTGAGAATTGTAGGTGACTAGAAGTCTCCTAGAAGTTCATGATGATTTCAACGTACAGTCTTTTGATGATCATGATTTTAGTTTGTCTATCAGCTTGTGCGGTTTTTAAAAGGTCACAGTAGTTACCAGTTTATTTGCTGGATAAGAGTGGTTCAGTAGTAACAAAGCATTGTTTAAGATACAGTAATCACAGGCACAGATCTTTGTAAATAAGATGTAGAATTAAATTTAAGGGCTCATCTCTGCTGTGAGGTTACTATCAAAACAATTGCTTATGTCATCCTATTTTGTATGTATTGCCTCCTCAGATTGACAGGAATGTGCACTAGGTTCTTGTCAAACTTATTAAGGAGCCAAATCAATGGAGCTCAAAGTTGGTAAGTTCTTTATGTTTTTAGTTGTTAATTTGATATGTTTTTGACACAAGTCTGGCATATATAGAGATCATGCTCGTGGGGTATGTAATATATGAACACTTGTGCTGGAAAGCATGCACATTTTTACTCACAGTTCAGTGAGAATTGTCCTCAGGACTGTTATCTCCGACTGCATATATTTTGGCTAGATTACTATTTATGATTACCCTTAAATGTTATCCAAGACTGTTGAAAGAGATGCATTGGTTAAAACAGTCAAAATAAAAACATCTCTATCACTTTCTGTAATTTGTTAAACTTGTTAAGATCATAAACACCCAAGTAACTACACAAATGTTGTGCACTAAGAAGTCTTTGGCCATAGCTAGCAAGCAATTAATTCCAACTCAGCATGTTCCTTAAATATTTCATTGTTGAAGCCCAAGACAATGATAGTTCACCTAAACTGTGTTTTCTAGTTAAATTTCATGCTTGTACTAATGTGTGAAATATTGCTCAGTGCAGACTGACAATCCATATTTCATTTGTCCTTTTGCTAACTTATCAATCTTAGTAATATGCATAGGTCATAAAAAAAGGTGACCATGTAAAATAATTTGTTGTGAATGGAAGGTTTCAGTCATAAATCTGTAATGATAACATTAAGTTGATGTAATTCACATTAGTAGTTATGATACACCTTTTTGAATTCTTACTAATAATCCTTTCGTTACTGAGGAATTACCCTGTACTAAACCTCAGAGGTTGTTTGACAAGAGAATGACATTTCTGAGTGTTGGGTGCATTCATCCAAAATATTATAAACAGCCACAAATTTTATCAAATTCCTCAAAGATGAACAAGTTTACTGGCAAATTAGTGTCCCACAGCTGTATCGTGAATAAACATTGGCTAAGTATGGAAATTTGTGACGTCAAGAGATGGACTGCTATGATATGTCTTATGTTAATACTTTGTTTACTTAACCTTTCTTTCAAGGACATGTGAGAACTTCATACACCGGAAGGGTTTAATTTTGGAAGCATGCATTTTTTCCTTAAAAAATATTGATATCACTTACCAATGTGAAACTCAGTAATTTAGGACTTCAGGGGCCAAGAACTTCTGACTCTGTGCAACACTCCACATCATCTGTTTTGCATTTTTATCAAACTTTGAAAAGTCATATCTCAAAAACGGTAAGAGATGAAAAATGTTAACGGATTTTCACCTACGATGTTACTTTGCAACTTGTGAATGAAGCTAGTGCTTTTCTGTCTATGCATTGCACATGAGGTTTACTCACTCAGTATTTGTTACAGGGGAAAGATTAATTGATTGTCTTACTGCAGTTTGAGTTAACTTAGTGTCAAAATTGTACAGAATTGCAAACTGCATGGACGTAAAGGAAATGGCAAGAAATATGTCTTTTAATTGCAAAATTTTGCATTTAATATGAGCCAAAAATTTGCATTGTGTCGAAAAATGAGTAGAAAGTGACACAACTTGATGGCAGCCAAAATTTTCACCGATTAATCCCTTTATTGACAAGAGACACAGTTTAAATTGAAATGTTTCATGAAAAGTACAGTACAATGGACATGATTGAAAAACCTTGAATTTTAATTGCTTTTTCTGTCAACTGAAAGAATAATTTGATCAAAGTATGTATGTGATGGTTAGCCAGCCTCTATTTTTGGGACATGTATGTTTTTAACTCATTTGGAAAAAGACCTCACAAAAAGTATGTTTAGTCTACCTGCTGTATCATCATTTCAGAAGAGCTCAAAAATATCAAGAAGTCCACTTTACTCTCATTTCTGGGGTCAATGCTTTGTTATAGGTGTAAACTTTCACTGCATTTGCAAAGGACAACCGGTATAATCGAACACCCAGTAATCATACTTTTGAGTACTACTGGCTTTGCCCTCACACACTTTTCAAACATATCAGTTGACAGTAGGCTCTATGTTTCTGAGAGACCTGTGGTCTCTTCAACTTACTACTTACTCTACAGTAACTACACAAACTTTTTCTTTTCAATTTTAACTAGGGTTACTAAGAAATTGTAGTGACTAGTGATAACCATATTGATTGTTACACTTGTTGAGTATCACTAATATGTTGATGGTAAATGGCCAAACTAAAAGACTCTGGACATATGACACACAATTGAAGCAATAATGACAATCAAAATCACTGAAAATCTGTGACAACAGAGAAGTGTAGATAAACCTGACATGACTTATTTTGGTCTTCTTATATTTCCTAAATGTACATTGTGATGAGATGTGATTATCTCTGCTATAAACACTGTTAGCTGTCTTGCAAGTCTTTCCTGTTTTGAGTACTTTAGCCACAGAGGTGGAACATCACACACTGTTGCCAATGCTGATTGTGGCTGCTACTGCTATGGGTTGTCTTTCGGGCAACCACTCTGACAGGAATTTCCTCTCTTGTTTCCAAACCTTCCTCTAGCCTCCTGCTACTTGTGCACAATTTAATTGGAACTCTGTTCTCTATGTGGGAACAGACTATCCATGGAAAAGTAATTCCAGTCATCCTTAAACAGTCGCTGGATTTAATTCATGCCACAGATATCAGATGAACAACAGTAACTGCATGATACGTCATTGAAGTGACCTTTTCATTTTCCCTCCATTGCCTTTCAGAAATTGTTAAAGATTATGGCAATCATAATAACTAATACATGCATGCATATTACATGGCGTGCCTCTTATTCCCAGGCTATGCATGGCTGAGGCACTAGTTATAAGAGGAATGTCTAGATATGAAAGTGACCAGACTGACAGTGCTAGTATATTGCCTCATCATAAAACCTCCATCCTTGTACTTCCCCCATGCTGGTAATTTTGTCTCATTGATGCATGCTCTGTAAAGAGTACATACATGCTTGATGTTGTACTGAAGGTATACAAATGTTAGGAACTTAAAGGACTTCATACAAGATGAAGAAAAAGTTTCGTGGATTGCATTATAACTTTATCATACGGTATGTAGTAAGATGATGGACTGATAATTATTTCTTCCTAGAATCAATACCAGCTGTAATAACAATCTTCCTCAGACTTGGTATTGATCGTAGTCTCTTTACTTTATACTCGTCAAAACGTCTTGGGGGAGTTTTAACCTTTCTCTCTGCCAGATTTTGATTTCACAGAGGTGCAAGTGCTTTTCTAGGATAAAGTGTGACAGTTAATGTGGATCTACAGTATCCTTATTTGTAGATACTGTATAGCCTGTACTGTACGTACCGTGAGTTTTCGGAAGTATGGCATAATTCAATATGCCTAAAAGTGCTGCATAATGTAGCTTTAAGTCCTCTCTGTCTCTGTTTGCAAGTACTGTATGTTGCAGTACATGTTTCTCCAGGAGTGAGCTATCTGGGAAGAATACTGTAGTGTACCCAATTTTGGTAGGCCTTGAGATTTTGTGAATGTAATCAATTAGTGAAAGTTGTACATGAATCGCATGATGAATGTACACTTTGCATGCATTAACCATTGCATATCATTCTAGAAGCAAACAATTACTGCACAAGATGGCATGTAAAGAAGAAAAAGCATGACACTGGTTGTATCAATGTGTATATAGTACTGTCCCTGTCGTACAGAACTGTAGTTTCAATGAATACAGTAG
The DNA here is from genome assembly GCA_021234535.1 of Stichopus chloronotus. Classification (NCBI taxonomy): domain Eukaryota; kingdom Metazoa; phylum Echinodermata; class Holothuroidea; order Aspidochirotida; family Stichopodidae; genus Stichopus; species Stichopus chloronotus. The sequence goes on along the minus strand of CM037832.1, from coordinate 29,225,108 downwards.
CCTGCAGCAGTTCTCTGGAAAATTAATCAGTGTGACTGCAAGTGTGAAGTGCAGTTGAAATCCTGGTGTATTATCGTCTGTCGACCAATTGCAAGTGTTTGAAAAATGGAGGAATCCTAAAATAAAGGGACTCTTTTTTTTGGGGGGGGGGCATTAAGATTGAACCAAGTATAACTTAGCGGATGAGCTGCTCTTTTACCCAGCAAACTGCTTACATGTTGTATGAACAGTCTCAGGAACCCAGTAATTGATGGTCTCTGCGTCATAGAGCGCAGTCGTTTATTGGACTTTGATTAAAGTCTCATCTTGGAGGGCTTTTAGTATTTGCAGTCTAGTTTCCAGCAGGAATTTGAGCTCATGTTGTGTTCGTATGTCATCAAGTCAGGTTTCCTACAGGAGGATTGCTTGTCGAGATGGAATAGTTACGGTATCACAGATGCTGTAGCCATTTGCAGTCTGTCGTTCTGAGTACCAGGCTGCCAGCATACAGTAGACTATGAAATCCAAAGAAATTTATTGACTATGGTAATGAAAGTTTATGAAACTGCTGCCATGGACACAAACTGTGAAATGAGACTTTAATTTACATAAATGTTAACAACTGATGGCTACCATGGATACATGTGTAACATCATTTCAGGTAGTATAACTTGATACAAACCCTCACGTTATCCATGGAACTGAGCTGAAGGCATTCAGTTTGGGGTAGTAGTATCATTTGTCATGTGCGGTATTTGCAAGCACTCAATATTCAAATGGCCAATGACTTCACTAGACTGGCACATTTGATCTGATAAAGAAATCAAATTGCCTTGAATTTGAGATGTGCTTTGTGAACAGAAGTAATTAAGAACGTCGCTCAAGTGCTCAACTAGAATCATCAGCATCTTTTCCCGCTAATGATCAGTATTGGGAATCTAGGTAACCATTAACTGGTGTTAATAATTTCATGAAATATGTAACACAAAAAACTTGGGGGACTGTCACCACTCACCTCTATTGCTATTTTTACTGTACATTACTTAGAGTGCATGCAGCTATTGTTTTCAATCTGGCATTTGCACTAATTTCCTGGGTAACAGTCACCGGGTTGCTATGCCCATTTTGCACCGTTGCTAACATCAAGATAATTGGATTACGTAACACTGCAACACACAATCTAACATTTTTAAATCATCCGAATCTCATAATTTATAGCAAATTATCTCTTAAAACTCACTCAGAACATTGGGAACACATTATCCAAGAGGTATGGCCCGATATAACTGTTCCAAAAGAGATAAATCGCACAAATATTTGGTCCAAACGAACGTTGCACATCTCAACACAGTCTCGAAAATTTTCCCTCGTGATCGTCACAGAAAATGTCGAAAATATCCGCAATGGGAATCCCGAAAGGTTTCATACTTCACTTTCACAAAGTTAATTGAGTTTTTCACATGAAAATGACAAAAATGATAACAGAGGTGCGGTGATGCACTTCCGTGACAAGTTTTAAAATCTTTTTCTGGTTGCTAGGGCTACACTGTTTCTTTCTACTCCATATACGTACTGTTTACGTACTACTGATATGTAGGCGCACACGCAAGACATACGCTACCCACAATGCAATACTGTAAACTAGTTTGGACTTGTTCGGATTTCGACATCGTGTGACGTCATTACACGTTATTATCGTATGACGAAACAAGAGTTGGCGTGGTTTGTATATAGAGCAACCAACTGCGAAGGCAAGTGAAAGTGATGGGAGTTGTTTAGTATGTAAATATCACTAAAATGTCTTTCGAACAAGGGGAGATTATAACAGTATATGGAAACAAGTTTCATGATTGACATGGAGTAGCTTTGGAGATTGACGGAGTGGTGATGCGGTTCCCTGACAAGTTTTACTGAAGGTTGTTTGAAGGCGTGGTCAAAAGCTAAAATCATCGATATCTCTGCCGGATGATCGTGTATGGTTGGAAAATTTGGAAGGGGAGTTGGGGAGTGTACAGAGTATGTGCTGTGAAAATATTAGCGTGATCGAATGCACAGGGGCGAAGATATCATCGTTTGAAAATTTGACCGCGCAATTGCGTAAGCTTGGCAACAGTAGCATTTCCAAGGTCACTTTTCAAATAGAACTGTGTGAAGCGTCGTAGTTAATTGCATAGCAACCAGGTGACTGGGTAAAATGATGGTCTGCATATCGGGACCCAATTCTGAACTTGCCAGCTGAATCCAAAGTTTCACTAAGGTACAGTGTACATTTGACCAAAAGACTTTAATTGATTGCATGTGTACAAAACAACCAGAAAGAGAAGATTATGTTTGATTGTTAAGTTTTGCTTAGTCCTTTATTGTGAAATGTACACGCAAGGTTGTAGTCCCCACTGGCTCGTTGAAAGAAGTGCTCTGTTAAGTTGAATGAAAACTGTCAACCAGTAACGTTTCTTATTTTACGTTTAAGTATGCTAGAAGAATTTAAAAGCGTAAGTCAGAATTATTAACTGAAACCTGTTTATTTTCCCAAATTGGTGCAATGAAAAGACGCAAAAAGTTTTGGACGTGAAATTTCAATGTTTGAACTTTTTGCATACACATGCAATCACTTTCAAAATGTTCCCTTTTTCCTAACTAAGAACACTTTGTCATGCCTGTATGTTAGATGCTTGGTGTTGTATCATGGCAAAAGCAACATGTCATACTCGTATTATCACTTTACCATGAACTTGCAGCCTTTTGGAAATTTAGGGCCTATACTTTCAGGTACCCGACCGACTATGGACTTCACGTGTACAGGTCTGAGTTTTGAACCGTTGCAAACAATCCCTTTGAACCATTTGTGATATAAATTGCAACTTCTAGGACAACTCTGACCCTAACACTGATGATTCACATTATGAGTTTAATTGCTGCATCCATTGCAGGGTTTCCCCCCGGTACTTCATTGCAGAGACGGCTGCCTCGCAATGTTTTAAGACCACCTTGCCAAAAAATGCCATAATTACCAGCTCACATGCTTACAGAGTCACCAACATTCTTGAAGAACCTAAAAGTATGGATTTGAAGGTAAAATTCATGGCGGCATCAAGTAATTTGCCCTCACTGCCTTATACTCTGAAAAACCCTGGGGAAACCCTGCATTGGAACATTTTACGTTCAATAACTTTGTTAATCAGTAGTCTGTATAGACCAACTTGAACTGTTTGTTGAACTCTCACATTTAAATTTCATATTCATTCTCGTTTGAAGGTACAGCAGTTTTGTATCAATACCGCACAAAATTAGTTGTAACGGGATCGTAAGAAGGTTATCCACTCAGAGTTGAAGTACTAATAAATACCTTTTGGTTAACTCAGTGAATTAGTTTTATTACCCTCTTTGCAGAAGTGAGATGAGACTTCGAGACACCCCGCAAGCAATGCTGATGATGTTAATTACAGCAGTGCTCAAATTTGGGAAGTGGGAAACCAGTCATATCCTCTATGGGGGGGGGTCTCTTGATAGAACCTGTTTATAGATTCTACAGAGTCAAACTTGCAATCAACTGGAACAGTGCATATTTGCTTATCTGAACTTGATAGATGATCAGGAATGTTAATTTCTTTTCTGGAGTGCCTTTAGATGGTGCACAATAGAAATTGTCATATCACATGATCACACAGTATTCATGTGTGCAGAGCTGGTAGAATTGTCTTGAATCTGTTTTTATCATGCTGTGCTTGTGTTTTCTGTACGGCATGCATTTAGCACAGCACATATGGTGCATATACAAGCTGCACTATACATGTGTTGTTACTTGTTTATCCTCACTTTGTGATTTGCTTGTCAAATGGAGCAGGGCATGTGAATGAATGTTATTGTGGAAATCTAGTTTGGGATGGGTTTGAATAGACACTCTCGCCATGAAAGTGTAGATAAAGGGTAGGGACCTTTTTGATAAGCTATTGTGGCATTGGTGACCTCCATTGCAATCTGTCAATGTGTGTGGATGTCAGGGTTTGTCCATTGTATACAGTAGATTGATGCTTGTACTTTGACTGCTAGGGCTGCAAATTGCAAGGACCTTGACGATTTGTTTGTGGATGTATCACAGTTGATAGCAAGAACCTTGGTTATGTAACACTGAGGACATATTTCAGCCACATGGGATAAAACCTGACAGTCACCTGGTTGCTATGCCCATTTTGACCGTTGCTAACGTCAAGGTAATTGGATTAGGTAAAGTCTGCAAGGCACATGGCGGATCGTCCTTGGAGCTCACCAAGAAAGAGCAAAAATTCAACATTTTAAATCATTCGGATCTCACAATTTACAATTAATTTTGTAATTGAGTTTTCCACATGAAAATGTCAAAAATGATAACAGAGGTGCCGTGATGCACTTCCGTGACAAGTTTTAAAATCTTGTTCTGGTTGCTAGGCCTACGCTGTTTCTTTTCTACTCCATGTACGTACTGTATACGTACTACTGATACGTAGGCCCACACGCAAGACATACGCTACCCACAATGCAATACTGTAAACTAGTTTGGACTTGTTCGGATTTCAACATCGTGTGACGTCATTACATGTTATTATCATATGACGAAACAAGAGTTGGCATGGTTTGTATAGAGCAACCAACTGCGAAGGCAAGTGAAAGTGATGGGAGTTGTTTAGTATGTAAATATCACTAAAATGTCTTTCGAACAAGGGGAGATTATAACCGTATATTGAAACAAGTTTCATGATTGACATGGAGTAGCTTTGGAGATTGACGGAGTGGTGATGCGGTTCCCTGACATGTTTTACTGAAGGTTGTTTGAAGGCGTGGTCAAAAGCTAAAATCATCGATATCTCTGCCGGATGATCGTGTATGGTTGGAAAATTTGGAAGGGGAGTTGGGGAGTGCACAGAGTATGTGCTGTGGAAACATTAGCGTGATTGAATGCACAGGGGCGAAGATATCATCGTTTGAAAATTTGACCGCGCAATTGCGTAAGCTGGGCAACAGTAGCATTTTCAAGGTCACTTTTCAAATAGAACTGTGTGAAGCGTCGTAGTTAATTGCATAGCAACCAGGTGACTGCTGAGGTCTGCAATACTCTGCCATCAGAGGTAAAGGATAGAAACAGTCTTGCCTGTTCAGTAAGATGAAGCTTCAAGGCCAACATTGTCAGTGGTCAAATCTGTCTGTGTTTTTTCCTCAGCACAGTTCCTAATAGACAAATGTTGAAAATTGCTCAAATGTTTACCAAAATATTTGCAATGTCAATTCCATTCTCCCATGTCATAAAAATGTACTGCAATGTACATTTTTGACTTTGCATAGCATGTCAGTGGTCAGTCAGTCAGTGGTCCTCAAGTCCCCACATTAAAGGAGGGTCCATGGGAGACTTCCCCACATTTTCTGCACAGGCATGTTCTAACTTTGTAAATATGAAACTCTGCAAAGATTAACTATCATTTAGTTATTATTATTGCAATTTCCAGTCATATTTTTGGCAATAAGTCTTTAGAGTTGATAGAAGAGAACACAGTTAATATTCAAATTTTGCCTAATGTAAAGGGGTTTTGCACTTGTGTCACTCCTATTGTTACGTCACCATGTTGGGTGGAAAACAAAAGAACTCTAGAAGAAGCACATCACAAGACACAATGCATTATGCATATGGACAATTGGTTTGTTTTCCATCTAGTAAGACAGGCAATTGTGTTTCCATGGTCATAGCAACGTCACTACAAAGCCTCCATACAATCCTACAGTGTTGTCATAATCCTTCAGTACATAGTGAATAAATTTGAAACTATATAGATCTTTAGAATTGATCCTGGGGGTATGAAAACAACTGAATGGTATTATTTGCAGAGGACCAATGAATGCCATTCCTTTTGACATTTTTGCTGCAGGTAGTATAGTCTCCCTTTGATATCCTATTTATCAGCAAAGTCTGGGTCAAAATTCAGTTTCCATAGAGATAATAGAGCGGCCATTTTGATGCAGGCTGTTAGACAGCAAGTTGTGTTAAAAAATGCAGTCAGAGAATTGGATCAGGAACCAACGTACTGTATTATTGTGTATTCTCCATACTTGGAGATGATTGTGTTAGAATAAGGAAGTCCTACAAGAGGTTGAAAAAATGTACCTGAAGGTGAAAATATTCTGGCTAGAGTGAACAATATATGGCAGGCATTACTTTCATTATTCTATCCATCCCATCAGCATCAACATGGGATAACTGGTCAGTTTATTTTGCTCTACTCTAACCTGTCTCCAATAATCATGTATCCCTCTAATTTACATTGATAAGTAACTTATCCTTTGCTCATACTTAAATTCACAGTTAGACAAGCTCCATAACCCTTTTGAATAATTTGTGCTCACACCTCGCCCTCTCTGCACTAGCTCTTCCTTGTTATGCTTTTGCAAGGTGTTAAGTATAGTCACTCATGATTTACCCACACCAACAAGTTGTGTGGATCATGTCTGTTCCCACTCTGGTAACTTTTGAACATTGCCCTCAGTACTGTCTGGTCAGTTTACTGCTGTACAGCTGCTCTTCAGGTAGCATGTATTCCTATAAATTGCCCCATTGAATAAAGTACTAAACTATGATTAAATTAACATCGTCTCCAAAGCCTTGTAGAAGTGTTTGCCATGTATGAGCTACCACCCTATGGGAACCTGTCATCATGGCACTTTCAATTTTTGATTCCTTGCCAAGGGCAAAAGGAATCTATGCGATGGTAATGTGATGTGTGTGCATGTGACGCCTTACTTGTAAACATGATGTCTCAAGATTTGTAACCTTGAGTAATCCCATACTTAGTGTGTGGGTTGGTCATATTGAGTAGATGATCCCAATATTTTTGGTGGAGGTCAAAGGTTATTTGACCAAAGGGTCAAATTGTGAAACCCTTGTAAACACTTTGTAAATGCAGTATCTCAAGAAGCATGTCTTGACTAACATTGTACTTCGTTTGTGGGTTGGCCATATTAAGTTGATGATCCGTACGATTTTTGGTAGAATTCAAAGGTTATATGAGGTCAACAGAGGTCAAACTGTGAAGACCTTGTAAACATGGTATCTCCAGAAGCGTAATCTTGACTAATTTCATATGTAGTGTGTTAGTTGATCACAGGCAGTAGTTGATTCCCTTTGACTTTGGTGGAGGTCAAATTTCATTCGAGGTCACCAGAGGTCAAATTGTGAAAACTGCTTAGCACTGTACACACAGTGGACAAAAGAGCTTAGTGTAGCCATGGGGTGTTTGAATTTCAAAATTGAGATGCACATGTTTTTCTGTGTTCTTCATGAATATTGGCAAGGAATCAGGAAGTCCTTTGACTTTCTTGTCCATACCTTTGGACATTGGTTAAATATAATCTAGAGGGCAACAAACATTTTGATGTGACTATAGAGGTTTTGTAAAAATTTTTCCTCCTCCAGCCTAAAATGTTGTAAAAGACCATAACATTGTCAAAGTACATCAGTTGCCTTAATTTTCACTACATACACTTCCACCTGCCTGCTTGGGTATCCAAGTCACAGAAAACCCAACTTATTTGGTAAGATATTGAAAGAAAAAAAAAAAGATTTCGAGTGCCTATCAGCAACAGTGAACACTTGATCACTTACAGTGAAATTTCCCAGCTGCGATATAGGGCATGCTACTGTACCTTCATTGTACCAACCAATGTGCCTGGTTATGTTTTACAGAAAATCTCAGTTGCAGAACTTTTTCATTCTCTTGGATTGTTGTCAGTTTGGAATAAAGGAATTCTATTTCAGAAACCTCAGTGAAGAACTTGCAGTTTCCTTCCTGTTTGTCGAGTCTTTTTGTTTTTGTTTTTGGCAGGCACTTTTTTAGACAAAATAGTAGTCTCTCAACAAATGTGAATTTGTTTACTCTTCTTCTTAGTAATATGCAGTAGGTTCATTAGTCATTCACTTAAATTGACTTGCAGTTTGGACTTTCATTGCAATCATTCTGTAGGTGTTGAAGTGATTTGGCCATTTATCTCTGTGTTGAAAACCCTGATGGGGTAAATGACCCATGTGCCCAACATTGAGCTGTTGACATTGTTTTTGTTTTGTTTTTGGTAGTGTTTTGTTGTAATTTTAAACTTGAATGACTAAACTATACATTGCTTTGTCTAATAATGTGGGCCTGTCACATTGTTCTTGCAGTGTTAATACTTGTAATGCAGTCCTATCAGTGACAACTGTCAGGCAGCTGAGCCAAGCCCAGACCTCGGAGGCACTTCGTCCATTCTTGTTTGTCGTCCATCCAGACTTTTTTGGGAAGTACCCAAAGGAAAGGGTGAGTACGAGAGCAATGCAGGTTTGGTGGAAATATAGAAAACGAGAGTCTGTTATTTATTTGTGTGTTATGGTTATGTTACAGTAATGATGTCATCAGATGAGATATAGGGGATGAACTCCTCTACACAGAAATTTAATGGATACATAGCAATTACAGTTAAATAGATTTGAGTGTAATTGAGTACAAGCTTTTCGTAAATTCTCCTAGTTCCATTTTATCTTTGTCAGCAGCCCTTGTTAAGTTAATCTTGATGGTAAACAAAGCCTTTACTACAAATAGTGTGCCTAAATTGTAAGGCATGCTTAAATATTTTGAAAAATTATTATAGTTGTGAGTGATATCCAGTGGCAGCACCAACAGATAGGGCATTCCCTCCCAGTCAGAACCCTTGCCCCCCTTCCCGTTCCCCCATTCGGCTTAAGTAACCTTACAAATACAGTACATACATGTATGTGTCTATTTCCTACATAATTTTGCATAGCTTCCTGCTTTAGGAAGTCTATGAGACTTAATTTTTCACCAAAAGGTATGCTATAACCTCAAAGCTTCCAGGGGCTTCTCCCCTGGACCTCCACTGACTATGCCCCTGGACTCCATGAGGCAGGCTGAGATGGCCCACTGTACCCCACTTGCTAAGCTTGCAGTCTGCATGCAGTTCATGTTATCTGCCAAGTTCCCTCCCCCCAACATGTCTATTGCCCTCCATTTGCCCTCTCCCTGTATCTAAAACTCTGGTGCCTCCACTGGTGATACCTTGGTGTTTAAGCAAAGTCATTTGTGAGAGTTAAAACACACATTTACATTTTAGTCAGAAGGATTTTACCTGATTACTGAATTTTCCTTTTCCAGGCTATAAATGAACACTCTCTGAAGCAACTGTATGCATATTTGGATGGTTTAAAGCAGCGTGGAAATGTATCGCCAACACATTTGACCTTTTATCTTCGCAACCAGCAACAACAGGAACCAGAAAGACCTCCTGCAGAACAGCCTGGAACTATAGGTAAAAACATTTGAAGCTGGGTACCATTGCGGCAGAGTTTGGTATATAGATGCTTACTTAAAAGAATGTTTTTTTTTCTTACATATTCTAAAACAAGATTGTGCTCATCTGTATACTATATCATTTTTAGAGTTCTGTGGGTATTTTCGACCCATAGCTCTCAATAACTCTTCTTGCCAGCCCCTTCTTGCACCTGTTGAGAACTTTCTTAGTCTTTTCGATTACCTACCACATTTGGATTTTGGTGCAGTTGTCTCTATGGTGGTTGTTTCTGTGAATGTGGCATTGAGGTCTTGATATCATGGTTTCAGATACAGTCAATGCACTTAGATAGTTTCCAGGATTTTCTTCATTGTTTACACCAGGCAGTGTCATACTATACTGTAAGATAGTAACAGGTGTTGTCTGTTGGAAGTTCTACCGCAGGTGATTACAATTTGAGTGATAATTTCTTCTCTTCTGCCACTTGAAAGGAGGAGAATAGGAAAAAAATGCTGACGACTGTGTTTGCTACTTAATACACAGATGTCACCTATATCTTTGTCAACGTTCAAATTATTTTTAACCGATGATTAAGTTTTGTGTATCATTGGGAACATATCTTGTCGGATCTCTGTGTGTTGATAAAAAGAGATGTCGTTACTGTATTCGGTGCAGGGTTCACTTCGTCTACACACAAACATGATTTAGCTGGTGAAAAAAGAAGTTGACACAGTCAGAGTAGAACATGAAACTGTGCAACACATCAAAGAGAAAAATCCGTAAGGACTGGTACCAGACGTGGTAAATCAATTAATCTGTTCTGCTTTGATGAATGATGCGATTCCCCAGCCACAGAAGTGGGTATCAGTTTTATTAATCAGCTCTGATGTGTAAGCCAAAGAGGCTTATTTGGTGAGCTTACTTCCACCTCTTTTTCCTGTGAAATGAGGTTGTGGTTAACCAACTCCAAAGCGGAGTGTGGGGGGAGGGGAAGTAAATCGATGATGTTAGAGCTCATCTCCCTCTTTTACACTTGTATCTCGTTTTCAGAGCAGAATCAAAATTAGGCAAAAAGGTAATTTGAATTTCTTATCTTTGTTTAATTGATTTTTTTGATGGATTGGCAATTAATAGTGGCTTCCTGATGTTTGGAGGTCTAAGATTGCCAGAAATTTCAAAAACCTTTACTCTCAATCCTAATCGGTCATCATGTTTGCTTGTTGTATTGTGTTTGGAGAAATCATCAGTGAGCTGGTATAGTTCTCAACTTTTGACTTACGCAGGATGTTTGAGGTTTTCAGGTGTGTCCAATTTCAATCATACATTAACGCTTACTGGGTCATTCTCATCTTCAGCAACAAATGCATAGGCTGGGCACCATCTCATATCTTGCTGGAATTCATCTCAAAGAAACCTCTATTAGTGCTTGGAACATGCAGAAAAAAGTATGCAGGTCAAAATTCGAAGTGGTCTATGAGATATGGCTCATTGAAAATTGGTCTGACACCCAAGTGAGCATTTGGAGATTGCTAAATGTGATTTTGGCTCTTTTTAGGTACCAATATCTTCAATTTGGATAATGGTTAATAAAGCCTAAATTGACTACCTGGGGTATTTCTTAGGCCCATCATTATTTCACCATTGGATATACTAATGGCTTAAAACTTACAGATGATGTCATACACATCCAACTATAGCTGACTGAAATATGACAGCTGTCAGATATAAACTTTTTGAGGTATGGGAGGGTTCAAAAAGTGGAAAAATGTAGTTGTCAACATGAAATGCATTGCTTATAGATCTGTATCTCTAACAGGAGATAAGACACCCAAACAAACCTTATGCCAACAGTAAAGTAGGTTTAGAGCTACTTTTGTTAAAAATTTTGCCTTCATAGTAGGTGAGTGACAGGGTCAAAGGTCAACTTGAAAAATGGTCAAAAGTTGGCATTTTCACTGTGGGACCAAGTTTGAACCCCTATCATTTCACCATCGAAGATACCAAAGGTCTGCTAATCCATAGTGGTATTTGAATCCATCTACTTAATTAATAACTGGAATATGCCACCTTGAAAATGAAAACATTTAGTGATGGGGAGGGGACTAAAAATTGGCAAAGGCACTTCCACACAAATTAAAATTCAATGTTAAATGACCTGTATCTATTAAAGGAAGAGACATACACACTTTTCAATGTCATATTAGTCCAAGAAATACTCCAGACAGTCAACTTACTGTAGGCTTTGTGCCATTATCCAAATTGAAGATATTGGTACCTTTATATGGCCAAAGTGACGTTTTAGCAATTTGTGAATGCTCATATGAGTGTCGGACCAATTTTCAAGAGCCATAACTCCTTTACCACTCTAGACGTAATTTTTGGTTTTGATGATAATCGTAACCGTTGTAAGGTGCGTAAGTGTTTGTGTGTGTGTGTGTGCATGTCTGTCCGCGATGCCCTACCTTGAAAACACAATATCTCAAGAAGTGAAGCTTGAATGAATCTCATATATGGGATTTAGGTGTACTACATTGAGCAACAGAATGCAATGTTTTTGGTTGGGGTCAGAGGTCATTTGGGGTCAACAGGGGTTAAATTGTGAAAACCTTGTAAACATGATATCTCAAAAAGGGAAGCTTGAATAGATCTCATATTTAATATGTAAGTGTACAACATTAAGTAGATAAACTCTACTGTGTTTGGTGCATGTCAAAGGTCATTTAGGGTCAACAGCCATGAAGTTGTAGAAACCTTGTGAACACAATATCTCAAGAAGGGAAACTTAGAACCATTTCATACTTACTATGTCAGTGTACCACGTATTGAGTAGGAGAAGCCTACCTTTTATGGTGGAGGTCAAAGGTCATTTTGGGTCAACATGGGTTAAATTGTGGAAACTTAGTGGACACGATATCTCAAGAAATGAATTTTAGATAGTATGTAAGCAAACCACATTTGGGGGCAGCAGGGGTCAAATTGTGAAAACTTTGTAAACATGATATTTCAAGAAGGGAAACGTTGACAGCTCATACTTAATATATAAGTGTCTTAATATATAAGTGTACCACATTGAGGAGAAGAATCCCCATTGTTTTTGGTGGTGGTCAAAGGTCATTTGTTGTAAGCAGGGGTCACATTGTGAAAATGTTGTAAGCTCAATATCTCAAGAATGGAAGCTTTAACATGTCGCATATTTACCATGTAGGTGTACCACATTTTGTAGTAATACCCTAATATATAGGCCCTAATATATATAATATAGGTCAAAGGCCATTTGGGGTCAACAGGGATCAAGTTGTGAAAACCTTGCAAACACAATATCTCTAACTAAAAAGTGCAATTCATTAATTAGCACATGGGGTTTTCTAATTCAGTTTGAAGTGACTGCATTTTTGCATTGTACCAACAGTATAACCTGTTGAATTTACGATACTTTATGTGCATTTTACCAACATCTGTTCGTGTTTCACTTTCCTGTCAAAGTTTCATCACTTGTACCCAAAATTTCACAGATACTTTTGAATGCTCTCCCTCTCTTTGATTGCATCTAATTGCAACTACACTAAAAAAGCATCAGTTTTTGTCAGAAACAAATAGAATAACTCTCTCATGAATATTCATCCATATCAGATCAGCCACCCCCTAGAGCAGTCAACATCTCTCTCCTTGGCAACGATGTCTTCAGCACCGTCAGCCACGTCTTGAAGTCTTGTGATCTGTCGACCAAGCACGTGAAGCAGAGCTTCTCTCCGCATCATGCCTTTTACAGACCCATCGACTGGCACCACACGTATTACACTTACACTGCCAAGAGAAACCCCTTTGAGGACTTCCCTCCTTCTAAGCCAGACGTTACTTTGAGGTAATTCAGAAAGCGTCGTCTCTCCTTTTGTGAAGAAAATGATAATGATCTGATTCTAATCTCCGTTTGATTTCTGTGATTGTAAGCAAGTTCAAGTGAAATAATATCGAAGGTGTTGAATCAGTCTTATTTAACCTGCAAATTTTCCTCAGTGCACTTGTAAATTATTGATCGTGCATGGCACAAAATGAATGGTAGGGTTGTCATTCTTTATCGTTATCATTCACAAACCAGGATCGTCATCAAATCACCACATTGTAACCAGCACGATCAGCAGCGGTCGTGGAACAGAAATTCCTCTCGTGCTCAATTGTACGAAGTTGAAAAAAATCCAACAAATACATTCAAACTGATTGCAAAAGAGTAGAAAAACCAGGCAATGATCTGAAACCTTTCGATCATTTTAGCTTGGTGGATCATATCACAACAGAAACATTGCTTCTCTCTTTCAAAATCTGCTGCATGTTTCTTCTATTGTGTCTAGCACCCTCTGTGACATTTTACACAGCCCATCTGCCTCCCACCCACCAGATAGGTGAGACTGACAAAATAATCAAATTTGTCAGTGTACATTATGAGACATATTTTTGTTTCATTATCACAGTTTATAGATGTTGTAATTTTAAGCTGAAGTAACGTCATAAAATTTCCTGCAAGAGGATACTCTGTATTATCACTGAACAATATATTAGCTCAAAAACTTTGAAGAGAAATTCAATTTGTGAAATACCTTAATGTCTTCTTCCTTAATGCAAGCTACTGCAAGTGATGAGGACGAGACTCACCTTTGAAATGAATGATTTCTAGAAGTAGGGTGAAAGTCATTTCCACAAAGTCATATCTCATCTAACAGCTGATATTTTTTCTTTTGATTTAATCAATTCTGTGTTTGACATCCCTTTGAAAGAGGAGAAATAACCAGTTTATCTTATGATAGTCTTTACTGGATTGAGGTACTTCATCAAGGGAGGGGTCTTTTACTGGTAGACTTTAAACGTGACACATTAATGATATTATCAGATGAATTGTCGAGTTTTTCTGCCTCCCTGATTCTGATGGCTCTCATGACAAATAGCTACGGATGGAAGGAAATGTATTAAGGGTATCTTTGAAAATAGACATGGAGATAAATGCTTAAAGTGTATTGTTTATGGTCTGTGCAATACAGTGTGTTCCATACTCCCAAAATGGCAGACTCTTGTTTTCTGTGAAGGTAAATGACATGTTCTGAGAATTGAAGTAGCGGAGAAAAGAGGATTTGAAATTCATAAACCCTCTGAAGTAGCAACCAGTTTGTTGATTATCAATAGTGATGTCGCACATTGACAATACGGTGTGATGGAAGCCAGCAGAATAGCAGACAAGAAGGGTTTTGAATTCAGTGAAAGAAAATGGACCTAGCAGTCATTTCTAAGCTGATCAAGTATAGAGCATGAACTAGTCAGTGAGTGGCCGGTTGAAATACGTAAACCCTCAGAGGTAGCAAATATTTCACTTGTTATCAATGTCATACATGAGTCTGGATGCGAGTCACATCATACACTGCGAGGAGTTAACGATTTCTTGTAATGGCAAAGTAGGTGGCAGAAGTATTTGTGATTAATGGTGTCTGTGGGGTGTCCATGAAACATTGGGAACGTTACATTTGAAGAGCAAATGTGACTTGTGGAAGATTTGTGAATTGAAGCATTCTGACAAGACTTAAAACTAAAAAACAAGAATATAGTAATGTAACTCATAACCAAGTTGCTTCATCAAGGAGTCCCTTTTGCCGTCACTTTTGCATATCCATCCATTCTGATTTATATCTATTGGGGCAACCAACTACTTTGATGTTTATTACCTCATTAGAGATCATTTCCACTTCTGTCTGGTCTGATTCAAGAAATGCCATCACATTTTTGAGTTCTTGACCCACACCCAGTTACCCAAGTTTGTGCATATATTCTCGTGAGAAGCAGATTTTATGCAGCAGAATATACTGAATGTCATGTTTGTTCCATGTCTCTCTCTGCAGATATTTCTTGAAAAAGAATACTCCAACAGCCCGAAAACATCTCCATCTCAGTAGTCAGTGCAGAGATGAAGCTCGCAGCCACGAGAAACGACTGATCGCCAACCTCCAACTTTGCGATGTGAGTTGGCAGTGCAGTTGGAATGTCGGTGCCTACAGGACTTGTCTGAAAGCATTGGACAGACTCTGTGAGACCAATAAAACACTGGCTGAAAACCTCAAAGGTGGGATAAATGAAGGGTTGGGGGGTCCAACTTACTTTGTCATGCAAGACTCCTATTCATATGAATTTGTCAAGAAAAATCTTTCATAGATAGAGTAATGAAGAAAATATCTCATATATTTTTTGGACCAGAATATCTTACCAAAATCTGAAGAGAGGGAGAGATGTAGCTAAATCAGCAGCACTCCACAATGTGTCATTTCTATCCTCTGTCAGAATAGGTTTACACTCCCCTCTTGAGGAGAAATGTTGTATTGCACAAAGATATGTTTATAGTATTTCTTTCATTTCATATGTTTTGAAGCTAAAGTAAGCAACTGTCAAATAGAGATGGTATTGCTAAAGATTGCTGATAATGAAGAGTCATATTTAGAGTCATTTTGTTTTCTTCAATTGTCTTCCATTTGTCTCGTTGTATTAGGTTAACGTAAAGAGTAAAAGTAGAGAGAGATAAGACTGTTGTCCCATCACGAATGTTTCAAAGCTTCCATTTAAAGAAAACACTTTTGACTTTTTGTTTCCTCACCTTTTGTATTCATGTACACCCTGTCCATTTTAGCTTGCACAGGATTAAACCTTTTACAAGTGACCTCCAAAGTCAATCCAAGATCTTGATTCCTCCAATTGAAAGGTATTTACCACAGGTTGGGCGAAGGGGGATCGTGAAGGATGGAGTGGGCAGATATCACCTGTACTTCAGTGTATCAGTTGGCCCTCCCAAAATAGTCATGCATCTTAAAACTTGCTTTTCTCCCACTTACCTGTCACAGCACAGCAACTGCATTACCATTGTTATTGCCCAAGGTACCATTTTATTTTAATTACAGTCCTCAAACTGCTGCCCAGTACGATCCTGGACCAGTATTCTCTCCTCATTCTGCCATTTGAAATGCTCTGTATGTGAAACTATGGTTCACCATGGTTTACATTCTGGATGTGTGGGATCTTCATATTCCTTCATTCCCCTCCCCACCTTCCATCCAGCCAAAGTTCAAACAGCATTGACCTGATTCTATTACCTTTCTTTTTGGTCATGAACAGGACGCCATGTCGTGTTCGGGAACCGTTCCATGCTAGGATGCGACGGCAGCATCCGGTTGAGCAGCGAAGATGTTCCTCAACAGTGGCAAATGGTAAGTGAAGGTATATTTAGTCTGCCAGTGAACCCGATGGTGCTTGTTACTGCTGTTGAGTAGTCGATCAATTTCCCATTAGATGTATCCAATACCTTTGAATAGAAATCCTTCACGTGCTTGATGTGTATATTATACAGTTTGTGAAGACATGTAAATATTGATGAGTTGTGTGTTATCATAGATATGTCTTTCAGTGATAATGTTCACTGGCACTCCTCCATTTTATACCTGCTTTCATCAGGACACCTTTGAAGTAGCTGGCCTTGTTTTCAAACTCGATCTCACAATACTTGTGTAGTTTCAACAAAGTCCATGCCCACATAGCTGGTACAAGTATCCTCATAGGAAACACAATCGCTGTGTCCAATCAAAGTCACTCTTACTGCCGTGCAGGGAAGCGGATCACCTAGCGGCAGTAAGCACAATACCAACAAATTATGCCTGGAGATCCAAATATGCTAATTAATTGACATCGTTTGCTAGGCAAGTGTCATACATATTTAAATGAGTCCTTTCCAGTTGTTTATGTGAGACAACTTGATTCAGAAAGTTCTAAACACACCCAGCTACTTTAAAGTCAACTGCATTGCCTATGGTGAGATTTTGAGAAAGTAGTAAATTTTAAGTAGTCAGTACACCGACAGTGTGCACTCACAGACCTGAGTGTTTAAGATGTTTTAGTTTCACTGAGGGCTTTCTGTATGATACCAGGGACCTTCAACAACAGAAAGACAGTTCACCAATACACCTTTAAAAATATGCATGTAACTAATAAAGTATGCTTTGTTCACTATGTTTTTCTTTTGTTTTGAGAATGCCCTCTGTAAATTGGACTTTAAAATCCTTTCAGTTTTGGTGAATTTGGACATGTGGCCAGTGACAGGTGTGGCATGGCATAATAATGAAACTTTCCGAGGTAGTAGTTGGTACATTTTTCGCAAGATCCTTTTTGTTAAGTGATTCCATTCACACAGGCTCTAAAATTTAGTGAAATAGCTCTAAGGTTGTGATTTGGAAAGGTTTTTCTGTAGCTTTCAAAAAACATCCCTTCCTGTTCGACATTATGGATCAACTGTTGATAGTGCAGAATATTAATTTACATGTACACATGCTTTCATAGACCGATCTGTCACTCAAAAACCCCTTACAGTCTCGTCAAAGTCAGACAGAAAATAGTGCGTGAGGTATGATAGATTCTGCCATTGTAGAATACATTACATTAAGTGACCTAGATGGGGTTAGGAGGGATGTTCATGGAAACTGAAACTTCAATTGGAATACAATTTTGATGGAGATTTTTAATTATGTCTGTATGCTAAGCCAAATGCTTTTCTTCACTGCTCTCTGCACCTGATGTCCTTGACAACTTGAGATCAGTAAGGATAATGTTAGGTAGATGAGAACTTAATTCAGGTAATTAAATTATTATACAACACAATGACTCGTTCATCAACTTTAGATCTTTATTTTATGGTTTGTTCTTCCATGTACAATTAAGGACCTGTTACATTATCGTTTTTTTCTGCTCTTCTTCAGTAGCAGAACAAGACTTGCTTCTTTCATAATCTTTATCAAAGACATGTGACCTCATATCCATCATTCATTTTATTTAAAAATATTCTCATCATCTCTGAGGGACTTCTTTGGCTAGCCTTCGACCAAGTTTTAGATTGTAATTTTTGTTAACTTGCTCTTAACACATGCATAAGAAAATGTATTGTAGTGCCATCATCGGTACTACGATTACTAAGTATTGTCGGAAAATGTAAGAAAAACATAAAAAAAAAAATAAATTAGAATAGTCTACACCATGTATTTGTCAAAAAAGGAGGTTTTTTGTGCACCTGAGCTATATTCTTTCAGTGCTCGGGAGTGTGGAGCTGGAGGAATATTCACATGCCAAGGGCGCTTGCAACCATCGGCCTGCCAAACATCGATTGGATGATCGGTTTAGCAGACATTCATCATCGCCAGCGGCTCTGATCAAGGACTTCATCTCAGTTGAAGACAGGTGGCCTCACCTAACCTTAAACATTTTAACTACCATCTTAGAGGAGAAACACATCCATCAAAAACTTCATGAGTAGTCTTGCCTAAGTTATTCCATCTCTAAGATTAAATGCACATTTTTTTTTTCAAACTGTCACATGAAGCAGTCGTAATAACAACTTTAATGGTAATTATTATAATGTAATAATAATCGTAATAACTGCGATAAATGAAAAAAAAAAGGGTTGCACTGGATGATGTCTCCTCAGACATCAGAATGTGAATTTCCTTTCTTTCTCTGCCGTCGTCGTATCGAAGATGACTTTCTCTGTTGTCAAGGGTACGGTGAAGTAGAAAAGGAAAAGGTCGAATTGAAAAAAAAAAAAATTAGCAGAGAAAGAGAGAGAGAAACAAAGGAAAGAAGGGAGAAAGGAGAAGCCTGAGTTATAGCTATTATTAGTTTGATTGGCTTGATTGCATGGGTACAGTGAATGTATTAGTGTTGCATTAGTTGGGTGGATGGTTGGATCATTCGTCTCTGTTGCTTGCCGTCTCTTCTTCTTCTGCCTCAACCTGCTCCTGTGGGCTTAAAAATACAGTTGCTGTGCTCCCAGCAGTTGGCCAATAAAGTCCTGTCTTTGTCTGTGTTTCCCTGTCAGATGAATGTCAGGGTTCTACATTCATCATTTCCAGAAAAGTAGAATCGGTGTGAATTTCACCGTGTGAAGCTTCGTCAGATCACATTTAGACACAGCAAGCATGAACTGGTTTGACATAAGCCCCTTACACAATCATCAAAATAGAACACTCTTCTGGGTTATTAACTTCATTCTTGCATAGATTAAGTCAGAAAAAGAACTATTTGCTGAATATTGGGAGGATATGTGGACACTGTCACATTTTTGGACATACGTGTCGCAAGAATATGTCACCCCCTGGTATACGTGTGGACACCATCATTGATATGCATATAGGCATTAATGTTCCGTAGATATGGACGTTCAAGAGGACAGTTTTGCTGCATACATGTGTACATACATATGAAAATATGTGAAGAAATATAAGTCAGTGCTCCTTCACCTCATACAGTAAATGTGGACATTACATGGACACAATTGTCACATAACATATGGACATTCTTGCTGCGTACGTAAAGGACATGTACACATACAAGTGGCCATACAGTTTGTTAGATATTTTTTTGTTTTCTCTGCTAGGGTCATTAGAGATATTCTTTTTCAGGAAAGAACTGTGAATTACAAACTTATACCAATAATGGCTGTTCTAGCTGATAACAGAATTGTGGTGCATGTGTCAATGTCACTAACTTTGAGAAATGCTGTTCAGTTGTTCTTCACACTTTTGCAACAAAAAAAAAAAAAACCCGCAAAAAAAACCCCAGAAAAGCAGCAAGCTTCCTTCACCTGTACACTTCTGTGTGAATGAATGAACGAATTTTGGTTAATGTTAAAACAGGTTTTGCAGAAAGTTAATACAAATCTTAGATTATGTTGTTTCAAATCATTGTTTGCAGTGTTTCAACAACACCTTCATTTCTAGGCAAAGATTCATTTCATAGTTAGAGGACAGTGACAGAAAAAAGTAAAACCAACATTGCAGTGTTGAATGTGTTTGTGAATGCCTTCATCACACATTTGTTGCTCTAAAATGAGGCATTAAGTGACTTGACAGAACACTGCCTGAGACAAAGAATTGGTTTTTCCCCATCAGTGGGAGATAAAAATATGATGAAACAATTTCAATTGTTTCAGCAGCTTTGATCAAGAACTGAAATGGGGTAGTTAAGTGTGAACCCACTATTGGCTAACTTTTCAGGCAGTAGTAGGTAGGGCTACCAGCAAAGATGTATCCACAACGAGGTCTTTCACAACAAGAGTTATAGAAAATGTACTAAAACAATCTAATGTACAGTATCAGGCAGGAAAGAAAAAAAAAACAAAGTGGGAAAAGTTTATTAAGTTTCTCAAAACTTATCATCTGTACCATCTCTAGGACACCTGTGGTGAGAACGGTTCCACTGTTAGACTGAATCTGCCTTTTGTATGTCCTTGTGCAAGATTGACAGTGATTCACTGATGATCCTGTTATTAGTGTATACTTGATGTATTAATATTAATGATGATGTACAAGCATTTATGATTACTTATTCATACTGATGATGTAAACTGATCAATTCTTAGCCCCTTTCCATCCCATTCGGTTAAAAGAGAATGAGTGATCCCTCTACTTTTCTACAAGTTACGCTAATTTGCCATTCCTAACCTCCTTAACCACTATCATATCAAATAATTAATCAGTTCTTAATATGCATTTTTGGATTTGTGAAATATGATTTCATTTTTTTGTTTTTCCCCCAAGTTTTGACAGAGTGTCTTTTATTTCACTGACAGTTCCTTGCCACGCTTCCGAGGCTACTGGTGTCCCTTGATAAAGCGGCAATGTTGGAGGAACACTTTTCCAAGCTGCTGGGAGGCTGCCGTGTGGACAAGTCAGACCCAATCTTATCGAGGACTCCTGTGGAAGAGCACTGCCAGTCACTTCAAAAGATCATCTCTTCCATTCAGAGCTACTACCACACCAGACACGGCCAGCAGCAGGCAGTCAGGATCCCCCCAGGGAAGTTGCGGGAAGTCAGGGTGACCCTTTATGAGTGAGTTGAATTGCGCTCACGTGTAACTCGTTATTTGAAACATCCTTCGCACAGTCAATAGAAAAAAACATTTGGGTTTGTTTCATGTCTGATAGGTATCACCAGAAGTTGAATGAAATTCTGAATATCTATACGAATAAAATAATTAAAAGTAATAAGATGGTTGGAAGTTGGTTTAGCTTGAGGATGTGCAGGTCAAATGTATGTCACACCTGCCATCAGAATTGAAGGTTTAAAGGAGAATAGGGCGTTTAGAATATATCAACATACAATGAAAATAACTTCAATCACTGCTAAAGCATTCGGTCTCATCAATAAACATCTGAAAAAGCTTATCTCCTCAAAACATGCATGTGATAGTAATGGAAGATGCATCATTTGAATTTTGAAAAGTTTAGGTGAGCAAATTATTTTCCAGTAACAAATAACTGAATTTCTGTCTGTGAGAAACTTATTTCTTGAAAAAAAGGCCACTGTCTTTCCTTATTTTGAATAATCTCTCAGTGTATGTTCACAAACATTGGTTCTATTGATATGGATGTTTTCTGTAGAACAAATGCCTTATTTCCCTTTAAGGAGCCAGGGCAAACAGGAACCTATACCGTATATGTGTCAGTATGCTATGGACAGGCATAACTTCTTGTCCAACTATATTCCCCTCTCCCTCTCTATCTCTCTCTCTTGATTTTTTTTTTTTTAAAAAAAAAGATCCTTTTAAACTGTGAAGGAAGCCTGTATTCGCATGCATTGCTGAACTGTACTGTTTCCTATTTACATCATGAACTGCAACCATGCTTTCTTTGAAATTTGTAATTGTCTGCCTAATGTATTGACAGTCGGCAGCAACTGAGGTACTCTTACTCTCCTGTCATTAAGAAGTCCAAAGATGCGATAAGTCTGCAGATATTTGTCACGTATGTAGAAGTTCGACGTAAAGCTGTCTTCAACAGCTTGGGGTGCATGCTGTGAATTACGAGAGCACTGTCTGAAAAAGTTGATATATAACATGTCAAGATTTGCCAAGATTAAGGATAAAGCACTTTTTTTGTCATCAAAAAGCACATGCTCCTTTAAATAACAACAAGAAATAGGAAGCTGTAATGCAATGAGTCAAATATGGCCAAATGGAAATGTATTTTTGGTTCCTTACATCAGCAAAGGAAACCTGTGCAGTCAGGTTGGTGTGTGTATGTGGGTGTATGTGTCTGTGACACTTGCACACTTTCCCTCAATAGGAGAAAGTTGGATTAAAGTTATACTTGGTATTATGTAGGTTTGCCATATTGAAAAGGTGTGCTCTTCCGTTTTTGCTGGAGGTCAAAGGTCGTGTTGGAAAACTGTGGGCAAAAATCTGTTTTTGTGATGCTTGGGGTAACTCGAGATCTCAACTTTGGACTAAGTTTCCACTTGGTGTATGGATCTATTATGATAGTTGTGCCTTCAAGATGTTTGGGTCCAAGGTTTAAATGAGCCATATGGGCCATTTTGTGAAATGCAGAATGCGTGTTCTCCCACAGATTGTATGGTATTAAGTTGAATTTTTTTCATTTTACTGCTAGGTTAGTGGTTCCTTCTGATTGTTCAGAATAATTGATCCCATATGGACCATTTTATTCAATCATGGAAAATGATTCTTTTCTGCCTATATTTTATTGACTTCTTGCCAAAGGCAGGCAAGGAATCTATGCGATGTTGATGTAATGTGTGTTTGTATGTATGTGTGTGACGCTCCTTGTTTACGCGATATCTCAAGAAGGGTAACCTTGGCTGATCTCATACTTGATGTGCGGGTTGTTCAGACTGCTTAGATGATCCCTATTGTTTTTGGTGGAGGTCAAAGGTCATTTAGGGTCACCAGAGATCAAACTGAAAACCTTGTTTACGCGATTGGTCTCGTACTAGGTGTGTGGGTTGGCTAAACTGCGTAGATGGTCCCTACTGTTTTTGGTGGAGGTCAAAGGTCATTCGAGGTCAAACTGTGAAAACCTTGTTAATGCCACATTTCAGGATGGGTAAGTGTGGCTAATTTCATACTGGGAATGTTGGTTGTACATACTTAGTAGATGGTCCCTATTGTTTTTGGTGGAGGTCACACGTCATTTGAGGTCACCAAAGGTCAAACTGTGAAAACCTTGTTTACACCATATTTCAGGATGGGTAAGCGTGGCTAATTTCATACTTGGTATGTTGGTTGCACATACTTAGTAGACTGTCCCTATTGTTTTGTTGGAGGTCAAAGGTCATTTGAGGTCACCAGAGGTCAAACTGTGAAAACCTTGTTTACACCATATTTCAGGATGGGTAAGTGTGGCTAATCTCATACTTGGTATGTTGGTTGTACATACTTAGTGGACTATCCATATTGTTTTTGGTGGAGGTCAAAGTTCATTTGAGGTCACCAGAGGTGAAACTGTGAAAACCTTGTTTACACCATATCTCAGGATGGGTAAGCATGGCTAATCTCGTACTTGGTATGTTGGTTGTTCATACTGAGTAGACTATTCTTGCTGTTATCTCTTGCTGTTATCTCCAGGTCAAAATCGATGTGAAGGGACGGTGGGTTGCTCGCATGCAGTAGCGCCTAAATTAGAATGGAAATTGTGAGAACTTTTGCTCAGAAATACAGATAAGGGAGGGGAAATACTCTGATAAAAGTTTGAATATTAAACTACTGATGTCGGTAGAGGGAGCTGCACGAATGTCCCTTTTTGCAATTATTATCGTTATCGATTGTCATTATGGTTGATTTATTTTATCCTTTGGATTTACTCAGCCATTCAAGAATACTGGACGTAAGCAGCTATGGACTGATACAAATCGGAGTCCAGAGTAACCCAGAGGACGTCGTTCACTTTCTGATGGAGCGGGGAGCTGCGGCTCGTGAACTGAAAAAGCAGAGAGAATGGTGAGATGATTTCAGGTTTTACTTTAGGTTTCCGTACTTGAATTTCAAAGAAGCCTCTGAGGATCCTATGCCATGTTTGACCTTTAGAATTCTAACTGTCACTGAACATATTTCCACAGTCTGTGTGCATAGAGCATTCGTAAGATGTCCACACCAAACAGGATATTGGGGAACATGGTTACTGCTGTACCAACCAATCTGATGGCAATTGGTCAAATTTTGTCACTGTCACAGTAACACCAACCCACAGGGTAATGTGCTATTCATGTAGTCAGGAACCACTCTGTCTGAATGAATGTAAAATTTACCTAAAGTGAAAGAATCAAAAATACCTGACACTAAGCTTAAAAATGAATTCCAAAAGGTCCAACTCACCTCTTTACATGATATTCCTGAGCTGAGATGTAAAATGTTGAAGCTGTTTTTCCAAGCAATGTAGAACAGTAGATTGTGCAATAGTTTGTGATGTCATTCTTTTTCTGCTCCAATTACTTTTTCTTTCTTCTTCGTTTTTTTTATTTTTTGAAAGCCATTGCACCTTGTCATGAAATATGATTACTGTCTCACCATTATGGGGTGACTTGACTATATACGCTCTCTCCAAACAACATTCTATGGAGGAAAACAGTAAATTCTCAGATAACATATAAGCATTTTAAATTTCAGAAGGAAACAAAAGCAGGGACTGTGAATTGTTAGAATGATGTCCTAAATTATTGAAACATTATCTGTTTCAAATTAAGTGCGTATCTTTCAGCATTTTACACCTCAGCTTCGAATAAGTTGTGAAGATGTTAGTTGGATGGAGAACATTTTATTTTCCAACCTCTCTCTTATTGTAATTCTAGAATTTTGGGTTCATTCACACAAAAATGCAAACACTGATTTAGTGTGTACAGTAATGACTATACAAAATACATTGTATATCATGTGTGGACGATATTAACACCGTGGAAATATGCTCAAAAGTGCACACATTTTCAGGAAAAAGTGCACTTTGAATCAAAAGGCAACATTGTTGACTTTCTTGTTGTTTAACTTATAACAAGTTAACTTTGACACTAATTAAGTGTCACACATTTTAGTGGAAGACAAAAAGTACTGCATGTAGGTTTCAATTCTGAATGATGTCCCAGCAAGTGTGAAGAAGGCCATTATGTCAGATCAATGTTGAAATAATTTTTAGATTGAGAGTATTGTATTTGCTTCTATATATGGTATTTGGTGCATCTTCATTGTATTATATGTACAAAGGGGATGCATACCGCCCGCTAAACTAAAAATTAAAGACTGGAATCTCTGCACATTTATGAGTAGACACAGTTTCCCGGGTCACCATGTCAAGCACAGGTTAAATTACGTAGAGCCTTGCATCCTTTTACAGCCCGTGGCTGTATTCCCTTTTGCTTCTTTCAAATTCAGAGGTGACTTTCCATTGACTATGCAAGTCATCCCACTGAGGTGGAATTTAGTCTTCGCTTGTGAGTAATTAAGAACAAAGTTTAATAGTAGGTGTTTATATTGCCTATTGTTTGTTATTAGGTCAAAGGTTTTTCCAGGTGAATTATTTGTCATCATTATCTCATGTATCTTGAATTTGATAAGGAAGCTGCTGTTTATCCATCATAACATTTATGCAAAGTTAAAGCTATAGTGTTTAAGCAGGATCTTGCTGTCTTTTGTAATGTAAATCATCTCGTTAGTTCAACTTCCATTTAGTAATTCCTTGGTAGCTTAAAGGCGTGTTAACACACAAGCTGTAATATTTTCCCACAAAACAGCATTGTGTTACCTGACACATTAAGGGTAACTTGCAATCTGAAATATAAGTCCACCACTTGTCTAAAAAGGAACCATTGGCTCAAGGATGCCAGTTGACTCTTTGGTTAGTTCAGTGATGGAAGGTTGAAGATATAGGAGGGATTGCCTCTTAGTGATGAGGGGGGGGGGGAGGGGTAGGGGTGTGAAGGGAGTGACGTCTTATATTATCAAACTACCTCCAAAGTATTAATGTTCTGTCATCTGTGGTTTGTTTTAATGTTTGAATAGTCTATATGTGGGACCATTGCTATGAAGCAGCGATATATTTATTACCTCATCAAAGTCATACCCCCCTCCACCGTTCCGTATTGTCAGCCTCAGGGAAGGATCAAAATGAAGGATGCCTTGTACTGTTAAAGCATCCCCTCAACTGCTGTATTGTTGCATGTTGAAATGGAGAGTTTGACCAATACCTCCCTCTTTCATCATGTGCAACCTGTGTATGTACCTTTATTGCAATTTTAAGACAGATATTGAGTATTCAGTGTTGTCTTTCTTCCATTCCGTAAAGAGGATAATGTGGTCTGGTACAAATGACCCACTATGTCTGCCGTCAATGACCCTCTTAACTTGGATAAAATTGTTGCAAACTTTCCACTGCCAAGGGGAAGTACATCATCCAAGTTGGATTGATATTTGTTACCCTCTGAGGTTACTCAGTTACTGTCTGAGTACATCATGAGGCTTACTAGAGAGAGTCCTCAAGGTCATCATGATTTTTAACAGTTTGCTGTCTGAGAAAGTCATGAAGCCGAAATACAAGTAACAGAGGTTGCCCGAAAAAATGCCGTTTGAGCAAATCATGAAGTTACTTAGTTACTGTCTGCATACATCGTGAAAGTCACTGTGGATGTCACGTTGCCCGAAAGACTCCGACCGAGGTCTGTATGCGGCTTTAAAAGTTTGTCTGTTTGTTCTGCTTCACCAATTTCCAAGTTGACTGATGATGAGCTAACTGAGTGTTAATGAATGCTTATCGGAGCTCTTGTTTGCTTCAAATGACAAAAAGGAAGTTTTATGCTCTCACAGTGAATTGTTAATCTTTTCTTGTGCTCTCCCAATTAGTGCCTTATGCTTCAGTTGTTAAATAAAACCGTAGAAGAGTCTATCATTCTGGTGTCGTGATATACCCGTATATATGCTCGCTTAGTTTCAACAAGTGAATTTATGTGAGGAGTAAAGCAAGCACGTACAACCTACTTGGGTACCTGCATATGGAAGATTATGGTACTTAATGAGTTTGATTCTTTTGGCTGGGATGGAACAGTAAAGAATGAGGTAGCACAGACTGTTTGGACAAGGACGTGAGAATAGTGAACTATGCTTTTCAAATTAATTGTAGCATTAATTGGTCCATTATGATGTGTTTGTCTCTAGCTGTCTTGGTTTGTCATGTGTAACATGTGTTTTATGTAGTCAAAGGGGAAGGGGTGTAACACGGAGAGAGGGGGTGGGGTGGACAGACTGGTTGTCCAGAAACAGAGAGGACTTGACTAATGCATCAGTTGTTTTGTTTGTGTGTTTGAGTTCAGTCATTACAGTGCCTTAGAAACAGACATGCAAAATAGTTTGCCATGTTAAAATTCCCGTTGCAAATCATATGAACGTATCAGTTGTACACACAGTGTGTGCATGATTATATAAATAGTTGGCGTATATGAATAATATACACTGTATAATCTTGTGCAGAGGGAAAAAAGTGAAAAAGTTTCACTGCAAACCTTCTTGCATTCAACATTGATATCTTTATGCAAATTTGTTCTCTCTCTGACTTCACTCTCAACCTTACAGTTTTTTCCCCCCATTTCAGGGACTCAAAAGCTGAGGAGGAGATATGCCAGAAATGTCAGAATGAGTTAGGACTTTCTAGCCTCTCGAAGGATATTACCATCACCACGGAGCAGATGATAAGCTGTTGCATCCGACTCACCAGAAACCCACTCTCGCTGGGAGTCACCATGGATGACCTGAGGCTGCATGTCACAAAGTACTTTTCTGTTCTCAAAGATGGGGAGATCTGTCTTCCTTGGGATTGGAAAGAATGATCTTTATTCTCGCCCTTCCCCCATAACCCTGGAGCTTTTCAGTCAAGCCCCTATGGTACCCTTTTGTATTTGCTAATGTACTCAAGGGATAGTAGCTAATGTACTCACTTCTCTGAATGTCTTCAGTTCTTCCTAAATTTAGAGGACCTGTCTGCTGTCAGTGACCAAAAACATCCAGGAAGCTGCATTGGTTGGATCACAGGGTGACATTTTTTTTGGGGGGGGGGGGAAATGAATATGTATGACAGTGAGTCATACTGAATCTTCGGTGTGTGTTATAGGAAGAAGAACAGGAAAGACAAGTACCATGTGATACGTACAGGCACAAGGAACAGGTACTGTAAGTCTAATTGCTGCTGACAAATCAGCCAGACAGGGCATTTAATATTTCAAAACCTGTCTGAGATAATGTTATTTTGGCTATGTCTGGACACCAGGTATATCAGAAGTACATCAGTGGTCACGCAGACAGAGATCATGATCCGAGACATTGTCTTCTGTTCTAGCTATCATTTAATGCACTCCCTAAGATCCCTCGGGGCATGCTGTGTTAATAGACATTAATGTTCTGAAACATGTGTTTACTTCAGAGTGGTGGCTTATGCACTTTTCTGTCCGAGGACATTTTTAACAGAGTAGTCAACCTTATGTAAATAAAGGAGAGTCATCCTTTGCAAGCTGGGTAAATACACGGCTTTACCTCCCCAGGTGGGGGGTGAGGTGAGGGGCAAAGTGAACGTAGCAAAGTAACAAACCACAGTGATCTGTATTTAACTGTAGGTATGTGACACATACACCCTCTGCTGCATGCTGTTTAAACACACAGCCTCGCCTTTGTATGTAGCTGTGTTTGATACGACAAGTTAAATCTAAAAGTGTTAGACAAACAGAGGTACGCATTTTTTAGTAAAGCTTTGTGTTCCACCTCACGTTTTTTTTTGACTGACACTCACAAATCCAGCAGTTTGTTTGCAGTTGCTGTTGATGTGTATCTCTATCAGATCCTCATTTTTGCAAACAGATGTTTTAAAAATGAGGTCATGATTGCTAGAAAACAACAAGAGTGCATCAGAAACAATACATTTGAAATCTGTCATTATCCGGGAATGGTTTTGGATAGTTCCATCCACAGTATGAGGAAAATTTACGTCATTGTCTGACAAAACTCTTCTTCAACTATTATGTCGGCACATTCGGTGCTGAATTTAGGTTAAATATGTGCGTCTTGCCAGTAGCAGTATCCACAAAGTGGCCTGTCACAGATATTACCATTTTTGTTACAAATATTCGTTAATTGACTGTAATCACAAGTGTCGGTGGGATGTGACTTTATAGGTTCTGTGTTATTGATGATTAGCAATCAGAGGAGTGTGAAGTTTCATACTTCTTTGCAACCCAGTCAAGATGTGTCAGTATCTCTACCCGTACATCAAAACAACACGAACCACGAAAATAAATTAAAAATAACCTTGCCATTGTGCATTTTGCAGTGGTGCTATAGACAAAATATGACATACTACTTCAATAATTCATTGAAAAGCATTGTACAAAGGGAAAAAATATGTTATTTTAAACAGTTTTATCTTTATATCTCAAGTCATCTCTCCGGAATGAGCATGTCACCACATGCTTCTATTTCTGTTTCACATTTAAGGACAGTTCTTTTGGATCCACCACCTGCCAGTGTATTTCACATTTTCTGTTCTAATGTAAATCTCGTACTCTGCATTTTATTGCTTGTTCCTCTACCTCATCATTTACGTAAAAAGGCTTTGAAGTTGCGTTGAATTCATAATCAAGAGAAGTGTAGTGTATATAGTATATTAACATGGTTTGTTGAAAAGGCATAAAATAAGAAATTTCTTTATACCAAGCGCCAATCAGACAATAAGCTCTCCTCATTTCTGAAAATCCCACCTGAAATTCCTTCCATGGAGTTCCTGCAAAATGGGTCAATTTTCTTTGTGAAAGGAAGATGTAGTTGTTTTCCTTTGTGTGGAAGAAGGGGAGACATAATATGGTTACTTGCTCTTCTTCCATATTTGATAAGTTCATTTGCTTTTTTGTTGTCCTTGAGGCAATAGGTTTGACATATCAAGAGAAATCTTTCTTTTTCTTTTTTTTCATAATTCATATACCATGAAGATATCATCATGAGCAATCTTTTCACTTAGATGTTATAGTCCAAGCTGTTTCAAGGAAATATTGAACAAATAGGATGACTGAACATTTGAGGCAAGTCTTGAATTTCTGGAAGAGGCACTTGAAATTGATTTTATGACGGGTTTTCAAAATGCCTCTTTGATGGAAGTGTCATAACGGAATGGTCAAAAATATTTGGTGATGACAAAACAGACCCTTAATGCTGGATGATGGTGTCTGACTCAAATGCCTGAGATTGTCACAGTTTTTCAAATTGGATTTCCATCCCAATGTCAGATTCTCTCAATCTGCCCTGTTAATATGCACACACACACTCACACACACATACATGCACTCATACACCTACCCACCCTAGCATACATGCAAGGACACATACATTCATGCATGCACACATATATACATGCACACCTACATACATACACACACCAGTTTAGGGTGTCGATCGGGGGCATGACATTCTCCTCATGTAATCGGGATATCCCCAGTGTGTGGTGTTTAGTCTTGCATGTATCCCTGATTCACGCCAGAAACAGGATTGTGTGTGTATATTATTTTACACACATACATCCCTATACACAGGTATAGATCCATAGAATAGGTAATTGGGGAAAAAGTTAGATTGAACTATATTTGAGGGCACATATCTGATACCCCATTGTGCATTATTTTAAAATATCCAGAAACGGGGATATCCCTGTCTTTTGGCGTAATCTGGTTGCAAGCTGGAAGTTCCTGTGTGTGTCCTCGTTCGGCGCCCTAAACAAACCCACAAACAGACACACATTGCTCAGTATAGGTGTTGAATAGTGCTCAATCTCATGGAAGAACACTTCTGCCTCCCTGTCTGCCTCCCTGGTAACGTTATTGAATGCTAACTCCATGAATATGTATCTATCAAAGGCCAGACTTGCCAGCTTATTTCTTTCATGCCACCAACTACCCCCCCCCTTTTCTTTTCTTTTCTTTTCTTTATACTTATACTGAAGGTGTGGATTAGTTGTTTAGAGGAGTGACACCTGTTCGATGAAGCTTTAATTTTAAGCCGTCGTCTTTGGGTGGTTTGGAAGCCTGCAGATTTACACTTTGGGTGGCTTCATTCCAAATGTAAATGCATAAATGTCTCAAAGGTTGAAATGACGTTATCTGTAAATACCAAATGCAAAAAATAAAGGCATGGAACGGCAGGTGATTCGACTCCACACCAGTCTAAGTAATTCTATGACAGCAGTCACTGCATGTGTGCAGTTGTGAGCAAATTGCAAGTCAAAATGTGGACAATTTTCCTCTTAATTATTGTGCAATTTTCATGTTACATATTTGCCATAGTGTTTTGTTTCTTGTCTTCCTTTCACTTTTGGTGGCTTCAGTTTGCTCATTTCTGGTTTTTTTTGTAAGTCTTGGAGCAGTCAATCTCATAGCATTTCGATCTCATAGCATTTCTCAGTCTCATAGCATTTATCACAAATGTCTGAACTGCTCCAGTGGATGCATCGGTGGTTCTTCATTTTGTGGCCCTATTCAGACTTTGGACACAACCATCAGGTGTGTTTCCAGGGAGGAAGGAACATGGACGTGAAGAAACACTTTTGCAAACCTCAGCCTGTGTGCTATTTATCTTATCTGGTGTTGACGGTTTCAAGAAGAAGCCATTGCTGTCTTAATGTGAAGTGCAAGTTCTTGATGGACGTTTATCCAGCTTCGTCCATTTAAAGGTCGTTTATGTTTCGAACGGAGACTCCCCTAATCTCAGTCTTAGGCTTTTAAAATTGACGTTTACTGAAGTATGACTTTTTGGTTCCTTCACATCACTTTGAGTTACGATCATTTTTTTTTTTTCATTGGGTTAGCGCTCATTTGTTCAATCTGTCCATAAATGTCAAATTAATGACTGCACGAACATCCGTCTACCTCAAACTGTCTTTTTGGACACGGCGCTCCTGACCGTGATCGGTGATGAATCGTACCAATATCTTATGGTCCACACTTGATATTAAAAGGTTAATCTGCAGTGTCCCTCGCTGAGGCGTGTTTGGTTTTTTTTATCAAGTCGTGTCGATCTGACATGAAGCGATTGTTCGGTGATATAATATTTGTACTTGATATCTCCCCCCCTTCTTTCTGTCATTTTTTATGGTTTGGATTTAGGGAATGCATTCGATAAGGACTGTCCATATCAACTGGAATTCACGACGACGGAAGTCATTTTCAAGATTGCAGGTGTAATTTTACAAGTGAAATGATCAACCAGGGTGGATAGGTAGTGGAATTCTGATTCGTATTATGGTGAATCAACAGGCTTTGAGGTTTTTATTTATTCAGCCCGCCTAGAGAGTGAAACATGACACAGGCGAATAGAACAAGAACAGCATCATACAAAAATGTGTTATGCAGCAGGAATTGTGGACAAGTGACCACAATAAAGCCAAACAAATCAACATCTTGTGGTGGATTTGCTTCTCTCCGTGTAGAATACAAAAATTCATCAGTGTTTTTTTTTTCGTTTTAGAACTTTGTTTGTGTTTGTTCAAAGGGAAGTGTCCAACATTTCATGGATTGTTAGTGAACCAAAATGAAACATGAAAGTAATACAAATATTTCTGATTTATCACATCCAAAAATTAAAAAGTCTGTACATCTAGAAAGAAGATAGAGATTAGTCCAAGACTCTTCTCTGCGTAAATAAAGTGAATTGTTTAGGAGTAGGGGTGATGTTGATTGGACCCGGATGGGTCATTTGCATCATTTCAAAATGTGCACACTGCAGGTGGTGAGGTAATTATGATAACTTGATCCCATTCTCAACAGCTTATTCTGAGATCTGGAACAAATTTGCCTCTTTGTTTTGAAAGGAATATCTCACTTCAATTAGGAATTAATCATGCTTTTATTCTCTCGACAAATCTGGGACCGGAGCGATGTTAAAGAGGCAGTAGTAGTATTGGAGTAGGGGAAGACTAACCTCAATCAAAAAAAAAAAAAAACTGATGTAGGGGAGACCTAAGCTCAAGTAAAAAAGCCGCATCATTTAAAATCATTAAGAAAAGGATGACGTAGGAAATAATTTAGGACTAGATGTAAGTTGCAATGTATAATGTTTTTTTTTTGTCATGTGTAAAGAGACCCTTTAAGAAAGAACAAAATTTAATATCGTAAAATTGAATTATACAAGTATTTCATATGAATGATAACAAGTCTTAGCAACAACCAATTTGGGGAGCTTGTCAAAACACCTGTTTTGTTTTTTTTTCCTTTTTGGAATTTTTCTTCTTTTGGATTAAATGTGAAATATTTTTCACGTCAGTGAGTTCTTTCCTAACGTTCTCACTGAAAGAAAAGAGGCAAATAAATGCTTCTCAAGGTAAAGAGAGAACTAGTTTTCGAAGAAAGACTAAGTAAGTGTGGGCTCGCTCATTAACAGATACTTAAAAACTTTATATATTTTAACTTTATATATTTTGGAGATTGATATGGACTTAGCATATCCCGGTGTAACTTATTTGTCAAGTTCAAACAGAACCTTGGTTTTTGTTATTTTTTTTAAATAAACTTTTCTTTATTTCGGTTTGGCAAACTAACCTAAAATGAATTATTTTGTTTTCCCATGTTGTAAATGCATGAAGTGTACAGTTTTTTTGAAAAATAATGCGAAAACATGGATAAAAAGTGTTCTCAACTTAATTGTGTTATGTACTCTGTACGATTTCTAAATGTGGTCGTTTCAACCGTAGAGATAACATACATTCAACATTGATGTATTACGGTGGTCGACAAAAGCCAACCCCTCCCCCCCCCCTTAAAAAAAGAAAAACATCTAAAAGTTTGAGACACTGTATCAACATTTCGAGACGTCAAAACGACTGAAACGATTAGGTCAAAATTGTGCGATGCTGAGTTCAAATTTTAAAGTACACCTTAATTTTTGAGATAAGTCAACATTTCGAGGTATAAGTCATATTTTCAAGATACGTCAACATTTTGAGGCAATAACAAAACAGTCATTTTTTTTCTACTTGTGAGGTATTTTGCCAGAGATAACTATCAACATTATGAGTTAATCTCAGGATAAAAGCTCAACGGAAGGCGGAGGTGTATTTTTGGGGGGTTTCCCGAAAGTGAGATCTAAGGATTCGCTCCGAAGACTGGCAACAAAAAAAAGAAGAAAAAACACATGAGAGGACACCGTGACTCGCAAAGCCAGAGGTGACTACAAGCGTAACTTCAAAGTGTTCTCCTATGTCTTCAAATGTGACTGCCACATGCATATTTGGCATCCTCCTATGGTTACATCTGTAACTCAGACGAGCCACGCGGAGTCGAGGACTGTTGTTAATTCATTGACTGATTAATTGTTGCGGCTGAATCTCATCAGTTGTTACAATTCATTGTTGCAAAGGCAAAGTAAGTGGTGCTTTGAACGCTAGAAGTACAATTGTGAATGTTACACTAACTATGCCTAGTATATATACTGAAAATAGCGGCAGTACCTACGGTTGCCTTTTTTTTTTAATTGCTTGATCATCTTGCACTTTCCTTTGGGAATTTCCCAAATTAAAATTGCCCTACTTAATAGTCGAAGAATCCAGAGCCTCACCATACTAATGTCAGACTATTGTCGGTATGTTAATCGTAGGGAGCTGGCATTGCTTAAAGGGATGTTCGATAAGTCAATTGAACTTTTGTGTCGTTATTGTACATCATGCGTTCCATGGATTACATAAGAGCGTGCAACTGAGTATTCCTTACTTTGTTGTTTCATGAATATGATTCGATAGAATCTGAAGTTTTCTTCAACTTTAGGAATACAAAGCATTCAAGTTAAAACAAGAACAACTATAAAGAGCAAAATCTCAACTGCTCATAATTAGACCTATTTAACTTTCCTTCCCTAATCTCAAATAATCCTTAAGAGAAGTAAAAGTAAACCAGCTAATTCTTTCGGGGGAAACAATCATTGTATTTCTTTTTTGATTACCATAAAAATAGACACAAGGTGACTTTTCGGTGACTGGCCGTGTCCTTTATCCAGTGAAAGTCAAATTGAGAGGCCGCTTCCGTTGTAGGCTACAGCAAAATGAAATGAAAAAAAAAACAGGAAAACCATCTGATGATATGTGTACGATCATATCTACGGTGGCCATAAGGTGACATGCGAGATGTCTAATTATCTTGCCAGGATAACTCAACATCGCGACAGTTTGCGGCACTTTTGTCGAGTTGATGACTTAAACTAACACGACATCATGATAAAATTAAGCAAACTGTCGTGATGTCGAGAAAGGTGTACCTCGACAACGCGGCAATTTGCAGAATTTTGTCGAGTTGATGACTTACAGTAACTCGACATCATGACAAAATTCTGCAAATTGTTACTTTGTCGAGTTACACTTATCTCAACATCACGACAGTTTGCTTAATTTTGTCGTGATGTCGAGATACTGTAAGTCGTCAACTCGACAAAATTCTGCAAATTGTTACGTTGTCGAGGTACACCTATCTCGGCATCACGACAGTTTGCTTAATTTTGTCGTGATGTCGAGTTAGTTTAAGTCATCAACTCGACAAAAATGCCGCAAACTGTCGCGATGTTGAGTTATTCCGGCAAGATAATTAAACATCTCGCATGTCACCTTATGGCCACCGTACATATCAGTAGACTTTCAAGTAATGCCATTTTTTTCTAATTTAAAGAAATAACAAGTGAAACTACCTTCATTGGCTACAGTCTGGGGCGATTTTTACTTCCAGTTTCTGCATGCGTGCCATATGGAAAACTTTCGAACTATTTCTGTTATCGTAAGTACGTATTGCACGACTGTCACTTTCTCGTAGCACTTAGAGGGTGATTTCATGACGTCATTGTCCATATTCCGTTTGGTGTCTACATAATTATATCGTTGCCGATGAAGACTCATTCCGGTTGCAAAACTGCCGGCTGCAAAACGTATGCTCCACGTGCGTTATCTCTTACACATCGATGGGCTCCTCATGTAACTACTTCCCGAACAACCCGTTTGGAATGTAACTCACTGGGACAGTACATCAGTCCGTTTGTATAGCTTAAGATACGGTCTCTATTTCGCCTCCGATTAACGAAAACTTGTGGCAAAGTGTTCGTACGTATTTTATTCTAAGCCTCGACGTGCACAAGTGCTTCCATCTTCTTAATGGATGCGTCAGCAAAGCTCACAACATGTCCCTGTAAAATTTTCCATTATTTGGACCCTTTTCTGTCCACTTCACTCGCGTGTCCACCCCCTCCCCCTCTCCTTAGATTTCTCTTGGTAATAGACTATTTTTGAATTATTTCGCATCGTATGGTAGGCGTTCACAAGGGATAAGTGTTTTTTTTTTTGAGTGAGTGGGTGACCACTTCTGGGGTTTCCATCATAATATATATATTTGTATGAAATGCGCAATAGGCTTCGTGCCATGAATAAGAAAGTAGGCAATATGAAGCGGAGAAACTGATTGATTTTGTATTTTCTTTTTTATGTACAATCATAAATAAACTTAGGACGGGATCAATTGAATGCGTTCTCGTAACGTGTTACCTGTTTGGAATACAAGGCTCACGAGAAGAATATTTCCCATTGCACGTGTTCTCTGACAAACCGGCTGTAACACAACGAGTCTCAACTTATCTACATGTATAGTTTCTCACAGATAGGAAATTCACTTATTTGAGTGCTTAAGAATATATAATTTGTCCATCCAAAGTTTCAGAAATTCAAAGTGATGCAAGTTCCGTGACTCATCGTATGCTTGAATCCTGAATCCATTGCTAATGGTGAGACTAAATGGCTAAATGAATCATTAAGTAATTTTTAACGTAATTTCTTTGTTTGCCATGTTGGTGCAGTTTATCCTCTATACATATTGTACAATGACAGAGGCTGTAACAAAACTGAACCCGCAAGTTAAAATTTTCACAACGCACAGTCCCTTGGTTCCTGCAGTTGTCCTGTGTGGAGACGTTTGCACCCTTCTGCTATAACAAATTCATTCGATGATCGCATACTTTTGCTACAACACAACCCCCGTCTCACCACCCACCTCCCCCCCCCCCCCCCATGACCCCTTTAAATTTTCCTCCAAGTATACAGGAGTTGTATTGATCGGAAAGCTGTCCACCCGGAAGGACACCTTGAACTTGGAAAAGGGTAGTTTGAGGTACCACATTAGTTTAGATACCATTAAACGGAACCATAGCGCCATGCATAATCAGTAATATAAACTGTTGCTAGCTCTTTCATCGCTTCCAGTTCTACTTGAATGACAGCACTTACAGTTTATACCTCTCTGAAAAAGAAAATAAAATAAGTAAATAAAACCACACCACACCAAGAGGCAATTTATCAGACTGCTTCTCTTTCTTTCTTTTTTTTCTCCCAAGCTTATCGACGAAAAATTCTCCTGTCGTATTATTTCATTTAAGTCTCTTAATTGCAATATTTGTACCGTGCACATGTTTAACCCAATTGAATATTTCATTCTAGTTAAAAAGAAATGAAGTAAAACAAGACAGATGAATATAATACAAGGTCCCAGGGCAAATTTCTCGTTGAAATTATCAACATTTTCCTTACAGAACTCGAGATGTTTTCAAAACGGCTCTAGTTTCTTACTTTATTAAAGAATAAGGACGCCAATATCCGTGTTTGTTTTATTTCATAGATTTTGAAAGTTTAACAGAAAAAATAAGACAAAATGTTTTGACAACTTGAGTACAGTTTTTACTTTTATTTTTTTTATATTTTTAAGTAAAGCCGATAAGGGACAGATGATTAACTTTAAAATTTGATATGTTGTCCCATTTTGAGCTGAGGTAGGCAGAGTTGTTAAAAACACATTTCTACACGCGCATGAATATTTTTACGGCAAGCTCGCCGGTCACAATAAGGTTGAGGTCACGTTAGCATATGGTGGTGAGGTAAGTGTGTTGGTCTGAGGTAAATGTGTTTTTCAGGTGAGTTGGGGGAGGAGGTGTTTTCAAGTGAGACTTGGGTGTGTTGGGTTTCAGTTAAAATGTTAACGATGTGGCCAGAGATGTGTTGGATGGGGTAGGTGTGTTTGAATGAGGCAGACGTGTTGCGTTAGGACAGGGAAGTGTTTGGGAATCTGTTGTTATCGACTGACCATACGTCCATTTCAATAAACTTGTGAAATGACTAGGGTCCAACTCATATATATATGGGAGTATTCAACGGTTTTCTGCACCCTCCAACGGTGGAATACACAAGGTTTCATTTTCTTTCTTCGGTTGTCTGTTCCATGTGTTCTGTTTGCTCTGTCATTGGTGGATTCCACTTTCCAGAGACCAAGTTTTGGCATTGATATTCACAAGATCTGCTAATTAATGATCGCAGATTATATTGCGATATCCGAGTATCCTTGTGAACATTTTTTTTTTTTTTTTGCATACATTTTTGTTAACATTGTATTCAGTACAAAAATTAGCCTTAAAATACGTTTGATCCTCCTTCATTAATCCTAGCACTCCCCTTCTGTAGTCACGGTCAAGGACGATCGACTCTTGACAAGAGAGACATACCAAACAGATTGCTGTGTTGTAAGCGATGAAACCATTTGAACACTGACTCTATTACGGTGGACAGGGCTGGTGGACAAAAGTGGAAAGCGCCATCATTTTTGTCCTGTGATACAGTATTAGGTGTCACCTTCGCGATTGTTTCCTGTGGTCGACCTGATTTCTGAGGATTATGTCAAGCCCGGGGGCACCAAAAAATACCCCCCCCCCCCAAAAAAAAGATAAAACAAAAAGGCAATAATAATGAGATGCGAGATGAGTGCGTCTCTGCGATATTTACGTGCTGACAGTAGACCACGGACGCCAACTATAAAAATCAATGATTTGTTTGATAGGTGAAATTCGTGTTACTCAAGGGGAACTGAATGGTTAACACAACGATGAGTCCCTGAGGAAAGCCCAAATAGATACCCAAGGGTTCGCAGGGTGCTCACTGTAATGTAAATGCATATACTTTCCACCAATCACAACGCGGGCTTCGGTTGTACTTGTGTCACCTACAGCCAATCAGTGTGAGCTAATCTGTGTATGTTAAATCGTAGCGTTAACTTAAAACCTGAACACTGAAAATCAGGAGAAGTGTATACAATTGACAAACATTAGACAGCAGAACACTGTTGTGGAACCCCATAAATTGAATGCTCGACGAATTTCGTGGACAACGGATTACGAATGCCAGGCTTCAGTTTTCTGGCCCCCGCGAGATGCTGTTCGGCGGACGCACTAACTTCTGAAGCCGAAGGAGGAAATATCCTTGGGATGTAGGGATCGTCGAGATTTGGAAGGAGGAATAAAGAGGCGGAGAGAGAACGATACATCAATGAGAAGGAGGGACTGGATGGGGCTGTCTGTGAAACTGGGGAGTTATCAACGCAGTAAATTCATGACTGCGAGCGTCTGTAGTACGTGTATATACGAAAACTTTTGATGTGCTTCTCATTCAAGTAGAAGTGGGACAAAGTATCAGCTAAATATCTTTTTACAACGGATTGGAGAGTTTCGTGTCACACCACATGCGTACGGGCCAGTGGGAAGCGACGAAGTCTGAGTAATTTTTCCAGGCTGCAAAAGATCGTCAGTTCGGTCAAAGTGAGGAGACCACATCAGCAGAAGAAGGAGAACGATTGTAGATTTTGGTAAAGATAAAATTGTTCCAAAAGAACATATGTAGTTGTAAAAAAAGAAAGAGAGTGACGCAGTCTACTTTTCTGTGTGAACTTTCTCCAAGCGATCGATAAACTTGTACGATGTAGTTAAAACTGATATGACTGCCTGAATTCTGACCTATAAAATGATATCATGTAACCAGGGGAACCGTTGTGAGCTTAAAATTCGGGAGAGTGCTTATATTGCCCTAAGTCTATGATATATATTAAGAAAGCGAAACGCTACCAACAGTTGACGAAGAGCCCACCGGAAATTAAAATATGATTCGGACGCTACGCGGCCTATGCCTCCCCCCTCTCCCCTCCATGGGAGTGCCAGTGCTCATAATGAACCGACTTGGTGATTCATGTCAGTTATGGTCTACATATCGAAGAAGACAACAGAAACGTGTGTGAAGTCTTTCACATAACGTTCATTATCCTCTGACGTGAAAAGATGTAGAGGCACGATCTACTGTCTCTCTTCCCCTACCAAAACCAGGGTGTGGGAAGAGGGAGGGGGGGGGGGGGATAAAGCATTCCGAACGACTTGTTCTAACAGGAGACATCCTCCTTACAGTGCGTAGAGCGAGGTCAGTTCATATTATGTTGGTACAGGGCTTAG
The DNA here is from genome assembly GCA_021234535.1 of Stichopus chloronotus. Taxonomy (NCBI): domain Eukaryota; kingdom Metazoa; phylum Echinodermata; class Holothuroidea; order Aspidochirotida; family Stichopodidae; genus Stichopus; species Stichopus chloronotus. The sequence continues at coordinate 29,184,685 of CM037832.1, read as the reverse complement.
TTGACAATGTATGGCGAAACTTTCGTTGCGTTTTTTCAAGGGGGAGGGGAGGGGGAGTAAAATTTAACACCCGACCCCCTCACTGTGGTTTTTCAGACCTATTTCCCTGATCTAAGGTAAACTTGATTCTTTTTATCTCTGAACTCCGCGTTCCCCCAAGTGATAGGACTTAGAGGATAGTAAAATCAAACTAATATCTAGCTTATTGGTTTTCCAATAAAACGTTTTGTCAGTCAAAAAATGCTAATGTTTGAGGAGAAAAAAAAAACAACAACAACAACAACAGATTTTGGGCTGATTTGCTTGAGATCTCTGACCTTTTAACTCCTACGAAGAGCGTACGGCAGGCAACTGCAGGATAATGACTGATTACAGTAGATGGTTTTATTAATGTTTCTTATGAAATTTAGAGCCGACTGAATTGAAATTGTAGATTGTAGTGGCTTTTTAAATTAAAATTCAGATTCTCAGCGATATCAATTATTTTCAATTTAAAAATCGATTCGAATATGCCTTGAATGTACGTATGCACAGTTAATTATTTCTTTTCAGTAATAATACCTTTCTTGTCAATAATAATTTACCTGCAGTAATCGCACCTGTTCAATTTTAAGCGCCCACCCCTTCACCCGCCACATATCCTCTCCTCACCTCCAAACATTTGACAGAATTTTGAAGTATACTAACAAATTTATATACAACTAACATCAAAGAATGGAACTGTTCCGATGGTTTGAGTGTTTATAACCAAAGAAAAAAAACATGCAGAGGTGAAATCGTTTATATATATTCATAAAGTCAACACCGTGTCTGATATGTCAATCTGGTGATCTTGCATTAATGGTCCAAGAAACCGAGGAGACAATGATGGACCAAAAGGGTCCCGTAGGAAATGATAGAAATGACGAGACACAACTTACATAGGCAATAAAAAAGATGTACAAACCACTTTTCCTTTATATGTGTGTCAATGTATTTTTTACATCTCGCACCTACCAAAAAATCATCAGCTAGAGAAATTCTGCATCAAGAGTGGACACAGGAGAAAAAATGCTTTGGCAGGCAAAGATAGACGATAGACCTAACGATATACACCCCCCCCCCCCCACACACACACCAACTTTGTTTTCCATTCATTCCGAGGACCTCATTGTGCTTTCTTTTGTTTTTTTCTTCCTCAACCCTATAACCTTAACAATAGACTGTCTATTGTTTATCTTGGGAGGACCGGAGAAATCTATTGAATTTTCTACAGAGGACCTAAAATCTATTGTTTCGGTCCTCGATCCCACCCGAAAACAACACACACACACACACACACATCACACACATCACACACACACATATATATATATATATATATATATATATATATATATATATATATATATATATATATATATATATCCACTGTCGTGTTGATGATGTTACACTTTACATGTCATGACACTCTTCGGGCATTTTGTTAATTGCTTAAATGATTTTGACTTAATATTTGACGCAGTCATGCGCGGCCTTAGTAATGGGGTTTGAAAACTAATGAGGGATAGCAGAGAATGGATGGCGCGGCCAGTCAGTGTTACAATCATGTTTAAAAGACAACTGTATTTTACCGCAATAGATACAGTTAACTAAAAAGGAAAACTTTAGCATAGGTTATATGACTAAAAAATGAAATTTGATAAATAGCTTTCTCTACATGCAGATCAGAGGCTCCATATGTTTACGCCGTAAAATCAGAAGGAAATTTTTTTGTAACTATAATAATTATCATTGTAATTAGGGTAACTTGCCTACACAGGCGTCCTTCACGTGGCGTATTTGAAGGTCATTACAATCCAATGCTACAACGTACTCAAAACCAGGTTATTATCACATATCGATGGATAGAGATTAGCGTAATGGACACATATCTACACTTATTATTAGCATATGGACACATATCAACATTTAGCATAAACCATTTTTTTTTCAATCACGAATACATTTACTAGTCAAACGGTTTGTCGTATTTTTTTATTTCTTTTTTGCATAATAAAACAAAAATAAAATAAAACCAGAAAAAATGTCTCTAAGATGTTGTCATGAATGTGTGTAGGTAACTAGGCTATGTTATTGACAATGTAGATGAAATGGCTGCTACCTTGAAGAACTTTGCGGAAGATTCGGTGTCAGTAACAAACAACTCTTGGTAATTTTTATGAACTTTCTTAAATTAAATTTGGCCGCATATCTAAGAAACCCCAATCACCGTTAGCCCATGGTAGTGTTTCTTCCACGTACGCAATTTATTTGTTGATTTAGACATGAACACCCCTTCTCTCCCGATTTTTTTTCCTTTTTTTTTCTTGGGGGATTGGAGGGAGCGGTATGATTCCTCACATTTTTGGCATGTACCTCCGGTGCGCGCCCCCTTAACTTCACCTCACCGGATCATCATCGGGCCACACCAATGATTTCTTCAATCTGGTTTGTTCAGACAGTATGCTAAATAATTCCATCGTTGATCTGCACAGTCCCACCCCCTCCAATGTGGAGGAAGGGAGGGGGGTGGGACAACATGAGAAAAGTGGTTTGCATGCATGATGTTCAGTCGGCAACAAAACCCATCTCAAAAGGAACAATAGTGCCCTCCCACCGGTCCGTCCAATAGAGAAACCTTGCAAGACTTTAAAATTAATTTCTCTGACAGATTCTTCTGCGATTTGGTGTCTAATTGTGTTCAATTGTATAGAGTTATTAATTTTGTAAACTTAATTTAATTCTAAAAAAAAATCTCGCTCTCTCGTTACAAATATGAAGTATTTTTTATTTTCGGTCCCCAATCCCCGTTACTGGATTGCCAGTGAATTTCAGATCTATTTTGTTACGTTGTTGACATATTACTTACTTTCCAAATGAACCATGCACTAACTACTGCAGGATATCCTCTTACAACTGTCCAGGTGCTGGTTAGCCCACTCAGTGCATCTTAGCTATACGAGGAGAGGTGGGAAGGAGTAAAAAAAAGTCCCCAAATCTGATCAAGGAAAGTTTTGTTTCCCCTTGGAATCTTTTTCACGCGAACGTTCATGAAAGTTGTAGACCATGTATAGCTTACTTAATGTAGACCATATACAGATCATATTGGCCTGCGTAGCGCCTCTCCGGCTGCCGCCCCTATGTGGCGATAAGTCAAAAAAAAAAAACTCGTCTGCTACGGGAGGTATAGCTTAATATAGGCTTTCGTGGCTTCCCCCACCCCCCCCCCCCGAAAAAAGACAATCCATATAATAGCATGTCCATTGAAAACCAATTTTCCCAAAACACTTGACATATCGGTAGCAGTTGACATAGCCTACATATAGTTGAATGCCGGAGAGACCCGAGGGCTCTAGTAAAACTCAGCGGTAGTTGCCTCCTTTTACAGCTGATTTCTCTTCAATTTATCAAATATTTCCAGAATATCACTTTCCGTATTCTTCGATTACTTTCGATAGTTCAGGATTGTTTTCGAAACTTCACGAATGTCTTCGAGTTTTTGATTTTTTTTTGGGGGGGGGGGCGGGGGTCTACACTGCATTATAAAACCGAATTGAAACAATATATTAACGTTGTTGGAAGTTTAACCTGTTTACCTTGAAATCTTAGCTACACATCATAGGATGGAATTTATCATATATAGATGCAAAAATTGACGTTTGAAATGCAAATGACTTACTTTGTACATCAAGTTTTTATATCTTTATCTTCTTTCAATGACTTTTGTAAAGATTCACTTTCGAATTCTGATGTTATCAGTTAATGAAGATGAGCTCAACGCCAAACGAGCTTGTATTCTGAGAAGGTAAAACTGGAAGTTAATACAATTTTTTAGGAAATGATTTAGGCCTAGTAAGAGTAAAAGCGAAGGTTTCCAACGAATTTACAAAAATGTCGTCACCAATGCTGAAAGGTACAAAATGTGTCGATATGGGATGGTGGATAGGTGGAACTTGAAAGCGGGAAGTAGTGGGGGGGGGGGGGGGGAGGCGGTGGGTAAGGTGAGAACCGAGTGGAAAGGATAAGCTGAAATGGACTTATTGATGGAAGAAATATTTCTCTTTTAATGAGATAACCAACGCTTTATTTGAACACTTGGTAAAACATGAAAAACACAAAATCTGTTAAGCCATTTAACAGTAGGCCTACTCCCTATACTTACATAGTTCAACCAACAACACACAAAAAGGGTGAGACATAGTTCAACCAACAACACACAAAATGGGTGAGAGTCGCCATTGAACATCAGGTGATGATATCACAGCCTATCAAAACTTATCATGACTTGTTATTCTCTTACCATTCAGCACCCCCTAACCTCTGGACTCCTTAAATTAAACTGTTAATGAGTTGAATTATGTTTATAAACTGCATCGTTTGCTCCAAGTGTGGCTGTAGTTCATTTATCACGATCCTCGCTGAAAGTCCGTGTTACATGAACTGACATAAGAGCTACCTGTACCTACCTACCTACCTACCTACCTACCTACCTACCTACCTACCTACCTACCTACCTACCTACCTACCTACCTACCTACCTACCTACCGTGATATGGGTCCTGGTTAGAAAACGAAACTTGACGAAAAAATGTAGCCTACGGTAAATGTCACTCGATACATATATCATTTCGTTATGATTTCGCTGTGTGTATAGGTTAACATGGCGCTCACTGCAACGTAAGCTACGTATTGTTTATCGTCAAATCTTTCACGAGTCTAATTCTAAAGTTTGTACATATATGACGTCGAACTGGCGGTTTCCTAAATTGATCTTTCTATGAATCATAACCTATAGTTCCTGTAAATTCCTCTTACCACCTCAAATTTTAAATGGACAAAATTCCAAGGTCGAATTGTATTTCATTTCTTCACCAGAGCTTACCTAAAGGCGATAAAGTGATTTGAAACCAAGTGCCATTTCACTCCTCCAGCTAAATCGGGTAAAAGAGTGTGCAAGCCACTCTAGCAACTCCCTGGTACACGTAGAGAGTTAGGAAATGGTCGCAGGTTGTGCGTGTTTTTTACTTTTAGACCCTCACCTCACCCCTTCTCCCACCCGGCTATACCACCTCCGTGACTCCTGTCGGTATAGACTGTTCACAAGTTAGGATTGAAGAACTTGCTGAATGATATTTTTTCACAGTGTAACCTACGTTGCTATAGTGTAGAGCCTACGATTAACCTAACGGATATGCATACCCAGAAGCTGAGAAGAGAAAGAACAAAAGGATACATGTTTGAGTTTGTCCTACCAGGTTGCTCAAGAAAGACAAAGATGGTCTACTACACTAATTTATAGGAAAGTGTAGGTCTATCTCCAAGTTACGCCTACCGACAAAACCATATCTTGCTTGGCTTGATTTAAGGGGATCGTGAACTTAAGCAACAATTTCCGCTTATTAAGAGCAACATCATTGCGATACTTCTCTCTTATACATTAATATTTTTTTTTCTTGTCACGATAAACAAAATGCTGCCATGATTGAAGATCTATTAAAGTATTCTTTCCACGTCGAACTTACGTGCAGTTTTTCTTCTCCCTTGTAAATAAATGATCAATCAAGATACCTAGGAGACAAACCTAATAAGCATATAATAAATGCAATGGAAAATAAAAAAGAATATAGCAATATTTCAAATGTCAACAACTGGCCGGGTTGATAAAGATCTGAAGGTAAACCATCTATGTTGTCAAAACCCTCCATCGTTATCAAAAACCCCGTCAGATTAATTACTTGTACACTCCTTTAAGCAAACAAGTCAGTTTAATTAAGAACGCACCATTCATTTTACTGCTTAACGACAGGGTATTTCTTCTCCTTCAAGGTAAGCGCGATACTGCTTTATAAGCTTCAGTTGTAGAGGGAAGTTAATTAGCATTGGGGCACTCTAAAAGGGTCTTGCAGTGTCTTTTATCGATCCAGGGGATATGCAAATTCCTCAACTTGGCAGTTGGCTGTGTGCGCATGTCGCTCAATCGAGCTGGGCAACCGAAGTTGATTGCCGCAGTGCGCGACTAATGGATTAATTTCGAGCGGAGATTGTAACTGCGATTTCAGCTTAGGGGCCCCCTAATAAGACCAATGATTACTAACAAAGAATTAAGGTTTTCTAAATTTTTTTTTTCTCTGGTTGACACGATTTTCCGCATTGGCAAATTCCTAGCCCTACAAAAATGTTCCTGGACTTAGCAATTAAGTTCGAATTGCAAGGAAATTTGACACTAAACTTTTAAAATCTCAACTTAAAAAGCAAATATTGTCGTGAACATGATCAAGGCCTTTTCTAGTTCATAGTTGTACGTAATATGTGGTGAACCTAGAGTCAAATGTCAATTCAATTGCCAAGTGTGCACCTACTTAGCAGCGATGGCCTATTCCTGTTGGTTCGTAGAGCAACTCTCTGTAGTTATTCTGATGTGCATTTCTCAAGAGCAATGAGGAATATTTCTCAGACGCCCTAACTCCTTCCGGAATAATGTCATGTATTGCAGGGAACTTAAAGCACAGTTGAACAAAATTACCTATAAAGTACCTGTACTCTCAGTGACTGATCATTTGATTCGTTGCGCGGTGGAGGGGCCTGGGAATGGGACCATGGTTAGCCAGCTCTCGTGCACACATGAACGTATTTTAATTTGCCAAGAACGTGCACTCTCGCATCTCATCATGCATTCGTGTCACCAATCAAGGTAAGAGAAATGGTGACTTGCGCGCGCTGCAAGTTGCTGAGTGGTGGAATTATGAAGTTGGAGGCAGCTAAGTTAATTGAACCGATTTTGCGGTTCGGCCAGCCAATGTAGCGTCTCTTTGGCAGCGGCCCCTTCTTCGTAGCGAGTATAGCTGAACGAAAAAAACTTGTCTGCTAAGCGGCGTACGGTTCGACCTTTCATTCTGAATGAGAATTCGTGAGTGTCTCAACACGAATATCTGGTAACATGGACATTGCTTATTGGTCCGTCTACCGAGCATCATTTAGATTTACTCAAGAAATCCCAATACGTTATCGTTAACGTTATCGAATCTAGTCTCCTGCATACATATTTTGACAGTTTATTGTGAATGTATACTAAACCTCTCGTCATCAGGAGGATGATGTATGTAAGGCTACGAATCTTCATAGCCTCTTGATGGGGGGGGGGGGGACTTTCCGGGGTCTGACGCCCCCTGATGCTCCCGACAATAATGAGGTATTTCAGTTTAGCCTTCGTTTCAAAATATCGCAGACAATGTAGGATCCGATGACAGATGCATTTTCAGGCGTGCACGTGCCCTAAAGTAGAGACCCTGTCTTGAACGTTCGGGTTGGACTTGCAAGATTACAAACTGAAAGACAAAGCCGTGTGGGGGTGATTGTTTTGGGGTGAAAAAAAAACTGACCTAAATTAATATCATGGAGTTAAAATGCCAGTCAGGTGTATTTGAAGGGTTAGGTATGCACAAGAGTCTGCGGCCATGGCGTCCTCCCCCCCCCCCCACACCCCTAGGCTCGAACTGCCATATAGCCTACATAGTGTGAGATGTGTTGAATCACTGACACTGTGAAACAAGTGATCAGCCGGAAACGACATACGCCTACCGGAATTCATTTGCCAGTTCTCAGGGCAGACGAATTGGGGAGTATCCCCTCATTCGAGGAAAAGTAGTGGATTCATTCCAGCAAATGCCAAGAGAATGAACTATCTCGTACTGGAAGGCCATGACTACTCTTTCGGAGCATTCGAAGGGTGCGTCTCCGACCATCGACGGGATATTCTCTGGTACGCTCCGTGCCAACTCAGACTGACGCTCCGTTTAGTCTTCCACAATTCCCACCCTCTTAGTCTAAACTCGTCACTTGGTGCTTCCGCATCATATGTTGTAGAGGGATGCTAAATTTCTGTACCGTATCACAATGGAAAATTCACCCCTTTCCACAAAAACAATCCCTTGTGACTCCTCTGCATGGAGAAAACAACAAGTTGACAATCAAAATTCCGGCAACTTGGTTTAAAATTTCTCAATAATGGCAAAATCAGCCCCCCCCCCCGCAGACGTTTAGGAATATACGCCTTCTATGTAAATTTACAACAAAGCACAGGAGTTATAATGGTCTGTGTTACATCAAAACAAATAATCGCCTGTACACTGTATATGAATTCCTTTGACCCAAAACACAGCTATGTGCCTCAAAATAACGCCTAGCTGGCATAAAGGAATTGAGAGAAGGAAGTTATTGATAACTATGGTAAAAACTTAGCATGTAATTAAAAGCTGCTAGGTTGCAAAGCTCTGATGTAAAGACAATAGCCTTTTCGCACAGTGTAGTCAATTGACTTCATCGCGATCTAGTTCCGAGTTCGGAAGTTTCGACGTGATAATGCAAATTGGTCACGTACATAAAACTGACAAGATGGAAAGAGAGAGAGAGGTGGAGATAGATAGATAGATAGATGATAGATAGATAGATAGATAGATAGGGGAGGGGGTCAGGTGGACGGGGAACCAAGCAAGGGATGTCTAATTTGGGAGAATGTCAGTTATGTATATAATATACTCAAGGGCTGAATTGCTGGAAGTCCTCCTGGCAAGATGCACAAATGAAACTTCGGAAGAGAAATCCGGGTTCTTGTAGGCCTATACTTGCCTTAGATCCCGGAGATCGTGACGGCAGGACAATTCGAATCCGTCTAAGGTAAAAAAAGAAAAACAAAGTAGGGGACTCTTATGGTCACAAACTGAATACATTTGTCATGGTGTCACAGCCACCATAAGGTCATGGATATTCCTCCAAGCTTAAAACACAAAGGGTAATTCTGGATGACCTTCAGAGCAAACCTTAGTATGTCATGAATATTGTTGATGGAACTTTCAGATGTGCAAGTTCCGGAAGACTGCATGAAAAGATAATACATAATTTATTCGCAGAAGCACAGTAATCCACAGAAGGACAGTGGCTCACACCAGTTGACGGGTAAGGGGGGGGGGGGGTGGGGCGGGACAATCACCCGGCAGTGGAATTTTGTGAGAGGGGCGTTTCAGGAGTGTCTAGAGAGCCTGGGGAGGGAGGCCATTTCAGGCTACAAGGGGGCGCTTTTTATCCAAAACTTTTCTGGTATGGTCTTGGCAAACTGACGATGTCTCTCCGCTTGTAGACAGTCTTCCCACAGTTTTAGCTACCATGTAAATGATGATGGGCGCCAATTGAGAGACAGGACTCACTTGGGAAGGATGCACACACGCCTCAACTAGTCCATACCAAATTTGTATCATGGTTTGGATTCATAAACTCACTGGCAGATGGACGAAGGACAGAAAATCCTTTCCGAAAATTCGCTGAGTAATCATTGAAAAATATATACCGAAGAAAACGAATTTTTGTTTAAAAAATAAAATGAACTTCACAATTTTACTCTTTTGGTGCACGAAATTGCGTATATGGCACTTAGTAAATTCCAACGGGAAGGGGACAAATAGGCCTACCTCCGTTATAACAGACCGGTTCCCCCATAGACCTATCTTAGCATAACCAGTTTGGTCCTTTTCCAACAGAGAATTAAATCCACGGCCAGTGAGACTATAGAAAGTTACGACTATTCGCATTTTGCCTATATTTGAATAGTTTATTGAACCAGTCGTTTGTTGATACCATCACCGTTCGTAATTAAACTGATCGCTATAGCTAGGTATAACATTGATCCCAGGAAACACATAGGCCCCATATAGGTGAATCCATATAGGGCCCATATGATTTTGTACTCAAGATCTGTAAGGCGCCTATATGGGCCAGCCTTTAACCATATGATCCATATGGGATAGTTATACTATCCATTTATGGGACAATTGCCCACGTGGAACCCAGAACTATACCCCATATGGGTCATATGGATTATCTATACGTTGACCCTTATGCATGGGGCCCACATGTTCGTCGATATGCGGGACATATGGGGCCCATGTTAGAATGTTACAATACAGTACTGACCTCGACTAAATTGTTACATCATCACAGATATAAATTGCTTAAACAGTAAAATGAACAACTTCTGATACATGATCGATAATATCCTTTTCTTTTACTTTAAGCTTGGCTATGATACAATACCAAAACAAGTGGTATTCAACAAGCATATATCGATAGAGCCAAAAGGTACCAGGCTGAGGCAAGCTCCTGAATCGGAAACGATAATTGGCGAGGCTTTCATGAAAATAAGAGTTTGCACCGAGTGCGAAATCCAAGAGCATTTTACAAACACGTATAAACAGGTTTTGACAAATGCGTGGGCCAGTCGAAGTTTGACTTCACTGCAGTGATGCATGGTAGAGAACCAACTAGTATACACACACCTGCCGGTGAATGAGATGCTGGCAAAGTTTAGGCCTATAAGAAGTAGAATCCTTCTAATGTGTCGGTGTAGTTCGGCATCTTCACGATCACGATCCTCTTACTGATGCAGTAATTAATACATTGAGTAACTGGTCTTCCTCACAGCTCAATAGACTCACTAATACCACTCTGGATGCTCTCATTTGTGTCGCCGTGTGCTCGTAAATCATTGGCACAACGTATTGGCATTGGCACAACGTATTGGCATCATTGGCACCGCAGGTCAACTCAATGGACATGTCCTATAGACTCATAGTCGTTTGTAGTTTGCTGAAATTTTCCATGACTTGGAGGTGAAAAAAATGGACATTTTGGTTAATTGGAGAAGATAAAAGAACGTAAAAACTAAAAAAAAAAAAACACCCCAAAACACCAGAATCCCACAATATGCCGTGAAAATAAAATATTTTAAAATGATGAAACATTTTCCGGTATGGCTGTCTGACGTGTCGAGTGCTTTCAACCATAAGTTTTTTTCAGTTGTAAGATGTATTACTTATTTGAATCTTGGACGTCTCCCCAACCTACTTACATCAGTATCTTTAGGGTATGATCAAGAGAACTTCAACCCAACTGTGGCCGAGCCTATAGGCCCTGGACCATTGCCGGGGGAACAAGGGGACAGGGATAGGTAAATCGTCCCATACTGCACGTTCTAGGGGGCCCAAAATGAAGGTATTGGGGAAAAGAAAAACATTTTTAGAAAAATTGAGAACAAAATGAAAGGAATGGTCAATGAAAAGGCAAGCCTGAGTACTTTTAGCCGTCTAATCCAGCGTATTCAACCGTTAGAATTCAAGCAAGTATCCCAGTCTTCAGGAGGAAATGCAAAAATGTTATGGGACATTTAAAGTGAAAATTTTCAGGCAACAATGTAAGGAAAAGTGTTTTCCATCCAAGAAAATATAGTCCATTTCCTGAAGCTTACTTCCTGATCATGCCGGAGGGAGATTTTTTTGGCCACGTAGGGGGTATTTTTATGTACATATTTTATGGTACACGCTACCAGCCGAAATGGTGGCGCTCCCCTGAGATATTCTTCCCACAACTCCCAGTTGTGGTAAGAATAAAAAATTTCACTAAGTAAACATTACAATACTAAAATACAAAACTCATTGTATGATCATAGCAACCTGTGGATGTCGCACTATCAGAGATGAAATTACTATATGGCCAGTAGGCGGACCTTGTGTAGGCCTACTGTCAGTATTTGAGCAACTCGGCTGTTGATACACAAATGCTGTACTATGTGATTCTTAGGGCAAACCCGCTGGGTAAACGCCCAGTAGTCAGCGTGTACAGGCATACGCACTAGTTTCACGGATAAGAAGGGGGGGGGGGGGGACGGGGAGAGTGTCCAATATTGACCTAAAATTACTTATAATAGCTATAGGTCTATCCGAATCTCGAAGAGAGGCTAAACACATGCACACAGAGATAGCAGGTAGAGTGCTATTCTTTATCGATCTTTTTTATCTTCTCTCTGGCCACCCCCCCCCCCCCCACCCATCACAGGATCATTGAGAAATATGTGGCAATTCCTGCCGCGCTGTCCTTTTGCCACTTCTACTCTTCCGCCAATGGTGCATACTGACGCAGCGGCGAATGGTGGTTTTCCACACATGATTGTAATGATAAATGTAAATCGTCAAAAAGTATTTCCTTTTTGTACAATTATATCAGAAGCATGACTATTTTGTGACCCTCTGCCTTCGCGTCAATTAATTAATCATGTAGGCCTCTGCACCCGGTAGCACTTGGACAACTGTCATATAGGAAAGCACATTCCTCAAAGAAAAGTCTCACCAGCATGTGCTTAGTACACATGCGAGCAATGCTGTGTGTTTCAAACTTACGGTGGAAGATAAAGACTTTGTGTTACGTTTTTGAAGTAAATATTAATTGAAAAGTTCACCGGCTACTGTGAAAAGCCGACACCGCAGACATTATTGATCCATCAATTCTCGGCCGAAGGAATTTTAATTAGCAAAACAATACACCGATACCTGTTAAGAGAGGTATGAAACCAAGATCATCGCTGACAACTTTCAAATCGCTTTTCTTGAAAGTCAGGAAGAAGTACACGGATGGTGAAGGATTCTCTGTCTGCAGGGTGAGTTTTCTAAACTTTTCACCGAATAGTTTTTGATAACTGAGGCTAAAGTTGAAGGAAAATATCAAGTTGACTTATTGTTGATGAGTAAGTTTCAGACGCATGTGGGATGAGTAGTGACTCAGAGAAGTCTGTGTGGATACTGTCTGCGGCTACTGGTCATGATGTCTGGCCGATAAGCCCGGCAACCTTTATGTTCCCCTCTAGGAGGTTACGTTAGGCCTAGTCGGTATCTAATGCGATGTCGAAAAGGAAGTATTAGACGTAGGTTAGAGAGCAAATTGACGTTCGAAATTTACTTGGAACGTTGATCGTTATTCAAAGACATTTTACCGCTGTCAATAATTCTCACTTTACCCTAGAATTTAGGGAAACTTTCTGGAGATAAAAGTTCGTTAGGCTAGTCAACACATTGCAGTGTGGAGTTTCTCAGTAGGCTATGCGGTCACAACATAGGCCAACGAATGATATCGAGTAAACGTAACTTGGGTAGGGGCTAATTTTTTCGATGTCAAGTGTCAAAAGTATTTGGAGAACAGAGGAAACATTTAATTCTTCGTCGACCTGAAACGACTAGTTATGTAATGAAAATACATGCCAATGGTATTCCGCTCCACCTTGAAGAAACAACTAGGCTCAGGGGATACTGTTTCTGTAGTGCTCTGATTTCGGCTAGCCAAGAATGGGAATCTTTCTTCACATAGGCCTAACTCACCGGTTAGGCTATATTCCTTTAAATAAACCTAATTTAAGCAAGGCCTAGGACCTACTTTAAAATGACTGCTGGAGACGAGTTGGGAGAGACCAGATTGGAATGTTTGCAAACTGGGCAGGGGATATTTTTGGGCTGTTCAAGAGCGTGTGGATAAATATTTCTTCCACGAATTTGCGCTGGGAGAACATTGTTGGTCAGTTGGGAAATTAGTAAATCCGAACTGCACATAATGTTACAGTCATGCCTATGTAGAAATGTTTATTATTGTGCAGATGACGTAAAATTTTGTGAAGTGTGTGTATTGTGATAAATTTTTTATTTGCGTGGATAGCTCATCGTTGTTCTTATTTCTGCACTGGGTATTTCTACCCCCAAAATAGCAAATTTTCCAATCTGGGAAAGAGACTTTGACATCTTAAACATTGCACAACCTTAGTTAGTGTCTTAAAACAGACAGTGAGCAAGAGTGCAGTGAGCAAGAAGTCACAGAGTATACCCTAGGCTAGGTCGATGTTATAGGGTGCATTGTACGTGGCTGAAATTTCGGCCTAGCACAATGTAAGGACAAGTATCTATTTGTTTTATGCTTGCTGTTGCTGCTTGTTTGACTTGTTTATTCTAGTTGGAATGAGCAAAATGGATCACAAATTTTAAAGTGAGAATTTTACCATTGAAATCAAATTTGAATCAAGTATATTCCCCTCAAATATTATGCCCACTGTGTCTATAGTAGACTTTATGTTTAGGCCTAGATTGTGGGTGAAAACCAGTAAGTATATAAAAATGATACCCTAGTTAACGTCATAGTTTATTCCATGTTCAGTAACCAGTGTGGTCAGCAGTAAACCATTTTCCGACACACTGAAAATTTGATTGATCTAGACGAAGCTTGCTTATATGGTGGTACCCATGCCACTTGTCAGGGGCGCGAAACGTGTTCTAGAGTGGTTCCAGGAGAATATTAGAAAAGTTAAACATTTTTTTCTAACATGCTGACGAAAATGATTTTGTCTCAAAAATAGGTAAAGCTGTTACTTCCAACAAACTAATTAAAACAAACTTTGCACCATTTCGCATCTAAGCCCTAGTAAAACTAAAGAATTTCCAAAAGATGTGAGATGTGCCCCTCTCATACCCCATTCCCAGTATGCCATCAGTGGCACATTGTATCAGAAACATTTAGCCAGTGGCACTTCAGCAACTTTAATTGACGAAGCCTGATCTAGACTTAGGTCTGTATGCGTTTGTTGCACGTATGCGCCGTGGTCCGTATATCTGGGTAATGTGACAAATATACCACTGGTGTTCAAAAGTAAATCTTAAAAGAATGTGTGTCCAAACAGCTCAAGGTCTGCTTTAGTCTGGTAATTTTGATAGGATTTTGTTTTGGTAAAAAGTGCATTTATATTTTCCAGTTTAAACTAACAATAGCTCTTAGATTTCCAACCAGCTTTATGAAAGAGTCAGCAGAAGAGACAAAGACTGTCTGACGTGTTTGTTTTACACTCTTCTGTAACCATTACACATGCTATCTCTTGTCTCAAGTCATGTTGTCAATGACATGGTAGTTGGAGGCCTAGTTCTAATGAAAGGAAGCATACAGGTAGAAAATTGTGTAAGGTGTTTGTCATCTGTAAATTAGGCCTGTATTATGTGGTTCACACTTAGTGCCACTTGTAAAGTGAATTTGTAGTACTGTAACGGGCACTGTGTGCATGACGATATCATGTCGAGAGGAGCTGAAGTGCCACAAGTAGTAGCCTGCAAGGTTACATTTAAATTCTATTGCAAACAGATAAAGTGAATACTGACTTGACAGCTGGAAGTTGGGCCCAAGATGTTTTGCGTGGAAGAAAAACAAAAATTTTAGTTCCACGTTGAATCTTAAACTATGGCAGTATTCTGCGAAGGCTGCGCATGAAGCGCATGCAGGATAACTTGAGAAAGGTTTGAAGACAGGGGATTGAACCTCATCTCCGTAAATTTTTGATGATTAAGATGCTAATGACGCAAAATGATGCCACTTGCAGACAATTTCTTGCTCTATTTGAACTGATAGTAATCTGTTGTCCCTTTTTTTTTTTGAGCCGAGTGCAGCTGTTGTAAAAGGGAGGGCCAGTATTTTTTTAAATTGTGGCCATTTTCTCAGGTGGTGGTTATTTTCCCTTGGGGATGGAGTGCATCCTGAAACCTTTTTTTAGAGAACACTGTGTGGGGTCCCACTCTGAAGTGAAAAGCAAATTGAACCTATGTTACCTGTTTGTTTATTGGTATGTGAAATCTAAATTTCCCCTGTCAAGTCAGTTTTCACTCATAAACGTTTGCTGGATGGATGCCTGTGGGCTCACATGGATGAATAAAAGACTGCACATTAGATTCTGTGAAATCTCTCTCGTAACTAGATCTTTCTTTTAAAATCAAGATGTTTTTGTAGATTGAAAAGTTGTTAAAGTATTGTGTGTGAAATAAAATTTTCATTGAAGATGGAAATTTATGTCTGTCATTTGTTTTAATTTTAGTCTTGATTGAAAAAAGATCTTATGTATGGTATGTATTAATGATGCCCATTCATTTCATTCTCAAGGAGTGATGGGTATTTAGAATTTCAAGCTTTTTTCTGTTGTAGAATGTGAACCCCCTCTGTTGGTGTTAGCAACAGTCTGATCTTTTCAACTTGTGAAGAAGAAAAAAAGGAATATGAAAATGTGGCACCTCAATATGAAAGCAAACACAAATACCAGAAATGGTAGAATTCAGTCCTCCACATGTTTGAGTCTGTGGTTTAACTGCTTCCCACTGCTCATGCTATCCATATTTACATAGGAAGGAAAAACCACCATGACTGTTGCCATTGGAAAATTGTCCATGGAACACTGCAAGTTTGAAGTTTAAGAATGGAATTCAGTGTCAACCCCTCTTCTACTTGTCACTCATCTCCCACCTCCTGCCCCCCTCTCAAATATCCCCTCTATTTTGAGGCGACTTCAGCAGATAACAACTTTCTCCAGACCTGTCACATGGTTTTGGAAACTAGCACTGATGATTTACCTCACTCCAGAAGTTTAAGGGAGGTGTTGTGGTATTTCAAGAAAACACTTTTTTGCTGTATCTGTAAGAAGTCATTTTCTGTTGATGCAAAGAGAACTGACAAAGAGGATCTAGTCCTGTAAATGTGAAAATAAAAAAACGCGTCGTTTTTGCAAGATCTGTACACAGAATGGAACATATGGTAGCTTCAGGTAAGGGTTTGATGGGGGAACTACTAGCCCTAGGCAGTGGTAGTTTTTTGTAGTGTATGTGTGGTAGCTTCAGATAAGGGTTAGATGGGGGAATTACTAGCCCTAGGCAGATGTAGTCTTTTATACTGAGTTGAAACTAATTATATGAAAGTGACTTATGTACAGTTCTGATGAAGGTGAAACATGGGTTGTACACCATGCAGTATAAAAACAACACAAAAGGACAGCAAGGATGTAAATACAATGGTTTACTAAATGACATGCATGCAGATGGGCTAATGCTTTCAGTTGTTTTTATAGGTGCATACTTATTCACTGTGTTTGAAATAGCTTGTACTTAGTCCAATAGAGTGTTGTTTTCAGCAGATGAAGGGTGGAAACAGAATTTAATTGACATTTGGTGACCACTGTGCACACCTTTTAAACAGGAAAGTTTTTTGTTTACCTTGCTCGAATACTTCTTATATCACTTAATCATACAGCAGTGATAAAGTTGATTTCCTTTCAGTGGGACAGGCTGGAGTAACAGGACTCACAAGCTGCATAAATTGCAACATACTGTGGTGTTCAAATCGAAGTTTCGTCTAATTAAGCCATCAGGAAGTTGAATTTAACAGACAAAAAGATATTCAAATATCTTTAGTATGAACCTGTTATGCAAAGTGTAGACTATCCCTGTCTGTGGGCGGTCTGTGGATTGACGGATGAATATGAGAATATGTAAATTGTTATGTCCCTTCTCCATCTGTGGCAAAAGCAACCCACCATCTTCCTTGTAATCTAACTTCATTAAATACTTGTTTGAGCATAAGTAACAAAAACACTTTAAAAAGAGGTGACTTGTCTTTTCCAGCCAATTTAAAAGCATATATGTTAAATCATAAAAATGCCAACAACACACGGTAAGCACTTCATGGAGTATGTTTTTGCCTGCAGATCCTAAGTTTGAAACTTAATCTTCTCAATACTTGTTATTCAAGAAGGGTCAAAGATGATGGTAGGATGAATATTCCAAGGCATGCTGGGAAATGAGGTCAAGATCCATTACGAATGTTGACCAAGAAGTTTGCATAGTGTGTTTCATTTGCAATTATCAAATGTTGCAAGTTATGTGAAGGTGGAAATGAGCACATCCCTCCCTGCCTATTGGATAAGTCGTCATACAGTAGATGCTACTATGTACAGTACAACTGTGTACAGTATGTTTGACAGCTAGAGCTCACCATTTTGTGGAAGGGGAATTTTTAAGTTAAACACCAATGGCATACATGTGGATGTTACTCCCCAGATATCTAGGACAATGCCGTACGTAATTATTGCAAAGATGGGAGAGCTCTTGAAGTGGGTTGTTATGACTTATGAGCTCATTTTGTGATAAAAAAAAGGGGGGAGAATTTGCCAATAAATTCATGGAGTAAATCTTTATGTGCATCATTGCTTGTATATATAGTTCACTCCCTTTTCGGCAAAATAGATGCTGTTAATCACTTAACAGGACTGAAAACTGAAAATTCTAGACAAGGAAACAACATAATTTTTGACTGCAAGTCAAGGGAGCTGTGTGTAGTATAGGACAGTGAAATATACTAGCCAAAGACATCCTGACAAATAGTGAGAATAAAAAAGAAATAAATACATCAGGGATTTATGTGTTCGATTCCGTTTTACGAATCAGAGCTTTTTCCTTTTGTCAAAAAATTTAACGTAGCCCCCATTTTCCGTCCCTTTACACATGTATTTAGTTTTTCTGCTGGAAAACAGCTGATTTGCACAGTTTTAAGTCATTGTCTTGCACTTTAAGTCTTTTTTACTGCTTGTGGAAAAAAAACTGCAACCAGCAGAAAAGTGATATTTTTGCCATGCAGAAGGGAACTGAAGGGCAAATATGTTAACTTTCCATTGCACTGTAGGCCGCAGTGACTGCTAACCACCACTGTGGCTGCTTGACTATGGCTTTGTTTGACAAAGCAACAAATTTTTGCATAGGACACATGCTTTTGTCGTTCAACTTAACGGCTCATGCTAGAGTTTGCATTTAGAAGTGTCGCTGTACTGAAGCCATGTTTCTGGTGCAGTTTTTTTTTTTACAGATGTGTTCAAAGTTGTCTTGGTTCTGGTGTCAATTGAACCGTTAACCAGTTACAGCTGCTCGTACTTAACTTTCCTCACAACTGTCATAATGATGCTGTATTGGATTGCAAAGAGAAAGCTAAAATTGAAGATTGTTTTCATTAAATTATGTTGCAAGTGGATGTAAATAGTTGTGTCATTTCACATACTGATAAATACATAACGATAGTCCC
This sequence comes from Stichopus chloronotus, assembly GCA_021234535.1. Taxonomy (NCBI): domain Eukaryota; kingdom Metazoa; phylum Echinodermata; class Holothuroidea; order Aspidochirotida; family Stichopodidae; genus Stichopus; species Stichopus chloronotus. Next base: position 29,165,929 of record CM037832.1, on the reverse strand, counting down.
TTTATGGGCCTTCAAGGAGCTCAGTTGACTCTATTTTGCTCACTCTGTTGTGGAGTATATTTCCCCCCCCCCTTTAAACAGGAAAGTATTGTGATGGAGGGAGAGTGGGGAGAGGAAGGGTATTCAAGCTAATTCAGTGTTTGTCCTTGCACCTTGGATCTGGTCACATGGAGGGATGGTTGGTTTTTCACAGTTTGTTTAAAGAGAAATAAGGCATTTACAAAGAAATAAGCTTTGATTATCATTAAACCTTTCAATCCCAGCAACAACGTCTACAGAAGCTTCTTGTCCTCACAAGGATTAGATTGTAAAATGAATTACGGAAGATGCATTGTTTGAAGTTAGGGCGAACAAATTCTTTACAGAAGCAACAGATTCATGACTGAATGTCACTCGGTGGGGAAAAAAAAAAAAATGTTTCTTGATAAGAAGGCCACCATCTTTCCTTATTTTGAATAATCTATCACTCTGTGTCCATAAATATTGGTTTCAAAAATGTAACTTTCTTTTCCGTAAAACCAACGCCTTTGTTCCCTTTAGCATAGTGTTGGCTGATGAATCTGTCAGTGGTAACTGCTTGCATTCAAATCATACGGTAAATCTGCTGCACTTTGGTTTGATGTCTGTATTCTGAAATAACATCTGGAATGTTGTACCCAGATAGTAAATAAATGGGAAGGAAAACCTGCTCCAGGAATATGTACAGAATTATTGAAATGTATCTGAAATTAAGGACTTGGCAATTTATGTTATACTGGCAAAGACATGTTACATTTCTTTTACGAATGACATTATTTGCGCTACCAGATAGACTTTTTAGTGAGCATGCCAGTTCAAAGAGTGACTTGAAAGCATTTTTCAAGACTTGGAAATACTATAAGGTGTGTTTTAGGGATCAAAATTTGAATGAATTTTGCCTGAATTTTGATGAACTCTATCACAGGAGGAAAGGATACTTTTGCCCAACCATAAATGGTTTGACATACATAGTGTAGCCAAAAGTGAGAGTTGAAATCTCTCTGTTATGAGCCAGATTTTATTGTAAGAAAAATTTAGTTAGCATCGAAATGAATTCACTATGCTTTGAATCTGTTTTCATCTTTCAAAGGTGTAGTACAGTACATTTGGAGGCATCTTTGAACAATGGTGGTCATCTGAAAACTGGTGATGATCCTAAAAATTAATGTGCCTTATGAAATCCCCATGATCTTCAAGTGTTGAAAGTTATGCTTTTGTCACTTGTGTTCTTACAGAGAACTGTGTCGCCTTTCATTGATGATTATCCAGGCAGTGAAGCACAACAATATTTGGATGGGGAGGGGGACAATCGAGCCTACAGAAACCATCCCTAGGAGTCTGGCATTATTCTGTGACCATTGAAGATACCTTTGTTGGAAGGGAAATTGTTATGCTTTCCAATGGGTAGACAACATCACAATCTGCAAATGTATGTGGAAGGAATGTTTGACGAAATATGTAATTGAAAGTCATATCCGTTAAGTATCGTCAAATACTGATCTCATCAATGTTACTTGATCAGTTTAGAGTCTGATGGGAGACGAATGAATCGTTTTTGGATTTTGAGGATTCGACTTATTTCTGGGGAATGTACACAGTATAATATTCACAATGGTATACACTAGATTGTTCAAAAATACGAGTATGCTTGTCGGTGCAGCACATGTGGCGAAGATCAAAGACTTACTTAAAGTTAGAGAGGAGGTATGTACAGGTATTTAATGCTCGTGTTTGAGCTCGATTAATCTGACTGCCAAAGTTTAATCGCAATCACTGGCGAGTAATCGCTAGCAATTCTCCCACTAGCAGGTATGACAGGAGAGGACATAAAGTAACAGTGAGAGGACAGTCAATGGTGAAAGGAGACCATTATCAGTGGTGGGAGGGGAATATGAAGTGTGGCAGGCAGGTACCAAGTGTGGGAGGCAGGTATCAAGTGTGAGCAGTAGATGTTGAAGGCAGATATCGAGTGCTTGAGGGGACAGTCATGGGTGGAAGGAAGCAGCAAAGGGTGAAAGGAGACCATTAAGGATGGAAGGAGACCCATCTGTGTTGGAAGGATGCATTCAGGAGAGCAAAGAGACAAGGTTTTGAAAGAGAATAAAGGGTAGAAGGAGACTGAAGGGTGGAATGAGACAATCGATTGTGGCAGCGTGATATCAAGCGCAGGTGCAGACCATCAAGGGTGAAAGGGAGACTATTAATTGTGGAAGGAGGTGCTTAGTGGCCCAAAGAGGCATGTATGGAGGACATGCTGAAACAGGACAGCAGGTAAAACAAGCGATTAATTAAAAGAAATAACATTTCGGGTGCTTGTAGACTACAGCCGATTTTCTATATCAAAATTCCTAGACATACAGATAAAAGGTAATTATTTCATTAAGACTGTAAGTAGCAACATTTTCAATGAACATAAATTTCATCCTATGTTAACTGTGATGGTTCATTATGTAATTTATGTTTTAGAGCCAAAAAATGGGAGAAACAACCTCAAAAAAAAAAAAAAAAGCTATAGCTTTCTACTGGATAAAAAGTAATTCTTTCATTAAGATTTTAAATAGTAACATTTTCATTGAACTCTTAATTTCATCCATTCTTTTTATGCCTAATTATGTAATTTATAGTTGAGAACCAATAAAGAGAGGAAGCAACTTCAAAACAAGAGAGGAAAGATTGGAAGGAAACATTTAAGAGTGGAAAAAAAAAAACAATGTATAGTGATAGGGGAATATCAAGTGGGAGTTTATAATCTAGGATGCAAGGGGGAAACTTGTGGGAGAAGAGATGAGAAAGCTCCTGTACGCTAATTACCTACCCATCATTCTGATAATTTTCAACTGTTGATATCTTGCTTTGTCAGTGATGTTTGGGGAGGTGACCAAATTCTCACCAGGTACTGCAGAGATAATCAGAATTTCACAAAGTAAATGGCTTGCTCACCATGCTAAGATTGCACAATGATACCTTGCATTATCACAAAGGTGTGTGTTTATTAATTGTTTGATTTGTTATATTTTAACCACTCTCGTTTTATAGTTTTTGATTAAGTTTTGATAAACGGATCGATCAGGCGAGGCATGAACTGCTCTATCATGTGTTAACAACGTGTGTGTTGCTGAACATTGGACAAACAGTTTAGGGAGAGAGAACCCATTAATTAGGAAGGAGATATTTCTGGGGGACCAATAGAGTAAAAAATAAAGATTGTTTACCCTCATTAATCAATTCAATTGTTCCCCCTGTCAATAGGTTTGTGGATAAACAAACGGCCGATGCAAAAAGTAGATTAAATTTGTAGTCTGCAGTTTCATTCTTGTGCAATAATATTTTTCAAAGTAGGAATGTATGTCGGGGACATTTACCTAGTGTAAATGCGTAGCTAAAGGGTTGCTTAGTGTGTCACCTACACTCTTGAAACAAACTAAAGGTGTAAATTTAAGTCTTATGTAAGTAAAAAAAATGCATTGTTTGCCAACGTGTGTTGTAGAATAGTTTAAGACTTGGAGTGTAGATGTGCATAACATGCCATAGATACATGAAATGTAGCTGCCACATGCATGACCCAGGTGGGTTAAGAGGGTACAGGAATGTTGAGAGACATTTAGTCCGGCTGAAAAGCTGCCATGACTTTTGGCCAGTGTGTCCTTGCTGCAGTTTTCTTTAGGCGTTTAAATGCTTATTGCTTTAGTTGTCTTTTTTTTCTTTTTTTTTTGCAAGTTATATAAATTACGGCTGGCATTTTGTGGAGGCCAATGTTATTCGGATTTGAATCAGTCACCATCGACTTACTAATATCTTCATGGTGGATCACATTGGATAACAACTAGCTTTAGGATTTATTGTTTATTTAGTTACTATTAGGATTATCACCATGCAACAATTGTCATTTTCTGAAAAAAAAAAAAAGGACTACAACTGCAGACTAAATACTCCTTTTCTGATTTCATAAACCACAAATATGTTCCACCATTTGATCATGTGGATAAGAATCTTGTAGGCCTATTGTAGATTTATCAAAGTGTCTGTGTAAAATTAAGAGCTTGTTGAAAAAAAAAGAAGAAATTGCATTTTTGTCTTTAATTTTATTGGAACTTACATGAAGGAGGTTTGAGCAACTGGGTTGGTAATGTTTTATCACTTTGTGTCTGTCATGTTTGGGGTGTATTGTGGTAGCTCAGTTGGTGTGGTATATATATTCACGTTGATCTTGGTTAAAGTTAATTTCTGAAGTAAGGTTGATCTCTTCTTCTCCATATAAATCAGAGTACTTAATTATTCTTTCCACTGTATTCTCAAAGTGGTCCCCACTTCCCAAAGTGGTCCCCGCTTCCCCCCAGGAGGCAGTGGAAGGTCTCAGATAGGCATCTGACTACACAGAAAAAAAGGGGGGGGGAGGAGACACTAGCATTGATTTGGGGTCCATGGCAGTTTATGACACTTCACTGCCATACAGTGATTAAGTTTACAGCAAGATATCCACAGGGTCTGTTTCCCTGTGCTACTTCTTTCCCTTTGCTTCAGAATCACCTCAACATAACTGGATGAGGCAATCTGTTGCATCTCTTCCTCAGTGAGATGAAAGTATATAGAGAGCATTACACCAAGCTCACCCAACACACTGAGCACTCTACACCATAGTTTCACAGTATGCCTGCCTTTTGTAGGTGTTTGTTCTTCTTGCAAGTAGAAAGAAGGAGAAAAGAAAATTCTGTCGAGTGTCGCACTATAAATGCTACGAGGGGAGGTTGGACGGGGTAAGGGGGCGTTGGGACAGTTAAAGATGGTGGAAGGGGTAGTAGTCTAAAAGATTGAGAACTATTGGTGTAAAGTAAGTGTTAAATTGTTTTGGGTTTTAATACTAGGGCTCATCTGTAATCATCAATCAAATGTATACTGTATTTCACTGAGAACTGGGATTTTCTTTTGTGAGGGAGATGTTGCAATTTGCTGTCAGTTTAACAGTTATTTGAATGTTACCTTTTATGATAAATGATAATATTCATATTTCAGACACTTAGCTGTAATGTGTGCATTAACTGTAATGTTAAACTGCAAAATGTATCCACCCACCATTAAGCCAAGCAGTTTTTATCATCACCATGAAAAGAACTGGATGAAGGGAATGTTGTAGTGTGGCTAAGTTGGCATATAGTTCTCTTAAAATGCTAATGTATCCCCTGGAGAAAGTTCTTCTTTTCTTATTTCAGTGACATTTTCTGTTTTTTTTTTTGTAGTTGTGCTAAAACTCTGAGCTGTTTGACTTTCACATATATCTCTTAATGCCTACTTAAGCATTAATCTCTGTCTGAATCTGTCTGGAATATGGACAAGAAAATACAGCTGTGAAATGTTATTTTTTGTTGTTGCTGGGTTTAGAATGATTGCAGGCATATGCAAAAAGTGAAAACATTGAAATTCAATGTTCAATTGTTTATTAATGTCTTTTGATGGCACAATTTGGACAATTTTGGAAAATAAATAGGTGTGGGGGGATAAATTCTGCCAGATGATTTCAAATTCTCATAACATGATGCCCTAAAGTATAAAATAAAATAATGTAGTGGTTGACAGTTTTAATTCAACTTAATCATGCACTTGTTTGGACAAGACAATGGGAAGTATTCTAGGAATGAATATTCAGTTGGTCGAGACATCAGATCATGATGAGGTGACCAGGATGTAGCTTGTATGTAAGTGCAGTCCTTTTTTTTCCTTTCTTCCCTAAATACTAAAATTCCTGATACCGATCAAGAAGCCACTCCAGAGCAATATATAACAAGTAAGATGTGTTTGATACAGCAGTAAGACATGTATTGTTGCATATTCATTATGTAAGTGTGGTCTACTTCTTGCAGTAACAAAGTTTAATTTTCAAAAAATGATGTCTGTTAATTGTTTTAACGCTGTTGTGTAGCGATTCAAAGTAGCTCCTATCATTTTCTGTCATTGAATAACCTGTTCCATCCACGAACAACCTCGCTTGAACATTAAGAAATGAAGGAAAAAAAAGGGTCAAACGTTTGTGCTGGTTTTTTGGTACACACACAATTTAAATGACACATTTTCTCTTTACCGATTGTGGAATTACAGTGACTCATTTTAGCAAGAAGCTGGCTGTTCCCAAATACTACAGCAGGAGGAATCTGCGTTTTTAAGTTCCTCCAAAACGTCTAAGGCAGTCGAGTAAAGTCAAGGCAATCAAGCTATGGCAGCGATGTTCAAAGTGAGCATCTCTATGTCATTATTATATCACATGTTCAGTTGTGCCATAGAAAACACTGTTTGCAAGTTTGGTCGCTAGATGTAGGAGAGTCCTCTGTCATTCGCAGAAATGTCTGCCTGCTAACGTCATGCAATTGACACCTGCAAGTAGGTGGGCCTCATGATGGAGCCTTCTTCATCACCTACGGGCGTCTCATAAAGTTTTGCTTTCCTTCGTAATATTTTCTCATCTTCACTTATCACAGCAACAGGGATTGCCGGCTGTAATCGACGCCGTAATGAGAGACAACAGGAATGCTGTTTTCCTTTGCAGGACTTTTGAGGGAACTGCACAGTTCAGTACTGTAAATTATGTATTCATTATGCATAACAACCCACTGCATATTCAGTTTGACAGGATTTATGCAGCATATGCAATGAAATGGAAGTCAATACAAGCATATCAGGAATGAACCTTACAAAATTGATGTGACAATCACAAATCAAAGATCATGTATGCTCCTCATTAATTAGCAGGATTTCATCAAGCTTCTCACATGTACGTCGTGTCTTTTTCTATCTTATTTAAGGATGTGGTCTGTCATGTTCTCAAGTCAGATGGCTCCCCACTGTTTAAATGTAGATTTGACATATCTTAATATCATTGCTCAACATTGGATTAAAACCTACCTGTACCTGTGTCATGAATGTGCTTGGTTGTTTGTAGTGTATGTATGTTGAATTTTGATTTCCAGCTACTGGCCTCACAAGGTTACTAAAACTTAAAAAGTATTTATTGCAAAGACATTCGGCAAACCATCTTGGAAATTTCAGTTTCACTATTATGAGAAAGATGGTGAATGTATGGTGGAAGCCCCTTTTCTGCGGTAAACTCTAAAAATGTTTTAATTGTTATTATTTAAGATTTGCAATTGCGTGGGTCATTGTCATCACACACCACACTGCACTGTACGTGGTATGACACATGCAAGAAAGAGTGGTGAATGGCATGTAGGAAAAGGCGTGATTCAGTCTAGACTGACGACGGATGGACTTTTTAGCTACCACTCTAGCTATTTGTTTCGTTAATGTGCAATTTACTTTTGTACTGTACATCAAATATTAAGGGGACTGACTGGGTTTGTGAAAGCAACCCCAGTAATTTAACTTGTAATGTTTCTGTCAGTTTCTTTAGGATACTGGTGTTCAAGGTTTCAGAGTTTCTTTAAAAATACTCATAGTGTGCTGGTGTCTGACATACAGTTCACATGCAGGTTCCTTAAACATGGTATACAATAATTAATGACATGTCCCTCCTCCCTGCTGCTTCTCTCCTCTTGGTATACCGTGATATGCCCCTCCTCCCCCTTTGTAAGTATATACCAAAATTTGTCACTATTCTCCTCTTCCCCCCCCTTGGTATTCGGTGACATGTCTTTCCTCCCTGGTATATAGTGACATGCCCCTTCCCCTTGTTTCATCTCTTGTCCTCACCCCTCCAAACTCTCCTTTGATATCTTCTGTTCATACATACTTGGGAAGAGTCCTCAACTCCTATCAGCCCATTTCAGTCATCTGACCATGCATTATCCCACAGATAAAACACAATAGATCAAAGAGTAAAATCAGCAATGGACGAATACACGCAATATAAATGTACAGTAGATCGACAGTGTTTTTTCATCTGCTATCTTACACAAAACAATGGTACTTTGTCTACCATACACAAACATTTTTGACATGTTGTGAACCTTGTTCACCACTTTCCTGGGTTCGTTTTCACTAAAAACCCAAATTTTCTTCACTTATCGAAATCTCATTCTATAAGAACAAGGTTAATTAACTTTGGACCTGTGCACTCCCTGGACTCTCAGGGGGTTTATGCTTTTGCTGGATGCACTCGTTCTGTGCCCTTGTGTAGGACTGCTTGCATTCATCCCTGATCGTTTGTTATCCTACTGTGAATGCACGGTCCAGCGTTTATTAACATTTTATTATCTTGCTGTCACTGTGAAAGAGAATTGCTCTTTTCTTTAAATTTGGTTTCATGTGAATTATAATGTTTAAACTGTTAAGTGTTTTAATGATATAGGTTTGCCAGTCTTCCCCTCCCCTGTTCCTCTCATTTAATGGATGTGACTGAATCATTTCTGCTGGCCATCTGGCGGCCATTGTATGGGCATTACTATCTAGCTTTTCATGTGACCTTGAGCCACCCATCCAGTCAGTCTCAGCACAAGTACTTTACTTATTACATACTAGCAACCCTGTCAAGTATACCACTGTTATTTTACTCTGGCAAATATTATTTTCATTTTTATGTATTTTTTTCCTCCACTTGTACAGTATATCTTACTCCAGCAAAGTAACCCTCACAGTAACCAGTGTCAGGATTCATGAGTGAGTGTGTGCAGTCGAAATATGAAAATTGTCATCTCCTGCCTGCCTCCTTGTATTTCTGCAAATCCACCATCTTTTCTCCCTTTTGCTTTTCTGTCTCTCTTTTCTCATCTTCGGAAAACCTTCGTTTAGACGGTGCCCCAATGAAGATCATCTTCTGGAAATGGTAGAAAGTGAGAAAGGAGGTAGTATTCATAAGATGCAAGGAGGTAGTCACAGTAATTCATAAATCCACATTAAGAAAGAACCCCTCAAGAGATATGGTATATACATCATTTTTCATGAGGCCAGTAAAGGGTTTGTGGGATTAACATTCATGTTTTTGGTAATAAATGAAGTGTCAGCTGCTAGTGTCAGGTGTTTGGGTAAAGAGATGAAAATGGCTAGAGCACAAGGCCAGCTGTTTAGGCAAAAAATATTCACGTCTGGGTTGGCATTGTGTGAGAAGTGATATTGCTTTCCAAATTAAGCCAATTACCTATTCTTGTGCATTCTTCCGCCATTGATGCCTTCAAAGTTTTTTTTTTCCCCTTCTTCACCATCAGTCTGTAATTTGTGCGCCACAATCAGGAGAAAGAACTAATATATGACTATCCATGATTGAGAAGGCTCTGGGAGAAAATGTACAGAGTTTAAAATTCATTCATTCTGGTTTCCATCAGGAAGTGAAACAAAATGTTGATGGGCAATGTTCCACATTTGACAATTTCTAGCAGAAAGTGGATGAACAAGAACATTATGTGGTATTGGATTCAATTGCACCTTAACATCTGAATGAATTTTCAATTTACGTTTGACTCTCCCCTTCTCCGCTCCGTACCCAGTTCTAACTTAAGACATTCATACATACATACTGGAATGAATTGAGAGTTGTTTGTGTTCTCCATCTGGAGTACTTGCTAGAAGCAGCATGCTCTGTCAATGTTTTCTTCGCGTGAAGCGCATGCAGCTTAATTTCCGGACTTTCTGACTCTTGGAGTTTTGGTATGGTTGCGTCAGTCCATCTGACTCAATCTTCCTAGGATTTTTTTTAACATAAAAGTAAACTTTTTTTTGTCAGGGGTGTGGTTATGTGATTTTCTCTTGATAGTTTGTACGTTCATTTTGTCACGAATGGTGAGTACATGCATAGTCCCATGTGCATCACATTGGTGGAAACTGGACACATGATTTAAAAAAATGCATGTTTCGTGAATATTATGCTCCGACGTAAGGGGAAATGAATTCACTGACATGGCATACCAATAAAATAGCTTTACTAGTTGTTAAACGTTCAGTTTTCACCTATAAATATCAGCAAATAGCCTCATCTCCTAAAAATGCTTTGCATGAGATGAGTTAACAAAGATGCATCACTTGAATTTTGAAAGTTTGAAGGCTAAGTCAGTGTTTCTCCTTGTACCATATTCAGATACAGTAGTGTTGATATTTATGAACAGAGAATTGATCTGGTCGCATGGAGCGATGGTCGGTTTTTCACAGTTGGTTTAAGGAGAAGTAAGGCGTTTACAATGCACCAAAATGGCAGACAAAGGAAGTAGTTTTGATGAATCGTTAAACGTTTCAATCCCAGCAATGAGTGTCTACGAAAGCTCCTTGTTCTCACAACCATCACGCAAAAGACGAGTTACAAGAATATGCATCTTCTGAAGTTTGGGAGAACAAATTGTTCTTTAGCAGCAAACAACTGAATTTTTTTATCTCTCAGAAACTTGAAAAGAAGGTTACAGTCCTGCCCAAAATATTTTGGATAAGCTATTATTCTGTGCACATAAATATTGGTTTTAAAATATGTTTTTTCTTTTTCCGTAAAGCAATCTCAATTTTCCCCTTAAAGATGTATCCTCAGACCTGTATGTCATCCTTGTTCTATATATATACATTATGATGTTCATAACAGAGCAGGGAACAATGAACTTTTCTTGATTTTTCTTCACACTGCTGCCTTTCTAGAGAACAGTTATAACAAACGACTTGGGCCCACTTGCTATACCTTGTAAACCAAGTGTAATGGAAGACACTGTACACACCCACCATACCTTTCATAGGCCCCCATTCTACGGAGTGAGCGGGACAGGTTGGGTGAAAGACAATATGGTGGAGGGAGGGGAGAATGAGGACGGCTCTGCAAGGAGTTTTCATTGCCGATGAAATTCCGATATTCAGAGCATTTGCACGAAACCAGAGCGTGGATGTTTTTCTTGAATTCCTTGTATGTAATGCAAGAGGAGGCAAAGGTCATTATTGGGAGTATATATGCCTTCATTTGCCAGAAGAATAACCCGTTACTTAACTTACTTTATCTTGCATGTTTTCTGAAACTGTATTAATTGTAGTCCACTGTACAATTTTATTTAAGTTTCAAACACGATGCAACCCCTTTCTTCAGATAAGTTGTGCTTGATGTCACCCACCACTTGCCCATTGAATGGGACTTAGGTTTTCCAAGTTAACCAAGTAGAGGCTGAAAGAAAAACACCTCATGACTAATATTAGAAGACCTTTGGTAAATCCTGTTAAAAGGGGCTGACCTTTTCTAGAAGAGTTTTGAATTTCTCAGAAAAAAAACAGTCATTTTAGATTGGTCTGTTACAATCTCACTATGTGTGCTAGTACCTATCTGTTATTCATATTTATGTGTACTCATATATGTACACATAGGTGAGAGTGTACACATCAGGATACTTCCCTGGCGGCAGAAATACTGTAAGAAACAATGCACTGGCAGGCCTGTGATTTATTTATAATTAAATGGCTTACACAATACACAGTAGTCAGTCTGCAGTATACACCCCGAGCTGGCCCCATTCATATCGCCACACACACACACACGCACACTGAGAAATCAACAGCATTTTTTAAAGATCTGCCTTGTTTACACTATGGCATTGTTTGACACCATAAAAAATGAAGAAGGGGGGGGGGGAAGAAGAGAAAAAATATGAATTAGGAGTGAGCTGCTATGTTCAAGGTCAGAAATGGTTCATGATGATCATCATGTTGGGGAGGACAATGAATCTAGCTCTCTATGGTCAAATGTAGATGACTTTGAAGGATTAAAAATATGTCACTTACCCCTTTCATAGGTGGGCAATGATAGGGCAAACACAAAATTGAAAAAAGACAAAAATGTTCTTTTGTGTTTGATTACAAAAATGTCAGTTGTTTTTTTTTTTGGTCTATGAAAGGGGACTTAAAGGTCATATGTGACATGCATCTAGAAAGGAGCTGGCTTTATTCAAAAGTTGCAGAGTGACACCCTGAATGAAAATCCTTTGGGAATTGCATTCTCTCTATTACTGTTTCTTAGATGTTGTTGTTCAAAGTTTGATGAAAATGCAAATATGGTGACCTAGAGTGTTGCACAGTGTTGGTATTCCTTTTGTCATGCCTATATATATTATCTTTAATGAATTGGGTTTCACATTTGTCAGTGATATCAAAATTTGTAAAGAAGAAAACACATACAAGTTTCCAAAAGAAAACAATCCTTGCATATAAATTTCTCAATTGTCCTTGAAGTAAAGGTTAAGTAAACAAAGGATAACATCAGATATATCATGTGAGTCCCTTTCTTAATGTCATGAATTTGCATACTTCGGCAATGTTTATTCATGATGCAGGTGTACGTCGGGAAATTGCTTGTAAAATCGTCAATATTTTATGGATTCTATGGAATTTGCGAATATTTTTAGCTTTTTCTTTTTCTTTTTGGTGTGGGGGGTTACGTACACAACCAATATTCGGAAATGCCATTTTTATGTCACACATGCTCTAAATATGGTAAAAGAACATTGGTTCCTTGTGATCACATCTGAAATGAGGTTCATTGCGAAGTCACGATATGGCATTTTGCGTTGCACGTTAGTGTAACACCTTGAATCTTTTGTGTAGGCATGACAATGAATTGTTCCATGGCATACATGCTAAAATTTGTAACACATTATGCAAGGTGGATTAGTGAAACTTTTGATCTTGGTGCAAATACAAGTACTTACCATTTGAAGTGTAAAATAGTGTGCAAATGACTAAGTCATTTCTTATCACACTGTGGTATGTAGTCGCAATTTATTTCCTCGTAAAGTGACATGTATGGTCATGTGATTGCAATATTTCAGCTAATGTGACATATTTAACAGACACCCGAAGAGTGTATGCTCACCAGTCTCAATAGTGCTTCACATTTGAGAAAGAGTGCATGTTTCTTATTACACTATGGTAAGTAATCATTTCTGCTGTAATGATTAGTGTTTTCTAATGATGCTAGTGTGCATGTTGACTAGTATATCAAACACGATGACTATTTGAAATACACAGTAGTTATGTTTATCTATACACACCAGTCTTTTCAGTCTTGCAGGGTAATGGTCAGCGGTTTCATATAACACTGATAGATACTGATTTCAGCTTGTGTCACAGTACTGCCCTCCATATTGTACTTATTAGTACTTTCAAATCACAAAGTACTTAGTATACTCACCTGTGTTTCTTATGAGTTGGTTCCCAAATTTCATGATATTTTGTTACTCATGTTGAGTATCACTCAGATGTTGAGGGTAAATGGTCAAACTAAGAGATTCGGAAGATCTGACACACTACTGAAGCGACAGTGATAGGGTAATTCTTAACGATCAATATCACTTGGTACAAATCAGTGACCAGACACTTTTTACCAAAATGTATTAACCCTAGGAAATTCCTGTTCATAAAAATGCTACAATTTTCTCACATTTCCAGTAACTGTAGAAACAGATACTTGAACAATGAGGCTAATTGGAAGTATTGACATGTAAGGGTTTCTTTCAAACTCACCAAAAAATAAACTATATTTTTCAGTGAGCCCCTTCAAGGGTATGGCCTGTTCTTGACATGTGGTTTCAAATAATACTGCAAAGTGTGTCATGTGGAACTATCCCCCCCAAAAAAGAAAGAAAAAGGTGCTACTGACATGAACAACTGGAATGTTAAGTACTGTTGTTGCAATTTCTGTCAAATACAAGCAAACTCTAGGTCCCTCATATGTCAACCAAACCTAATGAATATAACAAACTACTGTATCAACCTTAGTATTCCTTTTCAAACCTAAAGGCTTCTCTTTTACTGATAAGCCTAACTGTACCAACAAAACATAAGTGGGCTGACATACATTTTAAAGTTCATTTCTCATTCAAAAAACAACCAAATTATGCAAACTTTAGAAGTCAACATCCATGGTGGACTGTGTGAGCTTTCTAAAGTGAGATTTGCTTTTAATTCAATCATTTGATGAGAGTGGAGTTTGGTGTTAGCTGAAAGGTTTGTTTTGAATGTGTGCATTGGTAAGCATTAAAGAGGTAAAATATGACTAATCTGTTTGTAAACAACAATCAGCAGTGAGGAGGCATCCTTGTGAAATGTAAAAAGGTAATGTTGACCAATTGCAAAGTTTACATCTGGAAAGTTGGAAGGCAGCATGAATCTGAAATACATGACAGACATTGTCCTTGAAATTTGCTGACATGAAAAACACATAGTACTGGGACTGTATAGCACATCATATGTACTGAAACTTGAGAGGAAAAGACAGAAAAACGTACAAGGAGAATATGGGATACATTTTGTTGATTTTATCCATGACTTACATGGTTTTTAATTCCTTAACAAAGGCAGGCAAGGAATCTGTATGATGGTGCTGGTGTGTGTGTTTTTCTGATGCCTTGGCTTCTCAACATGATATCTCAAGGAGGGAATGGTGCTTGAACTTCAGAGTTTGTTTGTTGGTAGTCTATCATGAGTACATGATCCCTAATGTTTTTCATGGAGGTCAAAGGTCATTTGAGGTCACCAAAGCCTAAAGTAAGAAAACTTATTAAGGGAGATATCTCAGCAACTAAATTTTGCTGGAAGTTCAAACTGACATCATTGGTAGCACCTAATGAGTAGGTGATACCTGCCATTTTTTTTGTGGAGGTCAAAGGTCATGTGAGGTCAGCAGAGGACATAGTGTGACAACCTTGTACACACAGTATCTCGAGAAGGGAAAGGGACTTGAGCTTCAAACTTGGTGTGTTTGTAGTCCACTAAGAGTACATGAACCCTGTTGTTTTCCATGGAGGTCAAAGGTCATTTGATGGTCATTTATCTCCAGAGCTTAAAGTATGAAATCCTATCAAGGAAGATACCTCAGCAACTGAATTCATCTAGAACAGATGATGTCCGTCATTTGAATTGCCCCATGGGAGACTTGTCATCAATGTAATGTGACATGAAATGAATACAATAAGTTCTATCATGCCAAAGCCCAGCATGTGATACTAACAGAGCTTTAAATGTCCTGAATGTGGACACGTGAAGAGGTAAATGTCACTCATATTAAGACAATAATGTGTATTTCTTTCCAATTGAAAACTTCAATGTGTGGAACATTTTAAGTCCATTTTCTAGGCCCTCTCCAAACAACCACTTGACACAGCTCTTATCACCTCTCCTATGCCTTCAGAGAATGTCGCAGTTGTCAGCAACTCCCTGTCAAGATTTACAAAGTACTTTGTTGTTTTAGTCACAGCAAACACTCCCTTGGGAGGAAAGATGTATCCCAGGTTGCCCTTGATGACTTGCACATTACCACAATTGTTGTGGCAAACTTTCTATCAAGTTGTGGGATATCTTGGTAAAGAGATAAATTATGCCATCCTTCTTGAGCACAATTGTCATCAGATGCTGAGTGATTGACATTTCTCATCCATATCAGCACATGGAAACATCAAACCCATAAGTGATATAGAATGTGTTTGTCATTCTTGCATTTTGTTTTTCATATTGATATGGTCTCTCCTCCTCCTCTCGTTGCTTTTGTTTGCAAGTGATTGTGTGGGTATGAAAAAAGTGAGACACTGGCAAGGAATCACAAAGTCATTTGACTTCGTGGTTCATGTAGGTGAAAGGTAATTTGAGGTCAGCAGAGGGGGAAGTCTGAAAACTAAAGGAAGATATCTCAACAACTGAATGTTGCTGAAACTTCAAACTCTAACCATTGTTAGCTCTTTTTAAGCAGATTATCTTTGGTAAATTTTGGGGGAGGTCAGAGGTCATGTGAGGTCATATTTTGAAAACCTTGTAAATGTGGTATCTTAATGAGGGAATCTACTTGAACTTCAAAGTTGTTATGTAGGTAGTCCATTTTGAGTAGATGGTACCTATTCTTTTTCAGGTAGGTCAAAGGTTATTTGAGGTCACCAGAGGGGAAATTCTGAAAACCTTTTAAAAAGATATCTCTGACAGTTGCTGGAACTTTAAACTGTAAACGTTGGTACCTCCTGATGAGTAGATGATCTCTTTCAAGTTTTTGGGAAGTCAAAGGTCACATGAGGTCAGCAGAGGTTATATTTAGAAAACCTTGAAAACATGGTATTTCAAAAGAGAAAGTTGCTAGAACTTCAAACTTGATGAAAGGTTGTCGATTGTGATGAGATGATCCCAAGTGATTTTTATGTAGCTCAAAGGTCATCTGAGGTCACCAGAGGTTAAAGTCTGACAACCTTTTAAGGAAGATATATTGGCAACTGAATGTTTTGCCAGAAAACTGTACTCATTGGTCGCGCTTGATGAGTAGATGATGGTTTGTAATGTTTGGGAATAGCAAAGGTCATATGAGGTCAGCAAAAGTCATCGTTTGAATGTCTGGTAGACATGGTATCTCAAGAGGGTTTAAGGGGACTGAACTTCAAAATTTGTATGATGGTTACCCTTTTTTTATCATAATATTGGCGATCAACCACAAAGTCCTTTGATTTAAATTTCTCGTGCACTGAACATCTTGATTTCAACTATCAACAAATCCATATGGAACAAGAACATTTAATTTTACTGATAAAGTCAAACTTTTCAAAAATTTGGCATTTTGAATTAAGTATGATTAGGTATTGATGATAAAATCATCCAAAGATCACTCATGCCTTCCCATCAAATGACAGCTAATTAGAAAATAATCAAAGATGCAATTCAGATAGCGATAGCAATCATAATTGATATATCTTGTGCCATCACTAATTACAAATTTGTTGCGGACTCTCGTCCTCCAGACACGTGTATACACCATGAGGTTAATTGACACCATTAAATTAGTGGTATGGTGCCGGTGATTACATAAGGAAATGCTCGGAGTAATCGAGCATAGTTCAGTGATAGTTTGTTGTGCAAAGAATAGAGGTCTTTCCTTTATTGATACCTGGTTGCTCTTCCTCTTAGAAAGTACCAAACATCCTTCCCTCCTCAACCCCAAAAGTTGTTGTTTTATCTTTACTTTGCACCTTTTGAGGTCAACAAGCTCCTGTTTTAGTTTTCGCTATCATTTGCCATTTAAAAGGGATGTTATAATGAAATGCAAACACAGTCCAAACTTAATGATGGTTTCATATTGCACTTGTACTAGACAGTCATGCCTTTATAGGATCAGTGAATGTGTACCAACTTCCTCATGTAAATCATGTGATGTCACTGTATTATATAGGTGATGTTCAACCTTGAGAACCAAAGGATGTAGTAAGTATATCCACTGTTAGGTGATACTAACTCATGTATGCTGATAGATATTCTTAGTACTCAGTGTTTAGGTGATGCTTCTCCATGAAAACTTTTAGATACTCAGTCAGTCAGTCAGTCAGTCAGTCAGTCAGTCAGTCAGTCAGTCAGTCAGTCAGTCAGTCAGTCAGTCAGTCAGTCAGTCAGTCAGTCAGTCAGTCAGTCAGTCAGTCAGTCAGTCAGTCAGTCAGTCAGTCAGTCAGTCAGTCAGTCAGTGTGAGTTGATCCTCTCTCATTAGTCTTGCTTAATTATTTAATAGACAGTGTTAGGTGATGTTCACTCACTAAAACCTGTCTATTCAGTAGTCAGTACACTTGAGGTGATGCTCATTCATGAAAATCTACACTTTTATTCGGCAGTTTCAGGCACCATGCTCACTCACTGAAACCTATATATGTGTTCAGTTAGTCTAGTGTTAGGTGATGCCCAGTCATGAAAACAGATTACCTCAAGCAACTGTAGTCAAGAACTCCCTCTGCCTAAAGAACTACGTCAGCTCTCCTACAAGTACACACAGTTCTATAGCAGATCAGATCCCACAATTCTATACATTCCAAGTGTAATGGATCAGACACCACAGTTCTATGGGATCAGATACTCTCTTTGTTATCACCTGTTCCCAAATACTTGCTTAATTTTCTGGGTCTGATACACTCAAAGCACCCAAGACACTTCTCTCAACACATAACCAGATCCTGCCCAAGAAAAGTACCAGGTATTTACTGTAGTTACTCTATTAACTTGTACCCTGGGCCAGACATCCTCTAATTACCTGTTCTAGTTTTCTTGCTGCCAGTGTATTTCAGAATTCATTTTGAGAAGGTGATACTGCCACACACATTGCTTGACTTGTCTTCATCGTTGAAACATCCTGCAAATCTTGAGTTGGGACTCCAGTCCCAGACATTGGTAGCCCTGCTGAAAGAGGCAAAAAAAAAAAGAAAAAAGAGATAAATTAATAATACTATTGTAACATAGTTCTGATTGTCGACCGTCTTTTCTGTAGTCGATTACTCGCACAGCTGGTCTTGTGATTTCTGCAATCAATTGACTTCTGTGGTGACCTCATTACTGATATTAATTCATTGACCACAAAATTCTTCATGTGGATAGATAGATCCTGCACAGGAATTATTGACGGTTATGTTAGCCTAGCCACAGACATTGGAATACTGCTGCATGGTTGAGAGAAAAGGATCCTCTCACTGCATAACAGATCGTATGTACTGTAGATAAATGACCACAGCTCTGTACCAGAAACATGAGTTGTGATATTTGGCTGAGACACTGCTCAAGGTTTCTTAATCGAGAAATTACATCCTAGACTTCGGGCACGATATAGTGTGACGCTCAGATCATTCTTATGATCACTGTCAAGTACTGGATCATGGTTATCAGGACCGTACCAAAAATCCAGCGGAGTCTGACCATTGTCTTTGATAAATATTGGTCTTGTTTATTCTTAGAAATTTTATATTATGTAAAGAATCAGTAAATCATATCTTTGCCGTTAATTTGTCACACTATCATTAAATCAGTGCTTCCTTCCAACACATCCACGTAAGCCAGTACATCATTTTTTTATGCTGCTTTCTTTGGCTAACACAAAAGTTGGCACTTTAAGACCCTGCTTTGTTTATATTCACGATGTATTTAAACACCTCTAGATATAAAATGAACTTGCAAATGTGTGATGTAGCTTGTAAACATAACTTTTTATTAGGATCACTTCCACAGAATTTCATGTACATGTCTGACCCCATAAATAGATCACAAAGGTTTACTAAGAAACAAAGCACAGCCAAACAGCGTGTCGTAAACATTCTCTTATAGATCCTCATCAAGCCGATCGCCTTTGCAATGTGACCTAACCCCAAACAATGAAGAAGAAGTAGACGAAGAAAAAAATACAAACTTAAAACCATAATGAATAACTGTGAAATATGCTCTTAACTGTTCCCCAGCCAGCTTGTTCCTTTATTTGCATAATTATCCCCCTCAGCAAATATATGCTGGCATCTCCCAATCGTCAGTCAAATATTTTGAAAAGGTGTGTAGGAATGGTCTCTGCCAGACAGATAAATGTGACCCCATGGTGCTAGGGGTTAACTCTTGGTAGAACCATGGCAGTTCCCTGGTAGAACCTCCCATTGTCCCTGATTGGCATAATTCCTGTGAAAGTAGCATTTCATATGCAAATTGGGCATGAGGCTCACAAAGGGTTGCCAGTGAGTGAGTTATTGGACTAGTGGCTTAATTCAAGCTCCATATGTTTAAACGTTTATCTCTGTGGGTGTTGTGTTTCTGTGTGAGTGAGTGCTTGTTGGTGGCTTTGGGGTTCAAGAGGAGAGTGACTGCCAAATAATCTAGGCAAACATTGAATTATGAAATGAATATGCTGCTTGCCAAATAGGGACTGTATTCACTAAGTTGCCGATATGACAATGGGGTGTATCGTGGGTGATTATTCCACTTTGCTCTGCATTGCTGCCCAGCGTGGTGGTGCTTGCTCCACATTGCATGTACATGTCTACTGTCAGTTGGTCATTGAGTTTATTACAGATCATCTTTTATGTAGAAGTTTTTACATTAAGCCATATATAATTCTGTCATTATCAAAAAGAAGGAGTGTAGTTTGAGGGGAGATTAGGTTTGCCAGGAGGTGATTTAGGAGTTTTCTAACAAAAAAGAAGGTAATCATTCTGCCTGAAGAGTGCTCTTCATCGCTTGTTGGGATGGATGTTAAGAACTTCAAAGAGTTTCTGCAGTGACATAAAATGAGAGGGGCCCAACGGAGGGTGCAGAGACTTTCAGAGGAGGTGAGATGGATAGCCGGAGAATCAGAGTCTGCATTAAAATACAAATTCACAGGAAATAGGTCTTAAGGGAGAAAAATATGCAAGTGCTTGCATTGCTGGGAACATTTGGGGATTCATACATTCAGTGTTTGAAAGTAATTACTGGACAGATGCTTGTGAGCTGAGTGTTGCCTGAGCAGAGTGATTGAATAATTTAAGTAATAGCCGATGGTTTCAAGTCGCAATATGAAATTCAGGGCATTGCCTCATGGTCTCCAGTTTGTGTTTGGTACAAGTGTGTTGAATACGTATTATTGTAATTAGAGGCCCCCTGTTTGGGACAAAATTAGAGCATAATGGTTTTCCTTCTCTCAATCATCAGGAGATGAGTGCTGCAAATCAGCCACAAATTTTGCATCGTACAATCATCATACAGTTTAAACTAACCTCCTCATTACTGATTCTGTAGATGATGAGGATGACTATGATGCAAAGTCCTTGTTTTGAGCATTTGCTTGATGAAGGTACTTTGTGTTGGTTCATCATCAAGCTGTTAGCTTTATGAACATATGAAAACAAAAGAGTTTTGGTACATTTTCACCACACCGTAATGGTTATTTGCTTCTTGAAGAAAATTTCACGGAGAATTACCTTCAATTATGTAGGGCACAGGTTGGTGTGATGCAGGTTGACTCTACAGAAGGAAATACAGTGGACATCAAATTGATTAAATCATCATCAGATACAGTAACAGGCTTCAGCAAGGAATCAAGAAGCAAATTTGTCGCATTTCTGTTTCAAGAGAAGATGGAAAAGGGCCTCTCTTAACAGGAATTTAGCGATTCATAATAACATATTTGTTCCCGTAATGGCACACATGATTGACGTTAAGTCGTTATTCTTAACTTTAGCCCCAGTGTGTAAACCTGGAAGACGGGGGATGCATTCCCCCTAAAAAATATTAAATACTCATAAAATCTTAAAATTCATTTTGCAGAACTTCAGTGGGTACAGGTATGGGAGAAATTTGTCCACCGAGTAGAGAGAAGCATGCCAAATTTGGTGGAAATCACTGCACTGTGCTAAGCCCTGGTCAAAGGTAGTGAGGTTGCACTGAAGCAGTATCAAAACACAGCTCTCGGAATTGACTTTTCGTGCCACCACTAACTGATTTGAGTCAATCAATACTACTCTTCTTTTAAGAGTGATGTGTTCACTCTTTTCTAAGGAAAAGGAATATTGGCATCCAATTTCAGTGCTACTCTCTGACACTGACAGAGTTCATCAGAATTTTCTGCTACTGAGAAGGAAGGGGGAAGGGTGGATATTTTCAGTCCCCACCTCCACTTATCCTCTGCACATACTCTAACCTCGCTGTCGACATCACTACCTTACAAAAAGGTGTTGTCACTTCATTCCCTCTGTTGAATCTGGCATGGTACAGTAAATACCTGCTTGAGAGATAGTGGTCAATGCCCATAATGCGGTTTATATCGAGAGGATGTGTATGTGCCTTTCACCTTGTCAATTTTTCCTTTCTTCCTCATGACATGTGGTGCTGTAAGTGACATAGTTCTGTTTATTTTAGTTTTGTCCACCACAACAAACTTTGTGTATCATCTCAAGTTTTCTATTCCTTCATTCAAGTCTTTTTGAATTTGCTAACTTGGCATGAATCTTGCATAAAATGTCCTATGGGCTGCTTAATTGGCCAAGATGTATCAAAGCTCGTCAAGTCGCTGGAACGATTATCGCAGTTGTCTTTTTCAGATGTATGGCCAAGAGTAAACACGATATCCCAAGCTCTCCTTTCCATCGCAGACAATCGGATAAAAATTTTGCATTTTAATCTGTGAAACCTCATACAATATTTGACATTAATTTCAACCTTCAGTTGTTAGTTTCTAAAATATCGATGTCTTACATGCATACTCCTTTCGTGACTGTGCATATTTAAACAGCTCACTTTATTTGCTATCCCGCTCAATTGTTTCTTTGCTCCATATAATGCACAGCCTTGGCTGCCGTCAAGTGCATCTAATTTTATGGAAAAGCATCAATATAGCCTTAAGCGGCCAAATTTTTTTTTTCTTTATGTATTTTTATTCTTGTGATTCAGTCGTCATCGCAATCATCATCGTACTCAAGACTCTCTCTAGTTTCGTTTAATTACTTTTAGTTCATCAACGTGATGTAGAAGTAAGGAGGGGCTTGTCAGGTGACAGCTCTCCTTCGTCTGCTATTGATTGGACCGTGTTAATAAGATTTGTCCTGACTAGGAAACAAAAGCTATACTTGATCAAAAAAAAAAAAAAAAACTGAGGGAGAAGAATTTAAAACGGAAAACAGATATGTAGCTGTGAGTGTTTTCATGCTGACCAGTGTCAGAGGCTTAATTAACCCTCGGAATATTTTCAACAGCTCGTTGTTGCCTGTGCTCAGCCTTTCAGCATGGATGGGAGTGGGGTGGGAAGTGGGCTTACGGATATGCAAAATGTTGTAACTATGTTATGAATGTATGACACACACACACACACGGTTGTATGTGACATAAGAGAACTTAACATTGCTGACCAGAAAGCTGCAATTACATGTCAGCACTACGTGTACGGTGTTTCATGATCTATAGCACTGAAGGTGCAGTAGTGATCATTGTTTGTGATAGTGCAGCACGATGGCGCGCAGAAATCGCAAAGGTGAGGTCACTTAGTCAGACTCAGGAGGGAGATCTTTTCAAAATGTTATCCATGAGGAGTACATTAAATCTTATTATTAATGGGTTGTAAGCTTGAATTTATTTCATTATGACCAGTTGCAGTATAAGATGTTCTGTTTTTGTTCTGTTACAATTAGTTTTAGTTTCTCATGAATTTGAAAAAAATATGTGTAATGTGTGCATGTGTCAAGAAGTGTTGTGTGTTGAAGTACTTGTGCTGTAAAACCACTCATCACATGACAGGAGTTAACTCACAGCTTGACGTATTGGACATATTTTATAATGGTAGTAATTGCTTGTGCAGGTTGAGAGAAAAAAAAAAGTGGTGATAAATATTTTGTACGCCATGTAACTCTCACCAATTCATCAAAATGTATGGCTTTTCTGCAGTTAGAAAGTGTTGTACCAGACCAAAAGTATTGTTACAAAAGCCTTTTCAGTTTTAAGCTTAAACACTGACTGAAATATGTAAAAGTTGATTGAAGAAGTGACACGCTTGACACTCATTATGTCGGTTGTGCGAGAAAGTAAGACAAAGAAAGGGATTGGAGTATAATCCCTGCATAATTTATACTCTGGTAACATATTTCCAACCCTCTATCAATCAGTGTGTCTGCTTTATGGTTTTGTACAGTCATCTTTCGTGACTCACAAAGGACAGACAGGTGTCTGCCACTTCATGTCTGTTTTTGTTTGATTTATGCAGATAAATTATGCAGAAAAGTAATGCACTACCGTAGTAGACAGACTTACGCAAAGTTAACTCCATCCAACATACTGCACAAAGCTACGACATCTTTTGTTTGCCTTTACCCGCAAGATAATTGTTGTACTTGCGAGAAGCATCAACATAAATTGCCTGCCAACTGACATTTTGTTTGAATGTCACTAACTATGTGGTCATGTGACAGAACACTTCGTTACATCATACTCGGTGCCAGTGCCATCAAGATATCATAACTGTCACTGCTGGGGGTTTTTTCCTTCTTTCTCCAAAATGTCAGCGTGCTAAAAGTACAATTAGAACAGTCTACAAGTCCTCACAATCCATTCTTCTGACATCCAAGAAATTTGGATCAGATGATTGTCAACCTATTGTACAATGATGACAGAGAGCCACATGAAAAAAAAAAGTAAGAAACAGGAAAGAAGACAACATTTAAAACTGTGATATGTGTACATGATATGAGCTCTGCTGGTCATATATATACGGGGGTGGGGGGGGGGGGGTTATTGTCTGGAATGTGAAGATGAAACTGGTTGGAAGGAAGACATTTAGATTCAGTGGGAGAAACATGGGGAAAGGTAGGAGAAGATGAGGGGTTAGGAGAATGAAAGGGGTGGGAGAAAGATGTGGGAAAGGAGAAAGATGATGGTTGAATGTTGAGAGAGAAAAAGACGTAGACCAATAGAGACAAGAAGGGGGTAGGAAGGGAGAAAGACAATGTGGAGGATTGTTCTGAATCTGCATATTCAAGCCCACAAAAAGCTGATGAAGTTTCTTTGCCTGATGTATTTAGATGTATACTGCTTCAGCATCTTACAAAGTTGCAATTGAAGATATCTGGATTATCTGCCATGTTAGGTCAATTTACACTGAAACAACAAAATGTGTCCTCCTGTTGATAATGATTTGCTTCCAATCAAGAGCTTTACTGTTTGGTTGAAAGGATGCAAAAAAAGTAATCTGTACTTGCACCTGGACAATTGTAATTTTAACAATTAAACATTCAACATTGTGCAATATGTTCTCTAGAACTACTGCAAGGGGGTACAGAGGTCAAATAGCTTTAGTGCAATGCATAACAGTCTAACATGTTCAACTATTGTGATAGAAATTGCCCCTCCCCAAGTCCTTTTGCATTGTTTTCACTGTTATCCTGAACGGTATCAAATGCTCATTGAAGAAAAATAGAATACATGGAATATTTCTTTGTTGCCGACTTTGTGCAGTATCTTCTTAATGTGAAACAAATTGTTACTTTTAGCCCTACAAGAAGAGTTACATGAAAGATAAAATGACAACAGAAGTGCAGAGTCAAAGAATGGGGGAGGGAGAGATTTATGGTAACTTTGTTTCACATGAAAAGAACAAATTGTCCTTTTACCCGAACTTATTTTGTGAGGGAACCTTTACTATTTGATGCTTGTTTCTTACATGGTGTTTGAACAACTGGCTGTCTGGACTTTTGAAATGCCTGGTTGATTTTCAAAACCCTGGCCACTATTGTACAGTTTTTTTTTCATCTATTAATGGAAACTGATAGGAAAAGAAAAGGAAAGTATGTCAACTCTTGACCCCATCAGCTATTATCGAAAAGAAGATGAGATGCCAGTCTGGTTTACCACCAACCATCATGAATTGTAAGCTTTTGATCAAACGGGATGGAAAAACCAGTAAAAACTACAGAATGAAATGTATCAGTCCCAAGGATGCTGAGGTTCCAAAAGTAATTTCAGAATTGGGAAATGTGTGTTTATAATTACACTCAGCAGTTTCAGTTACCCTTTTGTCGCTGGTTCTGTGTTTTTTTTCTTTAACTTTTTTTTTTTGGTCAGTTGGAAGAAAGTTTCAAAATTAGGACAACTTGTTGGCCTGGTTGCCCAGTCACAGTTTGGCTGGACGGTTCTGCTCGGATGATTTCCTGTAATTTGTATATGGGTCACAGTGTCTGGGTTTGTAAAGCTACAACTTTGTCAGGTATAAACAGTGATAAATGGCTCTCTTGAAATGAAAATCCCTTTTGCTTAGAGATGAAAACAAAGCCAGCCAGCCTAATGACCCATTACTGCAGTATTCATTGCTCATCATACATGATTGGAGTTAAATCATAGGAGTTGGTATGCTTTGTGAATCAGTCCTAATATGAGGCAAGTTTACTGGTTTCTGTTCTACAGTATAACTGCCTCCCACTAATGGCCAGGTGACGCTAAAAATGTACTGCATGGTGTTTGAAGGCAGTCAATCCTCGTCCCAAGCTACGTGTTTGGCTAGGGGTAAGCAAAATTCTCAATTGGGGCCTGCACTTTGATTGACAGCAAATTCGAAAGAATGCAGAGTAGCTCACATTGCGCAGCATACACAGGGGTGGAGTGTTAGATTACACATGTGGTCCTTGTACATGCTCATTAGGAGAAGTGGCATTTAAAGTTAGGATTGTGCTTGCTCAAGGAGGAGTTTTGGACAGACTGGGGGAGGGACTAGAGTGGGGAGAATTGAAACTGCCTGGGGTGACAAGTCACTGCCTTTAAGGTTGTCTGACATGCTTCTAGAAAAGAGCACCCTTCACTCAGAAGCTGCAAAGTGAAACCCCTAAGCGAAAATCTATTAAAATTTTGTTTATATCTTTTTCTGTTTTTGAGATACGACTTTTCAAAACTTGAGAAAAATGCAAAACAGATGATGTGGAGTGTTGCACAGTGTCAGTATCTCTTTTGTTAAGCCTATATATTTTGCCTCTTAATTACTTAGCTACTGAGTATTACATTGACAAGTGATATCAATATTTTTGAAGAAGAAAATACAATCCAAAATAAAACTCTTCAGGCATGTAAAATTCTCAAATGTCCTTGACATGAAGGTTACAAAAGGATTAACATCATACCTATCATAGGAGTCCATCTCTTGATGTCACAAATTTGCATATGTAGCCAATGTTTATTCATGATACAGCTGTGAAACACTGATTTTCCTGTAAATTAGTCAATCTTTGACAGATTTTTGATTAAATTTGTGGCTATTTTTAATATTTTCTATGCTTAATGCACCCATTACACCAAAATGTCATTTTCATGTCACACGACCTTTAAACTTACACTGAAGGATGTCGCTGTAAAGCTTTGGTGTCGTCATTTGGTAACGTGTAGCATTACAGATCTACTAAGTACCATTTGTTATGGAAACTGCTCAAATCCTTGACTGAACAGCGAACTCAGAATGCTGAGTATCAGGGAGTTCTGGAATCAGGTGAGGGGCAGGGAGAGGTAATGAGACATTGCACAATATGGAATTGAATGCATGTTTCATGAAGTCCTCCCTGAAGTCAAAGTTTACTCTCTATTGGAAAATCTGCCACCTCTTTAGGCTTTTAAGATCTGGGACATGGGTTTTATCCCTCTTCTCTACCCCAATACCCTTCCATGTTGCCATCCACACATTGGTAAATTTTTGATTCCTTGCCAAAGACCGAAGGAACCTATGCGATGGTGATGTCGTGTGTGTGCGTGTTTGTATGCATGTGTGTATGCGATGCTTCGCTTTAAAACATAATATCTCAAGAAAGGAGACCATGACTGACCTTGTACTTGGTATTTACCCGGTACTCTACCAGATTCCTCCTTAGACACAAATAGGTTGAAGTGTCATGTAAAGAAACTATTTTAAGAGATTTTTGATTCCTGGCATTCTGGGCTTATTAGGACACTGTTGTAGAGATCTTAAGTTCCATTAAACCATCTTATTGACCGTTATCAGTACCAGTTGCATAAAAGCTGTACCTTCTTTACAATCAAGGGACATATGAGTTGCCACATGTTAACGTGAAACATTTGCACAATCCAGCCGGATAGTTATCTCAAGATTTCAAACCAATATTGGTCGGCAAGGAATCGCTGAGCCTTTTTTTGCTGTCTGGTTCTACCATGGAGTGATCCTTTATCAAAGTCTGGTTGACATGGAACATGAATTGCTCTCAGGATTCTGTGATGTGACAGGTGTCCGAGAAGGTCACCCATTTGTTCCAGTCCTCCTATCATCTTGTTTGAAGTTTGTGTCACAGACATATTCGGTTTTGCCTCAGTATGTAACAAATGTAAGAAAATGAAATAAAATTGAAAAAGTATCCTGGTAAAAAAGGAGCTTGCCTTCAAGTTTTGATCCTACACTGATTTGTGGCCTGTTACCTAGGCAATTGGCAGCTATGTTACTCTTGGGCGGAACTGATACTCGACAACCTGTTGTTGAAGTGGACTTAATCAAGCAACTCTTCTTCCCATTTTTGTGAATACTCAATTGCATTTTTTTGAAAATGTCAACTAAATCATAAATTGTTGATACTTTTACTGACTTACTTTTTACTTACTTTGCTGATACTTTTTTAAAGTGCAATAATTTTGAGTTTGGGAGTTTTTTCTGAAACAATATCAAGAACTATCATTCGGCTATAGTCGCAAACCACTGGGGATTCCCAGACAGGTCAATGATGGGGTCAAACGATGTCCTCGCCCAGCTACTCCAAGGAACAAAACACAAAAATACCAAAGGTTTTGGCATCCTGGTTGCCTTTGCAATAGAGAGCAGTTTATCACAATCTTGTCAAGTCGAGCCAAAGGCAAAAGAGAGTGGGGTAGTACTTAGAGGGCGTGTTGCTAGAGCTAGAATTTCTAGGGCATTAAGAATAAGGCTAAATTAATGCATTAGTAAAGCAAGGGGTAAGTATGGTTACTCGTGAATACCCACACTAGTGAGTTGTTGGGGTTCTGTAACACCTACCTCAATTACCTGTTGCATATAACTAATCAGCTTTGTTTTTGAGCACGATTAATCGGATTCCTGAGTGTAATTGTGATTACTGGTGATGAATCCATTTGAGGACTCATTACAACCCATGGCCTGCCACAGTTAGCCTGATATACATAATTGTGATGATTTTTCTTAGATTGCTCACTCCAGATGGACAGTTATGTTGATTGACCTATCTGTGTACTTCATTACATCCACACCTCAGTAGCATTGATTACAAACCATGCCTGATGATTTAATGGTTTTTTTCGTCCCTTGTTTTTAAGTTGTAATGCTTAATTAAAATGAGATGGGCATATATCAGTTGACATTGTCAATTTCCACCATGCCTGCATTCTGTGCAACCTGCAATGAAACTGACTGGATTTGCATTTATGCTGTTGGACCCTGCTGTTGATTGTCAAGTTAATTACAATATGTTTTTTTTGGCGTTAGCAGCATGGAACTAATAATAATAACTGCATGTACGCAATGATGCAGCTTCCCCCATTGTTGACTGGATGCACTATTAATGCACACTTGAGAGACAAACAGTGATTCTTTCCTGTGAAGCCCAAGTGCACCCAGTATGAATCTTTTCAATATATATGTAAAATATTATAAGCCATAAATTATACAGCATGATGTATCCAAAGTCTACAAGCCCTTGTTTATTCAAATCTCATACTAGTATGTGTAATTTAATGTGAATCATTTTCAGTTCATATTGAGTGGAGGAGGTGAGGAGGTGATAGGAGAATAGCAGTTTTGCATATTGAATTATTTTCTCTCTGTGGTCGCAACAGGAGGAAGGGGTCAGAGAGACAAAATGATCATTTTTAGATGCTGATGTTGGTGATACAGAGGCTAGTAATGCCTTGAGAAAGCACAGAAACCACTATCACAAGCTACCCAAAAGACAGTGTAGAATTTGTTCTTACAAAGTTGTGGTCTCGCAGGTTTTAAGTGGCAGAGTTAATTGGGAGATAGCTATCACAGAGTTAGACCCATATTTTGACCGGTACATCATGTAGAGATCATTTTCCAATGTAAATTATCTTGTGGATACCTCATCCTAGAGAATCACATTTCAAAAGTTTCTCTAGAGATGTTATCATGGATTGTGAGAAGGGAGTGGGGAGAGAAGGTAAGTATGTGGGTAGAAAGAGCCTACTTGTGAAAAGCCCCTTTCCACAGCTCACTAGGGGTCTCCATTGTGCTCTGAAGAGCACAATGGAGACCCCTTGTGGGGTCTCAATACACAGCTGGGTGTTGATGAACAGAGGACCTTGCACTTCATAGCAAGATGGATTGAGCAGTTGCTCACCTTATGAGTGAAAACATCCATAGGAATGCAGGTAAAGTTATCAACCAAGGACTCACTCCTCATTCTCCTGTATGCATTGATTTCAAAGTACGGATTGCTCAAAGTAGGCATCAGTTTCCTCCTGTTTTGTTCATGCTTTGGTCTCAAAAGATGAAAGGATGGGAGAAAGTGTCTGTAGCTTTAACTGTCACAATCTGCTGCTTTAACTGTCACATACTACAGCATCAGCTGTCACGTGACATCTATGGTTTCCTTCTTGTCGTCTTCTGCATGAGATGCTTGAAGATGCTTAGAGCATTAAGAACACAATCAGGGGCACATCGTTAGGAAAACAGACATAACGGTCTCCTTTTCTACGTTGTCATCACGGGTTTCGCAGATGGAAATCTGCCTCAAGGAGTAACTTTTAGCCCAGATCACCCTCCCCCCCTCACCACCGGGTGTCTCCGTCGATTCTTATGCCTATTGACACACGGTTTGATGTACATTCATAAGACACAAACACTGTGAAGTTTTCACTTCCTCATTCTTCTAATTAGCCGCCAAATCAATAATGTTCAGTAAATCTGAAAAATCAATACGTCGGTGCGTTTCGCCAATTTGCCTCAGTTGAAACAGAATCATGCGTCCAAGTTCATGTGGCAAGTGTTTCCAAAATGAGATGCAAAACCGAAAGGGGCCAGCAAGGAAAATACGGCTCGAATTTTTATCCTTTTCCCACAAAGAGAGCAAAGTTTCATTATGTAAACCTGGCAATTTTAAATGTCCATAGATTTGTGTGTCAAGATGCTAGTGGTGTGCATTGCAGATCCAAGCAGATTACTTGGTTTGTGTTATGGATTATGGTGTAGTCACATCGTGCAAGCTACGAAATAAATGGGATGAGTACACTTCAGACATTTTGAATATCAGATTATTGGGGAGAAAACAGTCACTGGAATTGGAAGATGGCTGTTTCAGCATTTTGGTCAATTAACTTTGTATTACATAATGGAAATACATAGCTGTACAGTATATATTCAGCTGTGATGTATTTAGTTTATAAGTTATGTTAAGATCCACTTCATTAAAAGTTTTAAGATGTAGTTTTACAGGGAACATGTAATGCAAATTTGAAAAGCAAGGTTATTGTGGAGCCCTACCTTCGTATTCCTGTGGACTACTGTCTCTTGTTTCTTTCAGAATCTATTGAAGACTAGAAGTGATTCATGTTTTGAACCTGCAAAGCAGAGACATATTTTACACTGACATAAAGGCCACTCCCCTTTGGTTGCCTCCCATTGGTTGAAAGTTGAGGTACATTGACCAATTACAAATCTGTCCAATGAAATAGCAAATGCTAACAGGTTAATTGCAAGAAGGCCCACCTCCCTTTGCTTAGACTCAAAGTTACACGTTTTCTGAATGATTTCGATGATGTTGGAGACTGCCACAGTCAGTCTGCCAGTCGGTTGGTCGTTGGGTCAGTGACTGTGAGGGCCCTGGGAAGTTGAAAAAGGTAGTTCATTATTCCCCTGTTGGTAGTTACAAGGTATTCTAATGTATATTGCTTTATAAGGTGTCATTGTTTTCACCCAAAGTGATCATTAATTGAATAGAAGGCTTTAATAAGTAAATCAGTAGCAACTGTGACAGTTGATGGGACCTGCCATCATGTACTGTACCAATTTGTCCTGCTATAGGACCCAAGCTTTGCTCTGTTATAAATTACATGTTAGCAAAATGCCAACATTGTTTCCAGGAAAGGAAAATTAGAAACAGAACCTCCTGTGGATTCCATTTTCTGTGTCCCTTAATACCAGGTGTAGGCCTTCAATATTTAACAGTGAGAGTATAAAAGACAGACCACTGAACTTTTGCCTGTTCTTAATATTTTAAAGTTAGCATTTATATATGTACACATGAACTCTAAATTTGATTGAATTCCAGGCACTCGGAGATATGTATTTTGATTGCGCTGTCTTCTCGTTCACTCTCCCAAGATGAAGAGGTGGTCCTTTCTCTTTACCTGTCTGCTGATGAATCAATAACTCTTCATTTCTATTAATTTGGAGGTACTCTCCTCAGCATACTAATCATTAAAGCTTATTAGAGTATATAAACCAATTAGAGAGGGCAATGTAATGAAATTATTCCATAACTCATCCAATCAAGGCTCTGTCTCTTTCAAGATTAAATTTTTTTTTGCTGTTTAGAATGTATCTTGTCTGTGCCTTCTTTATTTGAAAAGAGTAAGGAAAGAGAAAACCTAAAAGGTTTTGGGATGTTTATTTTGGCAGCCGTAACTGTCGTCCTTATAAAGAAAGGATAAAAAAGAAAAAAAAAAAGAAAAAGCGCTCAACACTATTTGGCTGAAGAAAAGGAATGATAGGTCAATGTTGTTTGTTTTCATATGATCACTATCATGTATGCAGTGATTACTGACTTGAGGAACTTTCAAAGGATTTGCGTAAAACCATGATTCATCCACGAGAGAAGAGAGGCGGTCAACCCCAGATTGATAGCATCATCATCAGCCATGGTAGTAGTGGTTTTGCTCACAACTTCAGTTGTGCCAACTCCCATGGTTTAGAACCCCGTTTGAATTGTTAAAAGAAGAAACGTTCCGAGATATTGACTCTAGAGATGTTTCTTTAAAGACTGTTTAAAGTGGAAGAGGACTTCCATCACATTGTAAGTACCGAACGCACTGATCGTGCGTTGCGTTTCTCCATAGGAGAGTGCCAGCACGGTTTCAGTGGTTTGGATGTAAACAACCATATCAAGACATTTTAGCAAGCGTCTGTTGTTCCCAGTATCATAAACATAGTACAGGAATCATTCTCTGAGGTTAAACTAGTGTTAGTGCTTCACTTGGTATTACTGAATTTTGAGCCCCATTGTGGAGTCCTCAGTGCCAGATCAAAGGGAAGGGGTGGGGGAGGGCAAGGTGGCATTAACCACCCCAGAATTTTCAAAGTTTAACTCAGTATGAGAAATATTTGTTTGGCAAATGATAGTCACAGATCTTCACATATATGCAGTTTATTTACATCTATTTTAAGTAGCTTCTAAATTTCTAATTTATATACTTAATTGTATGCTTTAAATTTCGCATTGTAACAATGTCATTTTCAAAAATTTTTCACCCTATGGGAGCAGGAAGACCCCTCCCGTGGAGGAGAAAATTTTGGTTCTGGGTCCGACACTGGTCATAAAATGATCTCGATGGTGAGGATGAGGAGATGGTCCTAAGTTCTAGCCACTATGCAATTATGGAAGACACTGCTATGTGTGTGTCACTAGCGAGTTTATATGTGTACATATGTTGGTGGTGATAACCCCTCCTCACCCCACCCTCTTATTCGCACACCCTCTCCCTCTCATTTGAGCTATGAACCTTGACTGCCGGTTGCATTTCGATCCAATTTGATGTCTTAGTCACTGATACAGAAAGCAAGACAGGGTTGGTTGCTTTCTGAAATTCAAATCCTGTTAGTTGAGAATAACTGCTGGTATATATAGATCTGTAATACGAAGATCTTGCAGCGCGCATGGTTTTCCATGTGAATATTATTGTTCGTTAGTAGATTAGTTTGGCAGGCTGGCAGCCAATGTATTGAATAACACTTAACACATCATTCTGAAGCTGTGTATCTGCCATGTTTCAGTGAACCTGTTGATACTAGTTGCTCATTGTTGCACTTTAGCCCCGGTTGCCTACGAGGTGACGTCGAGGTCACCAGTCAAAGCTTGAATATGAGTCAAAAATTTGGCAGCAAAAGTCAAATTCAGCAGAATATTGTCATTGCCACTGCAAGAAAACATTGTGTAAGCCTCATTTTTGCATAGATGAATATTCATATCCATTCTCATTGGTCTGTATGATTTCAAGTAACGGTGATTGACTACTGTGGGTTCTTAGAGAGTCTGAATTTAGTAGGGCCAACAAAAATGTTGAAACAATTTTCACACTCAAATGTCTGGAAGATGAGTGCATATTTCTCTTTCAGACTTTATGACAGGTGATCATTTTCCTTACTTCCTCGTCCTTGATATACTGACGAAGGACAAAGGTACATGACCAGCTGAATGCCAGCACAACTCATATTCCAGCTTTAGCAACTGATATATGTTTTAAAGTAAAATAGAGAATAAAACCAAAATACTTCTCTGTACACTCATTTTAAATGAGGTTTACACCTGTGTCCTGCAAAGGTTAATGGGTAACAAAGACCGCATGGACATGAATCAAAATTTTTGAAAGACATTCTCAATGTTGAGAGAAAATGCAGTTTTAAATTCAATTTTTTTTTTCTTCTGACATGTTGGATCCAATCTTGGAAAATTTAAAAAGTTAGTTCTTGTTATTGGCTATAATAATGGTGGAACATACTATGCAGTTGTTAAAATCAACAGACTCGTTAACTGAACGAACTTAATGAACGAAGAACCCTTTGTGTCATTTTTTTTTTTCAATGATATTACATTAGTCATCCTTCTGGATGTGTGTAATGCTGCTGTGTTGTTTTTGTTGCTATTGTAAGTTGTGGTTTAAAATTTTACATGGTGTGTTGTAGTGTACCTGTACTTGCGTTTGAAATATGGGCTTCTGACGTCTGACATTTGAGTGTGACCGATTTCTCAGTTGATGATGCTGATCATCCGTGTTGATCGGAAGAATTTTCTGTTTGTGGAGGTCAAAGGCCATTTGGGGTCACTGCAGTGAAGTTTGAAAACAGCATGTTAAAGCAGCTGATCATTATCTCTGTGAATGCATCATATTGTCATTTTTGAAATTTGGGATCAGATAGTCAGATGTCATTCTGGACGGCTTTCATCAGTGATCAGGGATGTCACCATGCTGGTTTTCGCCGGTCGGTGTTAATCATGCCCATTCAGCCCTAGCTCTTGCTGATCGACACAGAGACAAAAATTACTGGCTTCAGACATGTTCTTAAATTAGTAAGTTAAGAAAAAAAAAAGTGCTAATAAAAATCACAAATTACAACACACCATTTGCCCATGGATTATGCCCGCAAATCATTATGTGAATCTGATTTTTAACTTAGTTGTGATCCTTGAATTTGAACAACAAAATGCACCGAAATCATAGAATGCGCACAATAACGCAGGAGGATGTTGTACTCCGGGCCTCTTGGCGGCACTACCTAGGTGCATGCAGTATACTACCGGACTCACCAAGCGCTAATCATGGAGGATCTAAAAAAAAAATAAAAATAATGTAAAAGGGGGAAATAAAAAAAAAATTTTTGGTGGATGAAAAATGGGGTAGATTCCATGGGGGTAAGGTGATCGAGGCACATTTGCCAGTTCAAGCAATTAGCCAGCACTCAGATTGTGCTGGCAACAACCATGTTCATTACATTTGCAAGTGTTGCACAACGATGGGAGAGGATGTTGTTGATAAATGGGGGTGTGCAAGCAAGAACTTTCCGTTTAATATGTTTGTCACTCCTTAGTTGATTGTGCCTCTTTTTTTTTGCCTCTTTTTTGTAGCATTAATAGTAGAACATTATGCAGAACATTTGAGTCATAATTTTTCAGCAAGGCAGTTCCATGGTTTGGTAGTATTGTTATCATCTACAGAGATGTTCAATATATGGCAATTGCAAACACTCATTATCCTGTATACACTCCATAAATTTTTCTTCATGGGAAATAAAGTATTTTCTCATATCAGCCAAGTAACAAGCACTTTCAAAGCTTATTTTCAAAGCCTCGGTTCTGATCTGGATCGGAGCTGTATTTATGCCGGCAATTGAAGTATTTCAGACTTATTCAGTGTTTTTTTTTCCATCTAGACTTTGGATCTACAGTGTAAATATGCCCTGTGATTGTTTTATTTCCTTTGAAATTCAGTGAGCAGTGGCACATGTTTCTCTGAGCGTGCTCTCTAGCCTACAAGTCATACTCTATGTAGGAATTAATTTCTCTTTTCAAGTCAGCAATTAAAAATGGTCAGTGTGAAAAATGCAGGTATCATAAGCAACAGTATGCATCATAGCTTTGGTAATAAATACTCTGTAAAGAATTTCTTTCAAAGTAAAAATATATCTATTAAAGTTGATCTCGAGTGAGACGGAGAGCCAAGCATCGTACAGCCCGGGCATGTTTGTAACATTGTGGGATAATTTGCTATACTCTTATACACGTGTGCAGGTTGTTTTACTGTTGTTCTATTGACACAGGCTCTGTGTAGATGCGCTGTCGTGTGTTGGTCTATCTTACACTTTACATAAAAATTGTAGCAACATGGCAGATGTTTTGTCTAGTGTTTGCACTGACTAACGATGTCAGGGCCCTGTCCTGAAATTCTAGCCCAGATCCCAAGTTTCCCTATTAAACGTACATGTACAGAACATGTGACAAACAGGCTTTAGGATGTTACTTTTCCCCTAACTAAGGACACTTCATCGTCATATGCCAGTACGTAAGGGTACGTGGCGTAGTACTGATGTACATGGTACCACATGGTACCACATGCAGTACCATGTCAATGGGCAAAACAGAATGTATTGTGACTTCACAACAAATTCGTTAATACCTCATGAAAGTTATGTTTTTGGGGTACCTTGGTGCCCAACTGACTGTGGACTGTAGGTACCAGAGTCTGAATTTAGACCAAGAGTAAACACGAGTTTTGGTTTATCCCAACATGATTCATGATAGCATTTCATACAGTTTTAATTGTTTGACAAGGCTGTTTAGACAAGCAAGGATATATACAATAAAATTGTGGAAATGCTTTATGTCTCTGTACAGTATGTGGTTCAATGACACATGTAAAGGTCACGTTACATGTATCTAGCAAAGAACTGGCTTTATTCAAAAGTTGCAGAGTAAAACCCTGAATGAAAATCTGTTGGAATTGTATATGTCGTCTATTACCATTATTGAAATAGCACTTTTAAAAGTTGGATGAAAATGCAAACGTGATGATGAGGAGTGTTGCCCAGTGTCAGTATTTCTTTTGTTAGGCCTTTATATTTATTGTCTCTTAATTACTTACCCTCTTGCTTACACATTGGCAAGTGATATCAATTTATAAATACACAGAAAATACATGCTTCCAAAGTAAAAGCCTTGGGGCATATAAAATTCTCAATTGCCCTTGAAATAAAGGTTAAGTAAACAAAGGATAACATAAGACATATCATGCCAGTCCCTCTCTCGATCTCATAAATTTGCATACATAGCCAATGTGTACTCATGATGCAGGTGTAAGACAGGAATTTGCCTGTAAAATTGTCTATGCATGATGGATTTTGATGGAATTTGTGGCTTTTTCCAACATTTTTAATGATTAATGCAGTCAATATTCCAAAATGTCATTTTCATGTCACACAACCTTTAAACATGGCTTAACAATGATGGATAAACTTGACAGCTATTGTGAGATTATCTGACAGAGGAGAAGAACAGTTCAAACAAAAAAAGAAAGATAATGCAATTTTCTGAAGATTCTTGATTGAAGACCATTGTAGGAGAATTTTAGTTTTCCCTGCCAATCAGTTGCATGTAGTGTAAAATAATTCTTTTGTTTCCGGTAATTAATTGCGATTACTTTTGCAAAATATTTTTAGGGCGCATGACGTGGATTCTCCCTTGTAAGAAGTGTCCCGTCTGGAGTTACCCTGGATGTTGTGTCACTTACACCATAAAAGTCACCCAGTAGGCTACTGTTTCACCCTTTTCATGACCAGTACGTATTTTGTTGGTGAATCAGTGATCAGACAACTGTAGGATTATTCATTACCTTCTTCAGCGAGCAAAGCAGGAGGAAAATGACCGAACCTGGAGTCACTGCCAAACACAAAATTGGGTCATCAATAAAATTTTGGGCCCAGCTTTTGAGAAGTGGATGGATAAAGTTAATTCAAACAATTTGAATTCTCATGGAGGAAGTCATTTGTGGAAATACCCAAAGGGAATTCAAGTCTGTTACCATACCCTGACAAACACTGTTAACCTCAGAATAATAAATGATTCCATGTGTCATACAGTAAACACTCACTGAGTTCATATTAATGTTTCAATTGATGAGCTGATATCATCACTGTCATTAGAGTGGGGAGGGGGGGGGGGTTGGCATGTGGGTGGCACTCAAATACAGTATAGGGTGATGTTCAGTTTTTATCAGCCAATATTGCTGTAGGAGAGCATGTTCATGACAGGTACTCAGGATTGCCCATAACCAGACACTGGGTGTTGTGGTGATGTCCCATTGTGGAATTACAGGTGAGCAAGTCAATCCATCACAGGCTGAGCAGTCATGAATTGTGTGCTGTTAAAACCAGTTTCCTCCCAGCATGGATGAAAGGTGTCTTTAGTGGCATTTGGGCAACATGCTGTAACGGTACTTGGTAGCCATAGAAAAGTCGAGTATTTCTGTAAATCAATTTTCAAGTTAAGTGTCAGATGTGGAGTTTTTGTTCTCTGATGTAAACTTGTCTGATTTATGCAATGGCAAAGGTTCCTTTGTTGATGTTTGGGATGATAGGTTAAGGGGGAGGGGGGATGAGTTTAATTTTTGTTAAAAACTTTGTGGATGCTGTGGATGCCATCCACTAAGAGACAGAATGGAAAGGGGGTATCAGAGATGAAAATAATTGAGGTACAGATTCCAAATTTGATATAAGTACATAAAGCATTATATTGGGAATATATTCTCATCTCCTTGTTAGTACCTTGTATCAAATATTCAAACACATTCAATGAGTACTGTGTAGTTTCTCATCATGTTCAGAGTTCCCACGGCCTCAAAAAAAAAAAAAAAAAAAGCATGAAAATTAAAGATTTATTTTCACTTTCCAGCTCAGGTAAAGTCATGGAATTTTGTAAAATTACAAGTCATGGAAAAGTCATGAAATTTAAAACTAACTGGCAATTTTTTACGAACTGAAAGAATAAATATACTTGCCATGTTCATTGGGCCATTGAACATGGATCAAATGCAGTCATGAAATGATCGTGTAAAGGTGATGAAGTGGTCATGGATCATGCATGTCACTGCAGAAATGTGTTGATTTTGTCATACATATATCCACAACTAGGGGTTGGGGTGGGGTTAGTACCCATGTCATCAGCACATGGTCAAATACTGTAGGTTCTCTCTCTCTCCTCCCACCCCTTACACCCCCTCTCCCGCCCCTTACACCCCCTCTCCCGCCCCTTACACCCCCTCTCCCGCCCCTTACACCCCCTCTCCCGCCCCTTACACC
Source organism: Stichopus chloronotus (assembly GCA_021234535.1). Classification (NCBI taxonomy): domain Eukaryota; kingdom Metazoa; phylum Echinodermata; class Holothuroidea; order Aspidochirotida; family Stichopodidae; genus Stichopus; species Stichopus chloronotus. The sequence goes on along the minus strand of CM037832.1, from coordinate 29,127,185 downwards.
CCCTCTCCCGCCCCTTACACCCCCTCTCCCGCCCCTTACACCCCCTCTCCCGCCCCTTACACCCCTCTCCCGCCCCTTACACCCCCTCTCCCGCCCCTTACACCCCCTCTCTCCCGCCCCTTACACCCCCTCTCCCGCCCCTTACACCCCCTCTCCCGCCCCTTACACCCCATCTCCCGCCCCTTACACCCCCTCTCCCGCCCCTTACACCCCCTCTCCGCCCCTTACACCCCCTCTCCCGCCCCTTACACCCCCTCTCCCGCCCCTTACACCCCATCTCCCACTGGACTCATGCCATGGCATGTTTTTATACAACAGCTGTTATTATTGCTGTGGAAATTAACCCCCTGTAATCAGTTAAGCATACTGGAAATTGTTTCAGTATTTTTTTTCTTTTTGTATTTGCATACTGTTGGCCCAATTCATTTGTGGGCTGTATCATCAATGCATCATAAATTGCAATGACATTTCACCCAGACGAACTGAGCAGTTTCGCATTTACATCTTTTAGAGGTGGTTAGCCCTTGTGGGTGTTATTTTGTTAGAAGTTTAATAGTAGGTGTATCTTTCAAGTCTCTTTCAATAACAAGGACAAGTATGCCTTCAACTTATTAATAATGTATACCTCGTAGGAGACAACATAGTGTAGCATGTTCAGATCTATGTCAAATTCTGGATTATTCTATTTGCCCGGTGGGGGGGGGGGTCGTCCAACCGCTTCATGCTTTAGGACTTAATTGAGGCCTCCTGCCATCATGAAGAATAGACAAAGAGCCCATTAATTGAGTGGGGTATTAAGGAAGAGGAGGAGGGGGAAGAGTATTCTAAATGCTTATACTTAAAGTTCCTATTCTTAGAGCAAGGCAATCTGAAATGGCATGTTACCAAATCCATAGTTTTGTTCTCTATTGTTCACATTCATGTCTCATAACATGTCATACCTGATACACCTGACAAGGTTAAGTCATGGTCAGAGACATTAGGAAAGGTTAGGGTATACAACTCTTCAGACTTGGCAAAATGTGTGATATCATGTTATGGATTGGACGAGGATGTAAAAAGTACACATGAAAATTAATGTGCTTTGAACCTGTGAGATGTGTTGCAGACAGAGGCTGATGGTAGCAGGTACACCTACAAAAAAAAGAAAGTGATCCCCCATTTTTTCTGCTACAATACTTTACATCTTTATATTTCATCAGCTGGAAGCATCCAAAGCAACAAAAGAAAAGAAAATCTTTTCACAGGAAAGTTTCATTTTGCACTTGAACTGTTTGTCACAGAAAATGTTGCAAGCATGGTAAATGTAAATGGTGAGTTTCGTGCTGCGCAGGACATTACTTGGCTGTGTAAATGGTTGAAATCCAGGCAGTGATGCCATTAGTACATTACCCGCTGTCTAATTAATTGGGGTAATTGCATTCACTAATATTGGGATGTCTCAGTTAATCAGTAGTGATTTGAATATGATGAAGACCAGGTACTTATGAGGATTCTTAGGGAAAAATAAACAAATTTATTCAAAATGAGGATCACTGTAAGAGTTTTCTGTGGGATTTGGCAAAGTCACATCCATTTCAAAAGTTCACGTCTTTGTTAATTCCACCACGAGAATGTAGATCTCATTCGACCGAAGTTTTAGAAGGAACTGCCTTCTTCCTCCAACATTTAAAGTTCCAAAAAAAAAAGAAGTAAAAATAGAACTTAAGTATTTTTTGTCCTTGCAAAATTAATTAGTGAAATGAGATTTGATGGGATTTGATAGACTTGACTGCAGTGATTTACTTTGTTGAGAAGCTCTCTGAGAGTACATGGGAACTATCCGGTGCATTGTTTGAAAATCAAGCACACCTTGTATTTCATCTACTGTTTGTTCGTAACGACTCTGCATTTTAATTTCAGATTTCTTTCTGCTTAAGTTATCGACAGTCCTATTCTAAGCCCATACCATGATCCAGTTTGATCTCTCGCCTGTTTACTCTGCCTCCGAGTTCAAAGGATTCCCACAGAGGGGTATCAACCATTAATTTTCATGGTAACCCAAATCACTTAACTAGATTTTATGGAAAGCCAGCTTAAAGTTAATTCTCTCTAATCTTCAATTTCATCTCTTGGTTTCAGGACAGCGGACGTTCAACTGGCAGCTTCTGGTCTCGTCGTCATCGTTGGTTTATCAGACTGGTAAGCCTCACTCCACATCAGCCTTATGTCATCTCAAATTAAGAAGATAGCTACGTGTCTAAATGAGTATAATGACAATGAGAACCCTGCTTTTCTGCAGTTCCCAAAATATAATGCTCGGAGCAATAGCTATATTACTGTTTGTCGGGCCCCCCTGATGGTTTTGTACCGCTGGAGCACATCACACCTGCTGGTGCCAATCAGTGCTAAATTTTCTAGTAATTAGCACCTTCTTTTAAAATCTCATCTTATCTCAAAGTGGCCTTGGAGGTGGGAAGTAATGAGAGGAACAGTCTCCGACTCATTTGGAACAACTTTGCCCTCCTTTACTCTGCGACCTGACACCTTGTTGTAACATGATTTTGTTCCCAGTAGATCAATTGTCATGGTAACCAATCAGATAGTGTCATGAACTTCCAGAAAGTTTGTAACCAAATTTGGAGCAAATTCTTTAGAATCACAAAAACTGAAAATAAAAAAATAAAAAAAATGCCAATGATAAACTGTGTTGAGTGTCCTCTGTTGATTAATTTTGGTTACTGGTATATGATTATTACTCAAGCATTTCCCCTTCTCCCTTTCTTTTCCCTATTTTTTCCCCAGTAACGATAGAAGTGCCTCCCTTTCCCTTCCCTAGTAACAATAATAGTGCCCCCTCTCCTTTCCCTGGTAACAATGATAGCGCCTCCCTCTCCCTTCCATAGTAACAATAATTGACCCCCCTCTCCTTTCCCTAGCAACAATAATAGTGCAGTAACCTTTGGAGTCTCTTGCATACCAACGAAGGTAGCCTTTTCTATTGTTTTTTCTCCAGTTTATTTACAGTCAAAGCTGTGTGTATGTATTTGGAATATATCAATAGGCAAGACTTAATTGCAAAATACCTTTGAAATTGTTCAAGTCTTTTGTGGCACAGTTCTCTTGTTTTTTCTTGTCCACTTAATGTGTCCTGTTGCCATTCACCGTGCAAAGAGAGAGAGAGAAAAAAAACACACTCGGCATATTTACCTTGTAGTGTTAGTCTTCCAGCCGTGACAAAGTGGGAAAGAGACAAAATGGGTTGGCACCAAGATTTTGGATATTCTAAACAAAGAGCTTTTAATTTCATAGCAATGATTCAAATATTTGAATTGAACAAACAATCTCTAATAAAGAAACTTAAGGTGACATGTTTGACGATCACAGCTGTCAGGTTGAAAGGTTAAATAGATAGTCAATGCCTCTGTAGCCTATAACTGGTTTCCTTCAATGGAAGCCTGATTAAAAATAACCTGCATTGGTGCTTCAGAAAACAAAGACGAACAAAAAATAAAAGAGGTAAAAAATAAGAAGACAATCCATCATATAATGGCAAAGCATGGTTGCTACAAAATTCCTTGAAACATTAATTTGCACGAAGAAGTGTTTATTGAAGAAAAGAAAAATGTGTGTTAAGATCAGGAGAGAATATCTACCTTACTTGAACTTTTCATTTAGCAGGTTCAAAGGATTCCTCAGAAAAGTTTTTGAGGCCAACTGCTGAAAAGTAGGCTGGAACTGGAGGGACTGGCACAGGGAATCCAGTGGAGAAAGCCATATCAGGTTGGTATATAAATAATGTGTCCAAGCTGAGGGTAGACAGTATGAAACAAGAAGGATGAGATGAAGATGGCTGTGATAGTCTGATGATCTTTCATTGGTTGCAAATAGTAACAACTTTTTTTAACATAGTTGTGACAGTCTGTTACACGATTAGTTGTGTCACTTCTCTGTGTTTTCTACAAGCAGAAACAGATTCAGTGTATACTTCTTGGTTATCAAACCACTTTTGTAAGGTTCATCTGATCACTGTGACGTCCTGTGCACCAACGTGTGAGTTGACATGATAATGTCAAAGAAACCAGTGCCATTGGTTTCACATAGTAATTACAGTATCATTGCATGTGCATGACGATCATTCGTTAATCAGTAGCCGAGACCTCATGTCATATGTACAGAGAAAAGCCAGGGCCCTAATTACCAGAGTACTAATTACACAGCACTAATTACAAGTAGCTATGAAAAACAAACAGTTACTTTGTGAGTAATGAAATACAGCCAAGAATTGCTGAGTGGTCTGAGAAATCAAGACGCTCAACCGTTGACTGAGAACACAATTATTCTCTGAATTGGATTCTAAAACTATCAGCGATTCATCTGTTCACTAAATGACGATCAGACATGTATGGAGAGCATTATCCGTTCGTGGACTTAGTTCGTACTCCATGCTTATAAAATGAAGGCCAGTCAACGTCCAACAGTATGCTTCGAGAAAAACCGGAAAAGCTTTGTGCGAATTGAGTGGTCGTGATCACAATTGGAGTCGTGTTATCATGGCAACGTTTTGATCTAATCTGTTCAGTGCTTGGTATCTCCCATTTTGCAGAAAAGCATGGAGGTCCAGCTGAGATATAGCTTGAATGATAGTAATGATAAAATGACAATCAAGGATTGAATACATGATACCGGTATGTAATCTACTGACAAATTCTCTGGAATTCAGTCAGCATTGCTCGTCTTTGTAAACGTGAATGTGTGCAGGTGGAGTATTGTTGGTTTTTTTTTATTCTTTTCTTTTCTTTGGTGGCTGTTTTGATTTGTGAAATGCCCCTGACTGACAAAGATAGATTTGCTTATCAGTTCTAATTCCTTTAGGAATTTTGTTTAGGTTAACTCTGTTTCCATAGTGCGGTACTCAGGCCTTGCAAGTACTCAAACTCTCTTCTTTTTTACTTGAAAGTGTCGTAGGTTTAAACTGAAGTGATTTACCCACAACAGGGACAGCATAGCTTGCTGATACTCTTGCACTACACACATGGCACTTTGATTGCCTCTTGTACCTGGTATTACAACTTCTCTCTTTCAACTCTGTGTCTCATGTGTAAAACTCGATCTACAAAGTCACAAAGTTAGATTTAGAGTCAGGACCTACCATTAAGCGTCCATAGCCTATGTCCCTCGTGAAGTTCATGCAACCACTGCACGGTAGCAGTAGCGACTTAATGGGAATGTATCAATCACCTTTATGTTTAGCTCCTGGTGTAAATGTACCTCACCGTCAGAATCGAATGTCCACATCTCTGAAAACCGGATTTGCTTAAACAGACCCCGAGGAGCACCTTTTGGCATTCGGCATAGTTTTCGGTATGTGCCTGGACTGTGCTATGCACACGTCCGTTGCCGGTGCATGCTCGTCGCACCAGCGAAAGTGAAGCCTCACTCATTAATCCCTGTAAAAGAGAAATGCACAACATCGGCATGTGGTGTAGAAGTTTACAGTAGATCTCCCAAATGCAACTACATTGTCAGAATGACAATGATATTGTTCAAATGTTCTTGACAAAGTTTTATTTACTGCATCAGTTCTCATCCTTTTCTGGGAACTGGAGGGCAAGTTCCCCCCCCGTTTTTTTTTTTTTTCTTGAACCAGGAGAGGCACAGTCTCTATTCTGACCATGATTTTATGCTCAAACCCTTTGCTGATTGTACTTGATCAAACAGAATGAGATATAGTCTGCTTTTGGGCTCGTTCTTCACTCAGACTTTAGCTAATTAGAGACAAATTAACATGATACCATCAGTCTCTGACAAATTGGTCACATGTTCAAGTTTGGTATATGCATCAACGTTTATCGACGAAAATCCTGACGAGCAGCGATCCACGAAGGCTATACAAAAGACATATATTTTCAGTGCTTTTTTTTCACGAGATTTGCAAGACTTTTAGGCTAATGAAGATCATGGTGTCTTGAGGGAAGATAAAAAATTTTCAAATGTAACTGAAGCGCTACCTTAACTTCAAAAGGAGCAGATGGGGTCTAAAGCCAAGAATTTAATTAGCAGTAGACAGCTCTCATTGTATCTCATGTTGGTATGCTGGTGACGGAGATGATCACGACACACCGGTTTGTAATGTGAAATATCAACTTTGAGTGGTGTCAGAATTGTTCAAAAACAAGAAACATCACTCCCTTCAGGCACAATTGAAACCTCTTTTCTGGAAAAAAATGGCATTCTGATCATGTGACTTCTGAGCAGTACACTTACCACAGATTTTACGCAACTCTAAAATCGGTTAAATGGAAAAGCCCATCACATCATATTACCTATTTGTGGTCCTTTATCAAGTACCAAAGGAAAGTAAAATGGAACTTGTCAAGTCAAGGTCACCACTAACAACTGTCATGCAGGTAGGAATAGATTCAAGGTTCACGGTTGCTGTGGCCTGTTAAGATGATAGCAGCAAATTAAATCAAGTACATACCAAATCTTGGGATTTTTTTGCTTCAAAGAGGCCATCCATTTTGACCTTTCTTGCAGAAATACTGAGAAACAGTGATGTGTGCTCCCTGTGTGTGTTCTTTTTCTATTTAATTTGAATCATTTCGACTGCTGGTACACTTTTTGCTGCTTTCTCCCCCCTGATCTCCAACTTTTGAAATGTCAGTTTCAAGTGCAGTATACCATACCCGGTTATCATTGTGTGCCTTTGACCCTGTGTCACCACCTGGGTGTTAATACCTCTTCCAAATTTGGAAACATGTACTCCCAATCAGACAAAATAATTGGTGGAACCTGAGAGTTACAGCCATCACATAAACAAAAACATAAATCAGGGTTTACTTTTTACTGGTCTTGTATACAGTTGGCGCTCATCATCACAATGAACATACATTGTGACAATTTACATGTAGATGTGAAAATCTACAATGTATACAGAGTGACAAATTACATATAGCCTAAAAAGTACATGAAAATGTACATACAGAATGACAATGTACATTAAGTTTGACAATTTACATGTAGATGTGATGAAGTTCTGGTAGATATATCACAATGCACATGCAGAGTGACAATTGCACAAAAGTGTTTAACAAAATGCATGTGGATGTGATAATGCAAATGTAGAATATCAGTGTACATTTAGTGTGACAGTGTGCATGTAGATGAGATAAAGTAGATGTTGCAATGCATAATGTACATACTGAGTACAATTTACATACAGTATGACAAAGTACATGAAGATGTGACATTGTACATAACAATGTTCATTTAGTGTGACAGTGTGCATGTAGTGTGGCAGAGTACATGTTGATGTTGCATTGCACATGTAATTACAATATATGTATAGTGTGAGAAAGTGCATGTGTCATCATATATGTTAAGTGACAATGTAAATTGAGTGTGACAGTGGGTTTACGATGTGACAGTATACACAAAGAATACAGTATTTGTAACAGAGCTCAGTGATCAAATGATCTTTCAAAAAGATGAAAGAAGATCTAAGGAATTGGACTTTGAGGTGTGAATATTTGTATGTTCTCTCTTCATGAAAAGTTTGATGACCAAATAATGTGATCATATGGATTTCTTTAGATTTCCTCATGTAAGTAGGAAAATCTATGGAGAGAGACATCCATGGACAGTTCTGATGGTAGCTCCTAATCATAACTAGAAAGGGAAACAAAATTCCTAGATCCATCTTTTAAAGGTAAAGAAGTGTGATGTGTGCTTCTTTAGAAGGCAGTTTCATCAATACTAAAACAGATTCTGTGTTCCAGTGAGCTTGTAGTTTGTGTCTTTCAACAGTGAAAGCATGCCTGGATATGACTCAAGCGTATTCACTTCCAACCAACAAAAGAGTATGCATTTTGACCTTGGAATTGCACTGACACTTATTATTGTGTGTAGACATAACTGCATGAAAAGGACAACATCAGCACCACATTTTATCAGCGTAATGTACATCCGTAATACACTTAGGGCGCTACATAACGGTGTTGGATGATCTAAAATTGTGCCCTTGCTAAGCAGTTGTGTTTGCGTATGGGTCTCTGTTACTGACTTAGGAGGACTACAAGGATTTAAAAAGTCATCTAACAAAGTGGTGAGGTGTAGCGACTTTTTGGTCGCCGGTAGCAAACTTTTACTCTCAAGTGGCATCTTGTTGAAGGCGGTGGTGGAGGCCCACTTTTTCTTGTGGTGTGTTTAATATTTCTTCGGAATTCCCTTCCTCACATGTTTTTACATTCATAAATGGGTTGTGCACTAGTTTTGTTTCCGTATGCCATCATATTGTGTGACACAGAACCTTCCTTTGCAAGCCACTGTTTTCATACATTGTTTACTTTTACAAATTTGGAACCTTCATTGAGTCAATATGTGTTTTATTTAGTACTTAGTCCAGTGGGTACGCTCGGTGTGTGATCACATTGGAGAACAATACAGACACTCGTAAAATGTCAGTGCTATTTTAGATGAAACTAAAATTCAATGATAGGTTTTCAAAGAGAGTTTGCTATCCATTCTCTGTTTTCCACAAGGTGATATGTGATGGACCATTTTAGTTAGGTGAGACAGACTTTTCATTTCTAGTAGTCACGACTATCAAAGGGGAGCATTCTTGCCTCATTGACCCACTGCTGGGGTCCAGTTACCCTGGGTCCCTCATATATACATGTCACCTCATTTGATTGTCTTTTGCATTGTACATTGGCATCCTTTAACGATTTCAGCATTAGCGACTTTGCAATAATTACTTTAAGTCATCTAGGGGCAGCAGTCCATGCCTTTTGTTGTCAAATAAACTGGTGATACCATGTTTGTCTCAGGTCAGAAATGGACTCAACACTGTTTTTTTGTTTACCATTGGCTATCTCAGTATTACTTAAAACTGACTCCAGATGAAGGCAGATCAGTCAGTGTCTTTTTGCCTCCTTCTCAGTAAAAATGCTTCCCAGGTGTGAAGTCTCCGAGAGTTAATGAATTTCTCTTGTGTTGTATTTTTAACGTGAAAGTTCAACATACCTCATTTGTTCTGTTTACATGGCTATCATCATGAATAATTGTGCAACTGGCCGGTAGAGCTGTGGAAAGTCAAAACCAGACATGAACCTATCAGTCGCTCAATACTTCAGAAGGCCTCTCTGGTAACTTTCATGTTTCAATGATTTTTTTGTATCTGTAATTCAAAGTGCAACAGCAAGATAACAAGAATCTGAAGGATGTAACAGAGTCAACTCAAGTTGTAACACTGACATAGCTCTCCCATCGAAAAGAATGTCATATCCCTCCTCTCAGACAAATTTATCAACTGTTGAAATGAAACACAAATAATTCCATTCCAGCATACAAAGCGGGAATCAGGGTTTTGGAATACTTCATGTTGCCTTACATATTTTGCTCGACTGAACATGTTTTAAATCTTTCACACATAAAAATCATCCTACTTTACTAGGAGAAATTAAACCATGGCAGTGCTAGCATTGAAAATGGGTCACCAAACTTCTTTGCACAATTGTTGGTGCATCACAAGCAATTGAATCTGACATAGCATAAAGATACATTTTACATTCTTTTTCTATTTATTAATCTGTCATACATGCATTGCATTGATGAGGTCGGCTGACAAAAACATTAGAAACTAGAAAATGTGATTGTGAAAATCGCAACCACTTTTAATACTGTTCGTCATTGCCACAGAGCCAGGTTATTTTGCTACCCTCTAGCAGTCCCCTGGGTTATGGCTCAGTTGGTTTACTGATTACTGTGCAATGTGACCATGCCATGGTATTGAAGAGGTGTGTATTGTACGCAGAGCATTCTCTCTGAAGAGCCAGCAACCACGTATAGTGGTCTGCGATACACAGAAGTAAATGGGATCATGCTTGCATGTATACCGGACCGTTGTGAGTTTGACTTTACTCGAGTCATGTATTTGTGAAACAGAAAAGTACATTATTACCAACATAAAAGCTGGTCTTATTAAGCTGCATCACAACCAGAATTCCCCAAGAAGTCTTGTTCCTGAATACATGATTCACTCATCTCAATGAGCTGAATTCAAGGGCAACCCACTCAATGTGAATCAAGAAATACTGAACGGAAGAACTACCTCTCAAAAGTCAGAAGCATACCGAGGTACTGTCCATGACGTCATGGGCAGTACAATTAACACTGATCCCCCCATCTCAGAGCTTTAAGTTTGAACCTTCCCTTTTTGTTGCACTTTCCACCACCCTTTCTCTTCACTCATCATATTTCTGTCACATCTTTGAAAATACCTCACTGAAAAGAAAAAAAATATCACTCCATGGAAATGGTTCCACTGGTATGTGAATTAGTTTTCCTGTTTAACCAAAAAAAAAAAAAGAAAACTTGTATGGCTCTTGTATTTATGCAGCAGGGTACTGGTTCTGTAATTTATGGTAGCATTCATCAAGGTCTCCGGGATATTGAACTGTTTAACGAGTAATTGGTTAATTAAGACTAGATTTGATGAATGATTCTTCATGGATAGAAATCTATGTTACGGAGCAGAACATGCCATTTAGATGTTATTCCATTGCAATACGGCAGGAGCGTCTCCAAATCTGGAAAAGTAATTTTCTGTCTTTGAATTCAGTGAGAGAAAGTCTCTTTTGGTCGGTACTTTTTCGTGGGATGGAACGTCGTGTTCTCACCGCAACGAGGATCGGCTTGGAAGAGCGTTCCCCATAACCTACTGCGCGATGTTGCCTTGTGACATTGAGGGCAACAGAAGATTGTTCAGAGGACATTGCTACAGTGTTTTTCTTTTCTTTTGTTTTTGACGCATATCCCCTTCAGAGATATCATCGAATGGTAAGGATGATCTATCTGCATGCAAACCACAAGAGCAGAATGCTCTTGAGAGTCCTTGAACTCAGTAACAAAAGGTAAAAAAAAAATGAAAAAAAAAAAAAATTAATCCTTTTGGAAGAACACAATATTTTGAAATGCTTCTTCAATAAGTAGTAATCATGTTAAGAAAAAAGAGAGAACTTGCTGGCAGGAAATTTTTGTCAGTTGTGATTGAATCATCTTGCAGTCACAACATGCATAGCGAAAATCGAACCAGACATTTCTAAGATTCTCCATTTTATCGGTGGTCACTCGGAGGCTTCTGTGGGGCCAAGGGGGGAACAGTCAGAGATGGGGAAAATGAGGGCTTTGTATCATTGGACGTTGGATAAGGTGTTTGCTTCATATTGTAGAAAGTTGGTCCAACCGCGTCACGTTAGTGGTAATGTACATAAACCTGGGTGACTGTGGATGGAAAATATCGGGGGGGGAGATGAAAAAACTGTTCAGTGATTCAGAGAGCGGACAGTGGATCCAAGGACACTGGGGAACGTGGAACCGGTCCCTTCTAAGACAATGGGCGATGTTTAACTTTTCTAATACCACATGTAGGTGGTACTCATTGCTTTACAAGATGGTCGTAAAACTAAGCCCACCGAACATCAGATAGCCTGCACTTCATACTGCACCATTTCTAACATCTGTCTCATCTGCTGCCACACCTGAAACAAAACAGCCCTCCTCCAATTAGAACCACAACCTCATCATAAATACCACTGCCACCATGCAATCAGCAATCTACTTCCCCCCCCAAAAAAAAAACTGATCTAATCTACACTGCATAAAACTTGTCATGTGTATTAATATCCTCTAACAAAGGAATATTAAAACATGCATACATCACAGTCAGGTTTAACCCTTTAATTGCTTGACCTCTGCTTGAATAAATCTTTTCCCAAGGAAATTTTTATCACCATGGCAACATTCCATAAACTCTGCTTCTCCGTTACTTTATCTCTATGATGTCTTCTGCATTTGATCCTTCCTCCAGTTATTGTGACATAACTGAGCTGTATTGAAAAAAAAAAAAAACTCACAGTTTCTGTTACCCATGGCTCTGGTTATCACCACCCTCCATAAAGAAAAAGTATATATACAAACAAACCTTCCTTCTAAATTTTGATTTTGGGACATTGACAATTTGATCCTTGCTTGAGTTATGCTAAAACGAGAAGACCTTGTTTACCCTGTCTTTTGGCACACCTATTATTTCTCTCTCTGTGAGATAAAAAACTTTCAAATGGCTCCCCTCCTTCTCTTCGACCTCTTCTTGTGACCTTCTCCATTCTGGAATGTTTCCCTTTCTCTTCCAGAGTAATAAACCTGGCATTAAGCACGCTGGAAACATAAGCCCGCACTCTTTGCAAGAGATTTTTTAATATATAAATACCATGTACCCTAGACAATAGTTATGATGAGGTTAATTGGAAAGCCCTGTGACCCTACCCTGTCTGGAATCAATTTGCGGTCCCTTCTTCCCTCTTCCCTTTTTTTGGTAACTGCTAAAAAAAAGTTAATCTCCCTGCTTTGTAATCAAAAATTGGCAATGAAAAGACAACCAGAAAAAAAAAGAAAAAAAAGTGATTAAATGGTGAGACCTCAAATTAAAACTTTGGGGAAAAATTTAATGGCCTATCAGATGACCTTAGGGGTCATGTGCAGTGATTGTAAATCTCATTAGGGATCGAGAAAGCATAATAAACGTAACAGAGTTCATTATGGGATGGATTTTTTTTTATATCCCCGCTGCTTTTTTCATCTTTGAGTTGGAATTTCTAAAAGGTGGTTTAATGCAGATAAGGAGTCAACCCATGTAGGTACCCATGATGAAGGCAGTGGCTATATTCCATGTTTTGGAATGAGGCTTTGGAGGACGGGGGTTGCAGCAATGATGGGTACATTCAGCCATTGAAAATTGCAACTAGATTATTTTGCAACTTTATTGTAACTTATGCTACACTAATGAGCAATAATAAAGACGACACGACTTTACAAGATGCACATTTAACACCACAGTGAGGTCACTTTGTTTCTGGATATCACCGGTCTTGACGCCCCCGTGTCCTGCCTTTTTGCACATTTTCTTACCGGGAAGCTTCACATGTTCCCCTGTGAAACGACACAGCCAAATAACAACACAGAAAAATACACACACAAGCACGCAGAAAGAGCACTTTGTTCTCATCTTCATCACAATGTTGTGTACAAGGAAACTTTCATGTTAAGCTTGAATAGATGATTAGGTGCTATGGTCTTAGGCATCGTATTCTAATAGATTTTTTTCTGACTTTTTGCTCAATGCATTTTGTCCATCTCATAGACCACATCACCGAAGAGTCACTAATGGGAGAAGCTTTTCCACTAACAGTATTCCTGACCATCAAACCAAAGAAAGTTCCAAAGGATGTAGTGATTTCTTTCTAAAAAGAGGAAAGTTTTGGGGAACAATGGTAATGTTTTGCACTTTCTATGAGGTATGAGGTAATCATGCCAGCAGTCAAGTACCCGACCATGTATAGAACTACAAGATTACCAGTTGTGATCATTTGAGGGAGTCTCAGCGGGGGAGAGGGGTTAATTTGGGAAATTAGGAAGGGGAAAATGATGTTCACTCATCAAATGTTTCTCCTGTTGTTTTTTCACCGATCAGGTTCATGAAAGTATGTGTTAGTTGTCACTGCAATAAAACTTCCTCGTTGCCCGGCATGGCAGTCACATCGTGACTTCGATTGGCTACTGTTTCCATATGTTAAGTCAATGTTAACAGTATGGAACTGTGTTTGTTCTTGTTATTGTTGGGTCAAGATGTGTCTGACAACTAAGTGTGGGTTCCTTTCTGTTGTTTGTCTCGAAAATAATACATGAGGCCTCTGTGTGTGTTCAAACGATTCGCTTAACGTTACTAATTGAAGCCCATAGCTTCAATTCTTCGATTCACTCGGCCCGTCATGTGCTTTCTTTTCTCATTTTCACCTGTGTTGGTACCCTCGAACAGTTGTGTTATACGTTCTTGAGCACACACATAAGGTGCGGATTCACTGTGAAGGTGAATGTGACGCAGACATTTGTATTGTCTTATTAAGTGCTAATCGCCATTTTAGCCTGGTTGCAACATCTTTTCAATTGTATCCTCGTGTGTAACACTGAGGACTACTCAAAATATCACCGACTTTCACCCAGGGAAAATAGGGGATTTGATTGATTGCGTCACGTCAGCTTCAAACTGGTACGGACAGTGCCATACACAGCTGATGCACAAGTGATATTGCACATGTATACTACGTTAACAGCAAATGACATTTTTAGAGCGATCATGGTGTTCTTCCTTTTCACGTCACTACTTGAAGAAGTATCTTTACCTCAAGAATCGTTGCTGTTGGAGTATATTAGCCTAGCCTTGTTCCCGTTACGGTGTTAACCGAGTGTAAGTTCATTTTAGTGTAGGCATTGCTTGGCATGAGTGAGTTTTCATTCATGTGGCGGTGATGCGTGTGCATTGCCGGAGCCATCTAGGCCAGGCCTACTTTGTTTGTGTTACAGTTGATCAACCTCTCGTTAGATGCACGTATCTCGTACCCTAGGGCTTACGTGTTACTGGGCGGATCAGTGCAACCAGGGGTGCAACATGCATGTCCACAGTTCCAGTGGGTTTCGATGTACTTGCCTGCAAGTTCAATTCGTCTATATTACAGTAAGGTGTTACAGCAACATGGTTATAAAGAGTTGCCATTTTGTGCAGTCCCTGGAGATGGTGCTCTATGGTTTTATGTTATCCCACAGTTATATCAATTTGATTATAACATAGAAGTAGTATTGAACTTTCAACAGTTTGAACTGCTTGTACCATTGATGACTAACAAGCAAACCATGGTTGCCCTTTCCAAAAATACATTGCCACTCCAAAGGTTATTAATTGATAAATTTTATTAACCTCATTTTGTAGGTAATTCTGTGTTGTAGACACTCTAGCATAGCACAAATCAATGGACAGACCCATTGCCAAAACTTAATGGAAAAACTTATTGGTTTTTTTTGTAAAATTTGAATTCCAATGTAGAAACCCACCAATGTTGTTCTCAGAAGGACCATCTTGTCACAGAATTTGGTGGTCTGTCTAAAACAGTTTGGATGTCAAATGTCAATTCTGCCACAGTAAATTCCTCACGCTAAGAAAGAGAGAGAGAGAACTGGTGTAAGTCTGCCTGTACAAGTATTGTTACAAGTTCTCCTCATTGATGATCAATTCTGTCTTCACTCACAAAAATCAGATTGAATGTTCTGATGATTGAATGTAATTTCTGACTTTTTTTGCTTTTCAGTTGGTATTCTATGCTGGTTTTCAAAAAGGGATGAAATTCAGAGATATTGCTGAAGTTACTTTGTCAAGTAACAAGTGACAGTGTAATTTCATGCTATTTTTTTTTAATTCGATTTTGTAGTGAATACCATCATAACATATCCTATGACAGTTTGCTGTATGGAACGTAGTTGGAAAAGTTCCTTCAAACAAAGTGACAGAAGCCTGGTGGCTGTTTTGCCAAATCAAGGAGAGCCTCACCATTTTCTGACTTTTTGTTTTGCCTCTTCTATGCTTGCCCCTCTCCACCCCTACAGGCAAACAAACATGCAAGTAGTGATGTAACATATTTGTCAGTTATCCATAATCTGTTTGTCAATGTCAGGTGACGACTGCAGTGAATTTATCACTATCTGAATTTCCAATGTGGTAACGATAGTAGAATATATAATCCTTTCTGTTTTTTGACTGTAGTGTAGCCATTGGTGGAAAGCTGATCATAGCCAACCATCATTAAGACATATATTCCAGGCACAACATTCATAAAAATAGATAGTCAGACTGGTTGTTCATCTGTCTCCCTCTTCAACCTGACATAAGTTTGCTTTTACCTTTTCTCCAGCCATCAAGAGACATTTTGAAATCCACCAATCCAAGAATTCTCCAACATCGTGGTCATTGTCAGTAACTTTGCCCCCCTCACTTCCCCCTTATTTTTTGAGTTGAAAGACTTAACTTTCAGTAATAAATAACATCTTCATGCTTCCAGTAGTATGTGATGTCATATCATGATTCAATCAATTGATATGACAGTTTAATTCTTGATTTGGAACCAACTAATTCCTCCCGAGGAACTGATTGAAAGGTTTAGATTTTTCATTGTCGCAAATCTTGCACTTTTCTGTTTCTGAAGCAGTGGGATAATCGATCATTTCGGCCCCTTTCATCTGATTTTTGCCCAGATGCTATCCATCATCGTGAGGAGAAGGCAGAGATGCTGATGAAAATGCTACCTGCCAATCACATCATCCTCCTGATAGGATGAATGGTGAGATGACCAAAGATGTAGCAGCTCTCTCTCACACTCGATCCACCGTATGCCCACACCTTGACCGCCATATTAACATCTGATAAATGCTTCACCTGTACCTTTGAGAAAAATGATTGTAAAATGTAATTATTGTTTGGTCGAAGACTTCAAGGAGAGAAGCAGGTTGTGTGGCTATGATACACAAACCTTTTGCCTGGTCATGTCCACACAGATTAGCTCTCCCATTAAGGAAATGAGAGGCTGGTTCACTAGCCAAATTATGTGACAATATTGGGATGCATGAGTAACGAGGCTGGGAGCCGTCAGTCATTAATTTGAGGAAGCTTGCCCTGACGAGTCCTCCGAGAGAAAAGTTGAAAGACAGATGAATAAAAAAGATGGAGAAATGTTGTCATGGCAACTAATGATTGTCTAAGAGAAGGAATTAAAGTTTGTCCAATCCACATGTGTATAGGGATAGAATACTAAGAGAGAGTAAAGATCGGGGGTACGGGCCCCGTGGATGATGTGTGCACGCGCACACCTTCATCAAGTCCAAATTCAAGCACTTGCATTAACTAGGCACGGTTGGATAATTATCTAGCTCAGATTATGAAGGGATCATATATCATACATTTCCTGAATGAGTTTAGATAAAACCCTAGAAACAAGTGCGAACAGTAGGTACAGGAATAAAAAAAATAAAAAAAAAAAAATTGGAGAAAGGGGGATAATATATTAAGGACAGTGGTGTTAAAAAGAGTCAAGAAAATAGATGGTAGTGAACAAGAGCTGGATGATAATGCCTTGGTGCTGAGACGGCTTAATTGACGTGAGTGATGAGGGTCGGGGAATGAGAAAATGTTTGTGGGTAAGAGAGCTGGTATGAGAGGAATTAGTGGCGTGAGAGGATAAAGTTGCCAGGGAAAACATTAATTACTGTATTGTGATTATGTTCATTGAGCTTACGTATGTGGGCTATGTCACTGTGAAAGAAGCTAATGAGTGTACTATGCAAAGAATGTCTTTAGTTACATGATATTTAAGCGACAACTGCTCGAGATGGACTAATGAACGGAAAACCCTGTCTTCATTAACTGCGTAAATTGGAGGTGAAAAGATGCTGTAGGTCGAAGTCAACATGGCTGTGGTTTGTGGTGCGAAATTCGAGCTGGGCAGAAATAGCAAAGTTGATGGATACTATCCAGTGTTTGTCTGTCTGTTTGTCTGTCTGTCAGTCAGTCAGTCAGTATTTGTCTGTCTCGATGCCTATTTCTTTGTTTTGTCTGATTATTGTGTGTGTGTTTGTTTGTGATAAATGCACAGTCTCTGATAATTTGTCAGTTCTGTGAGAAGGCAGGATGGATTTTGTAATATTTATCGCAAGTAACAGTTTGCGAATGTTTACATTCAAAATTAACCATGTTGATTGATTATTGTCTAGTCTGATGGTTAAAGGTTTGTGCCTCTTCTCTCTTCAGATCAATTATGCAATCTGAAGACTTTCTTCCATATTAAGGCTATTCTTCAAATTTGTTTTGCTCATGCTTCATAATTAAAGTGTGTTTTTCAGGTTCCTTACTAAAGGTATTGATTAGATAAATGGAAATGGGTCAGGGAGAGATAATACATTTTGCTGGGTTAAAAGATGGTTCAAAGTGCAAATGGTTTGTGTGTATAGGTGTGAGTTACTCGTAAACCACAAATAGATCAGGAGAAGAAGAAGAAGAAGAAAAATAATTTTCTTACTCCTTCTCTTATGCTCAATTTCTCATATGTAGGTCTTTTATTCTCCTCGTCCTGTCTTTCCTTTGGTCTGTTTCTGATCTAGTCCTGTCTTTGCCTGGTCCTGTCCTCTCCCAGTCCTGTCTTTTCTTATGCATGCCTTCTCCTAGCCTTGCCTTGTACGTCTGTCTTTCACCTAGTCCTAGTCCTCCTAGTGCTTCCTTTGCTAGTGCTGTATCTTGTCCCTTTCTTTGTCCTTAGTTCTCCTAGTCTTGTCTTCTTCTAGTTTCATCTTCCAGTCCTTCTCCTAGTCCTGTCTTCTAGTCCTCTTAGTACCTTTTTTCTCCTCAAGTCCTGTCTTCTCATAGTCCATTCTTCTAGTTCTGTCTTCTAGTCATCCCATCTTCTTTTCCCTGTACCTTGCTGTCTTAGGTCTTGATGTGTCCTTGCTGTCATACAGTAGCTTTAATGTCTGCCGTCTTCACTTGTCTCCACTGTCCAAGCTTGTCTCTGCTGTTCTGGTCTCTCTATCTCGTGACTTCTCCCTTTTCTATTTTGTCATGCTTTTAAGACCTCCTCCCATTTTCTTTGTGGCTGCAGAGTTGGTTCTAGCTCTGTGAAAGTTGGTTAATGCAGTTGTAGACCCATACATTTTGTATGTATCTCTTAATGATCATCAATATCTACATGTATCCCCCATCAGTTATGAAACCAGCGCTCTAAAATGCAACTAAACCGACCCGTTGACTTGGTTCGTGAAATCCATGATATTGTGCCACATCTGTTGAGTATTATTCATATGTTAATGGTAACTAGTCCAACTAAGAGATTCTCAACTTATGAGAACGCAACTGAAGCAACAATGATAGTGTAGTTAAAGATCAAAATCACTCACTTCAAATCTGTGACCAAACACTGTTTTACCACAAAGTATTATCCGCAGGCAAGGCCTGTTCGTTCAAAAATCCTATTTCTCACATTTTCGGTCACCGAAGGAATAGATACATGACTGATAAGGCTAATTATAGGAACTGACATGCGATGCTTACATTCAAACTCGCCACAAAATGGAGCAATATCAATTCAGTGAGCCCCTTTAACTCTATTGGTCGATGCCTTCTTTGTCTTTGTGATGCTTGTAGTTAAACACATTCTTTGAACTCTATGCTTCACCAGTTTCCTTAAAAATACAAACTTTCCTCTTTACATAAATGAGTTGTGTATATGACATAAATCCTGCATTAACATTGTTGGTAAGTTACTTCCTGTACACCTTGCATGAATAACACCAATAGTGTAAAGCCATAAATTGTTGCAGAGTGTGTGTGTCTGAGAGTTTTTTTTTAATCCATGACCTGGTTATTTCAGGGTAGGCAGGCTGGTTGGATTGCCGTTCACTACCATAGATTATAATACTTCCCATTATGTTTCATTTCACAGTAATAGCTGGTATTAAAACTCTGTGCTGTTAATTACAATACCACCCTTCAGTGTTCCTTGTATCTATGTACGCACAACCATTTAATTCGTTGGCAGTGTCGTAGGCCTTCAGTACAAGTTCAATGTCAGGCTTTGAAAACCAAACGAACTTTTTCCAAAGGTGTTTATCATTATAAAGCATCAACTTATCAGCATTTATAATTACTCTCCTAAATGGTAGTATGATGTTGAAAGGGTTACATGCTACAAAGCTAGTTTGAAGAGCTTCAGTACCAGGTTTGTTATTTGAAGTTAGATGCTCTAAGGAGAAGAGAGTTAGAAGAATATCTGTAGAAGGATTCACAGTATGAGAGAATAAGGAGTGAGAAGGGATTGAAGGCAGCCTTAAGGGAAGTTGAGGTATAATTTGAGAGATGAAGAGAGGTTGTTACCATAGTTGAAGACATTCACAGTTCTGATGACCCTCTTTGATATCGACACAATCCCAAGGTTTGGAGAAAGAATGTGATAGCATGGATGCACTCGTGAGTTTCTTTGTATGTTTGTGATGCCTATGTTTTGGGGATGAATTTATGTTAGGTTTGCATACTTGTCTACCACATTGGGCATAGTGAGAGCCTAAGTCTTTTTTTTTTTGTTGTTAAATTTCACTTGTGGTAAAACTGGGTTCAAATTGTGAAAACAAATATGACTAGACATATTTCAAGGATTGAAAGTTGGACAGATATCATTTTTGACAAGTAGATGTTACCACGTTAAGCATACAAATACTTTGTGAGATTTGAAATTATACTTTTGAGCTCAGATCGGGTCAAATTGGTGAAATCTTGCTGATGTAATGCCTGATCCACGTACAGATGACAAATCTATTTTTTGGTATGTCGATGTATCGCATTGACACAAGAAGACTTTCAGTAGGAATTGTTTTACCGTTCATCTGATACCAATATCTTCTCTGTGATTCGTAAGAGTCTGGATGTCGTACATCCCAACTACACATTATGTAAGGTTTTCATAAAAACTTACCAAATGTTACATCATCAAACCACAGTTCACTTTACCACAGTATTCTGAAAACAAGAACATGACGGCCCGTGTACATACTACTTGGAGAAAGTTGGAAGTTTTGGGCTTCACAAACTTAAACCCGGTCTATCACTGTCAGGACTTAAAATTTCCTTCCCAAGCAGTTCGCTGTCTTGTGAAGCACGGTGTTGTCGTTAAATTAGTTTAAAGTTGTGTTGCACTCTTTACAGTGGCAGGTGAGTTGAAATAATAAATTAAAGGTGCCTGGGATTTAATGGAAAGAAAGCGATAAGAATAGTCTTTTGTGAAGTACAAATGATTGTGATATTCTACGTGGACTGTTCATCATCCTGTGTCGAACAGAGTTGTCCACTGTCTGCACGTTTATTGTTTCTTTGAGTTGTAAAATATTCAAAGAAGATTTTGTTTTTACCTCAGGAATGAAAGCACTTCCTTCTTGTAACCAGAGCCGGTGTTAAGTTTACACTCTGAGAGTGTTGTCATATTAAACATGCATGGGTGCCTTCATGTTCATTGGGAATTATACATATGTGGTTTCAATTATATGTGTGAGCTAGACACACACACACACACACACAAAGAGTGACAGAGAAAGAAAGAATGCATAAAAAAAAAAAATTCATGAATCTCAAGTCAAAAGGTCAATTACAGCGCAGGGAATGTAATCCTGAAATACCTTCCAGGCGGTCAGTATTAGACAAAAGGTCACAGATATCTGGCTTAGTACATTGGCGTGTTTTTATGTTAGCTGTTTTCTCAGTTTGAAGAAGAAGGAGGAAAGCATAGATTCATCAGGTTGAAGGATTGATGGTGTTCCATAGCATTAGACAAAATTCTTAAAAGACTCCTTCCTTGTTTGCCATAATGAATTTTAAAATTCAAGCTAACAGAAGAAGAAAAAAAATTCTCAACTTCTCTCTGCTCTGAAAAGTTTGTTTTTAATGAAGATAAGTTGTTCCTTCTTGGTTGCTCACAGTGTACCCATAGCCGAAACGGAGTTACACTTTTCTGTTCTCTGACAGATTGCATTTGGTACTGTGGGTACCCAGGTCCTTGTTTTGGATGCTGTGCGAACTCTGTAAGTGATCCACCTGAGACCCAACAGAAAGTTAGATTTCAGAGCATTTTGAGCGATGCTGGATTTGTTTGTTTCGGTCAGGGTATCGGGTTCATCAGTTTAGTTTCTGTAAGTGACAAACAAACCCCAGGTGAAGAAGACATTGAGACCAAAATTCAACCAGCACATGAATTCCACTGAATGGTGGTGGTCAGTCTTTGATACCCTTCGTGATACCTCTCATAGACAGTGACTCAAAATGTCTGTAAGTAAGCAAATCATAGTTATAATATTCCAAGTTATTATTATTATTATAGAAATATGGTCAACCTCTCCTCACAAAAAGGGGCCTCCAAAGGCCCTAAAAATGGACCTAAATTTAAGTGTCATGTGCATTGGCTGGTTTCAACAGTTAAAGCATCTCAAGTGGATTGCTGAAATTTTGGTACCAAACGTTTATGCTGTCTTTGGTGTAAAGGGTGACTTACCATAGGATTAACTTATTCCTGCAAGATCACTGAAAGCAACCTAGTTCCACTGGAGTAAAGATGTATCCATCCTGCATACTGCACGGTATCGTCCCTTGTTGGAAACATAAGGGACCTTTGTCATTCAGATTGGTGTGACTATCCAAATTCACAGTGGGAATTCCTAGCTGAAAGTCGCAATGGCTGGCAATTTGGGAAGGATGGTGACCGGATACGCATACACACAAATGCCAGTTGCTACAGGTAGATTATGGCCAGTACTGTAATGCAAAGGTTATGTGAAGTGAGTACATCACTCGTTAAGTACCAAACCATCTTTTTTTGGGGAGTGTAAGATACTAAGATACACAGAGCAATGCTAACTTGGTTGGTTAGAGGCAAAGATGCAACTTAATCGTCAAAACAAAGACTTGGAATGCCTTGATTAACGTCTGTGTAAATGCTAAATCAATTCTCGTCAAGGTCAAAATTTGCCTTAAATTTCTACCTTGGATGGTGTGTTCTTACATATTGAATGTGATGGCACAGATTTTTGTACAAAGTAATCAGAATTCCACGAAA
This sequence comes from Stichopus chloronotus, assembly GCA_021234535.1. Classification (NCBI taxonomy): domain Eukaryota; kingdom Metazoa; phylum Echinodermata; class Holothuroidea; order Aspidochirotida; family Stichopodidae; genus Stichopus; species Stichopus chloronotus. The sequence goes on along the minus strand of CM037832.1, from coordinate 29,104,680 downwards.
GCAGAAGTTGTGTTAAAATCAGGCTTAAAGTTAAGAGCATTATCCACCATTTTCAGGCATATTTGAATGTATATTAATGATGAATAATATGGCAAGGAGAGTTAATGTAGAAAGAAGCATTGAAACCTCTATGGGGGTGTACAGTAATACTATCAATTTTGGAATCAAACACCCACCAAAGTGATAAAGTTAAATTGTGATCACTGAGATACATGTTGAAGCCATACTTTAAATTTTGTGTGTGAAATGAACGTATCTGCAGTCACTTTAAGGTATAATATTTCCCCAAAACCATGTCAGTCAAAACTGATGAAACATCATCCTGTTTGCTGAAATGGGTAAATTTTTTTAGTGGTGAATATTTTATGGAATCATTATCCAAAGAGAAGGCTTTCAAAATGAACTCTGTTCCCTCTGTTTCCGTGGACTGCTTCTCCATGTACAGGCTCTCTAATTTTTCTTGTGAGATACACTTGTCGTGGAAATTTGAAAGTTACTGTTGATACTCTTGATAATGTAATATAGTCTGTGGGGTGGACAGCCGATGCAGCTAAATTTAGGAGGATTGCAAAAAATTGAAGAAAAAAATGATTTTAGTTAGCTGATAAGTAAAAATCATTGCAAACCCTTTTGCAAATCATAAAATCTGTATTTTGTTGTCTTTGTTGACACCTGTGATATTATCAAGTACTGTGAGAATTTGGTTGGTTCTCAACCCACTTTAAGGATCATTTGGTTCTTATGGTTTCTGGTATTGGTTTAAACTTAATAACCTTGAACACAGCTGCCAACCAGCCCATTAGAGTATAGAAGGAGAGTCACCAGGGTATACAATCCATTGTAGGAACTGGTTTGAACTAAGCTGAAACCTATTGTTTTAATTTGTTGATACCTATTGTTTAATCAGAGCTGAATTCTAACTCATATTTCAGTTATACAAGGCTTGAAAAATTTCCTTCTGTCTTGCTGCACTTTGGGCAACCTGCATTTGGAGAGTGATTATTTCAGATGCCCAGTTAACATTAGCTTGGACCTGAATGGAAACAATTGTAAAAGAAAAATATCTGGATTGATTCGTATTTCAGTTGCATGAGCCATTCTCTTGTGATAGCTTTTAGAGGTTTTGAAGACATCCATTTTCAGTGGTATGCAGGAGGAAATATGGTTACTGCCACCGTCTCGATTCTTCATCACAACTTTAACCACTGGTTAAAGATGCCCGTATGGACATGTTATGCTGAGCAATTTTAAACTATTGATTAAGGTACCCTCGTCCACATGGGCATCCAATATTTCGGGTCCTTGGTACATTCGTGTTCCCTCTCGCCCTCTACAGTGTTACAAAAGAGTGACTCCATCCCCCTCACTAATTGTTTCCTCTCAGGTGGCTTGTAGCCTGTAGCACTGGTTGTATGTCAAATGGACGGATGCCCTCTCTACCGCCATCATCATCAGCCTGACTGTCTGTATGTCTCAGCGTTGAAAATGGCGGTCATGACCATTTTCAACATCCCAGTTATGACTGATTGTCAAATGATGTTTATGCTTTCAGAGGATTTTTTTTTTTTTTCAAACATCCCTAACATCATTGTGTAAATTTATCAAGCAATAATGTAGTTATATAGGAAGAAGGGCTTCTCACCTAACCTTTACACTAGTATTGTTACGATACGAAATTTTCTAAAACGATCTCAAGAGCACTTTTCCTCAGCTGCCAAATAATGTCACGATATCAAAAATGTTAAGTTGAAATCAAAGCACCTAAGAATAAAAATGTGTTTGAAACTATGGAATTTTTACAGGAGTCACATTGTACAACCTTAGTCGAACCCTAAGTCTGACATGATATTTTACTTTTATATAAACCAAACTACTTCATGAAAGTTTAATACAACGGTAAGATCTGATTTCTTGTTTCCATATCCAAATCTGTTCTAAGAAACTTTTCTTTTGGGCCAAGTGTACAGACTACATCGTTTTGGTCATTTCAGAAACTATGTTAGGAGCAAAGTTTCAAAATGATGTCATTTGCTGATATTGCATCAACACTACACTGTCTCTTTCTGCGTTCATTTGACCAAATCTGTAGAATGTCAAAGTGAGAGAGCGACATTTTCCCACACCCTCCACCTGTTTCTCTGAATACCAGGATGTGATAAAATGACCACACCTTTGGTATTTAAGTAGGAGCATGAGATTAATGTTTTTCACATCCTTATTTAAACTGTTGAGATGTTGATGCATACATGCCCGACAGGAAACATTTGTGACTCGCTCACTCTCTCTCTGATGTGAAACATTTTTAACTTAGCTCCCTCTTTCTTTCTTCCTCGTGATGGTTTTCTACACGGTTCAGATATTCTGTTCCAGTTTTGAATTGCTATTGCTTCAAATGCTATTAAACTGTGTGCATATTGATTGTAATTTATGTGTTCCAGTCATACAGTCAGTGAGAGAAAAAATAAAAGAAAACAGAAAAACTGTAATCCTTGTGACGATGGAAAAGTAAGCCAAAACGAAAACAAAAGTGGAGAAACTGGTCCATCGGTTCAATATGATAACATAACGTGATCATGAGGATTTTCACATGAAATATTGCCACGACAGCTTAAGTAGCACTGTTAACAGATATTGGCTCATTATTAGCCATGGAAGTAGATCGGTGTCAAATATCATGCTTACATAATAATTATGGTATCGTGTGACTGATTGAATGTCTAATGACTTTATCAACTTTACAACCAACAGTTGTTTAAAATTTATCTTCTGAATGTGGCTTTTGGGATGAGGTGAAGAATGAAACAGCAGATGGTTGTAATAAGCTAGGTAATGTCGTAAAATCGTTTCAAGTCAGAATATGTAAATCCATGTGCTGTTAATGACCGGGGTATCTAAGCTTTTATTGCCCCTTGTGATATAATTGGATTACTAATTTTTTTTGAAGCCACCGGAAATTTTTAACGTCATTAAAAGTTACATTTCGGATCAAAAATTGTGGAAGAATTTATCTCTGGGAGGGTCCTGATCAGCTGTGAGGATTGTCAAGATTTATACGCAAAGCAATTTTAATTGTTTATTGTACATATATAAAATAATATTGCATGTATCCCTCATTAGTGCAGTTGTTATATATAGATGCCATGAAATGTACCTGAAAGAAATTACATTCTGCAGATGAAGGAGGGCGAGAGAGAGAGAGAGAAAAAAACACAAAGCAAAAAAACGAAGAAAAAAAAAACCTTGGTTGGTGCTTCCAAATTCAAGTGGGCCTTTGGGGGAGTATGCTCATGTTCATAAAGAGAGTTTCAATATCAGAGGTATTTAAATGCACTTCATTGGAATTAAAAAAAATGTCAAAGAATAAGGCTGTTCACTGAACAATGCAACCCCAGGATGAATTTGGCGGTTGGGCTGATCGCAATGGTGGGCTGATTGATCTTGGGCTGATCAAAGTTGAGCTGATTGATGTTAGGCTTTGTGTACCTAGATATGATATCATATATAAAGACAACTTCTGATGACTGAATCAATAGGATACAGTGCACCAAAAGTTTGGAAGATGCTTTGTTTGTGAAATCACTGTACACTGTAAGCTGTGGTTATCTTTACATTTTTTTTTCTGAGGGGAAGTAGGTACGAGGTGTGGGAAAGGAAGGAGGTCAAAAAAACAGAAAACATTTCAAATATCTGACTTTTGTATTTCAAAATTTAAGCATATCAAAGTAAGTTTATGCATTAAGAGTCATAGATACCTCGGACTGAACAGGAGTTCTGTAGGAAGAAGTGAAATGAGTAGAGGTGGGGGGAGAGGGGGAGTGAGTTGAGAGAAATGTCACGCTCTGGGGAGGATGTTAGGGAAGAAAATAATGAATATATAACAAATACATATAAAATAAGGATTAGCAGGACAGACTTTAATAATTGAAGAGATTGACACACACTCACACAGCAAGTAATTCATTCAAGGATGAACCCTAAAAATGAAAATCTGTTGAAATGAAAGTGACATCATTAAATCGTTTTCAATAGGAATAAAAAAGGGAGACAGTGTTTTAAATGTTTCTGCAGTTTCAGTGTTTCAGAGAGATGTGAACTCAAAAAGTCATGACCTGCTCAGCTGTGCCCGTTACATGTGCATGCAATCTAAGGCATTGACCATCACCGCTGAACACATATTAATTTCAAAATATATTTGATCAGGTGGTCAGTGACTATTTGCTGTATTTGAATGCAAATTTCCTTATAGTCTCAGATCAGAGGTAAAAAAAATCTTTGCACCTTTTGGTTTATCAGCTGCTGCTGAAATTTGTTTCAACATCCTTCTGTACCACAATAAGCTCCCCTCACTGCCTCTGAGAAATGTCACACTTATTCATACATCTCCGTCGTGCATCGTGCAAGAAACTCCACTATCTCAGATACATTGCATGTCCAGTGAACTTACGCCCATTCCTTTCTCAAATCTGACATTGCAATGAGCACAAAATTTGCAATTTCCATCTCTGTGAAGAATTTACTGCATCACTTTAATTAAGTTTGAACGTTTATCTGAGGGTCTGAGCAATATCGCAAAAGCTTTCCTGTACAGCTAAAGTACAAATTGCTTATATTAATCAACGCCCAGCCTCTTACGCACTTAGCTAGTATGCTTGATTAGATTTCCAATTTGCATACAGAATGAGTTTGTTAATGGGCATGCAAGAAGAAAATAAAAAGCTTGCACCTTTCTTTCAAGTGGATGGATTCCTAGGCAGGTGTGTGGCAATGAGTGGGCATCATGATAGCGGATCATATCATAAAATAAAAATTGACGGCTGTTGAATGGTCGCTGGGAGCGGGCAACCGGACATGAAAATTGGATGGGAACATGAAGACGGGGCTCTGACACTGAATCGCAGGGATGTCATCTTCGAGCAGACCAACGGAATAATTCAAGATATAGTTCACCAGTAGGCAAGATACTGTTTTTTAATTTTTTTTTTTTGCATTTTACATTTTGAATTCTTTTGGTGTGCATGGAGTGCCTCAGTACTACTTATTGCTGCTGCTGCTACTATTGCAGCCTCGGCTGTGAAATTCACCTGTACTCTGGATGGGCTGTCTAAGGATATGTGTACTGTTGTAACTCATGAAAGGACTAAAGTCTGGGATTGATTTTAATTGAGAGTGTTTGCACTTTGTGTTGCACTCGAGAGGGGAATGTGGATTTATGAATCATAAAAATAGTAACAATATTGAACAAATACTCTGCGTGTTAAAACTTATTTGTGCATTTTTCCTGTAGCTCGATATATTGTTCAGTGATGCGCAAGCTACTTGCTTCTGTGTGCATAGTAGTAGATAAAATGTATTTATGATGTGCAGGTTAGTTTAGAAGGGAGTTTGGTGGTTTAGTCTAGATTTAAGAGTAACTCGCAACGTGTTACATAGACAAATAAGCCTGATGCCCGTTTCGTAATAACTACTCGAAATTCCTTTGTTTAATTTTGTTTAGTTGGCTTTTCTATACTTCAGAAACCTGTATCAGTAGGCTTACTCTGTGAAGGCTTTGGTATGGTTTTTGATCATGGCACCTGTAATGTTAAGTCCACACCGTAGTTTTGCCTCACTTTCATATATACTATGCACATGTTATCATAGTGTTCATATGCTTGCTGGGTTGGTAACTTCCAGTATCTCACTGAAAGGGCTTTCATGATGTTAAAACAGAAATCTTCAACTGTTCCTTCAATTTTACAAACCATAGTTACAGTAAAATACCATACCTACAGAGGTTACTAGCTTATCTAGCTTATTCTTATTTGGAACAGCCAAATAAAAGTTTAGGAATACTTTGTTTATTGGAAGCTGTTTCATTATAAAACCACTGTAAACTGTGACCTAAAAAAGTCAGGTTGTTAGGTAGTTTGTGCCTGCATTGTATCTCAGATTTTGTGGACATAACAAAGTGGTGTGAAATGTGTACCCAGGCAAAATTTTGTTTTAAATTCAGGTAGCACAAGTTTGCCTGTGAAGTTTGTGTCAGTCTATGTTTGGAAACATCCATGTACCCATGTGCATGTTAGCAGAGGTACATCTTCAAGATGGGCGTAATCTTGTGTTGATATTCATATAGTGTCTTGTTTCTCCATAGGCCTTGCTCCCTCTTTTGATGGCAAGGACAATTGTTGACATTCTATGACGAGGATTATCTAGCTAAGAAAAAGGCACGTTCACATTTAGGAAGGAGTGAGTCTCACAACAAAGTACCTCACTGGAGATTAATTAATACCCTGCGCAGGCATGAAATGGTCATTTTAGGTGTTCACCTTCAGATGGGCCAGCCTGTAGTGGGTCACCATTAATTCTGTAATCATCCAGTTTACACTTTAGGAATGTAAGACAGATTGAGGAAACCCTGAAGAGGGCAGGGGTGGCTGGGCAGTTTTTCTAGAATGCTGAGGGACACAAAATGCACGTTCGCGTCTGTTCACACTGCAACCATTAGTCGCAGACTTAATACAAGTGCATTCTTAAGTGTGAACAAGGTGACAGTGACTTCAGGAAGCTGATTTTTTTTCGACAGAGGTCAAACGTCATCCTTTGTCTGTAGAGGGGAAGTTCCAGGATATTCACTCTGAACCAGAATGTCAGAGGTGGACATTTCTTGGTTGTGATAGTGCTAAGCCTATGTAAAGACAAAGGGACTTTGTTCCATGAAGGCCAGAATTCATGTGAAGTCACTTGCATCAACAATCTGTAACCATGTGAACACTATCTCCAGATAGGAAGTAAATTGCGTCCCATATTTTGTGTATGTTTTAATTACCTACAGTAAGTGGAAGGAATCACCCTGTTTGTGGTGTAGGTCAAAGTTCATTTCGAACTTATCACAGATGAACTTAAAAAAATCCCTTTATACTGCATCATCTGAAATGTGCCAGTTACACTAGAACTATATTTGGAACATGGCTTCCTGTTTAGAAGGGAAAGATCTTGAAAGTTGGAGGTCAAAAGATGATTGAAGGTCACAAGTTTGACCTTCTAGTCAGCTTTGTTTCTAGCCTAGCATCCTGTAAAGGACATTTTGTACATGGGAGCAAACAGATTGGCATTTTAATCAAATTATGTTTTTGGCATGAAGTGAAGTTGTTGGTAACATTGGCAGCAGAATAGGGGCAGGGGGAGAGAAGTGCTCAGCCCCTCCAGTGTAAAAAGTGAGGGTGTTGCCAAGTGCTCCAAAAGTTAAATGAAAGAGAATGCCTGATTCATCATGATTCTTGTATTTTATTTCAACCCATCTGATGCTTTATAGTGGAACACCCAGGAAAGCCATTTCCAATCACCTAGGGGCTTGTTACGCCCTAAATTTCCCTTTGAGCTCTGTGCCAATGGATGGTGGTGCTCTGCTTAGATGCTCAATTCATGCTGGCATCCACCCCCTCCCCCTCATTTTTTCTCCCTCTGCCGCCCCTGGTTGCTAGAGCGGTAGCAGGCATTTAGGGGCCTATGACTTCGCTCTTCTTTCACAAACATTCCGTCTTGCTACATTTTTTTTTGGTCTTGATAGGTATGATTAAACATCTCATGTTCACATCATGAATTATCCTATTAAAGAATTCATAAAATGACTGTACTTTTTAATATTGAATTTGACTGCCAATTATTTGTACCGGAACTGATATGTATGAGTTAGTTGTATTCAGAAAGGTTTATATCTTTTGTTCATCTTTTGACAAAATTTGTACCTTCCCACCTTGCGTGTAGAATATCTTTCCCACTGCAGCTGCCCTGTGGGAGCTATAACAGTCACTGGAAGTCAACGTGCTTAAGCTGCTCTCTGGCGAGAGGTATTATTACATAATCACCGCGAACTTCTTTCTTTCTCCAATTTGGGATTTTAAGATTCACTGCATATGGCAGCTTTACAGCTGTGCAACACGTACGTCTCGTTTACACTTCAGTACCTTGACCCACATGCAGCTTCTGTCTTGGAGCCTGGAAGCCGGCACCACCAACTTACATGCAGGACGGTAGTGTTTTCTTGTGTAGGGTCGCCTGTAACCATCTTTGTGATTGCAAAAGACTTGAAAGGTGTGAATTACAACAAAAAGGATGTTTGTAAATCTTTGTTTAGATACTTTGAGAAATCTTTGTTTCACTTCATTTAGCAGAATATCAATAGCCCACTGTGCTAACGATATTTTGCGAAAGAGAATGACACAGCTGTATACTTTGGCCGGGTGTTATATGAGTGACGTTATAGGTCCCAATATTGATTTGCCCAAATTGTGCTCTGCTGATGTGACCAAGACTATCAGAAATTGGTTTTATTATTCATTTGACTGCATTTTCACATGATGAGACATAATTACATGGTTAAGCGATCCTTTAAAATTCAGTGTTTTGTGCATGTGCTCAAATTGTGATTTGCAAACGAGCTGCATTGCCCTCTACATTGGTCAATCGTATGAACTTGGTATGGAATTTTAATTCCATTCATCATGACTGTTAAAGTGACAATCGCAAATTTTCACGCTATGAGAGGATCCCAATCATGTGGAATATGCATTATCTGCAAGTTTAGATCCCTGTTCTGTAACTTTCCCTCCCCTTCTCTCATGCCTTCTTTCCCTCCCGTTTAATTCTATTTCCCCCCTTCTGCACCCTGTGTTTTGTACCAGTTTTCATGCTGTTCCCTCTTCACATTCTATTCCAGTGATTCTCAACCTGGGGTTCACGGACCCGGGGGGTCCATGAAGCTTGTTTGGGGGTCTGAAAAGGGGTTTGTGTAAAAAATAGGGGTCCATAGAAAAATTAAGGGTTCTTGAAACCTAAAGTGATTAGAAAAATTCAGACAAAAAATGGTAGGTGTAATATAACATTATAAATCATACAACCCATACGCCTAAACTACAGTGGTAATCATTCTCGTAGCTTGCCTAATTTTTTGTAGTCAAAGCCGCAGACAAGGTCCCCTTTGATTCACTGCTAGCAATTTTGTTACAATAGAGCAGACACAAACAAGTTGTGCTACTACAGACCAATCACATTCTATTTGAACTTCATTGCTGTTAACAAATTGGGTCAGTGAGGCTCTAATATCTCACATTACTCGTATATATGTTTTCCTTTCAGTTTCAACACTGACAAAATACAAAAGGAAAGTACAAGCTAGTAAATTTTGTTTTGTTGCATTCAGTGCTTCTCTTTAATTCTATGTCAAGGACGCAAATTCTATTTTTTTTTTTTTTTGCATCAAATAATAACTTGATGATTCTGAAACTAAATTTTGTATCTGTATGTATTGCACATACCTTGATGAGTAGATTATATTTTCAACAATAGGCAATACAGTGGTAATATCGTTTTGCAACAATTTCTCTTTTCAATTCAATTTCAAATTAAATATCTTATAATTTTAGCAAGACCAACCATTTACCATGATGCCTAAGTTGTAACTCAATCAAAAGATTTTATTTGCACCCAAAGGGGTCCCTCAAGAATATGGAACACTCTAAGGGGTCCGGGGATGAAAAAGGTTGAGAACCTAGGTTCTATTCCACTCCCCATTCTGTACCAGTGCAATTCTGTTCCTCTCCTCTTGCTGTTCTTTATTCCCACCCATCTGTTCCGCCCACCCCACACTGATGTGTGTTCACTTGTAAAATCTTTTCTCTTTTAGTAAAGGGGAGGATGATAACACTGTGAAGAACTGCCATTCGTTGATGTCTGTCAGTCAGTATTTGAAAGTTTCTGCAATTCTATGTTTTCGTGTGACTCCTAGCAATTTCTCCTTTCTCCTACTTTTTGAACCTTCCCTCTACTTTTCCTAATGTATTCTTAAAAAAAAAAAAAAAAAATCCAACGTTATGCGTCTATATCCTGGAATAAAAAAAGGAAGGAAGAAGAAAAATAAAGAACAATTGCATGGTTATGATTTCTAACTAGTACATTGTCATGAATTATGACATTGGGAAGGAATGGAGGATGGTAGGCAAGTTTGTGATTATGGAAAAATTGCCATACTCGGTGTCAAAATTCGTGGTCAGCACTGTTGGTAGATATTGATGAAAGCTCCTTGTAAGCCTGAATAAGACCAATGTTTCCATACTTTTGATATGCATGATTCCTTATTTTCTCATATCTTATTGAGAATTATCATCCTTTTGTCCTACCTTCTTACCTGGGTCTCCTTGAAATCCTGCAGTTCACACTCACAGATGTTTCATTGTCTTTGGGATTTTGTTAAGGTGACAGGTTTCTTACCCATTGTTGAAAGGATTCAGTGATCATGGTAAACAAAATCAACTCAAAGAAAGACTTTGCATGGACTTCCTCCTTCAGCTATTTGTAACTTTTTTCTCTCTCTCACCATGTGGAATAGCGCCATCTATTTTAGCATGTAGCTTAATCATGCTGATTTTCCTTCACTTGGTATGTGGTCAGTAGCTCCCCGACATGTGTAGACAGAGAGAAATGCGTGAACCTTTGCTTATTTCTAGAGAAAGGTGCGCAGAGAGGGAGAGAATGAGAGTGCAGTTCTCACAGCCTTCAATTATACCTTTCTACCATTTTTTTTTTGTGCTCTCCCTTCATACCTTTTGCTACCTATTTTAACTCTTCATACCTAAAGAGTCACTTAAAGTAAAATAGAAAAAGAAAAGCCTAAGAAAGGGCTCTCTCAAGTGAAGTGTGAAAAACTGTTTCTTTTTTTTAAAACATCGGTAGATAAAAATAAGATTTTAGATGCTTTGCAACAACATATTATTACAGTGAGTTAAATGTAATTACTTGTTATTAATGCAATGTAGGTCACTTTATTATGATTGTTGAATAGTGTGTTTGGGAAAGGAAATTTTTTAAATTAAATTGATTCCTCTTTTTGGTTTAGGGTAAATTAGTTTTGAAACAACAGTTTAGTTAAGTACAAATGATAGTTGTGTTTTCCCCCAGTTTTCTTATTTTACCCTAATTTCATTGTCAACTGTTTTCGACATTGTTTCATAAACATGAGAATCGAAGGTATTGTTTGGCTAATTTTTTGTGTGTGTGTAAGTAGGTTGTCTAAATAACTATCAGAAAACATGTCTTTCCGTACTTTTTTTTTGTTTCTACCCAGAAACAAGAAAATCAACTTTGTTTCTCTCGTTAACAAAACATCAAAGATTTTCAGCGTCTTTCAAGAGAGAGCGATAGATTTTTTTTTTTCCAGAATCTTTAATTTGAAATGATTTACCAAGTTAAGAGAATCTGGGTTAAGTTTATGAAATTTTTTTGTAGTTAGGCAAAACACCACAGTGTGGCTGTATCGATACAAAGGAGCCTTCAAAGATAATTAATCTCCATGGATACACCTTGATCATTTTGCGGCAACGTGTTTCTGTCAGGGGCAAGATGAAGAATAAAAAGATCGAAGACTAGAATATTTGAAATGTTGATCAGAATTGCCTGTGCTAGTGTTTTCTTGAATAAATTATCATGATGCAAACATGAATGACTTGGCCAGTAATAGTTTATGTTCATTCACCATTTCCCATATGTATTTTTTTTTTTTGTGTCAAATGGGTCAGTTTTCTGTCTTTTCTGTATTGTAGTGGGGTTCCTTCGATTATTCCAGTATTCAAGTACCAGTCATTACCAAGTTAATCAGGATCATGCCGTTACTGTCCTATTCTTACGTTTTTAGAATGTCGTCAGTGGTATCCCGTGTCTGTTATTGTCACTTCCTGTTGAAGTGTTTTCTAGTTTGTGGCAATACATGATTGTAGGTCATCTCCCCCTCGTCTCAAATGTCGTGTCTCAGTTTTCAGGAGGGTTACAGAAAAAGCTGTATTACGTCAGAAACATTGACGTAACATACCTGTGTGATGGATTCTCTTCCCACATGAGCGCTCGTTCCTGTGCAGTCCGTCAAAGAGAAAGACACAAGTAGCAAGTCTTCAGAACTCTAACGTCCAGTAAGATTAAACAGAGTTTATCACATTTTTTTTTTTTTATTAACAATTGCTAATGTTAGAATGATACAAATTCTCTGAACCAAGTTACTGGAATCTGCCCGCTTGTGAAAAAAGTGATCAGTAAATCAGCGTTTCTGTTCATTAACGTAATCATTTAATTTTACCAACAGAACGAGAGAAAAGCAGTTTCATTCATAACCCAATTACCCTAAACAAATTGTACACATATTCTTGGAGGACCAGATGGTTTTGATATTAACCACTCTAGTGCTTTGCATATATACTTTCCATCTGAAATACTAGTTTTTTTTTTAATACCTCCCGTTTTTTTTCTCCCTCCTAGGTTGAAGTTGAAGTCAATCATTGAGGATATGCCACTTACCCTTCCACATTAATCGCACAACTTTTGACTCTCAATTGATTTGAATGGCTGTGAATCCATTTAATTGATTTTGAAATCCTCTTGGTGCCCATTTTAAGGAGTACATATTTAAGCAGAAGTCATCTTCAATTTTAAGCACCATCGTTTTCCCTTTTCTGGTTAGGGTGGAGGATGTTTTGCTCAGTGAAGAATTAATTCCCATCCTAACACACTACAGACATGACTTAAGGCTCCCTGGTCCGACACAATCAACATTTTTGGGGAGCCTGCCAGTACTTCAATTCAAGCGGCACTTAAAAATGATTTATCTCTTTCCAACCCTGTCAGAAACATAAACTGACATGCAAAATAAAAGGATTCTCTAATAACTTTTGGGTTTGTGACTGACTATTTAGAGATCCCATCAAGTTCCATTTTTTTTTCTTCCCCTCCTCTGAAGAATAAAGTATACTGACAAGTTATTTTTTATCATGATGTTAATTTTGTGGCTCCCTTCGCAGCCAATATACCACGTGTAATCTCCCGTGATGTGTATGGATAGGCCATACGTGGAGGCGAAAAGACAAACGATGTGTCAGGGTGTCTTCAGTGACAATAGCGAATTCTCATATAGCTCTTATCTCTACCACCACCACCTCTCTTCTCCCCTCCCCTTCTCCATTCCCCCTTCTCGCCTCTTCCCCTTCTCCCATTCCCTTATATCCTAGTACTATGAGTATGAGTTCTGTTCACCCTCTCTATGGATTTAAGCTCCAGTAAATTTCCATGTTTCTCTTATTGCTGCTGCATCGAAGTCCAGTCAATGTCGTATACTTTCGCTTTTCATTTAGTTTAGGGTCACGTCACCGGGATGTACCTGTTTTCTTTTTAGTTCCTACCAGCATGCTGGTCTGGGCTTATGCGATCATGCGGCGTCACTCTACCCATCTATCTGTCCACAATTTCTTCAAAATGCTTCTCCTCCTACATACTTTCATGGATTTGTTTGAAACTTACACACTATGTTCCTCGAGTGGTGGGCCATTTGGTGTGTTCAGGAATTTTGGGCCCAAGGTCCCATGTGGGTCCTTTGGTCCATTTTATGAAATTCTTCAAAATGTTTCTTCTTTATTTCTTTTGTGTACATACTTGTGTCCATTACTTTTTTCATTTTCTTATGGAACTGTGCCACCAGCATCCCCTTTCAATGCAGATGGGTTTCTCCTTAGTATAGATGAAGCCTGGTCACTGGTCTTTTTAGAGTTCCTCACCATTCATCTTAACCTCTGTTTCATTCAAGCTTTTTCCTCTGACATGGTATTCATTGGACCTGTGCCCTGTTTTGTAAACTTTGGTACCGCAGTCAGTGTATTAATTTGTGTTTGCACATGGTCCAAAATTTGGATCCCCGCACCCACAGTCCACTTTCATTTGGGTACCCGCATACCTGAAAGTGTAACCATACACTGGTTACTTGTTAGTGAAGTCATAAAACATTTTTCTTTGCACATTACTATGACACCCTGTATCTTACATACAGGCATGTCAGTGAAATGTTACTAGTGAGGGATACAAGCTAAATTTTGTTCGAAGAATCATGCAATGATTGGGGTTGAAAACCAAACTATGAGAAAACTTTTCATGTCCCATGTACCATGACCATGTGTGAAACTTTGGATCCGATTAACAATTTCAGAACCGCATCCTGACATTGCCGGTTGTGCACCCGGTTAACGGGTGCAAATGCTAGTGGAAACCCAAAAGAGGGGGTCCACAAAACTTTGTCTGCAGGGCTAATAACTCTGTCCACCTTCCAAATTATCCTGTATCAAAGAGATAAATACATCCTCTTGGTAAAGTAATTGAATTGAAATGCAGTCTTTATGTCCATGTACTGCAAAATTCACAATTGACCTCTTGGTATCATAGTGAGCACATACATGAAGTTTCTTTGGTAGACACTGGTATTTGATTACTAGTATCAAGTTACAACTCTCCCCTCCCTGCTGCAAGTTTGGGAAACTTTAAACACAGGGTGTGGGATATGAGGGGTCTGCTTAATTGACTGGTGATCTATGGAGTTGTGTCTGAGGACGCGATCTGTCCATCGGGTCTGTTTGACATGATAGATACTATTGAAGGAAAGTACCTTGTCCCCCCATCATTCAGTAACTTTTCATAATGGCAATCTGTGTTGGAATTACTGGAGAGGATTATAATAATAGTAATAACTGCTGCCTCTATTGTACTCGTATGGACACATTTGCACAGTTCCATAGATTTTGGGGCAAGTCTGGGTTGGATCATTTACAACCATGAGAACATATATTTGTTTTTTGTTTTTTTTTTAATGTTTGAATTGATTTGACAGTGGTTTGAATTGATTGATCGTTAGATAATATTTATTTTGAAACCAAGCTGGAGGCAGCCCCCTCTCATATCTCCCAAACTATTGATTTGTGGTCAACTTTAAAAACTGACCTGACATACATGTTAAACAAAATTTCAGGACTGACGAAGTTCATTTGAATTAACTTTTTTCTTTCTTCCTGTGTTTGCAGCAGCAGCAGCAGTTCAATGCCAAACGTTTACAACCTCAATCATTAATCTGATGAAGGAAAAACAGAGAGGAAAAGCTTCAAAAGAGTTTCTTTTGTCAGTTGGTAAAGTCTTTTAGTTTAACATTTTGTACCCCCTCATTATCTGTGAACCTTTTAAAGAAAATGAAAAATGATGATTGTACGTGGGTATAAATCAACATTTGGCCGAAACTGTGTCATGAGAATTCCACTATTGATCCTAGTTCAAAGTGGGTTCGTCATCTGATATCAAAGGCATGTTCGGTTTACCTCGTTACTCTCACCCTGAGCAATTAGCAAGAGCCCATTAGCAACCTTTCCAATTCCATTTGTCAGATCAATAAATTTTCTGGAGTAACAGAAAGTTGTTGCTCGGATGGGGAGTAGGCAGTCCTCGAATAGGGAGGGAAAAGTCTCCATTTCAGTAACTATTGTATTAAAAAGAACAGAAGCCAGAAAATACATATATACATGAATGAAAAAAAAAAAAATATTCATCACCATTCCGCTCGGGTCAAGGCCTGAATACGTGGCGGACTACCAAATGGGAAAACAAAACACAGAGGTTTGTAATTCGCCGTGAGAAATAAGAGGAGATAGAATGTCCTGCCACTGACGAGAAATGCTTGTGGAATTTTCTTTGATTTTTCTAAGTTATATTTTGGCCGATCCTAATTGGTATTACCATCAGGAGAGGTGAAATATTAGAAGCATGGTCTGTGTCCAGTGTCTTTGCAGTAGGCTCATTATCAGTGCTGTGAGCAGTTCTGCATTTCTGTTTTGATAATGAAGCTCCTGATTTTAATTAGTAGATGCCTGTATCTCTTTTTTCCTTTTTCGTTTTTTCAAAGAGCTCTTTTATGTAGGTCAGTGGCAGTAGATGTTCAGTTTTTTTGGGGGATACATTTTTGTATTTATCTGTGTGTGCGATTTGGTTTGTCAACGTCGTGGAAGCGTTGTGTACGTACAGACAATGGAAGCAACTGTGAGACTTGGGTTTGATGAAGATGATGTGTTAAGAGACAAGAATAACGAGGTAAACAGAACTATTGTAAGTCTGAGAAAAAACAAATTAACAGTTGAAAAGAGCTCGGATGTAAATGAGAGTGGGTGGGAGAAATGGTGGGGGGAAGGGGGAGGGTGGGGGAGGGTAGAAAAAGAGAGTCAAAACAACTATCACTTCATGTAGGTAAATAAATATATCTCTTGTGTGTTAGTACTTTTGATTAGCCAGCTTACGTAATTGGACGGTTTCAGCAGTAGTGTCGTGGTGATTTTGTGGTATCTACAAACAACATTCTTCTGAGACTTCGCTTTGACATTGCTTGTGAAATGATCCAAACGATATCATCTATACACTTGAGGAAAAAAACAAAACAAAGCAAATGTCCCTAAAACCAGATTTGGGTCACATGCTAAGTAACGTTTATGGAAACAAGAAATTAGACCTTATGAAGTTGTATGGAACGTGAATGAACTACAGTAGTTTGATTTACATGAAAAGAAAGTCCAGTGTCAAAATTAAGGGAAGACTTACAGTCTGTACAATATTGGCTCTGTACGCAGTCCATAGTTTTACTGATGTTCATTCAGGTGTGCTTTGGTTCCAAATATAACCCTATAATATCGTGATGTCGTTCGGCAGTTCAGCAGATTGCTCCTGATATCGTTTTTGAAAATTTTTATACCGCAACAACTGTAATGAGCAGTCTATATGTCATAGTGTAGACTGATTCCTACAGTCAAAAAATTTGTGGACTGACTTGGAAAAATGACAGAAGTAAGGGAGAAATCCTGGAAAGTTTTCAGGGAATTTCTATGAGATAGTTCATTTGTTTTCTGCAAGTGGCAGTCCTCTGAAAACTTGAGCACCATCATTGAACCTTGGATGCACCCCATTTCTCAATTTGGTCACAAAACATGGAAACAGTTCAAGCAAAAGCAAATTGGAAAAGTTAGTGTTCTTCATTGTGTGGGAATATCGTGGATACTTCAGTAGCAAATATGAGACAGTTCTTTATCATTCCATTTCGGTTTGGGTAAAAGTTGTAATGTTGAAAGATGTCACATCGGGGAGAATTTGGAAAGCCTCAGAAGACCATTTTTTCTGGCCCTGGGTTTCATATAGGATTGGGTGACCTCTGTTATTTCTAGGTTGAGTATTACACGGCCTGAGTACGTATGTATAACATTATACTTTGAGCAAAAATTATGTAGACAATGTAGGGCCACAGACAGTATTGGTGGGTCCACAAACAGTGTTGGTGGGTCCACAAACAGTGTTGGTGGGTCCACAAACAGTGTTGGTGGGTCCACAAACAGTGTTGGTGGGTCCACAAACAGTGTTGGTGGGTCCACAAACAGTGTTGGTGGGTCCACAAACAGTGTTGGTGGGTCCACAAACAGTGGACTTATCACAAGTAGTCAAAATTAGTGGAAAGTAGACTCGGCCTAATTGGTAAACGAGAAATTCAAAAAGGGCATAATTTATTAAACTTGCAAAAGGATGTTAATTCAAAGTTCAAACTGTAAAGCACAAATAGAAAACTTTCTTTGTGAGTGTTTAAAAATTCCACAGGAGTCATTACTTCAAGGAAAGAAGCATCAAGTTGCGACTCTTGGCCAGCAGTCATGACTTAAGTAGGGTTGAAGTAGCCTGCCCAAGACTGTTACGTCTGTGTTGGTTCGGGGTGCATGTCAGCATGGCCCGTAAACATGAATCAGAGGTGATAAACAGTGCAGATACCAGGCAGATTTGGGGTAACAGGGAATGACCTCATGGCTTTACACAACAGTATCCAGTTTGTTGTTTGTAAAGGCTTTGACTCTTGTACAAATGTATATCCTCCCATGTAGTGTAATGGAATTGCATTAAAGCGCAGAACTAGGAGGCGGGTGGGGAGGTGGCGTCCAGAAGGGAGTTTCCCCCTCTGTCTACATGGAAAATTGGGGACATTGTGTAGGGTAGATGTAAAACAGAATAGCATGCGGGGTAGATATAAGGTCAGATTCTTGTGCTAAGTAGATACAAAGCCAGGACTGATTAAGGACAGTGTGCAGAAAAGTCATATATTTAGGAAAGTAGGCAGAATACATATAAATTCAGGGCAATATGCAAAGTAAAATTTATTGCAAAGAGTTGGTATAATTCAGGACATTGTCTCAGTAGATATAATCAGGACAGTGTTCAGTGCAGGTACAAATTTGGACAGTGTTCAGAGTAGATAGAAATTCAGGACAGTGTGCAGAGTGGATGTAAATTCAGATACAGTGTGCAGAGTAGCTACAAATTGACTACAGTCTAAGTATAAATTGAGGACAATGTACCAAGTAGACATAAATTAGGACAGTTTTCAGAGCAGATGAAAATTGAAAACAATGTGCAGAGTAGATGTTAATTCAGGACAGTGTGCAGAGTAGCTATAAATTGAGGACAGTCTAGGCATACACTGAGGACAATGTACAAAGTAGATATAAATGAGGACAGTATTAGGAGTAGATAGAAATTCAGGACAATGTGCAGAGTAGATGTAAATCCAGATACTGTGTGCAGAGTAGCTATACATCGACTACAGTCTAGATATAAATTGAGGACAATGTGCAAAGTAGATATAAATGAGGACAGTGTTTGGAGTAGATAAAAATTCAGGACAATGGACAGAGTAGATGTAAATTCAGGACAATTTGTAGAGTAGATATAACTTTAGGACACTCTAGATATAAATTAATGGCAATGTGCCAAGTATATGTAAAATTAGGATAGTGTTCAGAGTAGATAAAAATTCAGGACACTGTGTAGAGTAGATATAAATCAGGACAGTATGTCAAGCAATATATGAATTCAGGACAGTTTCAGGACAGTGTGTAGAGTAGATATAAATGAGAAGATCGTGCACACTAGATATAAATTCAGTACAGTTGCAGAGTAGGTGTAAATCGTGTTCAGAGTAGATTGAAATTCAACGTGATGAGCAGAGAGGATATAAATTCAGGACAGTGTGCAGAGTAGATATCAATTGAGGACAGTCTAGATATAAATTGAGGACAATGTACAAAGTAATTCAGGACAATGTGCAGAGTAGATATAAATGAGAAGAGTGTGCAGACTAGGTATAGTTTAGTACATTGTGCAGAGTAGGTGTAAATTGTGTTCTTAATAGACTGAAATTCAACACAATGTACAGAGAAGGTATGAATGAGGACAGTGTGCAATCAGATCACATCAATCTGCAGAGTATTTATTTGTCAGTGAATTTGTTTCTTAATTTTCTCCGAAATTTCTACACCCTCATATTACCATGATGAAGAGCTTCCTGGTAACTTTGCAGCCCTGTCTTTTCATGTTGGTAGGATGGCCTTATTCTCTCTTTGCCTCGTAAATTCCAGTATCACTTAGGAAGAAACCTTGCTTATCACTGGTGTCTTCTCATAACAATGCCTCACTTCAGTTTTAACTGTCGTCAGAGAGTTGGCCAAAGTGTTTAAAATCGGGCCGTTTTGTAAGCTAGCATTCTCTGACAGGCCAACCAATGCATGGTAAGTTCATAGAGATCAGTAAAGCCTTTTGCAACATGGAAGCAAACTGTTGTCATAAGCAAATCTGACAGTGACCATATTTGGAAGTTTGTATCAGTTTGAGTCAAGTTGCAAATTGCACCCTTCATTAGGTGAAGGCTATATGGAGAAGTCAGAAGATTTGCAGAAACTTTAAGAGCTTTTGTCAAGTAAGAGATATAGCACCAGCATATTGTAGAGGTTAGGGATTCAGCCTGGTACCACCGTTGACGTCTCTCTTCTGATGGATGATGTTGCGATACCAGAGTCAGTTGGGCAGGGGTTTGGGAGGGGGGCATAGGTACATATGTAATGACTCTTTTAATGTGTCGTGTGTCTATGTGACATTGGAATACAAATCATTCAAATTTTTTGGATGTTTTGCTCATTTATATACATGCAGTCAAGCATGAAGCCATGGCCTATTGGCATTTCAGAGGGGGGGGGACACATTTTGGAATCTGCATTTTTGATACATGCACCAAGTATGCTGCAACACTGGTGTAAGTTTGATTTCTGTTAGTTTGTTAACACACAACTGTTTCACAACCACCAATATCCTTGGCATTTCTTGTTCCTAACTCTGAGCTATGAGTATGCACCCTCATATGAAAGTTTACGTCCTGGCTCTACCTGGTTACTTCAGGAGGGATGGAGTGACTTTTTGTTATCTTCCCTGAGCAAGTTATCTGTGCTGGTTGAAAATGTGGGTGTTCCTAGAAAAGTCCTGTTATTAGGAAAGATTTACCTCTCTTTTACCATACCATCACCCCTTTCCCTACCCCTCTTCCCTCTCCCCCTCTTTGTAAACAGACACATGCAGTCCCCCAGTATAGTTTTGTGGTCTCAGAATTGTTCCCACTTCATCTTTACTGTTTGCTCTTTAATGCCTCATTACTTCCCTTTTCCATTTCAGTCAATCTACCTCTCTAGTTATCAAACTTCCAGGGTGACATAGCCACTCCAAACCTAATTTACATTGAGTGAAGGAATGTGTTTTATATGCAGATAAGCCCACAAGAAGAAACCTTGCTTTTATCTATCCTTCAGAAATTCATCGTGGTGGAACTACACTATTCAGCTTGGATCCCTTCTCAACCCAAAGCCTAAATTGTCAACACGATTACACTCCTCTTTTGTGTTTACCTTCCTCTGCCCTGCACAAGTAGTTAGTCTCCAACTCAAAGAAACTCACCTTTTGTCTTTTATAATCCCTTCTTAAAATACCCAACTGATTTGAATAGTCATCCATTATAACTAGATTCAATCTTAGTGTAAAAAAAATAAAAAGAAAGTTTAAAGAAAAAAAATCAGCCATGTAAGGAAAGCCCTTTTATCTGTACCCATTGCTCATTATCTCTGAGGAGATTGGGAATAGCTGGAGACAATTGCGCACTCCACTCATTCTGCAGCTATGACACTGCTAAATAGAAACAAGTCTTAAAAAAAAACCCTTTTCATTGGATAGTTAAAGAAGAGCTGAACAAAAGACAGCTTAGCTTCTTAGCGAAGTAACTGTGAACGGGCAAGAGATAATGAGATGGTATGACACTGCCCTACCCCACACTCTAGGATGATGTTGTAGCATTCACTTTGTTGTAATACTGTTCATTATCTGACTCATTGGCTAGAACAACAACCACAACTAGACAGGTAGGCCAAATACATTTTTCTTTTTCTGTCTCTAGCAAAAAACTTCCTACGTTTAATATTGCCCGCTGTTTGCCTCTGTCCATTCAGTGAACTCAACAAGTGTGTAAGGGTATTGACCCAGACAGTTATGTCCACTTCTCAGTTCATAAATCTACCTTGACCATGGCCTGATAGTGGCTATAAAAAGAAATCTGCCCTTGAATCACCTCAGAAATCGTCTGGCAGGGTCTGTCCGTTGGTCAGTCCCGAGCAGTGCACGAGGCCTGCCGAAAGACGACAGCGGAAACCTGTGCAAATCATATTTGAGAATAGTAGTAGTGGTTTGGAGATTTCATTAACAGTTGAGAAAGTGTGGTACTGCTCATCATAGCAGCAGCGGTACATGCATAGAGAGAATATTGCATGCATGTGTATATATCATCATTGTGAGTGAATGAGGACTGTGTAATCATAGCTAGCCAAATGGATTTGTTGGGGCCCAAGTAGGGGTGTCCTGCGTCTTCCGTCGTTTGACGGCGACGGAGGCAGGCAGCGTTACTACAGTAGTAGTATAAAGTAGTAGTAGTGAGATAAGGATAGGAATAATGTGAGTAAAAAGTAATGATTCAGAATAGGCAGCCCTAGTCTTCTCTGCATGTTAGCTTTGCTGCTCTTCATAATTAGTTGATCATTTGTTGAATGTGTTGGGTAATTCACAAAGTAGGTGTTGCCTGGTTGAGGTGCACGATTCGGCAAAAGGCGAAGGGGAAGAAGAAGAAGAAGAGGAAAATGGCTCTCCTGTAACATCGGGGTGCAAAGAAAAAAAAAAAAAAAGACAAGACGCCCGACTGATTAGAGTTGAGCTGATCAAAAGTAGTCGCAAAAAAATTTTTGTCAGAATACGTAGACATTTTTTTGTTGGGAAGGTGAAATTTACGACTCATTGGCGGCAATGTTTGGGGAAGGTGAGTGAGTTTCAGTTACATGATTTGCGTAAGTTTTCAATAACTTTCAACCTTGAAATATTACCTGTTTTTGATTTACTATTGTGTGCGTGTGTGTGTCTTGACTTTCGTTAGCTATTTTTACTTGGCCTTATCAGCTAATGTTTTTATCGTAATTAAGGTTCCAATTCTCGTTTTTGGTCCTCATCTCCTTTTCGTAGATGCGTTCATCAAAGTGCCTCGGTAGTTTGCTCGGGTTTTATGACAACGAACACCTTTTTTTTTTTCTCTTCCTAGTTTTTCTCTGTAGTCGTAGTGTCCTCATGGGTAGAAGAGACACAGGGCCTAACGTTGTAACCCTTCACGAAGTATCCATTCTTATTTGTATTCCATTTTGGCATCCCAAATATTCTTAAGTCCTGAGCTTAAAATTTCGTATTTCAGTTTTTGTCGTGTCTTCTGTTGTTCTGAACATGAGCCCACAGTCGTTCTGAACAGCGAGCCTCTCAGAAGGCAGACTGAAAGATGCTGGCATGAAGTGTACTTAAATCCAACGGCAAGGCCTCTAAGGGTTTTCATTCAAAGTCTAGGGGGGATGATTTGGTTCTGTCAGTGTTGTTGTAGTTGTAAGGAGGACCGATAAAGCAGGAAAAGCCTAGTTTTAGTTTTTTTTTTGTGAATGAGATCGTAGCGATTTACATACAAACTCAGATTCAGGTCGCATGTATCCATTGATTGGACATTAAGGCATTGCAAGGGGGTAATGGCAGGCCATTTGTCAGGTAGCTTTGAAAGACCGTCAGGTATTGGGTCGGTGAAATAGGATTTAAAGGTTTTACTTGATTGTAGTTTGATGTTTTATATCTTCATTTGTTGTTTTCACAGTTTTAATGCCTTAAGCACAATTTAGGAGACCAGATTTTTTTGGAAAAATGTGACAGGATAAAGTACTTGTAATGGAATAATTCACTTAGAAATGTGTGAAAGTGTACATTGACTGTAACATTGGTCGATAATATTTTACTTGGTCTATTTTAATGTGATAGTGAAAACACTTCACGTTCGTTGTAGCGCCATGAGGCCTTGACCTCACTTTCCTGGAATTGCTGTTTACAGGCTCTTTGATGATCGTTATACTTGAAAGCAAATGTTAGGATGGTACAATTGCTTGTTTTTTTTTTTTTTTTTTTTGAGACTTCCCATTTCTGTTTTACTGTAGATTGCCTATCGTCGACTATGAATGAATGCGAATTTCCCCTCTTTCAGTGTATAGAATGTGTGTACTCCTATGTGACGTAATATGCACACTTGGACTACATTTATATTGTTATTATCAATCTTGTGTTGTGGTGGTAAACCAGAGGCACCAACAGAGGAAAACAGGCCCCTGGATTCCCATTTCTCCCCCATCCTATTGCCTCTTTTTTCTCCAGAAGTTGCATAAAACAAGGAACAAAGTACATCTCGTTGAAAATTTGACCATGAAGAGCAGCGTTTTCATTCAATCACGTGTGACAAAGTTACTCATTGTGTGCCTTGAATAATTGGAAAGCAGTGTTTTAGCAGTTTAAATGCCATTTAATGTGGGGCTTCTGAGCTCTAAACAATTTTAGATTGTTCCATTTTTTTTTTTCTGTCTCTGAAGAGCCTAACCACTGAGGAGCTGTTTACTCTCTAAAGTGGCAAATGCTGCCTCAAAAAGTGTCAGAATTTTTTTACATCTTGTTCAGTACCCAATGTACTATGTTGTGCCTGTTCTATATCCCAAGACTTAGGGAAAATGTGGAAATTAAATTAATTGTATCCCGTAAATTCTTACTTTGTTTGGTCTTTGAGCATTTAAACAGAAATCAACTTTGGTTGTGGGCTCTCTGGGTAATACAGATAAGAAAGCACCTGTCACTGCTTTTTAAAATAGTCTCAGGTAACCATCTCCCCCTTGTCAAACTGACTGGTGGTCGCTTTTTCCCTCCACCTGTGTTGCAGATAAACAACAGTCTTCAGTTACATTGGCTTCTAATGTTTAATGAAAATCAAATGCACTTTCATTGTATCACTACACTGTCAGACATCCCTACCTGTCCCCCCTTCTCGCCCCCCTTCACCTCTCTTTGCATTCCACTTACTTCGAACATACCAGATTTACAATGTTTCAGTTAAAAAACAGTAAATGAGTAATCATTATTTCAGGAGTGTAGCACTGTGTATTGCAGTTGACTCACTTACTGTGTGTCTTTCACCTGTGTTAATGTCTATAGGTATCAGCCAAGGAGTTGTGAAACATTAAGTGTTGTGGGGGATGACTCCTTTCATCGGTGGCACCGCTATTGTTTTCCCCTCTCTGTCACTCCCATTCTGGCTTAGATTGCACTTTACAGAGTTTTTACAGAGTAAGTCAATAATCCACACAAAAGTCCAACTGTCTTTCCCATAGAATTCTTTTGGCTGCCCCGAAAAGTAATTATGTTTGTCAGTATGCAAATAAGCTCTATTGATGAGCAAACAGCCTTCGAACTGTAATAAACTGGTCCCACAAAGTACCTCTGTCTTCCTTTCAAAACCTATTGTCGCCGTTCAGTCCTCTATTGTTATTTACTGGTTCGCCTCCAACCCGCTATTGAAATGCAAATACCAAATTGCATCAGTGTACCTCATGGGGATGATCTGGTTGAGGGATGTTGAATGAAATGGTGGCTGTTAAGGTACATTGAGAGGTCCCAATGTCTTATTATTACTTGAACAAATGAATAGAGGGGTGAAAGAAATCATCTCCCCCCCAAAAAAAAAAATAGGAGCCGTAATCATCAGTCAAGAAGCTTTACAGTGAGAAAGAAGAAAAGGTCACAGTGGAAGACTGAATTTTAATTCTTTAATTTGCAGGCACGATAAGAAGGGTAGGTTGAATGCACTGGACAGTGTATTCTGATCTTAGGGTATTCACTTATAAAACCGCAAGCCAGAGAATGTTTCATATACGTCGGCTCTCGGAAGGGCCAGCAATGTAGAATATTTGGAAGACGTTTGCACACCTAGGAAGAGTGCAGTTTCAAACATAAAGAAAGAGCAGGACCTGTTTGTTAAGTGAATAGAATATGAAGATATGTATACAGAGTAAAGGTTGGGTTACATCGATCTGGCGCAGAGTGCTCTATATCAGATGGACAGATCGCAGGGTCATTTGGGAAAAGTTGACACTAGTGGAACATTAACAACTATGTTCAACTAGTCTTCACTACTCTCAGCTTTTACATGTATTTTATATATTGATAAAAAGATCTGATTGGGGAAAGAATTGAATTGGAAGAGAGAGTTTGCTTTCATTTGTTCTAATGACATATAAATAATGAAATGGCATATGTAACAGAGTTCTTTTCTAATGGGTTTGTGGTAAGTGGCTATAATAAAGAACGATTGAAAGTAAGCAAAGACGGTGTCAACTTAGTCATGATTATTTAAGCAATACCTCTTGGAAAGTCTATGCATTCTTTATGTGACAGCGCATGTGCCAAGAGGGTGGATGGATATCGTCGTTGGTACAGTGCACTAGGCACTACAGTGACTGACGACTGGTGTACCAGAATCCTTACTCCCATCGAGGTAGGCAAATGATGTCAGCATTTGTTACACTTTGAAGGGCCAACTGGAAGCAATGTGAATCTAATTGTTACCAGTTACTGTATCAGTGAAAGCAATAAGGGGGGGGGGGAAAGAGGGGGAGGGAGCGGGTGAGTGCCTGCAAATACAATGGACATCGCATATCGCATCATATTATATGTATTACTGCTAATGGTAACATTCATGCAGCACTCTTTGTAAAAATGATCCAAAATAAGTTGGCAAGTGATTTAATACAGTAATAATAAAAATCCCTGTTCTATATGCCATTGGAAATATTTTTCATGATGAAGAACATAATAAAAACAGAGTGGATGGAGGCAATGAAGGAACATATTTACTGTAACTTACTGGTTATGTAGGAAAAGGAGAAGGGGGGACATTTATATCCCTGGGAAGTGAAAGCCAAGAAAAGGGTTGCATCTAAGCTTAGAAGATATGTTGTAAAATAGTCTGTTTAGTGTTTTGTAGTGCTCTGTCTTTTCTTTTTTCTTTTCCAAATCATCTTTCAAGACGTGCCCTTCGAAATATGTTGTAATATGTAATTTGAATGTGTTTGAAAATTTCAACAGAAATTACCTTTGCTTAAAAAATAATATCAGCCAGATCTTTTTTTTTTCATTTCCATTTTGCCAAGTTGGTTAGCTGTGAAGTCAGGATGCATCCTCATGGGACTCGTCTGCTCAAACAATTAGCTTAGGTCATACATCCATAGAGTTTGTTATGTGGTAGTCTTAATGTAAACAGTAGGCCACATAGGTATGTTTGTGGGGATGAGCTAACTCCTGAAGATATTACACTACCGATAGATGTGCATGGTTTTCATACCAGAGATGCCACCTTTCTGATTTCAGTCAAATTTGATGTCAGTGAGAAATATGATTTATTTTTTAACTTCTGTAAAAAATTCTGATTTTTGGGTGGGGCTTCAGAAAACACCATTTACTGATGGATTGATATGGAATGATAATGTAAGGTTTGAATTTTGTTATTTCATGAGAAAGACAAATGTTTCATGTGTGCTGTATTGCTAGATGTTTTCTTTGTAAATAATTATAATAACAGCAATTCAGGCTTTGAAGGGCAGTTTCTTGGAATGATAAGCATCAACACAAGTGTGAATTGGTGACTGCCAACTTAATGATAACATGTAATGTAACTCTGTACTGTAAGCAATGGATGTACAGATGGGAAAGCTAATTAAGTTCTTTGTTATTGTGGTCATACTTATATTTCATGGGTTGATTTGCTACTATCTACGTAGCAGAAATATGAAAATTTTCTCACCTCAGTTCCAACTACGATGGGGCTGAGGTGTACTGTGATTATCCAGCAGATTGACACCCCTGAAAAATTTTCTGATTTCCTTCATAAATGCTGGTAGCATCTTTGTTTTACAGTAACATTCCTCCCTTATCCTAAATGCTGATATTTTACAGTATACAACTAGTCACCTAACAAAGATAGATGTATGCAGTTCTTAACTTTAATACATTGCTTGTAAAGAAAAAAAATGAAAAAAAATGATGTGAAAATTGCAGGTATGATAAGCTTAAACCAAGTCAATTTTCATAATTGTGTGGGTTGATGACAGCAGCAGTTAAATGAGGAAAAGTGGGAAAAGAAACATATAATGAGAAAAGACAAAAGACTCCGGTAAATCTCTTTGTCTTTCTCTTTCTTTGCTCGGGCTGTATCAAAGACTGATTTATGTTAATTAGTTTGATTGTCAGGATCATAAACCCATTACACAAATGACTCCTAGGAAATTTTGAGCTGTCAGGACACTATGTTACTTCCTCAGTGAAATCAGGGGGTGCTTTCTCTCTCATCTGATGTTTGTTCTGCGTAATTTGGTGAAGGAGGATTGATTGTCGTGAGTGAGACATTACAGGTATCCTTTTCTGGGCATCATTCCTCCAAACAAAGTGATGAATGTGCAACATGTAAAAATAGATCGTGAGTAAAAATTGACATAACATCAAAGCTTTTACCACAAAAGAGATCCCTAAATGGACAAATGAACACAGTTTGAATTTCAACTTGAAATGGCAGTGGGACCCAGAGTCGGAAGGAACTTTTGAATGTAAAAACTTTTGTTTCTGTTGATTGTCAGATTTTTGGCTCAAATCATGACTACTAGGTCACGTTCCATCCCACGATCTTTGAAACTTGGATGTTTGGGTATGGTTCTTAGGTATTAGTATGCGCTTTTTCATATTGACTTGTCGTACCTTAAAAATGTCGGTCGTGCATCGTGAGATATCAGACGTGCTTGCTCAAGTCCAAGGCAAAAAAATTGTACAATGTGAAAATCATGAAATAGCCCCTGGAGAGAGAGATAGAGGGGGGTGGGTGATAGGTCAAGACAAGGCCCGCTTGTATCGTTAGGGTGACTGATAGAAAGAAAAAAGGACCATTAACATATCATTTGTCCACAGGAAATCTTTGTGTGTCTCACTTAGATCAATTTTTCATCATACAATACCTGACGTGCATTGGGATCAGCAAAAATAAAAAAAAAGCCATAAAAAAAAAATGGTAAGACTGTTGATTACTACTGCCCCACTAAAATAAAATACCTGGTGATCTGATTATTTTTCAACGTAAAGTCTGGACAGGAAATTTTGCAAAGTTTCTCTTCACGCTCGACAAGGAGGGAACATACCGCACAGCCACAGCGTGTATGAACTATGGTCTTTTGTGCAAAGATGATAGCGCGGCAGCAGCAGCGGCGGCGGCGGCGACAACGATCACGAGCCCGATGCATGCATGACAGTTCGCCGTAGAGGAGTTTGGTTCCCACCAAGAGAATATTTAGATCATCCCACTGGCAATTACCTGAGAGTAACATGTTTATTTTGGATGCTACATCACAACCAAACAATTTCCCCCTAAAAGAGGAGGGGTACCTCATGTGGTTACAATCAAAACAGCGCTAGGCAGATATCTTACAAGCTGCAGGAAATAGATAAAATAAAAAAAAAACTAAAGTGAACAAAAATGAAATAAAAACCATCATTGAAGTTTGCAATATGTAATCTGCATTTGAGAGCGAGTTTGGTGTGAAAGGTTGTCAGTGTTTAATGTTCTTATAGGAGGGGGTAGTAGTTCTGGTAAAAGAATGGTTGCATCTCCATTTCTTTTCTGCGTGTCACTCTCCCTACGAGTGAGCCACAGTCGTGCATACTGCTAAGTTGATGAGCAGAAAGGCTGTCCCAGCCAAGATGTTGGCCTGACTGCCAAGGTTGACGAAAGAAAGCGCACTTTTAAATTCTAATGTACCTGAAAGTATTGGCTTCTACATATAGGGAAATAAAATTTAATGTGCATTCTTTGTCAATTACAGGAATTTTTTAACCAGAAATATTTGCCATCAGGTCTATTCTCACTTTTTGCTGAAATTCTTATTTTGCTATCTGATTTTTCTGGTAGACTGCAGAGATTGCCAATCCCTCATTCTTAAAAAGTGAAACATGGTTTGAGTTGCAGAAAAAAAAGAAAGAACATATTTTTAAAATCAATACTTAGGGACAGAGAATGATAGATACAAAATGAAGCATATGAGGAAATAGGTAATTCTCACTGATAGAAATTCAGTTACATTATTTTTTGCTCAGGAGTAATTTGTTTACCCAAACTTTCAAAAATTCAAAAGGATGCTTTCAGAAAAAAAAAAAAAAAGCCGTTTCTGAAGATCAATGATTTACAGACTGAATGGTGTAAACAATGACTGAAGCTTTTTTCTTTGTATGTTGTAAATGCAATATTTCCCTTTAAAGTTGAATCCAGTTTTTTACCCAGCATGAAACTCTTTACATATTAAAGTGCGCCATGAAAGGGTTTGTTTCATTTTAAGGACAAAGAAGCAGTGGCCTGCCCCCGAAATTTGCCTAGATAGTAGAAAAAGTATATCTAGTGATACATGATTACCCTCCCCTGTACATTTAACATTTCATGTTTTTTTTTTTTTGACCTCTCAGCTTGTTAACTTTGATATAATATTGTCTTCCTATAGAATGCAGTACATTCACTGCGTACTGACAAAATTTGATCTGGTGTATGGTAAAGTGTACAGCAAAGTGTTATTTAAAAATGGCCAAATTGGGCACCAAATGCCAGAATGTGCGATTGTGCTTGAACACTAACTGCACTCGCTCCCGTGTACTTGGTTTACCAGTAGTTAACTATCTTAAACTTACAAATTGAACCAAGTCTTTCCTCAGGATTTCTTGAAACTGTAATGAAAGAGGCCTAGATTGTTCGTGAAATAATTTTCTGTGAGCTCGTTCATGTTGTGTTTAAGGCTTTCTTCAGCGTAAAATTTCAATATATTTGTTTCTGCATTTGTCAGCAGAAACTTCAAAAAGTGCTGTTATAGTTTCAATATCTGAAATAGTGGCTTACGTTGTCATGTAGATTTTTCTGCACTAGCTTATCATTGATCTGCACAAAGTTTCCCTGACTCAGAACAGTAGCGACGACTGCTCACTGCTCTTGTATTTGTGTGCACCATTGGTACTTGCTTTCTTGTGTAAGTCACATGGCAATGTTTACAGAGAAGCCAGTCGTACTTGATCTCTCGTCGAAGTGGACTTCGGTATTTTCAGTTCACCTATATATTTTTTGGGGGAAACAGATGCTGGTAGGCTTCTCGGGTTGTGCATGCATTACAGTCTGGTATCTTTACCATTTACTGTGCTTCACCATTCATAAACATGTATGTTTCTTCCAAAGGGTATGAAAATATTGCACCTTCCATTCCTGCAATCACTTGGAAGTTCACAAGTTGAGCATGTTTTACCTTATTGTACAAGAATCATCAGTTCTTAATTGTCTCCTTTGTTTTTTTTTTAAACATTGTAACCTTTTCAGTTTACCAATTTCATGTCTGACTTTGACATGTATTAGGTGAGTTTAACATACATTGACCTTGCTGTTGTTTTAGAATTGCTAGTGCCTTATTCTTTTTCTTCTTGTAAATTTTTCAAGGTTGTATTTTTTTCTTCCTTTTTTTTTTTTTGGTCTTTTTGTTGCCAGAAGCTATTCGTGCTGTACCTTAATTGTATTGCTTTAGAGGAACATGCTACTGTGTGTCAAAAAAATGTTTGATGTAATTTGTGCTTGGTTTGGTGGTTTTTCCATCAGTCTTTTAGCTCGCAACAACTTCGGAGGTGTCCAATCTTTTGAACTTGTGGTGTAATGAGAGCTCTATTTTCCCATTCGTGATCATATGAAGTGGATGTTAGTGAATTTAAACATTAATGGTTCAGAAAGGAGATGATGTTCTCTGCTACTGTAGGTAGCCATCTGCACCAGATTGTGGTCGTTTCTCATTACCTTGAAAGGTAGAAATGCTCATAGGGACATGAGGATTTATGGTCCATGTAAAAGTTTGAGAAAACTCCATATCGTGTGTTTCCAGCAGCTCATTGACAAAAGTATTGCTAACAAGTGGGAAAAGTTTGCTGTCAAAGTGGCAGTCAAATTTTTGGGAGGCGAATTAGAGGATGGGATTTTTTGGACGCAGTATATCAGGAGAGAATAGAGAACGCTGTCGTAGCAAGATGAGGAGTGCATGTTCAGGGGATGTGGACTGGGGTCAGATGGCAAGAGGAAATAATGGCAAATGCTGTTCAACAGCATTGAATAATTTTTTGTCCCTCTCTCCGAGAAAACCCTCTTGTTGTTTGTAAAAAAACTGCTGTACAAAGTTTTCCCTTCTGTGCAATTTTATCATTGTGTGTAGCAAAAGGAGATGCAATACCCAAACAATATGATAGATCTAGAGGTAAAGGAGAATTTAAAGGTTTACCAACAATTACTTTAACATTCTGAGGGTGCTTTACTGAGATAATTTGTGTATCATCTATCAAATTGCATTGGTGACAGATTGGCCTTTTCGATTGCTCGGAAAGGTTAGTGATTCTTTTTTTTTCCTTTGTTTTTTTTGTCTTTAAACAATAAGACACAGCATGACACTTTGCCTAGAACCTTCATGTTGCAATCGAATAAAACAATGTATTGACCTTATAGTATGGTTTAGTGAAAGGTAAGTTGCAGGGATTATGAATAAAAAGTTTCCTGTGTTCCATATGTCTGTGAAGTTACCTTGACACATGTATGTGTGCTGATGGATCTGTTAAGGTACAGCACATAAGAAGTTGCATTCCTGTTACTGCTGTGTGATTACAACCTTCAAATTACAGCTCTTTTTTCAATCATACCTTCAACGCGCATCATCTCTCGATCTGTTTTGAAGTCAAGACTAGATAGTTTATGCACCCTGAAGCTTTCTATTTATTGGAGTACCCGAACATGAAAACCAGACAGGCAGACAAGAAATGTGAATAAAAAAAAGAGAAGAAATCATACAGCATCACATCATATTAAAAAGTTGCTTACCTCAGCTCCTTGATGTCTTTGTATCTCTGTTTTGACTATCCAGAAAGCTGTTCTATAATTTAATATTTTTAAAAGGGGGAGGGTAAATCAAAGAAACATTGTTTCCAAAATATTAGATGCTGCAATTACCCTTAAAACTTTGCCTGCTCAAAGTGCTAATGCTATTGTTCGCTGATAATGGCACGTTATAATATTTCTTTGAAGAACCAGCAATTGGCAATGAGTCACCCTCCTTCTCTAAATCTCAAACAGACAAGAATGAAAAGGGAGAAAGGGATAAAAAAAAAAAAAAAGTACCAAAAACATGGTTTAACAGCCCAAGAGATTATGCTCAGCAAAATCAAAAGGAATTGATTTATGCTGTCATGTTCAGGAATGCTCGCTGCAGTGAACACGATGGGAACAAATGTCCTATTAATGTTATGAACTTAATTTTCAACCAGGAGCAAATAAGAAAAGAAAAAGATTGAAGAATTGAAATACTTCCGAGGGAAGCATGCTCGTAGACTGAGTTTGTATCCTCTCGTACGCTACGCATTCTAAGAGTGCAAAATTATGGTTGCTATGACAACGGGTGTCGAGGGGGATTGTCGAACCTACACCCCCCATTAACTTGCGAACCAACTTAGGGGATAAAATACCCTCACTGCAATCTTTGTAGATAAGAAGGATGTGTATGCAGATTTAGAAAACAATGCAATGCAATGTAATTGAGTTTCCTAAACAGAAACTGACAAATTTGATCATAATAAGACTACATCGGAGACACCACTCTGCAAATGGCTATCATTAAAATCCCACTCATCATCTGCCTGTCATTTCAAGGCAAATCACCATCGTCTTACAACAAACTGTATTTTCCCTTAAAATACCATCTTATGGTGGCAAAATTTTCACTTCTTCAATACAATGTACAATCTTGTTGTGTCTGTTTGCGCCTGTCTCTACTGTTTCAAACAGAGTTATTTCATCAACCTAAAAATTGGCATGTCTTTTTATTACGAGGTAAATAAAAATTGAAACGAGTTGTTTTAAGTTTGTTGCCATAATGCGGTTAAAAAAAAAAAATCCTCAACATATTTTGATACATTTTAGACTACTGATCATTTTCAGCATTGTTTTACTCAAGTTGGGCTTAACGATAAACTACGTGACAGTGACGAATCTATCATGTGGTGTTCTAATTTGAAAGCAAGTTTTCTGAGGTTTCCTTTCATCAAGAATTTTCATGATACCTGCAGAACTTCCTCCAAAGAATGGTAAACCCTAGCCAAACTAGAAAGATGTTCTCCCCCTCATTGTTTTTGCTTTAATCAAATATTGATCAGGGGGGTATAATCGTACCGGTTAGGTTCTGAAATGCTTTTTTCGTCCTACTGTTGATCGATTCATCTGGTGTGAATCAGCTTTCAGACACCTGCAAATTTTGCAATTCGCTTTCAGAACAGAGATTTTGTGGATTTCTCAGGTTTTTTTTTAACTGAATCGTTTAAAGCAATTAATGAAGACCATCTGCTGTATGGTTACAGTTTGACAAGGGTTCTAAACATCTAGAGTGAATGCAGAATGACACCTCAAGTATTTGATAAGAACCAAAGGTGCTTTGAACCAAAGTCAACTAAATTCACTCTGCATTCATTCAATGCTTCAAAACCGTATCAGTAGAGTAAATATTGCACTGAACGAGTTCTTAAATAATGAAATGGTAGTTACTCTTAAAAGATTAAAGCCATTTTCATGCATTTTAGTCCACGTCATCTTCGAATGAAATTACAACTAATTCAGCACCATTAACTGCCTGCAAGAATCCTCGTGAATCATTGTGCCGTACTTATTTGAAGTAAAAAGCAAATGTCATACCGTACAGGTAACCTGTTGCTTCTGTTAGTCGTTTTTCCTTCCCATCGGCCGGTTGGTCGCCTGACGACATTGACATATTCCCTCGTTTTAATTCCTTTTATTGATCAATTCCTTTCCTGAAAGATCTGTTTCTCTTTTGATGGGAGTTCCACTTAGCCGCAGCCCTTTTATAACCGTAACAAAAAGTGCGAGAATTTTGCCGAGAAAATGATGACGAGAAGGAATCTAGAGACAAAAAATAATAATAATTTTTTAATTATGGATAGGATAAATCAGTAGTTGTATTCTGTTTCACTTTTAATTACGGTAATATGTAAATAAGTTGCCCAGAGAGCTAACATTAGTAGCTTAAGGTTACTTAATACTTCTTTCTCATTGGCATCTTATGCCATCCACTATGGTGCCAATGTTTCCCACGCTGGGAACGTATGCTTGAGGTTGGGAATTAGTAATGAGTTTGGAATTGAAAATTTTTGATGGATAAGAAAAGAAATGAAGAATGCAATACAAAAGTTAAGATTGCCCTAATATTGCCTACTTTTATTGTCTTTACTACTGGAGGCACAGTGTTAAGAGAGCAACAAACAAAAACAAAAATAGGAAAGTAAATATATAAATATAAAAATGACAAATGGGATGAAATATTATTGCTGTATTTAGCTCGTTTATTTTCCTTCTTAATCTGTTTTGTGCAGAAACTGTCAGTGCCACCAGTCCTGCACCTCATGAAATCCCAAACCTCTCCTGCCGATGTGACATGCTGTGATATAATCACGTCCTACTCTCTCCCCCTCCTTCCCACCTTTGCCCCTTTCCTTGGCATTACCTCCACCACACTGTGGTATCTTTTGCTTTTTGATGTGAGATAAGGGCAGACTTCGGTTACTGAACTCACAATACGTACAAGCATTCTCTCGTGTGTAGCCTGTGGATCACCAGAACTCATTGTGGCACTCTGCCTCCCTAGAAGTAATATTGTTGATCACGACGACCCCCTTTTGTCATTCGTCAACCTTTCCTCGAACATCCTCGATCCTTTACAATAACTTTTGAAAGGTGTTTATTATCAGAAATCACCTACTACTGCAAAAACATTTCATAAATTTTCTAGTGAAGCTTAATTGTTTTCTTGATTTTTTTTTTGTGAATGGTGGGTGGACATTAAAGGGAGGAAGAATTGTTGTGATTATGTTTGCTAGACACTGGGTATAACTTTCTTCCCCCAACAGAACCATGTAAAGTACAATAAGAATTCTCGTAAAATTTTATGCAGAAGCTGATTATGCAATAGAAATTAGACAGAAAAGGCTGCAATCAACAGAAAATGCAGTTGCATTGCAGGTTTGGAATTTGGATGAAGGACAATTTATGACCCAATTTCTGTAGGCTTGAGAAAAGTTATTTTGTCAAAATGGAAGATGCAGAATTCTCCAGCATAGAGTTACATGACTGGGGATATTAAATTCAGTATTGGTTTACCCGTAACATCATTTAATGTGACCAGCATGGATGGTTCTGGCAGATCTGTGACCCAGTGATTAAAATCCTAATACTGTAATAAATGTTTGCATGATGATTAATTCTAACTTATTTGGAATACCTGTTTAGCTTTTCCCAACTGAACAGTGGGTACGAGGCATTTTTTTAAATAGGATTCTCCTTCATGGAAGTATTTCCAAATAATTTGAACCTTTGTAATGTTAAGATAAATATAATTTGTCCTTCATCTTGAAAGACCAAGTGGCTTCAGTTTCAAGCAATAAAGTTTACGTATTGTAACCTCTTCATATTTTCGATTTTTGGTGATTTGAAGTGCAAAGATGTCGACATAAACACATCTCCTCCAATTTTCATCCAATACCATTCACAAGGACTATGTAAGGTCAAATTTGCTAACTGTCCTCCCTACAGCTACAGTAATGGTCAAACAGGCCTCTTCCACTAAATGGCTGCTTCTTTCAGATACACATGCCTTCAAATGACTTTTAGAAATGACATTGAAAATAGAACAAGCACATATGATGAACCTGCGACATAATTTTCAACCCCGCTTTTACCAAATCATCCATTCCTCTGCTTACTGATGAAGATTTAACTTATTCAGTAAAAACAAAAGTGGCAAAAGATCAAAGGTGATGGAAATTAGAAAAACAAAAGAAGAAAAAAAAATAAGTGCTTTGTAATGTTGGTGAAAAAAGTCTGCTACATTCATGATCATTCACCCACTGCCTATAAACAAGGATTTCATCCTAAGAATTTTGCATCCACCCAAGGAGGTTATTCAGATTACGTGGTACAGAATAGGATGGTGGCTGTGTGAGTTAAAACTTTGCCATGGTAGAGCATAGCCGATATGATACCCCCTATAATGCTGCATTACTATCTGCCAGCCCCTGGAAATGTTTCATGACGGAGTCAGGAATCGTAACAAACCAATCAATAATACGTGATTTGTTTGATGATCGCTGCTTGATGTTGTATCATCAGTCGGCAGGCATGGTGCTCATAGTGGATGGTCTCCAAAGTCTTTGTCGGGAGATCAGCTTGAAATTTAAAACATATGGGTTATACCTCTGAGTGATTGATCGAAGAAGCTAAAAAGGTTTATGTTGTTAGGTTTGAAGTGATTTTGTGTACTGAAAAATCAGGAGGATATTGGTCCATCTTAACTTTTTCTTTTACATGTATGTACGAGATTGCCCCTGGGACGGACTCTTTCTTTCGATGAATGAAAGTGACAGTTACTACTTTGAAAAGCAACAGGACTGACATAAAAAATAGTGAAAAACAGAAACCATCTTTGAAAATTGATGGTTCTTACTATAAGCCCCTACACAATGAATATATGCAACAGGTCTCACTGGTGTATCAAAAACATACTACTCAAGTTGTCGCCCCTTGGTCGGTAGTGGGAATTGTACTTGGTGAAACGAAGCTCTGTATTTACTCATAAACTGTTCACATTATTGCAGTGTCAGTGATCATTGTTTTGACTAGATGAATATTTATGACTCATTTTCTTCCCATTGGCTTGCTCAAAGAAGTGCAAGGTTGTTATGAATGGGAAACATCAACCATTACATTAGCATATTTCACAGGTTTTGTTATGTTAGAAGAATGTGAAATCATATGCCGGAATTTGAAACCTATGTGGTCATGATTCAGTTGTGTGTGACTCCTTGGCTTGTAAACCAATATCTCAAAGGAGGGAAATGTGCCGGAACTTCAAAGTTGGTGCGTAGGTAGTCCATTTTGAGTAGATTAGCCTTATTGTTTTTTATGAAGGTCAAAGGTCATTTGAGGTTGCCAGAGTTTAAAGTATGAACGCCCACTTTAGAGGTGGGTGTCTCAACTATTAAATGTTGCTGGAACTTCAAACTGGTCACATTGGTAACTCTTGATGAGTGGATAATTTCTGTCATTTTTTATGGAGGTCAAAGTTCATATGAGGTCAATAGAGATCATAGTTTGAAAACCTTGTTTGTTTGTGCTGTTTATTTCTGGCAAATAATTGTGCAATATTTGCACAACATGGTAACAACTGTGAATAAATCTCAATAAGGGAAAGTTGCTGACAGTTTAAACTTGATTTGTAGGTTATCCATTGTAAGCTTTTGATCCGTATTGTCTTTCATAGAGGTCATAGTCAGTTGAGGTCATCTTAGCAACTGAATGAACATTGAACATAGTCTGTAGGTAGCTCATTGTGATTACATTGTTTTTCATGGAGGTCAAAGGTCATTTGAGCTCATCAGGGATTAAAAGTCTGAAAATCCATGAAAGAAGGTATTGCAGCCACTGAATGTTGCTAGAGCTTTAAACTATTAGGGTAGGTAACTCTTAATGAGGAGATGATCTTGTGAGGTCAACAGAGGTCATTGTTTGAAAACCTTGTAGATGCTGTATCTCAACAGTCGAATGTTGCAGGAAGTTCAGACTTGATTTGCAGGTTATCCATTGTAAGTAGATGATTCCTATTGTTTTCATAGAGGTCAAGGGTCATTTGAGGTCACTGGAGGTAAAAGTCTGAAAACATATTAAGGCAGATATCTCAGCGACTGAATGTCGCTGGAACTCCAAGCTTAGGTGGGTGGGTAGGTAGTTCATTGTAAGTAGATGATCTCTATTGTTTTTCATGAAGGTCAAAGGTCATTTAAAGTCATCATAGGTTGAAGTATGAAAACCTATAACGGAACATATCTCTGCAACTGAAAGTTGCTGGAAATTGTGCTAGAAATTGTCTGAATGATGCAATGTAAAGACCCTAACTTTTAGACTTGCAAGTTCAATGTTTTTACTTTTTGCCTACACACACAATCACTTTACAAAATTTTCTGGGAATCCTGCCTACAAATGAGAATAAAAACATGCATCTAGTCCAGATTATGAATTAACGACTGAGGTAATGGCAGAAATGGTGAAACAAAGAGCCCTCCCAGAAAAGAACATACTTTTTGCCTGTTATTCAGTTACATGATGTTTGCAAGATGGACGTTTGTAGCCCACAAATATTTTTCCCTCAGTTTCAGGAAGACCACGCAGAAAAGTTCATGAAGTCTTTCTCACCGTGACCTTATCCTCATTTAGTACCAACAAGGTCAAAACTGGTGTTTCGATCTCGTCAGAAAAGCGTTGATTATGTGGGTGATGATGTTGTATGAATTTTAGATATCCACCAGAGCAAAAGTTTGTTCATAAACCTGGTTGGGGAGTCATGTGTTATGTTCTGGCATGGTGTTGTTGTCCAATGAGGTGGAGAATAATATGTCAATGATTAGATACTGGTGAGAGCGCAGTGAGCGACAGCGTACAATTGAGACATAGTAAAAGAGACGGCACTCAAGTTGGGAGAGCAGTTTACCCAAATGAGTCCAAGGTATTTGTTTCATTTTTAACAAATGTTGGGGGCTTCAGTTGTTGGATGCTTTCCAGAAGATTTACACAGACTATCAATTTTCCCCCTGCCTGCACTGTATGTATGTATGATGAAAAATAGTTTGTTCTCTCTCAGTCCATGTTACTTTGACTCCATATCAAATCACATGGTTGGGTAAAGGGCACCACTAGACCATCTTTGATAAATGTAATATTCAAATTGCCATTGAGATGATAGGCCGCCGATTAAATCAGAAGTCATAAAGATATCTTCCCCTGATCCACTAGCTGAAACTGAGGAAAGAGGAAGAAGTTACAAGATCCTGTGGGGATGTGTCTACTTCTAACTTTTCAAAGGATTTATGTAAAGGTTTTCCATTTGTTTTAGTCCCCTCTACTTCACATCATAGATGGAGTTAATTTCAGTGAATCAGTCCAGGTCCAGAATCCCTGGAGAAATCTTTCTTCCACACTTCTTGGAAGGTGTTTTGCCCCCCCCAAAGACTTCTCCCTTTTGGGGAGCTACACCTAGGGGTGCAAGTGGAGGGCAGGAGAGGAGCTCTATGTAGAGTAAAATGTCTCTACAGAACACAAAATGGTAACATATTCTCATTTAGGTATTACCTGTATATACAGCATTCCCTTACTGTGTATACAGCATGATCACATAGAGCAATGCAAAGTCTTTCTACACAATGGTTTGACTGAAGTTACAATGGAGCAACGATGCAATGTCTGTGGTTGCCTGCACGCCTGCATAGCTATGCCAAAGTTGTGATTAAGGGCTTCCATGAAAGGTTTACCCTCTGCAATTGACTGCAGATTATCGGCTGGATGATCAAATTCTGACACATACAATAGCCTGCTTCTTCAAAAATGTGGAACAAGGAAAAAAAAAAAAAAAACCCTGTTTAATAAACAATGTGTTTTTTCTTCAGTCTACTTTACTTTTTAGAAAGGTGCCACTTAGAAATACATTTTGTATGGAACTCCTAATTCTGGTCAAATTTGGAGGAAGATCAAGCTGGATTTCTCTTGAGGGTCTGGTCACATGGGATATCTGGTGTATCCCTACTTTTACTTTTCTCATAGAGCACTATATTTGCGTCCTCAAAATTTCCTGTGAATATTAGTTTGAAGTGGGTCACTATGTCAGGCTAATCTTGAACAGTTTTCCTCTGCAGATTTGGGGATGCTTATTGCAGTATGTGTTGGTGCTACGTTTTCGCAAAATGGTTTCTGTACTTGAAAAGGAAATTTGTGTTGGTTTCAGAGGTTTCAGTGAATGATGATAACTTTGCACTGTTTAGTACCACCCCATGCTAGGGTGTTTGCTCTCACACTGTGCTGTATATGTGTGTATGCATTCTGAAATACCAATTTTGATTCTCTTTGTGATGTTTTCCTTGTAACCATCATATCTGTAGTTGTAAGGGATAGCTCAAGGTCGTGCCATATGTGATGGTGGAGTGAACTGCATTGAGCGAGAGAAGTGCCCTGTTAAGGTCAGAGGTTATTCAGTGTCAATGAGGTCAAATTGTAAAACCTTGCAGAGCTTATTGATCTCTGGAAGGGAATCATCAGTTCTCATTTCTTTTATGTGAGGTGTGTTATATTGATCAAAGAAGTCATATGTGTTTGATGGTAGGCAAAGATTGTTGGGATTAACAAGACAGAAAACTTGGACAGACCTTTCATTTATTTTGCAGGTGTACCTCATTGACTTCAAATACCATATTACTGTATGGTATCAGTGGAGATCATGTTGGGTCAACAGGTGGTTAGATTGTGAAAGCCATGTCAAAAATGAATTCTGCAGATGGTAAACTTTAAGTAATCAATTTTACATTTTGCTTGTAGGTTGGACACATTGAAGGAGAACTGTAATGCAGTGTTTTCAACAGCTTGAATATTAAAAATAAATATTTCTAACAAATTTCACTCCTTAAGGAACACTGTTTTGTTGAATCTAGTCAATTATCAAATCTTTCATCCATTTCGGTTGAGTGGCACTGGACATGGACATTTTGATCCTAAATTACCCGTATTTCATTGCGAGAGAGACATCAAAGACACACCTACGTGTGTGCAGCCCCTATACGTATATCATGCAAATTAACAGATGACTTTTGTTTTAATCTGTAAAAATTTCTTACGATTGATTTCTACATTAAGCTCTGGAATGTGATAGATAAGAAAATGAAGATATAGAGGCCTCCCCGGAACCAAGTGCATATATTACTTCGAAGTGGTATAATCGAGAAGAAATTTCGTGGGGCCTGTGTATTTGGAATGTAGGGTGCATCTACCAGTGAGCTACAACTTGGAGATGTGTGAGAAAGCATCACTAGATTTAGCCAATCCTGTAAAGAGTTTCAATCTATTACAGATGATTACAGCATAAGGCGCCCTACACTTTTGTGTGACATTTCATAAGTTGATATAATCTCTATTCACACCTACAGATATAAGTAATGTTTAACCTTTAACCCCTATAAGAAATCTTTATTCATGAACACTTATACTATGAATAGTATTACAAAGACTTATGCTAAGCTTGCATCAAGTTCTTGTGACATCGACTTGGTACATATGCTACGTAATCAATCAACTGATCGTTTGGTTGTCCAACTTGTCTGTCCGGAGGTTTGGCATCGTACATGACGACAAGAGATTTGGATTCGAAATGTGTGTCTCGCTTTTAATATTTCAAAGCAACACCATGATAATAGTTTATGTATTTATGGGTAATATGCATATTACCTGAGTCAAATAGCTACTGTTGCTTCCCTCTGAACACTACCGTAGCTTATGCGAAGTTCAGATGTATGGTAAAGTCAGTAGGAATCAAATGGAAGCCATGTAACCATTATTGTCAGAAGAGAAACATGAAGATGACTTACATTAGTATTTTTGAAGCATATCAACTACAAATAATGTTCTGAGTTTGATGGAGGTCAAAGGTCATTGAACTTTAGACAAGTCAAATTATGAAACCTTGCCAAAATCAAGAAAAGAAACTTGGACAGATACGGCATGTGATATTTAGGTGATATTATGCAAAGTTCCAGAGAGCTATTGCTTTTCTTAAAGGTTTCACATTATGTTTCAAAGTATGACCTCAGCACAAGAAGTCTAGGTCCTTTATTTTTGGCCATTAACATTAACAATGTGGTTGATCACATAGTTACAGCAGAATAATGTGGTCACACCCTTTGTCAGGCTTATAATGGGGGGGGGGGGAGAAGAGAGGATCATATTCAAACTGGATGCATACTAAAATTAATCAGCCAGAATGCAAACTTCAAACAGTAGAATTTTGCTAGTTTCTCTGTCTATGTCCTGTGTTGTTCCCTCTCAGGAATCTTTTTCCCTGGGAAGAGAACCCACATTTTCCAGCCCTTTAAAGAAGTTTTTCCATGTGTTTGATTTCTTATGGGAACTCCCGAAGAAAATTTTTGTTTTGCATCTGTAGCAGATAGTGGCATGTAATATCTTTTGATGAGTGTAACCTTACCTTAATGAAACTTCACATTAATCCCAAGTGGGAAAGAAAGAATTTTTCAAAGTAATCTTCAAGTTCTTTTCTTTTTTTTCTTTCTTAACTTCCTTATTTTGTCACTACTTAGTCAGTGACAAGTTACAGTGGTGTACATTTCTGTTTGGATGAAGAAACATTTTCTAATCAGTAATAATTTTCTCATCAGCCTTTCTCTATCCCACTGTTCCTCCTGAGTTGCAAACTAATTTTGTGATTTCTGTGTATGCCCCTGTCATCACAAACTGGACGTTATAGTATATCAATTTATCGTAAGATTGAATTGGACTTTTGTTTGTTGAAAATGAGACACAGTTGTATCTGTGATGTGTTTTGGGTGTATCGTTAAAGCATCAGAAACCTGGAAATGGGCTGTGACCACTGCTGGTGCTTTGTCCCAAGACAAATGGCTGGTGACTTGACTGCTCAGATACAGATTAGCATGAATTTCTCGAACCCTGCGAAAATTAATTTGTTAATGAAAACCATAACATTTGGGTCACACGCTCTCTCTCGCTCCTTGTTCTTTGGATCCAGCAAATAACGTTACCGTAACTGCATCTGCGCGGTATCAAATTCCTATTAAAATGAATCAGCGTGTTGTGGAGACTCTAGCTGATGGTTTCGTTCTCGTCCAAGAAACTGACCAGTTTAGCTACAAAGTGGGGGGGGGGTGCTAAGACAGTTAACGGTGACAGCAGTCATACTCAGGCTTCAATGAAGTATTTAAGGGAGGTTTGGTTGATTCAAAGTGTTACAGGCTTCTAAGTCAAGTGTTGGTGCTTTTCACAGGAAGTAAAACCATATTGAAAGTTCTGTTTGTAAAAGTGGTAAAACATTCCTGATGTAGAGTGATTTGCATCTCTGCTGGTGTCATGTTGTTGCTGCAAACCCAGCCTTTGAAACAGCATAATTAAAAAAAAAACTCAACTTGGAGACATATCTGGCACATAGCCATGGTGTGGGGTTGCACCTGAAAATTTGCCATCAAATTGTTCAGTGCAAATACAGGAAGATACACACCATGCAGATCTAGAACCTCCAGGTCGGCAAAACTCCAACATTTATGTGTGTCCCCCCCAACAGGTTAGTCTGGCTAAGGGACGGAGACCCACGTCTGTGCATGGCAAAGTCAAAAGGAGGTCAGTTGAAATTTTAAGTCACTGAAGAGTCATAGAATCAAAATGGAGTGCCTTCCGCTTTTTTCCACCTATTGGCTACCCAAACAAGAAAAGTCTGCGTAATTCATGTGATTGGACTCG
Source organism: Stichopus chloronotus (assembly GCA_021234535.1). Taxonomy (NCBI): domain Eukaryota; kingdom Metazoa; phylum Echinodermata; class Holothuroidea; order Aspidochirotida; family Stichopodidae; genus Stichopus; species Stichopus chloronotus. The sequence continues at coordinate 29,061,116 of CM037832.1, read as the reverse complement.
ATTGCTTTTGGGGATGGTGTGTTGTTCATTATGTACATTCATAGCCCGTAGCTGTTGATACCTTAATGTTGTTTTTGTACCAGGAAGTCTGTTGACACACATTTGACTTGGAACAGACATGTTTAAAACATGGCCCAGATAATTTAGATTGCTTTAGTTTGTATTATCTGAGAACTCATGTCATTAGTTTATTTACTTGGTAATAACTCTATCCTCATTCTTTGTCTCTGCATAATTGGTGTACTTCACGTTTTTTGCTGAAGTGCTTGATCATCTTCGAGGAAGAAGGGGAACACCTGTTGCTTCTCAATGACCCTCTGCCATGGGGAGTGATGCCGACGTGAGTGTCTCGCATCAGATCATGCCGGCTTGTGTCGTAGCCGCCAATCAAAGCACAGCCTTTATTTTTCCACAGCACAATGTAATTTTATACCAGTAATGTTGCAATTAACAATGAAATTAGGCTTTGACTGCTTTAATTAAACTGGAGTTCATTTCATTACGTTTGTACTTTTAAGTGGTACGGCAACACGGTACGATGTTTGTAAAAAATCTTTATATTGGATGCGTTTGTTCGCTCTCTGGCACGTAGCTCCCCCATGGATGGTATTGTCGCTTGGGTTAGCGCTGAAATAGTGGTTACACTGTGCAAGTTGGTAGTGCGCTGTTCTGATAATTCATGGGAAAGGGAGGGTGGAAAATAGGATCAATGGGAGAGGTCTGAAGATAGGTAAGTGGACAGGGTAAAAAAGTGTGGAAAGAAAAGAGAAAGGCCAAGTAGAGAGGTTGCAAGAGAGTTGTGGAAGGTCGGGGAGGGGGAAGTAGAGGGAAGTACATGGGTAAGGACATCAGTCCACATGACCAAGAGATCAAGAGGAGTAATCAACATTTCAAAGGAGAGAAGAGAATGAGAAAAAAAAAAATCACAGTTGTGGTCATGAGACTCAAATGAGACTGTTTGATGGGAAATTTTGGATGTGCAGATCCCTCGTATTCCCCATCCCATTTGACGAAGGACATTTCGATACATTTACAATGTCACCAATGAAATTGTCCCAAACTTGAAGCAAACATGTGTTGTAGCTGTACTGAGCCTCTGTTGAAAGTGTCCAAGTGTGTAGTTGGCATTGGGTACGCCCTCGCCTCGTGTGACCTATCCCTTTTTTTGTGAGATCATCAAGTTTGGGTAATTGAGAGTACTGTGAAATTACTTTTCTTCTGTAAAGAGTAGTAAATAGCTCTGAAACCTTCTGATATGCCACATGCAAACTCAAGCCAAGTCTCATCAGTTGTTTAAATTTTTTAGCAAAAACATAGAATTTGTGTGCAGGAAATTCAGCATGTATAGAAATGCAATGTTAAAAAAAAATAAATGAAAATTTTGTGCACCCATGTCTGCTCAGTCATCAGTGAGGTTATAAGAGGCAGCTTCAAAATTTACCAGTTGTTTGCTGGTGCTGGTATCGGAATTGGTGGAAATATTTGTATGTAGACAGGTGTGTTTGTCTCTTATCACTGGTGGGTGTCCAAAACCGGAAAACTTTTGTGTAAAATTGGCTGTAAACCACAAAGACCAGAATATGTTTGAAATAGAGTGAATAATGCATATTATTCTGAAATGCCAGACAGGGTGAAATGTTGATTGGAGTTTGCCGTTTTAAGAGACCATAATACTTACCGTTTGCCCAGAAGGTTCCTTTGCTACGGGCCAATACTCTATGATCCCATATGAATGAGGTAATACTGTAAATTGTATCAATAGAAAATGAAAAAGAAATGGAAAATAGAAAAAAAAAATTATGAATTTCAAATTATGTCCTAGGGGGATTCATGATTTAATGTACCTTCAGTATATAATGGTCGGCTATTCAGTTCGTTTCTCCTGAGTGATTTACCTGCCTGTGACCTGCCTTGTACCAGCCATAATTCTCCTAATTTTCTTACTCCTAATCACCAATGATGCAGAACTGGAAGTTTTTTTTTTTCTCTTACTCTCTTTTCTCTCTTTGTACTCTTGTGAATTATTATGTGACTCACATATCTGCAGAATTCAAACCATAAATACCCTCACATGGAATCATAATCTAGAGGTCGCTGAGGTCTCTGTCCCTTTTCTTTTCATTTTTTTGACTTTTTTCTCCTGGTTTTGAAATTTTAATGTAGATTACCCGAAACTCATAATAGGTGTATGAGGTTAGTAGGTGATGAGGACGACTCCAAAATTCTGTGTGAATGTCATTCACCAATTCCAACCAAACTTCGGTTAAGTTTATATCATAATGTGTGCAGTAATTCTTCACCTTGTGATTCACGGAGACATTGACAATGAGGTTTTGGGTAGATAGTGAATTAAGGAGTGGCTGTTGGATAGTATAAACATAAAAAACATAAAGGGAAATAATGTATATTTTTTACAGAAAAATCATATTTTGTACAATCAATATTTAGGGGCACAGAATGATAGATCATTCTAAGTGAGGCACGGCAGTAGAAATTAAGTTATTTGTTGTCCAAGAATAATTTGTTCAGCAACTTCAGCTATACTTTGAAAATCTCAAATGATGCACTATCCATAACTCATATAACTCATGCAGAGTGTCTTTAGGAGATAAAACCATTGCTGATATTGAGTGGTGAGACTGAATAATGTGACAAAGATTAATGCTATTTTCTTTGTATGTGTGATGTTGGTGCATATTTAAAGGATTTTTTTCCTTTTAAGTATGTTTTTCTCTCACTCGGCCCTGCAGTAAGTTATCACTTCAATACTAAATTGTGTGAAGAGACCCTGACAACGGCGAGAGAGGTTCTCGTAAGAACGTAGTAAGTTGACTGACCATTGAAGAGGTAAACATGAAAACCTTACAGATGTTTTGCTCTTACTCAGTCCTATATGCTATCCCTTTAGTACTGAATTATGTGAAGTGTACCAAATTAATGAATGCATGGAAATGCATTGTGAGTTTCTTATTAGAAGGTCGCAGGGACTCCTCCGAGCAAATATCTAATGCACTGACGTGATGTCGACATAATGGACATTTTAAGCAACATTTGTCAGTTATACACACTGCTGGAAAATTTCCTCTGAAACTACTTATCGCTGTCACAACTTTTAGTGGACATTTCAAATCCACTTTGTCTGGAAATAGCTCCACAGAAAGTTGGCCGGCAGATGATTTTCTGTTCGTTTATTCTCGCACAATGTCACTGGGCTGACCACACCCTTTTTGACTAAATTTTTAGTTAAGCTAAGTTTTGTCTAATGTGGCAAAGTTGTACCTACAACATGACTGGTTTAGGATAATTTACTTACATTTTAAAGCTGGAATATGAGTTGTACTTGTAATTACCTTGTCATCCTCCTTTGTTCTTCTCAGTGTTTCAGGGAAGAGAAAGTAGAGGAAAAGATCACGTCACAACCCGAATGATATGCGTTTATCTTCCAGATATTTGAATATGAAAATTGTCTCTACATTTTTGTTGGCCCTACTATTTCAAACTCTCCAAGGAAGCATAACAGTCAATCAGCATTACTTGAAATCAAACAGACCAATTGAACTGGGATGGATATAAATATTCATCTCTGCAAGTAGGGTTTAAACAATGTTATTTCGTAGTCGATATGACATATTTTGTGGTATTTGACTTCACTGACAAAATTTCAACCTATGCTCCAGCTTTAACTACTAGTTTTCTGTGTAGCTATGGAATGATTATGTAGTATAGGTTGCTGTCATTCTAATTGTGTACTTTGTACCTACTACAGGATTGTTTTCTGTGTTCCTTACAGCATAATTGGTGTAGGATAGGCTGTCCTCATTTTGACCACTTATTTACTGAGTACCTATGGCATAATTGGTTTAGGATAGGCTGCTTTCATTTTGACAACTTTTACTGCATACCTATGGCATGACTGGTTTAGGATAGGCTGCTTTCTAAGTTTGTTTTATTGCTTTCAAGTTCTTTTAGCATTTCATGCCCATAAATGAACAGATTACACACATGTCATGCCATTGACAAGACTATTGACTTTGTTTTACTTCTCTGTTTCAGTACCTCAGCATTTAGAGCAAGAAAGACAACATTTGACATTTGCAAACTGGTATGGATATCAGTGATATAATTTGGGAAAAATTTAACGTTGAACAATTGACTATTTAACGCCCACTCACAAAAAGGTGTTGTGAACAAAAAGGAATATGGATATTTAGTCATGTAGGGAAGGATCATTTCACAGAAGTAATGCATCTCAGCCAATTGGAATATATAGGAATGTATGCATGGCGCCAATGAGTAAGGACTAGGTAATACTAGCATCTTTTAGCATTTGTTATGTCATTGTCAAAGACTTTGTTTAAATTGATGTCTTGTATTACAGTCTCAATTACAGTAATTAAATAGATTCCTTATTGATTAGTGTACCCACTTTTGTTGTATATCAATCTCATCACCCACAAATTTGCATGCACTGCTGTCTATTGTGTTCAAATCTATTGTGTTTTGTTTGGGCTTGCTGGTAGCATGTTTAGGTGGAACAACATCACCATAAGTGTCAGAGACATTTGTTTAACATATTATTCATATTCTGTTGGAAAAACTAGATTGCAACCTGAAGAATCTCGTGGTACCCAATACAATTATAATAGTGCTGATGACCCAGTGTTCGTTAAATTCTTTCTGGTTGTTCAAAGGTAAATAAATGAATCTCCTGATGTGGCAAAACAAAAGTGTCAAGGCTACGCTGGGTAGTAAGGGATTATCCTATTGTAACCAGTCTGTGAAGTAAGTTAACATTTCTGTGAAAGAAAGTACCTTTCCAGGAATTCCTGTTTCTCATTGATTGAGCTGGTAACAACCTTGGAAATCATGTTTAGTGCTCTGGTTGTATTTAGTGTAACTTTTCTGTGTCAGTATTGTATTGGTCTCATACTCATGATGGACTTCAGTGAAAGGGACTCATTGAGTTGGTTCCCGACATTTCACGATATTTTGTCCCACCTGTTGAGTATTACTCATATGTTGGTGGCAAGTGATCAAACTGAGAGATTCTCCAGCACACTCATCCAGCACACTACCGAAGCGACGGTGCTAGGGTATGTAAGTGATGATCAAAATATTACTGATGGCAAATCTGTGGCAAGACACTTTTTGCCACATGGTTTTAACCATGTACCCATGTAGCCTACACATACGATTCTTTTCTTCTTTTTTTTTGGCATTTTCAGTCACTGTAGGAATAGATACGTGACTATGGAGGCCAATTAGAAGTGTCGGCATTTGATGGTTTCCTTTGTACTCGGCACAAATTAAATGACATCAGCTCAAATAGTCCCGTTAAAGACTGTATAGGTAGCTGTTATGAGAATCATATTGCGACTGAATGTCGTAGGGGTGGAAGTGTTCTTGATGGTGGTGGGAGGGGGGGATAGTGGGTTGTGATGAGGACTGCCCACAGTATTCTGCAATGTGCTGTAAATGCCTCTAAATTACCAACACTTTCTGCCCATTCCATTTCTCAGGAGTTAGAATTGTCAGCTTTTTGTAGAAACATTCATTTTTGCTCTAATTATACCATCCAAAGACAACTCAGGATTGACTTTAAACAATGTTGTACACATATAGATTGACAATGTGTACTTGACCGATTGAATACTTTGTTACCACAAGACTGACTGATGTTGTTTTAAAAGATGGGAAAAAGTTGAAGCTCATAGCTGACAGTTTGCATGCAGAAGTTCTGCGAAAAGTTTGGCCACAGAATCCTACATTTGTACAGATAAATGGGTTCTGATATTTTTATAAGTGGAACAATTTATCTCATGAAAGATTCATGAATTGTGATAGATGTTTGAAAGACTTTCTGTTGCCTTTAGATGAGAGGAGCTTAATTTTATCCAAAAGCCATGTGCACTCTAGATTGTTTGTAAGTTAAGCTGTGGTCAAAGTTTGGGATTAAATTGGAGGCAAACTGTCAAGCAATAATTCCTGTGTTCTTTTGCGACCGCTTTTCCTCAATGTATTCCCATCGTCGGCAACATTCTGTGAAAGGAGTGCGCAGCCACAGTGTCAAAATGATTATAGCATAAAGTCTCCATTTTATAATATCTTTTTAATTTCAATAAAACGGCAGACATGGATCATTTTAGGGAAGAAACATCCCTTGAATGGGAATGAGTAGTTTACCTTAGCAATGTTGCACTGTACACTCAAGTGTGAGTGCAAACCTGCCACCGTCATAGAACGTGGGCGGAACAGCTGCTGAATTTCAAGGAATTTCACGTTCTAGTGTCTGATTTTTGTGTACCTGTTCTGTGTTACATACAACCGGTACACATCGATCAGTCACTCTGCCTGTGATTGTGAAAATATAGTTACAATCGATGACTGCAGGTTGTTAGTGGATGGTCTCGTTGTGAGCGTATCTCAAACGTGACTAAATCCAGCAGTGTTTGGTCGGTTAAGTGAGTTTTCGTGTCTTTCTTAGTACTCGAGGTATCCTGAATTTCTCCAGGATTTATCAAATCAACTAGGGACATAGTCATTGAATTAACCAGTGGTGAGGTATGAATTAACAGCATCGGATTTAATATCCATCGCTGAAAGTAGGACAAGGATAACCAACCCGTGCGATCATCTTTAGAATTTTTCTTTCCCCTTTTAGAATTTTTTTTTTTTTTTTTTCACATTTTGTAAAGCTTTCTTTTAAAAGCAACAATCAAGGTCAAACTCACTCCTCCCAGAGACATTTCCCCCATTTTTTAAAACCTGTGTGCCCCATTCATCCCAGTATGCATTAAGCCATACATGTTATGCTCTCTCATGCCCATAATGGATGGCAAACTCATAATGGAAAATGTATTCAACATAATCTTATGAACCCAGACTTGAATCACAAAGTGAAAATGTATGAATTTTTGGATTTTAATACGTTAACTATTTTCTCTTTTTTTTTTTCTATATCTGTTCTTTCTTGATCCTGTTTTTATTTTTTGTTTTTTTTTGTTTCCCCTATTGATGGTGAAATGCGTCATTTATTTCAGCAGCCACTTGTTAATCAAGGCTCGTGCAATTTACATTCCGTAATGTTTGATGTCTGAGAGTGTGCAGTCACGTTTACCCATCAGAGAGGGGCCCCTTCTTCCCCATCAATTAGTTTGAATGAGCACTGCCCAACTTGGCTTACATAAGCCGCGCCGGTATGCCAGCTATCCGTGCTCAAGTTCACTGCCGGTCATTATACTCCGTCTCATGGGCATGCGTCTGTATCAAACAACAGCCTAATATATTCTCATCAGTCACACGGCTTCAGATACTTCTAATAAGTTGTGTTTTTTTTTTTTTAAACTCTCCATCATTCTTTTCTCTTTTTTTCCTTCTTTCTGCCTTCTTTTTTTTTTTGTGACAAAATGTTGCTTACCTCTGTGATCCGATTCATTAGAAAAATTCATTGACTGCATTGGAAGGAATGAGCAGCGGCTAGAGGGGGGTTACCTCCATACAGTTTCCCCTCATTCCTATTGTGCTGAAAATATTCCCCATGGACCTAATCTGCATGTAAATGAGAAGATGGGTTATGTATTCGTCAAGGATTGTCCGTAGTAAAAGTGCTGGCTTATTTGCAGTGTCTTGTTAGTCGTTTAAGTGTTGATTACAAGATGCTCAGCTAAAAGTCCCTGCAATTGATGGTTTACTCAAGGTAACACTTGCACCCAAATGTCAAACCGCTTAATGAATGGTCTTACCTCAGTTAATACCCGATTCAGCAGTTTAACGTCAACGGGCTTAATGAGGGACATGTTAAAATGACCTCAAATGAAAGTAAGTGGTAAGGTCAAAGGAAGATGAGGGATTTCTTGTAACCTTTGCTTTCTGTATTTTCTCTATTTTGTTTGAATATTTTGAGAGAAAGACTGAGCTGTCCAGCAGGTAGACAGTTTTGATTTTGTTTACTTTTTACTTGTTTTAATTTTTTCTTGTTTGTGTATTGGGCAGGTTGCTATGATAACTGGCAGGAAGGTAGCAAAGAAATACAAGTCTTTTTTTTTTTTTTCTTGAGCCCTCAAGGCTTCTGGAAATCTTGTATGTCGTGCGTTGAATCATGTATTATGAGGTAAACTGCCTGAAGGCTATAGGTCACAACTGCAAGATTTGAGACATCAGTCAAAGAAAAGAGAAAGTACCTGCCTGCAGGTCCCTGAAATAATGCTCTAAATCTCGACAATTTATGCAAGCCTCCTGGCTAGGACAACAAGCGAATAATACTTCTTCTATGAAGAGAACAGGCATAATCATCAAAGTTTTGATTCAGAATTAAGTGGATTGGCGAAAGAGATTAAAAGTGCTCTTGAAGAATCAGAAAGGAAATGAAGAAACAATCAGTTACAATAGGATCCAATTCCCGGACGCATGAATTAATCATATTTGTTTGGTGGACAGTAAATCGTGTAATGGACAAAAAAGCAGTCTGATATTTCTGGCGGATATGGCTGTAAGATAAACTGAATTATTTAGCATTATCTTTGCAAACCCTCATTGATGGTGAGAGATGTTCCGCCTTCTGATCCTGTGTTTATCAATAAATATTCAGGAGGCGAACGGGCGAAGGGAGGCATCAGATTACCATTGGCTAACCAACGTTTAAAGCTCTGTTTTTACGATGGCCAACTTTGTCGCCACCTGAACGGGTTTTTTAGCATCTCTCACGGAAATGAAAAGTAACGGTTTGTTATAAGTGTTTGTTTCGATCCCCTGTAACTTGTCCATTTGCAGAGTCAAGATTTTGATAGGAAAGATAAACGGTCGTCAGCAGTCTCGGCCAGACTTCTCCGACCGTTTTGGGTGTCCTCCTACTACTTCTACTTTGTTTGTTTCATGTTAAGTTTGGTTTAGCAAGGATAGCCTCCCCGGATGCCTTTTCACAATTAATTGCAGATGCTTCTTTTTCAGTGTTGTAACTTTGTAGACAATTTTCAGTTTTCGACTCCCGCATCGGAGCTATATTCTGCTGTAGTGGTTGAAGATGACAAAAATTCTTGACATGGAGTTGTAAATTAAACTTCAGATTTCATTGTACCACACTGCCATAGCTTCATACGCCTTCGCATTTGTGCTGTGTGACCTTGTTTGAAATGCATGTTAAACAGGGGTACTGTGTTAATTTGTTTTCATTCCTGGAATTTAACAGGCAAGTCATTTACAGTATGTGTCAGCTAGATTCTTAAGTTTCTGTTTGTTTTTGTTTACTGGCAACTTTACAAAGTTCATTTGAATCATTAGCAAACCTCCCAAGTCCTCTGAAAAACTAAATTTTAAGAATGCTTTAGTTCCCCCTCCCCCCCCAAATTCATACAATTGTCGAATAAATCTGCTATAATAATGTACAATACTGGTGTAGTTTTATTATACTTGAAAAGTCTCACAGAAAGAAACAAATAGTAGATATACTGTTCACCCACTGTAGCTTGCTTTTCATTTTAACTTGATACACATGTGTTCTCTTTCTCTTGCATCTATAGCGAAAGGTGGCAAGGAAAGTGCATGCACGTTAATGGCGCTATGTTAATGGCTCCAGAAAAGGTCTGGCTTACATATGGCAAGTGTTCCCTCCCGACCCCTCCCTTATGTTGTGTGTTAATATGCTGTCTATGATGGTACATTTTTCCATGGACATCTTCATACAAATTCATGACATCGTTCACTGTTTCCCGCCTGGAGCATGTGGTGCTGTATACCTGTGTGCACGATGTTCATGCGCCACATAAAAACAAGTCCCAAAATTCTTCCGACTTGTAAGGTTCCTTAACCGTCGATTCTTACAGTAGTAACACGTAAGTTTAGTCGGTGATTTCTCTGAACCAGGATCATACATGATGAATATACGGTAAGAGTAGACGGAAAAGCATTCAGATGTTTTGAACGTTTGTTGGAAAGATGAAACATGCCACTGAAAGTTTGAACACTGTCATAGGTGTTGGACATTGTTCAACTTTGTTTGGAAGCTTCTCTACATGATCATAAAGTTGGTCATGAATGTCCTCATACAGAGATGTATCATGATGTTTTGAACAAACATATGATGGTGCAGACCACGAGGAGGGGGAACTTAACTTTTTTTTTCAAAGTACTCGTTAACTTTGAACTGCTTATTGTTGTCTCCTCCATTCACACATGAAAAAGGTGACATTTTTCTCTACTTTTTACCCTCTTCTGTTATGGCTCATCCACTTTCATGTGTTCTGTGTTGCATGAGTTACACGTTATCACTCACTCAAATCTTCAGTCATGTCTTCTTTGCCATCAAGAGTCCCAAAATTCTCGTAAAGGGACCGAAGTGTAACTGTTGTGATTTAAAGTGTTGTTGCAGTCCCCACTGCTGTAAATCAAAATTTACACTGTGCTACTGTAGCTCTGATTCTCATTGTGAACTAGTCGCTTCACTCTTTGGACCAACAGCGCCAGAAATTGTAGTACAAAATAGATTGTTCAAAGAGGCCTAAAACAATATGCTGCACTTGATTGGGTAATCTTTTGAACTTGTGACTGTGGAAATGTATTTTGAGGTATCTGTTCTTGAACAGGTATAGTTTAATCTTGGGGAGAGTTGTATGTAGTTGGCCTATTACATTGTCTTTTGTCACATTACCATTATTTTTTTTGACTTGGCTGTGTCTCTTGCACCAAGAAGACCCCCCTTCCATTTGCATAGAGAATTCTTAAATTTATTTGTTTGTTCCTGATAAATTTTACAAAGATGTTGTTTTCTTTAGTTTTGGAACTACTCAGACGATATTGACGTATGATGCAAAAAAAAAAAAAAAAAAAAGTGGGAATGCATACACTCTTCGTCATGGTCACGAATGGAAACCAAACTGAGAAAATAATAGGGGAAAGCTTGCCTTGTAATCCTCTCGCTAGGTTTAAAAAGCTAATCAACTGTCTTGAAATGAGCTGATTTTTTTTATCCAGAATCATGACACAGAAAGGGTTTCCAGTCCCTACATGGCTTCCTAATCCTCGGGTAACTTTGTACTCTACCGTGCAAAGGAGCTGGTATGCTGGGGATGCACAGGTCTTATGTAACTCTCTACACCAGTAACCAACCAATGCCTTTTTTATCATTGAGGGGCACTGTATGTTGCAGAGGGAGTTGACAGTTGGTGAAAACTGTCATTTCATGCAATCATGGAACAGATGCAATGCCACTGCCTGATTTGAATGTTGTGCAACACAAGTTGGATAAACATAAAAAGGATTAAACTGGGTTGGACCCTTGAGAGAGAATATTTGTCACCGCAGGACGAATATTCGCAGCTCTGAGTTAGAGGCCAAAAGTGAATGTATGTGTTCCTATTACCACTACAAGGGTAAAGGAATGGAATGGTTTTGCAAATGGCTCTAAGTTCTTGTTTGAAAACCAGTGGGCAAGAACATTGCACACTTTCATGTCCAGTTTAGATGGTAGGACCATTGATCATGGCTCTTTAGGTTAGTACAAAGTTATTAATATAGCTGGAAGTTTTTATTCTGGCAGGACAGAACATCAGCTTGTGAAAAGCAGTTTGTCATTTCATGAGCCAGTGTAATTTGCATCTCAGCTACCAATTGGTAGTCTCTCAGTTTTAATACCAGTGATACATGAAGTCACACCTTATACTATATAATCTTACCCCCTTCCCCCGCTTACACCAGTGCTAAACGGTCACTCGTGAAAACATGTTGCACGGTCTCAAACGTAAGTTGGACGATGCCGATCTCGAGCACAGATCCCGCAGTGCGAGAACTTCATCCTGGAGAAGCAAGAGAAACAAGCAATTCAATCAGTGTAAGAAAGGGGTGAACAAAGTCACTTGTGAAATACCCATACCAGTAGGTTGTGGCAATTCTGTGGTAGAGACTAGAGAGTCACAGTCAGTGTTAGCTGTAACTTCTGAGGATGATATGCAGTCATGAGAAAGGTACTGGATAATTTGACAGCCTTTCTCCAAATAAGTCATAAACATTCAGTCTACAAGGTTTATGAATAAACGCTATCTTAATAACCAAAATGTTGGCAAAACAGTTCTCTTCACTAGAGGAAAAAAAAAGAAGGAAAAAAGCACACACACACACCGACTGACTTTGCATTAAAGTTTTCCTTAAACTGGGGGCCCCACTCTTAAGGAAGAATTCAAATTGAAACTGTTTTCTGTCGATTAAGGGATTTTGGGTAGAAATTTCCAAGTCAAGTCTGTTTGCAGCTCATAAACTTTGCATGAATTGGTCGAGGATGTTGTCTGACAGTAAGACCAAGTTGTTTTTGTTTCGTAGTAGTTTACATTGAGTTTCCTGAGGAAAATCGGTTGCCGTGACAGTGGGTGAGAAGGTTATTTCCACCTGCCGTAGTAGTGTGAACTGAGTGACTAGATGTCTCCATTTATGTTGGCCACGTTACTTAAGGTGGGGTGGAGAGGTTTGTGCCACCCTTTTCCGGAACCACCGAGGACAACGGTCCCCATTGTTTAGAGGAACAGTTTATGTATTTACATGTATTACTTTGTAGGAATCCCAACTTTGTAGGAAACCTGGTGTTGTGTGATGTGAATGTCAAAGAAGTCTTGTATTGCCCAATGATAGTGCCCTACAAATTGGGAAAGTCCTTGACAAGGCTATCACCTGCAATACCTTCTAATATTCTATTTCTCTTACAAATGTGGAGTAGATTAAAAACCTAGAAGCAGGTCCTCTCTTCAGACTAAGATGAATTCTAAATGTCTCCCAATGAATTTCCAATTGACACTCAATATTTTTTTGTCTTTATTGTGTGTGTGTGCATGTGTGTGTGTGTGTGTATGTGCACATTTAAAAAGAGAAGGAACCGAAAATGTGTAACGTGGCATCCTCATATCGGTGCAAATGATTTGGATCTCGTTGAAATGTCATATGGCTACCCCCTTCATTGAACTTACACAGCCTGCTTGTACAAATTAAGATTTAAGTTTGTCTAGACTGCTCTCCATGTTTCTGTTGGTTTTATTTTCGTAGTCACATTTTGACAAAAGCAAATATGAAAACAGACAAACAAAGAATAGGGAAAAAAAAGGGAAAAAAAAGCTTATACACTTGACATAGTTGGCACTCATTCTCAGGGTAAATTCTCTGTGGTGACAGAGATATGCTTTTATCAAGACCGCATTATTTTCTTCTCCATCCCTTCTTTTTTTTTCCTCCTGTTAATTGAGATTCTTGATGTAAATTTCAATAAGGATTCGATATTAAGTCCTTCAACTGTGAAGTGAGTAATTAGTAGACGAGATGAAATTATGCCTGCTGACGTTTCTGGGTTGTGAATTTCCTGTGTATCAGATTAGATGGGATCAGTAATACAATTCTGCGTGAAATAATTTTTCAGTAATTAACGTTGAAGCTGGAGCGAAATGTATTCTCTTTTATTCTGACGAAATTCCCTGGTGGTATTTCAAAGTTAGGTGTTTTCTCTGCTGCCAAGTCAAAATGTGTTGACATAACGGTGCATCCGCAGCACTCGTCGACATTTAGGTTGAAACGAAGTGCGGAACCGCGGGCAGAGTTGCCATAAAAATTACCATATCGGTGATGATCGTAAACCAAGGATTGAAAAAAAAAAAAAAAAAACAACACAGATATCCTCCCACCTGACAATGTTTCATTTTCTCTGAACTGTTCTAAATATTTTCGCATGTGTGTCATCTACAAATGAATTCACAGTGATAGCTGCTTTACTCCTTTTTTTTTCGTTGTGGGTTCGCATTAAGTTTCTAGTGCCAGGATGTTGTTTTGACATTGAACTTGTAACAATCACATACTATTGTATTTCAAGTTTATAGATCTGGGAAAACAAAAGAGAACAAGAGAAAAAAAAAAAAAAAGAACAAACTGCACTTTCTTTCCCGTGGATACTGTTAGTGAGACTGCTGAAAAATAACAACATATTTACAAGTGTGCAGTAATCAGCAAATAGTATCACCACTGGGAGTATGTTAAGTCCCCCAAAACAATTAGTGATCAGCAACAACATTTAGCCTCCAGGGCAGTGTACGTTAGCCATCTCCCGTATGTTGCACAGATATTTGATAAGTGACAAAAACTTCCTGTTTGTAAATTAAATATCTCGTCGATGCAAACCGTAAATCACTTCGTGAGTATACAGGCTCAGCCAAGAACATTGCTTTTTTTCTGTCTTTGTACACATTGGTATCACTTCTGAGTACTTGTACGTCCAACGTGAGCTATCTGACGTTGGCTCTGACCCTCTCTGCTGTCTGCCAATTGTAACACTTTGAATAACTTGCTATTTGGAATCTCATTGAGTATGCATCTTCCATCATTCTAACATAATTGACGAATGCCATAATGGTCACATCAAATCTATACTTCCACGGACATATTGGTGTAGTTGAGTTTACACCTACTGTAAACAAGCTCAGCAAAACTGTTCCTTCAGAAAGTCTCAGCATGGAGGTAAAAGGACGATTCCATGGTCTCAGCTTTTCAATTAATCGTGAACTTGCCACTCAGGAGGTTGCAAAAGGGACATTTAGCAACATACCACCATTGTTTACTGTAGTCACTGATCCATGGTGGGTGCTGGAGGTGTATCATGGGTAATGGAAGGAGAGAGTGCCATGAGGTAGGGTGTTGGGAGAAGATAAAGTTGCTAGGAGGTAGAAAAGGTGTCAGGAGGATGTTGAGAGGTTGTGAGGGGGATGTTGAGATTGCGTAAAGAGGTTGGGCTGCAGTCAGAAAGGAGCTGGGCTTGTGTCAGGAAGATGTTGAGACAGTGTCAGTTTGAGTGGCTGTACAGGAGAGGTTGAAAATGGTGTCCACAGGTGGCTCAGAGATTGCGTGAAGAAGGCTGTAAAGTTGTTCAGAGGTCCATACTTTATTATCTGGATTTAGTTCAGAGAGTGGCTATTAAAGGATGTGGAGAGAGTGTCCTGTGGAGGAGAGGATGTCAGGAGAAGGTGAAAAAATGGGTGCCATAATGAGGTGGATTGGAAAGGTGTCTGGCAGATAGGAGGAGCTGGAGATGATGTCAGGAGCAGATGGAGAGTTTGTCTGGAAGAAGTGAACAACATCTCCAGAGGAATGTGAGAAGAGAGAAGACATGTTGAAAGGGAAGAGAGGATATCGGAAAAGGACAGAGGGGATTGTGGATGAAGGGAGGGAGCACAGAAGATAGAGAAAATGCTTGTGGTGCTAAAGAATGTATTGCACAGAGAAAGAAAGCGATAGAGGTGGAACAGAGAGCGCCGGAGGAGTGGCAGAGGATGATAGAATAAAAGAGAAGGGGGGGGGGGCACAATGTAGGCATGTTAATTACAGCTGATGGTACATATGGAAAGAGACTCAGAAAAATGTGTAACTCCCCAAGTCTTGGCAATCATACAATCTGCTGCCTAGCAATGTCAACTTTCAAGGCATATAGGCAACCCCAAACATAATTTAAATAAAGTCATGAGCCATGAACTTAAATTACGATTATATGAATCACTGGAAGTATGCTCTTGTGTTTTGCGTTCATTAATTTTGAACATGTCAAATTTTTTAAGAGGACACTCCTGGTGCTCGTAAGAGGGTGGGGTTTCGGCAGCTTCGGGCAGAATTTAATTAGACAACCAATTTCATAAAGTTGATTTTTTTTTATTTTCTTTACAAGCTTCTCTGAGAAGCAAGATGTGGAGATCCTGAGATTAAAGTTTTCAGTTTGAAGCTTTCATCAAAATATCTTTTATCTCCTAAAGAAAGACTGCAAAGACACATTTTCAGTCCAGACTGTTGCTTTTGACTCTCCTAACTTCATCTACACTGTGTCCAAGCAGACATAATGAGGACAGTCTTGACTGCCTATGCTGGTTATGATCATGAACAGCCACACAGATGAGATAATATCAGCAGTTTCTGAAAAATGTAAAAATTGTCTCATGCTGGTCTAAAATTGAGCATGAAATGAGCAAATTAAAGAATCAAGTGTTCTTCTCTGATACAATGTTTCTGCTGATAGGAGAGTAGAATTTGCATTGAAATGGGAGTTTGTAGGATTGAGGAACTGGGGTAAGATGGGGGAAGGAGGTGAGATGGGAGAGGATGGAGAGAGAAGGGGGAGAGATGGGATGAAGATAGAGAAGACAGGCATAATATTTTTTTAATGTATCTATCATGCAGTCTTTTAACATTACATGAACTATTCTGTTGGAAAAATATCTCTACCAGTCAGTTTTCGGTGACAGTAATATTACAACACCCGTAACACAGTCAATGCTTTAGAACCAAGATGTTTTGCACATGTGTAAACAAAGTGATTCACTTCACACTTGTGCACACAATACCCACAAAACTCATCGATGGAAAAGGGAATATTAATATCATACAAATACTTCATAGTCATATTCAAGGGGAAGGGCAAAAAAGAAAAAAAAAGGAAAAGAGAATATGTGGTTGTACAATAAATAAAAGGGAAATACTTCTGCCCAAAGTAAACAAGTTTGGGTACCTCTTTAATTAGACACCTCTTGTCGCACCAGCGTCCTCCTAATTCCATTCCAAGGCCAAACGAAGCTCGCTAATTTCATTTACATATGCAAATGAAACCAATTAAGGAAATTGTATGGGCCCCTGCGACAGCCTTGTTAATCTAGCAATTAAGCAGCACAGCCAGGTCGGGTCTGGATGACGTTGAGGTGTGCGGACGGCATGCAGGCAGTTGTTGCTGTGGTGTTTCTGTGGTGGAGAAAAACATTATATGTCCAGTGACAGTTGGAACAAGCCTTCGGGCTCTGGTGCATGGATGCTCCTGCAACTGTACCATGTGAAAATCAATATACACAGTCTATTGATTGATCAACTAAAACAGAGAGCTAATTCCCTCCAGTTATGTGCAGAAGTTCAAGGCTGCCATGGGTTGTCCCGACAGGCAATATAAATGATAAAAGAAGACATTGGGCAAAGTCGATCTTCATTTAGCTTGATGATTTCAAATTAAATATAGAAAAAATAGAAGAACAGCATTGTGGGTTTTTTTTTTTTTTCTCTCTCTCTCTCACTCTCTCTGTCTCTCTCTCTTTATTTTTTATGTTGCTTAAGAGGCAACGTGTTAATTGAGGTGTGTGAGGCCACTAAGGGTTCCCGCAAGCATGCTTAAAGATAAGAAGAACGTCAGAGCCTAGTCCCCATTGATCATAATTAGAGATAGATGGGAGGCCTCATGTTAGGAAAGCTCCAGTCAATGTTTCCTAAAATGCCAAAAAACTCTTTCAGTCTACTCAGAGTCATCTTACAAAGTTTTGGGACATGAAATTTCCATTTGGGAAACATTTACCAAAAGTGGACTGCAAGAATTTCTTTATGTCCTCTTTGGCAAATTTTGGTTTGTAACGAAAAAAATCAATGCACGTCGACCGGAAAAATATATTCTACTCTTGTTCGTCCGATCTAAGTGGATCATCCTTCCATGAGCCTCCCTTTAGTACATCTGACGTAACTGGTACATTTCACAGTCATGAATCGTGGAAAGGTTTTTGACATCTCTTACATATTTCCTCAGGTATTTAAATACGGTGCCGTTAAATCATCATCAAAACTTAGCCGTAATTTTATATCACAAAAAGTCACCTTTTTATTGAAATGTGGAGGTAAATTTTCATCTACATCTCCTATAATATTCTTCATCAAGAATGCGCTAATGTCACCATGTGGGATAATTGTGGCTGTTTACAGCAGGTTCAGTTTGCCCTCTTTCTGAGAACTTCCTGTCTCACTTCCTTTCTCACTTTTAAGACTCCATCTAGGTATACATTCTCCAAGTGAAACTAATTCACTCTTTGGTGGCAAACTAGGTGTTGCAGAAATTAAGAACATCTCCGAAAGTACTGTCTCGGTATGGAGTAAGGTTGAGGTTGGAAACCAAAGATGACCAACATCAGGACCTTGAAGATGGGAGGGAGAGATCATCTTGTTTCAACCATTTAATATCCAAAATAAAAAAAAAGGGCTATTATCAAAATAGGATGACAACAGTTGGCTGGAAATGTGTGCGCAGGATTTTGAAACTTGAAAGAGGCATGGTTATGCTCTTGCACTATTATTAACAGTGGATTACACTGCGCATAGCTCTTGCTAAATAATAATCTGTTAACATTTGGTGTGGTTTCATTTGAGCAGTTCAGTGAATTTTTTACTAGGATGGTGGGAATTAGAAAATATTTTAAAGCTGTATACCGAATGGAAGTGCTGGACAATAGTGTGTTTCTGTGGAACATTCCAAAAATTGTTGCATTTGCTCTGGTGTCATCAATTCTTCAATCGTCCAAAGAAAAAAAAATCTCTGCTTTGATGGAGTTTTCTGACACAGATAGAGAGGATTTGTTTATTGGCATCATTGCACCACAAACTTCAGGCCTTTTCTGGGAGTATTTTAGCAGAAGGGTAATGAATTGCCTCCTCCACGAACTCCAAAACGAGCAGCAACTCAATGCTCTCGTCTTGAACAACTTTTTGCTCGGCTATCCTTTGTCCTGTCTAATGTGTTGAAAAATGGGATTCAATTTTGAGATCTACAAAGATTCAAATAAAGCAACAGGTGATGTTATACTGTATGCACCATCTTAATCTGGTGAAATGTTAGGAAATCAAGCATGACAAATCATAGCCACCATTTGAGACAATTTTTGCTCCATGTAGAGGTCATCAATGAGATGTAGGTAATGGAGAGGGCGAGAGTGCAGAAGGTGTGTGTAGACTGAAATTTTAGCGAGACGATTCCTACTGACAAAACCAGATGGCCTTCCCAGCTGCCCTACGATGAGGGAGCATCACACATCATTTGAAGTTGTAGTAGCGATAGCCGTTAGGTTTGTCTGTATTTATAACTTCTGTTTGTCATGATGATTGTCAGAACGAAATTACTGTTTATCCTCATGGCAACGTATGTCACTCAGTCCATCTCTTTGCCTTGTATCAGTGCAATTTTGACTTTGATTTCTTCTGTTGTTCTTTCCCCATGTGCTGAAAGGAATTTGCCAGAATTGCAGGTAACATGTATTTTTCCTTGCCCTCGACATGTTGCTAGCAATGAACAAATGTTGATAATGAAATGCGCCAGAAGAAAGAAGCAAACAGTGTACTGCTGGTTGTAACAAATATCATTTACTATCTCCCACCCCCCACTCCCACCCCCTCTCATGTCTGCCATATTGTTTCCTGTAGACCCTAAACATGTTGCTTTAAGTAAGACAGAATCAATGATGTGCACTTTTTAACATATCATGATTGTAAGCCTAAGCCATCTGCTTATAATTGATGTTAACAAAGGATTTGAAGGTTTATGATGTATTCCACAGAAAATCATTGGCAAGAAACAACTCCCAAGTGATTGTTCCTAAGGCAGTAATTAATCCATTCTTCCATCTCTTCCAGTGCTAAGTCACTTTCCATCAATGGGCATGTAAATTATAGATCCAAAGGGAAAAATAGACTCTGCAGTAGCAACTCTCTTAAAGGGTACCTTTGATTGTTTTTAAACTTTTCAAGCCTTCTTTAATATCTGATAATTTCTACAAAATCTCTGCGGTAATCCGCCACGGCGAAAGAGAGATACATGCTCAACCTTTTTTTCTCTCTCTTTTTTTTTTTCATAGCCTAGTGAAAGCAAAGATCATTTAAAACAGCGACAAGATTTCTCATCCATCAATGCAAACTTTGATGAAATAGAAAATGATATTACAAAAAGGAAAAAAAAATGAAGGAAAAACAGGAGAGACAGATGAAAAAAATTGTTTATTCTCTATCATGAGGTTTCGCTATTTCTTATTTTTACTATCTGTTTTTGTTTTTGTTCTTTCACTGAAATGAAAGAATGGCATATAACCTTCTCTTTAACATTGCCCTTCCTTTTCTCTTTGACTCAAACAAGTTTGATTAAAAGAGAGTTGTGAAAAAAAAGAAGAAAGTTTCACTGTGATTCTGTGAATATAATGAGTAACAATTAGACTGGGGAAAGATACTGCAAACTCAGTTTTTTATTCTCTTTGAATGGAACGACCAAGCAACTGCGATTCATAAATCTCAATTGTTAAATTCAAGTCAGCCCTTGGCATCATGTCTTTGTGTAATGTCTAATTATTGCCAATCTTTAAGGCCAATTTCTATCGGATATTAAAAATGCTTGAGTTAACGTACATTGAGTTTTTAGTAGCATGTCAACTGCAATGTTTGTTACATGACTTACCATCGCATTATCAGATCTCGTCTAGGTTTTTTTTTTCAAATCATGCGATAGCGATAATAGTAATAAGAAAGAAATGAAGACTGCAGAGAAAGAAAGGAAGAGAAATGAAAGGAGATGAAACAATGTCATAAGGTTGTTACTGTAGTTTAATGATTTTAACCTGGACAACAGTCAGCTTCAAATCAGAAAACTCAGCCTAAAAGGAGATGTAAAATAAACAGAATGATTTAAGAGTGTTGGAAATTATAGAAGTGATGGAGTGGACACACCTACCTCAATGCCTGTGTGCCTGCTATAAGCAGATTGATAGAGAACAACCGTGTGTGAGTTTAAATGTCCCCTAGCCGTTTGCACTTGCTGTTACAGGTGAATGGAGGAGGGACAATGCCTCCTGTGCTAGGAAGCAATGGTCTGCACGTCCTCTGACACTAAGTGGTACAGGTCGAGGATCCCAGTTACAAGAACCTGATTATGCGTGTGTCCGCTGTGAACCACATTCAAGCTCCTTGTTAGAATTAGTTGAGACTCTCCTATGAGTCAGCGATGTGCTACTTTTATGGATAGCCTTGTGGTACCTTTCTTTTTGAACTAAGGCAGTGTCAAATTGAATAACATGCTCCCCCTTTAAAATCCAAAATTTTTAAAGCAGTGATAACCTGACTGAAAATTGCAATTGTGCCAAAAATTCTAGGGCTTCCTCCTCTTATTTTCAGTGTCCTGCTTCTTTTTTTTTTTTTAATGCATAGTATTCCCTAATTTGTTTTCTCCATCTTCTTTTGTTACAGATTTTTTTTAACCAAATGGTTTTGGAGTACTTGATTGCTGACATCTTATAGGTAAGTACTTTTAGAAGATAGTGTTGCTGCTGTTGTAGCTGAAATAACACAGAAATTGTTGGCATGCTCACTGTGCAGTGACTTAAAGTTGTTTGCATGTTCTTGTGACATTCAGTCATATATGGAAGTAGGAGTAGGGTGACAAAGTAGGACAGGTTGGAAGGTGGCACTTACATCGGAAAGGAGAAGGTTGTGGATAAGGGGGGGGGGGGGGTTAAATGGGGTTAGGCATGGTATCTATCAAGTACTTTTCATTGTTTTAGCAAGAAGACCAGGTTCACCTCGATGAAGCCAACATATTACTTGTTAATGAAAGTTTGACTTATGACTTTTTGATTCCTTGCTGAAGGCAAAAGGAAACAATGTGATGGTGATGTCGTGTGTGGGTATGTGTGTGTATGTGACTCCTTGCTTGTAAACATGATATCTTAGGAAGGGTAGCCTTGACTGGTCGCGTACTTTGTGTGTGGGTTGTTCATTTCCAATTGTTTTTGGTGGAGGTCAAAAATCATTTGAGGTCACCAGAGGTCAAATTGTGAAACCATTGTAAACACTATATAAACACTATATCTCAAGAAGTATAGCTGAGACCAATTTTGTACTTTGTGTGGGTTGGTCATGTTAAGTAGATGATCCCTACTATATTTTGCAGAGGTCAAAGGTCATTTGAGGTCCCCAGAGGTCAAAGGTCATTTGACGTTAGCAGAGGTCAAATGTGAAAATCATGTAAACACAATGTATCAAGAGAGGTAATCGTGACTAAATGTCATATTTAGTGTGTGGGTTGTTCATAGTTAGTGGATGATCCCTATTGTTTTGGTGAAGGTCAAAAGTTATTTGAGGTCATCAAAGATCAAACTGTGAAAACCTTGTAAACATGGTGTCTCAAGAAGCGTAATCTTGATTAATATTTACTTAGTGTGTGGGTTGGTCATAGTGAGTGGATGATTTCTATTGATTTTGGTGGAGGTCATTTTTCATTTGAGGTCACCAGAGGTCAAATTGTGAAAACATATAAAACTGCTTAGTACACACAGTGGTCCAAGAGCCTAGTGTAGGCATGCTTCTCTAGAATGATAAGTTGCTTGAATGTCAAAATTGGTATGTACATGTTACACTGTGTTCTTCATGAATATTGGCAAGGAATCATTAAGCCCTTTGATTTTCTTGTTTGTAGCTGAGGATTACCATGACAATTAATAACACCTTTATATCTGTAAATGGTTGTTTTAGCATAGAATTACCATTCAGGGGCAGAATGTTATTACCCAGGTCGATTGTGACCTTTTTCACACCATGCCTGCAGCGTAGAGAATTGTATCACATCAACATAGCCCCACAGGGTGTGGCAGCAACAATTTTCATCAAACATGATTCCATAGGGGTGTTGAAGGGAGCATTTTCATTAACATTACGCCATAATGGGGCTGAACATTAACTTTAAAAACAATTTGCCTAATAGTGCGAGTGGCATTGAAAATTCACTTGCTCTGATAAATTTGTACTTGCCCTGATAAGTTTTTGCTTCCCCTGAAACAGCAGAGAAAGACAACTGAAACTTCACTGGTAATTAAAAAAAGATGAGTTTTCTTGATGAGACACGATGCAAAATTAAGGATACCATTCAATTGATTGGAGACCAGAGTAAGGGATGGAGTGGTCACAGTTGAGGGGGTAACAGTAAACCCTATCCCCTCTCCCTGGCCATGCACTCAACTCAAATTGAGAGTAGACTATAGTCTAGTGCAGGACTGACCTTTAACTTAAAGAAAATGTTAAGCCAACTTGCCCAATGGGGCGAGTGACTTTCAGAATTCACTTGCCATGACTTGCCTCTGGGTAACAGGGCAATCCTTAATGTTCAGCCCTGCGTATCGATGTTAGAGGGAGGACTTCCGTAGGTACTGCTATAAGTGGGTGCTATAATGCTACAAGAACAAGTCACCTTTGCAGTCACCCATTTATACACTTGAGTAGAAAGGCGCAATTAATATCGTCTATTTGCTGGAGGATGCATGTCCTAGCACAGCAGTGACGAGGGTAACAGGACTCACAGTTTAGTCTGTACGTCACAAACCCCAAATCCTAACCAACTACACCGTCATCTCTCCCCTGGTTTGGACGACGTTGTTTTCCTTTTACATGTCCAGTGTTGTTTCCATAGCAACACTAACACTCAAGTGGAATTGCCAATTGCTGTACTATATTGTGGGCATTTTTACACCTTCTGCTAACTGAACCCTTCGTGCAAATTGATAGGGCACAGGAGGAGGAGATACTGAGTAAGGAAGACCACTGTCAAACCACTGAACTTCATTGGTCTCACAGGGGCATTGGCTGTAACTACATACCTTGTCTCAGGATGCAATTCTTGAGCACGAGAAGTCACTCACTGGAATAAATTGAAAAGTTTCCTTCCAGTGCCCTCATAGCTAGGGCCTCTGCCCGCAGCGGGCAAACGATCACATCGATGTACATTGGGGACGGTTCAGACACGTGCCGAGAAAGAAGCACCGTTAATCTGCATTCTCCTTTCGGTTAACTTGAAAGTCGATTTGAAGGTCAGGTTTGGAACCATATATATGAGACAAACAGGAAGGAATCAAGGAGTCAGGGTAATTGGGACAGAAATAACAGAGAAAAATGTTGAGGTTAACTAACTTGCTTTGATTTCACAATTACCTTAAGAGTACATTAAACTTGTAACAATTTAATTT
Organism: Stichopus chloronotus; assembly: GCA_021234535.1. Taxonomy (NCBI): domain Eukaryota; kingdom Metazoa; phylum Echinodermata; class Holothuroidea; order Aspidochirotida; family Stichopodidae; genus Stichopus; species Stichopus chloronotus. The sequence continues at coordinate 29,037,324 of CM037832.1, read as the reverse complement.
GTTTTACAATGCATTCAGAGGAGTGAAACATGATTTAATAGGTAGAAAACAAATTGTGTGTAATTGATAATACCTATTGTATCTGATGATCAATTGTATCTAATCATTGTGGGTTTTATGCATACTTTCAAGCAGAATTTACAAACATGCTCATGACTTTGCTGGCACAGTGTTTCAAGTAGCAGACTTGTGCATCATCTTACATGCTTGAGGCTGTTGTCAGACTACAGTTGCGGTCCCAGTCAAACAGTCAAATCGGTCTGGGCATGAACACTTTCTCTTCCTGGCGTTGACGTGTGTGATCATGAATGGAACACTGATGTTGATGTTGATGATGATGATGATGATGATGATGATGGTTGTAATAAAATGGTGTTCACGTATGGAGACAAGAGTAGGGTATAAGATCATTTAACAAGATGTGCGCTTTTGATGCACAAGTTGGACTTAAGATAAGTTACATAACTAAACGGAGCCCTTAAACTGCTTGAAATCTTTATTCATTTGTATGTGCTAAATATTCAATTATGTAAATATACTTTTCAGGTGTGTAGCTATAATTATCTAAGTGTATTGTCACCGTAGCTTTGAGCGAAGTGCACAAGAACATTTTTGCCCAAAATACCTCTCAGATCGCTGGAAATGACACTTCCACGGCCAAACATTGTAGACCTACCACGTGACAAAACGTGAAATACTAGCAATATCTTTAAAATCATTAAAAAAATTTCCAGAATGTGCCTGAACTTTCTATATGCTGAAAAGAGTAAGGGTGTGATAGTTGGACTTGCACTTAACCATATAGATCCTGCGGAATTTATTTTTGTCTGCTGTACTTGTGACGGAAGAGTTTCATACAAAGCAGCAAATCCCGTATTGGCAGTTTGAATGCAATGGATGTACAGCTTAAGACTTCATATTTAAATCACAAAGTAAATATATGAATTGGAACTAGTGAGTGCATTTAGAAAAAAGAAGTCGTTAATGTAGACGCTCGTAATTTAATCATGTGCGATATCCACCTTGTCGTCATCCATCCTCCATCTGATAAAGAGGCTGTTCGTTATGATCCACAGAGAAAGTGACATCTCAACAGATCATTTTTCATGCAGCGCCCTCAATTCGGAATAATCGTTTGCCTTTGTGCTGTGTGTCAATTCCCTCCTCATTTCAATGTTACATGCGAAAACCTAAACCATCGCAGATGACATCATTTATGTGAAAATCATTAATATGTGTTTGTGTACATACATATTTATATTTACACTGTTACATTTGACAGTTCTTTTTTTTTTTTCTCCTTTTTTTCTTTTAAGCAAATTTTTGTATAGTTCTGTGTACGTCGCTGAGAGTTTTACACAGATGTATCAAATTAAGCAGGTGACCGTCTTAATTTTCGAGTGAGTCATGAAGGTGTCAGAGCTTGACCCAAATTATGGTATTGATAATGTAGAAAGATTATCCCGCGGCATATTGCAAGCTTTTTCTTTCTGGGGGGGAGGGGATTAATACATGAGTATGAAAACATCCAAATAGAACATAAACGGGAAGGTTGGTTAATAATGTGTGGCATTGATTTTCTGTATTTTCTGTATAGTGCTCTGTCACCTTGCTTTTAGTGTGCTATCGTTAAGGCTTCATCACTCTCTTTCTCCGCATCCCATTCTCTCTCCATATCAGTCTTCCGCGATGGATCCTTGTTTTAGCAATTTCCTGCAATTTGCGTTCAAGGAAAACCTATTAGCCACTGGACTTTCAGTTTCAGCTTGTTCTCCTCAAAACAAATGGCAAGAGCTGTTTATTGCCCTTTTGCCACCTCTGCTGTGTTTTACCTTCAAGGGAAGGTGTGTGTGCACTGTCAACTTAGAAGGAACTGCCTTTTGAAGAAAGATGGCTTATTTTGTAATTGGTGAGGTGCTTGAAAAGGGGGAAGAGTAAAACAATTGTTTACAGGTCGTATTACTTGGAGGCAAATGATTTCCAGCAGTCCAATCTTTGGTTTAAGTTCAACTCATTCGCTCTAGCTGTGAGGGTTGCTTTGAAGTTACAGTAAGCAGTGTGAAAAGATGTGTGTCACGTGTTTCCTTTTGTGTGTGTGTTTTTTCCCCTCAAATCTGATATTGCAGAAATCTGTGGAATTGTTAACATAAAGAATGGGGGTGTGGGGGGGGGGGGAGAATAATAGAGATTGGATTTCCACAGTAAATACTCACTGATGCTAATATATAGGGTCTCTAAGTGATTAATTCCAGTAGATAAAACTAAATTCCTCTATAAAATGCAAGGTGTATACAAAGAAGATGCAGCATAATGTAGGGAAATGTAAATTAATCATGATTTTCCACTTATTTATGAACTATACTTCACAAATGATATCAACACATAAAGAATATTGGTACATATCAAAGGAGCAAGAAACCAATGTGAAGGACACCAGAAAAACAGACTATTATGAAGCTAGCAAACCCTAGATCAAGTGACTGACCACCACCACCTCTGCCCCCCCCCATCTTTTTCCATTTTAATATGTGTGTTCCTATTTATGTATACTGAAGTAATTCAGGCCGTAATGTAACTTTATACGAGTGTAATTAGGTCCAAAGATTTTGGAAGGTATGCAAATTATCAACTGAGCATTTTGGCATTTGCTGTAATGGATCCATTGTGTACTTTACCTTGGAAGCTTTTTCATGTCAGAGTAAGGCACTAAAATTGAGAGAAATCCCTTCTTACCTCTTTCCCCAAAAAGTAACTAAAAAAAGAAAGAAAAAAAAGGGGGAAATGCAAAAAGCGCTGAGTTTTATACATGTTTTTGCCAGAAATCTGTGTGTGGTTGCACCATTTCCGAAGGGTTTTATGGGGGTAGTTTTACACATCCGTCGGCATCTGCCTAAGAGCGAATAACTAATATACCCCTTTCTTCTCCTCCCCCCAAAAATGTTTTGAACTTTTCTCCCTCTCCAGCAATATGGTTTGATAATTAAGACAGTTGCTACATTACAACGTTCATTGGAGACTGAAACATATGCATGTAGTGATTTGTCCTCTTTTGCATGTCACCACACTCAGGAAAAGAATTTTTGGAATGGAATTAATAACTGGGGAACTGTCAGGCTATCACAATGTTGGAACCCCCTAGGCATAAAAAAGACAGTAATCTTATTGGGAAAAGAAGTATTGCAGTCTGTGTAAAAAGTCTCATAGACTCGAAAGTGAGAATGAAGATGAATCATTTGTAAAATTTTTAATGAGCACCACGCCAATCGCTGGAAAAAAAAGAAGAAAATGTGTGCCTTTCTGACATGTGAATTATCAATTTACCAAAGTTTTGCCAAATGTGGGAGGAGAGGGGTTCGAAGAATAAATTAAGACGCAACCTTTTCAATTACGGAAGAATGGTGACTGGATACACGCTCGCCATTGCCAGTTGCTAGAAATGTGATCACATGGTAATGCATAGGTTATATGAGGTGAGTTCCTCGCTTGTTACCATAATTCCCAAACCAGTAAGTATTGGGGAGTCAATTGATTAATAAATGTACTGTTGGTGACTGACTGATGGGTCGATGGATCAACGGTGCTCTCATTGTGTATGATCAAGGGTTAACAAATTTCTATATTGCTCCAGTCCTACTTTTAATTGTTAAATCACTAAATCACTTTTCTGAATTTTGTTAGGTAAAATCCCTACCAGCACATCCACAATCCGGCATCTAGTCCGTAGTTGACTCCTCTCCTACAAGTTTGTAATCTCCGTCAGTCCACTGCACCAGATTCATTTCCCCCCCAGAAAAACGCAAACAACTATTCCAGTAACCACTTGCATCGAACGATGTACCTGCAGAAATTTAAAAATCATCGCATGTGCATTTTGCACAGGAATGAAGTAAATACTGAAATCTATGCCCTTCATTTGAACACAAATAACTTCTCTTTTTGTGTCTATTCTTAGCTCTCTGAACTCCCCTGAACTACCCTGATGACCATGACATTCACCTTGGCCGATTTTTATTTTGGCCTTTGTGCTTGACCGGAGTCTGGTTGGTCACCTTGTACGAACTCTTCCCCCCCCCCTTGCAGGTATTCGTTGTCAACACTTGTCCTATTGCACGGTCTGTGTACAATTGTTGTTTCAGGTATCCATTGACTGCCAGGGCTATTGAACGTATTTTTTTTCTTTCTCTCCTCTTTTTTTTTGTTTGAGGGTGAATTTGTCTGGTGACCTTTTTATTTTTTCAATCGTCCAATCTTGATCAGCCAGTGGAAGGAAGTGCTAGGTGAACCCCAGACGGCTTTTTCCAAACGGCATTGGCATATGGTCTTTGGTGTAATATTAACATACAGACACACGGATCGGTCACGTTGATACTTTAGCCACCGAACCGAAAAAAAATATAAATACAAATCAATCAAGGTAAATTATCATATCAGTAGACTCTAAGCTCAAAAAGAGTAACTGGAATATTGGAGAGAGTATAATTAAATTGGTTTATCTTCAGTGTTTATCATCAGACCAATTTGAATGTAACATATAATAGTCCTGTTGCCATATGAAATTTTTGTAATCGATTCGGCGAGTACTTTTCCGTCAATCGTCAAAAAGATATCACTGTATCAAAGAGCTATGTTGGAACCAGAGCACACCTGTACAAATACATGTAGAACTGTGGATTGTTCAGTTACGTATTGTTCAGCCTTGTGACATGATACTTTACTGATGTATTAATCAATCCAGTTAAATTTTAATGCAACCGGTTTGATTTCTCATTTCCCAGTATGTTTTCACTGGTGGTGCTGCATGTCCTCCAAATCTGTTTTAATAAACATTCCAGTTTTGGATTCCTTGCTGAAGGCAGGCAAGGAATCTACGATATGGTGATAGTGTGTGTGCCCTTGTTTTCGAGTGGGATCGAGGACCAAAACAATAGATTTTAGATCCTCTGTAGAAAATTCCTCTCAAGATTAACAATAGACAGTCTATTGTTAAGATTAGGGTTGAGGAAAAAAAAAGCAAAAGAAAGCACAATGAGGTCCTCGGAATGAATGCAAAACAAAGCTGTGTGTGTATGTGACCCCATGGCTCGTAAGCATGATATCTCAAGAAGGGACAGGTACTATAAAAACCCATTGATGGAGACATCTCAGCAACTGATTCTTGTTGGAACTTCAAACTGTGTCGTCATTGGTAGCACTAGATGGGTAGATGATGTCTACCATGAAAAGTCAAAGGTCATTTGAGGTTAATAGAAGACATAGTTTGAAAACCTCATACACACTGTGTCTCAAGAAGGGAAAGGTGCACTTGAACTTTAAAGTTGGTGTGTTGGGTAGTCCATTGTGTGTAGATGATTCCTATTGTTTTTCATGGAGGTCAAAGCAGTTACAATGAGAACATTAGTCTTTTTGTTTGCATCAAATAATTGGCGGTATTCACTGACTAACCAATATTTTTTTCATGGTGTTAGAGATTAAAATGATTAGAAATTTCTTTTTTAGTGCTAGAGAAATCCTACATAGATGGTTTGGTCTGATTTTTAGACTTTTTGTTTAGATTTTCCTAGATGTACTGATCTTTTGGGGGGGCCCTTTTTGTGGAAAAAATGAAATCTTTCAAGATGTCTTTCCTCAGAAATGTGTCTGCTCATGCCTTTAAGTCAGTTCCCCAAGAAAATTGTTCATTTTTTCTTTCATCAGTAAAGGAACCTATGCAGCTAGGTGGGTGTGTGTGTGTCTGTGACTCTTGCTTGGGTACACTGTAACTCAAGAGGGGAAAGTTGGAGGAAAGTCCAACTTGGTATGTTGTTTTGGTGGAGGTCAAAGGTCATCTGGGGGCTCTTGAGGCAAAAACCCTGAAAACATTTTTAACACTCTATCTCAAGATAGAAAAGTTATTTTAAAAAAAATTATATTTTGTATGTGGATGCAGTATTATTAGAAGAAAAATCTGATTTACTTTGGTGGAGGTCAAGCCAGAGGCAATGGATAGGGGCTTAATTTACCTGCAAACAATAATATCATGGCAATGTTGAGCTAACATACACTCCTAATGGAAGAGGTGAAGTACCTTTTGCTGATCAGCATTCTTAAAGACAGATTTAGGCATTTTTGGGGGGATGCAAAAATTGTGGATTTACCTTATACTAGTATCTTGGTTAGGACTAAAGGGTTACAGTCATGACAATCTTGATGCAAGGAATCATAGTGCCGTTGGTCTATTGATGAAGAAAGAAACCACTTTTTGAGGGAGAGAAAAATCACTTTATCTCAAGTTTCTCAAAAAGTGAAACTTGTTTGAACTTCAAATGTTGATAGAGATGATGTCAGGAGCCCTGGTCAGTGGATATCTTCAAGAAATTTCTTCTCTTCATACAGGTCAAAGTTCACAGGAGGCAATGTATGTCAAAAAGCTCGTAAGCCTTGTAATAGGTACAACGTCAGTCAGTGTTTGCCTAACTCTTCCTTGCTCAATCATTAACAGTCAATCTACCAACAGTATGCCACTGTCTGGTTTGGATTCTTCTTTTAGGTATGCGTTGTTTGTAGAATCATTTAACATTGCCCGAATTAATCTTTCATTTGTAGGTTCCATCAAGCTGACAAATGTTGACATTTGTTTTGTGGGTAGTCCCTCTGGTAGTAGACACTAAAATAGGAATATCTGAGGGCAATGTTAGGTGGGTGACAGCAAAAACATCATCACTTCTAAAGGTGGCACAGATAATGGCTAACTGTTCTGAAGGTGGTGCAGTTTTGAAAAACTTGCTCATTAATGCACGTCAGAACTTCAGCAAAGAAGTGCCACAGATGGCCAACTTTTCACAATGATGCCATTCAGTTATTTGGATTTGAATTCATTAAACTCCAAGATGAGAAAAACTGATTAACATTGTAAAAGAGAAACAAAGTTTTTGAAAGGTTTTTTTGTCATTTAGTCTTGGCTCACTATCTGATTGTTCAGACAGTTCATTTTTCTTTTGGTGTACTAGGATGGTGCATACACCTACTGCACATAGATTTTGATATCAGCCACCTGTACAGATTACATACACATACAGATCAAGGCAAGCAAGATAAGCTGTCATAAATGTTGGTATGTTTTTCTGATTTAAAATTTTTAAAAATGAAGCTGTGTTTTTTGTGTCAGACTCTTTTGTTGTAATATATAGACACATGATTCTGCAGTTTGGCAAGCATGCTTTGAAATCAATACTTGAAATTTCCCGTTGAAATTCTGTATTTAACACAGATGTAAATAATATCGAGTGCTACTTTTTGAAGATTTTCTTTACCCAGGACAAGGGTGATGGGTTTGGGATGAGTTTATGATGGAAAGTTTCAGGATAACTGCTCTCCTGCAACTCTACCAACCAATGGTCTGTACGTTGCTGCAATGTTAGACATTTTTATGATTTTATGAATATTCCTGTACATCATCAGTAAATAGTCCTTGCCCCTCTTGAGTTTGGTCTTTTTTCTCTCTTTGTCATATTAGTCTTGCTTTGTCTAACAAGGAGTAAATCACATGGTTTTTTTAAAGCTCTTCTCCAAATGGCTTTTCCACTTCTGTTTTCAGTGTCGTTTAACTCCCGGGTCTATCGCTGTATGCGTGTTGTGCATGTTTTGGTAATGTTAATTTAGCTTTGTATCACCTTTCTTCACTGTGTGAACAAAATTCCTCCAGTAATTGATAGATCCATTAAATTTTGACAATTTCGCCATCCGGATCCTTGGTCATATTAAGCCAGTTGCAAGAGTTAAAATAAATTAAGCTGTTTGCCCAATAGACAGTGTGCAAAATGTGGTCGTCCTATCTCCTAACGTGAGTCGTCTTCGCAAACATTTTTATTAGTGCCATATTTGGCAAACTTTTTATTTTCTTGCCTGCTGCAGCCAAAGACAATCGTCCATCATGTAACTCACAAAGACAAAATTCGTCACTCTGATGTTTTTGTTACTGAAAGTTTGAATAATGTGTGCGTTTGGTTCAAGTCACAACTGATTAAAGCTAGAATATGAGGTACACTGGTAATCGCCTGGTCATCTACCTTTGTTCTTTGCCAGTTTTTTCAGGGTAGAGACAGTAGAGGGAAAACATCATCTTCACCTGTCACAAAATATGAAAGAGAACTATGCACTCATCTTCCAGATATTTTAATATATTATCTCAGCATTTTTGTTGGCCCTACAAAATAAAGACTCTCCAAGAAAGCAAAGCAGCCAATCACCATTATTTGAAATCATGAAGTCAAACAGTCCAATTGAGAATGGAAATGAATATTCAGCTAAGCAAAAATAGTTCTTAAACAAGGTTAATTTTGTAGTGGCTGTGACAACTCCATTTAATTTTGCTTTCACTGACAAATTTTCAACTCATAGTCCAGCTTTAAATGGTATACAGGACAACGAAAATCAAGAAAGGTTGTCTTGATTCAAGAGAGGGAAGACACCTCCGGATACCAGCACCCTTATTGTCGACACTTCTCATTTGTCGATGGTGGTTAGTCGCATACCTCTCCAGCTACATCACCTGATTTTTTAGCAAAATCGATGAAAGGGTGTGTGAATTGGACTGAAAAACTTTGTGAAGATGAAATTATCACTGTTCTTCAATTGTAAGATTATGGTCTGGTACAATCTCAGATCTCTGCTGCAACTGATGGTAAAGTTTGTGAGTGCATCACCAGGATAATCAGGATTAAAAAAAAAAAAAAAAAAATATGAGGGTGGGGAGCTGAGAGCGCCACCGTCGGTTGGCGGGAGTGCACAAGGAAATTCTGCCTTTGCAAGGCTCCCATTTCTGGTAACATTTCCCAGGTGTTTAAAGCTGTATAATCATCCTTGAAATATGGAACTCATGTCTGTAATTTTACAGTTAATGAGAAAACAATCAGTGAAAAACAGTAATGCACATCAGATAGGTTGAGATGATACAAGAATCAAAATGAATTATGTATCCGCTATCATTAATTCTCAGAGCACATGGAAAAAAAAATATGGGGGGGACTAAACATACCTTTTAGTCCTCCACTTATTTTCATAAAGGCTGATCCCCCAGTTTTTGCCACCATTGTTCGTAGCAGCATGTATTCATATTTTGATTTGATCAGCTTTATTTACACATTGAGAACAAATGGCAGTACATATTTACAAATATTTCAACAGCACAATAAAGAATGTCTGGAGACCTGACAGAACAGCTAAGCCACTTGAGGTCAGGCCCCTTTCAAAGAAAACACAAACATCAACAAAAAAAAAAAGAGAAAGAAATAACAGTTTAATAACATATTTAATAACATAATAACAGTTTAATAGCATAATAACAGAAGCAACATTTTTACAGTTTCCTTCTCATGAATCTGAGATAGTGGTGTCAAAGATTAAACTTATCATTTGTCATTGAAATCATGCCTCCACAAAATTTCTGAAAGTACAGATTTTTCGAAAAAGGTCTTACCCTGACTCTCTCGCCGTCTTTAGACAGGCACCGGTGTGAGAGGCAGATTCGTCGCAAAATTACTAAGCTGTCATCAAGATTGATGAAAAGTAAATTGGTACAGAATGGTTGACATTTAAAAGATTAGATTAGATTTCAGGTTTGATGGAGAAACAGCAACATGGATTCATTCATTGTTATATGGGGATAACTCTCAAGCTACATAACTGTCACTGAGAGCTTACATGAAAGTTATGTGATTTGAATACATTACCAGAAGATTCCTATCATTTGCCATTCTCACCACCTCCCCTCATCCCTATCCCCTATCCCCTCTCCTTTGTATTATGTTACCTTTGATAATTAAAGAATTAGGAAGTTCTAAGATTCTATCAGTTTTGTTAACAACACATCAAAAAACATATGATTAGCCAGCAAGGATAGATGTATTTGCCTGTAGTACTTCTTGATGCAAATTTTCTAAGGCGTTGTTGCAACAATACTTTGCGTTGCAGCAGCAACTGAGGCACTTATGTTCTATGTCACATTATGAGATGTTTTTCACAGATCACCTTGTCTCATCTTAAGTCACTTATTGCACAAGTTTTTTCAAACCTTACAGTTCCTTTGGCATATTTTTGCAGCATTTTCGTAGCAGATGTGTTCAAATTTCTTCCATGTGATCTCATTGGCTAGAACAGTTGTCATTTTTTTTTTTGTGGTGATGCCCTTTTTTTTTTTGTGGTGATGAGTTATGAGGGAACATTTAAAGTCCTGTGATCAACAAATATTAATTTTAATGCCCCACTTTGTCAAATTTTTGTTTAGGACAGCAGGATAGGTCATAAGAAGATGGAAATATTGTTTGTGTTATAGATTACAAGTTTGTTTTCTGGCTGGACTCCATTCTCTGTGAAGGTATCAAAGTCAGTTCTTGCATGCTGCCCTCTCTGTTGCTACAGCAGTGTATCTGTAAACAGGGTTTCCACTGTGATCGTTCAAGTCATCAGTAAAAAGCAAAATGGGCAGAAAGATCAGGGGTGAATGTCAAGGGAGGTATTGCCCATACGCGAGAGACTGGCAGGAAAATCACACCGGGAAGGAAGTGATGAAGACAAAACTGTATTTGGATTAGGTAGGGATGTACCCTTGTAACGATGAGCTGTGAAGAAAACCAGAAAATCTCTAATCTCAAAATTTTGATTGATGACATGCAGGATTTTGGGTTGTTCAGCAACAGAGTTAACTTGCTAATTAATGTGGTTTTTTTTCCCCCAGCTAGTGCCCCTTCTGGTTTGCCCATGTATACCAGTTTCCTCTATCCACAAAGGTCCACACATTACTAAGAGAAGGACAGGGTTTAGCTGTACTTGCTTCGTATGCACATCGGTTAGAGCAGTTGGTTCTGTATCGTTCAGACTTTGATGGTAAGCCTGGATGATGAAGCATTTTGATAATTTTTGAGGTTCTTTTCTATCAGTGTGTGCGCTGCGATATTTGTGGAGCAGTTCTACAATAGTTGTACAACATTAAACTGCATCATTTTTTTCCCGATGACTGACATGAAAACAGAAGGTTTGCTGATCACCATCTCTTACTCGTGGTAATTGCTGCAGTTTGAAACTTTGTAAACTGGTAGGCCCACGTTCCAGGTTAAGCTCTCTGTAACTCTTTTGAGATGGATAGTGATTTTGGTTCAAATCCTGATCATCTTTATTCAAGAATAATTCTGCAGCCATACCTCTCTTTGCTGTCACACCACTGTCACACTGCTCACAATACGGCTAGGACAATGTGGATGGTGCGGCATTCAGCACATAACCAAAAGGAAATCTTCCAAACAGAGAGAATACATCAACGTGATTTGTCCATGGAGTTGTGGTATAATGGTATGGTAACACTGGTGATGCTTCTAAATTTGTTCTATTTTGTGCTAAATAAGATCCAGCAGTAGAATGTTAGTTGTGCCTTTGCAAAACTATTCTAACATTGTGGGTCTGACATTCTTTCAAACTGGAGAAGAAATCACAAATTTTCCATCTTCCATACTCATTGCAGGAATGATGGTGATAAGTGTCTCATGGCACTATTATCACAGAAAAACAGAAAGAAAAGTACAAAAATGAACAGTTTTTTTTTACTTACCTTTCTCCAAACTCACCTGCCTTCATGTGACCAATGCACCAGTGAAGAACAACTGATTTGGTTGTCTCATCAGCCGGCCCTGGTATGAGCCAGAAAAAAAATGTTTATTCTGCAAACCAACCATTCTCCTAGTTGATAGAAAAGTCAACTTTTAAATTCAAAATTGCCAAAAGCGTGTGTCCCAGTTTTAAATTGAAACTTGCAAATTTGTAGTGTTTTCCATGGATTTAAGAACTGAATGATCAGATTGACAGTTAGTCAATTTCCACGCATAGTCGTTATAAAATGCATGCCTTTTGTTTGTTTGTTTGTTTATAAAAAGACACCACAGACATCATCCACTACCCTTGATTTTTCTCATCTCATTGCTTGAAGTGGAATTGTGAATGTATGTAAGAACGGAGTAAAATGGATCAGTCCTTTCTCATTGTCACAAAATCTCATCAATTTCGATATCGTGCTGCTGACGGATGTTTCTGCGAAATCTTTGTTGATGTCAATCTTGCTATTAGCATTACTTACCATGAATTCATGCACCTCCTTTCGCAGGTCGGGAGTGGGTAGTTCAGTTACAACACGATAAGCATTCACTGAAATCGCTATAGCCTATCCGAACAGCCTAACATGAAAATCAAAAATCACAAGAAAAGTTGACTCTAACAAAAGCCCCTTCATGAAAATTTCACCACCCACCCAAGTGTATTTATTAACATTAAATACAGTATATAGATGATATTACAAAAGATCCAGTCATTCCCTTCTGTGGATGGTTTATAATTTCTATAAACTGTCACCTTTTCATTTGTTTACCTCATACACAAATGTAAGGCCAGTGTGAGTAAACTTTAGAGTTGAAACTGAAAACAGTCGAAGCAATTGCTTTTGTTTTTTTCAAAACAACACAATAGCAGAGTGTGGTCTTTCATGCCTGGCGACAAGGATTGCATTTTCAAGTACAGAAATGATAAGATGAATGGATGATCGAATATATTTCTAGTGCGTAATCGAAGATGCTGAAGGTCAGTGGTTGTAGTTGGTCTTATACTTTTTTTAGCTTTTTTGAAAACTTAGCAAAAACAGTTCAAAATTCTTGAAAAGTAGGTGGACCAATTTTAAAGGATTCATTTAGGGCAGACAGTATGTTAACATTGAAAGTATGTCAGACTTTAATCGCACACTGACTTACGCAGTATCGCTCTGTTTTGCGTTGGTTCATTTCGTAATATGGCGGCCAAGGACAATGGGAATTTTTTTCTATCAGGCAGTGTTGCAAACTCTGCTACTGTTTTCTTCAGGATGCTCAGTGTTTGTCTTTCACTTTTAGTATCAAGCAGTCATCAATAATCTTTTGGAAATTCAAATAACCAAACAATTTCAAACTGCAAATGAACTACACTTAATTGTTTTTCGATGAAGTCCAATTTTTGTTTAACTCGTTTAGCTGATTTTTGCCTTTCGATGTATCACATTGTGCTAATGGGTTCGTCCTTCTCGGGTACGCCGGTGCCTACAGTATCATTGCTGCATCTATCGCATACAGTGTCATTGCTACATGGTAGCAGGTATGCAATCTTTTCTTAGGAGCATTCACTGAAAGGTGATGGTGTCTTAAGTTGCGAAGTGTGAATATCGTATAGGTAGCACTTAGTCATAATTTGGTCCCCTTCCCATGTCTCTGTACCCAGAGTTTAGTGGGCTAGTCACTGCCCTTCGCTCACTCTTTCCGTCGTCATTTAAATTTGCTGAAGTTTTGTGGCAAGGTACCAGTCAGTCTTGCTATTAACTATAAAAAAAAAAGAAAAAAAAAAACAAAAAAAGAAATTGAGAAAAGTAAGGACATATGAAACAGTTGCAGTAGCCATAGTTCCTGTGCCTGCCAGCCGAGAATACACACCATCAGTTTAATTAATGTCCATGTTGTAATGGAAGCTTTCTTTCCTTTCTGAATATTCCATGCAACAAAATACTTCATAATTGACATATTTTGTGCCAGTACGTACAAACTGTAGAATCTCTATTCATTATCTCCAACATAATAGCACTAATTACAGTCACCTGTTTAAAATTTGCATTATTTAAAATAGAAAAACAAGCTTTGCATATCATGGCCATCTCCATTGGTTACATACTGATGAGTCTTTTATGTTCATCTGTGCGTTTTCAAGTTGACATAAATATGTAATCATATGCCCATCGTAAGAAGACCCTCATAGACAACATCGTGGCGCTCGCTCGACCGTGTACGTGCGTCCGTAGCGGTTTTTCCAGGCAGAGTTTCAACTTTTCATTTTTTTTTTTTTTTTTGCATGTAGTTTAATTAATGGTGACCTCCATCTTCCTAACTTAACATCATCAATTGATCGCCCGCCATAGAGAAAAAGAGACAGAGAAAAAGACCGGCGAGCGCGACGAAGGCGAGTACGTCACGTGGCCGTGACATGGTAAATTTCAATGCTCGCCATTGATTTGCGGAGAAAATCTCTTGGCTTAGCCACTCTGCCGAAGAGAAGTGTTTCTTGAGTATGTAAATGAAGAATGCAATCCAGTATTCCTCTTCAAATGTCACTTCTTTCATTTCTCTGTTCATTAACCAAAACTCAAGCGCTTAAGGATGCAGCTAAGCATAGAAATGTGATTGTATACATTGCATCCGAGCATTTTTTCTTCAAAGGCAAAATAAAGAAACGACGGGAGGTAGGAGGCCCCTTTTAGTAGTATCGGATTTTAGCCCGTTGACTGCAAAACTATTTTCTACTCATTTTATTACATTTGGCAGTGAGGTTCAGAAAGGGTTTCTCTTGGTGAGAGGCTAATGACTTCACACTTGGTCGTTGAGCTCTATGGACTTAACATTCGTTGCTGCATTTCAAAATTTAATATAAATGAAAACAAACTGACTGTCCAGGGTAGCGCGTGGTATCGTCTTTCTCCAGTCTAATTATCTGCGTCTATAACTGCTTCACTCCTCGGCACAAATACATCCTCTCAGTTGGGATGTCACGTGGGTGAGAAAATCGGTTCTGGCTTGTTTCATCACAAGGGCGAGGCCTCCTACAAAATGGAAAAGAATGTAAGAAACGAAAAAAAAAAAAAAAGAGATGCAACAACAAAAAATAAAAAAAAATTGATACAGAATGCTTCCAAAAAAATCTATTTCAACCTGTATATGAAAAGTAATAAAAAGTAACCAATCAACAGGCGTGGATATCGCCATCAGCAACCACCCGCTGAGGCCCTCCTTGCAGTCGGCAGTGGAATGAAGACATTACTTGAACTTGGTCCCATAATTCATGCACACTGAAGTGAAGTTATGAATATTTTAAGCCCACGTCACTCCTTTCTCGGAACTGTTTAACTGAAGGGGAAAAGGAAGAAGATAAAAGAAGAAAATTGGGGTGGACGATCTGCATATTGATGTAATAGCCTTTCTAGTATTGTCTTCAGTTTTTTTTTTTTAGTTTGGACAAAGGAGAGGGTGATTATGGAGTTAGGATTTTAATAGAAAGCAGTTGTGATTTAAATATCAATTCCCAAGTGTTTAGAAAGCATCAGAGCTGTGGTCATCATCAGAGTCAAGCACAGTGTGTTTGCAAAGGATGCAGAATTTTCATGATTGTAATTTACCTCATGGTCTCATAGTATGTGGGATGATTGGATTTGTTACTCAAGCACATATCTGGTTTCGAAAATAATCAAAAGTACTTTTTTTTATAATTGTTTCCTAGGCAAGTCAATTATTTGAATCCTGTGTTTTGAAAGTGACCCTCAATGAACGCATGGGGTATCTTTTTTCCATTGTAGTTCATTACATGGTTTGCAAAGAGAATAAAATGTTTGGAAGTCTCTTCGAATTTTCCTGCCCAGACAATAAGTATGTGCGTCTAATGCACCTCATGGCAGAAAAAGAAAGGAATGTCACGTCGTAGAGACTGTGATCAGGACTGTCTTGCAGTGTTTGAAATTCGGACAACGGTTTCATGCAGTGGTGGTATGGGCGCATTCTTTTTAAGGAGCTGTGATTCAAGTGGGGCACATCATCACCTTCATGATAGCTGAAATTGTGGGTACACTATCCAAGTGTAGCAACCACCATCGGTCGGCATGAAGCATAACAGAAAAGCCTTGGGTAAAAGTACCCCATAGATATCAAGAAATCATCTTTCCAGGCTCAGCAGGTCCCCTTTCACTTTTGTTGTGCCCCAGATACTGTTCCTAGAAGGCCATGTCCCCCTGAGCCCCCAGCCATGCTGTCCATAGTTATGTCTTATGTTGATGATGGTTTCTGATGGTGGTGGTGATGATGTTGATGACAGTGATGGGTTCACTAGAAGGGAGACTGGTATATTCATGAATTGCATGCCAGCACCTTAATCAATTCGACCATTTTCACCCTTGATGCTCAATGCGTGTTATCTTACGTTCATCATACACCCTTCATACATATATTTTACTGTTGTACCAAATGTAAACTAGATGTTATTATGCGCTGTACCCCCTCACCACAACCACACCCCCTGGAAATGACACCACTTCTTTGTTATAACTGCTCCTTCATACCAGAAACACACTATTCTTGAAACATGCCATACGTTTTAAAACATCGACAGTGGTAGCAAAACAAAAGGAAACAAAATTTGTAATGGTAGACAATAAACAAGAAAAAATAACAAAACTTCAAGCAAACAGAGAAACTGATTTGACCTTGAGAGGTAGCATAGGTAATTGTTACGCTGGCACACTTTGTGAATATATCTTTCTCTCAGCGAGTAGCCAGGTAATGATAACATGTATTGAGTGTTGTTGGTTGTACTGTGTTGAAGTTGGCATCTTCCACTTGGTTAATGTCTCTTAAGTCTGGCACATCCAGAGGGGTGTGCAACAGGCATGCTCCCCTTTCTCCTGCCTGTTGGCACCTAATGTGGAAAAGCAAAGAGGGAGAAAGGAAAACGACAGAATGAAGACAGTGTATGAAATACAAGGACAAGCAGATAAATTCATCGACTTTTCAAGTGTAACGTTATGTAGTGCATGTTTTCAATGAGGAGGTTGGAGTAACGATCTATTAGCACCCTACTATCAAATAAGCCTTTAAGTTGCTATGCCACTGCATGGCAGCCACATGTAGTACACAAATCATGAATTGAAAGTGTTACCTGTATTATGCATTTATGTAGGGTAAGAAAAAGTCAGAAAAGGGCATGGTGTAAATTTGAAAGCAGTGTTGTCCACAGATTTTGAAGAGAGTGGATTGGGTCCACTGCATATGAAGCGCGTACATGATTGCGAAACGATTGCCGAAGAAGGTCTTGGGAGTGGGGGACATCAACTCCAGAATCTTCTGATAATTGAGATGATGAATGATGCAAAATGGTGCAATTGAGAGATGATTTCTTGCTCTATTTGCAGCAGCCTATTTTTGACTTTTTTTTTCAGCTAAATGAAGCTTTTGTAGAGAGGCAGGATTTTCACCTGGGAGGGGGGTAATTTTCACTCAGGGTGGACTACCCTTCTTATAATCCCCGTTGAAAGCATTGGTATGTGATTTGTATCAACTAAGCTGATGTGTATCATTTCTGTTATTAAAACGTTGATATGGATTGAGAATGTTATCAGCATACCAGTGTTAGATGTCTTTTCATGTGTCTTGTACCGTCATTCTAATAGCTAATATTTTCTACTTTGTTTAGTGGTTTGCTGTTCCATAGGAAATAGTCGAGACCAATATTTGGCCACCTTTTTATATTGTTGTAGATGTAGAACTATATAATTCTATGCCTTTGTTTGGAGTTAACCAATTGACAGTTTACTGAAAAGAACTTTACTTTCCAAGAATTCCAGTACACAGGACATGGCTTGTAGTTCAAACTTTTACTGGATAATGTTGCAACAAGAATGGCAAGTTGGGATGTGTCCCTAAAACACTAATACTGGGATTGGGGGAAAAAGACAGAGAAGCTGATGTGAACAATGAAATATAATTAAAGTTTTTACTTACAACAAGGAAATCGACAGAGTGCAAAAATGAACACTACAGTATCAGTGAGTAGACATTAAAGAGGGCGCTCTTTCACTAAATATACATTTGTCTGTTTGCCAAGTTAGCAAGACTTTGTTTTCAGCAATATTACATTATTGGCTGATCAGACCAGCCAAGTTGTGAGGAAGGAAAGAATGTTAAGAGCTAATTAAAATTGGCTCTAGTTGATATTGCTTAGTATATTAGTTAATTGGTTTGTTTACTGCCATACTTTATGGTATGCTCAGAAAGTTGCAGTCATACTCTGAAAGGTGTAGACCATGAGAAGTACAAAGTTAAAATATTTTCCCCTAATACAGCTGTGGTATGCTGTTGTTCAGATCTCTTAACTACGAAACAGAAAGTACGTGGACCAGCATGTGGTGTGTTTGTTTGTATGTATGTATGTATGTATGAATGTATGTGTGTATGTGTGTGTATGTATGTATATATTTTTATGTGCAATTGTGAATATGTATGCTTTTGGAAATCCTGTCTGAACTCCTTACCTGTTACCTGACAATGTTGTACTTACTAAACAAGTCAGCTTTTACATTGATTAACCGTGTTGCAATGTGAGTAACGACTATTATTATGACTTATGTCTGTGAAACACAGTTTTGTCGGATGTAATCCTATAATACCCATTCATCATTATAGCTACGATATGTAAGAAGTGACAACATATCCTGCTGTGGGAGGGGGTGCGAGGGGTATCAAGTTATGGATTTATTCACAACCTAATTCAGCATTATCGTACTGTACGTGGACAGAAGACGGAAACTTTCAGTGATCAATACAAAATGTATTCCCAAAAGTCAACAAGTAAACAAGGTGTACGTGAGGAAGGTATTGCACCAACAAACGACGTATAAAATTGTGATATCGAACCCAGCAGGGATATCTCCAAAATAGTCCTCGCCCCGTTCCCTTCCTTCTCATCCATTACCCTTCCATGTATCGCTTCTATTCAAGTATTAAAAAATTAGCCAAACCCCTCAAGTATTGCTATGGAGTCACATTTCTCCATGAAGACTTTTTCATTGATTGTGGTGAGCTACCAATGCTATCAAACAGGGATATAAATTCATGTTAGGAGGAAGTCTCTGCCTCCTGCCTTGCGGCACTTATTAATTAGTCCACCAAACCAAATACATCTGTATGAGTTCCCTGCGCCATACATCCACCAGGTGAACACGCCAGTTGTGTACTTTATGCATTATTTCTCGGCCGTCATTAACATAAATGAAATTGTCCCAGGGCAGTCCCTGATGCAACTTTTTCCCTCTTTTTTTTTTTTTTGTGCATTCCTCTATTTCTTAATTTTCTGCTTTTTTCTTAACTTCTTTTTCTTTTTGCTCCATCTAAGACGTTTTCTGGTCAAATGATTCTGAATTTAATGGCAGCCATGCATTTGATGTGATTAGTACAGCCAAGCGGCAAATGTGATTATAACCCACACACGCACCTTTTGGATAAGTTGCTCACTACATGTTATGTGTACTTTTAATGTTATTATTCAATTTGCAGTACATTTCTTCTTTAGCTGAAGCTAATGGCAGACTGTTTTATAAAGCCAGATTCGAAAGTTTTCAGCGTTTTTAATTACTGGGTACAGACACACAGTGCACATCCCTATGTAATTGAATGGCGTGGCATGCAAAAGCCCCCTCTGCTTCTGTACCTCGTTGCCTGGTTGGGTAGCTGGGCTGCCAGTGATTTGCCATTAATTAGTGTCGCCATAATTTGATTGTTTGTTTCATCAGCAGCAACTCGAGGTTGGCAAACAACCGATCTTGCCGATATTTATTAAAATTGCCAATCTGGCGAAATGCGTGAAGATTCCTGTAGATTTAATTGTGCTGCAGAGAAAATACAAAAAGCCAGAAAAAACTATAAATATGATGGGAAGTGGGTTAACAGGTATTGAATTATCCCCCGAAATGTTGAGTCGTGGGGACAGATTCATCAAGCAGCTTCACACCTTCTATCTCTCTCTCTCTCTTCTTTTCCTTTTTCTCCTTCTCTCTTCCGGGAGTCTGACCTATATCTATCTTTTAAAGTACAAAATCATTTAGTCATGAAAGTTTTCATACCTCACATTGCAATGTGGACAAGCAAGTAAATTTTTGATTGACTTTACTTATGTTTGTTGTTGGCGTAATAACCGATGGATAAGTAAAGAGGCGAGGGAAGTGTCGGTTGAAACAACTGATAGTACTGACTTTCATGTTTGTAAATTGTGCCCCTAAGCTTTTACTGATAAATGACCATGCGTGGTATGCGGTGTGTGTGTAGGGCCTACCACAGGCACTACAAGCTTGCCAATGTCATGTCTGTACCACAGGGGTCGTAAATGTAAAATCACAAATAGCAAGCAGAGGCACTGAAGAACTAACATGAAACACTATGACAACAGAAACTACCTCTCCCTCCCAAAAAGGGGAGAGTTTTGCATTTTGTGGATCACACTTTATTACTACACTGAGTCTTTTTAGTTGAACTCATAGCTCGACAAGTAGCAAATACCAATGAATGGATCCATGTAATGTTCATGCACTGCTGTTGGATGTGGTAGATGTGCAATGTATGTAAAGATGTGTTGTTGCTTCAATATACACAATGAGTGATGTGAAAAAGAAGTCGTCACGATATATTGGTACAGAGAAAAAAAAAGTTAAAAGAAAAATGTGTCAGAAAACAAGGCAAGCAAACTAAAAGTGAAGAATTAAATGAATTCAAGCTTTTTCCATTTTACCTCTTTTCTGCAAAAGATGTCCATAAATTAATCTATTAGCCTACTTTGACAACGAAGTGAATGGTATTTTTCATTACCAGTGGTTGAGGTTCACAGATTTGATCTCAAAGCATGTACTTAATTAGTAACGTTTACCACTGTTGCAGTGAGGTTTGAGCCTTACACTTGTAAAATAGTGAATGTACTTTCGGCGCTGTCTTATTTCTTTCACTGTTAGTTCAAGTAGTCCTATTGATTCATAACGAATGTAGTGTATACTCACACTTGTGGTAGTCAACAAAAAAGCTTTTTACAACTGCAGTGTGCTATACCTGAAAACCATTCTCAACTTTTCCTACCATTCTCTATAAATTTCACATCTAAAAAGAAGAACAACTTGGCCACTAGCACTGATATTGCCACACAGAACTGTGAGTGCAAGGCTGATTTGTCATTTTTGGTTTCAGTGATAATCGTAACTGGTAATCATGCATGGCATGTGTGTGTGTGTATGTATGTGCGACTTTGTTTTCGGGTGGGATGGAGGACCGAAACAATAGATTTTAGGTCCTCTGTAGAAAATTCAATAGATTTCTCCGGTCCTCTCAAGATTAACAATGGACAGTCTATTGTTAAGGTTAGGGTTGAGGAAGAAAAAACAAAAGACATCACAATGAGGTACCTGGAATGAATGGAAAACAAAGCTGTGCGTGTGTATAAGTGCCTGTATGTGTGTGTGTGTATGTATGTTTGTGATGTCTACTTTGTAAATACGATATCTCATTAAGAGAAGCTTGGACAAATGTCATATTTAGTATGTAGGTGTACCACAATGAGTGCAAGAACCCTCTCAATTTTGGTAGAGGTCAAAGTACATTTGGTGTCAACCGGGGTCAAATTGTGAAAACCTTGAAAAGCGGATATCTCAAGAAGTGAAGTTTGTACAAATCTAATGTTTAATAACTAGATGTACGGCATCTTGTACAAAGACCCTATAGATTTTGTAGAGGTCAAGGTCATTTGGGGTCAGTGTTTCTAATTGTGAAAGTCCTGTAACATGATATTCCAAGGAGGGAAGCTCGGACAAATGTCATATTTGGTATGTAGTTGTACCACATTGAGTACAAGGAACCTTTTTTATGGTGTAGGTCGAAGGTCATTTAGGGTCAACAAGGGTTAAACTACAAAATATGTCAGATTCAGAAAAGAATCCTTATAATGAAATCATGGAAACCACCATGCATTTGTGCGTTCTGGTTAAAGTATAAATTCACACGTGTCGAAAAACGTGTCAAAAATACGAAAGGAAAAGGATGCTCATCCAAATGTGTCCTGGAAAGGTTGGGAAGGATGAGGATCGCTTGGATTTCGACACAGGAAGAAAAAAGCTTGAAGATGTGATGTAGATAAAAGCAGATGCAAAGGCAGCATGAAACTTCGCAGGCAGACCAAAAGGCTGGCAATTACGGAAGGGCTGTGGCCAGATACACACAAACACACACACAAAATTGCCAGATGCTAGACCATGGTCAATACGGTAATGCATAGGTTATATGAGGTGAGTACGTCGCTAGCGAATTCCCAAACCAGTAAGTTTTGGGGATTCTCATGCTTTAATTTATGAATGATGACATGTGGTTGGGAGTTTCTGTTGTTTATTGACTCTGTCCCTGTGATCACGTTGGACAATTTGCTTGTGCGTAAACCGCAGCCAGCTTTGTGATCAGATCGTGATCATCTTCTGCATGCAGCAGGATTTGTTCTCTGGTAACGGAAAAGGAAACCAACGTAACGATCGTGGTCACGAGCGTGTCTTCAGACCGTGCCGAGATTCTCGGCGGTTGTGCATAGCAACTGCTTCACAGTTATGATCACATGTACATCCCTCATATCTGTAACCTCAAAATAAAAAAGAAAAAGAAAACGAAGCAGACAGCCGCTTTACAACCAAGCTCATCATCAAGGTCACTCTTGCCCAGCTTTTGTTTGATCACACCTGCGTGGTTATCCGTGATCAAAGATGATGAGCTTATCATCACCATTTGCAAGTGCGTCCTCGCTTTTGTGCGTTAATGAAAACGAAAAGGAGAAAGTTAACCGATCACCTGCCAATGACCTCAGAAGTGTGTCTTGGTCATCAGACTGCAGATCAAGGCTACTGCAGCCCAGTGGTCATCAAAATGTTCTTTGAAGTAGCCTGTAGTTAAACACATGACTCTTTTCTTCTGAAGTATGTAGTCAACATTTTTACCTTTGCTCATGTATAAGCTAGGTTAGATATTTTGAGGGGGAGATGGATATAAATCTACCTTAATTGGTTCGTTTTGTCGCTTTGTTGTATTTTGTAACATTTCGTTCTTTGGCGTACCTATCTTGGTGTAAAGCAAACTTACGCTCTTATCTTGCACACCAAATTATCCCAAATGTTTGCAAATGCTTAACCTCAAAATGGGAACAAACAAAGTTTATAGAAAGCTTGTCACAAAATAAGGACCAGAAACCTACCTGGAGGGGTTTTTTTTAATTACATCTCAATTTTTAATTAACATGTTTCGAATAGTTGATGGTACATTGTCTAAAAGTCATGGTAGCCTATCACTGACCTAGATTTGCACACAGAGATATGTTACCCCCCCTTTTTTTTTTTTTTTTGTATGTGTGCATTCTGATGGAACCTGATGTCAGTTAGAGAGTTCTATAAGGACATTTTAATGAGTGATTTGGATTAGAGCATGGTTAAAATGATGAACTGGAAACAATAGCGCAGTATGTATATATGTACTTGTATTCATTTGTTGGTGGATGGTGCATGTAGCATACAAGTATCTTATGAACTACCTGGTTGTGTTCAGTCATACTACAGAGTCTGTAATGTGTATGAGTATGGGAATTTGAATCTTTATGTACTCCAGGCTTGTTTTGAGAAGGGAACCCTGGTTATATATTTATAATTAATGTACATAATTTTGTGTCCTGTCCAAGTTACACACTTTTGAATTTCAGAGAAGGGTGCTGCCATTGTTGCTTAAGCTGATTGTAAACCACCAACCTGAGTAGGTCAAACAATGATGCCGCATAACCACTGATAGCAAGAATTTTAATGTATTTCTTCATTTTAATTACCTATAATTTCTATAATGCCACATACACTTGCACACATTTTGTGGTAAATTACTGAGGTGTATCATGCAATAATCAAATCATTGCTCCCCTGATCTGAATCCATGCAAAACTGTTAACATAAAATGACAATGAAATATAAACACGAACAAAAGCTTTTCAATCACATGTATCGGGTGATGTCATCACGATCTCAAAATGGCAGCTTCATGATAAATAATTAAGGAACATTTAAATTGCAATATCTTGGAAAATAAACAACATATTTAAATGAGATGTGGTGATGGTGTTCACCAAATGTTAGTCTCTCATTTAACGTTGTCAAAAGTGCTGACTGTCCGTCTCCTTTAAGACATGGAAGGGTGAAAGATGCATGGGAGGTAAAGACAAATAGCCCTAGCAATCTTGTAGTGTCATCAGCTGTTTACGGTGATGCCGTGTCAGACACCCTAAATACAAATAGCTGTGACAGTCTTGCAGTTGGGTTTGTTGTTATGGCGATAACTGTATTGCATCTGACCTCTTATTGAAGTTGTATTGAGAAATGAGATGTATATGTCTGCACATGTCTTTGTCCAATGTCCAGCAAGCATGTGTCTTTTTTTTTCCTTGGTTACATCTACTCCAAGAACAGCATAAACATTAGACAAACACATACCAAAACTACTTTATAACCAATGGGTTCCAGGGAGGGGGAGTCAACTGGCGAATGTTTTCCCCTCACATTCCCACCCCCAAATGAAATTCAAAGAAAAGAAATGTGGTGAAGAATATGGGAATTTGAGCTTGCCCTTTCAGTGAGGCCGGTAATCAAGCTGCCTCCAGAAGGAATTTTCTCCCTCCTAGAGAGTTTGAAGCTTGCCATTGACATTTTTACACATATTGCCCACCTCTAAAAATCTTTCTCCTCCCTGGAAAACCTTTTACCCCTTCAGTGCCTTCTCTGGCTACAGGCCTGCCCTCATCTTTTGCAAATGAAAAAGTCTGGTTATGCCACTGCCTGTTTGGTGTGACATTTTATACCTCAGATAGTCTTTTATACATTGGAAATTTTAATTTTATGGTGACTCATTAAATGTCTGCACAATTGAGGAAAGAACTTTCAAAGATAAAAAAAGAGGTATCATCGTTTTGAAGTGCAAACACACGTAACCTTCACATTTGAATCTAGTGTTTTGTTCCAGGAGATGTCGTTAACAACATTCTCACTACCAATGAACAGCTTGTATCTGTTGAATTTTCTTTTGAATTCATCAACAAGGTGCTCCTCGCATGGTGTTTTGTGCAATTTACATGTTTGTTGTATCTAGACAGGAATGCTTGTCTGTTGTTGGTTATCTGAAGATGGAGATTTCCTTCACAAACTTCTCATTCTTGATTTGTGTATGTATGCTTTCAGACAGCATATAGTTATCCTGTCATAAGCTAGGCTTGTTGGCGCTCTGTGATCATAGCAAAGTGAAGCTTTCTGCGACTCTGCATACAGCATACAATCGTGTAGCAGACCGAACTCCCCAACAGCTGTGCAGACTTGACACACTTGATGCAGTGTTTTCAAATTGCAACAGCATGTGGACTGCTTGCAACTCTGGTGCAGCAAGTTAGGCTTGCTACCGATCTGCAGGCTGCATACAGTCACAGTAATGAAGGTTAGGCTTGCTACAGATCTGTGGATATGACACGGTTCTGCTGTAGTCTATGGACTGCATACAGTTATGGTAGGTTTGCTACAGCTCTGTTGGCAAGCTGCTTACATTTATGAGGTTACAAGCTAATCTTGTTACACTTGCTACAGTAGTTTGGACTGCACGCACATACAATTATTATGGTGTTGCAAGTTAATCTTGTTTAGCTTACTATTTAGATATGGTATTGCAATGTAAGTTTACCTATATCTGCCCGTACTGCATACTGTTTTCCTGTAGCAGTGGTGACCAATATTTTTTAATCAAGGGACCACATTGCCACCTTTGCCACCAAGGCTTTGTGGCAGGCCAGGCAGTTGGCAAGTTCGTTCTCTGTTATCCTTCTCTTTACACTATCTACCCATAGATGCTGTCCAAAAACATGTGATGGGTAAGAAAATGAAATTCTGTGAATGAATGAAGTAGTAGTATCCATGCAAGCATTTGTAATTATGGCAAGCCATGTGCCAGAAAATGTAGAAAAATCATCACCTGTTGGCATGTGAAGTGAGCGCAAGATTTGGCTGTTAGATTCACATCACTAGCTTTTATAGGGATACTGCTTTATTTTTGTTGTTCTTAGTTTAATTTCTGTTCAAAAGGGGATTTGGGGGCCACGTGATGCTTATCCTCTTTTTGGCCAATGCCGTCTAACTGGTATTTACAAACTGTCAAGCTTGACTGAGAAAGATTTCTACATGCTGCTTTTGGACTGCTAAAGTAGTCTCAAGATCTTGGACAGGGAACAAATGAATTCATAATTGATGCTCTCGTTTTTGCAATTTGCTCAGTGTTGTTAAACTTTCCAAATCTGTTTGCTATATAGCACTGCCCTAGCATTGATAGAAGTAACAACCTTATCAGGATTAACATTGTGTGAATACTAGGGAAAATTGTAGTTGCTTTTGTTGTGGCAGGTAGACGCCTGTGCACATATTAAATTTGTCTGTTGACATTATGTAACAAATATGTTGGTTGTCGGTCTTTATGGGTTTGTTAGCCTACCGAGGACTACCAGCAACTCTTGAAAAGTTGGAATCTTTTGCAAGTATTTGCAAAGAGAGCTGGGTGCTCAAATTACTCTTTACCCTAATAAATATTAATAGTCCTGAAGAACATTTCTCAACTGAGGCTTAGCTTCATTTAAAGACGGAAATATACTCTGGTGCATGGCATACGACTGGACTGCTTAAGTGGGATTTATGCTACAAGTAGGAAGACCTGTACGAGAATAGGAATATAACACTGTTGGCCTACTGTTATGGAAAGACATATCTATCAACTGGTCCAAATATGGGACTAATTCTCAGCCAAATTCCCTTCTAAAACATGAGCAATTGCCTTACATTCCTTGCAGGGAAGGAAAGGAAGAGACTCCTTGTGTGGGGCTGAGGGTCAGACAAAGCCACATCATTATCCTGGTAGCAGCCCCTCCCCCTGTGATTTTCTTTTGCATGTGACCAAATGTATAAAAATGTTCTTTCAGGTGGATGAGATGCGCATATTCATAACCCTCGGTCATTCAGATCGACTGATTAGTATCTTTTATATTACCTGCAATGGTTTCATGTTGAGAGCATCATTATTAAAATAACAGTACTAGGAAATCCTACGGGTAATCAGGGAAGAGATCCACTTGTGTGGCGGCCTTCCTTTTGTGAAGTCTCCTTCGCAACGATGAAAATATAGGAAACTCGCGATGTCACACTTTGATAAGAAAAGTCATGAACCAGTCGTTGAGGAGAATCTCAACCACGTACGTTTCTGAGCTTTTAAAAGTGCTCCCTGATCTAATGATCTTTACAGAAAGGAGCCAAAACTGTTAATGTCTTTAACATTAACAGTTCACCACCTTGAAAATGTGTATTTTGATTGAAGATTATTACGAGTAGAATATTTGGAGGAGGGTGATCCTTTACTCTGAAGGCCAGGAAAGATAAGACGATTATTGGCCTTTATGATGTAAATGCCAAACAGATTAATTTTCTGTTATCATTTAATATCGAATTTCAATGCCCACCCCATGGGATTTTCTTTCCTTTCCTTCCTATCTCGGCACTGAAACAGACCACACGAACGGACAGAGAACAAAAGTTCATTTTGAAGTTCATATGTTAAATGTTTCTGGCAATGGATCACATCAATGTTCTCCATGTATACTGCTCCTTGAAATGACTGTACATCCTTTTCTCCCCAAATAATTGATAGAGACACTTACATTCCATCAGCATTTTCATGCCCCTTCTTCCAGCCCTCATCCAGTGACTCAGGTCACCCCAAGTGAAAGACTTTCATCCCCATGGCAGACTTTTCACACATTTAAGGAAATGCCTTATTGAAAATTCAAATTGTTAAATGAAAATTGCTTGAATGTTCATACTGGATATGCGGTAAGCTTACTGACGGGTAGATTAAACATGTTTTCAACAAGTGTCGGTCAAAGGTCACATGAGGTCAATTAAGGGTAATGTCAGCAATTTCATGGCTCTAGATTGCCAGTGAACATGTGAGTTTGGAATATCTTGCAAACCAAGGATGGCTCTTGTAATCCACTAAAAATCTGTAAATCTCTCATCCTTTTCCTAAAACTTGCCCTTATACAAAGTTTAAGATGAATTGTATGTTTTTTTTTTGTATTAAGGCAAAGCTGATACATTTTTAAAACAAAGTTCTTTGTAATGTGGCCTCTCCCTCCTTCCCCTCCCCAAGGGTACCTCATACTGACCTATTGAGCTTGGAACAATTACCAAGTTGCAGCTGTGCAAGTGATGAAAGTCATCCGGTCTTTGGCTTCCCAAAAAATTACATCTTTAAAACCTCCAAAATTGCCTCAGAAGCTTGCCAATTAATTTTTGATTAGTATTTATAAGTGCACCGTAAACTTGATCAGTCTTGTAACATTCATTTTGCAAGGCGAAGTCTCTTCGTAGATTCCTTAGTTTAATAATAATGCTCACCGTGTATGACGCCATTGCTTTGGTAGTTAAAAAGAGACTGTTAACATTTTGAAGAAAGGAAGATTATTTGCTTTGAGTTATTACCAAAAACTGCTCAATCTGTTAACGTATTATCGCACTCCGCCTTTTCCTGTTCAGAATTTCGTCCCTTAATAATTGTTCTTGGTTTGTACGTTGGATGTGCAGCATGCATATATTCCCTTTGGAAAATGTTACGGTTGCTCTACCATTCATTTTAATAATGTTACTGACAGTACCTTTTTATATTGGTTCAATATTTGTTTTAATTATGTATGTCACCAGGTTGACAGAAAGTTTTCACTGTTCAATCATCTTATAGTATCACCCTTGACCTCTTGCCACTGGATACTGTAATGAATATTATGGATGTTAAATATAGTTGAGGTCAAATAGTGCAATAGTGTTGTAAAACAGCAGACTTTGAACAAGTGTAAGTGTATGTTAACTGATTATATTTGAAGTTACATGGTAGCTACAAAAATCTATTTGTATTTGTACATGCATTAAAGGATCTACCATAGGCATAGGTAAAAAGCTTATAGTGTGCTGTGATTCAAAGGAAGGCATCCCGTGGTATGGTGTGCAGTCCTTACCAATATATGGAAGGGTGGTTAGAAGTGTTGGTCCAGGTTTTATGCCATGTAACTGATATGGACATAAGGTCAAGAACTTATGCATACAGTATCTTAGCTTTAATATTTTGTTGATCATATTCCTTCTTACGTTTGCTTTTTCTTTCCTTCTCGTTTTGTAAAGTACCATGACCCCTTTGGTGGATGTGGCACATTTTTGGCTTATTTAAGTATTCTTATTACTGTATGTTGTATTGTTCTGTGGGTCATCTTCACTGATATGTAGAATGGTAGATTGCAGTGTTGGTCCTAACCTTTTCAAGGTTTTTCAGCCAATAATCACCCGAAGCCTTCAATTTACTCACTATGGACACAACGCGTTACATTACACATGCGATTCATGCTCCGTAGGTGTCATTGACTCTCATCATGATCTGCCTAGCCCTGAGTGACTTCTGGCCTCAAAGCCTTTGGACAAAGTCTTAATGTATGTATCTATGAATCGTCCAATATTCACGTTACTGAGCGAAGTCTTTACGTAACTGTCACGTATGTACTATACTTGACCAATAAAGGTGCGCCTGTCATTTGCCTTGTGACGATGGTACTCTCACAACGTGGGGTCTTTCATTCCAAAGATGTATTCATGTATTCATTGTCAAACAGGTTCTCTGATTGGTTTGCGCTGATTTACTACCAATTTGGTAGTAGATTTCAAAGGTTAGACTTGGATAGTTGCATAAAATCAACTTTGTCCAGAGGCTTTCCAGCATAGTGATTTCCATTGGGGAGTACAGCACTGAGGGTGTGTAACGTCTGGTGTAGTGATTTTCTGGGGTGGAACACAGACAGTGTTACTGCTGATATTTGTATATCAGGGGGAAGACTGGACAGAGGCTATGTTGGTGTGGTCCAGGTGTTGGTCCAGGATTTATGCCAAACCACTGGTATTGTCTATTGTGTTGGTCTGCAGTCATCACTGGTACATGGAATTTTTTATTGTTGTGTTGTCATAGTTGCATAATTTTCGTTTATACTCTGCATGGTGGCGTCCACTCACTTCATCTATAGTTTACTCATGACCCTTTCTATATTGACTCATCATAAACTGTGTTTTTTTCAACTTTACTACAGCAGATGTTTAACAATGAAGTAATCTTCCTGAGTTTGTTATCCATTGTTCATTAAACTTACTCTTAGGATAAGCCCCTTTTCTGCTATCCTTTGGTAGCATCAAACAATAATATTTCCATGTGTTTACGATGTCAGTAACTTGTTCTGAAATTTCTGCCCAGATCCAAAGTTTCACCATTGTTTCATCACGGTACAGAGCGCATGAGTCAAAATTCAGCATGTATGCCTAAGTCCTGCTCGTAGATACTGTAAGACAATTGTGTGTCAATAAAGTGAATGCAAAATGTCATGCTGTTACTTTAACAATGAAGTGGTAGCCTAATGTAAGTTACATATTCAGGTACCGACCGACTGTGGGCCATGGTCCGAGTTTTTAAATCCACTGCAAGCACTAGTGCAATGGTTGCAATGATTAGCAATACCCTACTGCAGCCCTCATGATAGGATTAAACCAATCCCACCCATAGCGTAACGTAATCTTATCAACGACCCTGATAATACAATTAAACTGGCAGTCCCATCTCTTTAAATTTCTCAGTTTTATCCTAGATGATAATAACTTGAATGGCCTAGAAATGCAAACGCATCTTTGCACCATATCCCAACCCTGATACCACAGATTACAATTATACGATGTCTTTTGGGAATCTCTAACTACAGCTGTGATGTTGTTGGGATTGTAATCCTAAGTATTAAACAGATCTTTGCCTAACAAGGGCAGACTAGACCTTAGAGGACGAGAGGACGCAGTGCTAGAATTAATTTCGAGGGCATTTAGAGCGATACTAAATGAATGCATTAGTGAAGCAAGGGGTAAGTAAAGTCACTTGTGAATACTGATACCATTGAGTTGTGGGGAATCTGTGTTATCTTATCTCGAACTGGAGGTGGGAATCTTAGATGAATGGTATCTGCATATTTCCATAATCATAAAAGCTTACCATCTTTTTCAACTTTTTCTTTTTGTTAATTTACAGGACAATATAATTTCTTCCACAATCCCCACAAACCTGGAAACTGGTGGTGGAATTAACGCTGAAGTTTTCTTTCGGTAAGTAGTCTTCATTGGAATCACATTCATTTGGTAATTTGATTTGATTGAAATGTTAGTAAGTAGGTACGTAGCCACCTTGAGGGGAGGATACATGCCCCACATGCTCATTCTCATTTTTTTTTTTTCAACAAAACGCCGCCGCTTTTTTGAAATACCAATATCGGAAGGAAAATAAAATATCATGCACCATTTGGCATGCATGTAGAACCCTTTAAAAGGGCAAAAGATTTTCAAAGGGGAGGGGATGCACCTCCTCCAGTCCAACCAAACCCCCTAGCATTGATGTCCTCCCCCCCCCTTATCGGTTAGTCTGACTATGGCCTATCAATAAGAGCAGAAAAAGAACAGATGTTTGTGCAGAAATGGGATAAATGTAAATGAAGGAACAAAATATACAGATGTTCTGAAGTTGACCTTGAACCCACTTTTCTATTTCAACCCTTTTCCCTTCATTCTCCAACTAATTTAGGGGATATTTTGGGGTATCAAAGAGGGTTTTAGAGTAGTAGGGGAGAAAATAGGGGAGGGAGGGCCATGTATGGATTTATGATTGACATTTTCTGTTATCCGTATGGCGGAAGTTTTGCCCATTTTTGCTCATCTTGCCAGGGGTGGATACTTAATATCGTACAATTACAGTAGAAAAGTTTCACCACATCCCTGCAATGCTGTCATTGACAGGTATTCATGTTGTACCTCACATCTGTTTACCTGAATGACATCGATTCGATCCAGTTCCTTTTCACTTATTTTGAATTGTAATGCACATTGTATGGTATGTTATTTACTACTTTTCAAACGAAGCAGTGTGCTTATCATTCAATCAGCTAACAGATTGAACTGTCCACTGCAATTTCTAATTGTGCAAGAATTACTTTGGCATTCATTTCCAAGATTCATCAATCTGGTTACCCTGAAACAAAATGGTAACACTTTCGTAGATCTTTTCTACTTTTCTAGATCTATGTAAAAAAAAAAAGCATGGAGATGGAGTCAGGAAAAAGAGGGGGGTTGACACTGGGTTAGGATGCCGACATATCGTGATGAATCCCCACCATCGACAGTTGATGGGAATAGTTAATGCTCCAGTCATCCCGATGAAACTAAAATAAAGAAACCTCCGCCAATGTCCCAAATATGTAAACAATCATCCGGCCGTTAATGCCAGGTGATCGCGCTGAGCGGCCGCCCTGTTTACTTCATCCCAGAGAGCCTGTCTGCTTCATCCCGAGGAAGGCAGATTGGAGTCTCTCTTGTCATTAATTGTCTCTCGGATTGACATTCAGGAAAGGTGGTAACATTAGTCCTGATCTTAATTAGTTACCAGGCGTAATACCAACACATATCGTCTTACCAGGCCCATAATCTAATTCTGACCGTCCCTAAGTCCTCAATTAACCTCACAGGCTCTTCGCGAGCGTCGGAACTCGACCAGACTAATTTAACTCAATTTGACTTCAATCATCGTCACCTACCCAACCTTGGGACTTACAACATCCCGTGTCCTATTCAGAGTCCTAGTAAATCCGTTTCATTTTGCTGCCTGATTATCCTTAAAAAAGAAAAAGAAGAGAAAAGAAAAAGAGAAAGACAGTGAATTTAGCCAGGAGCAAGTGTTCCCATTTTTGCCAGTTTATTCACCTTGTTATGAACTTTTTTCTGCCTCCTCTTTTTTTTTTCCTTTTTTGTAAGCATCTACCTTAGACTACAGCCCCTCATCTTGTTTCCTAATCTTTAGACCTTGTTGTCAACGAAACCTCTCCAACTAATTAAGAGGCCTGTATGGAAATTCCATTCTGATAGGTACATTATGAACCTGTTGACAAGGGTGATTAAGTCCAAGTTCTTATTTCCCTTAGCCTTACCCAAATAGTTTCCCACAAGTCTGAGGCCTTCTGAATTACCTCTGCTAGGGAGAGGCATTGTATATCCTCAAATCTTTTTGCCCTGAGGCATAATTGAGCTGTGTATTCTTTACCAGTACATTGAGTGTTGGGATTATGAAATGGAAAATGGCAGATGTGTGTATTATCTCAGGAATCAGACCCCTGAAATCAATTGTTCCTGGAAATGTGTCGATTGTGCCGGGGCCACAGGACCAAACCTCCCCGATGAGTTAGAACTCATCCCTTTCTTTTTTTTCCTTTTTTTTTTTTTTTTTCCGTTTCTCTTCTCTCCTTTTTGTTTTGTCACCATTTCCATTCTTTCGAACATTAAAAATGATGTAGGTGTTGAATTACAGCAACTGTGATCTTACAAAAGCCCGTAGTTCTTCAGTAGTAAGGAGAAAAAAAAAAAGAAGAACAACAACTGCAGATGATAAGCATGAAAAAAATGCAAAACAAAATAGCAACCAGAATATTGTTGGGAAGAGTAGTCGATATTTTGGACAAAGTTGCACAGCTCTGAGGAGGGTCAATTGGTATCAGTGGTGTATATCTCCCAATATTTTGTCAAAGGAGTGTCTTCTCTTTGCAAAAAGGGCAAAATATCAAAATTGAATGTTGTAGGTACATGAATAACGAGGCCTACGATTGTGAATTTCAAAATGTCACAGATTGATCCCTTGATACCACCCCTACTCTTCTGGTAGGGGGGTGGTATGATGATGAACCCCACACTACAACAACCAAAGGCAGATGTAGAAATAACAAAGGGATGGACAACTCGGGCTTCCCTCCTGCACGTAAGACGACAAATCTCCGTCTAACCACTACTGGCAGGTATATATGTCTCACTCCCTGTTCTTCCTGTAGTAATGGAATATATTCTCTGTGCCAGGAATTTCCGACATCTGCCGTTATAGATACTTTCAATACTTACTAGATTTGGTCTTTTCCACATCTGAACTTCTTTTTTCTGCTGATACTGGGCGGAGCCAGATGATTGGCTGCTGATGTCCGATGCCGTGACTCTTCGGGTATGTTGGTGACCCATGGAGGAAGGTCCCCTTATGAAAGGAGTACAGGTGCTTGAGGCAAAGCCAACGGTACGTTGTTAGTTTTATGAGCGGACAAGAGTTTTTCTGCCCATGGGCTTTACCCCTGTGAAAAGCAAACATCAAAGGGATTGTAAACATATGAGTTTGAAATGAGGAGCCCTCATAAATAACATTATTCACTTTTAACACTCACCGTAAATGGCGATGCTGGCTGCTTGACATACTCTCAGGGCGCTGCTTGAGAGGTTCACCCCAACCTCTCATTGGAAGTCATTTTGATCTTCACAAAGAAATTGTAACTGCTGCCTACCAAAAATGTACTTCACTTTTGCACAGAAAAGTCTCAGTCAGCTTCTAATTAATCAAATCACTTGATGACAGCATTTGGCTTGGAGTCTTAAATGCAAATTAGGCTGGATAATCATCATAATGTTGAACATAGGACTGTTATGAACATTAATCTCTCAGACGAAATCGACCCATTTTTCACGGAGCTACCGTTCTCAGTTGGGAATGACGTCACAATTTGCAGACAAGAGGAACAACTACTTTTTGGTGTGTGTCAGTGAAAGCACTCACTCCTGCTGGGCCTGCAGACTTATTTGATGTCTCACTGATGATATGGTAGCTTTTATCAGCCAACAATTAGTGATAAAATCAAACTGTCTGTCGGCGCTCTTACAGGTACATCCCACTTTGTTCTGTAAGTAAATGGAGAAGCCTTCTCTAGTTTTGGTAGTTTTAAAAATGTTTCGCCTTCATCTTGTTTGAACTAAACAGTGGTTTATTTAATCGCATCAGCAAGGTTTGTACAAATGCAGGAATACTTTGGTCACAATGGTGTATGGAATTGTAATTCAAAATACTTAAAAAGTGGCCAGCTCACATCACTTAAAGAGCCCCCTTGAGTTGTTTTGTGAAATTCACTCAATTTTTCTAAACCGGTCAAGTTTCCTTCACATACTTATGACAAACAGTCAAACTAAAAGGATCCCAAAGTTTTACATACGTTGGAACATTAATGAGTGAGTAACCAACGATTAAATTTGGTTTTTGAAACTTTGTGACCAGACATTTTCACATTAGTACATTCACATGCACACAATCAGAGCAAGTAACGGTCAAAAATTCGAAAAAATTGACAGTTTTCATATTACTATTGGATGTGAAACTTGATTAATTATGCTAATTGTGAGTATTGTCATGTGTATGTATATATCTTTACTGATATCAACTCAATGAGCCCCTTTAACTCTGAAACTCCATTTCCCTGCGTCAAGTCCCATTCCTGTTTAATCGTTGATCGGTACAATTCTGTTGTGTGACTGTATGGGGATGAGGAATAACAATTCAGCCATACTTTTCTCCTCTGCATGGTAATGCTTTTTCCAATAGTCTTCATCTTTGAAAGTTACAAAATTTGATATTTAGAGCATATGTAGGGTAGACTTCCTGCACATTAACACTCAGTTAATTGGAAAATAGTAACAATGGTCTGCTTAATTTGGATTCATTTTTCCTATTCCATTTAAGCGAGAAACACTTCAGAAAATGTTAAATAAAAGGAAAAAAAATCAAAGATTTGTAGGTAAGGCAGTTTCAAGGACAAACCAGTGCAACATATTGCCATGAAATAATACACAATTTTTAAAAAAAATTTGGCCATTTGGTGGCCTTGATGTGTAGATGTCAAGGGTGAAACCTTGTTCACATTTGAGAATGCCTTCGTACTTCAAGTTTGCAAGGGTGATTAATTCTTGTAGCCTGAACTGTCACGTACTGGTACTTCAATCACGCATGCGTAGTGATGATATCCCTTTTGGGTTTCCTTTAGCCCTTCTTGTGTTCGTAATAAATAATATGTGAATGCTCGCAGACTCAATGGTGACCTGAGATTGGCCGGCCTATCGAATTGTAAACAGCTGATAGGACCTTTTTACACCTTTGCTATAGTGTATTAATCCTGCAAGGGTACTTATTATGAGATTCACTCGTTCTCAAATGGTAACAATATCTCATTCTAAGCTAGATAATCCTCATTGTGGACTTCATATTGATAATTGCCCTCGTGCTCTTAAATGTGAACGAGACAGAGACAGGCCCATAGCAAATGGAGAAGGGACTAGGAGGGCAAACCTCCTGGAAAAATTTTTTTTTTCCCCAGAGTGTTCTGAGTTTGCCATTTACTTAATACATTTTTGCACAGTTTGCTCCTTCTGAAATATTTTTCACCCACCCCAGACAATTTTTTGTCCCCATTGTCTAGCAATGGCAGAGGAGTAAGAAAGTCAGAAGTTTCCTTTAAAACCTTAGCCAGATGATCTCATTTGGAGGAATAGTTTGTAACCCTTGCAACCTGGGGTTATAAATAGACCACAAAACACATTTTGCACTTGGTATTCATTGTTTAAGATCTGTGACACAGGTCTTCATTGAAACCAGTGGTTGCCGGGACATTAATTTTCATAATGAAAGAGTTCCTTTTATAATGGACATGGCTCCATTGGTAGTTTGGTAGCCTTACATCCAACAGGAAGCGAAGTCGCATTCCATCAGTTCTGGACACATCTGACCACGAGGTGCAAACATAGAGTACATTAAGATCATGGATGGTGACGATTCCGCCATCAATTACAGTACTATTTGGCATCAACTATCAATGAAGGTGTATCTGAGTATCATTTATGTAACGTAAAGAAGGGTTCATCGTGAAACAAATTAGCTTAATTTAATCCCCAGTAATTTAAATGCCATCGCAGGCCACAGCCAGAGAGGAGTCTGCTTCCTTTTGTTTTCTTCATCTTTACCCTCCTCCTTCATTAATCACCCCCACCTGTATTAAAAACTACTTGAAGTTATCCACTGTGCAATGTGTGACAGAACTAACAGAAAATTATGCATACAATAACAGTCTTTTTTATTTTTTTCTTCTTATCTTTGTCAATGATGGTACATGACCTTGGTCATAACAGTTTCCTGTTGCACAGAGAGAGAGAGGTTGTACAATGTGCAATAGGTAGCCGCTCTTGTTCTGAATGTAAACAGGTTTATTTCTCATTATTACCAAGTGTGCCCCGGCCTTGTGCAATGCTATGTGACTGTAATCCAATTCGCCCGCATCAGGTCCGTTGCTACCTAAAGACAGAAGAGGAAATTAGAGGGCAATTTTAAATTTCCTGTATTTTCTTAATGACCCCACAATTAACAGCAAAAGCGGCATCAAACTGTACCGATTAGGGTAATTATGCAACTGGTCTTTGGTTTAACTTCTAATGAAGGAGCGAGACTCCCAGAGAGTTTGGAAACCTGGTTCAGAAGGTTAGATTTTAAGATATAATTCCTGACATTTGAAAATTTTAATTGGTAAAGCAGAAGAAAGAATGTATCCCAGATGAACTGGCATGAAGGTCAGGAGCCTGATGAAAACATTTGGGGAATTAATAATGATAAAAAAAATATTCTGTATGGTTGCAGTTATGGTGATAAATCAGACACAAGAAACAGGGGAAAAAAAAAGCAAGGAGGAAAAAAAGTCAAACTTTGCCAGCTTGAAGGATTTACTATCTTAGGAGACTAGGAAGGATTTCAGATCCTTATTGAGGGAAAGATGAAGCAATACGAAAAGAAAGGCAAAACGATATTGGCATACTTATTGCTGATTAGTAGCCACATCAAGATGAGGGAATGGCCAGTAATTGGTCATTCTTTTCTTAATTCTTTTTTGTTTGTGTTTCGAAATTACTACCAACAAACTTTTCTGTAAGAACTGTTCTACTACATTCTTGTTTTAATTGCAGAAACTCTCTCTAAACCGAATACATAAATGGCACAGTTTTGTCTGCCTTCTTTTTTTTTAGTTTTCACCGAGTTAATTGAGTGACTGTATATTTTAATCATGAACAATATTTGTAAAATAAAGTGGGTTTTCGTGCAAAATGCTGAAAGTGTATGTAAAATCATTTGAATACACGTAATCTCATTCATCTGAAGGTGAATGTGTACAGGAACACTTGTATACAGAAACGACATCAAAAATGATAGAAATGTGTTAGTAATACATACTGTCATAACAGGGAATGTTAATCTGAAATGTCCACAAAGCTAAAAGCTATGTAGGTATCCCTCCAAGAGGTCGCAGTCATGTAACCACAGACAGTTTCTTTCCACCGATTGATGTTAGTTTAGTTAATCTATTCCATGTGTAGTGTTTACCTGTTAACTTGCTGTGCCTGGCTCTGTCAACATGTTCATTTTAATCCCCGTTCGTTATCGCTCATCATTTTATCTTTTTTTTTTTAATCACTGCCCTCCTCATCACCTGCATTTATTTTGAACACCCTTCGTACTAGTTTCATCATTTACGTGTTTTCATTGCCTTGTTTGTAGCTTTACATCTGCTATCATTCTATAATAGTGAATCTGTTCCTGACGTACGGTGTCTCCGACTTTTAAAAGCAGCACTGCCGATTCTCCTTTTCTCTGCCTCACTTGAGATCAAAAATTCTTCTTGGAGAGGAGAAAGATAAATATATAAAAATTACAGTTTCAACAAAAATAGGGAAAAAAACAAAATAGGACACATTTTGTTGATTCCCATACCTCCTCCCTTAGTTTAAATTAGAGGAACTGCTATGGTGGCTTGTGTGTTCCCTTGACAAACACATCCAAATGAACTGTTAGGTTGGTCACCAATTTGACCAGTTCATTGGCTCTCAATTGGGGTATCTAAAGTACAGACTGACCTTGAGTATTGTTTAATGTTTCCACTTTGGTTGCATTATTGACTACACACAAATCGTTATTTTCTCTTTATCGTCATCTTCGTCTGTGACATACATTTTTTTTTTCCTCCAATTTTTCACTCACTCAAATTCTGCCTTGATGAATCTCTTCTCTTTTTCCTCCTGGAAAAAAAAAAAATGTCAGGGAGTATTTTTTCATCTCGGTGCTTTATTACACATCACTTTTAGAAGGAATTATTTCTCCATTAGAGTACCTACCGCATCCAATTAGCTCTGTCATGTTAGTTCCCCATGTTCTTTTTTGGTGGTATTCGGTTGTCTCTTTTATGCGTTTCTCTCAATGGCTTGCACACCACCGTGTCACAATCAGTTAACAGACTGATCAACACATCTGGGCTATCTCGCCATACCACGGTCAGAAGCCCTGCTTGCCTATTCAGGCTTCATTAGTGGTTTTCCTGCAACGACAAATATGTTTATATCGAGATCTTCGGCTAAATTGCAGAGCATTGGGTTTAATTCTGAAGAGAATTAAAAAAAAAAAATGAAAATAGAAAAGAAAAGAGACAGCAGAAAGCAAAGCCAAAAAAGAGGAATAAACTAATCAAAGAAAAACAAAAGGAAGTCGGTTTATTCTTGCATGCAATATACCTTTTGGTATTTAAAGTACCCACATGAGCTT
The DNA here is from genome assembly GCA_021234535.1 of Stichopus chloronotus. Classification (NCBI taxonomy): domain Eukaryota; kingdom Metazoa; phylum Echinodermata; class Holothuroidea; order Aspidochirotida; family Stichopodidae; genus Stichopus; species Stichopus chloronotus. Next base: position 28,998,085 of record CM037832.1, on the reverse strand, counting down.
TTGTCAAGGGAAGTAGCAAAGAACACAATTTGCATTTTCTACTATTAGCTGAGGCTATTGATGAATTAATTGAGTATGCTCAAGCTACGTCGGTTGACAATGAAAAAGGGTCACCATTCTTTCAAGAACATAAAAAAAAGACCATTTTTTTTTTTTAAATTTTTGTATGGATATATGCTGTTTTTGTATGCCATAGAGGGTTACGCACACCTCATCTTGTTTACTTTTCTTGGTTTTGGTAAAGCCTGGCCCATTGCTAGTTTCTTCCCTGTTTGTTCAGAGTTCCATTCTTTGAAAGTCTTTTGTGTGTCTCGGTAAAAGGACACATTCCACACAGATGCAACCTTCATCACGGACAGCTTGCCATTCTACCCTATTCATCAGTTGGAGCCCCAGTCTATTGTCTTCTCATGGTAATTAATTTTTTTTTTCTCCCTATTTTAAACATGGGAGCTGCTTTGGAAAAGTTGTGAAGTGCTTCGTAAGGCATAAGCTTTTGAGCTCCCCCCAACTATAAAATGCAATCACTTCAGCATTGTTTGTAATCGAGTAAGGAACAAAGGGGCTGTTTAATGAGTGCAGTTGTCCTTTATGATTAATCGGCTTTTTTTTTTTGTTTGTTTCCTAAAATAACCAAGCGTTACTTTTAATCACTCAGTGAAGTTACAGTTCTCACATTTGCAAAATAGTGCAACTTAGTAGTTTGAAAAACAAGAAAAACAGACGAAAGCAACCAAGTCTTGTGCAAGTGTGATTATCTGAAGATTGTATGTATGTACATCTATGATGTTGGAAGTAGAAGCATTACCTACTACTGCAACTTCAACAGTATGAACTGACAAGCTGCCAGTTTGCACTTTCTTTAATCAGAAAGTGATGGGTTGTTGCAAAGGAGACTTTGGAAGGGAGGGAAGGTCTCAAAAGGGTGACAATGAGATGGGATGCAAACTTTGAACTTGTGTTTTGTGTCTCTGAGTAGCAAGCATTTGTACATCTGCATCTCAGTTTTGAAATGTGCCAAAAGTAACCAGATGGTGATTTAGGGTTTGACGTTACCGGTCATCATGCACATTGTCAATCAATGTCGTGAAGAGGCAACGTATTTTGGAAACTTTTTCAGCAGTTAAAACTGGCAATGACTTGTTCTTTGATAATATCATTTTCTGAACAGTAATTGTACTCGTGTGTGGACCATGGAGGTTCTGTCCACTTGTGTGGCCTTTCTCACTGATTCAATTATCTTCCCGATTTTATTGTCATTGTTACCTCATCTTCCAAGTGAAAGTAACTCCCCCACTCAAAGTATTCTAGAGGGACCATAAACAGTGTCAGTTCCTGCTCTGTATGGTGGACCAAAAAGCACTGGTTTTACCAAATCCTTCCTTTCTTCCAGGTCCATCCACCATCATGTCTTTGCAAATGTCCTCCTTCAGTTTGTTGAAACGAGGTTTATCCTTAGAAGTCTGTAAGGATTCCCTGTGGAGTTACCAGACATATTTTTGAACAGCCCCACCATTTTCAAAACTCACTTTATATCTGCAGGGCAAGAGTTGCTGTCATCATCCTGTTTTCCTCGAAGGTTTGCCTGGATGGACAGATTTTTGTTTTTACTGATTCTAACATAGTCTAATAATGTCATAGTCGAGTCAGTTAGTAGAGTCAGTTGGTAGAGTCAGTTAGTAAGATAGCTCCTGCTTATTTGGGGAGCCAGGGATCTTGATAGATAATACAAGGGGGGTTGGGAGAATTGAAGGTCACCATCATCCTGTTTGTGGGGGTATGTGTACCTATAGATAAATGGCAGCAAGCCTTGATGAAAGGTGAAAGTCTCTGAGTAGAAAACACAGGCATGGTTCCAGGGACATTTTTGGGAGAGATGCTGGTGCACATTTTACCATATACATGGAGCACCACCACCACCATAGTGATAAAAAAAAAATTTTGCCAAAGAAGCCTCCCTGATTTCAGGAAATGGCACTTCTCAGGCCTTGTCAAAGGCATCCAGGCTTTCTTTGTTTGAGATCTCTAATTTCCAAAGCTTACTCTTCACAAAGAAATGAAGGTAAATTTCTTCTCTTTTTTCTTTTTTTTGTGGGGGGAGAACGGCATCATTTGGTAGGTAAACCCCCTTGCCCTTAGAACCACCTCTGGGATAAAGTTGATGTCACTTGAAGCAATGAAACTTAGCAACAGGGAGGTTGGGGATTCCATCCCTAGCTAGGTCAGAGTGATATGTTTTCCCACGAAAACATACCTTGTGGAAAGGATACCATATTTGATTTAAACTTGTTGAGTTGGTAGTTACCTTACGTGAAGTTACAATTTAGTCTATGTAAACCACTGGCTCACTCCACACTTGTGCACTCGCTTTAGCAGCATACAATAACTGCCTTTCAAAACCTGAAGTATCATGTAGTTACAAAAGCTACCTAAATTCTGTAGAACGTTCTTCTCAATAAATATTCCTCAAGTTGCATTTGTAGAAGTTTACGTGGAAGTGAATCCAGTTGCTGCAACGCTCAGAGCAGTAACGTGAAGAACATTTCAATTGAGATTGCTTCCACACTGTTATGGGGCGACATAAACAGTAACATCACCCCTGATTGACTGTACAAACAGAAAAAGTAATATCTCACTAATTACATCAGATTTCATGTAGAAATGTACATCAACAGATAGCTCAGTGCACTCTCAGCCTTTGTAACATGATGCAAAACTAAAAGGCTGAGCAGTGGTGATGATGGCTGAGTAGTAGTGATGATAGCTGAGTAGTAGTGATGATGGCTGAGGAAATCAGTGAACTCTTAAGACTGGTAAAAAGAAATCTGTGAATGGTGAAATAAATGTTATGCAGTGTCCTACACAGGAAGACATTTTGCAAATTGCTCTGATTTTACCTTTTACTACAATAGCACTCAGGATGGCTGGATGGTTATCAGTGAGCACCCCTCCTCCCACAAACTGTAAAAGAAGATATTATTTGTGAAGTTTTGGTTTATACTGCTGATAATAACTGCCTCTTATAAGCATTTTGCCCTGTTGACAAACACCGCACTGTCCACTGCACCGCCCCCCTTTCCATGAAAATGCAAGTGTCAGTCCCCTGAAATAAGCATGTTCCTGCTCTGAGAGAGATGCAGCCCCCAGACCCCCCACCTTGTATACCTTTGACTTTGTGACTAACTTAGACTGACTTCACCTTTAAAGTGGAGGAGGAATGCAGGTAAGTTGAATGTATTACTTCTGCTCAGGCTGGATCAGTGATGTTGTTCCATTCAACTTTGTGATGTGTAACTGATAGGTCTGAGGTACTGGGCAGTTTTAGATGGCAGTGAGCAATGTTTGCACTAGTTTTGCAAATTGGGAAGAAAATGTCCCTCTCTGTGGAAAAAACTTTTGGGAGGGATTTGTGTGAAGAGAGGGGGACAAGCAGTTTACCTTTCAATGTCCAAAAACGTGTAATATACTTCGTGTTTTATTGTAAATTCTAGCTGGCAGTACTGTAAAATATCTAATTCATCGCCTTGCTTAGTTTCCTACCAAACTTCTTAATTGTCTCAGAGTGAATATAAAGTGAAAAAGTTAACAATTACCAGATGTCCATACGGCCCTAGAATTTGTATATATATGTACATGCAGAATGAAGCAAAGTGGGTGGACGATGTCTGTCCAACAGCATTTTTGTTGAGTATTTTGCAGGTATTTTTTTTTTCTTCTGCTGTTCAAGTCCATTTTGCTCCCATGTGTGTTAGGAGGATGTTCTCCCTTCTTGATTAGTAATTTTTTGAGGGAGGGAAGGGGTTTCTCTTTTAGGGAGGAAATTGCCTAATTTGTGCGTTATGTAAACTCTGGCAACAAGTGAATGTATTATGACCTTCTCTGAACATTTGGGCCGAAGTCTGCAATAAATGTTTTGTGTCGAAACATATGACTGTACATCTCTCACTCCTTGTGTCAGTCTTTGGCATGTTGGGTGGAGTGTTGGGTGGTGGTTCCTTGGTGGTAAGTGGGATGCTTGGTGTTCAGTGGTGGTTTCTGGAGGCGGGGTGGGATGCTGGGGGTTGAGATGAGGTTGATTGTTATGCAGGAGATGTATGTAGGTTTGGTCCAGTCTTGAAGTAGTAGTGGTTAACCTTTACGGCACTTTCATGTAGTTTAGCATTGCTTATTGCCATACAGTTTATAATGGTATAATTGTCTCAATTAAGGAGCCAATTTGTGACATTTTGGTGTCTGTGTTTGTATCAGTAACTGTTGTTTTCAAGTTTTCACTTAAGTTGAGTGACTATGTTTGTTGCACATGTTTAGTTTTGAACCCAAGTGTCTTCTTCTGTCGCAACATGAGTACTTTTGCTCAACATGCAGACAACTACAAGGTAGCAACTGTTTATTCTGTAGGTTCGCTTTCCTTGCAAGTGAATAGGTCTGTGTTAATTGGCTATGAACAAGTCATTTCTGAACATTGTAAGGATGTATAAACTATTTCATGTTCTGATTAATGACATCATGAGATGGTAGGATATTCTGTTTGTATCTTTTTCTTTCAGTTAACTAATCATCACACATCACATTGCCTTTTTTATTTTGTGATAGCACCCTTCCGATCTGTCCTTTCCACTTTTGGTCATGTTATGTAAACTATCATTAAGAAGGATGAAAGCATCTTGTTCAAAGTAATGTCACCATTTACACCCTCCTTTTTTTTTATGGCCTGACAGACCAACATGGGTTGTAAAGCTCTCCAATAAACCTCCCTTATGTATATATGTGTCTAGACTACCCTTTCCATGTTGATTGAACAAACCACAAAACCTCCTGTTGAAAACTCACAGGTTAGCTAATTTCACCTCCAGTTTATCTCTCTGATGACCTTTAACCCCAGCATGTCATTAACTCTTGATCATGTTACCATGGCAGTCACTGTTTCCCCCTCACTAATGCCATGGTGACACCTTGCACAGAATCGATTAACAATTCCATCTCTGAAAACAATTAACTTTGATCCTCAACTAACCCTAAGGCCATCAACACCTAAATCAGATTTTCCCACACATTCCTATCTTATTAAAAATCATCTTAAAAGTCAAAATTACACATCCCATATTCTCCACTGTCATAAATCAAATCTAGGACCTGTAAATTCCTTTTAATTTATTAGATTAAATCCAGTAAACAACTTTCACCTTTCTTTTTCTTTCTCTTTTTTGTTAACTCTTTTTGCTTGATTTTTTAACCCATTTTATTATGTTTCCCCAAGCCCAATTTATGAGTTCCTGATATTTGCCAGTACCACAGCACATAATTAAAAAAAAAAAAGAGAAAGCTGATAAGGCAAAAAAAAGAGAGACATAGAGAGTTAAAAAAAAAAACCCTCCCTTACTTCACAAGGTCAAATAGTTACCCTGTTGACTTCTTGCCCTGTGTGAGGCATTCAGACAGGTCTCTCTTGGTGCAGATGGACCCCATTCATCAAGTGACAGATTAATCAAACGGCCAAGCTCTCCCGAACAGCCCAATGAAGAGAGAGAAAGAGAGAAAAAAAAGTTCAAAAAAAAAAAAACACTAATGGGTAGTGCTAAGTCTCATACAAGTATGAAGTATATATAATGTGTATATATGTATGTATATCTATACACAGTTGGTAGAAAATAGATCTAATGCTGCACACAACAGACAACAAAGACCAGTGTTGTTTAATGACTTCACACTGACACATATTATCAAGAGGGCTATGGATTCTCATTAGTCAATTTGACCTGAGTGAGGCCATTTTAATTAGCCATTTTTTTTTTCTGGCTTGGCTTGGCTTGCTTGTGTTTGGAGAATGCAAATGAGGAAGGTAGTAACAGTCTAGTGGTGTTATGTGGTTTCGGCAACACAAATGTTCAGTTTGGGTTCTGCCACTGTGGAAGTCGCAAGGTCAAGTTCGATAGGGATCTATTTATTGTTGCCGTTGGAGCTGCGAGGAGCATTAACAATAGAAACAGGTCAGTACTATTATCTGGCAATGTGGTTCTAAGTGTGGTGCTATCAAGGAAGGCAAACGGCGGCTGCGGCGACAGTATGCACTCTGTTGCTGTGTTGCGTTGAGCTTAGAGATAACTTTTTTTTTTTTATGTGCTTGTGTCTACTTGATCATGAAATTTAGGAGTATTGGCAACAGCATGTATACTTCTCTTGTGTATTAGCAGTAAATGGGGGAAGACTCAAAAGGTTGATTCTGTGTAGCCTAGGATTGTCAGAGGGATAGTGTTAATGTTGGTGTGTGTGCAAGTCTGTGTGTCTGTATTTTGGGGTGTGTATACAAGTTTCTTAAAAGACATTTATGTCAGTATGTAAATATTTGTTTACCTGCTTGTTATTTGCTGTTGTGGTGAGTTTAGGCAGCCAAAGCACAGGATTGCCATGAGGTAATACAGTGGGCACATGAACTGGACATACATACACTGTGTATGTGTTTGTGATCAGAGATAGTGTTTATCTTGGATATATTTGTGTGTGAGGTATTCTGGACAAAGGATGAGTTTCACCATTTTTATCATTTTTTTTTCTTTGTTAGCAATGGGTACCATATTTAACCAGGGTTTTCTTTTTTTGTCAAATGTCTTGAATTCCTTTTAACATATTTTGTTTGTTTTAAAGGGGAGGCTTTGCGTTCCTGTACTTGTTTCAAGTAATGTCTAAGCAGCGTCTGTGTAGCTGTTAGGATTGTCTGCACTTGACATTGGCACATTGCATTAGCATACAACTAGAAGATAGTCAGATTAGTTCCTTGTTGGTGGTGGGGTTTGTGATGGACAGCCTTAAGGTTCTTCATCCCCATCATCTATGTTTACGTTTATATGTCCATTCACAGGTATCATTGGTGTGATTCCATACTGTCAGTGTAAGTCATGAAGGAGATTTTTCTTTGGCAACTGACAAAAGTAGTTCAGTCAGCTTTATAGAGACCAGAAAAACTCAGTGGAAGTGTTGTGGTTATGTGATAAGCTGATAGTTTGTATATATATTACTGTTTCTGTTTGGAGGAGGGGACTGAGAGAGGAACGAACTTGTAACCGCCTGTGGGAGTGGGGACCAGTGAGTCAGGGGCAGAGAGACAATGCTTTATTTTCTCTTTTGATGTAGATGATTTTTAAAGTTTGTTTCATTAACTGGTGACTTTCCACTGATCTGCATCTCTGTCACTGTCAGTTGCATTGGGGAGTATTTACTATCAGTGTGTTGGATGTTGTCAGTGCTTTTAAGGTCCATTTTGGAGGCTGTTCTGATGCAGGAATATTATTCAGGGTTTAGATTATAAGAGGTAATTCAAGAGACTCAGTAACCAGATATAATTGGAATATGGTAGTAAGAGGTGGGTGGTGGGTCAGGGAGGGAGGGAGGCAGGGAACATTTACACATTTACGTCAATTTTCCGATACGAAACTGCATTTGTGATACTCATGATCAATTGCTTGAGGATTTATTCCCAACCTGGTGATCAAAATATTCAGCCTAGATTGATCAGCCCAACCAATGATTGAGATCCATTAGTAGTGTATGCATCATCGTTGTTCAACTGAGGTGGATGCAAGTCTTATTTTGCTGATTAGCCTGTCGGATTCTTATAAAATGTTCAACGTCACCAAAGATTAAAATCTAGCCTTTAGCTTTCTTCATGTGTATTGTCTGTTGTAGTGCCAGGGTTCAAAGAAAAGTTGTTGTGGACTCTCAGGTTTCCCCGCATTGTGAATGCTCTTCAACAATAATTATAATAATTATAATTATCTTAATGCACTCATTCACCGGTGGCCGCAGTCGATTGGTTTTCGCTGCGTTTGCTTTTTTGAAACATCTAACTGAGAATTGTTAATGCTGGTACTATCACAAACCACACTACAGGTATCGATGTCGCGGTACCAATCTAAAATAGGGAACACAAAATTAACCAGCCAATGTGAAAACAGTGCAAACTGTGTGATCCCAATACCTGGAGGTACTAATCTACAGCAGTTTATCATGGCCAGTTCAATTAACTGGTGGTGCTGCTTTCTCTTTTTTTTTTTTGGATTTTCTGTAATGGCAGTATTAGTAACCCTTGTTGACAGCAGTAAACCACTGCCAATGAGTTGAACAGGAACACATATTCACATTTCATGGGATAACTGCAAAACCTTTTATCAATGTAGGATATGGTTCTTCTAAAGTGAAACTGAGTGCAAGTATTAGTCATACAAATTTCCCACTGTCATGCACACTCTGCTCATATGAATTTAGCTAAAAACCAGTAGGATGTATTAAAATAAGGGTTTGCACTCTGTCCAAAATTCAGACCAGGGTACCCACAATCCATAGTGGGTGTCGGGTCCATGGGCACCCGAAGTATAAGCGTGGTTAAGCTACGAGTTCGTCGTAAAGTTATTATTAAGTTATAGTGCTACAATGCTTTGCTTCGCAAGTTAATATAAACTCTGTATCTTACGTGTACGCATCACAGCGAATTGTTCTTTGTTATGCATACATGCTGACTTTTGTCACATGCACATTGTCATGCCAGTGAAACTTTGGATCCGGATGGCAATTCCAGAGCTGCGGTTCCTGACATCGTTGGTCGGGACCGCCGGGTACCTCGGTACCAGATTGAAACACAAAGTTCTGAGAAATGTTAGCATTTAATCAAGACCTTCTTCCTTGTATTTATAGCGTGGATAAGTTCTTAAGGCGGAATATGAGCTTTTTGAAATGAAATGTCATCTAGACTTGCCAAACTGACAACAGTCCTGAACTGACTCTAACTGGTTTGTATTAATCTGACCTTGTGTTACCTCTCTGAGAGCAATTAATGTGCCAATTAATGTGTCAGGAGTTTGAATTAAATCATCACTATCCTGTTTACACATTACAAAAGTCCATTCATTGACCTTGAGGTAATTAAGTGCAGATGAAAATGGAAGGTTTTGTGTCAGATGATCACTTTTTTTTCCTTTTCAAAAAGTGCCTTCCACTCTCTGGGCCTAGCATTTGGCAATTTTGTGTGTATGTGTGTGTGTATATCTGGTCACCGCCCATCCATAACTGCTAGCCTTTTGGTCTTGCAGCGAAGTTTGCATCACGCTACTGCATCTGCTCCATCTACTACAATTACAGGAGGGTGGTGACCAGATACACACACACACAAAATTGCACGATGCAAGACCGTGGTCGATACAGTAATGCATAGGTTATATGAGGTGGGTACGTCGCTAGCAATTTCCCAAACCATGGAGTTTTAGGGATCAAGAGAATGGTCCAAATTTCCCTTCTTGAGATATCGTGTTTAGAAGGTACTGTAGGCATGACAAGGGTACTTACGTACACACACACATTTCATTTACATATACTCACAAATACACACACCAGCATGATTGTGAAAGTTTTGATTATCATCAAAAAGTTGCATCTCTCATTCATAGTCAGATTGGACGGTGTCTTACAACAGACTGTATATGATGGTACAAAGACTAAAAGAAAAACTAAGAAAAGGCAAAAAGGTATGTAGGAAGCAATTCTGTAGATGTCTTGTGAATACCTTGAGCCCCATAAAATAGTGGTGGGTTTGCAAAGCTCTTCGACTGCACGGTATTTTGAACATGTTTTGGGAGCATACATTAACTACATGTTTATTGCAACATCGCATCTCATTGTACACTGAAGAGAGTTCATCATCTTGCAACAAGTTGTTCACTTAAAGACAACAACTATTCTCCATCAATGTAAATTTGACAAATTTTCTGTGAGAAATTTGACGAGGAACCAAATACTTTGCACATGAGCTGTCCGCTCAACGGTCAGTCACGCTTAACGCTCATATATTTACATGATTGTCATCAAGTTCTGTTTCACAAAAGGACAAGGAAAAGTAAAAAGTGAAAAGTCACACTTCTCATCCGAGCCCTACAGATCAATTTCGTGTGACTGTGGACCTCAACTGAACTGAGAAAAATACACAACGTAAGATGAAAACACTTTGTTAGGTATCATGATGATTACACCCAATGCTGTAGGTTTAGTCTTGTTTCGGATGAATTTGCACAATTTGTGTGAGAGCTCACTATTCTAGTCTTTGATCAGAGGAGGATGCGTCCTGACTCAAACAAAGCATCCTTCATCAGTTCATGTTCTTATCCATCCTTTAATATCCACCCTTTTGTTAATTTTGGTCCTTAACCTTAACACAAACTGTTTCCTTTTGTTTTTCCTGTAATCTTCAAGTGGGCTGTACCTCAAGATTTTCACATGCTCACACTCAGATTTCCATACCTTGGAAATCTTGTATTCAGGAAATGGAGAGGGTTAAATCTCTTTATCGTATCGGCAATCTCAGGATCCAATTTCATTTTCTTTTTCATTTGAGAGTTGGTGTGATTAACTCTTTAGTTTGGTGATATCTTCACCATGTTAGCTACCTATATTTTTCTGTGCTCCCCCCTTTTTTTTTTTTTTACTTTCCAATTGGTTGTTTTGATGAGACAATGGACAAGAACTGGGACGAGAACCATTAGCGAAATTAAAGGTGGTTGATTTAAAGTACCGTTCTTCCCTCTTCCCTTCAACTGAAATACTCCCCCTTGCCCTCTAGGCAATTAATTCCACTTTAGTGAAAAACTTGCTTGTCAGAAGTATCCAGTAGGGTTACAGTCATATCAAGTGATAGCAAGGAGACTTCAAAGAAAAGAAAAAAAAAGAAATGTATTTATTAACCAATGCCTGTATATTAATGAAATATTCTTCAACAAGAATGAAGGGAAAAGAAGTGGGAGTACTTAAAATTGGAAAGTGAATAATGAGGCAAGGTTGACTTTGAACATTGAATCTGACAATATCGGGTATCAGTAGTCGGAGGTGTAATTACCGTAACTGAACACATTGTCAGTGATACTTCTGGTATCATCATATTCCTGCAGTTTGAAGAGAGATGGGTTCTAAATGTAGAGGGAGAAGTGGACAGAGGCAGTAGAGGGGTGTGTTGAGGAGGGTAGGAGAAAGTTGAGGAAGAAAAGAGATGATGTGTTTATAGGTGTGAAAGTAATAAATTTGCATTCCCTTTTCAAATGAAAGGCTCCCTTTCCGTAAAGAAAGGTTAAAATTGATTTGAGAATTAACGATTGTGTCATCAGTGTTAAGGGGTGCCTCTTTTCCTTTACCCCCTTCCCTCACATCCTCCTCTCCCCCCTTCACATTTTAACACCACTCTCTTTTCACTCTATTATTTGCATGAGAAATCTGCACCAGGTCCAAAATTCAGACCCAGATACTTGCAGTCCATCATCGCGTGGGTCTCTCAGTAGACCCAACTTAAAAATGTAACTTCAGGCAGTCTGCGAGTTCGTTGTTAAATCATAATACAATGTTTTGTTTGCATGTTGACATTAAATCTAATGCTGCATTTTACTTAAAGGCAAGCATTTCTGTTTAGCAGGTATACATGCTAAATATTGCCCAATGACTTATGCAATGATTGGGTTTGAAAGAAGTTTTGGCGTAAGTTTACAAGACGTGATGATTTTTTTTTTTTTTTTGCTGATCGAAATTTCAGTCATTGTGGAATGGTGTTCATCTTTATGTCATGAAGTAGCAAGGTGGACCGCAAATGTGATTTGGGGGATCCCCTAAATGTTACATTTTTTACCCCTTGTACAGACCTGCCAAGATGATAAGAATTTTATGGAAATCTGGTCGCCTGAAAATGGAAAAAAAAATGGAAATAAAAAATGTTGAAAGTGAAATGCAGTTTATTTCTTTTTGCAGCCAAATATCGGTGATACTATCAGTTTGTTTGAATGGTTAGGCCTAATAGTGTCGGTGGGAAACCATGAAACTTTAAGCCTAGGCCTGCAAGAATTGCTTGGGAATGATTATCGTAATTATGGAATTATTGCAACACTTTTTGCCTGAATCATCCTGATGACAGAAAGTCAATTATCTTCTAGCAGTACAAGTAATGTCATCGTCAGTTGAGTACCAGGATACCTAAGGTAGAACACTGATGTGCAATTTCAACATCCTTTTTAGGGATGGTTTCTGTCCTCACAAATGTTCCTAGAATATTTGTTTGTGCAAAAGGTGGTAGTAATCAATAATCCTTACTGGATGATCTTGGATACATCCTGAGGGTAATTTTAGTGACATGGAGGTTTCTGGCAGCCATTGCAAACCATCCACATAGACACATGGCCGAACCAGATCCCTGTCGCTGAAAACACTACCTGTTATTTCTCTGTGTGAATGAACTGGAGCTGCTCACCCTTTAAAACCTTTTTTTTTTTTCCAGCACAGTTTAAGTTGATCCTCTCAAAGTACAATGTGTAACTACAATCGTCCAACTATGCACTCACCCCTCCCCCTCTCCTTGCTCCTCCTTCCTCTCACCCCTCTCCCTTGCCTCTGAAAAGACTGGAGTGAAATCGTTCACCTAACCAAATATGGCCAGAATTTGTGTGCTTTGAGTCACATATGCCAAATGTCAACATATGTAACCGTGAAAAGCAGCTACAGGCTATGTTACAAGTTAGTGTTGTAACTTACTTGTTATTCCCTGCTTGTTGTCACTGCTGTATTTGATAAGCCACTTCCTTGTGGGTAGGGGTAGGGGAGGGGATAAAATATGACGATCATTTACAATACAAAGTTTTCCATGGTTCAGCTAGTGCACTTGACCGTCTACACACTGTTGCTTGTGGGCATTCCACCACGAGAAGTATCGTTTGGAATCTTTTACTAATTGTGTCAGTGGCAGAACAGAAGGTATTTCATGATTCCAAAGAATTATTTGTTCGCATCATGTGAGAATTCAAGCAAGGGGTTCAGGAAGTGTCATATCTTCACACAGAGGGTACAGGAGGGGCGGGAGGCAATTAAGGAATTATTTTTTTCCTTCTTCTAAAGAAACAGAGTTGCCAAGTAGGGCAGAGCTTTTCCTTTTTGGTGAATAAAGCAGCAAAATCAGAATAGTGGTATAAGTTCAATTTGGAATGATGATCCCATTCGAGTCCCATCTTTTCTTTTTTTTTTGGTCTTTTTTTTTCCATCATCTCCTTGTTTGAAACAGCAACCAAAAAATTCCTACAAAATTAACGGTTGTTAAGACACTGCCAAACTCATTTAAGATGTAAGGTACAGATGAAATAAATGCCAATGAAACCAATCCTGTTGGGTTGGCCTCTTCAGCGATACAAAACTTTGTTTATCAGGTTAGTGTGTCTCTGTAGGTCATCAGTCTAATTGAATTCAACAGGTCTCTTCAGACCCAGGTAGCAGACTGCAGTTTTGGAGGATAAGAGTATATGTTAGGTACAGAGATAATGAACCATATCATCCTGGAGGATTTTATCAAGCAATCACCTTGTTCTCTCATTTAGGTTAGTACCTACCAAGATTTTCTCTCTTTTTACTTTTTCCTTATTTTTGGGGAGGAGGGGCTCCCCGCCGGGGATCAAAACATAGCTGTAGGGGAGGAGGTATGGCGGGTGAGAGAGGGAAAACAGTAAAACCAAACCATTCCTCGCAATTGTCTCTTCGAAATTCGACGTCTGGTGTAGTTTCATCAATTTTTTTGTTTTTTCTTTTCTGGTTTTCATCTTCCCTTAAAAAACAATATGAAATCTGATCTGCATATGGAAGGAAAATGAGATATTTTTCAGAAGATTGGAAAGCTCCAGGAAAGAAAGGGAAAAAAAATGGTGTAGTGAAAAAATGCTTTGAGATCTAATAAGTTAGTACAGCTGAAAACATCATGTTTGAGGAGATCCCCTGGGGCTACTGACACAGACAGAGGAGGGCCTGGATTTTAATTATATTTTAGAAAAGCACATTTACTGCTGTCAACACTAACCTGCACTTTTTTTAACCTGCCACATTTTGTTTTCCCCTCTTCCCCCCCCCCCCTTTTTTTATTTTGCCATCATTTTTATTCTTGGACATAATTGTAGCAGCAGATATATAAATAAATATTTTGCATGGATATTTTTCAATTTTGTCATAAAGAGAAACTGTTGTAACCTTGAACAGGTGCCCATTTGTGACTTCTCCGTTAGTAAGATTAGTTTTGGATGGCAAAGGAAAAAACAAAAGACCGACAAGCAAGAGGATAAGAAAATTGAACACTCAAAAAGTTTTTTTTTCTCGCTCTGTTTTGTTGTATGGTATTATTAAATGGTAGATCTTGAGTCCTACACTTTAAAAGGAGGGGAAGTAGTTGTGGTAGGCTTGTGCACTACTATGTATGTCTCACTGAACATGAATACTTTGTCCTGCAAAGAGAGTGCTGAAGCTGTAACAAAGTGTTTATAGGATGAAGCGAAAAGAAGCTGTGATTTGCCTGAAAACGTTGCAGCATCCTGATGTAAAATTTCCTCATTAGAAAGCTACAAGTGTCTTTCTTTTTGTCAACTATAAAATTTTGTGATGGACATTTGGTCCATCAAGTCATTCCTATTTGACAGGGTCGTATATATGTGGCCTATTTATACAGAATGGTGTGTATTATCTTTCTGTCAAATGCTTATATCCTTGCACCGGTGTTTGTCCTTTCACAAATGCACACAACTTTTCACCAGACTAAAATGACACCTGCCAGACATTGCCATCTTGTGACAGTTGCTGCACATGCATATCGTTGAACATACAGCTAGTGGACATTGGCAGATCAAGAAAATTCGCATTCTTTTCTAATTTGTAGCACCAGTCCGACAGTGTGTGACAGGGGCTTAAACTCAACCAGCTGGCAAATGATTGGCCCCAAAGGTGTGAACATGGGGTTTTAAGGTGCTTCCAAAAGGGACCCTGCAGGTTTGTGTCGAGGAAAACCCCTCGGGGCATCCAGGAGGCATCCAAAAGACCTCTTACAAAATGGTACATTTCATCAGCTAAAAATACAGATAAAGTTACAATGTTTATATGACGTCTGTATGTAAAAGACAGGTATTACATAAATGCCAAGGATGTCAATAGTCGGGACTTGCTGTACACTTTAATATTGCATTGTACTGGTAAGTACTGTAACTTTAATTGCACGTGTACTTGCACTGTGATCTTAATTTCAATACAGTCCACTGTACACTGCTTTTATATGTTTACTTACTTTGTTATACTGTGTTATCTCAGACACTTTCTTGTAACTGTGCTTTTATGACACACTTATGCAGATTACACAGCATTACACTGACTTAAATTGCATGTCTCGCGGTACATTTACGTTGCTTTGTTGTTACATAGTGGCACACAGTGAAGTACAGCACACTGTCTTCATAGGTATTGCACTTCACTGTAGGTGCTTAATTCTCACATGTTAATTACACAGCATTGCATTGCACTTGCACGACATGTGTTTTCACTCAACTACACTCTGCTTTTGTTTCATCGTGTTTCCCTTATCTGTGGCAATTCAGGGCCAAATAGCAATCAAATAAGTAAACCTTTTTAGACTTGGGCGACTTCAATATTTTTGGAGTCTAGTTCTCGTGGCCTGAATGATCACAAATCTGAAGCCACTTGTGACTCCTACTTGGTATTGGTTTTAATGATGCCATAAGTGCCACGTATACACATAGCCTGCAACATTATATTGTGAGCAGGAATGACATACTGTCCCCTCCTCCCGCCCAAACTCTGTTGTCAGGTTACAATTTTTGGTTTTTGGCTTATAATCTAAGTTTGTCAGATATGTAGGCTAGGTCTAATTGGGAAACAAGAATTATAACAAAGCCATACTAGATTTTAACATTAGAATTTGCAAAAAGAACTTTATAATTCAAACTGTTAAGCATACAAAAAAAAATGACCTCCATGAATGTTTTTTTGTTATAGTTTTAGAATTGCAGAGGATTGGTGACTCCAGGGAAAGTGAGAGTTGAGTCATGACTTGACCAGGAGTCATGACTCAGAAGTGAAGTAACCTGCCCAAGCTTAATTAAAACCTCTGTGACATGTATCTGTCTGTCTGTTTTTTTTTTTTCAGTTTATGAATTTAATTTTTCATAAACCTTGCGAATCATTTTCATGCAATTGTGATTCTTTGGCAATGGCCAGCAAGAGTGGAGGAAGATCGACTGAGCATGTCGTAAGATTTAGTTTGATCTGTGTTTGGTAGGTTGTTTTTTTTAATCAAAGACCATAGCTTGGATTCTTGGATTTACTCAGCAGGTGGTGTTTTTTTTTTAACCATTTTCATCTATGTTGGTGCCCATGAATAGTTGCGTTATATGTTCTTGTGCACACACGTGAAGTGCAGATTCACTGTGAAGGTGAACAGTGACTCAGACATTGTATTGTTTTATTAAGTGCTAATCACCATTTTAGCCTGTTTGCAAGATCCTTTGAATTTTACCACAGTGTTTAACACCGAGTATTTTCCGAAATATTACCGACTTCCACTCAGGGAAGATGTGGGATTTAATTGATTGCTTCAAGTCATTTCCACCTACCCAGTAGAAATTTGTTCATGCTAGCTTCAAACTGGTACTGACAGTGACATCTGCAGCTAATGCACAGATCGCCTGGTAGCGCGATCATCTTGTTCCTTCTGTTCACTTTGCTACTTGAAGAAGTATCTTTACTGCCAGAATCATTGCTGGCAGAGCATATCGGGCCTAGCTTTATTTCTGCTCCGGTTTTAGCAGAGTTTGTACGTTAATTTACATGCAGGCATTACTTGGCATGTGTGACTTTTCTTCCACTTTGGTGGTGTTTCGTGTGCGTTATTGGAGCCATGTATACATGGCTGTACGTGCATGACGTTATATCATCTAGGCCAGGCCTACTTTGTGTTACAGTTTATCATTCTCACATAAGATGCACGTATCTTGTAGCCTAAGTCGTACTTTATACTGGGCGGATTTCCAGTTGGGGCACAGCATACACATCCACAGTCCCAATGGGATTCGATGTACTCGCCTGCAAGTTCAGTTTTTCTAGTTTTAGTCTGTATCTTCTTTCTGTGGGGGGAAGGACTTAAAGTGACTTAACATTTTCACCTCATTAGAATTAATGACTTAAATTTATCCAAGGGATTACATTTTTGACCAACATTGTCATTGACAAGATCAATCTCTGTTTTCAGTCAACCATGAATAACAGCTGAGTTTGTAATAGCAAAGCCCTCCCTGGCAATCCATCTGCCTTTCCTGTCCCGTTTTAAATGGAAACTCCATCAAGATGTATGTTAATGAACTGCTCCGCCAATACTACCAGAGTTCATGTCAAGAAGTCAAACCTATTCCTGTGAGCCTTGGGTTTACATAAATCTCTTTGCTGATTCTTTTCTCATATTTTCATTCCATTCTATTGTTTCTAGAGTTTGATTGTTCTCTATTGTACGAGTACGTATGATAGTTCCGTCTGCAAATTATGGTTTCGTTACAACATTTTATGGTAACTCACAGATAATCATTTAATGACAGAGGTTTGTCTTCTTTAAAGCTTGGATGTCTGCCCTAATCTCAATCTAAAGTCATCGACAATCTCTTGAAAACGTATCATACTGTTCCAGTGTTAATGACGATGATCTTATACCTTGAACCCATTGGCAGATCATACTGAGCTTGTTTAGACTACCAATCCTTCTGTCTGTGATTGTAGGCAGTTATGAAGGACCTCGGCTGTGGAGAGCTACAATCTAATCCAACATGTAATAGGAAATGACCCCCATCACCCCTGAATCATTTGTGATTAAAACATTCATCCAAGGGAGCTAAAACCAACAATACCTATTACAAAGAGAAGTGAACCGTACCATTAAGGCAAGCAGGGTTTGTTTTATCAGCGTCTTTGTAGCACAATGTTCGCCCATTTCCTACAAATTTGTCTGGAGTTGATAAGGCGCATTAAGCTGTTCCTTGGCTGATTAGAAACAGATGTCCTAAAGATGGCTAATGCCATAAGACTAATACTGGTTTATCAGTTATTGTCACGGCCACCCTCCATATGTTGATTAGCAAAGGGGGAAAAAAAAAAAATGCCAAACTTCTGAGGTAATTGGTCTGTGCTTCACAAACCATGCAAATTATGAAAATGTTGCTATGGCAATGACTAGAAACAAATGAAACCAGGTATTCTTTAGTAAGTCAAAACAGTGGCAGATTTTTTTGTCAGAAATGGGATCAAGTGTTGGTGGTTGGTTGGTTGGTCGGTCGGTTGGTGGTGGACATACATTTTAATTTTTCTTGTTTGTCTTTGGTGATGTCAGAAGTTCCCAAAGGGTTTGAAATGTTAAGGAATAATCAGAACAACCTGTCAGCTTTATGAGTTACTGCAACCTGCCTCCAATTGTAACTTTTCAACTTTTATTTTCCTGGCTGCCTGTTGGGTTCTTTGTCCTTGTGCATTAATGGCATAATCAGAAACATTGGAGCCAAATTTTGCATCATTTTGCTGTGGGGGCATCTCCCAATGGAAGGAGTTGTTATCAAGATGAAACTAAAAAAAAAACTATTATTGAAGAATTGGGAAAGGTAAACTATACGCTCACCTTTATGAGATTATGAAGGATGTTTGGTTTTGTAAAAGGTTGATCAATACTGCAGCATTGAAAAGAGAAAGAAAGCCTCAGCAAACTTAAAAGAGGGTATGTGCCAAAGCAACCAACTGGTCTGGCAGTGTTTTGGACAAGGGAGGAGGGCCACAAAGTGGGGTGGGGCACAAAGTGGGGTTAACAAAGTTATGATGTTAGACAGGTCTTTCATTTCACTCTCTCCAGATGCCATTGAAGTGTAAATGGTAGGAATTTATTTAAAAGTTGTTTTGAAAGGAGTTTTGACTTTGAAATTGTTGTAGGGGGAGAATTTAGTTGGAGCAGGGAGAGGAGACAGTGATAGATTTTTCATGTCTTTAACCACTTCTGTCCTCTTATAAAGAGCAAAGTAGTGACAGGGCATTAATGGTGAGAGACATATTGTAGTAAGGAAAGAATGTTGTAACCCTCCATCTGTCAGGTCAAAGCCCTCACAGGGAGTTTTGGCAAAGTGGAACACCATCTTCACCATTCACCACATTTCACTCTTACCTCACAGCTAACTCTGTTTTGAGTGGGCGGGGGGGGGGGGGGATCAAGGTTGTCCAAACAAGGTCAGTGCAAAGGCTCCAGCTGTAGAGTTGTTACATTTGAAATTGAAGAATTCATGAGCAGAAACATTAATGACATGTAGATAATCACACTGAAGTAGTTATTTACAAAGATTGCAATGTTCTGGTGAAGGGGATGCATCTCATGAAACCGACATCCAACTCTGAGCCTGAGATAATGACATGGTCCCAAATCAGTTACACCCTCCTCCCTACCCCTCCTGCCACCCCCTCTCTCTACTCCTTCCCTTGTGTCAAATTTATGGCCACATGTTTTGTAATCATCACAGATTCCAACTATTTTATTCATTATGATTCTTCCTTCAGTTTTTTTCACTCGTGTTCAAATTAGTAATGTTCTGCTTCGTTCCATCAGTTGCTATAACCACTTACAGCAATAAGGGTTCCCATCACCACTTTAATATTCCTCTTTGATTCTTATCCTACACCTCTGGTGAGAAGAAAAACTTTGGAGATGTACAGCAAGGAGGGAACAGTGATATTGTTGCATATAGCCTTGAAATTTTTCAGTTAAATAAATGTTCCTCATGTTAGTTGAAGTCCTGTCATCTGCCATTAATGCCCCTTTTGATTGCAGTTGTTGATTTTCTAATCCGTTAACTTTTTTTTTTCAGAGAGAGGCACATTATTCATGGAAATATTAGATCTCGGTTAAGTTAAACAGCTTGATCTCCATGTGATTGGTGATGACTGGCTTTAGGTTGTGTACATTCAACCATCCACCACCACCATTTTAATGTGCTGCAAAACAAATAGGTAGAGAGGATTTACACAAATAGCAGAACTGAAAGAGTTTTACCAATGTTAACTGTCTGGGCAACGTGAAGTGCACGCAGAGCGACAATATTAGAGTAAATATTTTCTCAGTGTAGCATTAAACATTTGTTTTTTGCATCTAGTTGTCGTATTCAATCATGCACCCGTGTGATTAATTTTGCTGTTTCGCAGCCTGGCAGCCATACAGAAGTTTGCAGGAGAGAAAAAAAAAACGAAACCAAAAAAAGAAAAAAAACAAATGTGCATGACATCAGTGACAAACAAAGAAACACGAGGCGTCAGTAACTAGTGTATCCGAGTGGTTGTTTTTGTACGATGAAATGATTCTTTGATACGTGCTAGAGAGAGAGAGAGTAAGCTAAAAATTTTACATATCTGGCCACATTTAATAATGGCCATGGGTCGTTACCACGTCGCTGCAAGTTTGTGGTCTGCTGGTCTTCGTGCACGTTCTCTGTCTCCTCTCTCCCTCTCTGTCCTTATTTTGTAGAGTTCCTTAATAACGTCAACCATTTCTCTCCTCATTTCAGTTGATCATACCACCCATCAATTATTTGTTGGCAATCTCTAATGAGATCTCTCTCATTTCTGTTTTCTTTTAGACGTGTATATTATTATTATTATTATATATACAGATACATGTATTAATGTGTGTCTGTGTCTTTCGACACTGCTGGATGCATTCTAGTCAAGTCAAGTCAAGAGGGAAAAGGTTTCTGTGAGGGTAGGAAAGGACTCTACAATGTTGTTGTTGTTGTTGTTTTTGTCGTAGTCATTAAGTAAAAGTAAGATGGAAAAAGCAAGTGGAAAAAAAAATGAAGGATTCTGGGGTAGAGATCCTCTGAATATCCTTACAGCAGCAGGGAAGAAGTGTGAAGTGGCAGAGCATATTTAAGGTAATCTCTCCCCTTTGTGATGGTGAATTCATAGCCAAAAGAGGCATTTGAGTCAGATTTTCCCCATACAGGGTGAAAATTCTGCCCAATTCACTCACAGGAGAAGTAAAAATTAAACCCAAACCACGTGGGAGACAAGGTTTTGCCCCTGTAAGATTGTTTTAGTTTGATGAAATGGAAAGTGCAATTGGAGAGTGGAAAGCGGATTAATGCTGAACCAGATGGATCAACCACATGTATGAAATTAAGATGCAGCCATAAGCAACCTTTTTGCTTTCAGAGTTTTTACAGTGGCCATTCCACTTTAAGTTGACACTGACTTGTCCGGTTTGAGTTACTGGGTTTCTTTTATTTTTCATCTTTCATCTCTTCAAATGATATCATTCATCTTAGTACTGTTATGTCGATCAGACATTTGTGAAGTAACGTCAATATATTTGTCAACCGATTGCATAATGTTACGCGAGAGAAGGGTGAACATTTGTGGACAGAGTGTGGACATTGGCTGAAGGGACCTCAGGTGATCCTCCTACAGTCAAGGAAAACATCTTCACTTCACTGATGGTTCCTTATCTTTTTCTAATTCTCTGCAGATTACGGCATCATCCTTGTGGCCAAGACGTATTTGAAATTTGCCGAGAAAAAGATGTCCAACATTTTACTTGTGAGGTAGGTCGAAATAATGCATCGTGCAGTCTAGACCAGGGGTGGCCAAATGTGGTCCATTGGAGGTCTCCTGTGACACATATGTCTGTATGCCTACTACTTTATCCAATTCTTTTGTCATAGTCATTACAAATTTGGTTTTTTTTACGATAAAAATAGTTAATGAGAAGGAATTATAGAGGGTGGGCTTTCAACCTGTGCAGCCTGCCTAGGCATTTTCACACACATAAGTGTGTGAGGCCGGACAGGGACTTATGCCGCCCCCCATTTGGCGAAAATAGTGGAAAAAATCGGGGCAAATGATACAACGGCCAAGAGAAAAAAATGTATGTTGGTGGGCCACGACTTCCCTTGTTGGGGCCTTGGAAGGGCAAGTTCCGATGATCTAGGAGATATTTTTCTCCAAAACCTTTCTGTTGTGCTCCATGCCAATCCATGGTGGTGCTCTGCTTAGTCTCCATAGAATTCACAGTCCACTAGTCCAAACTCCTGCGTGCCTTACTGTAAGTAGGGGGATGCCGTATTTCCACAGCACATAGAAACTTGAACCCCCACCTGAAAACGACCATTGTAATTTCACCAGAGCCAGAAAAAGAAACTGAGCCTTAAAAATTTGGGCAACTTGGTCCAAAAATTGAAATCCATGCGAAAATCATTCCTGCCCCGAGAAATAGTGACCTCCATACACCTATGATCGTATGCAAGGTGAGTTGATAGAGATGGCTGTCGCTTTCATCAAGTAAGTGTTGCCTATCATTGAGATGTCGTAGCTTCTGTTATTACTACATTGAATTGGATGATATCATGTGGCCATATTTGCTGGTGGACTTGTCTGAACACCTTAAAGCCTTGACGATCGTGGTTCGTGCACAAATCAAGTTGCAGACCATTGCTGCAAAGCTAAAAGTAGGCTCAGAGTCTCAGGACAACTTGCCAAGAATTTCTTCTGAAAGTGCAGGAACATGTTCATTCTTACCTTAAGTTATATGACTCAGATTAAAGTGTGATGAACGAGCATAGGCACTAGTCTCACATGTTCAGCCCAGTCACAATGTGCAAACAGTCAAGTCAGACCATAGAGCTATGACAGGGCAGACCAGACTCAGACCTGAACAGTCAGAAGTGCTATTTCTGTATTTAGTAATTTATCTGCAACTTGTTATGAGCACTAAATATAGATACTGAGCCTTTGAGATTGTACCGGTGTGTGCTCAGGATATGCAGTTCTTGCCTCAAGTGTTGATGCTAGCTTGAGCCTTTGTGACTAGTTCATAGTTATTTAGCTTTCTGTGTGACTATCAGCTTGTAATAGCTTTCTGTGCGTCTCTGAGTTTGTAATAGTTTTCTGCATGACTATGAGCTTGTGCTGGAATATCAATGCAAGTGAAACAGACCCGGCTAGCCTAAAGGAACAACTTGGATTTACTCATGATGAGACCAGTGCCTCATGTTTAGATCAAGATAGCACTTAGGCTCAGTCATCATTACCAAGTATAGCATACTCAGAATAAGTCACCATCATTATCATCAGCACTGCTTCACAGTTAAACTAGGGCGGCACACAGACAGAACATTCAATAGCTATGTTGCAGTAGCAATTTTCAAACGAATACACCATGGTTTGGTAGTTTTTATAGCTCGTTGCAACTGTAAGAAGAATGGTCATTCATTTGGTGCACTTTTGTAAACACAGGAATATCGAGCACATCCTGCTTTTAAGTCAAGCTTGTGAAGATTGTGTAAAGCCATCTGTGCAGACGTCAGACTCACATTCAAATCAAGAGTTACACAACATAACCTACAATCACTCCAGAATAAGTTGTCATGATTTCAGCCCAAGTTTTCTCATATTCTAAATCCGAATCGTTGAGTTTCCCTGTTGGATGCGTTTCAAGCGTGATAATTAAAGACTTGAAGGAGACAGTGGAGAAGCAAACATTGTGCAACATCAGTGAGAAAAGCTGTTTCAAACTTTCTTACAAGCCAAAGCAAGCCATTAGTCCTGACCTTATAGAATGAGATCTTATCTGAAACAAATTACTCAAGAATTTTGGACACCATCTTTGAGAAGGTTACCAGGGCCACTGTGCAAATACTGTTTAGTGACAGTCAGACTATTTTTGGTGTAGATGTCTGACAAAAATGAGGAATTAAAAGAATGAATCCCACGGTTTTAAGAAAAAGCACCCTTATGGAGGCTTGTCGCCTGAAATGAAAGTCAACAAAAATAGTTTGTATATAATATGTATATGTGAATGTCATAGCTGCATTGATGATGCTCAATGGCCTGGTTTCATGGTGTCTGCGGTAAAAGTACACGTAGCTCCTGGAATTAGCAGTCCTTGGGCAAATGTCTAATTCAAGAGGGTTCTGAAAACCAGTTAATTACTTAGTATTCTCTCTCAGCACTATTTTGAAGCTCTGTGTCGATCGGGTGAGAAATGCAGGCTAATTGGAAGACAGTTGCCCGAGTGAAGAGCAAAGGAAAACAAAGGAACGCTTCTTTTACTTTATTTTTAATCTCGTTTTCATTGTCTTTCTTGTCAAAGAAAGTCTCCCTCGCTTGTAAGAAGGCAAGCATTCAAACTTTCTGTGTGAATATATAAATGAAATGTCAGTGTAGGATTCAGAAACAGCAACATGTTTAAAGTACGTTCATTTTCCGTCAGAAAAGGGGGGGGGGGAAAGTCACTTTACGATGTTGATGTGTTTCAGTGGAGAGTGCATTGTGGGTAAAATAGAGGTTTACGTTCAGCACTTTAGGTTATGACATGTACAGGATTCAGTAATAGAGCTGCCATTTGAGAAATGACGGTAAAACAGTGACTACATGAATGTTGATGAAGTATGAAACTCCAAACGTAGCCCTTCGCTTCCTCCTTTCCTCCTAATCTAATACCCTCCTTCTTCACCTCACTGGTTGGAGGACTGCCTCTGGTGTTTGCCATTTTGATGCAAAGTTTCAGAGGGATGGCAGTGCAGTATAATAATGTTTGAAGGATCAAGTCAAAAAGATGGTTTTCAGGGGGTCCTTTTGTTTTCACATTGACTGATGTGCCTCTTTGGAGTCTGTCCTATTGTTCACTGTGACAAAAGGCTTCGCACCTTTGCTCAGCGGTATGTTGACACTGTTAATTGTGTAGCCGCCATCGTTGGTGTCCAGTAGTCAGAATTCCCACCGGTGTGGGTTCGCTCCCAAACACTCCTTTGTAATGTATTTCAACTTGGTATGAATTTGCCAATCGATAAGGATGAAAACTTGAAAGAACTTTAGTTGGTTAAAGATTAAAGGAATATACAGACAGATTTAAGGATTCCTTGGCCACCGGATGGTGTAGTGACATGGGAAAAAAAAGGAATCGAAGGAAAGAAAAACTGATGCTTAAAGAAGGAAACAAAAATATTGCTCACGTTCAACAGCTGGAGCAGTCACGTAGCATGACATTTTCTGATTTATACATCTCTACATTTCTTGTAAAATGTTCAGGCAGGCATGCCACCAGTCGTAGAAGAGGTATATAACAGCTGAAGTTAACAGGTTTTGGCTCAAATTAATGAGAAAGACACGATGAGAGAAAAAAAAAAATTTCATGTATTTTTAGATGAGGAATTCTCCATCTAAAAAATGAAAATGTACATGTAAAATATCCATAACAGATGAAACAGATCTGTTCAGGATGAAAGAAAGTGTGAAATTTCCTCACACATGCAGACATACATTCCCGTCTGCCCACCCTTTCACACATAGAAAGGTAGATTTATTGTACTGATAAGTAGGAAAGAGTTGTTTTGTAGAAGTCACATTAACATTGACTTACTTAAAATTATGGAATCATCTCAAACAACATACTTAAGGGCACGCCTTATGATTGAGGCTTTTTCATCACTGTTGGGTGACTTGCTTTCTCTCCATGTACTGTGGTTTATGTCTGTGTGTGTGTCTGTGTGCATTTCTCTTATCATTCTTTGTCCTTGGAGCAATCCATTTTGTTGTTTCACCAATATGACAATGTCTTTACTTTTTCACATTAAAGGTTGTCTGCCTACATTGATCACATTGTCTCATGAAGCAAGCCTGTAAGCAACACTATGATTTACTTGCGCTTGTCAACTTAACAGTCACCCTGTACTTTACACTTTCTCATGGACATGTATCTCTTTACAAATTCACGTCAGTCACCGGAGAGCTATATTAAGTTTTTTTTTTTCCCTTTTCTTTATGCTTTTCCCCCATTAATCAAGTGTTGCCAATATTTTTTCTCTCTTTTTTTTTTTTTTTTGCCTTTAATCACTCTATGACATGAAAGCGACTCATTTCATATCACCCAACACCTCCATTCACTGTTTGCCGTGTGTATGAAAAAAGACTGCTCTAGTCTTCTTCATTCAAGGTGCTTTCAGTAATTAGAGACATAGGCCTCTATTTATTTTCGTTGTTTTTTCTCCCTGAAACCAAAAATTGAACTCAATTATATATTACAAACACCTCCTATAGTTAGTAATTAAGGCAGAGTGCACACGGCCTGCCTTGCCTGCCCGCACTGAATAATACGGTGACAACGGCGACAAACGGGCACTTTCCTACTTGGTCTGCAAACAGTCTTTAATATTTCCAGTAATTGGTATGAATCAGGACAATTGGTAAGGCTGCAAGGTAAAGGTTGCTAATGGCATAATTATGCAGCAGCTTTTTTCATATATGCAGAGAAAAAAGCAATTAAGGATGCTCTCAACACAAGCTCTTTCAATGTATACAGGATTGTGCAAAGTTTAATCAAGAATATTGCTTAGTATTACTCATTAACACAGGCATGTTTTGTGTCAGACATAAGTGCAGTCACATTGGCTAGATGGTTACTGATAGCATCAAATCTCTTCTTGTCTCGAGCACTGGGTTACATCTCTCCATGCTCACCTGCAGAAATCGATATCAAATGTTTTGCGGAAAGGGGGGGAAAGAAAGAGTTTACTTGTAAGGTTTTTTTTTTAAAAAAAGAAAAAACAAGGAAAAGTGTTGTTTACCAAACTTTTCCTTTCCTAGACTCTTAATGAATGAAATCTACAAAGTTTGATTCTCCCATTGTTTAGACAGAAAGGGACTCCTACTAATCGATAAAGTCTGCATGTATGCGGAGTTTGGCTGCTATTTGAGTCTCATTAGTGTTATACCACACTGTCTGTCAAAGATGAAGGTTATTTGTTGTTAAGCAGCCACAAGACGATTCCAAGTGAATAAGTCGACGACGGACGTATCTGCATGGTTAACAAGAGTGTTTTGCCATTGTTTTTTTCATAATACGTAACTCCTGTCGACAAATCGATGGATCTGCAATGAAGGACAGAGTACGGAAATGTAATAAGCGTCTTTTGTTTCTGGTTTCTCCCATCCTGATGATCTATCTAGAAGGACTGGTGTTATATTTCTTTACTATCAATCCTCGACATTGACTGGAAGAGCGTCTTAAATTCTAGGTCAATCTCGCAGGTGAAAAATCATTGCTTTGCATTTGAAAAGGAACAAGTTTTGGAGAAACGAAAGTGCAGGGGAAAGATTCAGATGATGAATTTTGACCTTTTTCACAAGTAGGAGAGTCATTGAGAGGGGTAGGTGTGTGAGTAGGAGGAGGAGGAGGGGATGCAAGCAAAGTGCCATGTGAGTGAGAGAGACAGATGCGTCAAATCTTCTGCATTTTATTTTTTTTTTCACTGCATTATTTAGCTAAGCTGGTAGTGTATGGTGAAGCTAGGCTGTTATTACCATTTATGTTTAAATAGCAACTGTTTCTGTATTTGCTTGCCTCCCGTCAGTGAGCTTTCCTGCCATATGTCCAAGTTGGGTCACTCTTGAGCTCGTGGTGGTAGAAGTGTCGCCATTGTCCTTCACACCAGTCTTGTGAACATCAATTGCTACATACCATCTTCTGTCAGGACTGGCACTCCTTCAATGATATTGGCAGTTGATGTGACAGATTGATTGTGACAGGTGTCATAATGAGTGTGACAGTCATGTTCTTAAGCTCCATTTTACCACTCCCTCCCCCAAAAACATTACCACCACCAATTACTTGCCATAGTAGGAAGACTATAGGGTTGACTCCTGATACTAGCTGGTTTTAATCGAAGTGTTTCACCTAAACATAGAGAACCATAAGTGTGAATCACTTTTGCCTAAACTGGGCACTATGTTTTACATTCTCAGGGCAAGTCAGTGTCTTTTGAGTTAATTGAATAGTGTCGTGTCATATCATAACAGATGTTTATAAAATTATTTGGGAGTTATTCTTCAATTAGCCATCTTAAGAGGCAGTAGGGACAGTTGAGGAAGGTTGAAGAATATACCGTAGAATAGCTGAACACAATGTTTTGGTTAAATGTATTTTAGTGGGTGGGGAGGGGAAAAAGGAGAGTAGGGGGGAGTAGGATAATAGAATTGGTAAGAGATGATGGTAGGCGGTGATGGTATTGATGAGTGGCCACTTATTTCTCAATTGCATATGCTTTTATATCACATTTTAGACACTAGACATGACTAGGTTGCCTCTTCATGTTTATCAGTCCCTTCCATGCAATTAAATTTTGACATATTTTTCTGGTCTGTGATGCCTGCATGACCTTTGATCTGGGTCACAAGGTCCAAGATTGGAACACAGAGCTGCAAGTCACGACTCACAGCTGATGCATGAATTGTTTATTGGTTAACTTCTTACAAGCTTTTCTGAAAGAGACCACTGTTAGGCAATATATAATTATGTAAAATGATCTTTATATGGCTGGTCCCCTGGGTGTAAAAGCATACAGTAGGATTGCAAAGTGTGAAATAACACTGTTTGTGCAACATTTTCCTGTTTCCTCTGCCATAATTCATTGTCTACACAAATATTTGATCCCAGCAATCAGGGCCTGCAATACTTCCGACAAAACTCACTGAGTCCCCTCACCACTCTGCATAGTCCCATGCAATGTTGGCTTTTGTGATTTCCTTTATGGCACATACACATATATATTGATCATTCCATCCCATCGGAAAGGTCAGCTGTAGCCAGTGGTAGCTACAGAGATGAGCTCGGCTAAAGTTAAAACAAAAAGCTGCAACATTTTTTAAAAAGATTTTAGCTGATCATTGAGTACAACACCTGAGGAATGTGCAAATTGTGATGTGAGCTGAAATGTAACTTAAATGGTTCTTTTCACAGAAACTAAGTATTGTACAAGTTAAATTGTCAGCCGTGGCTTGTTACCTTTTGTGTTGAACAAATGAACATGTACACTGCTGAATTAGAGAGTAATATTGCCGTGAATGAAATCAGTGTATCAAACGTTAAGAACTAATTTCTAGTATACCTCAAGCGGTTTTCCTACCCAATACATGCTCAAAGGTATGAGCAATGATGGGATTACACACCTCATTCCCTTTTACCTTTTGCGCTTTTGTGAGATTGATGAACAAGTTAATTGAGCAATATTGATAAGGCCAAATGGGGAGCATCAATTTTGGCACAACTTTTAGAGCTATTCTTTAAAATTTTTAGGACAGTTGGCAGTCAAGCCAAGGTGAAGCAAGATTTGGAGAGACAGCCGGTAGTGAATCACGGCTGTATGTTAATTACAGCTGTGTCTGTGCACTGAGTCAATCACGATGCCGCCCGACAGCACGAGGAACAGTTGCAAAATCATCAATGTCATGGAGCCGATCTGGTCCCAGGCCATCAATATCCCACACTGTAAAATGAGATTATAATTAACCATTTCAAACCTGAGAAGTTAATAGCCTATCCTTCATTGAAATATGAACTGGAGTAGGAAGATGATTAGCTAGCCAAGGCTCTTACTTAATACTTCATGTACCATTACTCCAGCAAGCAGAGAACAACTCAAGTGCTTTGTATTGTCTACCGGGAGAACATCTAGGGAAAGGTCTTTAGCAGACGTTATATTACAGAGAGGTTGATTGAGTTACATAAGAGATGGCAGGGGAAAAAAAAAAAAAATATCGGGAGTCTCGGTAACATGATCGTGAATGAACTTGAGAGTGGCAGAGTGATCTCGCCAAAATGTTGTGAATTCTTCGTACCAGTTTAAAAGATGGGGGAGCAGGAATGACCAAGGGAAAAGAGGTGCCAAACTTCGGATGCCTGTTAAAAGGTAACATAACTCAACAGATACTCTCTAGCAGACCCAATCAATTGGTGAAGCAGTCACGTTCGGAGGTGTCTGTAATAACTTATATGGATTGATAATACTGAGGGGCTCATCTTCAGGTTTGTCAAAAGTGGTGATGACAGATTGGGCAGTTTGGATGTAATTGCTGGCGAGGGAAATATTTGGTATGGAGTATTCGTTTGCGGACTACAGCTTTCAATTTTTTATGATGTGTGGTGTTTCAGGTCATCAAAGGAAGTGTACACTTGTGCAGGTAAGTTGCTTTGTTTGCCCCATCCTTTTAATCTCTGGCAAGGAATTGCGGGTGTTGGTAGTGCAACTCATTCAATTTCAGATGAAAACAATAATGCAGCCTTGACACATCAAAGGAAGTGCCCATTTATAGGGCTCCTCTGCCTCGATAGAATAACATTCCTGTCAGTTTGATGTGGCCTTTACATTCCACCTTAGTGTAAAATGATGCCTGCTCGGCAGACTTTCCATTGTGGTCTCTTGTTGTAATTCATGTACATCTGATCATTTAAGCTAGCTACCACCAATCCCTGCTCCCCACTCCCAGTGTCCTGCTCCCTACCCCTAGTGTTGCAGGAAGGAATTTTTGCTTTGATGGTCAATGGTGAGCGTTCTTAACCCTTTCACAGCCACTTGGGTAATATTAGGTATCCTGAAAAGTTTCTGTTTACAGTCTCGTTCGTATTATTATGTAACATTTCAATGTTCCACTATATGTAGTTGGCAGAAAAGGGTGGTGTCCAAGTAATGGACTCCGGCTGTGAAAGGGTTAACAGAAAATATCATAAACCATCATAAATATGGGAATGGTCATCCCTCTTTTAGTCCAAGATTGTGTTAGCCAACGACAAGAAGCAAAAGCAATATATAAAGGTGGGCTCAAATTGTAGATCAAGTGGCATTCACATGTGAAGGCTATGTAGTTCTTATAGTAAGAATCACTCGACGGTTGGTTGTGGTTACTCTTGTAGCATTTACATGGTAGCTAATATGTAGCTCATGTAGCAAAAATCATGTGTCAGTGGGTAGTGGTGGCTTGTTGTGTAACACGTCGTGGTGGCATAGCTCATGTCACAAGAATCACATCAGAGGGTTGTCGTAGCTCTTGAAGTGCACACATGCTAGGTTTGCATATTTCTTGATGCAGAAATCACCCATCAGTGGGTTGCAGCTCATGTTACAAGGATCTCATCTTGGTATACATGTGATAGCTTATGTAGCATTTACATGATAGATTTACATAGTTGTGTAGCAAGAAATTGTCTGTGGGTTGTGGTAGCTTATGGAGTGTTCAGATGTTAGGGCTACTTAGCTCATGTAACGAGAGTCATGTATCAGGTGAGTTGTGGTAGCTGTCGTGTTCACATGTTAGGTTTACGTAGATCATGAAACAAAAATCACGTTTGTACATCATGTTAACTTCAGTAGTTCTCATATGATAGTCACCTTGTTCATGTAGCAATCTGAATCACATGTCAGTGGATTTTAGTAGCATGTTTTGCAAAAATCACTTACTTGACTGTGTTTGAGTGGCTCATGTAGTTGAAACCACATGTCAGTGTGTTGCAGTAGCTCATGTAGCAATAACCACATGTCAGCAAGTTGCTATACCTCATGTGGCAAAAGTCACATGCCATTAGTTTGAGGCACCAAACCTAGGTGGCACGTTAATTACACACCAACAAATTGTAGCACATGTTGAAAATAGGGTTGAATGAACTCGTATGTTGCATCACAAGAATCACATGTTGTGCTGGGAAGGTGACACAGGACAGTGTCAGCATTTCAATATTTTATGCTCTTCATGGCTCGAGAAGTAATGCTGCCAACATTCCAAATGACATGATCATCCAGTTTGATGCTAATGGTTTCTTTAATCTCCTGTAGTGCATTTTTGATTCCTTGCCGAAGGCAAAAGGAATCCATGCGATGGTGATGTTGTGTGTGTTTGATGCCATGCTTGTAAACATGATATCTCACGAAGGGTAACCTCGATTAATCTCATACTTTGGTGTGTGGGTTGGTCATATTAAGTAGATGATCCATATTATTTTTTGTAGAGGTTAAAGGTTGTTTGAGGTCACCAGAGGTCAAAATGTGAAAACCTTGTGAATGCGATATCTCAAGAAGGATAATCATGACTAATGGCATGTACTGTGTTAGTCGTTCATAGTGAGCAGATGATTCCTGTTGTGTTTGGTGAAGGTCAAAAGATATTTGAGGTCATCAGAGGTCAAACTGTGAAAACATGGTAAGCACATTATCTCAAGAACCATGATCTTGACTAATTTCATACTTAGTGTGTGGGTTGGTCATTGTGAATAGATGATTCCCATTGATTTTGGTGGAGGTCAAATTTCATTTGAGGTCACCAGAGGTCAGAAAACATAAAACTGCTTAGTACACACAGTGGTCAAAAAAGCTTAGTGTAGGCATGCTTTCTCTAGAATGATAGGGGGTTTGACTTTCAAAATTGGTATGTTCATGTTATACAATGTTCTTCATGAATATTGGCAAGGAACTACAGGCCTTTGACTTTCTTGGTCACATTGTCTTTTTGCATTTGGTCATCAATAGGGTTCTACAACTAACAAGTTGATTTCCCTTGAATTTGACATTCGTCAAAATGTTTATTTAATTGTAAGTGGTGAAATAAAGAGAAAAATTTTCATCTCTTCCACCTGGTACTTCCTCTCACTTACTCCCTTGTTTGTTTCTCGTACCAGCCCTCCCACCCAACCTCAGTCTCAGTTCCTCCTACCAGCCCTCTAACCCACCTCTCATTTCTGTTGCTCTAGTACCAACCCTGAAATGATAAACAATTCCTTTCCTTGTGGTGTAAAATACAGATGAAACTTGCTATATAGTTAACAACAAAATATAGTTCCCCCTTCTTCTCTAACAAGTTCACGCCAACCACAAATTCCTCCCTCGGCACAATCAGGATTGGGCATTGGTGCCATTGGGTTGGTCCATCAAACAATTCTCATCCCTTGTGGGAATAGCATGGGAATCTTCGAAACAGCAAGTACCTTTAATGCTCTTAGAGTTAGTCGTCCGGTGGAGGGGAACCCCCCTGCTTTCCAATCGACTCATAAGCCAGACGCTGCGATGTCTTTCTTTGGATACTGGGAAGTGATCAAAGTTTAGGTACATTGATACCTAAGTAAGATATTTCATCAATTGCAAACAAACACTGCACTCAAACATGATCTGAGTAAATGGAACTTTGTGGCGGCAGGATTTTTTCAGAGAGTGTGCTTACTGCACTTTTTGCCTGAGAGAGGCAGGTGCGGGAGTAGAAGACAATATACTTATCTGTATCTTTAATGAAAGTATGCTTTTATCAGATGAAAGAGAAAGATCTGACTTTATAAAAAGAGACAGTCAATCATGCCTTTAAATAGCAAATGTACTTTACTTCTAACAGGATAATGTTATTACACCATGTCAAATTGGTTTCCTCAATCATCTTTGTGAAGACCTAATTAGTCATTAAGTCTCCAAAATCTTTCTCTGAGCTACGATCAACATATTTTATGCGAGTATGTTCGCTTTGTATCGCTTTTTTTTTTTCTCTCTGGCTTTGAATCACAAATGTCACAAAGAGAGTTTAATTGTCAGAATGAGTCGAGTCAGTTACGAGCCGAAGAAATAATTACCCGGTAGGATCTACATCTTATTACTCCGTAAAGCTCTGCTCTTTTAGCAGCTCAGAGCAAGGTTCGTCATTCTGATGGTTTTAATGTGAAGGAATCATGAGAGAGTATAAGAAGAGGAGGGAGGATAGAAATACGTATTAATGAATTTTCTATCAGAAGTGACAAAATATTAAGGCAAAATTCTCCCACCAAAGAAGAGAAAAATAATCAACAATTTATTGCTCTAATCCATCTCACAAATTGAAAAAGTTCTATCGTTAACTTCGCTCTTGAGTTCTCAGAAGTGATAACTTAAACAGACATTTGTAATTCAATCAGGAAGGCATATCGACTGTAATCCCAAGAACTTGACACTGGTAAGCTTTACCGGGTAAATTTCTTTCAAAAATTTCTTTTCTTTTCCTTTACTTTTCACAACAAACAAAACAAAACAAAAAGTTGCATATTTTCTTCTACTTCTACATTTTTTTTTTTCACACTAAGGTTTTTTTCCCCTTCTTTTATCTACTGGAGGGCCCTTATGGGTATTATCAATGCCAAAGTTGTTTTCATAAGGAGAACAAACCATTCTTTTGTCTAATGTGTATTTACTGTGGAAGATTTTTTTTTCTTGGTCTGAAAAGAAGCTGCTCTTTAAAATGCTTTTTACATATTTCTCAGTTCTTTATAATTGGTTTGATTGATTGAATGAATGAACACTATTGGTTGAAAATAAAATATGTCTGGAGGCAGTAAAGATTGGGAGGCTTATCTCCTTTGAATTTAATATTCAAAAACAACAACTGCTGTTGATGGAAGACAAAGGCATGCCTGGTTTTTTACTCGCCACTCTTCTAAGAGGGCATCCTCTAAAATGGTTAAAAAAAAAAGTGATTTTTTTTTGTTAAGTATAGTCTTAGAATAGTTTTCATCTTTTTCTGGAACAAATCCAGTTTCTATGGGAAAGATTAATGAAGGTTAGAAAAAGAGAACAGTTGACAAAGGGGAAAATTTCTTTGCAATTTTTTTTTTGTATCCGAGTATTTCTGAAATGATGGTAATCGAATGTAAATTGTTTGTCAATTCAGTTTCAGGGGAATGGAATTGAATCTTTTGTAATCTGGGTGTCAGGATGGTGGCAAACTGTGGAAATGAATTATTCATGCATCAAATTAATTCATTATTCATTAATGATTTACAGGAAACTGTTCAGTGCCGCATTGAATGAACATCATTTTTGGGGCCGGTTAATCATGTGGCCTTCCATAGCTTCATGCAAGGATCTGGTTTTCCTTGTGAGGGTGGCACTGGACTTGCCCTCTGTTTATCCTCTCAGTATTACTATACAGGATAATCCTCTCTGTGTAAATTGTAAACTCTGTGCATCGCAAACCACGGATGTGTCAGATCATCTACGGGGCACGGGAGATAAAGGGAAACCCTGCTCCACCATTGATTGTCAGATACCTGGTTCTCCTTGACTGCTGTTGAACCTGCCATGTTTTACATCATCAGTACTGCTCTTTGGTTACACTGCACCTGAAAGGAGGTGGGGAGGAGGTGGGGGAAAGAGAATGCAGTGCCCTGGAATTCCTTCTTCCTACCTGTGATGAAATCTGAAAAACAGGACCGATGGAATCTCTGTAAACATTGATCCGGGCTGGCACTGGAAATGGAGGCCGGGGAGTTTGGTGTACAGGTATCCTCTGATATGTGATGAGTATGAAATACAGGACTAGTGATATCTCTGAAACAATTGACTTCGGGTTACACTACAAATGGGAACTGTGCAAGGGTCTGTTGATCCTTGCTTGCCTCTGATCTGTACCGGTGAGGATGTGGAAAACAGGATGTGATCCACATTCTATGCTGCAATTTGAAGGCAGACCCTGAGCTCAGGTCTAGTGTAAAACCAGGTTCAATGTATCTGATCACATGTACCTGAATAGCTGAGCACTGTATTAACCCCATGGTTTCACACTGGCAGAGGATTACCCATATGTCCCACATGCCAGCATACTTACCCACCTACCCATGAATGTGCCGTTGTCATTTAACTACATGTTAAAGTAGACAAGTATCATAA
Organism: Stichopus chloronotus; assembly: GCA_021234535.1. Classification (NCBI taxonomy): domain Eukaryota; kingdom Metazoa; phylum Echinodermata; class Holothuroidea; order Aspidochirotida; family Stichopodidae; genus Stichopus; species Stichopus chloronotus. The sequence goes on along the minus strand of CM037832.1, from coordinate 28,962,749 downwards.
AAGCCTCCACCCCTTCTCTCTCTCCTCTTACTTCTCACCCTCTAAGAATGACAAATGATTAGGCTTGCATTTTCTTATCCAATCTATCCAAGCAAGTAAGAAATTTCATCTAAATTTTTGACTGAACCAATTTTTCTGCTTGAACCTCTTGGCTCTCTGGTTTTGGTCACGACATTTTCCTCTCTGAGTTTGCAACTCCTTTGGTTCAGCACAAAAGTCCTGCAATAATTTGCCACTGGACCCGCTTGGTGGTGCTGTCAGGCAGGAAAAAAAAAAAGAAGCTAAATCAAGCTTCTTTCCTTTTACTGTTATTAGCACTCTAATTACTGAAAATGTTCTCGAAAGAAATGTGGCAAAGATGTTTGTGTCCAGGTTGCTCTCAGATGCGAGAGAAAGATCGAATTTAGATGATAAAAGCTTATTTTTCATCAAACAAAACATCCTGCTTTAACACCAGAAAGGTTATTTTCTATTGCAAGATTATCATAATAACACCAACCCTCTCATTTTGATTACCACACATGCGTATGTCCTTACATTGTGCCAATTCATGACCTGTGATGTACTGTCAACAATTCCCAGAAATTTTCTGTGCCATAATGGCTATTTATATTTATTCTGTCATGTGTCAAAGACATATATCGCTGAAAGGAAACATTCTGTCATACAGTTTTGCCTTCTTTTTTCTCTGCCTTGCCAAATTAAAAGCAGTTTGTATTGAAGTTGTGATGTTTTAACCCATTGCTGCTATAATTGTTCCACACCAAATAGTGTTTATAGCACTAACAGGCCTAATAAAGTTTGAATAATGTGGAGATGATTTCCTCCATGCACATGGCTTTTAAAGCAGGATAGGTCATCATGAAAAACATTCAGTTCTTTCTAACCTTCAGCACTCTACGGAAGTATTCCATTTAAAAGTAGCTCATTTTTTTGACGTTTCCACCAGAAACTAGCAGTGAACATTCCAAATCCTTTGTCGTGAGGGTCAATTTAGTAATTACCAGTGTTAAATTTCTGGAACTGCTTCTTTTCAAGGGATTTGCTTCAAAATCTCCAAATTATATTCTTTGATGTAGCTTTAGACTTGACAAAATTTGGAGTAAAAAAATCAAATGAACCATTTACACCAGTTGACATTGTTCATCCTGATCCTGCTTTCCCCCATCCCCACCATTGACCTCCCCACCATTGACCTCCCCACCATTGCCCTCCCTACCCTTGCCCTCCCTACCCTTGCCCTCCCCACCCTTGCCCTCATTGCATTGGTTTATTGTAAACTGCAGACAGACTTCTGTGGTAGCTCTGTCGTAAGCTTTTGTGATTCATTCATTGATGTGCAGGATGTATATTAGCAGCCTAACACAACTTGTAAATAGGTCTGTGGAAAGTGTTATGGCCCTCACAAGTGGCTGTGGTATTTGGTCAGTCTCCAAGTGGTCAAACCTAACAAGTTGCTTTAGAATTTGGTCAGTCTTTTAAGCCATGTGTCTTGAACAAAGTGGATGGGAACTTAAAGACAATCTCATTAGTAGTCTGGCGGTCTGGCCCTCTTACAGGTAACTACAAGTGGCTATAGATCCAGCCCAAATGAATTACTGGGGTATTTTGTCACTCTTTAAGTGGTATTGTCCCAAGTGTGAGGAGGGTAAGTTACCCAAGTGGGAGGGGGAAATTAGGTCAGTCTTTCAGTGGTCTAGTCCTGTTATAAGTGGTCGGTAAATTTTGGTCAGTTTTTCAGTTGTCTGTGCTGCACATAGTGGATGAAGAGTTAGGACAATCACTCTAAATTTAAGTGTTTTAGTCCATTCAAAGTGGCTGGAGAGTAAGGTCAGTCTTCAAGTGGTCTAGCCCTAATAAAGTCGCTTTAGAATTTGGTCAGTCAGTGAAGACACACTTTAATATAATCTGGTCCTGTTACAAGTGGCTGTAGCATTTGGTTAGTCTTTTAAGTGATCCACTGTCAACAGAGTACACAGGGAAGTCACATGTTGCTCCTAGAGTGCATGGGTCTCACATTATTAGGAGTTGCTGTGGGAAATTAGTCACTCTTTTACCTTAATTCACGTTTGGAATCTAAACGTGATGACGATTTTGATACAAGTAAAACCAAGAGAAGCCGAAAGGAGTCTTCCCTTTTAGAGTATTATTTGATTTCAAAAGAGGACTATGCTTTGGTAATGGATGGTACATTCAATTTTCTCTTCTTAGGACCTTTTTTTTTTCTACACCTGAAAACTTTAATAAAGTATATAATTTGACTCCTTTCTACATCTGCGTAAATCAGTTAGTAAAACTTGTTACACATTGGAGGAACTAATTCATCTCCATAGGTCATTCAAATTTGGCTGCTTCTGCATTTCAATACCAGAAGCTGTTTCCAACTATATTTGTTACTGTGAATAGTCACCGTTGCAAGCTATCCATAGTCTGAATGACACCACAGGACGGAGGGGGTTTTAGTAGCTGGTATTTCATGGGACGTAGACCCCTTTTATCATACAGGGACAAGTTCTCTGCCATGATTTTTTTTTTCTTATTACTTGCACATTGTTTGGAAACAACCATAATACCCTTTGTGTAATATGAATTATGCACCAAACCTTTACCAGTTAGTTCTCATTCTCCATTTGACTAATTGTTGTATGCCTGTTTGCTGTATTGAAGGCCACTCTGGTCGCAGGCTGTCATGGGTTCCATATCTCTTACCTTTTTGAGTTGTCTAACTGGTATGGCATGTTTATAGTTTCAATTAAGTGGTCTGTTTAATGGCAGCCACTATTTTGATGAAGGTTTCTTCTTTGCTTTTCTGACTCAGAAGCATGATCTATCCTTTTTTTGTGGTTTCACCTTTTTAATGAGGTATGCAAAGGGAGGCCTCTCGTCGGCCAGCATTTGTTGCTTTTATGTCACCACTAATAATGTTTCAAGGAGTTTCCTGGAAGTGAAATTGATCAGTTTAGTGACATGAATGTGTAATTTGGTGTTCAATGTTTGGGATGAACTCTGTTTTATTCATCTGTAATCTTTAGTATCCTAGCCTAATTCCACAGACTTAGAGTCATTGTGTTATGTATTTCTTCAGTTTGAGTATGAATTTTGTTGGTGACATCAGCATGGTATTTCTTTGTGTTATGTGTATCGAGCACTGTCACAAATGAATATCATGGCTTGCTTGCTTTTTGCTGCTATGTTATATCCCAACTGATTACACATGATGGTAACACTCCCCTCTCTTACCTGTCTACTACGATTATCACACTCTTAAATCTGCAATAGACCAGGCTCCTATTGGGCAGTTTCAATGGGATGTCTTACCTAATTCTTGTATAACTCACTGCCTCAGTCATCTTGCTGTTTCCTATGTCAGTCTGATAGTGTGCCTTTTGAAGAGGGTTCTCTTTACATCATAGTATCATAGCTGTTTCAGCATTTCTCAAAGAGGTCCTCACTCCCTTCCCTCCCCCACCTAGGACACATCGACAAGTCTCAGATGGATCTTTCAGAGAACACAGGGGATATCACCTTGTTTGAAGAGTCAGCTTGTTCTCCCCCTCCAATTTTTCTCCCACCCCTGTTTTCCTTCCCTGCTTCTCCCACCTTTATTTCCTTCCCTACCCCTTTCTCTCTCCATACCAACAGAACAATTTTGTGTCCTCATGTCATTCAAATGTTGTGTTAGAATTTTGGTAACTCCACCCCTAGGTTGTTCGTGCAAGTAGGAAAAATTCACATAGGAAATAAAAAAAAAACAAAAAACGTTGAGCATCATACTACGAATGGTGGGATACAGGGGTCAGTGGAGGATAGAAGGATGGAGGGGGGGGGGGGCATTTGGACAGTTTCAAGAAGGTTTAAGGGAGCACTGGTCTAAAAATCAATGTTGTAAACATATTGAATTACTCAACTCTGGAATTTAACTAGAAAAATCCTGGCTGTTCCATATTACAGGCAAATAGATCGCTATTTTACATGCAAGTATTCATTGTATAAACCTTTATTGACTGGCTGTGACATTAATTGGGAATTAACTAAGCAATCTGCTTTCTATACAGTGTAACAACATTCCCTTTGTTCTTGATATCTGATACATTCTGGGATAAGTACGCTGTGATATATCAGGTGAAAGATTTAGAAGATCATGCAGATAATTAATTAATCCCCGACATAGCCCTTAGGCCTTTTTTTTACAGTGTAAATCACCTGAGCAATCATCAGACGAACGCTTAGTCGGAGTACATTCAGTTTCAAATGCGACTGGTGACGTAAAGTCGTCTTGCTCTCCCTTTGGTGTCGGCGTCAATTATCGCAGAAGGTGCGACAGGTTTGTCCACTTCATGCCAAAGAGATGAATGCTGAACGGTCTAATTTGTCGGAGTCGGTACCCGATCCAAGCAATTCCGTTGACATAGTTTGTCTTTTGCTGCATTACATACAGTAAAGGGAACCGAAGAGTTGCACGGGAACTAGAAATGATTATTCGTTGCAGTTTTTGAATCGGTTGACAAGAGTGAATGGAGGGTAACATAAGAATATGTGAGAGACATCTTCAGTGTCGAGCTCAAAATCTTTTAGATTAGAAGCAACAATTTTTTTGAAGGAGACATACAGGGGGGAGTAGCATTTGAGACAAAAAAGGCCACACAGAGAGCAACAGAGTCACACTTTAGCCAGATCCATTGTATTTTTTTTTTTATTTGAAGTATATTGTAAGAATATGATTCTTTTTTTTTAAAATTATTTGTGGGTTGTGTGTCTGACGTGGCCAATCAACTTGTTCAAATCCAAGTCTTTTCCTTGACCTCTCCCCTCCCACTCTTCACATTCACATTTCTCGGTGACATTGAAGGATTTAACTCATTGTCACAGGACACTCAATAGGAACATTGTCAGTAACCTCCTGCCACAGTCACCACACACATAAATGCTATGTCTGAACATCAAAGAATGCCTGCAGGCAGATTTTAATTGCACCCGTTTGACCGGCCATCAGAAAAATTTAAGCTTCTCTTCAAGTCCATTTATTACAAACCACATGTGTATTGCAGCAGGCTTTCTGCTAGCCAACTAGCTAGCCTGTCCTATCCTCCTAATAATCATCTTTGCCCACCACCGTGGCTACTGTGCCAAAGCTCTATGAAGGAACTGACAAATTATATCCATTAATACTCCTAGATAGCAGTGGCTGGCATTGATGTGCGTCTGTATATGTATGTATGAGAGTGTGTGTGTGTGTGTGGGGAGGTCTTTGAATGCTTCATTTGATGACTATTCCAGACCTTAAGAGTTAATCATCCTGGGGTCATAGGGGTCATGAGAAAGTATGCGCCAGCCCGTTTGTTTTTATGGCATCTCCCAATTATACCTTGTAGTAGTGTCTGATTTGTGCCCCGCTGTGTTATCCCTGCAAAATCTCTTCAACTTCCCCTATGGCGCTGGAAATTCTTTGGGAAAGAAAAGAATAATTTTGGCTGCTTTGTAATTAACCAACAGCTTTGGGGGAATGAAATTCGAGGATTAGGGACAAGTTTGATATAACAGGGTTTGATTGAGAATTGACTTTCACAGTCTGCAAATGAATTTATGGAAGGATTTTTTTTTCTTTGGTAGGACAATTTTTTTTTCTCTCTCTCTCTTTTGAGATGGTTCCCGGAAGGGAGATCAGATATCCTAGTGAAAGTACCAACGACCCGAACCTAATTTAAAGACGATTATTTGATGCGTAGATCTTCATTTGAGTTACGCTGAGGGTGTCGAGAGCCTCGTCGAGGACTGGTGTCTGGTTCGACTCGAGATCGTATGTGCTGCACTTGTCCACTCTGCATCCTCCTCTACTTGCTCTCGTTCATGCATACACGACACACATACATATGTGCAAACACACATACACGAACGTCGTGACTCCAAACCGCCATCATAAAAAGAACTGATTAGCGACCTCTCTCTAGACTTCATCCTCCTCGTGTAACGAGTAATTACATTAAGTAACATTGCGGGGCAGCTGTTGTTGTGATCTGTACTGCTTTACTTAAAAGCAATGAGGCGATCCATTAAGGACTATTTTTATGAGTTTCAGCAAATATTAATAGGTAATGGTTTCCATGCAGCATATTTTATGGAGGCCTCTCCCAGCTTTAGGGTCTGCTACTCCAACGGCAAAGTTGTAAATTAGATTAACATTTTGAATGCAGAATGCTAGTCATTTGAATCGCCTCCTTGTTATGACATGCTGTGTATTTGTGTTTCAAATGGAGGTATTTTATGTGTATATATATATATACATATACATATGTATTGCAAAGTGTAGCCGTAAGTAGCATTTCCAGTGCAAATATACCGTTAAGAGGAAGCAACCAAGGGAAAGTGGCGTTCATTGTCGCAGAGAGGCAGGGGTTAGTGAAGAGAAAGAAAAAAAAAAATAGCCTAAACACATTTTAGCTCCATGGAAATAGGTGGGTAACTTCACAATGTGTGATCTAATTAATGGAATTAATCAATTTAATGTACCTCACAGAGTAGTAATAGGTAAATGAATTTATGCATCAATATTCTGAATGACTGTTTTTTTTTTCTCCCAAAGAATGAAACAGTGTCTGGTTTGAGTGGGAATTAAGTAGATTCCCAACCAAGTTTTGATGGTCATTTTCCCCCCTCGGACTCTATGCTGTTGATCCAGATTAACGTGTTTTTGAAGTTATCATTGTCTTCCTTACCCTTAGGATAACATGGATAGTACATGTTGGTGGTGATCCCGTCGCAATCACGCCAGCAATGTATGACTATGCTGTCACCATGGTGATGTAAGATTCATTTTAGGGGGAAAACGATGGGATCACTTGTCGTGGTTCCTGTTGTCTGTGACAGGATTGAGCTCAGGGTGATATTTGCCCAAAAAGTATCAACAATTCCACCTGGGCTTGAAAACTTATTAGCAGTGGGTACTTAGTATTTTGTCATTATAAGGAAAAACTGTGAATGTGAGATTGCAAGTAAAGTGACCAGTACAGTCAAGGCATTTGGTACGGAAAAGTAAAAGGCAGGAATTGTGGTTCATGATTTGCTTTGTGGTTGTTTTTCAAACTGCAAGCATTACAAAGAGAAACTGAAAGTACTGAGTACTACCTGGGGGTTGCCCCTGTGTCCTGTTATTGAATACTTGTACTTCCACATTAATTTAAAGTCATTAAACCTTTTACAATGTTACACTTCCCAGAGTGTTTCCTGTCACTGTTCTGGTGTCCTTGATATATGCCTTCCCTCCATTCATTCTGCTGATAATGGAGGGAGCTACTATGTTTCATCGAAACAAGGATGTTATAAACATTTCCATACATTCATGAAAGATGATACACCATCTCCAGTGTAACATTGACATTGTTACTTTGCCCTCGTCACCACCATGGCTCACAATGTTTATTCTTCTCATTGAAGACCAAAAAATTACTTGTTCTGGTTTTGTGACTGTAAATTGTGTTTTTACCCAGTGTCAACTCCTGCATCAGTAACTGTCCAAAAATAGTTGTTTTGTATGTTTAGAGGAAGACTATCCTGAAAGCAGAGGCCGCACTACCGCAGAGCTGGGGGTGGGGTTATGGGGGACTAGCCCGCGTACTATTCAGAGAGGTCTTTTTTTTTTTTAATCATTAGAAACTGCGCTAAAAAGCTGATAGATGTTGGTGTGGAGTGTGGTGAGGTGTCCCAAACAAATAGGCCCAAAATTTTTACATGCTTCGCACTCTGTCTAATTCATTCTAATGTTACACATAACTGAGAGAGATCAGTCATATGCAGACACACACCTTATGTTATCATTTACATCTGTCCTATGTGACGTAATGATGTAAAGTCTGGGGAAAAAGAGGACTGCTGTCTTGAACAGCATGACATAAATACAAAGAGCAGCTTGAAACAGTGGAAAATTGATGACACCCATGGCCATACCACAAATTAGGCAATTAGAAAACTTGCCAATTTACATCCATAAATTCATCGTAGAGCAACATCCTCATCTGAAAAGTACAAACTTAAATTAGTCTGTGATGATCATGCATTACACATATCATGACAAAACTCAACTCGAGTGGTTACACAAGAGAAATGCGCTGCACTTTTTCTCTTCTTTTTCTGTCCCTTGTTTTTGTCTCTTTTTCTTTTTCCCTTTCCTCTCTCCCTTGTAATCTTTTGAAGACTCTCATGATTAACAACGGGAAGTCGATCTTCTGTGTTTCTTCCTAATCTGTACTTCGGTACTTCGCTGATTCTGTCATATTTTATGTGCTCTGCAGTCTAATTTTTCCCTTCATTTTGATTACGTTCCTCGGAGTCTTGTCCTATTAAATAAGCAAAATAAATACCTCAGCCTATCTGATATCCAATTAGACCTGCCAAATTCCATTTGCACCAGACAGGGCTGTGCAAACATTTCATAATTTCAAGAGATGTGATATTTAATGAAGGTTAATTAAAATTTTCTGAGTCATATTGATAATGGAAACCATGAGAGATTTGGCCCAAGCCCTTGAGCATTAACGTACTACTTGCAAGGTTCTAATTAAGGTGTAGGGTTGTATTTAGCCACCAGAAAGTTCACAATAAACACTTCCACAGATTTTTTTTTTCTTTTTGTCGATCACAAGGGGAGGTCATGAGCGCCGGTCGATATTTTTACGGCTCATTCCTTAGTTTTGTTCTTATCTTTCCAAACTTTAATTTGGAACTGTTAATTAGAAGCAGATGCCACAAGCATCTTTTAGAGAAATGAATTAAGTGCTTTAAGTTGTGTATGTATGGGTCTTTTGGTGTGTGCTGTTTCTTGGTTACACATGGATTGTACAATGCTGACCACAGTCTGGTGTTCCTTCATGTACACGTGTCAAAATGACAAATGCTCTCTCGTCAAGCAACTGTGCTTGACTTTTTAAGTTGTGAATTAGAAACAGAAAAAGAAAATTGAAATAAGAGCCAAAATATTGATAAAATGCTGTTAGTACTCATCCATGAGGTATAAAATACACTAGTAACAATGCCAGTTGTGCATAACAACACATATTGATGCACTGTCATACTAGCCATTCATTGACACCATCCATACATATACATCTACCCATCTACCTAGCAGTATGATGCATTGTAGCACCCCTGTGTGTACAGGTTATGCAGATGTCACACTGGCCAATATCCCAATATGTTAAACTTATGTAGGTGTCACCCTGTCCATTGTCTCACTGACCTGCCTCTTCTAACAGCAAGAAAAAAAAAAAAAAGACATGTGTGTTAACTCATTATTGAAGCTTGTTAGATTCGAAAGGAAGGGTGAAGGATTGGATGGTGATTGGAGGGGGCAGTTTCAGAATAATACCATTGCACTATAAGTAGCTGAGAAAAGTATGCTAGTGCAGGAGGAGACAAGAAGATCCCTTCACTAGATACCCAGACCAGGTGTCCATTTTCCGCATTTCTGCAGACATTTTCCACATTTTTACATGCAGCTCTGAGATTGCAGCTCTGTGAGCTGGTATTACAATAAACGATACAATATGTGGTTTTGCCAGTCGATAGATTTCCAACATGATGGTATCACAGCTATTTCCATCCATTAGTGCTGTGTATGGTTTTTTTTTCTTTCTCTCTAAACAGCTCTGTTTCCCATTGAGTTTTGGATAATGGAGTGAGATCAAATAAAGTGGTATTCAAAGATGATGACCTACATTGAATTGAAAAATCTTTCACTTTCTGTCGTACCCGTAAAGTAAACTTTGAAGTTTACAAAAGCAGTTTTGCCAACATGTGCCCAAGTACCACCCTGTTCACATCCCAACCAATGGTTGTACATTGATTGATGTTAACTCTGCCTTTCTGATTACATCCAAATATCATTAAGTCATCAGCAAAGTTAAGAGGAAGTAGGAAGGAGCTAGATACTTTGGTGTATCATTGATGGTAATTTCTGTTCCAGTCTCAGACTCCTTGAAATTACACAGTTTTGTGCATTGCCACAAATTTTTCTTGATTACTTGATGGAAACCCCTGTTCAAGTTGGTGCCTCCTTAATGTGGTGTCATACTGCTGTCATGGCCTTGACCAAGTTTGTTCTTGTTTTTCTCCTTTTACACCATCATTTTAATCGAGTTCAGCGACTGTATGTTTTGTGCCAAAACAGGTGTGTAAATAGCAATCTGCCCCCCCCCCCCCACCACAAGTGACTAGAAGATGAAATTTCCATGACTATAGGTAAAATGTTGAGCTTCTAACATTAATATCATGATCACTTGTAACTGTCACATTGTAATTAACAGTCACAGAATCATTTTTAGGAGCCTAAGTGACACAGCTCTGAAGACCCAGATGGAAAGAGCTTGAAGGGTCTGTATCATTCATCATATGTTTTGGTGTCTGGTGCAGCACCACGGGGACATTGTGTCAGAAAGAGAAGGTAGAAAAAGATTACAAAGAGACACTGAAATGGGACGCAAAATATTATTTGTGTGTGTTTTGCACAATCGCAGTCCTTAGTCCCGTTTATTCACTCCTCTTGCCAGCTGATATTAAAGGAGGATAGGGAGCTGTGCAAAAAGTTATGTGAAATGAATGCCACAACTAGTTATCCTCTTTAAAAATCAAAAAAAAAAAACTGATTAAAAAAAGAATGTGTCAGTCTAGTGCCTTCCAGTGTACAAGATGACCAGGACACCGTTGGTTGAACAACGCACACAGTAAGGTTTTAATACGGTCTATAAGTGACCTTGTCGGTTATACAAGTTGAATAACAGGAATTATAAGTACCGAACATAGTTCACCACGAAGGATTTAATCACCCTGAGCTCAGAACAGGAAGTATACACTTTTTATGTATCCCGTCTTGTTGAGAGAGGAAACCTAATTTTTTAATTGGTATTTTCTGGGGATCTGGTCATATAGCTGCTGTGCAAACAGGCCTGTCAGCATCCTGAGACACTATTGTAAATAGGTAAGGCAGGCCTCCATTGTAGCAATTAGGTTAAAGGGGACAGTTCACTGCGTAGGGATCAGAAAACAAAAGGGATGATCATGGCATTTCAGACTACAAAACAATGAGCTTCGTCAAGTCATTGCCAAGGTTTCGCTTACTTTGCAGTACCAACCCCTGCTCCATTGAAAGCATGAAAAGCTTTGGCTTAGTTGTGCCAGTGAAAGAAAAAACACTTAAATGAAGTTGTTTCATGCTGGTGTGTTTGCATGTCTCCCAAATTAGTTAGTTACTGTCTGAAGCTGTGGATATCATTCTCTGGCAGTGAATTCACTTGGTATTCATTAACAAAAAACCAGTGGAATAAATTGTACTGAATGCAGAAGAGAAAGGCAGTGAAGTTGAAATAACTGAAACACAAAAAAAAAAAGAATTGGTGACTTTGCTATAATGGTTCCTGTATTGGTTTAAATGTAAAAAAGCTTGAGCATAAAATGTGCAGTGCATATGATATACCTGCGACGTTGTGCATCCATACTGCAGCTCATTTTCATTACCGGTATCATTTGGCAGATCTGCAGAGTTAATTAAATTCAAGTTCAATTAAATGGATGCTAGTATTTGAATTAATTGCTTGTGATGTGTTTCAAATTTTGTCAAATAATAGTCATGGTATAATGCTGTCTCTTGATAACAGATGTTGCAGGATTATATTGAGCACAGGGCAGCAAAAAAAAAAAAAGAAGAATTTATTGGGAGACTTTTGTAATGCTGGTGAAAGAAAAAAAAATGCATAGATCTTATTGGCAGTGTAGCACAACATTGAAGAGTCAAGTTTCATGTATAGTGTGATAACCTATAAGATACCTGTGTCTGTCAGACTAATCACTGATGTTAATACAAGAGAGAAAGATGTCAATAACTAGACTTGTCTGCAGTAGTGCTTCCGATAAAGCATCATCCCACCTATATTGACAATATTTCTTGAATCAATGATAGTGATTACCTACCATGGTTGTTTGATTAGTTACATGCATCCAGAGAAGGTGTATTCCAAACATCCTCAGCAAAATCTGCATCGAGTCGAAAATCGTCATTGCCCATCGTCCAGATCATTTTGCGTCCTCCACATTTTTTAAGATTTCTGTTGAATATGCATTTATGTGCATCGACTCTCCCCCCAGCATCTTCCCACGAACTGAAATTAACTTTGAAAGCACCAGCAACAACGTTGTCTCTGATCACGTGTTAGTTTTTTTTTGTTGCTCATCCTGTGTTTACAAATATAGTCACCAATAGTCTTATTTCATTAACTTTCTATTCAGTGTCACTTCAATTTAAATTTAATGCTATAATGCTGTGTTTACTGACAATACAACAATCCTTCAGAACTCTAGTCTGTATACTTTCTGCTTGGAAGGAATGTACATTATTGAAATTTGCACAAATTCAGTTGTTGTCCAAAGGGAAAACAATACCTGCAGAATGTGATTACATCCTTCTACAATGAAAATGCCCTACCAACAAAAAGGAAATCAGCAAGCTTAAGTTCTTTTCTTGACTACAATATGAACACACTTGTATTATGTTGTTTGCAATCCAAATTCATCGCTAAATGTCACTATATTGTTTGAGATATTGTAAGTAAAATGCAAATTTTGCAACAAAATCTGCTTGTCCTTCAAAAATTTTAGGAGTCTCAGACAAGAGGACGTAGTGCTAAATTTCTTCGCTGGTGTAGAATTAATTGTCCCAGTGTATATTTTGACAGTGTGAATAGTATTGTCATCTCTTTCTGATGAATAGCTCCACATTCTGATCAAGCTTCATTTCCGTATGCTCTGGTGTTCTTCATGCTCCCCCCCTCCCCTCATAGACCCTTCTGCACTTTGGTTTCTCTCCCTTCTCTGGTTTTCAGTTTGGTCTCGTTGTACTTTGCACTTCAAATTAGATATGTGGTTATCCACAGCTTTTAAAGATAATGTACCTCTAGTGCAGCCCCATCAACCGAGCAGGATAATCCTGATGTAGTGAAGATGCATTTGAAAACCTTCCTCTTGATCTGAATAGTGAAAGCTCCTTTAATGATTTTTTTCTTCAAGTGATTGATCATGCAACATGAGAGGCACCTGCAGGCATCTTCAAAAACTGACTAGTAATTAGCTTTCATTAATTCATCCTGACTGAATGGCAGCAAAGAGTGATCTTGACCCAGAATGTTACAGTCTGGGGGGGGTTTCAAACATTTTGTAGATGTCATTGATATCAGGGTGCTTGTATTGAGTATCTTTGTGGGGAAGTAAGAGAAGAAAGAGGACTTTGGGGGAAAGACAGCTTTGCCAGTGTATGTTGGAATCACCAAAATCCAATTAACAGCAATTAGTGATAAACACTGCATTATCATTAATTAGTACTAGCTGCCTTTTTACTTGAAATCAATCCAGTTAAGTTGATGTGCAAAATGAAAAATGCAAGGTATCAGGGAAGGGAACTGATTTTATGTTCTTTTGTACTATTTGGAGAAAAATGAGCAAGAAGTGGAGAATGGAAGAAAAAAACCATTATAAGGGGAATTGTACTGAAAAGTATTTGTGTAATTGGTTCTACACAATAAACCAAGTTGAAAACAATGATCATACAGTGATGGTTTGTCCACATTGATTAGAAAATTAAAAAAAAGTATGCCCACTGGCCAACATATGATGCCTTAGCCTACAAAAGACCAGAAAATTACACCTTTTTCCAGTGATGTGAATTTATGCGTCTGTTGCTGCTATTTTGGGACTTTTATTATGATCTCAAGTCTAACACATGGAGAGGTGCAGAACCATTGTCATAATATTTTTCTTCATTGCACTCTCTGGGTATGATAATCAACAGCGTCTTTTAATCCTGGGCTGACTTATTCCTGACTCTATGATTAATTTCTGAGATGATTTAAGCGTGCACATGATTCATTACTTCAAGGGAATGCCTTTAATACTTTGTTCTTGCATACATATTTTTTTCTATTTTGCAGACAGCTGCTTTGAAGAGAGAAGATGACCTTTAACCTTAGAGCATGGCAGCATCAAATCAAGAACCTTGCACAGTGGAAGAGACTGATTGCATCACCAACGGCAAGTTGACGGTCGACAACATCCCGGATGTGAAAATAAATCAGAAGGACTCTGCACTACTAAATCATGTCACCACCAAAGACCTACCTGGCGACCCGACTGAAGTCAAAGTTAATGGGAATTCATTAAACTTTAGTCCTTTGTATGAGAGAGAAGGCAACAGTGATGACCATCAGAATGGGACAGACCCTCTCGAGGAGGAGAAAAAAATTAAGTCTGAAAGCAGTAACGGGCAGGTGGTGACCTGCTCTTACTGCATGCAGTCATTCGATCATTTGCAGATGTACATGGAACACAAGTGTGCAGGTAAAGAGGGATCAACAATGCCAGAGGAGATGGAGGAGGAATGTGAAGGAAGTGACATGGAGAGTTTTCAAGGGGAGATTCTATACCAGGAGGATGGTTCTGCTTATCTGGTGGACAATTCAAATCTTCCCAGTAATGCAGATAATGCATTAAAACTTTACCAAACAGCACTTGGGGTGACCCCAACCTCCACTGCATCCACTATAAACCGTCTTGTCAATGCACTCCACATACCTACCTACATGACAATGAGAAATTTGTCTCAGTTGAACATATCATTGCAAGGACCGTATGGTACCCCCATGGTCCACAGCTTTCGAGTGTATGACGTCCGCAACAAGGCAAAAGATGGGGAAGACTGTGGATCCACCAAGCCCTCTGATGGTGAAAATAAACAGAAGGAGGATGCTCAGGTAATGCCAACAGAATTCTCGGGCAAACCAATCCTCATGTGTTTCCTCTGCAAACTTTCCTTTGGGTTTGCAAAGTCTTTTCTGGCCCATGCAACACAAGAGCATCAAATTGAACTTTATCAAGAAGAGAAGAAAATTATGTCCACAAAGGCTCAGTCTGCTATCATCCAAGGGATGGAAAAAGAGCCTCTGCTATCATTCCTGGAATTAAAAACAACCAAAGCTCAAAAATCTGAACCCTTTGTTCGACAGGCCTCTGAGGGTGGCTATATGCCACAGTTTCTGACATCAAGTGCCACCACTAGTGCAGGCTATGTTTATCCAGTCTCGGTGGCCATCAGTACTACAAGTCCCAGCGTTATCACTTCAACCAAAGCTACCTCAAATGCTGCACAAAGTGTCCTACTGTCACCTTCTATAGAACTGACCAGGACAGGAGAGGAAGAAAACCAAGCCCCTGCCATGCGACCTGAACGTGGGTCAGACAGAAATTCACCATCAGACGAATACCTGAAAAACCCTCCATCAAAGTCAGAACAAAATACCTCAGGTTCAGAAGTGGACTCCGAGCAAAGTACCCAAATAGAGAAGAACAATGCCCTCAGTAACTCTGAGACCAGTCAGGATGTGGCATCAACACATCACCAGCATCGTCAAGAATGTAGGCACGATGAAGAACACAATACAAGAACACCAGAAATATCGGATGACACGGACATCAAGGTTTCCAGCCCAAGATTGAATGGTGAAACGGCTTCATCACCGGAGTCATTCCCAAAAGACCAAACTGAAGATGAAGGATGTGATGTCAGCACTTCAGAGCATGCAAGTTGCTCGGGTGACAAAAACTGTAATGTGGAATGCCCCAAATGTGATGCTGTTCTTAGTTCTTCCAGGTCCCTCGGAGGACACATGACCATGATGCACTCTAGGAATTCTTGCAAGACCCTCAAATGTCCAAAGTGTAACTGGCATTACAAGTACCAACAGACCTTAGAGGCTCATATGAAGGAGAAACATCCAGAAGATGAGACAAAATGTGTTTACTGTGAGAATCAAGAGGCACATCCTCGGCTGTCACGGGGAGAGTCTTACACATGTGGCTACAAGCCATACAGGTGTGGTATATGCAATTATTCTACCACGACTAAGGGTAACTTGAGCATCCACATGCAGTCAGATAAACACCTTAACAATGTCCAAGAATTGCAATCTGGTGGAGAACATAATTACCTCCAAACGAAGCTGTGTGACTTGGCTGCAATTACCAAACCTAAGCAGAAGCAGACATGGAGATGTGAAGCCTGTGACTACGAGACCAGTGTTGCTCGGAACTTGAACATACACATGACCAGCCAGAAGCACATTCAAAACATGATGACAATCCATCAGAATGTATCCCAAATGCAGAGAGAGTTACAGGCCAACCTTGCCAACATATCCCCTGATGAATCCCTCTATGTTGCTATGACACAAAACATGATTCCAATGATGGCTCCAGGGATGAGTGAACAGACAGCCAGTGCTGTTGATATTCAACAGCTAATGGCCAATTACCAGTATGATCCCATCACATATGGTGCCATGATGAACCAACTTGCCATGAGTGGTATCAACCCACTAGAAATGGTGGAGGAGGCCAACGTCAGTAATGTGCCCGATGACCCATCAAAAGATGAACCATTGAGCCTTTTCCATTGTGCTGTCTGCAATCGATTCAGCACAGACAGTTTTGAAGCCCTCTTCCACCATGTCCAGAAGGATCGCAGTGAGCCCAACACTCACTTGTGGAAAATGGTTATAGGTGACACCCAGCAGTGCACACTTTGCAATTATTCCACCCAGGTGAAAGCTAACTTCCAACTTCATCTTAAAACAGACAAGCACAACCAAAAGTTGAATTTGTTCAATCACATCCGAGAAGGGGGAAAGCAAAATGAATGGAGGCTGAAATACATGAATGTTGGTAATCCAGTGCAAGTCCGTTGCAATGCTTGTGATTTTTACACACATAGTGTTGATAAGCTGTGTTCCCATTGCCATCCAAATAATTTCCGACACGAGAGTAACATGAAACTGTTTAGACACTTGCAGAAGATAAAAATCACCTACAATGTTGTTTCCAAGAGTTTCCGGTGTCCCATGTGTAACTTTGTAACCAAGAACAAGTTGAATTTGGTTCAGCATGTTCAATCACAGCACCACATTGAGAATGACAGCCAATCTGTCAGCCAGAAACAACAGTCTGACTCTAGACCAAACTCACAACCATCTTCATCAGCAGAATCAACAACCACTGAGGCTGCATTGGATCTTTCCAAGAAGGAACCTGTTAATGAAAAGAGAAAAGACAATGAGGCTCAAGATGTCCCAACTGAGAATGTTCCATCTCCAGGAGAAAATGAAGGCACTGCCAAACTTATGAAGATGTTCTCACAGTTTAGCTTGCCAAATCCAGAGATGCCAGACAGCCCACAGATCATTACATGCCCATACTGCAAGTTTAGTAGTGTAGATCACCAGCACATGGCTGAACACGTAGTGACCCAACATTCTTTGAAGCCTCAAGCCTTGTTGAGGTGCCCTCTGTGCCAGGAGGTGTGCACCAATCGCATCAACTTGGAAGTTCATCTGATGGATGTGCACAGTGTCACAAAAGACTGCATTTCTAGTCTGCTGAAAAATGTTGAACCTAATGATTGGAATTCCCAGCCGTCCACCTCAAACCAAGCAGGAGATCAATCAGAAAAGAAAGTCAAGGAGGAAACTGTAGAAAAGTCGGCAACGCCCGAACCTAAGTCAAGCATTCCAGAAGAGAAGGAACCTGAGTGTATAGACTTGGCGAAAGGTGGGCCATTTCCAGAGGCCGACGCTGCAGAACTGTACAGGTGTCAAAATTGTCATAAGAAATTTGCCAGCATAGATTTACTCTATACCCATCAGGAGAAAGTATGTCCACTCACAGAGCAGGACACACCTCGTGGACCAGGGTTCCTCTGTTGGAAGAGAGGATGCAACCAGTACTTCAAGTCACCTGCAGGTTTGAGAACACACTTCAAGGAAATCCACAGTAAGCCGAAAGTATCAACTTACAACATCACTGCCTACAAGTTTAAATGCAGTCAGTGTACATTGGCATTCAAGACCAGGGACAAGTTGATGGAGCATGATAGATCCCACTCGATGATAAGATGCATTGCCTGTCAAAAGTCATGCCCATCTCCATCGGTCTTACGCATACACATAGAGACTTCCCACAGTGAGGTCAGTAAGACTGATTTACTGCAATATTACAATACTATTCCAAGAATAAGAGAGGCTCTTGGTGCACCTGCTGAAGAAGCAGCCCCTTCCCCACCACTGACACCTAAGATGGTGGAGGTAAAGTCGTCATCTGAAGGCGGTGGTAACGATGATGCTGGATCACACAAGGAAACAACCAGAGGGCTCATCAAGGAGGACCTGTCTGATGATCAGAGTGAGCCAGTTGTACCTGATGAAGACAGCTATTATGATCCAGCAAAGAAATACAAATGCCATCGCTGCATCATTGGATTTGCTCGTCAGAGTGAAAGAACAAAACATGAGAGAACCTTGCAACACAAGAATGAACAAAATTACATGATGGATCGTTATTTTGACCCCAAAAGACCATTTAAGTGTGATTTGTGCAGAGAGTCCTTCACGCAGAAGAGCATCCTCCTGAGCCATCTCAACTCAGTTTCACATCTACACAAGCTAAAGCAAAGTTTGAATGAGCCAGGTGATCCAGATGCCGAGTACCTGCCAGGAGAAACCAAACCATACAGGTGCAAGTTATGTAAGGTCTCCTACAGCACTCACACTACACTGGATACCCATTTCAGGTCTGTTCTACACCAGAGTCGGGCAAACAAGAGGGATGCTCATAGTGGAAGCGGATTATCCCACAACACTGATAGTCCCAGACAAGAAGATCCTTCGGACACCAAGGAGGCACCCAGTGAGAGCAGTCGAACAGCCACCCCAATGAATGATTCCCAGCAGAAACAACTGCAAGCACAATTGCAGCAGCATGCCCAGATGCAGGCCCAACAGGCTCATTTTCAACAGTTGCAGTTTCAACAGCTTGCTCAGATGCAGTCCTACCAACAGGCATACTTGCAGCAGCAGATTGCTCATTTGACTGGCAACCCATCTCATGCCATGGATCCAAGTGCAATGCTGTCACCAGAACTAGCAATGATGGCTATGGCTGCCGGCTTCCCACCAAGTTTGTATCACCCTATGACAGTTTCTGCTCCAACCTGTTCTGTGTGCTCTGCACAGTTTCAAACTCAAGAAGCCCTGACTCAGCATCACCAACAAGCACATGGGATCAAGAAGACCACCTCTGAAACCCCTCCTATTTCTACACCACAAGAGCCCCCTCCTCCAGCAAGTAATGCGACTGTAACTGCACCTTCAGCAGATGGCATCCCTGTCAAACGAAAACGCTCTTCTGCTGTACAACGCAAGCTTCTTGCAAGTTATGGATTTGATCTAGTGCAGCAATTCAATGAATTTGCCCAAGGACTACCTCAAAGTATAGCAGCAGAAGATAAATTCCGCTGCAAAGATTGCCAGAAAGAATTCTCCAGTATTTGGGTTTTTAAAGCTCATGTTGAAGAGATGCATAAGCAGTTGCTTGATATCAACAAAGTGGAGCAATATGCTCAGGTGTTTAGAGATGAACTAAGAGAGGAGGGTGATGAAGTAGAAGCTGAAGGGAAAGTCACCATCAAGAAAGAAAAAATTGATGGCGAGAGCAACTCGAGGCCATCATCAGTTGAGCTGAAACGTAAATCTCCTGCCACAGAGGATAGCAAGAGTACCCCACCACCAAAGCCAATGACGCCGAAAGAGGAAACTCTAAAGGGAATGGAAAAGCTGCAAGAACAGGTCACTAATCCTCTAATGCCACCCCCAACACAGCCACAGACACAGCAGATGCTCCTATCAAATGCGTATCAGTTGGCAATGATGCAGGCAATGCAACCAATGCAACCATTCCCGGTCATGCAACCAGCAATGCACCAGCTGCAGCCATCATCCACTGCCATGCCTCCATCTCAACAAATGCAATTTCTTGACCCCAATGCAGCAGTACCTTCCAGACCAGGCATGAAGAGGGGCCGGACCAGGATATCCGAGGACCAGCTGAAAGTTCTGAAGGCCTATTTCAACATCAGTAACTCACCCGCTGATGACCAGATCATGGAGATGTCTATGAAGACTGGTCTTCCAAATAAGGTAATCAAACACTGGTTTAGGAACACCCTCTTCAAGGAACGCCAGAGGAACAAAGACTCTCCCTACAATTTCAACAACCCTCCAACAACAACCTTACCAGATGTAGTTGAGAAAACCAAGATGGAAAAAGATGAAGGTTATGATACAAAGAAGACAGCGATAGCAGCTGATGTTATCCAACAAGTTGCGGATAAGCCGTACAAGAAAACTGAACCTGAGAGGCTCAAAGAAGCCCTTAGAGCTATTCAGGCACAAGATGGCGAGGATACTAAAAGAGAAGCTGATAAGAAGAAGGGAGAAAGGCTTGTCAATATTATCAAGTCAAAATTAGATACTAGTAAAGACCAACCTTCCAAACCCCCTGGATCTCCAACTATTAAAGGAGAGCTGCAGAACGTTCCTCTCGCACCCGCTAATGAAGAGAAGCATTTGCATGTTTCAAAAGAGAAAACAGATGCAGGCATGGCACAGTCACTGAACAATGCTAAGGATGACAATGACACAGAGAGAAAGTCTCCTACTCTAATTGAATCAAAGAAAAGAGACACACCTCATGTCCTCCATAGTGAAAAGAAATCAACAGAAGTCCAACATGGTGCAAACTCTAGAGAATACCGCAAAGAGACGAAGGCCGATCAAAGAGATCAAAGTCACATTGTTTCATCTGTCACTTTGGGGAGCAAAATGCACAGTGAACAGCAGGGTGCATCGAGCGAACCTTCACCGAGGAAAAGAGACATTCTTGAAGACTTGTATGCATTTCATAGTGAGAAGATGGGGAAGGAGAAACGTAGTACAAAAGAGCACAGAGAACACTCATACAGAGACCATGTCAAAGGAGGCAAAGAAGATGCAAAATCTGATTCAAAAATCTCACGGCCTCCTGTGTCCGTTTCATCCACACCGACCTCGAGCATATCGGACATGGCTTCCCCTCTGTCTTCCCCTGTGTCACCAGCCACTCATTCCATGTCTGCTGTATCTCCACCAGCAACAACCTCCAGTGGCTCCAGCATTGGCTCCACCACCCCATCATCTCGACGATCTGGAAGGACACGATTCACTGACTACCAAATTAAGGTATTGCAGGAGTTCTTCGAGTCAAATGCCTACCCAAGAGATGAGGATGTGGAACACTTGTCAAGGCTGTTGAACTTAAATGGAAGGGTCATTGTGGTTTGGTTCCAAAATGCCAGGCAGAAAGCCAGGAAAATCTTTGAAAACCAACCACCGCCTGATTTGTCCGTGGATCCCGGCGATGAGTTCAGAAACAGGGACTCCTGCCTGAGCTACCAGTGTAACAGATGTGGCTTCATATTCCAACGGTTCCACGACCTCATTAAGCATCAGAAGCACCTATGCACCGGAAGTGTGACAAAAGCAGGATCGTCGCAACCTCTGTCAGCATCTGTATCGAGCAAAACAGAATCAGAGAAAAAGGCTGCAGAAAAGCACAAAGAGAAAGAGGAAGTTACCATTAAGAAAGAACCCAAAACCTACAACTGTGAGAAATGCAACATCAACTTCTCTTCCTCTGAAGAATGGCAAGAACACCAGCAGATGCACCTCATGAATATGGGCCTCTTTGGAAGTTACTTCTCTGGCCAGCAGGTGCCGTACATGTACATGCCCTACGAGGATGTGAATGGACTGACACCTGAAAAATACATGAGCCTCATGAATAGTTCTTCCTCTGGAAGCCTGGAGGAGTCTTCATCGAAGCGGAAGTATTCCGAGACCAGTGATGGCTCAGACAGAGGCAATGATTCTGATCAGCATAGGGACAAGAGGCTGCGGACTACTATAACTCCCGCCCAGTTGGACATACTTTATTCAAAGTACCAGGAAGACAGCAATCCGACTCGCCGAATGCTGGACATGATTGCTCATGAAGTAGGGCTCAAAAAGCGTGTGGTCCAGGTTTGGTTCCAAAACACCAGGGCAAGAGAACGTAAGGGCCAGTTCCGTATATCTGCTCTTCAGCAGGCCCGTAAATGTCCATTTTGTGATGAGATGTTTAAGTCCAAGAATGCCATGGAGACCCATGCAAGAATGAGACATTTTGATCAATATTCCAGCAAAGAGCAACTGGAAGAATTGATCTCTCAGGCAGAGCCAGGTCTGCTGTCCCCTCACTCTGATAGAGCAGCATCGACCCACAGTGAAGAAGGCTTTGAAGGCTACTCTGTTTCAAAAGGGAAGGCGAGAGACCACTACTTGGTCATCTCAGAAGATGGTGATCACTTTGAGTACAGCCGCCCTCATCACGAAGACGGTCAGGAATCATCCAGAAGGGATGATGGGTTCAATGCAGAGGAAGAGAACGACAAGTTTGGTGAAGGATCAGATGAGCTGGACGTCTACACCTCTGAAATATCTTTTGATGAGAATGCCAGTGAAGGTACCTCACGAGAAACTGACATGATGTCACCCACCAGCAGTATGGTAGGTGAAGATTTGGCAAACTCTGATAGAGCACCTTCAGAGGCAGGCTCTCTAGACCGCAGTGAGGACTCCATCAGCAACTGCGATGATGGTGAACAAAGGCAGAGGCTCAGAGAGTGTGGCAAAAGATACAGGACACACATGACTCAGTTCCAACTGAAGGTGCTCAAACATTGCTTTGCAGACTACCGAACTCCGATTATGCAAGAGTGCGAACTACTCGGTCAGGAGGTCGGCCTCCCACGACGAGTCGTTCAAGTGTGGTTCCAGAATTCCCGTGCCAAGGAGAAGAAGGTGAAGTCGAATGTCACCAAACAGTTTGGTCTGATTGGCACCGCTAGTGACGGTAGGCCAGAGATGTGCACTCTCTGTGGTGTGAAGTATGCGGGTATGATGTCAGTCAGGGATCACATTTTCACTGAACAGCACATACGAAATGTGAAGAAGAAAGTTAAAATGGAGATGGAGAAGAGTGATGGTGGAGAGGAGCCATCAGGTGTCCTCAAAAATGAGATTCCAAACACCACAGAGCAGCTGAACAAGGTACCATCGAATCCTCACCATGTGAGCTCGTCATCCTCTGGCGGTGTGTCATCCTCCCGACTGATGTCAAACTCTGACGGCGTCTCAGCTGCTCAGGTGCAAGCCATGCAAGCTATGCAAGCACATATGATGCCACCATTCCCACCACAAATTCCATTTCTTGGCACAGAGGAGAAGAAGGAAGACAGGAGCAGTAGCAAACACAGTGGTGAGAGCAGCAAATCCAAGGAAGAGAAAAAATCAGAGAAGACCAAAAGCAGCTCTTCCTCTTCATCCTCATCCCATGAATCCAAACAGCAAAGTGGTTATGGCATGTTGTCAAATGTGTCAGCTGGGGATGCGGCGCTCATGTCCTACTTCTATGGTGGTCTTGCTCCTTACTATGCCCAGATGCCAATGATGTATCCTGTCTACCCAATGGGAGCAGAGATGTTCTACGCTCAAGACCCGGCCATGCAGGCGGCTGCCGCTGCGTTTTCACCCCACCTTCTGCAGGCATATGCGGGTAATCCCCTGGCCATGCAGCAATTCCAGCAGATGCAACAACAGATGCAGGCGATGTCCTCAAAGAGCAAGGAGCAGCATCACAAAGCAGGGGGCAGCTCATCCAGTGAGAGAAAGAACAGCATGAGCAGCATCAAGGAGATGGAGTTGATCCTCAAACCCAACTCCTCAACCAACAGGTACCTCTGCAAACGTTGCGAGAAGGTCTACACTGACTTGGAGTCAGTCACGTCACACCAGGTGACCTCCTGCTTCCTGGGTCAGGTGGTGAATATTGAAGAGACCGTAGAGAAACTGCCATCGAACCGTTTCCTCTGCCAGGTGTGTCCCAAGGAGACCTTGATCACCGACGAAGACGTCCTAAAGCACCTGCATTCCTTTACCCACCAACAGAGGGCGTTTCTAAGTCAGTACGAGTTACTCTCAAAACCAGAAGCTAAGAAAGAAAAATAAATCAGGTTTCTTGAAAAAGAAGAAAGCAAAAATAGGGGAAAAAAGAAACAACTCAGGTTGTTTTGTTGTTGAATATTTGTAGTCAAGAGGTCATATTTATGGAGACATATTTTCTACTGCCACCACACAAGATCAGAAACCAGCTCTATTCTAGGAATTTCCAAGGGAATCAAACTTCTTTTTACTCCCTAACTTAAAACAGATATTGAATATTGGAGAGAGGTTAATTCATTGACACGTCAAACAGCAGTATCTTTCATCCATTTATCTGCCACTTAGTAAACTGTAATCTGTTCATTGTATTCAATTTTCACTTCTACAGAATTGTATGAGGAGCATCAAGGTTGAATCTTTGGTCAAAATTTCTTCTTCCAATGGAGATAGTTAAACCCTTCATTTTTATTATTAACTTCATATTGTGTAAAGAATGCTGCCTTCTCGTGTAACGTGCCAAATAGGTTAACAATGTAACTACTATTCTTCCTTAAGCATTGTCAAACAGTCGATATATCGAGAGTTAAAAGAACCCAATGCTTAAACATCATTGTATGAATCATATATTAAAAGATAAAAAAAGAGATATTACTACTTTATTAGGTTAAAAACTAAACTTTAGAAAATTTAAAAAAAAAAAAAGGAAAATATACAAAAAGCTGTTGGCAATTGTAACATTATCCCTTGCTGCAAAATGTAGAGAATCTGGAGCTGTGCCCTCACATTCACTGTAGACCTATGTGCGTTAACCGCTAGCTGGAAAATGAAAAACAAACAGCCATGTGAATATTTAATCAGGATTTGCAGGGTCAATCTAGAAAACAAAGAGAATCGAATTCTGTGAAGTTAAGTCTTTTGCTGATGGGGCGGTCAATGATATGCTTTGATGCTGTATTTTCAAACTGCCCAGTGCAGTGACATCTTTTCCCTTTTTGCTTGAAAAGCATTGTCGTAGGTTTTTTTTTTTTCTTTCATATATTCTGTGCAGCTGTTTTCACATTGCCCTCCCTGCTCTAGGAAAGTAATTGTAGGGCAGAAAGTCAAATTTCCGATTTTTTTTTTTTTCTGAAAGGAGTTTCGCAGCTGGGCGGGTCTTAAGAAGGGATGAAACCGCTCCTTGGGTAAGTGGACTAGGATCTGTTGCTTTCCAAAGTGATGATTTTCAAATCACCCAATTCTCACCTATGAAGGGGTCAAGATCCTATTACCAATAGACATTTCAACACTAAAAATATTATTTCTGAGTTTGGTCTCACCACGGCTGCAAACCACGACCGTTGGCCTTTGAGGGTCTATGTTGGATGGTCACTTTGATAAGGTTAAAGCCAAACTAGGAAAGTTCAGAAAACTAGCATATTTAGCAGAAATGCAAGAATGATATCTGCAGGTTTGGCTGACCAAGAGTGTTTCGGTTTTTGTGAGATTCCTAGAAGAGAGATGCATGGCATTATAATAACGATCTTACAACTGCATGGTGGCAGCTCTTTGCAGTATGATCAGTGAATGATAGCTCTCACCCAAAACTCTGATCACATAAAGTATTTGCTATAAATAGTCTGGATTAATTAAGAAATGGGTTGGTCGCATCGGAAACCCTTTAAAGTGTGGCTTTCTTCTCCTAGAGTGTCAAGTCTCAAAGTGGCCACGACTTCTGCTCTTAGAGAGCCGATTGTAGTGGCAGAAGGAAAGGCTTCTGTATAGAAGTGAAGCATAGTCAAAACAAACTTTGCCTCTGAACTTAGAATAATGAGGCATCATTATGTGCATGGTGTAAAGTTAGGAATGTTCTACTGCTCAACAAATATGGAAGGGAGGGGGGGGGGTTGGGGGCGTGGGAAAAGGATGTGTGGACAATGATCTCACACATCCTCACCTCACAAAAAGCCAGTTACCACTCACTGTTTGGAAATAGCATACAATGTAACAGTAAGAAGAAACAAAGCTTCTTTTGTTTTTCTATGTCTTTGTCTTTTTCCTCTGCTCACAGTTTTGCAGAAGTGTAAAAACTCTGCTCTTTGTCAGGATATCATGTGATGTTAATAATAACAAAAGTATGATGTACATCCTTCTTGTTATCACCGTCCTAATTTGCCATAGAGGGGGAACCAAGGAAGAAGGCATTGATTTACATGGCAGTCAGTGTGGAAGGTGGAATTTAAGGGTTCGATGGAGACCAGGCCCCTTAAGATATGTTCATTGGAACGTGTGTCGCGTGTGTCTGGTAAGGGGAGTGGGGAAGGCGGGTGGTTGGTGTGATTCATTAAGAGACAAAGAATTACAGAGATTCTGTTTCGGTGGGACCAACGGTGTTGTTTCATGTCAGGGTGATTGATGTTATTGAAGTCATCACATTTTAACTGTTTCAAATTACTTACTCTTAGCTGCTTTTGTGGTTAATTTGTATCATACACGAGAGAGCTCGTCAAGACCATTTTTGCCCTGATGCAGTTTTTCATATTTTTTTTCCAAAATGTTAATAAAAACTTCAAGTTATTTTCCTGAAGAAATTTACTATCTGAAATAACAGTTGGTCACATTCTTGAAAAAAAGGCTGAACATCCAAATACAGAAGAGTCTCCTTTGAAGTGTTTTATATTATGTAACTTGTTGAAAAAGTAACTTTTCCATTTCAAATAAAACTTTTTGAGGGAAGGTAAGTTGAGAGTGATGCATGGGTCAGAAGAATTGATGGCAGGGGATTCTGTCATCGCTTGGTCTCCCGACAAAGTGGACATTTCAAACTTTATTTTGTAATCGTGAAATCATGCACGGGTGGGAGGAGGGAGAGAGACTAGTCGTCAAGGAGTGGGAGGGGAAGGTTAGCGGATGAAGCCGAGGGCAAGTGACCCCGAGGCTTTATCCACTTCCAATGCAAGCAGTCGGGGGATTTAAACAGCATTTGGCTGTATCTTAAAGTATGTTTGTGGAGAGATTGTGAAATATACCTCGAATCATGTACGAATAACCAATTAGAAGGACCTCAGTAAGAGCCAAAGGCGCCTCAAAAGCTATTTTGTAGTTTGTTAATTTTTTTCTTCTTTTTTTCTCTCTTTTGCATAAAAATTAAAAAAAAAAATAGAGAAAAGAGTTAAGAGTGATGCTGATGACAATGTATGTTGATATTTAGGTATTCCTAGTCTTGTAATATTGTACAGTGTAAGACTATTGTTTTACCTATTGTGGTAATATAAAGGCATCTCTCTTAAAGGTTTTCTTTTGTAGGTGAAGCCTGTAAAGTTTTGTGGTATTAATGAAAAACTGTGAAAAGTGTGTTTTCAGACATTTTCGATTGGAGTAACATGATATTTTATAGTCTGCCACCGCTGCCACCAACGGAGTGATGTCTTTGTGGGAATTGTCGTTCATACAGTAATACCTCGTAATAGAAAAAAAAAAATAAAACAGCTTTTTTGGTGATATTGTGAAAATGTTGTGAGGCAAGATTAAACCAATCAAAGTATTCTAACATAATAAATGAGCAGCTAGTTTAATAAACATTGATGGGTTTGTTTTTTAGCTTATTATTGAACTGGTGCTAGATAGTAATTGGGAGGACAGTTTGAAGAATGCCACATCTAGGGACAACAGCAGTGGCACGAGACAGCAATAGGGTGGCCATTGCTACCCCAAAACAGCCCGCGTGAACTTACATTTTCTTATATTGTTTGTTTTTTGTTTTCATGACCCAACTCAACTGAAAGATGCTCTGCAGTCTCTAGTAATGTCATTAGATAGTTCTAGTCTGAAAATAAGCAAAGAAGTAGTTTTGCAGGGACCAACTTACTTGTGTCACTTCAATTTGCATACCCTCGATACCTTAAAAAAACCAAATCATTTCGCCTTTTTTTTTCTTAGAGATACTTCGTACGGTCTGTAACGTTCCCTTTGAAGGGAAGACCTCTGTAATGCATCTGCTCTGTCAGAGATGTGAAATTTCCTCGTAGTGTGAAATACTGTTTTATGTTTACAATAATTCTTTGTTTAGTTCTCCATTTACAAAAAGGACAAACACAGCTGTCCCAGAGTATGGGGTATTGCGGTTGTCTCATATGTCTCGAGTATGTCTTTTCTTTCTTTTTTTTTTTGATTGTTTGTTTGTACAAAGTGTTACTGCCAGCTCCTAGAGTTAAATTAGTTTTAATAGATATAATACCTCTTGGTCACTATGCTATTACACATGAAAAGGCAGTAGAGGCCTGCTTACAGATAAAACAAAACAAAAAACATAACCTCAATAAAAGAGTCTCATTTTGACATAGCTTAGAAATTTTTTTTTTATTATTTCTGTCTTTTGTAACTTGTAAAAATTGTGTATAGTATAACAATGTACCTCATTTTATAGTAACTATTGGACATAATCATATTCTATCTTAGGTTTAATCATACAGCTGTTATCCCTACTTTTTTTCTTTTTCTTCCTTTCGTGTTTTTCTTTTTGTTTGTACAGGAAAGGTTGCGTAAATGACTTTGACATCCGTATACTAACCTGCTTGACTGCTACTTTTTTTTTGGTCATTTTCTGTTTTTGACCATCTTATCAACTTACTTTGATGATAACATCGCCTTTTGTCGCCATTTCTTCTGTCTTTGCTCCGTTTGCCAACTTACTGGATATTTGACTTCCCTGGCACCTGTAATGATAAGTACTCTCGCCGAAGAATCGATCGCCAGATGCTGTGGTCGTCGGGTTAAACCCACCTAGTATTCCTTCTGTGTGGAGATGGACCCTTGCCCTCAAAAAAATTTCAGTAGACAGCCCCCACTTCACAAGTGTTTGCCGATATTCCCGCTTCAGGCAGCTGTATGAAGTTGATGCTCTGTCATGGACTTCTTTTTCTGCCGTATTCAATCGTTTTTGGATAGGAAAGGGAGGGGGGTCCTGTTTCTTGCTTTGTATATTGTAATCTGATCTCTTTATATATTTTTTCTCTTTTTGTGATCGAACCTGCTTGTATTTTAGCCAATCATCACTACGCCACTACTTCTATCCCTGGGAAGTGTCTCTTTTTCTTTTTTTTTTAAAGGGACACACCCCTTTTTGCAGCTAACATTTGATTAAAGAGTGCTCATTACATTTCACCTTGATTTTCCGCTAGCTGAAGGTTTCTCTTACCTTGTTTTTTTTTCAACCTTTTTAGAGACTGATATGATAAATGAAACTAATCCATGATTCGGTGCCATGTTCTCATTCTGACCAATGGTCACTCTAGTCCTCTGGCTTTGTCGCTTGCTTCCCTTAGTATAACTTTTTTCTTGCTATTTCGTCTTTCCTCTTTGAGGCTCTCTTCTCTTTTTTTCCCCTTTGCCTCATCTCCCATCAGAAACTGAGAGAGGAAAAACTTGTAGTAGCTCTGGAGCTGTGCTTGACATGACTGACTAGCAGTTAGTGATGTTCATGTTTAATACTGATGGTTTATTGAGCATTTATACTCTTGTTTTGTAAATTTTCCCCGCTCTGAGCAAACAATGGCCTGCCTGTTTTTTTTTTTCTCTTTTTTGTTTGCAATTTTTGTCCTTATTGTTGGTTCATGAGAAGAGGGGTGAAATTGATGCTTTGGTGCCTGCTGAAGCATTGACTGGCATCTCAGTGCTTTGTATATGATAACAGAGTGCTAATCCCTCTTTTTTTTTCTTTCTTTTTTTTGAGATTGTCATTTTTGAGGCTTTGATACTTTCCCAAACTTTTTGCCTTTCCTGTTCCATTTTCTTTTCTTTTTCATCATCACGTACTGAATTTTGCTTGGTCTTCTTTTATTTCCTACTCTTTTTTTCCAGTTGAGGCTGTTGCTGAATCATGAGTCTTTTTATCCTATATATTATTACTACTATTGATATTATAAATACATGAAACTAATCCACTGCCCTAACTCTTCCTAAACTGCTTAAACATTATCACGTCCGTAACTTCTCCAGAGAATCTCATGCTGCTCTCGTCTTCGCGTCGTACAGTGACTGGGTGGGGTGAAGAGGGGTGGGAGGGGGAGGGGTGGTGAGTGGCATCACAGTCGTCATGGAGACAAGAATCCAAGCTGCCTAACAATTGAAGGGTTGTTTTTTCTTTTTCTAAAGAGACTCATAAGAAGTCAAGGAGAAAGTATTAATAATACATGTCTTTAGTGTTTCTCTAGTATATAATGTGTTAGTAACTATTGTAATATTAGTGGAGATCGATTGCTTTACATTTTATGATTTTGCACACGTTACTAAGTGGCACAGTGATGTCACACAGTTTATGATCATTATTATTATCATTATTATTAATATTATTATCACCTTTAATGAACACTACTTGCTGTATATTAAGCATTGCAACCAGTAGAATGGAATTGATATAAGTATCTTCATTTAGATAAAAACTAAGAGAAAAGAGGGCTTTTTTGTTTAAATATCCAAGCCAAAATGAGAAATCTGCACCAGGAAAAAAAATGTATTTTTGCAACGTGACAAAACAATTCTTGATCTCTTTTCTTTCGTTGTCTCTTTTGTTGACGAACCTTAGAGGGGGAAGGGCTGGGAGAGGGGGTGGGGGTTTGGGAGGGACTGTCTCCTTTCCCAGGCTGTTGTCTTCCCTTTTTCTGCCATTCCCATTGCAGTAATAAAATAAGCAGAATAAAAAGTGTGGATGACTTATACACATTTGTGCAACTTGTCATGATTTGTGTGCAGTGAATCCATCCCCTCTTCAGTCCCTGCAACTCTTATGAGGTACAAGTATTACACTTATTCCATCTAGTTGCCAACCCCCCCCCCCCCCCCCCTTGCAGTTTTCATGATTGAGGACGTACCACTTATTGTAACAGATGTTGTTATGCGTGTCACAAACCACACTGTTGTTCACAACAGTGGGTTTTGGGACACACAACATTTTCACTGTGTCCCACAAATATGGTCTTGCTTCACACAGACCAGCAGAGCACAACCACAAGTAAGCCAAAAAATCTGGAACCGCATGCGAATGGGTTAACTCAGGGAATAGAACAACTTCTTGTGAATACCTTGTGGTTTTTCTTTGCGTGAAACAATGCCACTGGTCAGTTTGGTTTTCCCATTTTGTATGTTTTGAATTGAGTGCATACAATGGACTACATAGACTATGCGGAATGTGCTCGCATAGAACCAAATTCATGTAATATTACACTGCTTGGGCAGTGTTCCTATCTCTACCAATATTAACCTAGCCGGGTAAAATTGTTTTGACCCTACTTCGGAAGAGGGGCTTAATCTGGTTCCGGCTTGTTTTGTCCCCACTCAAAAGTTTCTGAAGTGAATAGGTCGACCAAACAGTGGAGCAAGACAGTGTTTGTGGGAACAGACCTTTTGTAAGTGAGGGAACAGCAAGTTCCCAGGGGGCCGTAAGTCACCAGGGGACCACAAAATACATACCTGATGCTTCTGTTCTCTGAGAGATCAGTCCTCCCTGCACATAAGGGTAAAAGATGAAAATTTAAATTCAGAAATGCATGTCGTAAATTCAGAAATGCATGTCCCAAAACTTGAAAAAAGCCCCACCTTCATAGGACATTCCTGAGCTGAGATGTGTAAAATGTTGGAAGCTATTCACATGATTTAAAATGGTAGCTTGCACAACGATTTGTGACGTCATTCTACAATTTGGAACCAAACTGAATGAACAAATTTTCAACATTTTATTTCAGCAGTGGAACACTATGGAGACTAGACTTGGATTAATAGGCTTTATGTTCTTCTAAAACACGTCGCTTTTTGTAATTTTACACTTAGAGGTACACTTTTAGGAATAGCCCCCCCCCCCCCTCCCTCCCAGCTGAATATAAAATGATTCCAACACCGGAAGGCCCAATCTTAGCAAACTGAGACCTCCAAAGAGGTCTACTGCTGCAGAGGCTAGTAAAAACAAGGCTAATAACGGTTTCGCCATTCCCTGGCTTTGGCGGAGAGAAGCAACTCCATGTGAAGTTTCCCTTTGAACAGGCAAAGATTATTAGTATTAACTAACTGAACGGCAAGAATTTAGACCACAGAACTTTCACAATCTACAGTAAAATGGGTCTTTTTAGTCACATGATTACATAATCCACTAGGTGCCATTGTCTCAAAATGACCTCAGGTGCCACTACGAATAAGCAGGGCCATTTTTACTATGGGGGGTCCCTACGCACAAATTTCCCACCGGCTATAATTTTTCACAAATCACGAGAGAAGGGCAAACTTTCAACCCAACTTCCCCATCAACTACGTAGATTTCCTTCTTACTCATACACGTGGCACTTCTGCGAGGGATCAATAACGCCGACTATGCAGAGGGTCCCTCTGCATTCAGTTTGGCTCTGAGTCATGCGCAAATCCATCTAACGTTGAACGTAAGAACTGAGAAATTTGCTCAAATGTCAGGCCCGTATCCAGGACGGTTCAGGGACTCTTCGGACAACCCCTCCCCCTGGACTAGTTCTGGACTAGGTCTAGGACTAGTTCAGCTCAGAGGATTCTGCATGTTCGAATGGTACTGAAAGGGCAAAATGCATAGGCAACTATGTTAAGGCAAATGATCAATTTGATGATTGACAGGCCGGCTGCCAGGGTCCAGTGTTTGAAGGCACATATTTTGTGAAAGTCTACGAAAGGACAATTCAGTGGTGCGTGTCCAGGGGTTTTAACCGGGGACGGAGACTGGCCTGAGGTCATGTGTGAAGGGACTTGTGTGAAGCGGAGCGCCATTATCAGGTTGGCGCGAGCGTGGAAGAAAATTTTGGGCTTTTCAAACCTCCCAGATGACTGTAAATGGCATTTTCCGACTGTCCTAAGCCTCATATACTCAGCGTTGAAATAGGGATATCAAGTCTGCAAGTCTTCAAGCCATGTAAAAAAAAATCAATCTATGAAAAACGGTACGGTAAATAGATATCAGACGGGGGTGGAGGTGATATAAGAATCATAATGAATTACGCATCCTCGTTCATTTTCTTAGAGTACTTTGCAAATATTTGGGGCTGAGCATATTGGCGAACGGACTCCTGGAACCTTTTCTTTTTGCGGGGGGGGGGGGGGGGGGGGGTGGGGCGATCTTTGCCCGAATGTCTTTGTTACTAATTAATGAGCAGGATTACTATGTAAGCCTCACGGTGGACTAAAATGATTTAGCTCGTCTATGAAAACTACATACATGGGAATTTCTAGAAAAGGTCTCATGGAGAGTGGTTCAAAATCCTCAGCGAAATTTCGAGAAAAAAACCTTTCTTCGATTAGGCAGGCGATGAATTTGAATAGAATGTAAACAGAAATTACCATAGCGCCGCTAGGTCTACTGATTGTGGGCATGTTTTGCTTGTACGTCATCGATATCACATATGAAGCGTCTATCCAGGGTTTTCAGGAGGGAATGGACCTGGCCTTTTGCGCGTACTTTGAGCAGGAATAAGCAGAGTGCCACCATTGGTTGGCGTGCCTGAAAAAAATGGGCCTTACAAACCCCCAGATGGTCGGTAATGGTACTGCCCGGGTCATCTGGGCTTCATGTACCCAGCATTGAAACAGGGCTCTCATGTCTGTAATGTATCAATTAATAAGAAAAACATCATTCTGATCAAAACTAGTACTAATTTGGATTGCTCTTATCTAGAATATTTATGCCATCGTAATTTTCTGAAAAGTTCATTCAACAGTTTTTACTTTCTAACAATAGCAGGTTTTTCTTTTTGAGAAATTTTCGACTAGCAGGTGACCTTATAAACAAACTCTGGTGCAATACTTTAAATCTATCGCAGCCATACGTCAACCTAGGAATTACGATTTCAGAAAAGCTTTGCCAATAATTTTTGCGGCGTATTAGGGGTGTTTATTAGTTTGTTACAATCGTCAATGCTTGCATGACAAAGTAGAACTCGTTCTTGTACAGGTAACTTTTGAAAATGACAGCCACATTGAGAAAGATGCCATACAATAGTATTTTGATAGATGGGGAAGCATGAGAAGAGTGATGGTAGGTCTAGGTTTGTGAGAGGGTTGTAAGGTAAGAGATGTCCTCACTCCCGAAGTTAGATGCAATCTGAGTGTAATACTTGTCTTCTTTTGAAGTCGCAAAATATGCTAGATTGAGATATGAAAAAATCTAACTGGTAGGCATATGTCAGACTTTCTGACTATCCTCTTTTCTAGACTGAAATATGAGAGGTTCATATGAAATTCCAGATTTAATGACAATTTGTTTCAATCACCAGGTAACCTCACAATCTGGTACAATATTTGGCATCTTTTTTTTCATAAAATGGGCTATACTGAAATATGAAAAATTCTGACTTTTTTAGATTTTCCGACTATCATGGCTCTTACTTTTGTTTTGTTGATAGGGGGACCTTCCCCGGTAGCAACGTCTGTGAGTGTATATCGACAATTCATTCAAACACATGTTCACAAACAGAATTTTTACCTAGTTTCTTCCTCCTGCGTGTAATTTTAACTTTTGTTGGTGTATTTATGGGGAGGGAACGTGCGTTATTCCCTTCTTTTGTCCAATGACATATGACGATGACATGAAAGAAACTCACTGCGCGCGAAGCGCGTGGATGTTGGCATTTAGGATGTGTAGATGAGTCTAACCTTGATACGTGAACACCTAAACTGCATGCATCAAGCAGCTAGCAATTACATCGGACACTCACCAAAACTGTGGGCGATATTTGTTACAATGTCTCCCCTACCATTCGAAAATTGAGAAAAAAAATTCTCTGAACAAAATGCGGGGGGGGGGGGGGGGGAACATTTAATATTATGTCCCCCTCCTATCAAAATGTGGGAGACGTTCCCCCTCCTACCCCCACCAGCATGACGGAGATGCCCGTTCAGGCGTGAGATGCGTCAAAGAAAGTGGCTGGACAGTGAAGTCTAACGCGGGGATATCACGCCAACACTGCAAACGATGTTTGCAATTCTTATGAGAACTATTGAATGATAGGAAGTATGGCTCCCATGGAGTAACAAGTTGACAAGATCATCCAAATTTGTCAAGGATGTATGCAATGGTGTAGGATTTCAGAATATTGTTGAGGTGTTTATTAAAATCTTACAAGAATCCATTCGATGGGTGATCGGAATTTCTAAAATGAAAACGACTGACTTTTCAAAAGCTCTGACGTCATCATAGCTATCACATTACAGGTGATTCCATAAACAATTACAAATTATGCATACTTCCCATCTTCATCAACAACGCAGATTGCCAAAAGTTTGGAATAACGTAATTGATATGTATCAGCCAATCAGCGGTTCTTATGGAGTTGATCACCATATCAGTACAGTGCCCTTCGAACGGTTGGTTCAATGTTACTTGCTATTACTGAAAGCATGATACAAGGATGAAAATACAAAGTACAGTAATACAATCTAATTGAATGCTTATAACGTTTAGGTCATCTCTTACCGGTCATAAAGAAGCCTGTATGTGTTAAGTTTTCGCTTTGCACAGTTTGGTTCAATTGTGATGTCCAACCTGATCGAGAAACAGCCACACACACCAGGACTTGGACTCGTCCAGTCCCCTCCCCCAGGAAAAGCATCAATTAAGATCCCTTCTGTTTCCTTCAATTTGACACAGTCCCCCCCCCCCCCCCCAGCCCAACGGAGGAGTGTTTCTCGATGGTTATAGTGCAAGTTATTTTGTTTTAATGGCCGCATGACAATTTGTAGAAGGACTTATTAGTTCATATATTTGCTGAGATTTCGGCGAGATAGTCATCACTTCAAGTTATTTTCAAAACATTTGCCTTGAAAACATTAAGCAGTGGACGTTATCTTTGTGTTGGAGAGAACTCTCTGGAGTTAAATGGAGTTCAACCCTGTGGAGACGTCATGTACGCGGTACAAGATGTTACCCGATTGAGCCTGGGGTCCGCTCGATTGTTGCGCCTAACGGATTGAACAACATACCAGTAACCATACCCTCACCTTTCCTACCTGCAGAGAAACTGCACTAGTCCTGTGAAACGACATTAGCAATGCACATGTTTTGCTAGGAAAGGTTAAAAGGTGTACTTCGAAAAAGCACCCCTTCCCCAGTGGTGGAGCTACCATGGATAAACGGGGCCCTTTTCAGCTTTATACAAAAATAGAAAAATAAAAAAGATAGGAAAATATAAGAATGAGAAAAAACATTGAAAGAGAAGGAGAAAATGCAGGTTTGAGTACTTCAGCGCCCTCCGCTAAAATGAAATGATGAAAGTGTTGCAAATTGTCTGCAGTCAAATTCAAGCAAGTACAGTATTCATCATGAAATGTGCAAATTTGATCAGACATTTTCATTTGAAAATTCCACAGAAATAAGATTAATTTCCCATCTATATCGAGAAGTTCTGCATGCAAAACGATTATTTGCTCACTTTATAGCGAAATTTCTAAATTGTTCTCATTAAGGCAAGCTTAATCAGTTTTGCTTCGTATTGATATGTAGGTGTAAACAACCCATGAACTGTCGATTTGTATTCGAAATGCATGACTTTTGACCTTTTCAAAATTTTGTGACATCATCATTTGGGAATTTCCCCAACATAATGGTAACGCCATGCTCAAAGTCACGCGGCTTTCGACAAAATTATAGATCCTAATAAAACAAGTTCTTCTCCACTTACTACCTGTGACACACAGCTCCAATAAAGGCGTTTAGCTGTGTAATATTTGTGACTGCAAGTATAAATACCCAATGAAAAAAAGTGTGGGTCTAAAGATATATTCATCCCCAATCAAATATTGTACCAGGTGCTTCAAGAATATAAGAAGACGCATAATTTATTATTCTTGCATCAACTCAAACCATCTGATATATTAAAATTTTCATGGATTAACTTTTGCTCTCATTAATTTGTGAAATTACAAACATGAGATCGGTGTTTCAAGACTGTGCATACACAGCTTACACCACCCAAAAAGTGTTGTCTCCGGCCATCTGGGGAGTTTGAAAAACCAAACTTTTCTGAGCTCCGCGCCAACCGATGGTGGCGCTCCCCTTAGATAGTCCTTAGGGTTCCTATATAGAGAGGATTGTGACAGCTGGTTATTTGACGCTATTTTGCC
The DNA here is from genome assembly GCA_021234535.1 of Stichopus chloronotus. NCBI lineage: Eukaryota > Metazoa > Echinodermata > Holothuroidea > Aspidochirotida > Stichopodidae > Stichopus > Stichopus chloronotus. Next base: position 28,925,718 of record CM037832.1, on the reverse strand, counting down.
TCAAAGTATACGACCTTATTGATACTTTCTGATACAAGATTAATAAGTTCAGATCATGTTTGCATGTCCATATAATGTTCACATAGTTGAAGGAGGCAAAATGGTTAAATTTGCACCCCTCTTTATACAGAAGCCCTAATAGTCCTGCCAGATCCCCCCTCTTCCTGCAATATCAATAAATATCATTTTTATACCTAAAAGCTTTTTTCGCCCCATCTGACTGAAACTGCTAGCGCCGCAATTGCGTGGGACACAGCAGTACAAAAGACCCAAACTAACACAATGTTTCATACAATGATAATCAATATATTCGCAGGTTTCATACCGACATGTCGCCCTCTTTTTTATTTGCACGTCCGACTTTCAGCATTCACTAAAAAAGCTAAGCACACATTTTGTCCAGAGCAGAAGACAAAAAAAAAAAAAAAAAAAACCAAAGACGAGACTTTACAGCGTTGGAAATGGGATTGTCAGGGACACGAAACAGCACGGTAGTTAAGGTGTCATAGTCCAGTGCCTGATGTAAAAAGTGTCAGGCAGAGTAAAAAGAATTTTGACATCAATGCAATATTACAATAGGCTCGGAAGGTTCTTAGATTATCTTGAATCGACATCATAATACTTCTTGTAAATCAATTGCCAGTCCATGTAACAATGGTATCTATACCTAAATGAAATCCACGCGATTATTCGTAACATTAATAAGATTATTCTGACCATTTTTCGATTTCTTTACAAACAATTTCTGAAAAAATGTTGATGTGTAAATGACGTTACGGTATCACGTAACACACTGAAGGTGTAGAATTAAACAATTGAAATTGTTTTGCTTCAGTGGCTGAAAACAATTTAAACAATAAGGAAAAATATTAAACGATCGAACTAAGGGAGGTTCGTCTCACAAACTTCCTTAACCTTGGGCATGCAAAAGTTTAAACGTGAGATTTTAGGCGGAAGTCAAAATAAGAACAGGAGCCAATGGTCTTAGTCACCGACAATGGTAACACTTTTGATAAAGACTTTAACTCTAAGAAATGCCAGGGTCGAGAAAACTTTTTTGAGAGACTGCGCATCTAAAAAGTTTGCTCGGTTTGCTCCTCTGATCCTCAATCCCATCCTCTCCCCGTTCCCTTCCTCCCCCACTTCCCACCCGTTACCTTATGTTCGTATACCGCGTCCACTCAGAAAACTGCAACTTGTGACCAGCCTAATAGCTCCATAAACCAACGTACGAATCAGGGACGTGTTGGGATTTTTATTTTGAGTGTCATTAGACAACTGAAAAAATAATAATTTTATCAAATAACTTAAATAATTTAAATAATAAAAATGGGGAAAAAAATTAAATAGTAATTTGATTAATTAAGTTAATAATTTGATGAATCAAATAAGTAATTTGATTAAACAAATGAATAATTTTATTAAACATATTAATAATTTGATTAAACAAATTAATAATTTGATTAAACAAATTAAAACTGTTAACGTGGCCCTAATGGTCTTTCGTACGAACGTGCGCAGTCGAGAGATGGGCACATGACACAGAGATTTCGAGCAATAGCCTACCTAATGGCTATGTGACTATAGCCTACAACCGAATGTGACATCAGCGGAGAGACTTAAAATGAAAGATGTGCTTAATAGCATCATCCACAAACCCAAAACTTACCCTGGCAGTTTCCCAATAATATCCGTTGGAATCCCTGTCCAATGGGTATAACTTCCAGTGTCACCCCTACTAAGGCTGCTCCCCACCGACCCACCCTGAAAGGAAAAATATCATACTAATTGAAGGATATAATCCTCTGTGTAATTAACACCGGTAAATACGGTCCATATAATATACTTACAAGATTCAGTTTCAAGAATGATATTTTCCCGCCAACTTACGCCACTAATTATCGGCTAATTGCAGGATTGTTACGATCTACGAGACGTACTTTGCAGGGTTCGTGCGGAAACGTAACACTAGCCAGTTTGACGGAAGAAATAAAGAAAATATTTAGAATCTGTCAGGAAATACGATAGACTTGTTTTCAGTTTAATAGTAACGACTGTTTGGTTATTGATAGGCCCTGATGGGAGCTTAACAGCATTAGTTAGCATATGTTATTGCTGCACAAGAGTACATAAAGTTAACGTAAGGAGATGATTGTGATTTAAAGGGGAAAAAATCATTCGAATGTTCTATGTTCCTATCATTAAGGTGGACATGATTGACTGAAATTGTAAATTATATTGCTAGTATTAATGTTCAATACCGTTTACGTTGCACTTAAAGTCTTAAAAGAGTATCATGTCGAATTGCGGTGACTGCATTTCTCTTTTTTTACACATCAGAGATAGCTGGTAGGTCACTGCATTTACGATTCGTTTATGTTTATCCTCAAACGGTTAACCGACGATATTCGAAAATCGTTGTTAACTTTGACGGCGCATGTTTTAGTCTGCCGTTGATTTGCTAGAAGTTGTCAAAACAATTTTGCACATTTCTTATGTTTCCTTGTCGTCGACACAAACAAATGCAGCGAGGAACAACACCCTAGGTGGAACGGTTCTAAGTTGTTATTTTTTTTTTTTTACTTTTTTGTTAAAGGGAAATAGGGTGTTTAGAATACACCAACAGATCATACAAAAGGAAATAACGTTAACCATTGTTAAACCATTCAGTGTTATCAATAAACATCTACCACAGCTTCATCTCCTCAACACATTATGCATGTGATGAGTAACGGAAGATGCATCATTTGAATTTCGAAAAGTTTGGGTGAACAAATTAGTGTTGAGTAAGAAATAACTTTATTTCCATTTGTGAGAAGCTTATTTCTTGAAAAGAAGGCTACTGTACTTCCTTATTTTGAATAAGCTGTCATTCTACGTCCACAGACATTGGTTTCAAAAATATGGATGTTTTCTTTAAAACAAACGCCTGATTTCCCTTTAAGTTGTTAAATTAAATTTTCGTGCAGGGAGTGTTCTACTTTGTTGAGATTCATCTTTTTAGAACACTTCCTTTCGCAACTGCATTATTATTAATATAATTACCTCTATAGTGCATATACATATGTTTTTTTTTCTCTCTTTTTTGTGATGAAACAAATAAATGAAATGAAGTAAAAAAAAAAGAGACAATGATCATGATAGCCCCTCCCCCTCCATTCATCAAGCACTATTTCTTCCCACTCCGGGATTTACACACAAACAGACATAGTTCATGAAAATAGCAGTGTTATTTTATTCAAATGAAGTTACTTAAATGTTAATCAAAACAAGTCATGGAAGCTTCATAATTGCAGCCAGTTGTTCGGTTCGAGGGGAAGAATAAATGTGAATCCTCCCTCAAATCTCGGTGACAAGGAATAAAAGCTACATCTTAATAATGCATAGGGCTCAATACATGAAGTATTAGGCTTATTACCACCATGCCTCGACGGGGGATTGCTGGGGGTTGGGAATAGTCAGAGGGAGTGAAGGTGGGTGGGAGATCTCCTGCAGGCATATACAGTGACAACGGTTTACCAAAATCTTTTAAAGCTTTGTTTAAAATCTTCTAAATCATTAGTTTATTTACGGTACCTCAGTATATATATATGCTCCGTAACCTGCATTTGGTCAAGTTATCGGTGCAGGTAATTCTTTCTTTCTATTCCACATTACCGCTGTCCACGGTTGATTTGAATTTCAGAATCAAACAGATCTCTAATTGTTAAGTTTTATTTATCGAAAAGTCTAGATCACGTGCCTATAAGGTGACATAACTTAGTTTCATAAAACCTCGGCGAGGACTGAAAATCGAAACAAAGAGAGTAACCACAATTCATGAATTGCTTGTTTCGGGATTACCTACCACAGTCTTTCATTCAGACCTATTCTCTTCAAGGAAACATGTTTTGTCAGGACCTTCAATTTACGTTTTCATACAGAAATGATGTTAATCCCTTTCTTCACTAAAGCCTATATTATTTCTTTTACATCATAACTCATGTCATAAATAAACTCTGTGAACACATGAGCAATCATGAGTGAAAGCCAACACCATTTGTCCTTGACGAGTCTCTGAGACCTATTAAAAGTGCCATTGAAACTCATAAAAATTTAATGTTTTCCCCGCAGAATTATGCATATGTCTTCTGAGGAAATGAACTGTGCCCATGTACAATGGCGGAATGACGTCATGAGACCTAAACTGAAGCCACACGTTTGCCAGGGTGGCCTGCTGGTAAGAAAAGAGAGATATAACGAGTAAAATGTACAGTGTGTCAAACTAGATTGCTCGAAGTGGCACTCACTGCATTCCTGAAGAGTTTACATCAAAACTATCTAACATGAAGAAAGAAGTAGATGGAATTTTCACAAGTGAGATCAACTGAAGTTGACAGTATAGAGAAAACTACCCTCCTTCGAATGGTTTTTAAGGACTCTACTACTAAGTTGACTGTCCACAGTTACACAGTAGATATGGACAGCTCAGCGTATACGGTGTTACCGTTGAAGCGCCCTCACATTTTTGAAGGCAAATACCCCAAGTCAGATTCTTCTGTAATTTCATTTCTAGATATGCTTGCATCACTTTCTAGCCATTGCCGTGTAGTTCAGCTCTTTGTTGAACCAGAGTGGATACCAAACGTTGCGCTACCAATATCTGGAGAGGGGATTTCTCACAAAAGGGAACGGGTGTATTTTGAAATGTCAGTTGCAATTTATGAGAAGCTGTCTTTACAGAAAAAAAATTATTTGATTCGTAAAGTCAATATTTGAACAGTTTTAATTCTCATTGCTATAATTCTGTGTTCATGTTTACCATATTTCCTAAAGGTGACACTTTTAATTTACCAAATGGTGTACAAAAGAGAGAAATAGACACGTGCACCCTCGTGATGACATCATTGACGAGCTGTAATGAAGCAACAGTAACCGACGCTAAACTAGAAAACAAATGTTATTATATCGTATAGAGAAATTAATGACGTAAGCCTAGATATAATTACAAGGACGGTGTAACAGGGTCAATAGATTCTCTGCGGATTTTCATTGTGAAACAGGAAAGTCCCCGATTTATTGACATTTGGTAACTTACTATCCTACCAAAGAATCATTTATTTGAGGGCATGTGGTGCGAACTTGTAAATGGCTGATTCACTTAGTGATGAAAGCTTAGATACAGTTATACAGGCCACAGACGTGTAGCAAGGATATAGTTCTAGGTGGAGCAAACATAGAGATGTAGGGGTGAAGTCACCGGCACATGTGACGTAACGCTGATCATTTTCTTTCCATCTCAAAAAATCGAGGGGGGGGGGTAAGCATTTTAAGGGGAGCATACTATCATTTGGGCATGTAGTTATAACTTTCTGGAGGCTAGTGAAAGGGGGAGAGTGAAACTTGTTTCGATTTATCTCACTGTGGAACCGTAAAAAGAGTTTAATAACCTAACTCAGTATGAATTGAACCCATGAATTGAGTATGAAAATTCGCACATTATGACAAACATTTCATTTGAATGAATTCTCAAGAGAGGAATCGAACTTTTGTCCGTCATTGCATGAGAGCAAGAAATTGGGTAAGACTTTTTCTCGATACTTGACTGAAGTTGTGTCTGCAAAGTCTACTACGTAATTATCAGTAAAAAAAGCAAAAAAACGCCTTTCGAGTATCTATTTCCTGGTAGTATAGTTCCAGGGTAGACTACCCGTAGGCCTATATGTCATTTATGTTTTGTTCGAACCTTAATAATAAATTACTCAAAAAGTTTAATTTTATGGAAAACTCATAAATTTCTATCTAAAACGAATCGACTTTTGCATAAATTTCTGTTCTCAAGACTATCCAATCGCAATCAGCTGTCACTCAATACCTCCGAATTGCAGTAAATTTAGCACATAGAGTAGTAAGGCATATGATATCCTTTGTGATTGATGATGTTAAAAACATAAATTGACCAAAAAAGTCTTACTGATTAGTATTTATTTGCATTTCGATCCCTGCATAGGTGAATTGTTGCTCCAAACTATGAAATAATTGTGGGCGCAGTAAAATTAATATAAATTCCGCATTGGAGCTCTCGTTTAGTTGACAACCTAGAGATCAGGGGATACTATATGGGTTGTTTGCCTCCAAGCAAAGACACATAAGTTTATCAATAAACCCTCTTTATCAAAGAGAAAGTTCACCCAATCAACCTTGCCTTTCGAAAGTATGTGTACTTTTTCTTTTATAAAAAATAAGTTTTAGAAAAACTTTGTTTTTCGAGAAATAAGCAGCCTGGTTTCTCGATATATGGCAGTTTTTCGGTCGATTGGTCTGAACTGAGTTGTAACCTCGTTTTCGCTTGAAAAAAATGATAAAAAACCCCTGCTTATCAAAAAGGTTTGATTTCGGTCGATCAACTCTTGTTTTCCAGAAAGTCTTTTGTCTGCTGAAAAGGCGAGTCTTAAGCGATAACCTCCGAGCGTGGCGTGGAAAAAACCTGTTTTTTTTTTAAATTATTGCACATTAGGCTTGCCATACACCGATCCGTGTGTTGTTGAGTGTAGTGAAACTGGTACTTACACTATTTGGAATATATGTATTCACAGTGTGAGAGCCTTTCCTCTGACAGAAGCAGACGTTGGACGTCCTTCTCTAACCTAGCAGGCTAGGCGCAGTTTAAGTCCGGAGGTCCCATTTTCTTGAAGCCTTTTGGTTGGATTAAATCCCAGTTTCCGCAAGGTCAGGGTTAAAACTGTTTGTGCGTCAACGTCCTGAAAGTTTAACTTTTAGATCGAAAATTGACAAAATTAAGATTGATGTAACTTTGTAAATGCAAGCGGTGAGTATTGGTAGTGAGACTGAGAGCCTCTTCTCTGCAGATGTTGGACGTTCTTCTCTAGCTTAGCAGGCAAGGCGCAGTTTAATTTAAGTCTGGTGCTGTCGGAAAAGGCACAACCAAGTGTATTTAAACTGGTCACATACCGTGAAATCCCATTTTCTTGTTCGCCCTGGTTGCATCAAATCCCAGTTTGTGCATCAATGCCCTGAAAGTTTAGATCACCGTCAAGATCTTTTACTCAATCATGTTGATGTAAAATCATGGTGAGTATTGACAGTGAGAGCCTCATCTCTGCAGATATTGGACCTTCTTTTGTAACCAGCAGGCTAGGGGAAGTGCAATTTAAGTCTGCAGGTGCTGGAAAAGGCACAACCAGTGCAATTAGACCACACACCACGAAATATCTTCTTGAAGCCTTGGATCAGATCGCAGTCTCTGCAAGGTCAGGGTAACTTGACATAAAGTAGTGGTTTTCAACCTTTTCATGTTAAATGCTCCTTTCACCAAATGACATCAGGGAAAGTACCACATCCTGCACCGATGTTTGTACCGATGCCCAGCTGCACTACACCGATGTTTGTAAAATATTACCAATCAGAAGTAGTTAGCATTGGATTGTAATGAACGTAAAGGAATACACGATATGGTGATGTTGAAACATCTCGTAAAATTGTGATGACCAGACAAAGTGTTCCCACTAGGTAGATATTATATTGTAACATGTGTCTTACTCTCCAGTTAAGCTAGATTCTGAAAAATTGTGAAGTACTTGCGATGAGAACAATCACTACCTTTAGCAGTCCCTGATTAAATAAAGCACTTTTCAAATGCCTACTAACAAGGCTGAGTAGCATTTACCACCCCTCCGGCAAGGTAAAATATCAGCTAGGGACCACCCCTTTTGGCAAAAAATAATGTAATCCATTCTCATGATCAGTTAGTTTCCATGATTTCTATCTTCAAATGCTTCTGTATGTTTTAAATGATCTTTGACCCCCCAAATAAGGAACCATCCTCTTAATGTAATGCACTCACATGCTCTTAATCAACTGCTTCCATCTGTCCTATCAAAAGTATCCTTTGAACAGAATTCCACCTTCTCCAGCACTCTTATCAGTGTTTGCCATCTAGTACTTTAGTAAGGCCATGTTTAGACTTACACACAAAAGTACACACATGTTTTCATCACAGTATAAAAGTTTTCTTCACAAAAACAAATTTCATTACAATGCACTTGCTGTTGTAACCACACACAAAACAAAATGGGTTGAACCAGTTTAGCATTGCTACAGTAAATACTCTGCTTTGTGGGTTTCCAGGCAATTAGGACGCATGCATGCTTGCAGCTAGACTTAAGACACATCAATATGGGCATCAATAAGGCATTTACTGTAGGTCTAATTAATGGATTCTGAACCAGTTGTTAACTGACCCGCATTCAGTGTGTGTGTATAATAATTCACAATAATAAAAATTGGAAGCGGATATAGAGTGAAAATGCTGTCTGCATGTGTAAAGTTAGACTTCTTAATTCAAAGGCAGTCATTGAACCTGCCCACACAGGACACTGAGGGAACATGATTTCAAGGATGTAAAATCCACCTTTTACACAATGTGCTAACCCATGATACCACTGTTAGACTTAGGTCAATGCACTGTAGTTAATTTTGTCTCCATTAAGTTTTTTTTTTGCAACAGATTAAAAGCATGCTACGTGTAGGATCCATACAGGATCCATACCTATTTTTTGATAATTTCTGGTGTTTAGTCTAAATATAGGCAAACCTTTTATTCAATATTTATACCATTTAAACATAGTAAAAGTCAATTAAAGCTATGTTCCAGATTGAAGCCATGGATACATTTCGTCCAGATTATTGATGGCAGAGTTGTACATGTAGCCCAGCAGTGGCTGGGTTGGTGGTCCAAAATTGGGTGGGGAGGTTGTGAAAAGACAAGGGATGCTTTTAAATTGTATTTTTAACAAAGTAGCTGCAGTATGTGTAATTATGTTTCCTCATAAAGTCATGAAAAGTGTTTGTCCCTGGTTTTTGCAGCTGTCTTATATTCCCCTGCCCCCTCATCCCTCGTCCCTACTCTGACCACCATATTTTCATCGATAGTGATAGTAAATATGGGTGGGCTGGTGGGGATGGCTGATAAAGAAGTTTTTAACAGAAAAACACCATAAAAGAGGATATTAAAACACTAGAAATCAGTTTTTCACAGTACATCTCTGTGTGGATAAATTGTCCTGTACATAACATGTATCCCATATGTCAGGCTGGTTTATTTTACTGAACTTGTCTTTGTGCCATAACCATGAAGATTTTTACTTGATATTCTTCCATATGACATATAAGTGTTTGGACTACATATTAGTGGTATAAGCATAATTGTATGACTGTTTTCAGAGAATTTTTGATTTACATTTTAAAGTGAAAAAAAAAAACACATTTTTTGTTGCCCCGTACATCATGGTGCATAATTAGTTATATGATATTTCCTAATTAATATGACTTTTAAATTTTAGTGTTTGTAATAAATTGTTAGTTAGTGCAATTACAAAAGCATCAAAAGAACCCATAATTTCCCTTTCTTACAAGCTAGTGACAGATTTCAATCTCTGGAATGTCCCATACAGTACGTCACAGTGCAAATAGCTTGGACCTGCCCTAGACATCATACTGTATGCAATAAGCGTCGCCCTTATAAACTAACCTGCTTGAAATTTCGACAGCATGGCCTTTTTTGAGATAAAGACACACTTTGGATGTTACAGAGATAGCAGGCTGCATTTAGCAGACCATGAATTAAAGAACTAAAATTTCCCCACTACGTTTTCGACGACTTTAGAAGCTTACTAACTGTTTGAGTATTAGACGTACAGTATAGTGGAGAAAATTGGCAAAGTGACAGGGTTGTGCAAGATGTTGACCATGCAAAATTTCGTATAAGTAAAGGTCTGTAGTTGTTATGTCAATGTAGTCTTAAATGCAGCATTGCCTTTATTGGTTGGCACACACAAATCCAAGATTTGAGTGTACAGGACAAGTTTGATACACAAAATTAGTTTGTCAGTTAAAACTGAACTGTAAACTCAGATAAAAAAGAATTAATCAATGCTGACTTCGTTCTTTTAATGTTGATTGGCATCTGTTTGTTGATTTAATTGTTTGTATGATTTCTATGATCTAGATACTGTATATTCCATTGCAGTTTTCCTATAGATGCTAAAGAAGCCTGGTACAGTTTATTTAGTATTCCTCCTCGTTATGTGGCCATTCAGTCAGATCAGCTGTAGTTCTGATCCAATTTTTTGTAACTTAAAGTTAAATCTCTTCTCCATCAGTTAAATGCACAATTTCGCCGTAGTCTCTTGACTCTAATTAACGCAGTGCGTATTACTTATTTTACTTTTCCAATAATATTCTACTTCGGAGTTAGTATTCCAAAGATCCAATTTGTAAATTTGTACTGTTTTTTTGTTGTTTTTTTTTTTTTTATCTGTAGGCAGGAATGGCTGGATTAGAGTTGCTCTCAGACCAGGGATTCAGACTGGATGGTAGACGTCCTCATGAACTGAGGAAGATTCAGTGCAAGTTGGGAGTCTTCAAACAGGCTGATGGATCTGCCTACATCGAACAAGGGAACACAAAGGCACTGGCAACAGTGTATGGTCCACATGAGGTAATGGAGAGGCACACTCTCTCTCTTACATCTAGTTCGTAACACAGTGTGAATTTCCCTCCCAAAAAGAGTGACATCAGTGACAAGAGTAGCACTCACGCTGTTGCTGTATGTATCAGTAAATGTGGGAACGTTCGATACAATTAATTTGATCAAACATACCCAGTATGGGGCGAGCAGTGGCACAGTCTATCGGCTACGGAAAATGTGTCGCTCAGCTTTGGCATACCATGTGTGTAATCAGGAAACCTGGAATGCGTCACATGACCCCTAAATACATGGTACACAGGTACTGATTACCAGTGAGCATAAAAGCTTGTGTACAAACTGTCTATACAGAGACTACTTACAGGAAGTAGAAATGCATATAGTGTGCCATGGAGGAAAAGATGATGAACAGTTAGCCTTAGGGAAAGGACAGAGCATACCCATTGAAGAATTTGTCTGCAATTATCCAACAACAAGTTTGGATGCATAGGAAATCTTTAGCAACGTTGCTATTGCCAGATTCTGCAATAGTTTCTTACAAATATGAGCATGTGAAAAAGAATGAACGTTATAATTTGATCTTAATTGAAAGTTACAGTAGTGTTGTCAAATTTGAGATGAACAGTGATGTTTAGGGCTGCTTTTCAAAATTCTGATTGCAGGTCCCCTCACTTAACGAGCCTTCTCTGATCACAGTTAGTGTTGTGCACTCCTGTCTGTTTTTGGTTCCTTGCATCAGCCAAGGAACCTATGCAGTCAGGTTGGCATATTTGTGTGTGGGGGGGTATGTGTGTATGTATGTATGTATGTATGTATGTATGTATGTATGTATGTATGTATGTATGTATGTATGTATGTATGTATGTATGTATGTATGTATGTATGTATGTATGTATGTATGTGTGTGTGTGTGTGTGTCTGTGACACTTGCTTGGGTATGCTCTAACTCAATACGGGAAAGTTGAATGTCAAACTTGGTATGTAGGCTTGCCTTATTGAGGTGTGCCCTATTGTTTTTGGCGGAGGTCAAAGGTCATCTGGAGGCACTGACGGCAAAAATCCAAAAACCTTTTTAACATGATATCTCAAGTTAGAAAGTTTGGACATAGTTTACAAGATCCAAATGGGTCATGTGGGCCATTTTATAAAATCATGCAAAATGCCTCTTCTCCTACAGATTGTATGGTATTATAGTTGAAATTGTCCACATTACTACTATGTTAGTAGTTCCTTCTGGTTGTTCAGAAGGATTGCTCCGATATATGCCATATGTGTCATTTATGAAATCATGCAAAATGTTTCTTTTCTTCCTATATTTTGCTTTACAATGTGGAAAGATTGTCAAATTAGCATTGCAGTAGTAGAACCCTTTGCATTGGTCAGCATTTTTGGGTCGAACTTCAGAATAGGTCATATGGGCCATAAATTATTACTTTGTGCAAAGCAATTGTTCTTCATCAGATTATATGTTACATTGTTGAGGGTTTTTCAGATTAGTACTATGGTAGTCGAGTACCTTTGGCTGATCAGCCTTCTTAGGGACAAAATGGGGCCTAAACTTTTTTGGGATGTGGTAAATTGTGGTCTAACCTTGGTTAAGACTAAATGCCTATAGTTGAGTTATGGAAGGAACCACAGTGCCCTTTGGCACTCGTTGTTTTCAAAGGTCTATCTCTGTGATATCTTTGCTAGGTTACCGGGAGCAGAAGCAAGATTGAGCATGACAAAGTTCTGATAAACTGCCAATACAGCATGGCTACCTTCAGCACCGGAGAGAGGCGGAGCCGGTCAAAAGGTGACAGGAGGTCACAGGAGATGCAGCTTCATCTAAAGAAAACGTTTGAGGCAGCCATCTTAACTGAGCTCTATCCGAGGTCCCAAATTGACATCTATGTACAGGTGAGCTGACCTTGCTCGTCGTAGTGGATTTTCCTCGCTCTTAATCTCTTAAAAGGAAATGTTTGCCGTCTCACACAGGTCATGGAAGCTTTGCTGTAGGATTATCACAGTAATTGTTGCCTAAATAAATATAATTGCTTGATGCAACACTAATAAGCCATTTTGCAATTTCAATTCATGCGAGGATTTGTAGGATGCAAGTGAGGTGAACAAATCACGCATGCAATACATAAGTGTGAAAATCCACACACTTTTAGACTCATTACGACACAATTTTTTTAGACGAAAAAAGCGGTTAACATGCCGTTCAAGACACAGAACCGTAGGTGTGAACCCTCTGTATACTGACGGTTGGTCTGTAAAAGGAGGATTTGAATATATCCTAAAATAAACTCAGTTTTTTTTGGGCATGTGTTGTAGGTACGATAGCATGTTTGCTTACCTTCTGATTTTGAGGACATGCGCATTCGCAGTCGAGATCGCGGAAAGGGTTATCAAAACTAATGATGGTACGTGCAGATCTGGTGGAGTCTGACACAACTTTCACAGTTTTATGGTTCTGAGGGTGGATGATGGTTGGATAAGTGAAAATCCCATCTTTCCAGCTCAGTGCATTAAATATTTGGTGAAAGAGTAGCATGAAATCATGTAACTTACATTTTGAAAAGTTTTGGTTTTGCCAGAGATCATATGACTGAAGTTGGTAAATGGGATGGTTGTGAATTTCTTGCAGACAATTGCTTCCCCCCATGAATGTGCTTTATTGAGTTTGAATTTCAAGACTGCATTATAAAGGGTTACAATGCTGGGATATTCTAGACCATGTTGTGCTTGTTTTATTGTACTAAGCTGGAGTCAAGATTTTCCATAGCTCATATATTTTAACAGTTTTACAACAAAATTCAATAGCTGCGATGTAAAATTGTTAGACTGCCCCCTGGTGTCTTCAGTCTAACACACTTGACAAGTACTCCCTAGTCCTTGTCAAGTTTATCAAACCTTTTTTTCTTTTTCTGCTCAGTCAGCAACAGAAGCAAGTAATACACGTTGCACAAAGTAAAAAAAAACATTTTCTAAAGACCAGTCATTTTAGAACTGACAAAATAGTAATAATTAAAGCAGCCCATTAATATAAGACAGAAAATAATGCTAAACAATACTGAAGTCAAGCTGTAAATCAAGAAGCCATGGTCTCCATCGATGTAAAATCTTTTCATGTTTAAAACTGGAATATGAGTTGACTGGTAATCGCCTAGTCATCCACATTTGCTCTTCGTCAGTGTTTCAGGGAAAAGAAAGTAGGGGAAAAGATCACCTGTCACACTATCTGAAAGAGAACTATGCACTCATCTTCCAGATATTTGAATATGAGAATTGTTGTGACATTTTTGTTGGCCCTACAAAATTCAGACTACAAGAAAGCATGGCCTAGTCAATTACTGTTGCTTAAAATCAAACAGACCAATGGGAATGGATGTGAACATTCATGTATGCAAAACTTCGGCTTAAACAATGTTTTTTTCTATGCAGTGGCTGTGACATATTCCACAGAATTTTACTTTCGTTGACAAAGGTTCAACTCATATCCCAGTTTTAAGCCTGATGCAATCATTGTAATGCAAATTGAAAGAAAGCTCCTAGCATAGCACTTAAAACTAAGGAAATTTAAGGCCTCAGTTTGTATTCTACGTATGTAAATGTAAAATTTTAACCAGATCAACGAAATGTTTTTCATTCAATTCTCATGTCGGTGATACCAAACATGAAAGTGATTAACAAACAAAGTATCATTGGTGCTGATATAAACAAAAATTGTTCCCACATTTGGTCGTACTTTATCACAGAACAAAAAACAATGTGACTAATAGTTTCTTTTTCCTTGAAACAGAAAAGTACACAAATCATGATCCAAAATGTTAATTTTTTTAAGTAACAGTTGGTGGCAAAAATCCTTGTGTTTATCCTGTACTGAAACCAGGGAAACGTACTAAAGGGTTATTTGAAGATTGAACACAAAAGGGTTATTTGCAGATTGAACTCCATTCATTGACTATGACAACCTAGCTCTTCATACCATGTATCCTGAGACCTACTGTAAATTTCTGAAGTAAAGGCAACTATTCTAGAAAAGTCAGAACCCTCCACCCCTTGAATGCTTTAAGTAATTCTGTGATAAATGGTCTTTGTACTTTACCACCCTCATGCTTCCTTAAGAATCCTTTCACAGCTCGTAGAAGACCTCCATACTGCAAAACAGTTGTATTAATATAACAATGAGCTATAAAACTGCTAAGGGAAAGATACTTGCCATCCTCGTCAATCAGGCCATTAATAACCTATACACCCCTTTGTATCCAAGTTTTAAAATACGATGGTTTGCAATCCACTTGAATTAATTCGCCATGCCCCAGACACTGATGTGACCCACAAAAGATCTTCATAAAAAGGGGTTTATGAATCAATTTGCAGTCCTGTTTCTTAGTAAATTGATCCCCCATCCCAAAGGAATTAAACTTTAATCTTGAGGAAGACATAGAAAAAGGCATAAGTAGATGAGGTAGGAGATGCCTTTTTGTACCTTCTAATCCAAGTGAGCTTCATCGAAATCTTAAAATAATTTAAATCCATATCCGTAAACCCACCTTTTGCATTAGGAGGACAAAGTTTCTTCTGACTTATTCGGTCTGTGCCATTCCAAATGAATGAAAAAGAACATTTTCTCAATGTTGTTTAAAACATCGCTGGTTGGATCATGTATGGAAGGCAACAAATAGTTGATTTTAGGTATGAGAAGGGACTTGATTTATTGTTATTCTACCAATGACGGTGAGTCTTATCTTAGACCAACATCCAATAATATCACAGATTTCATTGATAAAATTTGAGTAACTAAGTTGATTTATCTCATTAATATTAAGGGAAAAGCAGATCCCTCAAAAAGTAAAACAACCCCGGAATCCCAAACAGGCCTTTTGAGTTTTGATGTCGCCGTAAACTTCTCCAGCATGTCATTTAGCCCCTACAGAAGAAGCAGATGTTTTGTCATTATTTACTGTAAGGCCAGATTAGGGATGAAATGCTTGTAATGAGTTTGTTACTCCCATCTATACCAAATGCCGTGTCGTCAGCATATCGGATCATGTGAATGTCACAGTTTGGTGATGTAATACCTCTGATGGACTCGTTGCACGAATGTGAATAGTAGAGTTCAACACATGAAATAAAAATATGTAGAGAGAGAGAAGGGGGGTCACCTTGATGACATTCCTTACTAAAATAAAAAAAATTGAGAGCAATAATCGTTAATCATTATACGAGAGACGGCGTTGTTATAAAGCAGTTTATACGATTGAATGAAATTATTTTGTTAACCCTCAAAAGTTAAGCGCATGCCAAATGAAATGGTGTGAAATTGTGTCAAATGCTCTTTCGAAATCTACCGAAGTAGGACGAACTGGGATATGCAAGATCAGAGTGTACAGCAAAAGATCGTAAAGTAAGCGTACATTATCTGTCAGACAGGAAACCTTTTTGATTCTCATGGAGAAGTTTGGGAAGTACCTCTTTGATCCACTTTGATGTACAAGTTGAGATATTTTGTACTACAAACTTAAAAGAGATATTGGGAGACAGTTTTTCAGAAATTTCCTTGGTTCACCCCCATTTGGGACCAGAACAATAACACCTTGTCTTAAGGTGCATGAGAGGTTACCTTTCCGCCAGGAGGAGCATAAAGCATTTTGAAAATTGCCTGATAGCCTGCATCAGAAGTACTTCTTAAACTCAGAGGAAAAACTTCCCAAGCGTGGTGGCTTTTCATTTTTAAGTTTCAAAACAGTATCTAGAATTGCAGCATTGGGGAAAAAAGGTTTCAAGATTGTGAGCTTGACTGCTTGTTGCTCTTGGAAAGGTCGCCCTCCCCACGAATTGATGTGAAGTCCCAGAGTCAACATTACTATGATCACTAAAAATATGAGAAAATTGAGAAAATGCTCTCAAGAAATAAGCTTAAGTATCATTCATTGATGTCTCCCTGATCATGTAAAATATTCCCATGAACATCTGTTTTAGCATTTAAACATTTATCCAATGCTTTCCTTCTCTCTTAGTGACCTTTTACTTCATGTTGTGTTGTAGTTTGAAAGGAACCTTAACAAGGAAACAACATCATTAGATGGTACTTTCATTGATGTCTGTAAGATGTTATATGTGAATACTGTAATGAAGTATTGGAAATGCATTTTACTCTCTTCTCAATTTGGAAAATGAATTGGAAGACAACTATTGTTTTTGTGCATTGTCGTTCTGGCAAGTTAGATGATCGCATGGTAGACGGTTGCAACTTGCCAAGAATTTAAGTGCAACAGCAAGGTACAAAATAATTGGGTTTGCATTGCAATTAGCAACTCTTGAAAGCCCAGTTGCAAATCAGATAAATAAGTAAGCTAAGCTTCGCAATGGTTGAGAATTATTATTTTATATTTTCCTATCTGGTTAGTTGTATTTTCTCTCAAATTGCAGGGTTGTTGGTCTTTTTTTCATTTTCTTTTTAAACCATGATTTTAATCATTAATTTAAAGGGATTGTTTTAAATCAAACAAACCTTTTGAATTGTTTTAAGTTAACTATTGCATTTGAAAAGCACCTCATGCAGTACAAAGAAAATAAGTTTAATGATAACGTGGTTAGACTATTCGGTCTCACCAATAAACCTCAGCAGTACTTTCATCTCCTCAAAACATGCTTAAATTTAAGTTGAAGAGGAAGAGTGCATCATGAACTTATTACTCTTGAGCATCAAATAAACTTGTCATTCTCTGTCCATAAATACTGTACTGCTTTTAAAACTATGATTTTTTTCTGTGAGATAAATACAATGTTTCACTTTTAAGTCAAAGCCACAGCTTTCGTGGTGCTTTATACAACACGTATTTGGGTGAGTTAAGTTTCCAACTCACCTTGCAGTGTTTTAATTAACATTTGCTAATTTAAGTGGGTGTCACGAATGCTTACTAATTAATACAAAGATTGATTAATAACAACAGCTGATAATCTATTTTTTTTTTACCCTGTTTTGGGCATTTGGTAAATATGTAGACATGTGATGATGTTATTTTAGAGAGAGAGGAAGGAACATGAGATGGCTGCTATCTCAATGGAGTGGTCCTCTGTACATTTCCGGAACAATGCAGATATATCACTTTGTTGTGGTATCTAGCAGTTGACCTATCCTCCCTTCCTTCGGATAAGACATAGTCTGTTTGGTGATATTTTAGCATGTTTTCTCCCACAGATTCTTCAGGCAGACGGAGGCAACTACTGTGCCTGTGTGAATGCTGCAACTCTGGCCATCATTGATGCTGGTATACCCATGAAGGACTTTGTGTGTGCCTCCACCGCCGGCTTTGTCAGTGACACACCCATCTTGGACATTAGCTACTTGGAAGAGTCTCAAGGAGGTCCAGAGCTTGTGGTAGCACTCCTCCCCAAATCTGAACAAATCGTTGAATTTCAGGTCAATGCCAGGCTCCACTTGGACAACTTTGAAAAGGTTTTAGATATGGCTGTCAAAGGTTGTAAAGACATCCACGCTGTACTCAGCAGAGCAGTTAAAGACAATGTTTGCGAATTGGCTAGCAACATGAACAAAACTTGAAGACGGTCGCCATAACGACAAATTATGTCGTTGATGCAGATGTCATGGATGTTCTGCTTTATGACCTCTCTGTGGTAGAATGTAGCCAAAGAAAATGTCTGAAGCGACACCCAACCAAATAATGGAAAAGCAGGCACTCTTGTCTGTTGCTATGGATGGCTGTTTGCTGATCAAATGGTCGTCTGTATCAAAGTGACCTACAAGAAGACCATTTCGAATTGGTCGTCGTGGAGACGATGGAATAGCGGGGATGTCTTCTTGTGCGATGATACCGATGCTCAACCGATTACTCACTGCATGGCCACTGCAAAAGATAATCACCTACACCATCCTTCACAGAAAAATCCTCTATTGCAGGTACTTGACAGAAGGACAGTGCTGAAAAATAGTCCAGTAGAAAAGTTGGTGAAACTTACATCACAGGAATCCTCCACTGACAATTCTCATGACTTTTACAAGGACTAAACATTTTTTATGCAATTTACCTCTCAAGAAATACTTTCCCTTTTTCCCTTCATCTTTTCCATTTCATACTTTCTGGAAATATTTGAAAAAAATTTGGAAAATGAACTGTTTTAGTGAATATTCATAGTACCTTATTGTTCCATAGCACCAACAAATGTATTTTGTTGGTGGGTATTGATGTAGTGGACAATGTGGGTTTATACAGAACCATTCTGATCTAGTATTTGGTGATGAAACCTGTTTCACAAACAAAAAATAGTTTGTGAAATGTAGGTGTTCATGAGGTTTTCACAAATGCTGAACAGAAAAACCCTTTACTGGGAACACAAAGAGTGCAAAATGGGGACGTAGCATTTGTCAATCCTGTATGCAGTGCCACCCGCGATGGCTGGAAAATCTGAAGGCTTGTTCTATACCCCCAACTTTCAAAGCAGCATTTCATAACTAAAGAAGCTGATATGGGCAATATTGTTTTGTTTAACAAACAGAATGGTAGAAATCTCACATATTACATTAACTTTTTGGTGGTGGAAAATTCCTGTAACACTTCCTTGGAAAATTTGAAAAGGCTCTTTGCTTTACATTCTTTGGTGACACATAATGGCCACATGTTATTAATGAGGTGTAAGTGAGTGTATGTAGTGTACTAATAAGATTCCATCACACCAATGTGATGTATGGTACTGTAGAAATACCGATGTTGACAATAAAGTCGCCATTTCGGTCGGACACCCGGTTGCCCGACAGGTAGGAGAAAGAATTACCAGATTCCTCCTTGCAGGAATCGATGAAAACTCCAATCACTGCTATCGGTTCCTTGATGTCAGAAATTGATACGCAGGAATTCCTTTGAAGGTGTCACCAGGGTGGATGTTAGACATGAGAGAAAAAAAAAAAAAAACATGTTTTAGGTAACATGAATACATCTACTCAGGGCTAGAGGAAAATGATACTTTGAGGTGAAAGGAGGATAGGGAATTGTGAAATGCACCTGACATAACTTTTTGCACTTTCTTTCTCCAAATCGAGTAGAAGCAGATCTATTTAACAGATTTGGGGTAAAAATGATCCTTTATTGCACCTTTTTCTTTTTTTTTTTGTGGGTGTGCGTTGGCTAGGTCATATGTTAGTTTGGTGTGCAGTTTGCTTGAATTAAAAAACACCGCTCTAAAAGTCTCCAGGAAAATGTCACTTCTCGCGGGTAGATTAAGACAGTACTGCCACAGTCGTGTGTAATCCGCCCTCTGTGGTAAGAGAAGCTGTGGAACAAATGTATCAGCAAGTCCGTTAATTGAATTGATGAATGGGGTAAAAAACCATGCAGTTGAGGCACATCAGGTACCAGAACAGTCTTGCACAACTATGCCCTGTAAGTAAACAAAGGGCATGAGAAACAGGGTAACCAGACTAAAATTTTGAATGGCAAAATAACTAATGATTATTATAAGAATACTTCATGGATAATATAGATTTCACAGGAAAAACTTTACTTCAAGCAAACTGAATGTCAAGGTAGACCAGATGGAGGGTGAAAATACTAACAGACGTGGATAGAAAATTTGCTCCATACTCCCAGCCCACGAGGATGGCAGAATGGTACGGCAGCACTAGTCCAGTAATGGGCCGGATGGCACGAGTAGTTGGGAGTGCATTTGCTGTGTTGAGACAGGTGAATGTTGTAAATAAACCCAGGCGAGTTTTGGGACTTCTGCAATACAGAAAGTAGCAGCTGTCAGGAGTATCTACTTCTTTGGCATCATTTGTAAACATGAAATGCAAGAGATGATAGCATTCATCTTCAAGGATCATTTCATAAGTTCATTTGGTAAACAATAATGTGAGAAGGATATCGTTGGGACAATGAAAGACATGAGATCAATTATTTGAAATATCAATCAGAATTTGTCATTTCATGTAATACAGGACACTGCAATATATTCTTCTCTAGTTAGCTTTTGTTTTAAGTAATGAATCTTGATGAAACCATTGGAAAACGTTGGAAGTGGCTGTCGCAAGTTCTGGTGCTGAATGGTTCCACGACCACATGTCAGTTGCAGGAGCGTGATAGTGACACATGAAGGTGACCAGTTTAAATTTATTCATTTGCTTCATTACTTGAATACCATTATGACAAAATATTGTTGAAACCTTCCACGCTGACCAATATGTCGCTCAAAGTAGGGCTTGGAAAGTGACTGTGGCCAACTGTGGCCTGATAAGCATTTGCCAAACCTGATCAGCTTCTAACCCCGGTTCGCTCCTCCTCCCCCTCAGTCACCATACCGGGAAGAGTAGAATGTGATGAAACGCAATCTCCGATCAAAATGGTGACAAACAATCACAAGTAATGAAAAGAGAGAAGACGGTGGCAGTAGTTGTTGCAATGTGTTTTTAATGAGTCCATATGTGACTTTAAACATTCAAAGGAAAAGGGGAAACCCTGGTGCCATAATGTTTGTTGGCAAAAATAACAAAGATACTTAGGGATAAATTTTAAATGTAAAATAGATTTGACCAGAACTATATGAGGACAGAAGACTAAACCTAATAACAGATCAAGTTAAATTCTCAAATGGTGGTAAAACCAACAGAGTTCCTAAGTCAATGCATAATTCATTGCAATACCTGTCAACTTGAAAAGTGTCTTTGAAACACCTAAGACCATCCTTACTGGCCATGCTTACTGGTGAGCAGGTTTTAAAAGTCAAGTATTAGCAATACAGGGTTTTGTTTAGCACATTTCCACGGCAGTTGCTTCTGCATATGTTCATGTCCATATGAATAGGCACCAGGGTTTTGAATTGATATAATACATAAATATTACACATGCCTGTACAAAATCATTGATTGTACACAGAAAAAAAAAAAAAATAGTGTACCATCACAGATAGCAGTAGAAGTCATCATTATCCAGGTAAAAAAAAAACAACAATGCCATTGTAGCAAATCTGAACAAACATCCTTAAAAGCCACTCAATGATTCTATCAGAGCTGAAATAGTAGATTTAACTTCTCCTACCTACTAGTATTTGACCAACTCTCTTAAGTGTTCTCTACTGGACAATTCCACGCCTCAGTATAACGCAAACCAAAATTCTGACAGAGCCTTTTCATTTCTCTCTCTAGGAGAGAACTGTTAACAGTGCCTTTTCATTTCACGATTTCGGAGTGAATTACCGGCAGTGCCTTTTCATTTCTCTTTGAGCTAAAACCACACCAAGAGAAAAAGGAAAACAAACCCAAATGACATGGTAGTCACCTAGACTATCACCAACTTCTAATTTCTGCTATTCTAAACCCTCCCTGTACCTTAAACATGAAGCATGGCAACATTGAACATGTACATTGGCAGCTAAATACCATCTGGAAACTTCTTAAAAGGTTTTACCTCCCACCCCATAAAACTCTGTCACGCTCCTCGTACACTGCAACAAACTTACTCCATTTTCCACTGAGATTTGACAAGCTTCCCAGGCAACATTATCCAGGAGTGTAAGGCTCTAACACATGTTCAACTAATTTTTGCTAATTTAGTTGGATATTGTCCAACCTCACACAAAACTGTCTTGCTGTATTGCTTCCATGCAATTTACAAAGACATTAAGACAATTGCATATTATACTGGGATATATTCTGAGACACATTTTAATAATCAGAGTCAGTCGGGTGTGCTCACGTTAGTCGGTCACCTCAAAGCCTTTTACCCTTTTTTCCACACTGTATGAAAACAATAACTTGCATTTGTCCTTCTTGGAGGCAAACTGAGATTAAATCCTAATATCATCCACAGCAGACATAAATCTTATTCTTAAATCTTTTGGCCCATTGTGATAAAGTGGGCCAAAACAAATGCATTTATGTTCTTTTCATTGATACTTAGAAAAAATCCTAAACTCTTATTGTCCCATTACAGTTAGGTGACCATGGTTTTTCCTTGGATAACCGTAAAGAGTAAATCACCGTCAGATGAATACAATTAAACCGTAGATCGTATCTATGCTATCATATGTGATGATAACCAAAACAATGGTGGTAATTTGTCAATCATGCACAAACACTGTTGCCATGTTGTTAATAGTTTTAACTGCTCCTGGGGCTCAATTTTGATAAAGTGGTAATTTGTCTTTTCCTTTTTTTTTTGAAACTTTACTTTCGTTTTAATATTTCTCATCAAAATACCACGCTGTGTATGTATGAATCAATGCTGGACCTGTGCATTAAAGGGTAATGCAACATCAGAGGCAAATGCATGGGATGATTTAGGGTGCAGCCGGAGTGCATCCAGCCCATAGAATTGATCCCTGATACCATTGATTAACCCTCATAATTTCACTCGTACATCACAATTCCTGAGGATTCTCTCTCCATATTGATTGCCATGATGAATAACTCCAGATGTACAGCTTTCGTTCTGCAAAACACATCCTTTTCGAACAAACGTTTGACAATAATTTGTTCTGTCCCTATGTTTGCTTTGTTTTTGCAATAAAAGTTACCAAACCATCAAATATCTCACGTATAAGAAATGAATGATCTTTGTATCCCCCCATCGCTGGAAAAATTTCACATTTCCTTAAAGTGGCAAAGCCATATCATCATTAAACTCACAAATATAAAAAAGAATTAACTAAAACTTGGGGCAGTAAGTACATCAATGGGTGAGTGCAACCATGTCTCTTGCAAAATGATGGTTCAGAAGTTGTTGACAGAAAATCTACTTTAATTGAATAACAGGTTACTTACTGAATGTTATGCAAAACTTGAAGGGGGAGGGGGAACCACTTGAGGAATGGCTTACGGTCAGATGAATCAGAAAAGACCAGGATACACGACCATCTTCAATGAGTATTTAACTTCACCTCATTGTAAGATTAATCCTTTGAACTATATGAAGAATGATAATTTACATTTGGTCAGGTTATCACAAATAAAATTAAAAGAAAAAAAAAGCGATTCTTCTTTTGCAAACTGAAACACACATATCTGAGATGAACTCTATGATCATTAGATAACACACATAGCATACCGCGAACTACTCTTGTCGTTTCAACTCTTGTTTCTTGTCAAGTAGTATTCATAGCTTTCACATCAACTTTATATTCTTTCAAGCTTATACCTTTAGTATGGTTTCCAATTTCATTCTTCCCCACCCATTCCCCCCCCCAAAAAAAAAAAATTAAAGGGAAACAATCATTAGAAAAGAAATGCAACAGACAGGAAGAAAGTAAGCAACAACAACAAAAAATGTACCTGACAAGAACATCAACAACAAAAATAATTACATTTCTAATTAAGCAAACTAATTTATCCTTTAATGAATCTCTCTGAATAACAAACAGCTTAAGGAATCTCTTTGAAGAATAACCACCAGGGAAATGTCAAAACTTTCTTCTTTTCTTAAAGCAAAGACTAATGACACACTTGCTTAACTCACCGACAATCGATACAGTCTTCTTTCTTTTTTCCTTTGTTTCTTTGGTAAACATATATATCTTTTATTTTGCCTCCATTTACATCACCACCCCCATCTTAACACTTGACAACAAATCTTTATACAACATACTTCAAATTCCGAAGCAAACTTTGTCGTAGTTTCTTTCTGCAGACTGCTTTCTTGAGTCAGCCACCAAATGAAAAACTAACATTTTAAGAGAGTTTCCTTCTCTCTATCAAAATAAGAAATGAACAGTCACCACACCAAAGTTCCGTAACATCTTTGAAGGATGGTGCTGGAGTAAATCAAACCACTGCATGAACAGAATAAAAAATATCTAAGTTTGATTTATCAACTTCTTGGCTTATTAATTAGTCTCTTAGTTATTTCACCAAATAAGAAATTTTCCTTTGTTTTCTATTCATTGTTATCATTTTGGAATGCCCTTTGTTTAGATTTTCAAAGTAACGGAGATCATTTAAAACAATGTTCTCTTCACCTCTTTTAATTTCAAATATCTATTACTTCAATTTTAGCTTGTCTATCCATCATCAGAAACACAAAACATTACACATGTCCATCTTGGTCTTGATATTCAAACTGTAAAACTGTTGCCCCATCAATGTTACCCCATTACTTTTGTAATCCCTTACATTTGCAATTGGTGCACTCTTACCCTTGGAATTGGTAATTCCCATGCAACTGTTATTGGTACACCCTTGCAATTGCAACCTGATAGGTCCTTACATTTGTAATTGGTACTTCCCCTTCATTTGTAATTTGTACACCCTTTCACTTCCAGTTGGTGGTCCCTTACATTTACAACCAGTACAACATTCTATAAGCAATTGGTACTTCCCATACAATTGTAATTAGTGCACCCTTACATTTGTGTAAGTGATACCTTTGCTACATTTGCAATGGTGTACTATTCACTTGCAATTGGTACATCCCATACAATTGCACTTGGTTCAACCTTTACATTTGCAACTGGTAGGCCTCTTACATTTGTATCTGGTTGTCCCTTACATTTGTAATATGCACTTCCTGCATTTGCAATCAGGACATCCTTGCACATATACCTTAGGGTACACACCAACATCTGCAGCTGGTACTCTGTAGCATTTGTACCTGTTTAAATGCACTACAGGGTAGCTTCATTCACAAGAAGTATTGCAAACATACATGAACATGAACATAACATGAACATACCTGACTCTCTTCATACACAGAGAAAAGAAATGGACAAATCAGTCTCTAAAGATGACTCTGTGGCTCAGAATAATTACTCAGTTGGAAAAGTCAAATGCATTTCATATTCCCCCTCCCCCCCCACACCATTGATGGATCCCATCCCCTTATTATTAACCTACAAATGTGCCCAGTCTCCTAATATGAACTCAACCAAATCATTCAAAGTTATTCAGTGAAGATTTTTCATATTGACAAAGTTTGACAAAGTTTTTCACTGAGTAATGACTCTTCTGACAATTCTTTATAATTATCATAAAACGTATTAATAACTTCTTTCTTTGTGAAATTCATTCCATATCTTCTTTCTCACTAGAGGCAGACATTCAAGTAATCAAAGAAACTAGGGTGAGGGGGAAGATAATTTGTTGCAGGTTTGGTGATCCATTTGATAACCTTTCAAATCAGTCTGTGGTAACTTAGACGTAACCATCGAGCGGGACACGCAACAGAACTAACCCGCTGCCATGAATAGATTTCCTGCATTTTTAATGACTTCAAAAAGGTTTAATATGTGATTACGATTTTGTTATTATTCTATGTGATGAAATTTTGCATGCGAAATAATGACACCCTTCTGATCCTTCCTGATATCCCCATGCATGGGCAATATTAGCTCTCTATCTGTGTGTGGTGAGGCATCATTCTTTTTTTTCCTTTTTTTTTTTAAAACCCATCTGCCTCTGAATTTATATGGCAGATGCTATATTTCTGAGTCCTTCCACTTTAAGTCTGACTTTTGACGCTATACCCTAAGCTACTTCTAAGTTGAGAGTCAACCCACTCTTCTTGGCAACTCCTTACTTCCCTTGGAAGTGCAACACACTTTCTACTCTTTGCAGGTTACATTTCAATTAGACTGGCATTCAAGATGTTGAAATTGAAACAATTTTGACATGACTGGTCACTTTTCTTAGCTTTTACCACATCTTTTTCAAACAAAAAATTTCACCAATATCTCTACTTCTCAAAAAAAAAAAAAAAAATCCCCCTTTCTTTTCAACTTCAATAGTGAACAAGAAAAATAAACTATTGGCAACAAAATTGAATTCTTTTTCAAAAGTCTTTGAACTTCTTTAATAAATAAAGTCATCTTGTAAGTTCCACATTAGATGATCAAATTTCTCAAACCATTTTGACTACTGGCTACAACTTTTATCTCCATTAACAACTTCACTTCAAGGCCTCGTCATTGTCATCATAGTCATCATCCATCTTAGTCTTGTTTGTCTCTGCGTCTGCTCCGAAAGTCTGCATCATCACGCCTCCACTGTACCTTCTTCCTTGCCTCCAGTCTACGATGTAAGAAAGTACACGAATATTAAACAAAAAATCCCAGTTTCACACTACTAAGTCCGATGAGTCATGGACAGTTACTTTTCCTATTGTTTTGCATGATGGTGAATGCAAAAAAGAAAGGTTAATCAAAGCTGGACCATGCATTAGCCGTGGGATAACGCACGATTGAGATTGAGGTCTAACACACACTAGGTCTAACGAACTGTGTGAATCCAGAGACAGCATCAACCCAAAGAGTGCATTATCCTACTGTTAATGCACAGGTCCAACGTTGATTAACCTCCTTCATACGCACAGATGACATTTTGAAAAAAAGAAGAAAATGAAAACAAAATTTGCCATGTAAATAGAAGCAATTTCAATGAAAAATGAACCCTTAGAAAAGGGTTCATTAGGGGTTCAAATGAACCCTTAGACAAAGGTGAACAAGATTCTCAACATGTCAACAATGTTTGTATGCTATGGGCAAAGCACTACCATTGTTTTGTAAGAAAGCAGACAACGAAACGCTTTCAATCTACGTTTTTATTGTATTCATTCGTGATTTTACTATTTAATCGACAGTTTTATCCGTGGGATATGCACCGTCAACTGACTGAAATGGCCACTAAGTGTTGAGGATTCTTCCAAAGCATGTGCCAACAGCTGATCAAAGCCTGAAAGACAGGTTTAACTTTATGAAAAATAAATGATTCCAGTTAAACTGAGCAAAACCTTTCCAGAGCAGAGCAATAGACATGTTTGAGAGTGCTTACACTGGAAAATCTTCTTTTGATAGGTGGTCTTTTCACCGACTATCAATAAAAGTTTCTCAAAACTATAGCTAAAGAGTGGTCCAAAGTCAACACTATCACAGAGAAATTTCCACAATAGTTGGGAGA
This sequence comes from Stichopus chloronotus, assembly GCA_021234535.1. NCBI lineage: Eukaryota > Metazoa > Echinodermata > Holothuroidea > Aspidochirotida > Stichopodidae > Stichopus > Stichopus chloronotus. The sequence goes on along the minus strand of CM037832.1, from coordinate 28,898,347 downwards.
AGTTTCTATCTGAACAACCAGGATGACAGCCCCATGGTCGACAAATGCAAAGTTTCCATGTTAGTTGCTATCACTATCCTTTTTTTCATTCCAATAATTATTTTAACCAAGCATACTATTACATAACAACCATGTTGACTTCCTTGCTGTAAATATTTGTTCCGTCTTTTCCTTCTCAGTTTTGTTTCAGTTCTCAGCAAGACTGTGAACACCTTGTCTTCATCCTTTTCGTTCGTCTATTCATTTGTTGGTTTATTCCTTCATTTGAACAAAATTGAATCCATCACAAACTAGCAATGTAACGATGTCTCTAATTTACCAAAAGATATCAAGCTATCGCTGGATTAACTTTAAGGTAAGAATTATTGTTTTGGACTTATATGGGCTTAGCAAAGGCAAAAATGCAAAAAAGGGTGATTTCAAAGAAGGGTCCTCTACTAACCTTTTCTCTCTTTGTGTCCGAATTTCCATGTCCTCCGCCAGTTCGCCAATTTCTGGAAGAGCTGCCCATATTTCTCTGTCCTCTCGATGATCCCCCATAGTAAGAACGGTTATCCCGGTAATTATTGTATCCGCCACGATATCCCCCTCTGTAACCGCCACCGTAACCACCACGGTAACCTCCCCTGTAACCGCCCCTGCCTCGGCCGCGGCCTCTGCTGGACGAAACGCCGAACGTCTCGACGTTCATCTTTCGCTCTTGTCGCCAGTTGTTACGTTCCCTCCTGCAAAAAACAAACAAAATTCTGTTTTTGTTTTTTTACTTCTAACACACAGGTATTACTTGGAACGCAAATTACTTCTACGACACAGGTATTACTTGGAACGCAAATTACTTGAATTGAGGTATGAAAACAATAGTCACACCATCAAACAAAAACAAACATCAAATTCTTACCCTGAAGTTGATTCGCATGAGATGTTATCAAAGAATGATTTATCTGGGTCATATGTCTCCGGATCTTCCTCCTCCTGCAGTTCGCTCGGCTGCGTCTCGTTTCCAGAGTCATCCTCTTTCTTCGTCTCTCCATTCACTGGAAGACAATTTGGAAAGACTTTTTATTACAACAGATGCTGATAAAATAGTTGCTACATGCTCACTTTTAAACACACTCATGACATTTGCACCACTCGTGGAGTGGTAACATTTGGTAAAACACACAAATTGACATCTGCATAGAAACTATCTGTTATGATACGTTTGTATGAGGTAGGTAAAAGCTGATAAGTAACTCAAAACGCACAGGCGGTCACACATGTATACAATTGTTTACAAAGGCAAACTTCAGAGCATGCTTGACCCACACTGAATGGTGATAGGCAACTGGCACAAGCTGGTTTCCTCACTAACCATTGAAGCAGGTTAAAAGAATATTCCAGATCATCCAAAACTACATGTCACAAACGGAGAATATTCAATTATCACAATGCAAGCCATAAGAGTAACACCCACTTGCTCCACAAAGATATTGAAATAGTAACACATTTTACCATAGATAACGTGCAAGACAGCATCATGAATAACTTACAATCACCCCATGATGACCTAAAAGTCAAGCAATAGTTTTGTTGTCCCTTGTTTGAGCGCGAATTCTACATCATAGACTCCATCGGCCTATTAAAAAGTTTTGGCGATTTCAAACAATCCTCATCTATACATGAAGACTAGGAACATACTGAAAGTTGTTGACACATCCTTTCATATTATTATGGACTTTGTGAGAATATTTGGAATGTTGTCTGGCCTATTCTTTTAACCATCAAGTCATCACTGCTGACAAATAAAGGATTCACAAAGTTAACTCCAACACTGCAAACATGGCTCTAAAAGTCTCTTGTGGCGCCAATGGTGAACCTTCAAACAATGATGTCAAAGGCATCTTGTCTTCTCCCAACCTTCTGTCACAAAATAATGTGAGTGATATCCAAGGATGCATTGCTATGATTACGAAATACACAGTGGTCGAGAGCTGGCGTTAAGCATCTGCCACACAGGGACGTATCTTCCACGAGATTGGACAATATCTTGTATGTAATCGGAGGTGCAAGCCATGCTTGCTTCATCTTCTTTACGACAAGCACTAACTTGGAGAAAGTCAAGATATACTGATAGCGTACATCAATGTGCATCTGTTATTGAGGGGCATCTGCCAGCTGTGGAAATGGCCACATTCCCCCCCCCCCCTCAACTTTGCTAACATCATTAAATGTGCGATAAGTCTATATAACATTATTGTCACAATAATTCATGAATTGTGTACTGTCCTTACCTATCTTCATCTTCTGAAATTCATCCTCCAATGCCTTCTTATCTAGCTGGGCGTTATCAAAGTCAAAATCATTACCCACTGCGATGTCTCGCCCGCCACCACCACGACGACCGTATCCTCTTCCTCCTCGTGACCTACGGGGTTGTCCTCCTGTAAGAGAGCAAAATGTTCAGACTGAGGCATAACATATTACAACCAGAAAGACCAAAGGCATTGTGGTTTTGATGATTCATTTATGAGTATTTAAGTATTTGGCATATTGTGTATAGTGAGGCTATGTTGACCCCAAATAATCTGTGTCCTCTAACAAAATCAATAGGCCCCTTGCACCCAATAAGGTGCATCTGAAAATCAAATATGAGATCTGTCCAAGCTTCTCTTAATGCTAACAAGGTTTTCACAACTTGACACCAAAATGACTTGTGACCTCAGCGGAAAGCAGTGGGCTAGTTTTGCTAAATAAGGCACAGCTTCAGAATCCATATCAGTTCTGTAGATGCTTCCCTTCTTGCAATATCATGTTCATAATATTTTAAAAATTTTACCCTTTGACCTAGGGTGACCTTTGACGCCACCAAAAACAAAAGGCTTCTTCTACTTAATGTAATACATTCACTAACTAAACATCAAAAGCTTCCATGATGCCTACCCTTGAGATATTGTGTTAACATGATTTTCAGTGTCTGACCTCTGGGGACCTCAGTTGACCTTTATCCTCCACCAAAAACAATAACATTGTTCTTCTTAATGTGACCAACCCACATACAAAGTTTGAGAAGTATCCATCATTGCTGTCTGGAGATACTGTGGTAACAAGATTTTCAGTGTTTGACCTCTGGTGACCTCAGATGATCTTTGATTTCCACCAAAAACAATACGATACTTCCGCTCAATATCAGGCATCTATGTACCAAGTTTGAGAACTGTCAGAGTTTGACCTTCGGTGACCTCAAATGACCTTGACCTCCATCAAACAACAGGGTTCTTTCCCTTGATATGACCAACCCACATACTAAGTATGGGAAGTATTCCCATAAATATAAATATGGGGCATCTATGTACCAAGTTTGAGAATGTCCAAGTTTCCCGTCGTGAGATATCGCAATAACAAGCTGGGCATCACAAACACACACACAAGCACGCAATTATGATCGCATAGGTTTCTCTTTTCATCCAAACCAACAAACAGCCAACTGTGAAATTCAGAAGCAACCTTTTCTTGCTTGGCAAGCCCCTCATTGCAGTCACAGTGACCATTTCTTGACCATGGCAATGGTCATTGATCCATACATCCTCAGGTGACTTGCAGGTGACTTGCAGGTGACTTGCAAGAAATGCAGGTTATATTTGGCCGTGACTTTGCCGGACTGACAACAAACATGGTCTCCTCTATCAACAATTTCAAAACATTCTGAAATGCTACACCATATTTGATGTACCTATGCAGTCAAAGATACATATTTTGCCTGAAGCTAAAACCAAGATAACTTTCAGACAATATTCACATTGCCACGTCTGTGGTTGAATCATAAAAAATTAATCTTTATGTTGAACCTACCTTTACCTTGAAGAGATACCTATCTCTTGCGTGATTCTTGGATAATAACACATTCACATCGCCCACATTTTAAAGATCCAAACGGTGTAATAATTCCTCCAATAGGACGATGAGAATTCAAAAGCAGTTACAAATTGCCACATATCCTCTTTTACTTACTCAGAGAGTGCAAAGAGTACAGTGGCTGTGGGAGACAGGTAGGTTGAGGAGTTCATCTGAACTATCTGGATGAATAATGTGACTACATACTTGTCCAAAAGTCACCTCATCTATTCTACCAACCATGTACAAAGAAAAATCTGAAAAGCAAACTTATCAATTCATCTATGATATCAAGCAACCCCCCCTTACCTCTGTAGGATGGACGATCACTTCTACGGTGGTCTCTATGGTTACTATCTCTGTCTCTCCCATCTTTCTCATCATTTTGATGATAAGAGTCCTTGCTGTCCTTGTAGTCGTGTTGTCGAACGTCTCTTGACCGTTGGGAATCTCTGCTTGTCTGCCTGTGGTAAGTTCTCTCCCCATGGTGTTCGCGCTCTTCTCGAGAACCTACCAGGGAGAAAAGAGAGACCCAAATTCAATACTCCATCTCCAACAGGGTCAAGTTACATTCAACAGACACACCCTTACAAACAGGTTTATGGACATTTAATCACAAATCAAAACTTTTGCAATATTCCTATGGAGTGTTGTAATTTTAATATATGGTAATGTAGCAATCTTAGACTTATTTATCCTTTGCAATCTTCAAAATGATGTTAACGGGACAAAAAAGAAAAATTAGCAGAGTTAGTTTCCTTGCTCTGAATATTTCACTTACATTAACCAGTACCACCCATCTACTAGGACATCAGTCATACATTGCTAATGGGTAAAAAAACGCCTTATGTTTCTCATTAGATAAAACTTTCAAGAGCATGTCTAGGATACCAATGCATTTTCCTTATCACAATCTACTTTGGTTTTCGCCACATTGACGTTTCTGGAGCAAATCATCTCAACGCACGAGAGCAAACATGCAACGTCCAATGGAAATAGTCAAAGTTAATTCAGTACATTCTGACAATTTTCTCTGAGTCCATATGAGAGTCTGAAGCATTGAGCAAACTTGCCATAACAAAAACACTGCTACCACCAGTTCAACAGAAAATGCCATGATTTTGACATGCATGAAACCAAATTTAGCCTGGAAACAGAATTATTTGAGTGAAAATATGTTGCCCAACCTATCATGGCAAAGATTATCTTTCTTAGAAGTTGGAACACTTGAACAAATATTTTCTCACAGAATTATGTCTGTCCTTTTAAGTGTGAGTACTGCTGTGTCCAATAGGGTGCCTTTATTCCTTACAACTGATGTGACTAATATGCACAAAAACAAAAGCGTGCCCTGAGTTTTGCGCTTGAGGTGTTATGTCTACTGGGAAATAGCAAAAATAAATATGGTCTGTGAAAAAGTCACAAAACAAAGGATGCACCTCACTAAGGAATCAGCAAAACAAATTGAAAGTTTACTTATTCATTCCCATAAAATGAGAAGCTTAGACTCTTTACTAGAGTTGATATAATATGAAGAAATTACTTTTTCTCCTTTGGTTGGTTCCTGACTGTGGTTGCTTCTCCTCTTTGCTGTCATCTGACCGGCCACCCTCAGAGGTTCCCTGCTTATCTGGGGAGACGGGGCCAGATGCCTGCACAGCCTGCTCCATGGTCGGAGAGCGCCTTGGCTGTGGTGGCGACGAGCGACCTCCGAAACCTGTCACAGAGATGGTTGGATAGGATGGTACGGTAAGAAATACAGACACAAACTCCTGACAATTTTTACTTGCAATGAACAGAAATAAATTGCTATCTGCTATTACCTATAAAACCTTCTTCATCTTTCACGACTGGCATAGGATTTCAGTGGGCCACAAAAGATCAAACTGAATTCAAACACTTTAATGACCCAGTGCCACCGAAAGGGAACCTTGGACCATCCACTCTCCTCCCAATCCCCAACACTTCTCCTCTACAAAGCTTTTTCATCACATTTTTTTTCATATTTTGTTTGGCACAATTCTGCCTTAGGTGAATAGGTGCCTTGCATTTTGTTTGTTAAGCAGTATGCAATTAACAAATCCTACAGTAATCTAACAAAAGATCAAAATGCCGGTCTAAAATCAAAATCAAATTCGCCGATAATGAAGTAGGACTAACCTGACATTCTGCTCCCAATTAGGGCAACTGAAACAATTAATTCATCTCTCTCTGTTTGTTCTAATTTTGCAAAGGATCACTAAGTTTCTTGCTCTAGTCGGATTTCTTCGTCTTAGTGATGTTTCTGACTTAAAATTGTCAACATTGCTGAAACACAGTACTGGATGTGCAACCTTAGCGGTCCCTTTAAACTATTGCAGGCTCTGCTCTCTGTGCACAATAAAGTATGTGCATAGGGAGGTATTGGTATGTATGAATACTCCAACAAGAGGGTCATTGATAAACTGATCATGTACAGCTGTGATTGAATGCTGTAGCATGACTGAAAGCAGAGAGTTTTTGTACAAACCAATCGATATAAACGAATCTGTTCAAAGTAACACAGACAGGCTCATTCACCATCGGATTATGCGCAACAAATGTTTTTGTTGGACCTTTGACAACTCTTGTGACGACAAGCCATGTGTGGGAACTACTAATTGGCTCCACTCTTCTCATCAAGAACTTGCAAATTCGTGTTTTGAGTACAATTTATCTCACTTTTGACTTCTACAGTGGACCCAAATTACTGGCTGTTAGCAGATTATTGATACCATAATCAGTTCTATTCAAAATTTCAGCTCATGAACAAAATGATAGACATGAAATTACTATTGTCTAGGTGTAATTACTCAACTTTGTATCAAACACAAAAAAAATGAAAAATAAAGGGGGAAAAAATGGTAACCTTGGAGCCCTGCACCTGGAGGTCCTGGTGGAGGTGCAAATGGTGAAGCTACCAGTGGCCCGAAGGGGTGGTGTCCTGGCGGTCCATACTGTGGTGCATACGGCCCGGGAGCCAAATTGGAAGGAGGCATGCCAGAAGAGCCAGCTGTCATTGTTGTTGCACCAGAATGCTGTTGAAACAAGCACCAAGCCCAAGCGGTGACATTTCATGAATCTCTTACCTCTGATTAATTCATAGGAACCATTTTAAAAACAACTTTACAATAATTGGGATGAATTTGCAGAAGCTCTTAGCACTCAAGTAATGCTGAGTTTCACCCTTCATGCATATATTCAACATGCCATCTGCAACACATGTATCAGCATGTCAGGTTACAGTATCTACCAATACCACAACAGAAATTCTGAGTCAAATGAGTTATATTTTGACACTTGTGAGGTTTAAGGCTACGACATTACTTAGGCTACTTTACAGTATATGGCTCATTGTACATGAATCACAACTATTTCATCAATTTACTACACTGAAGCAAACTAAGCCAAATGTTTACTTGAGCAGAAAACATTTTAAGTAGTCTGTGAACTTTTTGCACAACACAATCAACTACTGTTGATGGAACATATCTGAATACATACAAACATATATATAAACATATACATACACACACACACATACATACACACACATACATAGACTCATACATACATACATACATACATACATACATACATACATACATACATACATACATACATACATACATACATACATACATACATACATACATACATACATACATACAGACATACATACAGACATACATACAGACATACATACTGTACAAAGTTACACAACTTCCAGCTATTTATTTGTGATCAAGTGCCATACATGTGATAATATTACATGTACCTGCAGTATAGCTGGATCTTGAGGCAACGTCGAGGAGACTGGGGGAGAGGGAGCCTTGGGGGGCTCAGCGACATGGAGATCCTTGATGTCATAACCTCTAAACACAATGAAATTGTAAATTTCATTGGTCTTAGCCACTGGTTTATTCGTTGGACGATTCTCCGTGCCAAAAGACCCCACTGACGATAAAACAAAGAGATGTTGGAGTTACTGCACCTCACAAACATCAGCACAGGTCTAAGACACCTCACACACCACCTCAACATTGAAGGTTTGTGAAATATGAATGCATGAACTTTACAGCATGTCTCACATTTTATCCAATTTTGATAAACTGGAAAAAGAAAGAAAACATTTCAGAAGTAGAACCATACCAGAATGGCAACCTGTATGCACTAACAATATTTTTCTACACAGCACCACGTTGTTGGAGAATCAGTAAATCCAATCATAGCTCACTATCTTTCCATTCAAGAGGCAAGTTCTGTATCAATGACTTAAAGTGAAAATTCATTCAAACTTTAATTATACAGTTTGTACATCATAACTAACTGCGCTTCATTTTTTTTTTATGTTGTTTTAATTAATATCTCACATTAATCTTCTATAGATAAGCACAAACACAAAAATCATGGGACTCTTCAATTTTTCTTCCACAGAGCGCAGATTAGAAGCTGTAGACTCCATAGTTATGATGTAACATATTTTGGCTTAAGTTCACAACCTGCAGTATGTACTAGTGCGCAAACCAGCTCAGAAAATACGCTCTGAGCAAAAGCAACAAAGCTATTGACACAGTTACATAAAATTGCAACTCCATCATGAATGGACATGGTGGACAGTATGTGCTTTGTGTGAGCCACACAACACTGGGCTAATGTTTGTTTCAAGCACGGTTGTGCAACCTTTACAAACACTGGACCCAAGCCACATTGCTACAACATGCCAGCCATGTGGAACAGCAAACAGTAAATGAGGTGGTGTCTCGCCTTCATCCCCTTCAACTACCCCTCCTGGGTGTTAGTCCAATATTCCAAACTTCCCATCTAGATGAAAATGTTTTTTTTTCTGGTCCATTTATCTTAAAGGGTGAGACTTCCTTCACTCGCTTTCCTCCTTTTACTTGATGATGCCAAGACACGTTTATTAAAAATCTTTCAAACGAAAGTAAATGTGCGAGATGTACAGTAATACGTTACTAATGAAATCATACATATTCCATGTAGAAGTTATTTCTATCAGTGATGCATTGGGTACTAACAAATTAACAATGAAGCGGAATTCTTCGGATTTTGAAACTAGAATATTTCACTAGCAAGATTACATGGGGTTTAGAAGGGAGTGATGGTTTCTTTGCTTTCCTAATATTCTAAGCCAGATGTCAAGCTGAATTTGAGGTCAAATGATATGGCAAAGGTGGCAAACAGGGCAAACTGAGAGTTGGTACACAGGAGGCAAGGGAGGCCAGGGGCTGCACTTAGCCTGTGGGCTGCAGAATGCACACCCCTGGTCTACTGTACATCAACAAAGTTTTAGACCACACTTTCCATATGAAGTACTTAGCCCACCTGGCATATTGTAATAAAATGCCACAAATCTCATGTCAAATATTTAATATATCACATTTATAAACTACCACCTGCACAAGAGTCTGCAGTGAGAAAATCAAAGTAGCTTTCCCAATGCTCTAAGCCCAGTACTTTGCAGGTGTCATTTGATTTGAACAGAGTAATTCAAGACGATCCATGGGGATCTATAGGCATCACTGGAGTGTCAACTTGGCAGAACTTTGCAAATTATAGCGGTCAGGCTCTCTGTGGAAATATCGGTGAGAATTTCACGAACTTTAGTCTAACAATGCCTTGCAACTTTTGACTGAATGTTTGGGCTATGCAGGCGTTGTACCTCCTCACACGATGCTTTACTCGGTTTGGCCGGTAGGAAACGGGATAGGAAACGGTCGTTTCATTCCATGAGCAATAGCGACCTTGGAAACATAGTTCACGTTACTCAGGGAGTCAGGTGTTGGCTACCGTACATGGAACACAAACATCCACTTAACTGATGACCTACAACTGATTGATGCATGCAATCTCCTTCAGAGAACCAAACAGTTGGACTTCACAAACTTCTCCTTTGCAGAGAGATAGCTGTTGCGTGTGTTAAAAGTGAATGCAGCTACCAGCTAGAGTACAATGTTTCACCCTTGCAAATTTGAATGACAGCACATTCGCTGAGATGATGCAGCCCTCAGATTGAGCATTTTCACCCGTAACCCTGGTTTCCTGAGTGGCATTTTATTGACCAGATCTAAAATTACTACCAAGTTCCTTCATAAAGTGAAAAACGACACAACCACGGTGTGGACACACTGTGTCAGATTGCCAAATTTATTCTACCATACACAGCACAATAACTCAAAATGGAAGTTTCTTCTCTTTCTCAAAGAAAATTGGTGGTCCTATTTGTGAGAAAGTGTAGGTGAGTATGTAGTGCACTATTAAGATACCTCCACACAAATGTGATGGTGGGTACTGCTGGAAATACCGTGGTCAATCCTCGTGGTTTATCTAGCGGTTAACCCATGGTCACCTGACTGAAATAGGCAAATAGGAGTTGAGGATTCTTCCAAAGTATGTATGAAGTTACACATTCATTATGACATTCTTACCACCAGCTTGGGCTAGGGTGGTGTTGGGTGAGCTGTATATGTTAGGCTACGAATTACTGCTTGTTCCATGCAAGCAGCATACCTGTATGTAGCATAAGGTTGCTCGTACATGCTGGAAATGGCACTGGCCTGCTGTCATTTGTGTGCATATGCAGCAGTTTTGAGAGTAGTGCCAAGGCAATTTTCAAGAGTGTTTGATTAACAGAACAGCACCGAAGATCCAACAATAATTTTGTTTTTTAGTAGAAAGAGAACTAGGCCTACTCTAGGAGCATACCAAAGAGATGATTATTCTTTTGCTGATGAAAATCAAGGACGATACCACCCACAGATACCATTTTAGAACCGTGACCGGAAGTGACGTCAACAAGGATATCAGAAAACTAAAACAGTTGCTATAGGGTCGCTGTCTACATTTTTTATTTTTTATTTTGGGTTTTTTTATTTCCCCTAATCTCACAAAGCTATATATTTTCTGTGAAAGGAACAACTCTGAAAACCTGTAGAAGAAATGAGAGAAGTCAAATCCACAAGGGAACGAGGTCAGAAGAGGATTCGAGCCAAGGTTATTAAGATAACAGTCGCATCATAAGTCCTAAGCATAACCCAATATGCCAGGAGCGAATTTGGTCGTTCAGTGTTCAAAGATAAATGCATCCTGGCCCCCTACGCTAGCACTAATATACACATATATACGCTAACCCTTTAATATATACGCTATATCCGTATTCCTAGCAATACTACGAGTACTCATTCAAGCATAATATCAATTGTCCATTGTGTCCATGGTCATGGATTCTAAATTGGAGCCCAACAAACCACTATCAATTTTATAGGGTGGAATTTTTTGATAGTAACTTGTCTGTCAGACAACTAGAAGGAAAGCTTTTGGACTTTTGGTCATCTGCTGTGGATTTCACTTGTCTCAGACAACTGGATGTCTGTCAAATTTCAGCCCTGCCAATAGTCTGTGAAGTGTGGTGCAGTAACTGTTCATGAGACAGTGACTTCTGCAAGCTGTTTCAACGTTATACCTGGGGTTGCTTAATAAGTTAGATTTATCTGTATTCTGTAGAATTACATATCACTATGTTCTATTATATGGCTAGCCTACCCTGCGTTGAGTTATCCCCTGACATACGCCTAACAAGTTAATTTGAACTGGAATGTACATAAACTGTCAAGTTCATGTTGTTTGTAACAGTATGTTAGAAATTGTTACTGATTTTGTTAGGAGACTATCTGCTATTTGCTAAGCGTGATAGACAATTTCTAAAGGCTCACTACAAGCTTCTTAGGTCTAACGATAACACTGTCTGGCATAAATCATACTAACTTTGTAATCGTTTTTAATACACGGAGTAATATAAAAGCATATTAGCCTTAGGTTCTCGAAAAATACGTTGTAGCCTATATGACGACCGCAAGTATACAATAGTGAAACCCTATGAGTTTAAATAGACCTAGTACAATGACTCACCCCTTGCAAGAGTCACCGTAGACTTTTCGGTATCAATGGCGTACAAATAGCCTTCATAACGAATATCTGACTTTGAAATAAGGCTTATTTTACTGCCAAAGTATGGAGTCATATTCGCCATGGTGGAAGAGTGTGAGATGACGCTTCACCATACAAGATTTTAGGAGGATTCTACTTCCGATCAGAACAAAAATTGCGTCACAGAAATACGAAGATGGCGGGTATACAAAGAGGGCGTCTGCACCTTTTTGACCATGGCATTTCGTATTTTGGTATGAGAAAAATCCCCGTAATTACGGAAGTTCATATGGGAGCCCAAAATTGCCAAAGAAGTTGTAAAAAGGTATGAGTAAAAGTATAACAGTATAGTTCTTGAAGGCTGTCATTTATTTTGAGCGACCACACAAGCGTGCTAAAGGGCTGTGTCTTGTATATCACAACTTCATGTAGGCTTAAGCAACTTATTCTCGTAGGAATTTTCTTAGTTTAGTTTAGGTGAAAAAAAGGATCAGGTGAAGGGATAATACCTCCATATCTGGGACCATGAGGGAAAAAAGCTAAAGACAAAACCCTAAACATTGCTACTAATCTTATAAAAATGATGTGACGCATTCCTGAAGTCATTCACACTTCTAGAAAGAAACAAATACGCAGGTAAATAGTTCCACTTATTAACCACCCTTTGAGAAAAGAAGTTATGAGGCATTGTGCACCCGGAGTAGAGACAGTGGCCTATCGTATAACCATTATTGGCAAAACTAATAAACTTAGCAAAAGATAACCTATCATACCCATGAACAATCTGATTAACCTGAATCAGATCACCCCGTTACGGTAGCCTCCTCAGCTCAAGTGAAGTGAGGTGTAGATAGGCTACTGTAATCTTCTACAATAAGAAACACTCCCGGTTCGTTCTTCCTTATGTGTATTAAAATTCCATTAAAACTGCATTCAAGAAAAATTCAAGATACTCTAACATTCATTGCAATTTGCTTTTTCTTATCACTTTTCATATCTCGCATAAAATCTTAATAAACTCTCAAACATCCATTTAATCCTTAAAAATCTATCATTTTTACTACGACGTTAGAAGGCTCCCGTACCATCTTTTCTCTCTCTCTCCACCCACCTCTCTCTCTCTCTCTCTCTCTCTCTCCGCGCCCTGTAAACCATTCAGGTTATACATTATGATGTCGCGTCGCCGTGAAGAAGAGAGAAACAATCTGACACATTTGAGAGATATTTCGAAATTATTACGATATTACGGTTTCAACCGTTCAATTCCGTACTGAAGTCGTTTATTATTTTTTTTTTGTCGTTTTCAGAAGTGGCTGGAATGTGCTGCAACCAGTGGCGTGCTCGGTTTGATGGGTGAAGGAGCATGTGCAGTATCTACTTCTAACTGTCTACTGACTGACATGGCGGAGGATATCCCCTCTCTACTGGAAAAATTTTTTCGAATTCTATAATACTGAGACGTAAAATGGTTCAATCTGTGACTAATTTTTTTATTGCGTGGAACGATAGAATGTAGTAGATTTTCACAAATGTTAAGTCTTGAAACTGACCAGATCGTTCACCTCCTTTCGCCCCAATTGCCCATTTCCCCCAGCTGTTTCCCCCCAGGTAGTCGAGTAGTTGGGGAGGTCAGGTAGGTATTGGGCACGCCACTGGCTGCAACTGGACTAGGAATCCTAGTCCATCCGAGTTCGCTTAAATGAAAATTAGATGAATGAGAATTCATTTTTGTGACTTTTCTTAAAGTTTCAAAAGTTAAGAAGTCTTATTAATCAATTTTGAGCTCAATTTTGAATGATTTTTCCCCCTAGCTTTTCGGGTGAGAAATCATGGGTGGCCCTTTTGAGGTGAGAAATCGGGTGGGCCTACTCATCTCACCATCAGAGCACACCAGGCCAGTATGCTTCAGACCTGGTACTCAGACCATGTCAAAAGTGATACCTATACTATTGCATGTATGCTTTGTACCCAGTCATGAGGAGGAGGAGGAGGAGGAACTCGCTAAATGTAAAAGACTGAAATTCTACAAAAAAAAAATAAAGTGATTATAGTGATCACTCTTGCTTTCGATGACATTCCACTCTCCGTCGAGTGACATTTTTCACTCAATTAGAGTTAATAACCACTTCAAGCAGAGTGAAATCTCAATCGAATTCAGGCTCTTTAAAAGAGTGGTCACTGTAGCCACTCTTTTACATTTAGAGAGAAAGGGTGCACCTGTATGTTGATTGTGTTGTATTTGTCCTGAAGCTTGTATCCGTCAAACCGGTGGGTAAAAATATCTTAAAGTAAACCAATTGCTTACCCACATAACAAATTTTCAAGGTGCTATACTGCACATTTAAATCTTGGAGGCTACCGCTTGGGTCCACTGGACTCGACTCGGACTTGTTTAAGGGAGGGGGGGGGGGAGTGGTTGATGTTGAACCCGGTATTGCCCCCAAATTGAGACCACTGAAATCGGACTTGGCTCGGACTCGAATTACAGCCCTGACAGATTTAGCAATGAAATATTTATAAAGAAAACCTTAAAATCCGATAAATTGTTGCTGTTTAAATTTAAGCACTTGCCGTCAACTCTTGTGTCATCTCTTGCTTCCATAATAAAGCCAGAGGGTTTCATGGGTTTTTTTTCAGTTTCTTTTATTCTATTAGCCCTTTCTCTTTCTTACTTTTCTTTCCCCTATTTGTTTTTTTTTTGTCCATAGTTTGAGCTTGAAAGGGATAGGTGGGTGCCTAGCTATGGGCAATCGCTATTGCCTATATATCATGTTAAGAATTTCAGGGTGAAAATTAAATCTTTTTTAATTCAGAGGCTTCCGTACTTTTCTGCAGGCTTTAAAGACTGTCAGTAATTACCAGTATACGATGACAACACTTAAGAGAATTTTCAAGTATAAGATGTTGCAATATAAAGTGACACTGAGTATAGGGGACAGACGGGCAACGGGGAATTCCCGGCAAATTTTGAGTATTTTCCGGCAGATAGTATGAATTTAAAAAGGTGCCAACTAAAGTAGTATGTTTTAGAAAGATAAAGACCAACCGCAAATTTACTCAAACCTGGAATTAGTAGCCATAGAAGTCACTGTGCCAATTAAAACATCAATCTTCACATCGTTTGTCACAGAGTTGAAATTAAGATATTTCGTATTTCGGACGAAAGTTATTTTGTTCTTCCCACCCATCCTCCAACCCCCCATCCTCCAACCCCCCCCCCCCCCCGGTGTTCTCCGCGCAGGCCGATCCAAGTCCTTTGTTTGGGATAGGCCATGCAAAGTGGTGGCAAAGTGATCAGGGGGAGTCTACGGTTTTTCAATAACTGGATACCCTCGGATAGGCCTACGATTTAATGTAACAAATGTGTACAAATATGTGGTTAGTGTTCTTCCTAAGAATTAGTTTTCATGGGGTACTGCATAAATCCTACTGGTAAAATGAAAAAAAAAATGTTCTCCTTTGGGTGGTCGTACGACCCAGGTGCTCTATCCCACCGCCCCCCCCCCCCTCCCTCCTTATCTTTGATCCGCCAGTGCGTGTATTGTGGCAATATCTCGACAGCAAAGTGTGTCACTTAAAACAGGGAACGTCTTCGGACAAAGCGTTATACGTTTTGGTTTCCTTTTGTAAAAATTAGAGATTATATGAAGGTTCAACTTTTTTCTCACGATCTTCCAATTTGGTGATTTTATTCAGGAGCACTGCTCGAATGTTGGAAGCTCGGAGCATCATTGTCCTGTCCTCACAATCACGGTCACCGAAAATAATCAGTTTCGGGAAATTTGCAAAGGAATGAAAAAAAAAAATATGATGATCGTTTCCGTCATTCTGTTTAAAGATACTGGGAAACTTTGAACGTGAAATGGGTGTCGGTTTAATATTGAAAGTTGGGGGGGGGGGGGGCAGGGCATCTTGCCTGAGACTTTTCTCCTGAAAGTGGTATCACCAGATTTTATCGTGGGGGTGGGGACTAGGGAAATCTTGAAGTGTGAAGCAGCAATAACTTCATCAGAACTGTAAATTTTCTGTGGACCCCATCTTGAAGCGGAGCCTTCAAGATGAGGGGTCACAAACGAGTTAGTGTCGATCCTCTTCTTTCAAATCAACTCCCATCGTCTGAGAACTTATTAGTTTCTCCCATCTGTGTCATCTAGTTCCTCCTGTTTAGATCCTTTTTATTATAAGTCAGGCCCGTGTATCGACACACCCGACTTCAGCAGTTTTTGCATGCCTTTTTTCCTTCAATCTTGTATTCTACCTCGTGTTCACTATCATGCTTTTTTTTTTATCTTTTTTATTATTATCGAAGACACTGTTCGACAGGTCCAGTGGTTCATACGAGCATGCGTGACACAACAGTTTCGAGTTCATTCTCCTAAAGTTATACAAAACGATATATACAACAAACCACCTATATCGATCATGTTAAATGCTAAGAGTTTACCACTCTATTTCTGGCAGCTGAAGCCCCGTTATACGCCGCTATAGACAACACGACTGGTCGAAAAGAACGAGCCTAACCACGTACCCATACAGCGGCCTGTGCATGGGTATAGTACACGGTGACGTCAATAGCAACGAAACAATAGCACAAAGGATAAAGTGCCGGTCAGAAACTATAATGTAGCTTCTTTACGTTTTGCAAAAACAAATGTAAAGGGACTTCTGGACATTCAGATTGCCAGCTTCGTATTTTTGAGGACAAAGAACATGGTCGTGGCAACCTCGTACCCTAGGCTATTCTTGGTTATTGATTTCCTATACTTAGATGGGACCCTTTTTTGTCCCTGCTGTTGGCGCAAGGTGCGGCAGGTACGGACCCACAACCTCCAAAGAATGTTACCTATATCTCAATGTGTATAATGAAACCTATAACTCCTTCATGCGCTAGCCCAAGTTAATGTCAAATTCAATCAAAATTCTAACGATCACTCTACGAAACTTTTGTAGTTGACAAATTTGGATTATATTACAGTTAAAACAGTTAACCTTCCGAGAGGAATATTGGACCAAATCATGGAATTATTAAAAGAAGACAACGGATAACTCACAATTTGAAGTATACTATAACGAATATAGAGATCTCTCGGACTATACAGACCTCGAATGTAAGTATATAGGCTATGGTGCACATATGCACATATGCCTGAATGGATTTAAACTTGTGCGTATTTTAGTGTCCATATTTGCATCGGCTGCTTCTGTTTAGTCCCGCAATGTGCATCCAAGACGTAGAGAGATGTGTCGAAAGGAAAAGTTACAAAGGGACGAGTTATACAATTAGAGGACTTAAAGGAGATGTTCTTTCCATTTTTTGCGTTTGAGGGAAGCATCGTCAAAAGTTTATTTTTTTTTTAATCAGAAGGGAAAATAATTAAAAAGTCTCTTTAAGTTGATCAGATTTAGGTACTAGAAGTCGTCCGTTCCCGGTTGAAACTAATGTGAAATTTGTAGCAAACTTACAAATGAAGCTGAGGAGAGAGATGAGTTAGTGGGATGGACAGGGATGAACTTTCAAATATATGCGAGTGATGACAGATGAGGAGATGAGGAGAAATATGAGATAACCTGAGGAGTATTTAATTAAATGAATAGTGTACTTCTCATCAAGTTGCTCTGCACAAGTCCAAACCATTTTTGAACTACTGTATATGTATAGCAAATGTACGGTATGTGTGTGTTGTCAAAATGCTGATTTGGGAGGAGGGGGGGGGGGGACAATTTTAATGCCACATCAGGAGTCAGTGGTACGGGTAAACTTAATTTGCATACATTTTTATCTTTATAAATGACAGAGATGTACTGACATCTCATTACCAGCCCTTGCGTAAGCGATAAGGAATCAATCTGGGACAGAAATAATGCGAGGATCCCCCCTGGAAATGTTTCTATTGCTGGATGCTCTCCAATACAATTTACTGCAATAAAGTTTTTAATTGAAAAATTTTAATTATCGTATTCTGTACGTCTTATCAGGAGCGGCTCTACGTTGGAGGGGGAGGGAGGTTGAGCCCTAAAACTTTGGTTAGCCCCCCAAATGGCAAATGATTTATATAAACTATCATTCACGTGTAGTTTTTGGGAGGGTAAGGTTTTGAATCACGAGATCTCAAAATAAGGTTCCTTAATCAGGCCGGAGAAGTGCCATTTCTGCAATCTGTCAGGCTTTTTTTTAACTAAAATTTCCTCGATACTGTATACGGGCCAACCGATGGTAGCCCTCCGCTTATAGATGGTAATAGCCCCCACCCCTTCCCCCAAAATAATAACGTCCAAAGAAGCCGGCCTACATCTCAAGGTGACAGACATCTGGAGGGGATATTTTAGAGGGAGCTCCCTTCCCAACACAAATATGCCATTCTTAAGTCATTAGTACTTTTCAGTTGATCACACCCTTTGACCAAATGTCGATAAACTACAGGCTTGCTATCGGATTAAACTTTATATCACTTTAACGATCTGGGTCAAGTAAATTTCCTTCAGGTATGTCACATTACTTTCATTATCTTTCATATATTGGACAACATCCTCGATTGTGCATAAAATTTCCCATCTTGTTTTCTTTTTTCATGGGGGAGCACAGGGTGAGTCGAACCCACCCCCCCTCCCCGTCGATCTCCCAACCTCTGTATCCTGTCCCATGTCCAATTTTCTTCCGTACATGCTTAGAGTGAGCAGCAACAAGCATCTATAGATCACATACATTACTATACGACCAATCAACAGACAATATTCAGTCATAAAGAGAATTTTATTTCACTTCATTTATTCAAACTAGCATAGGCCTAAATGACAAGTATTCATAAACAGGAGTACAAACAAAACTAATCAGAGGTAATACAAAAAAAATTGACAGCAATATGATTAAATAATTAACAAATAGTGTACATGTACAAAAATAGCGAGAAAAATTGTTAGAATGTTAAAATGAAAAAAAAAAAACATTTCATTGATTAAAACTACAGGAAAGAGTCTAAATTATCTGATTGGATGAGTACTGCAGAACGATAAACAAATAAATAAAAGATGGATCTTGTATTTTGGCAAGATAGAAGGATTTCTAATATTTTTCTTTGATTTGCTCAAAAGTTCAGTCAGGTGTAAATGAAGAGGGGCTTTTTGCTGGTTTCATCACTATGAGTAATCCTAGTAAGATTCCCTCATAGCAACTGCATTTACAGTATCACAGTATCACGGAGGCAGTGACTGGCAATCCAGTCTCAACATGTTAGACGTATACTTAAGGAATTTGCTTATTCTGATCTGATCTCTAGTTGAAATGTAGTGACACCGCATGCACAGGTACAGCAAAAATGTTTGGTAGGATACATAAATTGAATTAGTCTTCCTTTGCAAGTTTGCCGAAGAACGACACAACATAAGCTAAACTTGATACAATTAAATACCACATATACATGAGTGCAAGCCCACTGCCAGACATTTGGGGGCAAGGCTTAGCAACTGAATATAAAAAAAATATGAATCTGAATCATTTATGAGTAATAAATGATTGACAAGCAACGTTTTTTTTATTTTTTCTTCTTTCATTTTTGCAGATGTCTGTGAGACGTTTTCTGTTTATCCTGTCGTTGTATATCTCAGGTAATTACATTCGTGTTAAAAAGGAATAGAAAAAGGGCGTTACATGGCGTCAACATGGCGTCAACATGACATACAAAGAAAATAGATTTAGATTTAGATTATTGTTAAACTATTTATGCTCTTGAATAGACATCTACAAAAACTATCTCCTTAAGACATAATGCATGAGATCAGTTACGGAAAGAGGCGTCATTTAAATTTTGGAAAGTGTGGGTGAACAAGTCATTCTTGAGTGGCAAATAAGCGAATTTCTATATGTGAGAAACTTATATTTCTTGAAAAGAAGACCACCATCCTTTCTCATTTTGTATGATCTGTCATTCTGTCTGTCCACCAATATTTGGTTTTAAATTATGAATGTTTATCTATGAAACAAAGGTCTCATTTTCCTTTAAGCTTAGAGCAGCGGATTTGTACGTTTATGTAACTATTGCAATATCCTCTGTATATCTGTCAATGTGGATACTCGCATGCACATACTAAATTCAACAAGATTCTCCAGTCAGGAGACTCAACAGACTCTGCCATACGGAATCATCACACTTTAAATTCTCATTAATGAAAATCCTGATGTTTTAATTCAATAAGTCAGTATGTTACTCGTATATCTTTCCGAGTAACACTTACTTCTATTTTTCCCATTACCATTTTTCAATCATGTCCGTAGGGTCTGCTTTTTCTTTCGATTTTAACATAATTCTTACCAGGATCACGTGTTTTGTATTGCATGAACAAGTATGATCTATCATATTTACATGGCTACCACTGATTACAAATCATTAAGAGCAGGTAAAAAGATATTTGCAGGTCATTTTTTAAGTCGAAAAAAGATGTCTGTCGGGATAGGAGTGATGTTTATGAAAGAGTCCATTTGTTAATTTGTTTTATCATATTGACAACTACGTATTTCTCATCAATGTTCGCAACCCGTCTGGTTTCTGCAGTAACAGTTCACGTTGCCACCGGTAACGAAAATACCACAGAAGACACCGCTACAACTCAAGATGCCTTTACTCCTGGACCAATATCCCAGGATGAGAGATTGGAGGCTATTGCACTAGAACTGGACTCAAGGCGTTCGCAGTCATTTAACATCAGTCTTTATACTGTATCCAGTGAATACGACGATGTCCCGTTATCTGTAAGGGTCGTTTGATGAGAACGAATGTTTGATAAATTTTCATTCCTGTTCTGCTATACTTACATGCGCTACACCGGATACAACATTCCTTCTAAATGTTACATTACGCTTACTTCTTTACGCATTACGTTTTCTCTATACCTGTGCGCGCATCGATTCCCATGTAGTGCATAACTCTATAGGCAGTGGACAACATATGCCCTTTGTTTATGGACTAGTTTCAATCCATTATTAGCAGCATTCCATTATTAGCAGCAATGGTTGGATTCCAGTTCGATTGCATGTGGTGGTCCATTGACAGACATTCTTTGCCTCCAATTTACTCCACACTACGAAGTGAACCACAAACGACTACTTTGTAGAACAAACCATAATTAGTCAGATGATATTATTCAGTTCCTTTTTTTCAGTATCAATTAAATCTTATTTTTTTTGTTGCCTGAAGTCCACCAGACTGTCTAGAGCTGAGCAATCGTAGTAGCTAGGCATGCAAGAAACGTAATCCATATCCATAATGTTTTCATCGATAATTTCTATACTGGATCAGTATCTGCAGAAAGTACATCAATTCCCGATGTAAGTTTGTGCTTTTGGTTAAAGTCTTCCACCTCTCTTCTTGGTAGGAGAGATCCTCGATTCCAATGACATTTTGTGACATTTATTCCAGAACTGAACTTCAGGTCTGCCATAAAAGGCGATGTCTTAATAATAATTTAAAGAAGATAGGCTCCACTTTCCCTCACGTTGTAGAATCCAACATTTAGTATCCCTCCTATCGACTCAGTGAGTGCATGTGTATTCCCTTGTGTGACAGATACTTGAGCAAGTCTATTTTACGGACGACTATCTCACCAACGTCACTTCCCGTCCCATATTCACGAGTATCGACGAGATCGTCAGGACCCTCTCCATGGTGATCGACGTCTTGGAGGACCCCTCGGTCTATATGACCACGCACGAGCTACTATGTACAACTCAACTTGTCGAAGACGTCACGTCGATGATATTTTTAGAAATGACGTCATCTGATTTCGCTGACTTTGGGGAATTTTCTACGATCATGTCGGTGAGTATGCACTAAATGTATGCACTATATAGTTTACAGGCTATTAGTGAGTATACTCAGGGCGTAATTGTAACAGGAAAACTTGGATTCCTTCATAGAAAGGGTCGCGACGATTGTTTATCTGACACCGTTTTGTCTCCGACTTTGAGAATTTATTGATCCTTTGTTAGACATGATAATATAGATAAATAAATATATAAAATCAAAGTTCAGGTTGTGTATCACCGTTTGACATGCTCGTACGTAGAATTTTCGTTTTGAGTCAAAATGGCGCTTAAAATTGTTGTTGTCGCAACCCTCTCTATAAAGGAACCCTAAGGAAAGCAAAAAGCCACAAGGAATAAGTAATAATGATCAACCTGAGTAACATAGGCCTACGGTAGTTCATAATGAAAACATATCCTGCCCTAAACTGCCAGATAGAAGCTAATAATGACTAATGCCAAGAACAAAAACATAAGAACACAAACAGAACAGAAAAAATAAGATCCTAAAGTTTGAACTCTGAGAGGTATACAGACCTCTGAAAAAAATCCTTTAATGTATTGTACTATCTCTGTTTCCAATCTCTACAGAGCATTGTAGAAATATGTGACACCATCATCGACGTAAAACAGCACCCTAACTGGGACGATATCAGAAGGGTAACTCTTTGCTTTCGTCGTTTTGTTTCGCTTCGTTTCGTTTTTTTTTTCATTACATTTTATTTCAGTTTACGTTAATTTATTATAAGCAAGACCCATTTGTCTGTTTCTTCCTATATGTGAGTATATACCTTTGGGTCATTTGGAAGGTTTGAATTTATACAATAAACTCAATTTTATCGAATAAAAATGATGTTGCGCAACTTCGTAAACATGGCAAACATAAATTGCAATAACATTTGCAAAGTTACAGTTCACTAGCATCTGGCAATGACTGACCGAGAATATATGATTCCAATTCTGTGTATGGTGTCGGTCATAAATAACGTTTCATGTTTAGGATTATTATTTAGGCCCCATTCAGTTTTGTTGTGTAGAAATTTATCAAACTGTTTGTCTCGAATTTATAACCGCGATGTAACAGATGACGGTTTTTTTTTTTAAATTTATGTTCCTAGTCCTTCGTATGATGATAAATTGGTAACCCTCTCACCACACCAAGTCCCTTTCATGGGTACATGCTGCCAATTGTGTATCTAAGAAATAGCAACATTGATGATCGCCTCTGTGAGCCACTGAAAAGGAGTTTGGGGAAGAAAGAGGGGAAGGGGAAACTTACATAACGATCAAGTGAAACATCCTTGACTTTGTCTAAGCTGTATATATCGATGAATATCGTGCCTAATGTTCTCTTGCAGGTATATCCCGGTGTATCGATGGTTGTCGGTATCGTCGACACCGTATCTCTCACTGTTGCCAATTTGCTGCAAGTACCGGGATCAATATATTCCAACGTCAGGAATATCGGTGAGTATATCTTTTTTTTTTTCTCAGGATCGAAGTTGAGTCTACGCCACGTTTATTCCTCACGTGATCCTTATTGCTGGAAAGAAAAAGATACGAACCTGGTGTTAGACAACAGCAGTTCAAGACATAAGCATTGTTGTCCAGTGATTCGCAAAAAAAAAAAAAAAGACAAAAATTGTGACGTCAGTGCTCGGATAAGAAACGTTATTATGTCAAATCTACAAGGAACTCTAACCTTAATTATGACCATCTTTCTCATCGCAGTGCCTCTCTCTTTCGTTAACCAATGATGATTGTTACGTAATAGCTAAGATGGTGCATGGTCTCTAGTATGAGTAACTTTAAATTATCGATTGGATGATTAAGAATCCAATCAAATTATAACGATTTGATACAAAAGAGTTTCCAGCATATTTTGCACAACAGGTATAGTTTCAACATGGAGTTAAGTACATTGATTATACTGAACTGTACATGTTATATTCGAACAGAATTTTCGGTTCAATTGGACGAATGGAAAAATTTCACCAAATCTGATTGGATTCTGCAAGTGAATACTGAAGAGGGTATATCAATACCGAAACACATTATACAAGACGTCGAATTCGAGGGTAAGTAAATTAAATGAAGATAGCAAACGATGGACGAGAGAACGTTTTTCAGTTGTCCTCGTTTATGGTGAACACTTAATACTCGAAGATCTGAATTGTTCCCTTTTACAAAACCGGAACGACTTACGTAAATCTAAATTGGGTACTATTAACGAATAATTAGCACCTTCACAAATTTACCCCCTTCCTCTTTTTCCTTGGCAAGAAACAATGAGTCTACACTAATTTTCACTACTTTTTATGTTCTTACCTCAATTTGTTTTTCTCATTGTGTATAATTATTTCAAAGATATGTGCATATTGATGCTCACGTTATTGCATTTTCATAGTTTCATAATATACTGTCATATATGATGCGTGTTCACGATTAAACGATATTGAACAACTTTCAGATGATGACGTCGTGGCTATGGCGGCAGTCTTTTACAGAAATGTGTCCCATCTGATGGGTCGAAATGCCACCAAGAAATCAGTAATAAATGACATCATAGCAAACAGGTAGGGAAAAATTACTTTATATATATATATATATTGTTTACCATGATTAGATGGACTGACGTGATCTATCTCCACAGGCTCGCAAGCGATTATTTGCCACCCCCCGCCCAAGTTGAGCACACATGAAGTGACCGTATTAGGAATTCGGGTATACACAGAATAATGGATAAGAAAAGATACGTCCAGCCAGTTACATAGAAGAAAAAAAGCAAACAAATTTTGAAATTTAAAAATAAACAAACAGAAAAAAGATCTATCTATAAATTAGTTACTTATCCGTAGGTTTTCTTTTCCTGTCTGAACTAGCAAACAGAGAGATTGACAAATTAATGAGATTTGACAAATTTCTTAGCCTTAGCCAGGCGAGCAGGAACGAAAAAATAGTACATACATTTTGGAGGAGAGGGGAATTGGCAAATATTTTTTTGAGGGGGGAGGTCTCGACTTAAATACCTTTAGTCCCTCACTTTGTGTGGGTTGGGAAACTGAGTCCCCCATCTCCCCCGGGTTTCCACAAATGGCTTCAACATATCACCCAAACTTTTCTTATTTTTAGTTTTTTACTGATGATGACTAGGCCACATACTCCTCACGGGAGAAGAGATGCTATTATGCAGATATAGGAATGGCAATTCTTATCAATGTCTGGAATCATGAGAAGCTGAAGTGAGTCTCAGAAGATATTATAGGATTATTTTGGCAACTGACAATATTCTCTTATACGATACTTTTGCAGTATTTACAAGCCAAAATTGCTGGCCTTTGACGTCATTTCCGCTACGGCAGTAAAAGTACCTGACTTGAGTGGGACGGGCATACCTGTGACGTATCGATTACGTCACGATACAATGGAGGTTAGTGCGCGTTTGTTCATTTAATTCATTTGTTTACACCTTCATATGTAAGATATAGGGTTGAATGGAAAATTTCAATTTAGTTTACTTTTTTATTTTCTGGGGGGAGGCGGGGGTGTTGCTTACACCTAGGTGAGAGAGAGGGCATAGAGTCCATTAAAACTTTTTATTTGATATCCATCTAACTTCCATTTACAGAAAACGAATGATACTGAAGTTCTCTGTGTGTGGTGGGATTTCACCCAGGCGTGAGTAGAAATGTTGATATCATTTACACAATTAATATCGTAGGGGTATTATGTAAGTTACGATAAATTCACTTTCAGGCTAATTGTACACATTTGCCTGTGGATGCAGATGGAAGCATACTACCATTTGTTAATGCACATTTGCGAAATTGGCGTAACTCCCGGGAAAAGTGCCTTAATTGAGCCACGGTAATCTTTTTTTTTGTCACGTTCTCAGTTATCATCACTATTTTTGTTACCCGGATGTTAAAGAGCATCAATTAAAGTACAGATGATGCGAAAATTAGGAACGTTGAACGAGATTTAGATTGTTTTAGAAAATCTAAGGTGTCGTAGTGAAATTTTGGTCAGAGAGATTTGTTCAGGGGGCTGGGAAGCATCTCTTAACCCCTCCACCCAGTTCTTGCTCAAAATCTGAACTGTCGATTCACGGAATGTTTGAAATGTCATGGTGTAGTACCGTTACCTATCGTTTTATAGGTTTAAGGAATCCCTGATTATGACGTACCGTACATGCACAGGCCCACGAATGTCTCTGCGTTAGTAAGTCATTGGGAGAGTTAAATGACGGCGTGGTGGGGGTGTCAGATGGATGTCTGAACTTTTTTGACAGACACCCCGTGAGTAGCTCTCAATGCGCGAGGATTACTGTTCGTGTCAGTGGTGTAAACCTAGTCAAGGTCATCATAAGTCTATGAACTCTTAAAATAAAGTAGTCCAAACAGTCTGTATTAGTCCAATCTGTGAGGCGTCATTTCCAATAGATATTAGTCAAAAGGAAGCATTATCGAACTGCTTAAGGCTGTTTTGACTAATTAATTTTAAGAATTTAAGAATCCGACGTCTAAGCACCAATACCATTTTTTCTTGGCAGGAATAGTTCTTAAGTTTGTTGGAAAAAAGTGAACTTTCAACTATGCAGCTTTTAATACATACATTTTTTTACATGATCTCGTTGACTTTATTACGTCAAGGAACGTGTTTAATTGGTAGACCTTTTCACTTTAACAAAAGCAAGTGACGTAACAAATGGTCAATCAAACCTTCATATATCTAACTTCTCTCTATAGGCCTATTTCTCTCTTTGTTTCCAATTTCCGTTTTCTTTGTTGCTTTTAGAGAAGAAAACGGCGGGGTATGGAGTAACGATGGCTGCTTCTGGGTGGAGAAAACTTCAACGCCAGAGAGTTCACAGTGCTGTTGTAACCACACCACCAATTTTGGACTTCTCATCCAAAGACACGAAGTAGAGGTAAGCACTCCAAGCGACGAAGTTAACAGTAAGTGGGCCTGTAGTGATACACCGAGATCGAAAATGAGAAAAGTCAGAAAACTTACCACATACAAGCACATATTTTTCCGTCACAATTATTTTAGTAGATAATGCAACTGCTTGATATTTGTTATCTTTATCTTTCGGTTGGAGACAAGAACTATCGAGATAGCAAATAAGACAGGCGAGGGGTAGGAAGACGGACGTCGGGGTGTGGAGATAGGGATAAGGGGGGGGGGGGTTGACTGAGACGAACGGCTTGAAGTACATAACGTATCTCATTTTAAACATAATAATTACAATTGATTGCAACAAAATATTCCTATTAATTTCACATATTCAATTCATATATCACACTGTTTATGGAATCTTCCGTTCAAGACTAATCTTTGCAAAGGACAGGAATATTCCATTATAGTATGTAGCGTTGTCCAATCAAAATCGCCAATAGGTTAAAAGAATGTTTAAGGGGTGGGGGAGTGATTGGAATATACGTCGGATACGTCACGTGTGGTGACAGTTTTGTTTTTATTTCTAAGAATTCATGAACTGTATATTGTTAGGAAATTTTTTCATATTATATGTTTCATACAAAGAAATATTATAACTGTAAATATGCAAATATATATTTTTCTCTTTCACTTGCAGCCTATTGATTATGCAATGATCAACTTCTCATGGGCTATACCAATATCGGCAGGGGTATCGATATTTCCAGTCATTCCTTTCATATTTGTGTTAATTTATCTAAGGTAAACAGTTTGCTACACTTTTTTGTTTTGTCTATACAGTGAATTATGTTTCTTTGGAATATAAAAAATTACATTGCGGTTATTATTTTTACTGTTATTGCTATTGTTGATAAAATTATTGTTATTATTAAGTGAAAAAAAACTATCAACACATGTTAATCAAAAGTTGGTATTTATAAGCAACGGTACGTATTTTTGTCCTTTTGAGTTAAGGAAAACGAAAAGGATATTAAGATCTTATGTTACTTTGCGTAACATTGACATGCATGGTATGTTTGTGCGTCCTAAATGAAAAACACTCAGAAAAACCTTCAGTCAGGTGTTACAACATTATGAAAAAAAAAAGAAATTTAGAACGACTAGAAGTTGGAATCGACGAAAGCTCATGTTCGAGAATAGTCTTAATTGCACGGCATCATCAGTACGCGAATGATGTTCAGTTACTCTTGGCATATGATGTAATCTGTCTTACTGTTCTCTCTTTGGCAGCACTCTTAATTCATCGAGAAGATTCGCACAAATAATGTTCCTTGTAACGTTCGTGATTGCTCATCTGTTGATTGCCTGCACCAAACTGGGGAAGTTCCATCAGGTAAGAAACGCGGAGACGTCAGACACTCGATTAAGCTGTCGAGGAGACGCGAAAACAGGAATGTGAAGTTTTCAAATGTGTATGCATGATAAGAGGAAAACTTTAATCGTAAAATATGTGACAAATGTTTCCAAAGATCATGGATAAACATTCACCATAATATACCAAACATTTGTTTATATCTAAGTAGGTCTATTATTAATATTCCTGTGGATACAGGAAGTTTGTCTTAAAGGTTTAACAAAAACTTTATACCAGCCTGATGGTTTGTCTCTTTTTTCCCATTTCATCAACAGTATGCATGTATAGGTATCAATTTTGCGACACATTATTTCTTAGTGGCGTCTGCTACGTGGTCGATGGTGGTCAGTTTGGTAGTCTTCACTAGGCTGGTGCAATGTATCCGCCGAGAAATGAAAATATGGCAATGTCTCATCGTCGGTCTGAGTAAGTATATAATAGCATATCAAAAGCCTTCTATATTTAAAATTCCATTTTGATTTTCAAAGTGCACTTCGTTTTATTGTCACTATATATTGGCGATACAATTTCAATCAAATATTCTATGTGTTATTCTTTTTTCAGTTTTCCCCCTACTCCCAGTCGGTGGTAT
The DNA here is from genome assembly GCA_021234535.1 of Stichopus chloronotus. NCBI lineage: Eukaryota > Metazoa > Echinodermata > Holothuroidea > Aspidochirotida > Stichopodidae > Stichopus > Stichopus chloronotus. The sequence goes on along the minus strand of CM037832.1, from coordinate 28,869,811 downwards.
GGGCGGATACAAATACATGGATTATGGTCAATGGCGTTGGTAAGATTACCTATGATTAATATTTCTCATTAAGTCGTATCTCGTGTCATCAGACGTTGAATATCAGAATCACAAGAATGGTAACTTGCTTGATTTTCATGTTTGTACCTGCAGTATTATGTTTTACACGCATTCATCACAACTATTTAAGTTCACAATATTTTGCAGTTGTCTGACTATTTCAACATTTGTCTGAATTAGTAAATCATTTTGTATTGTATTTATGGTTTTCCACGAGTCTATATTTTATATCCTACCTTGAACAGGTGCTGGATTAACTACGATAGTTACATGTTGTACGCTTACGTTGGACCGCTCTGCCTTACAAGTTTCGTAAGTTTCATAATTTAGAGGAAATTACGACCTTCAAGTGAAACTGCGTTTGCATTAATGATGGTCATATATTTGACAAAAACATTGACATCCATACAAATACTAATTGACTGATTGCGTTTAGTATTATTTTTAGTTTGATGTAACACTTTTTCATAAGTTGTGCCGTATCTTTCTACAAAATTCCTAATTTCAACTGAATATAATACCAACTGCATTAGACATAGACAATTTCTTTTACTCAGGCGATGTTTTACGGAATTATTCTTATTTGGGTGCAGATTGGTCACGTTTTACAATCAAAGTGGAGCCCCACTTAACAGTAGCGATCTTTTCATGTAAAATGTACCAAGCGTATCAGGGGATTTTTTGCCCCAAATCCTTCCAAATTGCAGAAAATACCACAACTAGGACCTCTTTAAAGGTATTCAGATATTCTTCATTTTGAGATTTCCTGTTTCAAAACCTTTTTCTTCCCAAAATAAAGGTAAACGATACTTTAAATAAATCATGTGCCCATCTTTTTCTTGGGGCTGTGTGGGATTGGGGAAGCTATTCATTTGGGGGGGGGGGGCGAGGGGGCAGTCACCGTTGAACCGCCACTTTACTTACAAGTCACATGAAGTGTATCTAGCGCCTAGGGCATGTTTGGTTTGACTGTCATTGTTTTTGGTAAGTACAATTAGCCTACATGGAATACCTGCAAATCGATAATCAAGATATACATGTGTTACTTTGATTTACCGACGAGCATGTGGGTTTACATTTTTTCTAATTAAAAGCTCTTTAGAAATACGTCATGGTTTTCGAAGGTATTAAGAGTATTTACTATTTACACATTTATTAATCTCAGGAAAATCTATAGATACATGATTGTCACCTCTCTTTCAGCTCAATATTAGCCTATTACTTTTCAAACTTCTTTTGTTTTTTTATGTCCATTCCAAAGGTTGCTATAATATGTCAACTGATTTCTTTGCGAGCGATCATCGCTGTGTCTAAGATTACTCTGTTCGTCAGAGAAAAAGAGGAGATCTTTAAAATCAGGTGAGAATGAAAGTTTGATTACTTGTCGGAAGTAGTCCTATTCTTTCAGGGGTACATTACCTCAAAATCCTGCCGTGTTGGTTATCAGAAAAGTTAAACTGTGAGGCATTTTCAGAAAATACTCATTCACTTACCGTATATATATTTCATGTTTGTGGTAGTCAAGTTTAACATGAGATGACGTTTGTGACATAAGTGTGATTCTATTCGTTGTCCTATACCTTGAACGACTGAAACTTGGTTCGATAGAACGATACCATATATTTCGTGTGGCATTTTAGTCAGCAATACGTATTTTTAAACCAATTAATTTGATTTACTTTGCTTTTTGTCACGTTATGTATATATCTATGTGTGTGTGGTTGTATACCATTTTATGAAGTCTTAATCTATGTGTTAATGTTCCTTTCACAGGGGTACATGTTTCTGCTTTTTGGTGATTCAACCATTACAACTGATACTCTATGGCCTTCTATACTATTGGTACATATCTAGCTTCCGAGATTATCTGGGCTATTTGGTAGCGTTGTTGTTTGCCGTCATTGGTTACGTCATCGTTACAGCTGAACTGCTGTTAAACAAAGAGGTACTACTTTGCTTGATAAGGCATGGTAATGTACGACGTTTATTGTAATATTTATTAAAGGCATGATGATTTATGGTATTTTTCTTTTATTCTTTCCTCTCTTAAACCAAAAGAGAGAAAGTCGCTTAAAAAAAGTGTGTTGAGGGTCCACTCGTAGTAAGAGTGACTTAAAGCAGGAATGGAGTATAAATTCAGCAGTAAAAATTCTCTCCAAAAGAAGCGATATGTCATACTCATTGAATCAAATAACGCTCTTTTTGGAGTGCTGGTGAAATTCACTCTTACAACCAAATGGCCCCAGCACACTATTTTTTGATAGATTTTCACTTTTTGTTTTGAGAGTTTCTTTATAAAAAATATAATTGTTTTGATTGCTGGTGACATTTGGTAACTTCTTAACTTTTCAAACAAAGGAAAAGTAATATTTTCTGGTTTACCAAAGAGAAAAGGAAAAGAACAGAAAAGAAACGAAGAAGAAAAAAAAAATAAACTATTCACCCAATAATATTAGACGTATGTAAGCTCAGTTCATAAATCATTTACTTGAAGGTTACCACATTAATTGTGACACAGAAGGCACATGTGGACGTCGACACTTCAAAAGACGAAAAACTTGTGATTTTTTTTCTCATTTCTAATTTTTAGTTGAAGGTTGCTCACAAACTGAAAAAGAATCCGCCGAAGGTACTGAAGGATGACCACGACATCTGGGTAATATTTCCTGCTTTTGAGTTCATAGTTAAACTTGACAGACGAGTACCCACTTAAGTAGTGAGAGGGGTGGTCTAGATGGTGATTATCTGTTTACTCATTCTCCCTTCGAAAAAAGGAGGATCTTTGCTTCAGTAGGGATGCAAAATGACACATTTTATTGAGAAATCTAAGGTTACTTTCTGGAATACATTTTGATACCTGCACCATAGGGATCCCCCCTCTCCAATGCCGAGCCTTCCGTTGAGCTACGATAAGTCAACCCCTGTTTAGTCAATTACAGGTTATCCTTAACATTTAAACTTGAATTGAACCAAGTCAAACGATCCGTGAACGAAGACCAACAGGAAGATGTATTGACTATGGACGGGAATAGGGTGGGAGAGAGGTTTGAGAGGAGGTCCACGGTATAGTTTTTCGGGCTATTTCAAACTAATAAGTCTATATTCGTTGGATATCTCACGCAAATGTCTTACATGTTTTCCTTAACACCAAATTATGTTTCATGTAATTGTTATTATTTATCTGTACCATCATCGTAATTATCATCGTTATCGCCTTCATCTTTCTCATCATTACTATCAATATGGTTATCATCATTATCATTATCGTCATCATCATCATGATGATAGTCATCACCACTATCATCATCACTATCGTTATCATCACCACTATCATTATTATCACCATCGTCATCATCATCATCACCATCATCATCATCATCACCATCATCATCATCACCATCGTCATCATCACCATCATCACCATCATCATCATTATCATCATAATCATCTTCGTCATCATCATAATCATTATCATCATCATCACCTTCATCATCGTCTGTCATTGTCTTCTGTCAAATATTTCAAGTCCTTTTGTTGTAAATATTCAACTCAGAACTGCACGTAAAGAAAGTTGGACTGTGGGTGTGATCCTTAAAATGATGTTGAGCAAGGAATTTACGTCACTGAGTTGTTTCTTTTCTAGGCTGATGACGTGGACCAATACGATTATGAAGAGGAGTACGAAGAAACCGTACCACAAAAGTTACCGAGAGAAGACACAAGTGAGTCATCTCACAAAGTAATGAGAAGTACTGTGGGGTAGTGGGGGGGGGGTCGCTTGGAGCTAAAAACAAATGAACAAAACACAGGCAAAACAAAATCTAAACATTCTATTACATCGGCAGCAAAGTTACTTTTAAGTATAACACTTCCTTCAAAATGGCCATAATTGTCTTTTTCTCATGAAGAAATGAAATGGTGATACCACCGTGTATCTCGCAAATTCGTGGACAAGAGTTTCAGTTATCAAGGTATACGAACGTTAATACGTCAATTGATTAACCCTTTTTTTTTATTTTGTTCCTGTTGCAGAGATGTCCGTCGACGATATCGACGGACACGACGCGGACAGTGTTTATACATCGAGACCAGGAACGCGAAATGTAAGTATGCGTTCACCAATACAAGGTATAACTTTGGCTGAGAAGAGATAACAAAGAAAAAAAAACAAGAAAAAAAAAACATGCATGCATGCAGCAATTCACTCAATCGATAAGAAGATGCCACATATTAATACGGAGAACGAAAAGAAAGGCATTAGATGAGAAGAAGAATTTCATCAGTTATATACCAGTAAATATCTTCGTTCTGCTTTTCAGAGAGATTTTCTTTATACATTATAATTGTCGAAACTGTGTACATTACGTCAGGAGTTAAAATTGAATCACAAATCACTTGAGCTTTCATCTTTTTCTTTTCAGTCTGTCATTACGATACAGGCTCTGGAGTTCAAATACGTTCCACCAAAGACCAACTACTTCGCGAGGATGAAACAGATGCAGGCAGCAGCTACCGGGGAGGGTGATACGGACGACATCGAGCAGCTAGAACTCCCCGACCGCGATTACCGCCAGGCAGACGGTGAAAGTAGAGGGCGTAATTCCGCGGCCAGTAAAGGGCGTAATTCCGCGGCCAGTAAAGGACGTAATTCGGTAGCCAGTAAAGGACGTAATTCGGTAGCCAGTAAAGGACGTAATTCTGCTGAGATATTCTCTTCGAAAAAGCCCAAACTGGGCCTTTCGACCGGTATCGATTCTGGGAGGGTGCATTCCGGCGACTTCAAAAGCAAGAGCAAATCGATCAAGAAGTTAGCTGAAAACTTGCCAAAGAGCCCCCTCCCTAAGACCCCTATCATCCATTCCCCTACACTTCCGGGTTCCCCGGACGAGCCGCCGGAGGAATACGACTTGGAGATGAAGAGTCCCAGCGGCAGGAGGACCGGTGACGGGGCGAGTCCCCTCTACACGGATAGGAAGTCACCGGAGGGTTACAGCGGTGAGGACGAGGAGTACGACAACGAGGCGTACGATGAAGAAGGTGACTACGATGATTATGGCGACTACGAAGAAGGTGAATACGATGACGAATATGATGATGACTACTATGAAGGAGATGACTACACTGAAGATTATGATTAAAGTCAACAGACGACTATGATAATAAGTGATGTAATAATACGATAACGATAATAGTGATATAGTAATTTAATAACTCCTCTGAAGAAGTCAGTGGATCTTGATTGGTGAACTCTGTGTGACGTCATATATCGTACCTATTGAAACACGTCGTGTGCGAACATCAGATATACATGTATTCCACAATTTGAGTGGAAAGTAGGTCGGAGGCATGTGACGTCACGGTACATAAATGTTCTACGGAAGGCGATAAATCAATAAGAACCTATGGTGTATGCATCAAATTAAGTGGAGGCAGATTAATAAACTCAAACCAGTAACTTTTTAATTATTATTGGCATGTTCACCACCATTTAAAAAACGACAAAACCACTTAAAATACCAACCAAATACCACTGCCACTCTTCCGGTTTAGTTTGATGTCAGATCTGCCATTACCCTCGACACGAATGGTTGGTAGATATTCCATGGGCAAACCTGCTATGTGTCATAAAAAAAAAAAAAAAACGCGTTTCCAGCTTGAGAAAAAAATCTGGTTTCTTAAACCAATATTTATGGACACAAAATGATAGATTATTCAGAATAAGGATGGACGGTAACTTTTTTACAGAGAAATTAGTTGATCACAGACAGAAATTGCGTTATTTGTTGCTCAAGGGTAATAATTTGTTCACCCATGTATACTTTACATAATACATCTTCCATAACTCTCTAATGTTTAGGGCAGGTGAGGCTTTTGCAGATGTTTATTGGTGAAGCATCACTGGGACTGAATGTTTTAACAATCGGCAAAGCTATTTCCTTTGTATGTCATCTTGTTGTGCATGTTTTAAACACCTTATTTCCCTTTGCGTGGCAGTGGCGGCGCCAGAATGTCAGATTTGCGGGGGGGGGGCAAACTGAGGGCAGAGGAAAATGTTGGGGGGGGCAAAGATTTTCGCACGAAGCGCGAGGCCTTGCGAGTGGGGTCCAGGGGTCTGCCTTAGGGCCCCTGGTGAGGTCCAGGGGCAAAGCCCCGCTGGGGGTCCAGGGGGAGAAGCCCGGAAGCTCTGAGGTTTTAGCATATCTCTGGGTGGAAAATTAAGCCCCAAGAGAGGTATATTATTTATTTTTATATTATTTATTTTTTCGGTTGACCGTACTCCAAGGTTCCCAACTTTTTTCTTTGGGAGTACCATTTCACATTTACGCGGTACCACCGAGTACACACACACGCCCACACACACATATAGGCTACATACACTTCCATTCCAATCCTATATTTAGGAAAACAACGAAATTCCTATATTTAGGAAAACAACCACCTACCCGCCCTTCCCTTATGCTGGACGGTAAACATTCCAGAGAAAATTGGTCTGACCAGGCTGGCCTACTGTTGAAGTGGCTATGGGCATGATATTAAACTGGCAGTCTGTGTAACATAAATTAGGCATTTATCAATCATGGTTCCCCGGAAGCTGTTCTTATTCAGTCCAATGCCAATACATAGTTTTGTGATTAAATTAATTTTGTATGAGTACAAGATCTGATTGGGAAGGGTGAGAGCAACTGGGGGAACTGGGGGGGGGGGCAACTGGGGGGCAACTGGGGGGGGCAAGGAAACAATCTGGAGGGGCAAATGCCCCCCCCCCCCGTAGCGCCGCCACTGTTGCGTGGTGTACTGCAGATTAAAATGTTTTTTTTTAAACGATTCGTCCATTAAGAGATTTGATTTCGTCTTCTTGACAATTACATTGGTATCCATCGATGTGTACCGGTTATTGCGTGAAATGTCTATGACAGGAGTTTGAATTTTTGCTGTTACGATGGAACGCCGTTTCAGTTTACCTGCAGTATTAATGATCTCTCAACACGTTATTGATATCCTATACGCGGATCATCAACTGCGCCAAAAAGACCTGTTAATGAATATTCATAACAGACTTGGGAAAACAAAGAGGAAAAAAGTAAAAGGTAATAAAAGGTAGTCGTATAAAAGGGATAAATCCCTTCAAACAAATATTTTAGAGTTTATAATGACTTTGTGGAAAACTAAGGTGTATGCTTTAAGAGGAAACATGACAGTGTCACGGAAATACTATCGTTTCTGTTAGGGTTTGCATAATTTCATGAAGTGTCTAATGAGGCAGACTTGACATTTCCCCAATAAGATTTGACAATCCCCGGGATCCTTCTTTTTTGAAAAAAAAATGTTTCCATCATCGAAGAGGGGGGGGGGGGTGGGCGGGAGATTAAATTTGAAAAAAGTCGAGTCTCCTTTCAAAATTTTGCTCTCAAATCTACCTTTGGGTAAATTCTTGCAACCACCACCATCACAATCCACTGAACAAGTTCCAAATTATTGGCCCATTTTCTGGATGACTCAACAAAGGGCATGTTGTTGAGAGGCTGAGTGTGTTAATGGGGCTGGTGCTTTGATGGTGGAGGAGGTGGGGTAGGGGTGAGAAAAACAATAAATGAAAACAGAACACTTATTTCGAACAGAAAATGTATTATTGCATCCTTCATGTGAAAACAAAAATAAATGTGTAAGGTGTAGCTGAGAAGTACCTGTAGTACTTTAAAGATATAAAATGGTTTCACACAAAGAAATGTAACTTCAGTGACTGAAAATTTTCAACAGGTAAGTCCACCAAAATGGGTTCACAAATGGAGACAAGGAAAGGGTGGACAAGGAGGGGAAATGTGATGGTGTGGGGTTAACAAGAGGGAGACTGAAGGACAGGGACTAAGTGTAATTGAACGTCAGGTAGGCATCATACATTTCAGTTTATTCATGTGGATATCTGTGGGAACAAGGAGAGGGGAAGTAACCTGAAAAAATCTTGCTACCTTGGACATTTTATGAGAATACCACCTTTGAAATTCAAAATGCACCAATATGACGAGCGATTGGTTTCCTTTGCAATGATTTACTAGAATTAAAAAGTGACACAAATTGATCTACCAACATGACATGCTCTCTTGTTGTTATCGTCCTCTGACATAGTGGGCCTGTTTCATCCAACTTTTCCAGAAACCAGCACAATGTACCACATTGTGATGCAAATACTTTCCCTTTGTTTTTGACATTACTGAAGATTTCCAGAGGGATGTCCTCAATTGCCTCCTAAATCAAACATAACAACCTGCATTCAAAAGTCATTAAGCTCAACCGCTAATGTTTTGTTACTTTGTGATGCGCAAATGCTTTTGAACACTAGCAGTATAGATTGTACAGTAACTGATAGATCCTACATTTTAACTAGTATTTTTTTCTAATCATAGACTATACATACTCTTATTCTAATTCTTGTGTAGGATTTGCCAAATATATTGTTACTCCAATTGCATATTGTCTCTGTTCTTTGATTTTGATATCCAGGTCGTCACAAATTTTTCGCTGGTCCAAAGAAAAAAAAAAGTGCAAACAGCACAACAACTGCCAGCCGGATAAATCTAAAGCACTGACACAACACTTGTCATAATAGTGTCTTTCTTGTAAGATTGACATCATGTGTTTTCAACAACAACAGGCAACCTGATCTCTAAACTGGTCATCACAATCTTGATACCAGAGATATACAGTATCTCTACATGTCTCACCATTTCATCCAATACTAGTTACAGATTGGGGTATTCCCATGCAAGGAGGGGGGGTGGAAGGTCTAGAGCCCTTTTGTGACACAACCGTATTGTATCCTCCACAATGATGGAACCACTGAAATTTTAAACATCTTGGATAATCATCCAATCTTAGTCACAACCACCCCTTCTGAGAGACAGGAACAGCAGGAGAGGTTGAGGTGGGGATGGGACTATTCTTGCAAAAGAGTGCAACAAATGGTCCTCCTAATTGTCATGGAGGAAAGGACAGTGGCTGACCCCGCATATGAGTATCATGTAACAACATATATATATAGCATTAAATTGCTCACAATGATGAAAGTGGTGTTTCTTGTACATGAAGAACATGCGCACTTCACTGTGGGGGGCACTATTCTTCTGAATTTAGCAATATAGTCCGAACGACTATCCCGCAGGGGGGATAACGACGGTTCACCTTCTGATAACCAGTAATACTAAGTTACATGGTGTACCATTCATTGGGCACAAACAACTGTCCATGGGGGTAAGGTCACTACTGGAGATGGACAGATTTCTCTGTGCCGTCAGGCTTCAGACGTTTCATTCCGTGTTTCAGAGAGAAGGATCTCCTCAAGAATGCAAATATCAGATCTGTGACCAGAAATATCTGAAGAAAGAGCAAAGGGGAGCATGAAATTAAAATCACAGGATGTTTTCATGTGAAAATCAGAAAAATTGAAGAACGAATTCATCAAGACATGAATGAATGGATAAAAAGATGGATAAATAAATGGATGCATGGATAAAGAAACGAGTGAGTTCATGACTGAATACATTAAAATTTAATCTGACAATCAGAGTGACACAGTTTTTGAATGATGAAGTTTGAAACATTACTTAACATGATTTCTTTCCGACAGCTACTGCAACTTTCAGGTGCCTCCAATGGTACTGACCTTAGTGGGACAACAAACTTTTGGACTGACATACAAACTTTGGCATGATTAGAAACATTGATACCATATGAGTCCTTCATAATTATTTCCCTCTAACTTTATTATGATGATTATAATTTCTTCTGCCTATCTGGTACTTTCCAAAACAAAAAAGACAATACGCCAAAAATTTGGCACCTTCTAAAATCAGGCAAGGACTTTTGAAACCACTACTTTGCACGAAACAGTGTCATCACTCCGAAACTCTGCATAGATAGTACAGCAGTTTCGGTGTCGCCCATTATCGACGTACACCTAAAAATGAGGCACAGTTGAGGACTGAAGGAGAGCAGTGACAGGAAGGGTCACGGGTATGGGAGCAGACATGTCTTATGCAGCCAAAGTCAATATCGTCAATGTTCTGAAAGTCTGACTCACTAAATTACGGGGTATATGAATGCTGAAGTGGAGCATGAAGCCCCTTAGTGGATCTGTGAAGTTTCCAGCATCTGTCATTCTTTCTGGTGCCATGTGAATAACATCTGTCATAATTTTGCGTGAAACACTGCCCATTTTGAGAACTATCGGGCTCTTCATAATAGTGGCTACTTGGTTTGTTACTGTTTATCTGATGCCAGTTTCATAATCAAATGACGCCCTCATTTTTCACCAGTTCTTCTGAAAACAACTGCACCAGGTCAACAACATGCTGATGTTGTGTCGTAAAAATTGTGTCTTTTATGTGGAATAAAGCTCAAACTTTTTGATTGCTTCCTGTAAATTTATCTGATGAGCCTCACCTGTGCAGTGTTGTATATCAAGGTGAATGCAAAGAAGAAGTTTGCATTGGCACTGCCTGCATAGATCCAGAGATGCCATAAGACTGGAGCCAACACTACTGATATAACTATCATGACTGATATTACCAGTCCATTTCGAAGATCTGTGAAAGATATCAAAACAAAATAACACTCAAACAGCTGTTGACTGTTAAAAACATTGCACCCTCTTGCTTCTCTTCCTCTAATATCATGATTTTCTCATTCCCGTCCTCTTGCCTACCATATACCATCTCTGCCAACCACACATTACTGCTCTCATAACTGGTTGTACTACGCCATCAATGACTCTAAACACCTTCTGTTACATAAAAATGCAGTCAACTATTACATTTCTCTATAGAATTGTCCACATAGAAATGAAGAACAGAAAGAAGATGAAGATGAAACTTACAGTGGAATGTAAATGACCAGACAGGCAGGAGAGCGAGGCAAACTGTGGTGTCACCCAAAGACGGATAAGACTTAAACACTGCCATCAAAATCAACTGGCAGAAGAAAACAAAACTGGGACACTTCCTGGAAAGGTGAATCAAAGTGCACAAAATATTTGACTTGACGCAAGAAAGCGTTGTTTAAATTTTTGGATGAGACTGCTAAGTGAGAGTATTCCGGTTCTGTTCTCAATTCATTTGCAGTTATTCAGCATAACACTACAGACAGTAATGTAGTGCCTTTCATGCTGTTTCCCTATATATGCCACACATTCAATCATAAAGTTCACTCTAATTTCACTAATAGCCGCAATAAGATATAGTGACATGGTGTCTTCCCATTGCACCAAAATGAACCAAACTATTAACCATGAATATTCATTCACAGCTACTTACCACAATATCATAGAAAGCGGTACAGTATAAATGAATGCATTCAGCTGGAACACCCAGAGGAAGAATATTCTAAAATGTTCGAACATCTCCATAAAGTAGTACCAAAATAAACCCAAGTTTGGTTTCAGGTCTACCACAGACAAACTAAGGAAAGAAAAGAAAGAAATATATGCAGCTATCATCTAATGCTGATCCTTGGATTAGCTTTGACAACTTGTTTTGATACTGCAATTACTAAAGTTGCACATTTTTTGGAAATGTCTACCAGGAACAAGAAGCTTTAAAAACAAATATGGGGGAGGGGGAAGGGTGTGAAAAAGAAACAACTTATTTTACCTATCTCCATTAGTTATATAAATGGTCACAGACACTTTGCAACAGTTTGACAACAACAAGGAAACAGTTTGATACGAAAACTGGCAAAATGATGCTTCTTTAAATTGAAGGAGATTTTGTTTGCAGAGAAGTTGTAAGTAGTATGTTTGTGAAGCTTAATGGTCACAGCATCAACAAACCCTTTGCTACTCTGCCTGCGTGGATGGCAGAATCTGACACATTAGCTCTTGAATACCCACTCATCAATAAGACAGGAATGAACTCTCAGTAAAATCAGTCGAAGGATTCCAAACATGATGCTTATATATTCTTCAGAATTATGTAAACATTAACATTGTGACCTTCATTCAGTTATGATATCCATGATTGGACAACTTCCCCCTCCCCCAGACAATTCCCACCTGGACAATTTACCCCGGACAATTCCCCCTCAGACAACCTCCCCAGACAATTCCCACCCAGAAAATTCACAACAATGAGAATTCCCCATCGCACAACACCCCCTGATAAATTCAGAAAGGGAAAGAGTTACGGTTAAGTTCAGGGCAGGTCAAAATTGTCTGAGGGGGAATTTGTCCAGGTGGGAGTTTAACGTTGGAAATTGTCTGGGGGGGGGGAATGTCTGGGAACCATGATATAACTATAAAACACAACACAAAGAATACAAAATAATGTTCATTGCTGTAAGCAGCCAGCACCCAAAGTTTTACATTGACCAAGTAACAATCCAACATGAAGGAAACACTGTGCCATTGTTAATTTTTATTTCAAAAGTTCCACAGACATAAGCAAATCAAACATGTTTTTGTTGATGATCATTGTCCTTGAGAAATCTTTGCAAGTAATTATCTGGTCTTGACCTTCAATTAGCACATTTATCAAAAAAATTCCCTCAATGGTGTAAACAAAAGACCAGCGTTCACTAGGCAGATCTGCATCAAAAACGAATTACTCACGTAAACCCGTATGTTGACCTGACAAAGTCCCAGGATTCTAACATGGTGTAAGAAACGACCAAGAGAACGAAACACCAGACCAGGAAAGATACAACAGAAAACAGGATGGCAGAGATGGCAGTCTTACTGGAGTAAGAAATGGCTTCCTTTTTCTCCTGATGAAAACAGAGATAAGAGGATATGATCATAATGGGTTATCTGGTACGGGTACTTACATGTGATAATGTTACTTAGTCTCCTCGCAACATTCTTACCTGCATCTTGAGAAATGCCAGATGCATGGCACAAGGAACCAGTAACATCACAGGATACAGTGACTGGTAAGAGGCTAACGCCAAGGTCAACGTCGCTGACACGGTCTGCCCTGTGGAGAGATTGGAATTTCCATCATTTTGATACAACTGTCAACTTCACGATTACTTTCTCTGCTAAGTTTGAAAGCGAGAAGCCGACAGGCGATGAACCTGAAGTGTTATTTCAAGACAGGGAAAGTTAAAATGATAAAACGATGAATGAAATTGCTGACAAATGCAAAGACTGCGGTGGTGGAGGAACCAGAAATAATCGCTATTCTAGTATGGTCCCTTTGAGAGACATCTGAAACCATCGAAGGTGAGTAAATATTGCATGAGAAAAGAGGTGGGGGGTTTGAAGAAAAAAGAGAGAGAAGAGCTGAATCATAGAAAAAATTAGAAACAAAGTAATGGAGCTAATATGACACTCCCAGTCAAGGCTGAACCAATGCCATGCTCAGGAAACAAAGACTACTGTACCTAGTAATGACAAATGCATTCGCTGACATAGGAAAAGATAATTATTGGTTATTTTACCTCTTAAAGTGAGGAGAAATGTTGATGCTATCATGAAGTTGGTAACAACAATGGTAGATTGAGCTGCACACGTCAGGATGGAGAAGGGATTCAGCAAGTATCTGTTGATATTAGAACAACAGTTATTGGTTTGCAATTGAATGTCTTATAAATTTTGGTAGTTCTAACTTTAAAGCTCACATACTGACATACAAAGTGGTTGACTGTTGATCAGTCATTAGAAAGGCTAAAACAAATAGTCAATAGTTGCCAAGATTTCATTTCAGTCTTTCTTCTAAGCCACCATAACACAATTTTGATGCAATGACTTGTCAGTTTGATGCACTGATGTTCATAGGGGTAGGGTGGGGAGAATAGAGAAAAAGAAGGTTTCATTTTGGTTCCGAAAGTTGATGAAATGTGAACAACAACATGTGCCCTATGAATGTGCAGTTTCACGAAACTGAAATTTCAAGTGAGTCAACATTCTCATACTGAACGTATTGAACCAATGGATGATTTCTTAGTGAAAACACTGATTTATATAGAAAGGAACATTCCATCCTCAGTAGTTATTACACTACATATCTGATTGCATCTATCTTTCAAAATGTCTGTTAGTAATATTCCATCCATTTCTCTGTTAGTGAATTGCTCGCTGAGAATGCATCTTGCTTTCCATTCATTTCCTTCTGTTTTGATTAAAGACAACACAATTAAGAATAACTAGTAAATAATACAAATACACATCACAAACAGTAATGTACCAGTAGCATATGTACACCAGCTATGAATTCACACATTAATAAAGTCAGATTAAAGGGTTAAGATATTAAATCTGAAAGAAGTTTCACCTTATTGTACCTTATTACCAAGTGCAACTTAGTTTCCACGACAAACAAGCATCCATGGACTTATTGCACATGCTGTGAGCATCATCAGTGTTCACAACATGGGCACCTCAAGGACGTTTTTTTAAAATGTTTTGTGCTACAATCAAACAGCAGTGTCAGAAGTGCGGCACACCAGAGAGTACAGAAAATTGTACTAGCCAAGAAGCAGACCTTGACAACCAACATAACACACTTGCAGGAGGTGTAGGTGAGATATAAGTGTGTGCTATACAGGAAACACATTTAATGATCACTATCAAATTGCTTGCAACTCTTCTGCAGACACGGGTGGCACAGAGCCAGAGTATGTACTAACAGTACATACTCTGGCCTGTAACTATCGCATACATTGAGCTGAAATCATTACAACATTTATCAAAAATCCTTTTTTTTTGGCATCAATTCATTGAGAAATGGGCAGCTACTCTTGACATAAGAACTTTGACTGACTGAACACTCTTTGTGTTTACCAAGGACTGCATGTACTCACATAGACAATACTAATGCCGGTATGTTTGATAGAGAGACCCTCTTTAGTAGAAGCACATCCACATCCTTAGCATATGATGGGCCTTCTCTTATTTGTTCATTTAGCTGTAAGTGGAAAGTCGGTTGTGAACACATGAAATGTATGAACTGGCAGTAACTGCATAGAACTCAGAGTTAGGATGGTTTCTAAGTATCCAAATTAAGAAGTCTTTGAAAGCTTCTAAGTTTCATCACAATAAATACAAATAATGAGTAGAAAACAAAAAGGAAGGACTTTAAAAACGTAAAAAGTGACACCACACAAAATGTTGACATGATTCTTTTGAGAGATTCCTGAACAAAAATAAACAAGTTCAGATATTTGATCACATTTAATTAGTTCAGCCATAAATTCAATCAAATGTTGCTAATGATACAATATGATTTGAATTTAAATATGAAAATATGAAAGAGAATCAGGAAGTCCATATGGGCTCATCAAGGAAAACATACCATGTTGACTGTGGATGAACACTGGCGCGATTCACTTAGTTTTTTTTTGATAAGCGTCCAGAGAGTAACAAGCAGGGAGGAGTGGAGAACTTGCCCAGCTCAGCAGCCTATCAGCTGTGCTGAGCAACCGAAAGCAGACCTAAAGCTAAATTGGGCAACAGGAACCCAAATAACAGCTTCAGCACCACTGTAAACAGCTCTACTGAACAAACCCAAATTTGGGTCCCTACAAAATTTCAAAGTGGCTCCACCAGGTTTTGATCCAGGGACCCAAAGATTGCAAGATTGACACTTTAACCATCAAGATAAACCTCTAATCCATATTAATCACAAGCTGAAGAAATAAAAAACTCTGCCCAACCAATGTCCCTTGGTTGTAATATTATTCTCTGAACTGTTTAAGAAAGGTTTATTTCATGTCTGTAGTCTTTGACAACACAGGCAAGTTTCACTCAAGTAGCTGGGTTTTAGTTTATCAGAAGTCCTTCGCAACAAGTCCTATTTCATGTCAATGGATTGAAGAAATTGGCCCTTTCATGAACACTATTACACAGAAGTAGAGTACTTCAAAATCAAGTATAACTAACAAGGAATAATCACGTGTAGGCATAAACAAAGGTTGTAACTCACCATGTATCGCAAGAGACACTTAGATACTTTGTACAATACGAAGGCTGTGATTAGATCCAACAGTAGAAAGACAAGGGGAATCAAAGAAGGTGCTGTCTTGTGGATGAGGAAAAAGATGTAGAGAAGCAGTGGTGGCTGCAAAAGGATGAGTAAGTTAATATGATGTATTACATTTATGTCTCAATAAAGCAACATGTTTTTCAGACAAATGAACAGATTTTGTGAAATACTAGGCTTCTTATGTAAAGTATACTTAAGACAACTATTTTTTGAATGAATTTCACATGCGCGTGTGCCGTTTTCCAAAAAAATACATCATCTCAGTCCAGTAGAGGGTCTATTTTATGTGTATATGAATCAATAAACACTATCAACATACTTAATTCATATACTAACGTGCAGTTTCAAAATGTAAAACAAAAGCACAAAATGTGCTGCACCTAATTTTTAATGCATACAACAAATAAATGAAATAAGAATAAACACAACAATACTCAAGGTCTTTTTTTTTTTTTTTCATATTTTTCATCTCCTGCTTGATTGGAACTCCAAGGTCCTGGAAAACCCATGTGTATTATGTAGGAGTGAAAATCTAAAAAGGAAGAGCTAGAGTACAGAGGGCACTGTACAAGAACAATTCATGTTTCTTGAGCATTGTTTAACAATTAATGAATAAGTGTGAGAAAAGGGGAAGGATATGTCTACCATGTGAATGTGCAGTAGCTAGCAGACATAATAATATGATGTAATATATCACCAGGTCTATGACACATATATAGAGTTATCACCAGAACCATGCAGTACCTGGTGGAAGTTATCTCCTTCATAAGGTGAGATGCCATTGTCCAGAAGGAAGATCCCTTCAGTCACTACATGTACGAAAATAACAAATGAAAATAGCAATCATAGTAAACATTTAACTCATTCACAGTGAAGACTGTTTAACAAACTTTATGAAGATAATTCTAATTCAGTAAGTCTGTATTCCATGTTGCAACTTATGCCAAAGGGATGCCAAGCACTGAACTTCTGTATGCAAAGACTAAACTTCTACACCATGGGCAGATCTTCGTGTCTGAGAGAACAAATGGAGACCATTCATGTATCCTTAATCCTTATGAAGATGTACCATATGAAATATTGTGTTCTGGTATTTTGTTGAGGTCAGTAGGCTTTATTCAAATGCAAGGACCAGCACTAAGAGTTGTCAATGGATAAATGTGAAATGAGAAAGGCCTTTTAGATTAGTTCTAATCCCAAGGCCTTTTCTTATTTAGCATTTAACTATTTATTGAAAAATAAAACTGAACCTCAACTGGTTGTTAACCACTATTTTACAGTACATCCAGGGCCCATGTTTGGTTTTGTTTTACTTTTTTTCCATTTTTTGGAAAAGAAGTAGAAATGAAGACAAAAAGAAAATAGTAAAATCATAAAACAAATGACACAAAAATACATTGTGATTTAGATGATGTATTGAATTTGAATTCAATTTCAATTGTCATAACCATCATGTATTTTTGTGGTGTAATTTGATTAAAATTACTGTTTATGAATCTGTCATATGGTGAGGCTAAGTTAAATGCTTGGTCTTTGCAATATGACAGTTATATTGTGTGATTTATGTCGCCAACTGAGCAGTAGCTGTGACTCTATACACAATGATGACTGAAATGCATCACATGCACCTGCATCCCCTACATGAGTTTAACAAGGCTTCCATAAGTACTTCGTTTTAACAAATTGACTCTTATTGGCCCAAATGATCTCAACCACATTTTGCACTCAATACGACACACCACAAGCACTACACCATCATAACAAAACACGAGATCAATATAAGGTCTTACTGCTTGGTTAATGACATAGCCTAGAGGCCTTAGGTGTTAAGTTAACCGGGCCTAACATTAACAATTGTACTTGTAACACAGTGGATAAGTTAGCTTAGTCCAACACTTCCGCTATTACGTTTTCCAACCTTACGGATGTATGTTCTGAGACCGATACTCACTTAGTTTCCAAGAAGTTACAGGGGTTGAAAGTTCTACGCGGTCTGACAATGTTTGCGTATATCTAGAACCCAGAACTATGATTCTAGCTAATGTACCGAGAACAGTCGTGACAATTATGGGCGCCGCCATCTTTAACATGATTACGGCACGCTGTTTAATATTTCCACTTACTCACAGAATATATACCCAAAAGGGAAAAAGAATTAACTCGTTGGTTTGACAGAAGAACTTGAGACAGCCTCTAAATACGTATAGCAAGTAGCCCTGGCCATGTAAATATATTTACTCATATACCATTAATAGAAGAAACTATCTAAGTAACAATGTAATACTCTAATGAACGTGGAACAATATGCCCTTACTTTAAGTACCATAGTTATCATGCTTTCTGTCTGAATAGTGGAAACAGTAGCACAACTTTAGTCTTCTGCTTTGCGTGCAGAAGTACTGTCAAGGAGATTGAAGAGGTAAACTTTTCGAAAAGGTCAATCATATCCTTTCCTGACACAGTCACACACAGTGACGCCGCCTGGGTTGAATCATAAATACAGTTGAAATAAAGGTATGAGGCATATGACAAGAAGACATTAAGAGTTAGGTGTATTGGATTCCTCAGAAAGCTATTGGCATAGCCAAGGGGACTATAGTATGAGGTGAAGTGATTTGGTTAGGCCTAACATACAAGTATGAAGTAACAGTACCACTGACTAAGTTCGGTCATTGAGGTGCTAGGCAATGCCTACGTAGACTAGCTTATGTGTGAGCCTTTTCGAAGGCCTAAGTGTCACTAGGTCTTTGATGGGGAAGCCGTTTTGAAAAGGGCAAGGCCGAAGTCAGGTCCTAGGTCCGCATTGCATAGAAACGAGATGTTCAGTTACCTAAGTTACGCTGAGTTATATTCTTAACTTATGTATTTGTTGCCTATATCAAGGGCACCAATTAGGGCTAGGCCTAGACTGACACACCCCTAAATTGACAAAGCTGTGTTCAGCCATTTTCACCTATCAGGTCTTCATTGAAAGAAGAGTGAAATAATTCATGAAAGCAGTCCATTGCAGGTGTGTGCCTGTCAAACCTCTGGATCTTTGATAAGATTTTGGCACCATTATCTATATGCAAGGCATTCTTATCCTATTATGAGATGCCATTTCTACAAAACAAAGTAAAAACACTTCGAAATAACACCTTCAAAATAATGACCTCATTGCCTACGCTACTCCCATATTGGAAAGTTTGCTCTGCACGAAGGGTTTATCCCCCGCGCAAAAATATGTGTCTTGTAGTGTCAAGTCGCGCAATTTGACAACTGATAACTGCAGCCACGCAATGAAAGTTTGATAACAATTTAACCGCACAAAAGTAGAAAATCTTAAAACCGCATTTCGTCAAAGTGACGTGCAGCAGTGAGGCGACCTATGACGAATGTAGGCTGACTGCATAGTACACATATACAGTGCATATTGGCATATATCGCATGCATCATTGGAGGTTGGTGGCTTAAAAACTTGCAAAGTCGGAGGGTGGAAAGGTAAGCACAATGCCTGGGAAAGGCGATTTCCGGCGATCTAGGAGGGTAGTTTTGGCCAAAATTTTCTTGGTAAACTCCGCGCCAACCGATGGCTCTGCTTAGATAGTACTGATTGTGCAATTCTCTTGATCTTTATTAAAA
This sequence comes from Stichopus chloronotus, assembly GCA_021234535.1. Classification (NCBI taxonomy): domain Eukaryota; kingdom Metazoa; phylum Echinodermata; class Holothuroidea; order Aspidochirotida; family Stichopodidae; genus Stichopus; species Stichopus chloronotus. The sequence goes on along the minus strand of CM037832.1, from coordinate 28,850,159 downwards.
TCCCCTGTGCATATTGCAAACTTTCCAATCTGGTGCTACTCTGTCACTTGTCTGTGTTTGTGACTCCACTCAAGTTAGAATGTGTCAATTTAGCAGTCTGAAAGTACTGTAAACAGGAGTTAGCTCAGGTTCAATTTGTGCTCAATTTTGATGGGTCTTGATCTTGATAGTAAATCCACACAAATTGTCAAGGGGGGGGGGGGGCTGTTGACATGTGGTCATTTATTCATTTGAGGAGAATTAAATGTGGTTTTCCACTAATAGCTTTAAGGATAGCATGCTAGGGGCGGTTTTGAGCTATGGTGGAAGTTTGTTCCACATGGGAATGGTTCGCCCATAAAGGGAGTACTTATAGCAGCCTTTTTGAGCGGAGGGAATAATATAATTCAGTGCATGATTAGAACAAGTCTTCTGAGGGAGACTGTCAAAATTGATAACAGGCAACATTATTAAACCTGTATAAATCCATGGCTTTCCTTAAATAGTGGGGTGAGATGAGCTTTGGTTCTAGAAAATTACATGTTATCCCAGTTGATGCTGCTGGTGTGACTTTAATCATTGTTAACAAATCTGCCTGCACGCTGTCATGCATTTTCAGTGGAATCAATATGAGTTTTAAAGTGTGGATCTCAGATAGAACTGGCATAGTCTAACTTCAGACTGACAAGGATCTTGTAGACTAATGCTTTTGTAAAAGGTGAACAGGTCCACAAATTTCTTTCTAAAAGCCTGAGAACTTTGTTGTCTCTGCTTGCAGCTTGGGTAATATGTATGGACCAAGAGAAATCATGAGACAGTTTAGCACCAAGATAAGAATGGTGTTTAACTTCTTCGAGTGTGAAATCACCCACAAAGCAGCTACAGTAAATTGACTTCTTTTTGTGTGTCACATCCAGGATGAAAGATTCGCCATTGATTATTACCTTTTGTGATCTGTTTGATGAAAAGTTCTCAATTTATACATTAATGTTGTTTCTAATCCCTAAGTGGTCTAATTTTAGGAGCAAGCGCTGATGAGGAACTACATCGAAAGCTTTCCCGAAGTCCATGATACATAAGTCCTCTTGGCCACCATTGTTTAAGATTTGTGTAAGATCATCAACAAGACCAGCTCATTGGGTTCCGCATGATCTACCACGTCTAAATCCATGCTGCTTATCACTGAGAATGGAATAGTTGTCACAATGTGCTAAGATGTTTATGTGCTTACAGACATTGCTGGTGAGGGGACAAAACAGTAAATCTTTTCATCATGACATTTCTGAGGTATTGCTTGTACTAAAACCTCATCTAAATGAGTGCTTTGGATTTTTAACCATAAAATGAATCGTGATCAAATCCTTAGGTGCATCATTTTACGTGTCACGATGGTACAATACGTATAATGTAATTAATACACTATAATAGATCACGATGCTGGTACAGTAAGTCATCATTATACACCAATGTTTTTGTCATTTGCAGAGTATGGACTGACAACAACCAGGACAATGAAAAGTAAAGAGAATCAAGCAAGGTACTGTGAACATTGCATGGTCTGCACATCAATATCATTCTATTTGTGCCTCTTTCCAAATTTTAAATTTCTTCTCAATGTTTTTCTGTCTTCGAGTCATTGGTATGAACTCTGGAAGAAAGAGTGCTGATTGGGTCAAAGCAAGAGTTCAGGTAATATTGTAGGGAGTAACCAATTTGGTTAGTGTGTGTTGAGGGGGGGGTGGGGATTTCATATTGGTGGGTTGAGTGGTGGTAGGGATGAAGATAAGATTAGAGTAAGCGGAATTGTCTTTAAAGCAAAAGTCATATGCAATGGATGACATCATTAGTACGGGATAACATCATTAGTAATGGATGACATCATTAGCAATGGATGACATCATTAGCAATAGATGACATCATTGGCAATGGATGACATCGTTAGCAATGGACGACATCATTAGCAATGGATGACATCATTCTGTGCATCTCTTTGTGGGACATTGATCAGACTGCATAAATATTTACTTTTGTTCTTTGATCTCAGGGACTGGACTGAAGGAAACATTTCTGATGCAGCCATTTCTGCTGCTGTCCATAACAAACGAAAACATTTCTTGGCATCTGCTGGTTTGCTCTACGCACCTGTATGTACTCCACTCTCAAGACATTTACTGTGAGTACTCAGTCTACTTTGCACAGGTAGTTGTGTGCAAAAAAGTAAGTTTCCTGTGGAATTTACATGTCAGTTATTGAAAGTAAAGTAAGTTTATGCCTCACCGCTAAAGTTTCCATTCTGCCATAGTATCTATTCTGCCATCAGTATCTGTCTTTTTTTATGCACTTGGCATTTAAACTGTCTATATTGGATATCTGCAGTTGGGAAAATGTCTAGAAATATTATTAGCATTTGGTGCTTTGTATTCATAACTTTTGCAAAAGTCAAAAAGTAAGCAAGGCTGGGCTGCAGCATCTAAACCAGACAGTATTCTTGAATTCTGGTTGTTGTAAATGCAAGTTAGTCTCTCTCTCTTCTAGTGAAATATTCTGAAGAGCCATATGTAATGTATTGTGAAATGTTTTTAAGATAATGTGTTTCTCTTCTCATCTTTACTTTACAGCTCTGATTTGTCTAGACTTTCATCAGGTTAGTTGTTCTGCTTGACTGACTGACAAAAATTGAGACCATTCCTACCTGTATGTGTCAGATATTTTATTTAAATTAATAATTCACCCTTTTGTCTTTAGACTCATTCAAAATTTTGTATCCTTTATCAAAAACTTATTGAAATGGTGTTTTCCATCCTAGTGCCACCATATTTTGTCTTCCACAAGAAATAAGCTTCATATACGTGATTGTTTAAAGGAAAAAAATGCTTTTTCATTCAAAAATTTTCTCAGGCAAAGAACGTGAAATCTGTTCCAAGTGCAATTGTTTGTTTATGAGAGACTCCTGTCGTGCAATCATAGACAGCAAACCACAGCTGAAGAAGACAGTGAAGAAACTAAGAAATAAGCCCCGAGACCTGCTAACAAGCCTAGAAAGAAAGAAGTTGAGAAGATGGCAAACCAGAAGATGCAAAGTTGTAAGAAAATCTTCCTTCTCATATATCCTACCAATAATCCTGTGCAAAACTGCTCAGAAACTTTGTCACATCTATCAAGTATCTTATCATTTGGGCTACCTCCTAAATCCCCTCTCCCCTTTCAATTGTTGTGGGCTGAAGGTTGATATTTGCTGTAAACAGAATCTCAACGATTAACATCTTATCTGTGAGCCCCGGGTACCCAACAAGTATTGTCCACTATTGTCACAGATTGTGGCATTCTGCCAGAGAGAAATTTTTCACAAATTTTCTTGGTTCTTCATGATGAGGCTGTGACGGTTTCGTAAAAAATTGGAAACCGGTTTTGGTGGCCGTGAAAACCGGTTTTTAAATCAAAACCGGTTTTTCAAAATCTAATCTGATCATATGTGTAACGCACTTACGTATGCACACGGAGTTAGGAATTCGCACAACTGTTAGTCAAAAGTTAAGCGAAAACTCATGTTTTTAGACAAATCCTTCAACACTCCAGCAATAAGTAGAAACTTTCAATTACCAAGTGTGGAATGCCTTACAGAAGTAAAATATGAAATGGAACAAAAATCGCCATTGATTACTAATCGGTTTTTCCCTAGTAACCGGTTTTTTGGTTTCTCGAAAATTCCAAAAACTGAATCAAACAAAACTGGTTTTAGCTGGTTTTCAAATCAAAACTGGTTTTCGGAACAGCCTTACTTCATGATCCCTCTCTCCTTCATGACCTGATGAAATACCCAAAATCATTTGAAGCAAACTGTCCCTATTTTTTCATTTTTCTTTCTTCTCCTTGTTCAAATGATTCTATCAGAGAGTATCAGAAGCTCTTTATGCTTTTAGTGTTTGCCTTTTCTACCATTCCTAGCATTTCATTGTGCTTGATTTCATATCACAGATTAATCCGAAATTGTTCATAAATTGCCACAATTCCTTGTCAGAAAGTTTTCACATATTTGGAATGACTCAGAGACTGATTCTCCTTCAGAATCCTGTTTTGATAAAAATGTATTTCATTATTCCTGTGACTGTAACCAAAGGTCCATTTTTAGCCTCTTTTTTTTTTTTTTTGTATTCTAGGTGGTACATTGCAATGTGTGCAAGCAAACTGCAGTCCATCCTGGACCAACTGCTGTTAAACCTTTCTTCAGGTAAGATTTTTAGCACCGCTTCTCAACGCAACTAATCTGTTTGATGTCAGAAGAACCCTCATTGCTTTCCCTCTTTTCTGCCTTTGTTACATTTATTTTTCTGACTGCCTGTAAAATCACCCATTTCTGAACCAAACCTGTCCTGTTCTTCCAACCTCGTCTATCTGGTGATTGTATTTATCAGAAGACCAGTAAAATAGCCTGTTGGTGTTTTTTTCTCCTCAAAGCGACCAGAATGACAAACTTACATGCATTTGAGGGTTAAAATACTTGCATTGCAATTGCCTGTTGGAGAAAAAGCCCCAATCAGATTTGTATTTCTTCAGTAATGGCATTTTATCAGTTAACATAACTAAACAAACACATTACTAATGATGTCATGTATTATCGTAATCATAGGTGGCACACTACTAAGACTCCAACCCTGTTGTGTTCAATTTCATTCCTCCTTGTATCTCTATTTATGCCACCCTTTTCAGCCGAGTATCAGCAACATTAAAACTGGTTCTCTGACTCTTTCCGAAGTTACTTCTCTTCTTTCCTTTCCACACAGGAGGGAACATCATCCGAAGCAATTGCCTGGTCGCAAGTTTCAAAACCGAAGGTTGCACAAACCCCCAAAGGGTAGATTCGAATCTAGGGGTGAAAAGAAGGCCAAGATGGCCAAAGTAAAACAGATGTTAAAGGGAGATAAACAGAAAAAGTCTAAGGCCTCACAGTCTCCCCTGCTCAAATTTTTGAGCTCGATATGAAGAGTGGACTGCCACTACAATGCTTGCAGTAAACTTCAGAAAGGTGTTTTCCGGACCAGAGCATTTTAAAGGTTTCAGCTGACAACTGTGTACACAACAATGCACACATATGGGACAATGTGTTAAGTAGCAAGTTACCATGGTTTCTAACTTGCTACTAGTTTTCTCCCAGTGACTCAGTGATTTAAAGTGCTGCATGTACAACACCCACTGAAGGACACCGCTGTTTGCGGAGAGCTGCCCAGGCAGTAGCAAGCATCGGAGGCGAGTTTCCCTTCTTCTGTACCTGGATCGATTGTGCAAACAGGAAGACTTTCTTTGTGTTCTATGCTGGGTCAAGATAGAGAGGTTCCTATTAAACATCAGGTTTTAAAGTAGGCATTTGGATAAATCCAAGTCTCATCATACAGTAATTATGCATACCACACATGGAAGGTATATGATGTGTTTCAGGGGAGATCAACCATAGTACTCTGTAACTTCCCTTTGATTCAACCAAGTGGTTTGCTACGTCGATGAAAGTTTCACGTAGCAGAGGGCGCCCTGTCGCCTAGCAATAACATCTATATAACGTTTAAAAATGCAATGTATATCTATATTCACTGACCAGCTTTTAAGGTTAGATGATTCAATGTGTTCCTCAATCACACGGTAGTGATGGTATTCCCAGGTAGTAGAGTTCCTGCTGTTGAACTGTTGACTGAATTAGAGAGGCAACCCCAGTGATCGTTTATATCCAACTGCATCTGGTCAATTTAATTTGAAGATTCTATGATGTACATCTTTGTGAGAGGCTAAATGATGAATTTCTGAATTTCTTCATCTCTTCTTCGACTTTATGCAACGTATTGCACAAGACGTGCTCCAATTTGTCAACTGAAGAAGGGCAATGTCAGTTGTGTACCACCCTGTAATGCATCATGTGACCCACAAAAAATTTGTCTGAAGATACATAGATGTGGTCACCAATGATGGTTTTGCAACAACAATCTTAATGTTCTTTCTCCTTGACATGACATGACGACATTAACTAGATCCTTGATAATGCTTAGACCTACTTTGAAATTATATAAAACAGTTTCTGGAGGCAGAATTTTTTGGGGCACATTGGTTCAGTTTCAGATAATATTATTGTCTTGTAAAGTTATTGAATATCTCTTAAGAAGTGTGATTTCTGAAGGTGCAAATAAATTCTTTTCATAATTTTATGTCCTCGAAATTGTTTGAATCTTCTTTCATGTGATACTATTGGAAAGATGGCGAGTCTTAGGTGCTACCTTCAACACATAAATGTGTGTATAGTCCTACAGAAGGTTACATGCAAAAGTTACTAATTCAATTTAGGGTATATGTTTCTTCAGTAGATAGACAGAAGATAGATCAAACTGAAGCAGAGAAACAGACACACATATAAATACAAACACACAAAAGTTTATATTTCTGAAAAGGGTTTATTTTCCCCTACATCAGTGACCTATTGTTTAAATTGTGCATAGCTACAATGTTGTAGTGACAAATTGCAGGTATGAAACTGCATGTGTGACTGTGGGAGTGGGTTATTGGGGGTAGCAATACTCTCAGAGGTTAAGACTGAATATTCTTTTAAGAGCCATTTTTCATTGTACCAATAAATATGCAAACAACAAGAAATTGTGGCACCTTATTTTAACATTGTTGTCTTCAATCATTAACAAAGAGATGGCACATACAATTACAATAAACTCACAAAGAAGATAATCATTGGTATAATATTTTACATTGCATCAATTTTAATAGATCTTCAGTAACATTGCATTTTTTCATACCTACATTTCTTCACTGCAGAACAAAAGTGCTGCAGTAGTCAACAGGAATTTGGGAGGATCTGGACGGTTCATATGACAGGGGGAAAGTAACACAAATGTACTGGAACTGACCTGTTTCAATTTATACATAAAATCACACCACATGTAATTTGAAATATGTATGATTAATTGTACAAATACCAGTCATGCAAATCTGTTGCAATGTATAAGCAAAAGAATATTAATTTCAGCCATTATAAAAACCCCTACTTCCCTCAAGATTTCAAGTAGAAAGTACAACATCAAGACTTACATCATTGTTACATGTTATCACATTAGTCCTTAACACTACTGAACAGTATAGCGCAATTTAAAGGAAACTCTACACTGCAACAAATTCACAAGATAGTCAGCTTCTATGGGTGTTAGGGTAATTACCTTGCAAACTGTGATTGCTTTGGTGTGCAGAACTTCTTTGGGCCTACAAAATGGGGAGTTGGGGACAACAATCATATTATCAAATTGCTTGTGCTGTTTTGCAAGTAAATTAGGAAAGATCCACAGCATAGTTTATGACTTGAATGCACTGACATTAATTTTGTAGTGAGAGCTCTGCAGCACAAGTTCAGACTGAAAGTCAGCAAATTTAAACAAAACTGACTTTTAAGCTTAGTACTGGGAAAGCTAAATGTGAAAATGCAGAAAAGATTTGCATCACTGTATGGTATAACGAAGTTATGTGCATATTGGCAGCATTGGATAAAAAGATTGCAAAAGCTTGCAGAAAGTTAGGAAAGTAAAATAACAACATTAGAGCAGTGAATGAAAGTTTAACATTAAGTTTTCAAGGTGCTTCATAATATTATGAGCTGATGTATAAAAGTACGGATAAAAAACAATCCGCAAATGGTCTCAATGGATGGTTTGAAACTCTAGCACAGAAGGCAGTCATGTAATGTGCTAATCTTAGGGAATATGAACTCCATCTTGGCAGTGGTCAGCATAGCTGAAAGCAACAACATCTACTAGGCAGGGATTACATGATAGTGTGTTCTGAACACTAAACCTGTTGTAACTGAATCCATAGAAAGAGATCAACAATGTTAGAGATATTTTTTGATCATGATGAATATGTGTATGATGTTATAGCAGCTGATTGTTCAGCTTTACATCAAACCCGAAACTCCTGTATGTGACGCCCATGTCTAAAAGAGCTATGCACCATTTACTGAAACAACAAGACAAAAGGACAGGTGTGGAGGAAAATTTGTCGTGTCTGGCATGGTTGTTGAGTTGGAGGGGGCAGGGAGCATCACCCCACTGTTTTGAGTGGGGGGATACTAAAAACATAGTTCCCTCACTTTTTGTGACATGAAGCTAGAAACAGAGGTACATTTTAACTGATACGAAAACATTCTCAATCAGTGACCCATCAAGATAAAAAAAAAAATACATGTGGTTTATGGAAGACGCCTTACATTAAAACTGGATAGATGAGTGGCACTCCAAGGGATTTTAAAAATTCCAAAAAATACTTAAACATTTGGCACCAGCTTGCATCTGGCTCCCTCTTTGCAGACTCCTCACCAGGAAAAGACCGAGAAGTAAAAGGTCAGATTCCCCCCCTCCCTCATCCCACCTAGAATCAAAGCATGGGTCAGGCTGGGGTAATTGAACAACCACTGTAGATTGATTACATGATCTGTAACACCATACAAGCTCTAAGCTTGTACTAAATGTTGCCACTAAAAATAACATATCTTTGAGTCAGTATTTCATGAAATGACAGAGAAAGATTTCGGGAGGGAAAGATTTTCTTTGCATTTGTAAATTCTTTGCATTTGTAAAGACACTTCTTGAAATGTATTTCACATTCTTTTGCTACTTTGCAATGTGAAAAACTAAAATCTGTAAATCATAATACTGGAGAATGCTTCAATATGGCCATGATGTAAACATACAACACAAAAGGAAAATAAAAACAAAACTACATGAAATGAATATTGTAACCATGGCAACACACCCTGTACATTAAAGCAGCCCATTCAGCCTAAATTTCAATCTGATACGCATATATACAAAGCCAAAAATTAAAAAAAAAACACAAAGAGGAAATAATGATAAATATCCAAGGTACTCTTTTATGTAGCACACAAAGGTTTGAACGAATCTCTTAAACCACCTGATATGTAGATCTAACTGTCAATTTTACGATTCTGTCATTTTGTCAACATGTTTCTAAAGCAACTTAAAGATGAAAGAAAAAAATAATTCCAAAAAGAATGTATTGTACAAATGATCTTGGAATGACAACGTCCAAAAATATGGAATCTTTCCATCATTTAATGACAGTAGAGGTAGAGTAGGAATAACTGACAGATAACAGAGAATGAGGGCCTGGGGTGGGGCACTCTTACATTCTTAAAATTATAGTAGCAGATAAGGGGTTCAGTGGATGGATATTACTGTGACTGTACAACTCCCCCTCTGGACAATTTCAGTCCAGACAATTCCCCCCCAAAAAAAATTCCCCCTGGGAAACCCCCCCAGACAATTCCTACCTGAACAATTCTCAACCTGGAGAATTCAATCTCAGACCACTCCCCCTTTGACAATTCTTTCGGGGAAAAGGGTTAGGGATGAGGTAAAAGGGTATTCGTCGAGTGGAATTGTTCGGGGGGGGGGGGGGGAGCGATTGTTCAGGGGAATTGTCCAGGAAGCGTATATTACAACTACGTACCGCAAGCAAGGCGTTCAGTTAATCCAAAAGTCCTAATTTCAGCTGGCATACCTCTTATTAAGACAGCATATCAAGAGATTCATATAAGGACATAGCATTGTAAAAGTCAAAGTGTTTTTGATAGAGGCAGTGTAAAAATCGGCTTATCAATGGAAAAGAGCAATGGGTAATGAACGATTTTAATAGGTGAAAGGTTGGAGGGAGGAATTTGAGGAATCCACCGAGCGTCGTGGAGAATTTGACATTACGAACTATCAAAATTACTAAATGGCTTACATTATATTTTTTATGAATTGGCAGCATATCACAAATCTGACCTGAAGACACAGTTGCTCTACATTTCCTTGTTGTTCCAAACAGTTGACTTATATACTTGAAATCTGTCATACAGTTCACATCTTATATTGCATCGATCCACTTTGCATGGGGACATTTTCCTACTTGTGAGGTGATGGCGTTCTGTTTCTCTCGATCTGCGCCGACAGTTCTCGGACCTTGTCAGACCAGTAGTCGCTGCTCTGCTGGAGCTGAACGGAGAGCTCCCCCACTCGCTGGATCCAGTAAGATTTATCCAGTGAGTCGGGATCTGTCAGATCTTCGACGCCACTCACAGATCCCTACAGACAGAGACGATGCAAGTGGATTAACAAGAAATGGACTGATTTTCAATCAATGCACTTTTCTTCTCCTATTGTCGAGTGTTTTGTTGTTGTTAGATCTGTCAGATTTGTAAGTCATCCATCAGTATAAAATTGTTTGAAATTTTGAAATCTGGTAATTTACAGTAATATACTACTGGTATAAAAAAGTCATCAGCAATTGGATAATTTGGTTGTTCAAACAAGCAAACTTAGAATATGAAGGGAAAAAAACACAAGATTCTAAGAAGGAAGCAGATTCGATCAAAGAGAAGCATAACTTGGGGTAACACTGGACACATTTGAGACAGATTTTACTCAAATTAAGCTATGGCTTATCTTTTGCAAATGAAGAGAAATACAATACAGACAATAAAATACTATTGACTAATTCTTCACGTTTACCTGTCTATTGTCCTTGAAAGATGACCTCATTAAACCTCGTTCTAGCACTGAAGCATAAGCCGAGTCGGACAGACCAGCAGTGCGTACCGCTGAGGCTCTGGGAGGGGTTTCTTCATTTGAAAGTGAACGGTGATTTGTGCGGTTTGAAGCAAGCTGCAAACATCAGAGTAGATGAAACAAAAATGTGTTACAGTTAGGTTTACAACAGTAGGAAGATAACATTATTAATGACCAAACCCTGAAGTCTCAGACATGAAGCCCCTGCTGAAAACATGTCATTATTTATGGAAGGGCATACATAGAAACAGATATGTTCTGGTATGAGGCACTTTGTGAGCCTTTTGACACCAGCTCTTCTCCTTCATCAGTTACATTGCTGCCTCCAGACTTTTATTAAAACTTTCATTTGAAAATGGCAATACAAGTACAATTCCACAATGTTACAGAAGCCATGTTATGGAAGCAGTATTGTTCCACCGTGCAAAAAAAAAAAAACAGTGTGCTAACAACTTTCCTCTTTCTGTCGATGAAACTATCTAGCCTCATCGAGAAAGAATGAGATATTTTGCTGATTGTAGACCTACCTGTGACTTCAGTGTGCTTATGACTTCATCACGCTGATCAACATCCTGCTGCAGGTTCTGGTTGGCGCTCCTCTCCTTCTCCAGCTCTGATCGGAAGCGAATGTTCTCCCGATTGAGCGAGTTCAGCTGCTCGTTGAGTTGCTGGATCGAGGTCACGTTGGCCTTCAGCCGGAGGTGAAGGTCCTCGATTGTGGCCTGTTTCTCCGATAACTCTTTTCCCTCGGAGGTCCTGTCATAGACAACGTTGAAGTTACAAATCAACAGATGCTACAGTGCTGAACACTTGAAATTTATCTTGTAAACTAAATTTTGACTTTGCTGTCAGAAGGACCTACCGTTAACTCCGATGCGGATTTGCAGCGTATGTGCCGATTACAGTTTGAAAGAAGAAAGTCACCAAAGACAGGCCACTCTGTTATGAGGTTCATAGGACCCAGGAATCTCATTATCCTCAATGTTAGGCTGCCTCATAAAATTCCACGTTAAACACTCAATTTCTTCGGTTCTAGGTCATGATCATATTTTTACTCACCTCTTGCTGCAGACCATGATGCTTACAGTTAGTCTCTTAAATTATTACCACAGTGAAAGTCATATGCAATTGTTTCAAACTGAGGTGGATTAACGCTGAACCAACAGGAAGGGGGACAGGGAAAAAAAAAAAAGAAATGTCCTGGATTTGGTTCACAATTGTTCCAAAGTTAGCTTGTTGTGACGTTATTTGTCACAGAAAGAGAAATGATGCTTTTGATTAACATTCAGGATTCTATCAAGGTCACTAACTTGCCATTTCCGAATACACAACACATACTAAGAGTGGTCAGATGGCAAAATGAAAAGTTTCACAAAGTGCAGTTGTCTGAATATGCCAACGATCACTCTCAGTGTATAGGAAAAATGACCAGAGCAGTCCATGCCTTGTCATGTGAATTTGATATGATCAAGTTTTGTTGGTAGAAATAGAGAGAAAAGTATAATAAAACAAGAAAAAAAAAACCAGAATATTTCGGTACCAGGTAAATGCTATAATATTCAAAAGGAATATTGTGGACGATGCTCAGAGATGTCACTTCAAGTAAAGGATGAAGTCTGTGATTTATAAAGAAAGGGCATAAATTTTTTGGCATAAGACAATTTGTCACATACAAATGAGAACAAACATGTCTCCATTAACGCCCTATCGTGACAAGTCACTCCTGGTCTGACTGACGTCTCTAAGTCACTCAGTGTTACATTCACTCACTCATGTTCTTGTATTCTGCTCTTCATCTGTTCCAGCAAGGCCTGTTGATGGGCCGACTGGTTCTCCATCGTCCTGAGATGGTTCGCAGCTACCGACAGGTTGTCTCTCTCCTCCCTGAGAGACTCCACGCTCTCCATCAGGTGCCTGTTCTCTTCTTCCAGTTTCCTTTAAATTAAATCATAATGTTTCTCCCATCAATTTTAAATTTCCAACATCGTCCCACAAATCGAGTCCAGTCACGTCAAATCTAATCTCATGCTATGCAGTACACAAGAAACATTTACAATATTGCTCTTGGATACCTCAAGTGAGTAGGAAACCAATAGTTGTCTTGTTGTTTGTTTTTCTCCAAACATATTTTTATGTAAACATCCATTTGAATGATTTTAGATGAAAATGGACTCTTACACTGCAGCAAAATAAAAAGCTTGTGCAGACATAATGTTCACGAAACCCAGAATACACATCACTAATCACAATGAAGCTACAAAGGTCATCAATTTTTTTACATCAATCTATCAAAATTTACTCACTCCTTTTCTGACGTCAGATTTTGAATTGTTCGAGACTGTTCCTTTATCTTCGAGGCCAGCTTTTCATTAGCTTGTCTGCAGAGAGATCAGCAAAACATATTTTCAGCTGATATACAGCATCTTGTTAAAGTAAAAAAAAAAGAACATAATCACCAAATACTTCAAAATAAAAATAATTATTCAACATGGCTGTTTCAGCTCCTACCATCAATACAGTCTATATGTGTTGATCATTGCTATGTAAATTATTAAAGTGTAATGTAATAAAGTGGTTACTGATGAACACTGCATTTCAGTTTCTCAGAATACATTTCAGTATTTCAGTTTTAACTGCTTCTCCCTCTAATTTTTTATTTTTCATATTTATATATATATTATATTTTTTATATTTGTGTTACATTATTGTCATATAAGTCACTGTAAGAGGTAGAGATAGATAAATTGCATGGATAAATCTAATGCCATGCCTATTGAATGAAGGGAACACACTGCTGTAAGCCAATAATTCACAGACTCAAAAACTTTGTCAGAAATAAGTTTCGATGAAAAACATGCAAAAGATGCTCCAGGAAATATTAAGAAAAGAGGATGAAAATATTTGAGTTTGGATTGGGTATCTGGGTAAGAGACCAACAACCTCAGGACTAGCTTCAGAAATTGCTACCTGGGTCCAAAGTTTCATGAATGTACATTGCAGCTGTGACAAAATTCAGCATGAATGTGTAATTAAAATACTTCGCTGTCATGCTTGTAGGTGTGATGCATGGAGATGAGACAGACATTAACGGCAAAGCAAAATGTCGTATTATCATTTCACAATGAATTCGGAACCTAACAGAAATCACACTTTTGCATACCAGGGTAACCCAACCTAATACAGGCTGCAAACACACAGGCTCGAATTCTGGACTGGAGGTAAACACGTTAAATATGTTATCATTCAGAGTGAAAGACAGAAAATGAAGATCTTAAATGCAGAAGTTTTCACTTCTGTTTCCAACCCACCTCTGCTCTTGGACCCATGTATTGACGTTACTGACGACCAATTCGCTCTCTTTGTGCAGCTTATCTCCGCTGGTCCTCGCTTCTCTCAGGGACACCCTCAGCTGCTCGTTTTCATTTTGGGCTTCTTCGGTCTTCTTCTGTAAGTCTGTCAACATTCTACCAAGTCTGTCAGCCTTCAACAAAAAAGAGAAAAGAAAAGTGGAAGGAAGAGCCCACGAACATCCTTAAAATAAATTTCAAATTAAAAATAGAATCATTGTTAAATGGTTGCATTCACAATGCACAATGTTCCCATTTGTGTATAGATGATATACACTGCATCATCATGAGTTAGATTAATCCACTGTAGGATTCCCTCCCCATGGCTCAATTGTCTTTGTGTCTATTATTGTATTTATTCACATTTCAGCCATTCCTCGCATGATATCATACATGTTGATGCCTTCTCGAGAGGAACATACCCTAACCATTATGGTATATCTGGATATGACGTCATGTTCTATCATGCAGAAAAGGTCTTATTGAGACATGATTTTAGCACATTATGTGTAATTTGTGAGGACTAGGAGCACATTTGCCGGCATTTATGTTTCCTTGCTGACACATATCTCTATTTTCATTATCTTTTGGCCACATGCATTTAATGTCAACACTCTTTTGTCACAAAGACTACTGTTTTTTATACGTTTATTCCTGTCTATGTGTTTAATTCATAATGTACCACTTCATTATGTATTTACTTACTTGCACATCTAATTTTGCTTCTCTTTCAGTCATAGATTTCTCTTGTCCAATCTTTAAGTTACAGACTGAGGTACTTTCATTAACTGAAGTCTCATGTTTCTCTTTTATTAGGGTTAATTCAGTCATACTTTCTTTTTAACTTCAAATTTTAAATCACATGTGTGTTGCCACTATTTCTCAAACACATAAAGTACTAAGGTACTAAAAGACCAAAAATCTTCATTATCACTCTGGTTTCAAGTTAAGAAATAGTAATGCTGTCGTTTTCATTATCTGTTAATTGCATACATTACTGCTTTCATTATCAATTAATAACATGCGTTACTGTTTTAATTGTCTTTAATTCACACATACAAATCACTGTTTCAACAGTTTTGCTGTCACACATGGTACTTTTCCGGTATATCATTTTGTAACATTTGATGCTGTTGCACCCGGCTTCAGTGACTGAGCTCCTGGCCCTGTTACAATTAAGTATGCCACAATTATAAGTCTCTCATTACAGACTGTAGCCTGTCTTGCCTGGTGTTACTATTACTTCTAGATTTCATGTCATACCTCTTCATTCTTGTGCCTCAGTTTTTCTTTCATTGAGGCCAGCTCCACCTTCAGTACCACGATCTGTTCTTCTCTCATAGTGACCTCTTGCACTGCTTGCTGGTGTTTGCTGGTGACCTGGGTCAACTGGGAGTTGATCTCTTGAAGTTTAATGTCGTAACCTCTGACCTCTTCTTCGCTCCTGTGGTTGAGCTCTTTCACCTTTTGCAGTTCACCTCGCAGCTTTTTAAGCTTTTCCTCGTACACTGTGATCTGTATTGTGAGAAATGTTACAGAACAGTGTTTGAAAAAGGATCCTGTTTCCCCATCCCCCACCCTGAGATACTACAGTACAACAATTAAAGCCTTGAATTTGAAATGGTAACAAAATATCTTGAGTCACAGTAAAGAATAAATTAGTAAATCTGTAAAAAACAAAGAAAAAGGATGCAGGGAAACACCTTCTTGTTTCTATGACTGAAAATGGCAAAAAAGACAAAAGAGAGGAAAAGGAGAAAAAGAAGAAGAAATCAGACCAAAGGTAAACTTCTTTGAATACTTGGGACAGGATTTGCAATATTAATGGGTGAGCAAAAATGCTAGCTTAAAGATAATTTTTGTCTGACATCATGTCCTGTCAATTTTGTCAATCACAATGGGGATAATATGTCCTGTTGGAAAATTCTTGAAACCTCCAAACTGATTTCAGATTACAGCTAGTACTATTCAAAGTCAAATGAATGTTGTATTTTCTGAGGAGATTTAATCTGATAGAGGGCATCTGTTACCTCATTAGACAGGCTTTGGTTCTGTTGATCAGATCTAGATAATTCTGACTGCAGCCGGGTGGCTAATCCTGCCCTTTCTCCCAACTGCTCCATGGCTTCCTTGTGTTGACCTTCGACCTCTGCTAGGTGTCTCTTGACCTCTTGTAATTTCTCTTGTGTTTCTTGCAGCTGCAGGTTGTCAGATTCATCAAAGAGACAAGGTGCAGCAATGAGTAACACAAATTAAATCTATCAATTTTCCTCCATTGTATCCAAGTAGCATCCCTCATCTCATCCAAATGTTTTTTTCATATTTACCTTCTCTTTTTTGAATCTGCAGGTTCTCCTCTTTCGAATCGTATCACCGTCTCTTCTCATCTCACCTGACTCATCTTTTATCTCAGTATCAT
The DNA here is from genome assembly GCA_021234535.1 of Stichopus chloronotus. NCBI lineage: Eukaryota > Metazoa > Echinodermata > Holothuroidea > Aspidochirotida > Stichopodidae > Stichopus > Stichopus chloronotus. The sequence goes on along the minus strand of CM037832.1, from coordinate 28,833,810 downwards.
CAGTCTCCAGACATTCCTCCCTTGCATCTCATCACTGTTTCTTATCGGATCTCATCTCATGTGTTTAATATTTACCTCACGTTGTTCATTTATCATTATCATTCATTGAATCTTATCACCATCTCCTACCATTGTTTACCAAGACAGACAGGTGCAGCAATAAAAATTAAATTTGTAGATTTTCTCCTGTGAATCTCCTCAACATCCCTTATCTTTTCTCCACATGTTTTTTTTTTTTTTATTCACCTCAGTTTCTTTAGTCTAAAGATTCTCCTCTCTCAGGTCTGATCACCATCTCCTATATCATCTCATGTAATTCATCTTTCAGTTCAGTAATATCAATCTGTACACATTCCTTCCTTGAATACCCTTACCATCTCTTATCTGAGCTCATATTTTTAATATTAACTACAGGTTACAATCTGTACACATTCCTTCCTTGAATACCCTTACCATCTCTTATCTGAGCTCATATTTTTAATATTAACTACAGGTTACGATCTGTACACATTCCTTCCTTGAATACCCTTACCATCTCTTATCTGAGCTCATATTTTTAATATTAACTACAGGTTACGATCTGTACACATTCCTTCCTTGAATACCCTTACCATCTCTTATCTGAGCTCATATTTTTAATATTAACTACAGGTTTCTCAGCATGTACATTCGCCTTCCTTGCACCTAATCATCATTTCTAATATCTCAACTTGTAGATATTTCTACCTTGAATCTCATCACAGTCTCTTATCTCATCCCACTGTGCTTTCATTTACCTCAGTTTTATGAGTCTGTAGGCTTTCTTCTTTGAGATCCAAGTCACTCTGCAGCTGAGTTAAACTCTCCTGAGTTTTCTCTAGCTGATCCTCTTGGAGTTGCCCCTGTTTCTTGACCGTCTCCAGACTCATCTTCGTCAGTCTCAGCTGGCTGTCCCTCTCCATCAGCTCATCTCTCATTTTGTGCATCTTGACTCCGAGAGACGACACATCACTCTCCAGCTGGAGGATGCGATTGTCTTTCTCTGTCATCTGACCAATGATGCAAAAAACACTTGATGAACAAAAGACACAACAAGACATTCATATGTTCCTGCAGTCGAAGGAACTATGTTATATCTATGGTGTAAACAGAAGTATAAGTTGTGCATTGTTAAAACATCCCTTCATATTACCACTCTTAGTCTCAATGTATGCTATAGACTGTACACTTCTGCATTGCACACCACATCTTTTCGAACAATTTAAAACAAATTCTTGTTTCACTTTCTGGTGTTCTCAAGAGATAAATTTGGATATACAGTGAATATTTCACAATGTTGGTGCTTTCACTGCAATCATGTGTAACTTAGAATCAGAGGTATATGACGGTCTGGTTTCAACTTCTGGGAGTGGACAGCGAACCAAACCCTCTCTAGATTACATCTGAAAACAGGCTCCTCTTACAAAAATATTTCTACTACTTAAAAATGATATACTTCAGTTCCAAAAAAGTACTTAGTCTATCTCATAATAAAATACTTTCTATCATGCCTCCTTGATCATCAGTATATTTTTACTCAGAGTAGTTTAATTTTTGGGACATATCTGGAGCCTTATATGCAATCAAAGATCAGTTAACTGGAAGGGTCATGGGTCAGAGTAGATAATGATCTAAGTGGTATGTATATGGTTTGTTCTATTGTCTCTACGGTAATCTCTCACCTGGTAATCGTTATCTTTCAATTGTCTGTTTGCCTCTTTCAGGTCAGCCTCCGTCTGATTCACCTCCAATCTCACGTTTTGCAGTTCCTCCATCAACTGCTCTGCCTTCTGCTTCTCTTTCTCGAGGACGTCCTGCAAATTCTTGACCGAGGATTGCAACCTGTCAACCTGAGAAAAAGAGACATGTTTATTTTTAAATTTTGCTGATTCAGGACAAACAGAATAGAATCTTAAAGCAAAAATCGGAGCTAGCAGTTGTGTCAATTATCCCTCTGTCACAAAAAAGAAAATTTGTCATTTGTTTGCATTGTTAAAAATGAATACAAGGATCTAGGAAACTTTCACACCATAAATTAGACTATTTTGGGAGAAAACTAAATCATGACTGTGCAAAAGTATGAATTGGTAACATAAGTTCGAGGAGGAATAGTATGTACAAGCTATTAGCTATGACTCATCACAAAGGTTCAGTTTGTCAACGTTTCATCTGTTAAATTGTGTTGAATACTATTATCCTGTCATACACAGCCAATTTACACATTGCACTTTGACAACATATTCCACTGAGAGAATACTGACAGTAAATATGATTTGCATACTTAAAAAATAAAGAGACTTATAAAAATCAAATAGCGTTTTAAAAGCTCACAAAAATCTGTACTTTCTTTTTGAAGATATGGCCACACACTATAAGAGGCATAATTCAAGGTTTTAAGCACTTCTCTTTAATTATTGTATATAACATGTGCCGGACACTGGAGTTGCAGAGAAAACAGATGAAGCAGATGCTCACCTCATCCTTCAATTTACGATTTTCAGCTTCGAGCTCATCCACTCTGGTCTCGTAGTCCCTCCTCTCTGACTTGAAGGCTTGGCACTGTTGTTCCTGCACTTCTAGCTCTTGCTTGGTCCAATTTAATTCTTCTTTTAGTCTATCAATTTATCAATAAATCAGTCATTGAAACATCTGTGCATGAATTTGGTCATACACCATGTGCAAACTGCTATGATATAAGCAGAGACGACAATATAAAGAAAGGGCAGGGTTCACACTGCTTGATAAAATAATACTAGTCAATACAAAACACTGACAAATACAGCTAAAGTAGAACATCACAAACTCCATGATTTATCCATCAACCAGTCCAATCAATCAATTAATCAATCAATCAATAAATGTCAATCAATACCTCAATCAATAATCTGATGAAGATCTGCAACTCACCTTGTCATGTTTTGTTTCAATTCTTGTGAAGCTTGTTCTTCGCCGCTCAGTTGTTCCTTCAGGGCTTTGATCTCGGATTGAAGTCGTCTATGGGACTGTTCGTACCTGACCACCTCCGTCGCCCTGCTGCTCAGTTGCTCCTGAGTGGACTGGACACTGCCCTCTAGTATTAACAGCCTCTCCTGGTGATGAGCTAACTGCAGGCAGTGAATGGCAGACAAGCAGAAAACTGTATAAACAATCTACATTGTCAACACATGCTTATATCAGTATTAAAAAGTAACATTAAACACAAACATATATACAAGTGTGACAGAAACCACATCCAAACAGTCACATGAATGCAACAATATTAACCTATTACATGAACAATGCATATGATTTTGACATCTGTCACATGAAACACACACATGAAACAACATGACAATCTACCAGATTTAAAACAAACATATAACAGTTACAATCTACTAAATCAAAATATACATGTAGCATTATCAACCTAACACATTAATGAAGAAGACAGCCTGATGATCTGTCACATGAAACAAAAACATATAATGTGACAATCTACCATAAATTTACACATGCACGTAACAGTTACAATTTACCGACTAAAGACATGCATTAACAATATCAATCTATCAAAATAACATTTACCTATAACAGTGACACTCTGACACGTAAAACAATATACACCAGTGATCAAATTTAAAAATGCATATAGCATTAGAACTCTACCAAATTAACACATGTATTAATCAATCTATCACATTAAAGCAAATATAGCAGCAACAATCTGTCACATGCAACGCAAAAATAGACCAGTGACAATCTGTCACGTGAAACACACATACACAGCAGGAACAACATGTTGCATGTAATACAAGCATCATGTGTGGTCTATCACATGGGCACAAACACTAAGGACAATGCTAAGATCTTTACTCTTTAAATACATACAAAAAGCACATCAGAAAAGCATGTTGACTACCCACACTGATTTATGGTCCAAGTCAATTTTTATGTTTCATTAAATGCATCAATGAATACCAAACTGCAATTCATAAATCTGTTTTTCTTTGTCTCCATAACTCCAGAGATCACCGTGTCAGATATCACAGTTCAAGGTCATTTCATGATGACTTCTCCAAGACAATCAAATTTGATCATTTCCAAAATACTCCTCAACCTGTCACCTCAACCTGTCAAATATTTTTTATCTTTTTTTTCGCATCTCTGCAATTCTCACCTCTTGTGCTGCTTCTCTGTAGTTTTCTCTGGAAGAGTGTAGCTCATCTCTCAAGAGGTTTATTTCTCCCCTCAGCTGGTTTTTCTCCTGGCTCGTTTTCTCCATCTTGACATCTTTGTCCTGCATCGACATCTCCAGCTGCTTGAGACGACTCTCGACCAACGTCAACTGCAAGATGAAGAGAAAACGTGGTCATCTACTGGCAAGGAAAAAGGTCAGCTTTTCTTTGCAATGTCGACTAAGAACAAGATATTCATCTGACTACTACATGATTTAGCTTTCTTTCTTGAACAACATTTCATCATACCTCATTTAGTTTGTCACCTAAAGCATTTTTCAGCTTTCCGACATCTGACTCTGCTTTTTGTAGCATCTTTTCTCTTTTTCCAAGTTCTTTCTGGACGTCCTCGCCAAACCTCTGTGAATCCTGGAGCTGCAGGATCAAGTTCTTTCAATCTTCTTTCTAATTTACTGGCCTGATAAAATAGTAGAGGGAGAAAAAGGAAGTAAGTGAACAACTGACATAAGTTTCCATGAAAACTGGACAATGATTCTAATTTCGATCTTACTACTGATGACTCCCATTAAGCTGCTTGCAAGTCCTAATGTGACACTGAGTGGAAACAAAAATACGTCTTCAACCCTTGTCTATGTCAACCAAAGTTCTGACAGCTTTTTCACTTTGTTTGATATCCAGAGTTTATGTGCTTGCTCATGCTGAGAGAATGTGTTGGTGTGTGACCAAGGACAAAACTAAATGTGCACCCACCAAATACAGCTAAATTGCAGGGAATCTGACTATTCTACCTGTGTTTCAAAAAATCAACTTCTCATCTTTTATTTCCTTTCTTTTATGCTTCTTCTGTTGTGATTTTAATATTTAGTAACTGACATGTATACATACTTATTAATATGTATTACATTAATTATACATACTTCTTTAAAACCTACAAAACCAGGATGTAGGAAACCAAAATGGTTGCTTTCATCCTTAATAACTTCTTCATTTACCATGTCTGGCTTTCTGTTCATTATAGGTAGGACAACTTGCTTACATTCAAACAGCTTGCTTCTAACTGAGTTGCAGAAAGTCACATGTACACTGTCACGATTTTTTTACGCCATACCTCGGATTTGTGCTTCTGTGTGACAGTCATGATTTCAGATCGGGCTTGGTGTAACGACTGGTCCAGTTTATCTAGTTCTGTCCTAGACTGAGATTTCTGGTCTTTCAATGCTTTGACCTCTGACTTGGTTTCTGCCAACCTCCCTTCCAGGTCTGCAGCCTGCTCTGATTTCGCAGTCAACTCTTCTTTCAACTTGTTCGTGCTCGACTGCAGCTTCCGGATCGTTTCCTCTTTGTCCGCAAACTGAACATGGAGGGAGAGGAGAAAATGATACAAATGAGTTATTTCAAGGAAAGAGAGGATTTAATCTAGTTGTATGTGATGTCTCAATGCATGTATTGGATGTATATACTAGATGTGCATGGAATAAGGTAGTAACGAGTTTGGAAGTGATGACAAACCTGCGTGAAATCGACAGCTTAACAGCCATTTCTTTAAAAAGAAAATATGACTACCATTTGAGCTGACTTCATTTTATAAATGAAATATTACATCGATGAATTACAGTAAATTCCTACAGTTGCGGACATTTGCCAAAACATTACCACAGGTTACAGTTACAGACTGTGAGTGACATTTGATATACTTTAAGAGCATTTCTCACATTTTCCCCATTGGCTCTACATATGGTGTGAAATAGAATCTATTTGCAGTAAAAGTGGTATGAAAACCAAATGATCATAGCATCACAGCAACAAAAATGACACAACAATGACTAAATTGATAATTGAAAATTGTTGTCACTTGCCACTGGAAAGCAGACAGCAGTATAAAGACACAAAATTGTTTAGTTTTGAAGAAGTACCTCAAGAATTTATACTGCTAAGCTTTGTTATTTGTCACACAATACCGACCTGGAATCGTAACTCACCTCTTTATCAGAGTGGTGGTGCTCATCTTTGTGGTTCTTCAACTCCATCTGCAACCTCTTCATCTGTTCCTCCAAAAAGTGGTTCTGATGAAAGAGGGAAGACTTCTTGGTGTCGTATTGTAATTTAGGTAAGGTGTTCAACGTTATTGTGTCACTTTGATGTGAAAGTTGAATCTACGAACCATACCACCTGTTAGCATCACTTCGATCACCGTCAATGTCAGCATTAATGGGCTACATCTTTTTAAACCTGGCACTCATGACACAAACAGGGATTTTGATTCGTCGAACATTTTGTGACCTCATGTTGCTATGACTACCCTGTGATGTGCTGTGGCTATGGTCGCATCTATTGGCAAGTGATATCCATCAATTGTGCTGGTATACATACATATACATATATGCTTTAATGGATTATGTAAATACCAATAAATACAATGATTACATCATTTGGGTAGTGACTACATTCACATATTGTTTTATTTTATTATCCTGAGAGGATGGGAAGTATGCTTTCTATAAACTAAATGAAATGTTGCATCTGCATTGTACGATGTGTTTTTTAGTTATTCCTCCTTATCAACAAAGGTCTTAATTGTCTTCTCTGTTGCATTCCACTTGCCTTTTGCATTCACTGACTGATTCTTAACCAGAATGAATAAAGTGTCGAGAAACTGGAAACTTCATGGATCAACTGGCAGTCTCAGAAGCAATATGTCAAGTTTTCATACTCCTTCAGGTCATAATTACTACCATCTCTCGCTTGGTCACGTGTAATTGTTAAATCATCCACAAAGCGGCAACAGGCCTTGTTTTCTCCCACTGGTCTGTCATCTTACTTGCCTGTTCTTCCACCGCTAGCTGGGCAAGATGTACATATTAAATCATTGACAAAGGGAAAAACAAACCTTGCTTTCTCTCTCTCCCAACTGACTCTTCATCTCAACTGTCTGTTCCTCCATCTCACCCATCTTGTCTTTGGCCTCTCTCAAATCTGCTCTGAGCTTGCAGAGCTCCTGGTTCAGAGATCCAGTGACCTCTTCACTCTGTTTGACTTCAATCTGTTTGTGAGTCAGTTGATGTTCTAATCTCTTCATCTCTCTCTTGACCTTCTCTGAGGCTTCCTCCTTCTCTTGAAGCTGAATGACGAAGAAGAGAGCAGCATCAAACATTTATTCCAAGAGTAACCCACTGTTGTCAATAGAAATATTCACAGTAGTTAAACAAACCAAGTGCGGATAACCACTACATTCACAGTAGTCTGATGTTTGCGGCATATCTAGGTTAGTGATATTTGTAAAGTAATTGCTGACAGTCAACTCTCTATTCTGTGGTTGATGACTCAGGTAACTCATCTTGCAATTACTGCATATAATTGATTACAGTGATAGTGACATCATTTACTGTTATTCATTCATTGACAAAAGTTTCATAGGAAAGCATATGGTATGGAGGATACCTAGGCCAAGCAGTAGTATTTGCAAGGTTGGGAGTCAGAAACGGTCACTGCATAAAATTGAATGAGATGGTGGACCACATCTCTGAAAAAAAACCATGCCTTGTGATATTTTGGCAAAGAAAATAAGTTTATTTTGAAATTTAGGTTTTGCAGTTGAGAGATTGTAGCTTAGATTTTGAGTGAGATTAATCCGACTCCAGAGGCGTTCTCGCGATTCCTCAATCATGATGACCGGCACTAATGTGAACTGGCAATAAGCCACACCGCATCATCAAACGAATTGATGCGTCCTGATTGGGTGTTTTGTAATTAAGTTACACGGTTCCATACAACAAGCTGAAAAATTCTGACTGTTGACGTTTAGCAAGTCACAAGGTACCATAAAACAAAACTGTTCAGTCCTGATTGGAAGATTAGAGAAAATTTGACACTTCTCCATTTTTCAATCAACGTCGAGGTCCATCAAAGTGTCACACTGAGTACGAACCTTCGTCTTCATATCTGAGAGTTGTTTCTCAACCCTTTGAAGGTTACTAGCTGCAGCCGACTCAGCTCGTTGCAGTCTGGAGACTGTCTGGCTGTGGCGTTCTTTGTAATTGTTCAGTTCAGTCTGAAGCTCCTCTTGGCCATAAAGCGCCCTCTGTAATTGGTCTTCCAGTCTGGCATTCTCTTGTTTGGATTTTCCGATGGCCTCTTCTTGTTGTTCAAGACTTTTGCTCAATTGATTTATCTTAAATATGAAGAGAAAAATAGATTTTGATAGAGAGATGCAAACAACTTGTACAATGACTGATGAAAAGTATTCTTCAGAATTGTCAACAAATAATCACCATCGGACAGAAAGAAACAACATCTTTGAAGACCAAGAGTTTACAGTCGTAACTATCAACTGTCAGTTGTGAATGTCAAAAAGACATTCTGCATTATGGTATTCTGTCATCTTACAATAAAAAAAAAAAGTGAATTGAACGTACTGATCACACTCCATAATTTGGAGGCTTTAACTTCATCAACTATGTCTTTGAATAAGCAAGGCACTGCAAGTGACAAGAAAAAGAAGAAAAAAAGAAAACGGAACTGTTGCAGTACAGACATGCACAGCTCTGTACCATCCATGGCCTTTTGGTTCATCTGAGGTAGCCATAGTTTGTATTAGATCAACTCAGAAAGGATTTTAGGATGTTACATCTTTTCGTGACGGCAGCCTGAACAGAGTGCTCTTCTTTGTAATTAACCAGATGTCCTACCTGCTCTAAAGCTGATTTATGCAACTGCTGGGCTCTTTCGAGCTCCATTTTTATGTTGTCGACTTCATCAAGACGCTCGTAGCATTCTCTTTCCTTCTCCTTCAAGGACTCTGTTGTCTTATCCAGTGTGATCTTCAGTTCGTCTCTGTCTTTGGTCATCTCATCTTTGAGGCTGACGTACTCCTGCTTCTGTGCCTCGAGTTGCTGCTCCAGTGACTGTATCGTTCCAAGGTATCTCTGATTCTGTGGTGCATTGACATGACAAATAAAAAAAAATAAACATGAAAAGAGCAAAAAACAAAAAAAAAAAAGGGATGAAGAAAAAACTGGTGACTTTTTGGTTTGCCAATACTGCGGATGTAGTCCAACATAATACCTGATAGAAATTATTGTAACCTACAAACTCATCAAACTGACTACTGGTTGCACTCTGCTAGTCCCGTGGCAGTTTCCGATTGATGACTGTAGTTGCGGTCATCTGACTATACGTAATTAGTTCTGACCACGGTTGCGGACAGTAACGACTGAGGTGATTGTGATTAGACGTGACTTAAGACACAATTAAGTCCTACATATATTGCAACAGATTACTTATAACCTTACTTGTAGTCATATGACTAAACAGAGTTAGTCTTTGACTAAGTGATCTGGCACTTGCGACTGGTCGTGGTCAGTTGACCATACACACCACAAGTTCCGACTATGAAAGTAGACAGTGATGACTTTGGTCATAGTGATGACTAAGGTATGACTTTATAGACACTGTGATCTCATAGTTCTAAAAGTCAGACTGTTTCTAACTCACCTCTCTACTAGTTGCCTCTGTCTCCAGCTGAAGTTGCTGAATTTCTTTCCCTTTACTGACAACCTGATGAAGAATAAAAGTATGACAATCTGACAGCAAACCACATGGTAACTTTTGCATATATTTTGTGCATCTAAATCCCCACCTTTTCATCATTTCCCCTATGTTAATTCTGTCTTGTCCAAGACGAAACAAAGTACAGCATGTACGCAGAAGAGTCCAGTCATGTAAATGACATTAAAGACACGGTTCATTGTCCCTGGATTATCACTGGGCACGCGATGGGATCAAATAGTCCAAGTCTATGCTTGGGTACCTAAATTGTAAGCCACAATCAATACTCACACACAGTAATGCCAATTCAGTCAAATTTGTCCATTGCTATCATCAACACCATTGTATCATCACTGACATAAATCATAATTATCATTATACTTGCCATCATCATCATCACGATAATCATGTGTCATCATCACCATCATAAGAAACAAATCACCAGAATCATCACTGCAATCCTCATTATCATAATCACACTTGTCATCACAGTCATCATCACCACCATTTTTATCATCATCATCATCATCATCATCATCATCATCATCATCATCATCATCATCATCATCATCATCATCATCATCATCATCATCATCATCATATCAACATCATCGTCGTTCATCTTCCTCATCAATTCATCCACAAAGTTAAAGGGGGCCATAGATCATCCCCATGCAGTAAACCGTCCGGAGGAATTAGCATGACCATATCAAAGGTTTGGTTGATCAATTTGACTTTGCTTCATGTTCAAACACCAGTACCTCTTCAAATTCTTACCTTTTTCTCACTGATGTCCAAAGATTCTCTGATTTCATTTCCCTCTGACTGCATTTCTTTGATCTTTGCCTGCAGTTGTTCAGTTGTTGCTTCCAGGGTTTTTACCTTTTTGTTTGTGATTTTGAACAAAAGGAAGATAGACAACAGTTACATTGAACATCAATTATCTCCCATTTCCCATTGATCACAGAATTCAATACCCTTCCGTTGCTTTTAAGATGAAGTATTTAATTACAAAGAAAATCAAATTCCTTCAACAACATTTAGAAGTGTTCATGTTATCTGCTGTCTGCGTTCCTCAAGCAGTGTCCTACATAATTGTTGGCCAATTCCAAACTTGTCTGTCATCAGCATATCCATGCCTCCCATCTCTGACCTTTTCATCCCTTGAGGTAGTTCTTCAAAGGATTTCTGAGTATTGGCCAAGTCAATGGGTCACCATCCTCATCATCTGCAATGTGCCTGTCTTGCAACAGTTCTTTTAAAGTAACTTCCCTTCAGACCGCTACCTGCAGGTATTCTTGACAAGTCTCAATACGCTCCTGACATTCAACCAATCATTTATTTTACTTATTCCTGCTGGACTTTTTCTTTACTGTACTGACCACGGTCGGACGACACTCCCCCCCCACCCGGACAATCTCACCCCCAAAATTACCCGTCAGACGACCTCCCCTGACCAATTCCCACGGAAACAATTCACGACTGAAAGGATTCCACCTAGGAAACTCTGACAATTCCTTCAGGAAAGGGTTTGGGTGAAAGAAAGAGCAAGGGGAATTTCTGGGCAGAATTGTCCAGGAACCATACCATGTCATCCTACTCTCATTGTTCATGTGAAATAGTCCTTTCCATTGCCCCTACCCACCTACCAATGGTACATCCACCATTATTTGACCTTCCTTTACACCTTCTTAAAAAATCCTTTGATATTATTCAAAGTTACTGTTTAGAATCCAATAGGCCACTGCATCCCTTGCCCAAATTTGTCACCGTTTGCCTTCTACTAACTCTGCTGTCCATGTCTTCCTCTTTATTCACCATCTTCATCCTACCTCAGTCAATCCTTACACTACTCACAGCAACACTCACTGTGCTGGTTTCACAAAGCCACCTATCTCTAGTCTACCTTTGATACTGCTTCCACTTTCTCTGCCCTCCTGTCATTCCTCCTCCTCTTCGTTCATCTTATTATTCTTCCTAAACGAATCACTCCATCATCTTCAGTGTTATTTGGGACTCTTAAAAGGCAACTTATGTCTCATCTCTTGAATATCGACACCAATTCATCCATTTTACCACCCATCGGTGATCCCATTCCCCTTTACCTCTTCAACTGATCCTTGGTATTGTTGTTGGGTGGTGTCTAGTTCTCCCTGTAACCTCAGCACTGTCTGGTCTCTGTTGGCTACCTCCTTCTGACATGTTCTGTGCTTCTCTTGACTGATGGTCAGGTCCAGTTCCTGTTGCTGCACCCTCTCCGCTAGTCTCAGCATTTCATCCGCGTCTTGCTGGGCTTGGCCGGACAGCTTGTTGTTCTCTGTTTGTAACTGATCCACCTGATCCTCCAGACGGATCACCTGCAAATGTGTGAAGGTCAGGATCAGACTCATCGTTGCAAAATAATACTTTTGATTTATTGCCACAAACTTGCACGGCAGTGGATCTGATACTGAAAAAAATTCCAGATGAGAATGTAATCAGTTGGAACTTCATTCCTGACCTTCAGATGTGTGAAGGTCAGGATCAGACTCATTGTTGCAAAATAATCCTTTTGATTTATTGCCACAAATTTGCACCACAGTGGATCTGATACTGAAAAAAATTCCAGATGAGAATGTAATCAGTTGAAACTTCATTCGCAAACTGCATTTTCAACCAGATTTCTCAGTTTCTATGAAATAAAATCTCCCCATGAGCAGCAGACTTTGTTGTTTAAGTCTTCAGCAATACAATTGAATATCTAGTGTACAAAAAAACCACCCACGAATCATGTTGAGAGGTAATGATAAATTCATTTTGTTACCATCATTTAAATAAGATGCATCAGTGGCTGCTACAGAATCTCCTTTTCTCCCTTCCTTTCTTGCTGTAAGCCACCCCAACACTACCATTGCATTGATTGCAGTGCACTACACTATACTAAAGTCACGTTACCAAAATGTACCACAGATCATCAAATGGATACCTGCATATGAATGTTGATTTTTGATAATTTAAGATAAGTCAGATGAAACATGAAACAAGTCTGACTGGTCACTTCATCTCGGCATCACGTGACAAGTATGTATATTTATAAATTTGTGAAGGACAGATAAATCAAGCAAAAGACTTGCCTCTTCGTAGCAGCTTGTGTAGTCCTTTTGCGAAGCTGCTAAATCTTCTCTGATCTTCACAAGTTCATTTTCTCTAGAAAGTAGCTAAAAGAATGGGTCAATTGTTAGCAAAAAGTGTGAAAATTAGCAAGGTATGAACACTGACAGCTATAGACTGGTTATATATCATGACTAAATGCTAAATACCAGTGACACTCCTGCAGTGCTGTTAGCATAGCATCAATTCCTGGAAGCTATCAGCAATGCCTTGAGATGAATATCATTTGCCCCCTTCTCTTCTTCACAGCAGTTGCTATGCATGGGTCACCATCACAACTGTGAACTACACATTGTGATTTAAAACTTGATGCTTACGCATGACAGGAAAGTAAAGTTCCAAATGTATAAATACAAATAGTAACACACTGGAAATTTTCAATTACATTTGGAATACTCTGAAGTGGATATGATTTGCTGACTGTTATTTTTTATCTCTGCAGTTAAGTAGACTTCTCTAATCTGCATTTTGCAGTATACTCATGTAGTACTCACAGTATTGTTTCCTTAGAAACCATTCATTTCTGTATATCCATCGTACCTTACAAACTTTTGGTTTGTTTAAGTAGAAGTATTTTTATCCATTGTGGCAGAGGCACACATATGACCCATGTAAGACTGACAAAATCTTTAGACATTGTGTCCGTTTCAACATTTTATTGTCTGGTCTACAAACTTTGACAAGTCTACAAGGTGATTTCCAAACATCAACAAGTTAAAATTCACAAAACTCTTGAAAGACACCACATTAAGACATTTCTTGTCCACTATTACAAACTTTTACTGTCCACTACTAAAAAATTTGACAAGTATATAAGTTGATTCACAAACTTTCAATAAAGTTAATGAATAAACTTGAATGGACTTGACAATACGTTCAACTTCATTACACTATTGCAAGACACCATGTTTAAAAAATATAATGAAACACTGAAAAACATGAAAAATTTTTCATTGACACCAAAGGGATTTTCTATTCTAAAGCACCATGGTCAAACAGAAATTCACTTTTATAGGTCATGAATGTAGTGTAATATGAAACAGGCACCAAGTCTCTACCATCAAATAAAGTTGAGGGAAAAGAATGGCATAAATCACGAAAAGAGAAAAAAAATGAAAAATCCAGACTAGATCAAAGAATCCTACTTTTTTGGATAATCTGAGAAATGTGCAGTAAAGGTGTTGTTTGGACAGTCTACAGTGCATTATGGCTGTTTATTACTCTAAGTATATGCAATGGTATATGACAGTCTATGTCACTATCTTACAAGTTAATGCACTGGTTTTGCAACAGCCTACTTACTGCTGTCTACCACCTATATGCAGTGGATTAGTAAGTTTGTACACCGAACTGACACACCACTTTTACCTAACTGCTGTCTACTGAGTTTATGTGAAGGTTACAGCTAGCTGGTATGAGCTAAAAATGATCAGATACAATGCCAATGTTAAGATGATATTAACTGATCACATATATTCAAAAATACTGTGTGTGATTTACATCAAAGGTATTCTTGATGAATAGCTTAACTTTTTCTCTTGCCACAGGCTACTCATTCCACACCCCCACTCCCCCTCTCTCTGCCTCAAGGATCATGTAAATAATAGTCTTCCCACCACTCTCCAACTCCTTCTCTCTCTCTGCCTCTCAAGGATGATGTAAGTAATAGACACGAAGTAACACCACAAATACTCTACTTGCTTTAAACACAACAGAAAAAGATTACTTTCCCTTCATACGACACTGGAAGTTCCAAATTTGCACATACTAAGCTTAAGACACGTAGCAACAGAAGCCACATCATAAAGTTGAAAGACAAAAGATTAGTGTACTGAATTGAAAAACGTAAAAGAACTAGGCTACAAAGACACTATTGGCTGAAAGGAAAATACAAATAAATGTTACTATTAGTGAGTATATCTATGTATCGCATAGATCCCTAGGACCTCACGAGACACATGCTTCAATTTATCAACATTGCATCAACAAAATCACGCCAACGAATTCCACTTAAAGAATGTGATATTGCTGTACTCTTGTTTAACACAGGTCGAGTGTTCAAGTGAGTGTTCAAATTCAAGTGATTTGTTCAGGAACTCTCGTTGCTAGATGTATACTTCACATTTGGTTGGACTACATCCTGCAGTGTTTTGAAAAAATATGCAAAACACCAAAAAGAGATACACTTGCAACTCCACTGAGAGACTTCAAGTGAATTGTAAAATCACTTACAGATTAAAATGGATAAGGAGTGACCTTGAATTTCATTTGCATTCAGTTAAACCTTGTTAATTTCAATAAGGTATTCTTGTTCACCGGCAATAAATTGATTACCTAGCACCTCAACTTCAATGATCTTGGCAGAGGTGTCAAGTACAAGTGAACCTCTAACATAGGTTGACAGCACTCGCTTCCGTGTCGGTCACGACACTTCCATGTGGTTTGAACTCATCCTGATCGACAGAATTTCCTGGCTTTTCCATGGCTTTCATAGACCACAACCCAAAATTCCAGGACCTCTATTTCAAATAATCCTTCTTGTGAGACACATGCCGCCGTCTTTTACTTTTAAATGTTAATTGCGATATTCCATCGATTATTTAGCTAACACTTCTGTGAAATACTAACCACAGGATCTTGTCTCAGTGCAAATCTCAAAGTGAAGCACAAATGTAGCTACTTAAATGTGATAAAACATTTACTACTTAAATGTGATAAAAAATTTGTATATTTTCAATGATTTTCGTGAACATAATTTATCCATTTCTAGACTACATGTTAATTAAGCTTAGATTGTGCTAAACTATCAATGCACAAGGAGCTGCTTATCAGAGACAAACATGGAAAGCCACTAATGCACCTATTAAAAACAGAATGAAAAATCTCATGCACACCATAAGTGGTCACAGAATTTACGAAATCACTTCAATTTTGCATAATTCTGTGGTCCGATAGATCCCGCTGGTGTTTTTTTTTTGCATTATGAATATCTTTACATATATCACACACACATAAAGCAACAAGTGATGACCTGTGTGACCAACGAGAGTATCCAGTTCACATGTGTCATGATAGTTCATACTGGGTAATGATACTGGCATGATATGCGACAATAAACACTAGTGCACTTTGCAAACACAGATATGGATATGACATCACGAACATTGCATACAGAACAAAGACATCCAATCAATTCTTATGACTGAATAAAATAATGAAAGCAAAACTTGTATCACCGATTTGATTACTCGGAACATTCGATTGGATGTTTAGAGCCACTTCTTGTGACAGATTTGTTACTACACTTTTAAGCCACTTTAGCATTCAGTTTCCAAAAGAAATGATCATTGTGACTCTAATCGACCCTACTCGGTAATGCTTACGTTAAGGCTGTTCGAGAAACGGTTTTTGATTTGAAAACCGTTTAAAACCGGTTCTGTTTGATTTGGTTTTTGGAATTTTTCGAGAAACCGAAAAACCGGTTACTAGGGAAAAACCGGTTAGTAACCGATCGTGATTTTTGTTCCATGTCAAATTTTACTTCGATAAGGCATTCCACACTTTTTCAATGGAAAGTTTCTACTTATTGCTGGTGTATTGAACCCAAGTTTTCGTTTAACTTTTGACCAACAGTTGTGCAAATTCTTATTCAAAATAATTTGCAGTCGCTGCGACACAGCGGCCGTTCCCCTAGGCTCTAGCCATGTGGTCTATGGCATTAGCCTTGCAATCATTACGATCATTATCTCGATGCGAGCAAAATAAAATCTAGCAACATAACGATCGCATGCTTCTTATCAATTTGTTATTCTCCCTCGTACCAACCTCATTTTATTTGAGCCTAGTATTCTCTGATCCCATGTGGACTGGTTTTCGGGCACGATTGCACAAGTGTTCATGAACATGAAGGATTTATCGTAAGTTACGTTAGCTCCATAGGCTTGGCTGTATGTGAAAAAATTCGGGACAACAGCACGCAGTCTTCGACAGTACAACACACTGGCGTTCACACTAGTGTACGTTAGTGTTATGTTGTTCGAAGTGCGTGTATGCTGAGATTTTGAAGAAACCGGTTTTGATTTAAAAACAGGTTTGCATGGACATCTAAATCGGTTTCCAATTTTTACCAACCTTCACAGCCTTAGCTTACGTAACAATGCACTTTATAGTCGATAATATCCCCACATTGGTTTTGGGCAGACCATCTTCTGTCACAATATTATTTCAAATAATTACAGAACTAGAACAAAATACACCAGCTGCATCATGCATTACATTAAATTCTGAGCCCTCTGCAAATCAGATTACTGTCAATCAAGTTTTGGACTGACTGGATAGTTTGTTTTGAGTTATTTAGAATTGAAAGCTTTACAAAGATTGTTTTACGTAATACGCTGTCATTATTATGAGAAAAAGAAATATTACGATCAAGATGTATTTGATTAGCATATTCATGACTTAGAAACATTTACCAGCTGATCCTCGCATGATATCATACATGTTTATGCCTTCTGGAGAGGAAAACATCCTAACAAGTATGGTATATCTGGATATGATTTTAACACATTATGTGTATTCTGTGAGGACTAGGTGCAAACTGGAAACTGGCATTCATATAAACATATTTTTCTTGATTTGAGTTTGAGCAGTCGGCCATGTATTTGTAACTTTGATTGTCATTGAAAAAGGTTTACAATGCCCTGTTGCAGAAAGAAACTGTTATTTATTTCACAACAGCTGCTAAGCTGCTCTTGTTTCAAGCACAAAAGTAACTTTCGAAAAAATTTAAAAAAAATCTTTACATTAAGTCGGTGAAAAATGGAAACTAGTTCCAAAATTACAAATTCAAACTGTGATTGAGGAGCCAGTGCAAATTAATCCAGTGATGGCATTGTACACAAAAAGTATCTAAGTGTCAAAGAAGGAAATTGATTCTGTAACATGACATGATTGATACCTATGTCAAAAACAAGACTATGTTTGCAGTTACTATAGTATGTTTGATGATACATAAGTATTTATTACATTTATAAATGTTACACAAACAGGTCTTGGTTTTAAATCATTTAACTCAATACAACCATATCAAATAGTATACACTCGTTCACATATTCCAAAACTTTTTCTGCTAGTATAACTGTATTTCAAAAAGACTTTTGTTTAGGATAGGCAACAGTGGCTTGATTATTGCCCATGATGGCCTTTCTCTCATAAGTCATCCACAATATCTCTGAAGATTTCACTGAGAAGCTTCATCAAAGACGTCGCCATGGTGATGCGACACCTAACATTTATGACATCCTTTGCAAACTGCATAAAGTGTTTGCATGCAGTGAAACATGAGCAATTGCAAAGCAAGAACAAGGACATAATGGTCGGAGGGACAGGGTGCACAAGGGTTACACATTAAATTATTAGGCCAAAAATTATGGACATTAAGTAAAAAGTGCAAATGGATGATTGATAGAAAATGTAGAATTAGGTGAAAAAGAAAAAACATATTTGAGGAAACAGGAAGGAAAATCAAAGGAAGATATTTTGTAAGAGGTTTTGTCATCACAATCGAAGCATGTTGATACAAGGCGATACATTCAAGAATGGAAAGGGCAGACATTCAACGCCGAATCAAAACAGACCATAGGAGATCCCAGCAGAAGAGGAAAATGTTGCCACAAAAGTAAAAAAAAAATAAATAACATGGACCATTACGATAGCAATTCTTGAACATGATATGGCAAATAAATCTAGTTTGTCTACAACGACAAAATGCTAAACATCATTCTTGTTTTCTTAAATGGTATCTTTTACTTGACGCTTAGACTGTTTTTGGTCTTAACAGTCCGATGTAATGCAACATCTGAGTTAAAAATTAAAGGTTAGCGACTGTATCCATTTCTTAATTTCAATCGTGGCAGCAGCCATGCACCGTCTCAATGACGACAACATCTGTGGCTTTGTATCCAACTATCGGGCTACCCGTGGCCAGTCAGAATCCAGAGGTACGAGTGTAAAATACGAACAGGTGGGGGAGGAGTTAGGGGTGGATGCACTGGCACGTGTCACAACATTGGGTGCAGTTTCTGGATGTCCATCTCTAGGGGTTCGATGTGGGCGGGGTGGGGGTGAGTCTCCAGCCACGAGTTGTTGAAACAACAACTTTTAGATGTAATTTGGTGCTAAATTTGTCAATGTTATGAATCAATGGATTTACTCTTAGGATTTTTTATTTTTCAAGTTTCTTTTAGTTCGAGGGGTAATTTTTAAGGAGCGATTCTGACTAGGTCCCCCCATTTGATGACCAGCCAGACAACGATACATATTGAGTTTAACCATGGTAGCAATACATCAATGTATATATGCCTACAAAAATCAACAAAAGCCAGGAACACACTTTCAGAAAATGCATAGCTCTTTCACATTTCTGAGGGTAAAAGTCAAGCGCTGGTAGAACTTCTGTTTTTCAAAGATGTAATATATGATACAAAATATACAATCCAAAAATACTTTTGGAATTCTTATGTACACTTAAGTTTGGGAGGGAAAAAAATTGTCTTGGTCCAGACACAAGTTGCAGATAATCATTGAGTAAAAATCTGTAATAATACTTCAAATCACAATAAATCAAGAAACTTACTAAGGACTGTGATGCAAAAGAACAAAATTCAAGCACTTTCAAAACCTTGACAATGTCATATGGAAATTTAAGTACTTTCAAGGTTTTCAAGGCCCAGTATGAACCCTGTGTATATGATTGCTAGAACAGCAACATATATTTAAACTGTTTGGCACCATCTTCTCTCAGTATTGTAGCCGATCAGGGGCTATGGGATCCCATTAAAGGAAAGTCTTTCCAAAGGATATGCAGTGCAGGTGGTGGAAAGGGAAGAAAGTTTTAAAACGGTAAAATCATTTTTCATTATAAAAGTGAAATTTCCATACCTGTTCATGACTTCTCCGTGATCCTTCCTCTGATGAGGTCTGAAGTTTAGCGATAGATTCCTCCAAGTTTCTCACAATTTCAGACTGTCGCTGTATCTGCAAATCGATTTAAAGTAAAGACAAAAAAAAACTCTAAAAATCACTTACGAATTGTTTGGACGTACTGAACGTAAATCTACATCACCTGAACAAATTTATTGACAATCCTTTGACCATGCATTGAGACAGAATAATGTAATAAATACAACTTACTTCTCAGAATTGAATGACCATAGTATAAGGTCAATGTACTTACCTCACTGGATTTATCTTGGCTTTTAGCTTTCAGTTTGGTGTTTTCAGAGTTGAGTCTCTGCAAAGCCACATCTCTTTCTGTAATCTAAAGTAGGGATGGAGAGGACATAACATTTGAAGAAAATTAATCTAACCAGAAATTAAAATATTTAGATTGTTATAACAAATCATCAATAAATTTTTAAGTTTGTATGTTGTTAAGAACTGGCTGTTATCAATTGTTCCTCTGCCTTAAAACTTTCAATTCACTTCACGTATAGCAGAGCTGCTCGTATTTCTTGTGTTCCATACAAAAGGCCACTGAAAAAAAAACACTTCACAAAGTCACACAGAATAAACAGACATCAAGTGGAATATTTCTTGACTTATCCAAAGCCTTCCACACTGTTGACCATAACATTTTTCTGGACAAACTCTCCACTATGGCATTAGGGGAATTGCGCTCGATTGGTTCGATAGTTATTTGACTTCCAGACAACAATACATACACTTTAAAAACACCAAATGTGCTCTGTCTACTGTCTGTTGTGGTGTTCCCCAAAGTTTAATCCTTGGAACCATTACTTTTCATTATTTATGTAAATGACAATTCATGTATTTCAAAAAAATCTTCACTCATTCTATTTGCTTATGACACAAGTATTTTCTTTTCCGATAACAACCCACAACTCCTCGAAAGAACTGTTTGTAATGAATTAAAATCCTTCTGTAAGTGGTTCGTGGCTGACATGCTGTCCTTAACTATCAGCAAAATGAGTTTTATGGTATTTAACATCTCTCAGTATTTTGAGAATTATAATTTTAATATTAGTGTAAATGGTCATACTATTGATTCTTTTAGCAAGATAAAATTTTAGGAGTCACCAGTAACAGTAAACTTACCTGGCAAGAGAATATTTGCCAATTATCCTCTCAAGTTGCAAAAGGGGTCAGTACTACAGGTAGACTTAAATATTTTACTCCTAAAAGTGTTCTCCGTACATTGTATTTCACATTAATTTACCCACACTTAATGTTTTGCATTACAGTATGGTCATGTACCAATAAGTCTTACTTAAAGGGGGAATCAGGGTTTATTTTTACAATTTATTTCACTACAATTCCACACCGGTATCCTACAATGAGTTATAACTAACAAATGTGATCAAGATTATCTCAAAAGATGTGGACATTTTTGAGAAACAAGTCAAATTCGCAAAAAAATGGGTGAAGAACTCCGAAAGTCTATACCATCCATATTCATCGAATCAAATATGAATATTCAATACTATCGCCTTTTCAAGGTATGAGGAGGTGTGGCTGAACAGTTTCATACATAGCCTACGTGTGCTGTATGTATCATCAACTATCACTAAATTCTTGTTTACTTAGCATTGAGCAATGCACGAACAGCATGGGAACCATAAACAATTGTTTATGTTTATTCATATAACGTCATCTCAGTCTTACGCTGTGATTGGTCATCGTATAGAGGAGGCTGTCTTGTCTTGTACATGAACGTTTATTTTTTGTACTCAACAAATATTAAGAGTTCTCATTAAACAGTAACTAACGCAACAATTACCGTTTCTTCTACCTTCAAACACCTCCTCAACGTCTCTTTATTTCGGTGAACAATCAGTTTAGAAAGAACCAGAAAGCCAAAAGGCTTTGTGATTCCTTGCCTTGATAAAATACATTTTGAACACAGCAGTTTGAAAACTGACATCTGTTTGATTCACACTTGTAAGAAGAAGGGCTCACATGTGCATTTTTGTTTAGTTTCTTAAACCCAAAATATGAGCCCCTTTTTGTTCTGATAAATTCTCTCATTCCTTTGTGCTGAAATGATATGATTTTTCTTGACGGTGAAGTGCCATATGATAAATTAGTGCCAGGGAGATGGTAACATCAATCAACTCACAGGTACCATGTTGATACTTATTGTTGTTTGTCTTTCCAATCAAGGGAAAATGCAGTCACCCCAATCAGAGTTAGTATGCCCTGTTACTCTAGCTCATGATTGGTCTATTTCGATTATGTGGTAATATTCTTGTGAATTGTGAAATCCAGGGAGAATTTCGACATGCTTTCCCTATTGTTTGTAATAGCTATGCTCAAAGTGTCTTTAGAGGAGCTTGTAACAGAAGGAATTTAGCAAGACTTTGCTGCTTTCTGAAAACAAATTTTAGGGTAATATCGTGTAAACAAGGTTTTCAGGTTTTGACCCCCCTGGTGACCCCGGATGACCTTTGACCTCCACCAAAAACAATAGGGTTCTTCCTCTCAATATGGGGTATCTATGTACCAAGTTTGAGAACTGTCCAACTTTCCCTTCTTGAGATATCGTGTAAACAAGCAAAGCCGTCACATACACATACACACGTACACACATGACATCACCATTGCATAGATTCCTTGCCTGCCTTCGGCAAGGAATAAAAATCAACTAAAGGTGAATTTTCTCAGTCAAACAGTGATTTCCCCTTTAAATAGTTTAATTATCTTGCAGAAAAAAGCTGTCCGACATATGAGTCACTCCTGTAGACTTGACCATACAGATTTTCTTTCCAAATCACTTAACATACTGAAACTTCATGACATCATCAAACTTGGTATACTGCTTCATTCACCTATCATTTCAACAGTAACACCTTACCACCTGCACTTTCCAATTTCTTCATGACAAACTGTTCCATTCACAGCTACAACACGAGATATTCTCAGCTGCTTCTTCATACAATAAATCGTACTTACTCTCCTATGAGCCTTCAGTATCGCGGTATTAACTTATGGAATTCCTTACCTCTGACATTAATTGACAGACCTAGCTTAAGATCGTACAAACATAATCTACGTAAATCCTATCTTAATGAATACTGATATTGTATCATTATTATTGTAGGTGATTGACTTAGTCAACTGCCTGATTCTGGCCAGCGTCTTAATCGACACTTAAGATGGAATCGTAATGACCACTTCTAATGCTTACGAGGACTTAGTTGGGGAAAAAGAAAACTTTCCGAATCCTAGCTGGATTCCTCTTCAGCTGCAGTGCTCCAGAGGAGACAGAGAGGGAGCATTGCAGCTGAAGAGTAAGGCGGCTAGGATTTGAAAAGCTTTCTTCTTCCTCAATTTAGTCCGTTTAAGCCGTAGAAGTGGTCATTATGAATCCATCTAAATTACACTGATATTGTTTTTAATATATTTTAAATCAGTCTCCTTTCCTCTTTTACAGTGTGACCAGATTGAATGACTAGTTATGCACGTTGAGTACACTCTTTGCGCCCAAGGTGGTAGGGTGGGGAGGGAGATTTGTTCTCTTTTGTTTGTTCTCTTTTGTTTGTTCTCTTTGGTTATTCTTCTGTGTTCTTGTGTTTTTCTTTTCTTTTATTTTTGTATTCTTTCCTATTATTTTCTTTTCTCATGCGTACCTTGTTTCAATATTTTCTAGGGAGTAGAGCACTTGTCAAGCACAGGAGGGTTTTTTGTTTTACTTCCTTCATGTCATGTACTATTTTCTGATTCACATTACTTCTTGTATATGTTCTGTATTTGTATATGAGAAACAAATAAATAACTGAAATGAAAGACTCTGGAGTACTTTCTCCTGGCTAAGAAATGTTAATTTTACAAATCATGGTGAATTTTGCTGTATAATACCACGAATCCACTGCAGCTTCCTTTGAGATTATGGAAGTTTTGACCGTCTGATGAAAATAGCGTTTGACTTGAGAACATCGTTAACTCCCTAGAGATAACTAATCCAACTGTGACATCATTCATACAGCTATGAATCACTCACTACAAGATGGCAGATATTTACAATTAAACATCAGATAACTCGGCCGTAATAACCCCAATAGCTAACTTGCATCGACACGGCAGACCAACACAGACCAAATTAACAAACTCTTTTTCTCTCCATCGCTTAAGACCTTCAGTAGACATGTAGCAATGCAGTCTCCTACTTGCCTATGTAACTGGTGATGTAATAGATGCTATATAAGGTACTACCACTAAACAAAACATTTACACTTGTGCAAAACATCACGTCTTGTCTGAATTACAGTTCGACACTTCACAATGTGATTAATTTGAATACCTTGCTGAGTAGGTCATTGTGCTGCACATGAAGGATTTCTGCATCATTCTTCAGCTCAGATATAAGTTCTTCCTTGACTTTCAGCTACAAATAGAGGTTAAGTCATGCAAGAATGATTAAGATTATAAAGACCTTTGGCATGTTTAAATTTTATCTGATACCATAATTTTAATATTCATTATGTGAAATATGTCAACATTAATGAATGTAAAAATACAAAATTGACCAATGAGTTGATTCAATTACTTTGAAAGTGGATCCCTCAGGATGAGATGACAGGCAATGATTGGTCAGTACAAAGATCTGAATGGTTCTCATCACTGAGTTGTGATGGGATATCTCATTCAAATATCAAGCTTAAGGTTAGCTATCGTGACATTCATCTAAAGATCGACAGGTCTAAATTTCGCATCTGAGGTCATGGATTTTGTGATCCGCTTGTTTGATTTTCAATAATTACCGCAAACTTAGTAATTTGCCACAATTGTGTTGTCTGCAATAGTAAAAACAAAAATGCTCACATCATGTGTGAGTGAATCTTCTCTGTTCTGAATGGCCTGCAGCTCACTATTTAACTCTGACAACGCCTCCTGCAATCGCTCAGTCTGGAGATAAAAGAAATGAAATACACTCAACCTTTTTCATTATAATCCAATCAATTCAGCACATGACATTTGAAACGAAAGACGAAACCATTTTTTAGCAGACTTACTGCTTAAATTATGTGATATACTTGAAGAAAGCAAGCAACTTTCTAAGCATTACAGACACACACACAAAAAAATGGCTGTACCTTATAGCATTCATTTAAAGAAAGGGCAAGTGCGCCTCTTGTAAAACTGACAAAAAATTCAATTCATTACAATTTATGATCAGAACAATTTATAAAATAACAACTTCTATTAAATACACCTGATTTTTCCCCTAAACGATGACCTGAAAGATAACAACTTCTTGTCTTGCTTACCTCACAAAACTTAAGACCAAGGATCTATACTCATAATAATGTAGTCTATACAAATTTTGGCAACAATATCTGCCAAACATTTCTGAAATAAAGTACCAGCCTGTTTTGTTGGCAGAGCAAAGATTTTCAGACAATCTTAAAAAGGGCTCATTGAGTTGGTTCAGAAAATTGATGATATTTATGTCACACCTGTTGAAGACTACTTATATGTAGAGGTTAAAATGGTCCATCATAGAGATACTGAACATTTGACACACAACTGAAGAGACAATGACAGGGTAACCACTGATTAAAATCATTTATTTCAAATCTGTGACCAGACAAACAAAGGCAACCACTGCTCATGAAAAAAAGAAAAAAAAAAAAACTACAATTTTCCTCATTTTTAGTAACCATAGGAACAGAGGATAAGTAGGAATATTGGCATGCAATGGTATCCTTCAAACTTGTCACAAAATGAAATATATATATTCAATGAGCCTCTTTACTATAATACATTGTTTTACATTGTATTTAACATTGTATTTGAACAATATAAATGTTCAATCATTTCAGAATTAAGTGATGAGACTAACCTCCTCTTTGGAACTGGTGTGCATATCTCTGACATCTTCCAACTGTCTCTCCAGGCTATGGATATTTGCATCTTTGTTCTCCAGCTCAGAATTCAAGGTTTTGGTCTCATGTTTCAGCTGCTCCAGTAAAAGTTCCTGAAATATGATCATCCGCAAACAGTAACATTATTGTGCCACATTATCGATACTATCGATCAGATCTATGCAGATCTGTGAAACTCTGCAAAAGTAAAAATGAAGCACACTCGTAAACTCACTATAAATTCAAAGTGGGTAACTAAACTAAGTTGATTGAATGTGTTTCAGGGACAGTATAGAAAATTCTTTCAACCTATGAGTACAGGGTCATCCAACATGAACATTTTTTTGATAAAATGTAAAAGGTGAAGCTTCCTGTCACTGATATCCAATCCTGTTACTGAATTTCGACCATACTGAAGATCCTGACCTGAGATGAGAGTTTATCTTCGGCTCTTCTTAGATGATCCTGAGAGGCAGAATGTTCAACTTGGAGTTTCCTTAAATTTTCTTCCTTTTTATTGGCCTGAAAATTGTTTGAAAAAAAAATGGGAAACTTTTCTACATGAAATCTGCAATGATTGTGAGAAGAACTACAGAAAAAAAAAAAACTTCATACAGGTTTATAGAAAATGCAGAAAATTTCACTTTTTGTTAGTATCTTAGGAGAGAAACGAGTCTCCATCTTCATTTCATGGTTTATTTCCATCATACCAGAACTGACTGCAATTCTCACCTGCAATGTTATTGCTTCTTTCTCAGTGTGCACCGTAATCTCCATGGCCTGGAGGCGGGCAGAGAGTCGACCGTTTTCTTCGGTGGCCTCCTGCAGTTTCTGCAGGGTGTTGTTCAGCTTTGTCTCTGTGTGACCAATGGCAGAGTCTTTCCTGGCAAGCTAGAAAGGAAACAGATTTGTTCTGAGCATGAGAAAGTCAATAGTTAAGAGGTCACAGAATAATCCTCTTCTGGTAAGTTTCATCTTCAGTTGTATTGCTAGGAAAATAATGTCGAATGTCTGCATGAAGATCTTGTATCAAGTATTTTGTATTTCTATGTCCTTGTATTTTCTTTCTGAGGTTGCTGGCTTTGTTAAACCTATCATAGGAACCTTTTCAAGTATCATGTCCATAAGGAACTGGTGCTTACATGTACAAAATATGTAAACTACATTGGATAAGAATAGATCAGACACCAACACACTGGACAGAACTAGACCGCTCTAGAGATCACATTGGAGTAACACTAGACAAGACCACACCAGACTAGAATGAGAATACATTGAATCAAATTAGCCTATATAAGACTAGACCTCACTAGACTGGCAAGTCTAACCCTCCCTACATAACGCCATACTGGAGCAGACTGGGCAAGACTTCACCAGGTTTAGATTAACCTACATAAGACAAGATCACAAAAGACCAGCAGAACTAGACAATGCAAAACTAGAGGACACACGACAAAGGCCACACCTGACTAAACCAAACTAAAGTAGACTAGGCATAAGTACTAAATTAGCCTACATAAAAATAAAAAAAAATATATGCACACTAGACTTACCAAAACTAGAGTAGACAAGACCACACTAAATAAAATCACACTAAAGTAGACTGGGCATAAATACATCAAGGTAAATTTGCCTAAAAAAAATGCTAGACTTATTAAAACTAGACAAAACTAGATTAGACAGTGGACAAGATCGCACTAGATTAGATTACACTTGTGCAGACTAGAAAAGAATGCATCAGACTAGATTAGCCAAGATAAGACCACACCACATAAGACTAACCAAAGCAAGCCCACACTTGACGCATAGTACTCTAGACTCAACAACACATAGCAGACTAGATACAATTATACTAGAGTAGACTATAGACTGGACTAGCCCACACTACACTAGATTGCACTGATCTGGACACTACATTATCATACATATGACTAAACAACACAAGACAAGACCAAATTACCCTAGTCTTCCCTCCACTAAACTACAAGAGATGAAAAGTGAGATGTTGTGGCTGTAAAGGAATTTTAAGGAGGTGAATCTGTGTGTTGGGATGAGAGGCAGAGGATGAGGAAGAGTGGAGAGTTATGTTTAAGTTCAATCTGTCATCACTCTCCCCTCACTTTGATCATTTCATCCATACAATCGAAAGCAGATCCATCAGAAACTAAATTACTTGTTCGGCCGTTCTTCGTTTTTCTTCCCTCGCGGCCAGCAGGTCCACCTCCAGCTTTTGTAACGAGGTCTCCTTCTTACTGAGAGCATCTTGGATATCTCTCGCTTGCCTCTGCAGCTGAGCGATGGTGTCCTCCCTTTGTTGTAACTGTGGTGGGAAAAAAAAAAAATAACCAATAATATGAGAAAAGCAAAGAAACAAAAATTGTAGGAGAATAAATACAAATCTATATAAAGGGAGAAAACTACATGAAGAAAAAATTGTAAAGATAAAGACAAGTTTACTGTACATTTTCCATCTACATCTCCTGAAAGTTTGAATATTTGAGTGTGAATGAACGATTGTTTGTGAACGAAATCTTCCATTCGTGCACACACTTTAGCTTTGCCCAATACTCCCCAAAATAACACTACACAAATGTGCCATAAATTTCAAGTACGAACAACAGCATGCTAATTAAATCAAAGATACACTGGGTCAATTTACCATCATTTTAACTTCCTTTGTGTGTCACAAACTCCCACAAAATTTCATAACAAGAAATATCTTTAAAAATGCTAATATCGGTATGATTATTTTTGGGCTAAAACTTTTTATTTCATTACCTGCATCTGGCTCTTGGTCATTTTTTCATGTAATCGATTGACCTCTGACCTCAGGTCGATCACTGACCCATCCTTTTCTGAGAGATTGGCCTGCAGTAGGGCAGCTTGTTGGGTCGACTCCTCCTTGGTCACCTCATGGTCGGTTTTCACTTTGCTGACCTGAGGTGGGAGAAGAAACATACATTACATACTTCTGTTTTGAGAGCATGTTCAGTTTAAGGTAAATTTGGAGGCAAAGCCCGTACAAAATTTGAACATAACGCCCCACAAACTCATTATAATTGTTTCTCCAGTCTTGCCAAGTAGATAACCTTACCTTCTTCACTCTCCGGTAATTGAACACAGTTTACTTTTCTTATCTTGCTGACAAATAAATTTAAGACACCTAACTCTCCAGCAACTGAATAATAGATTTAAAGGTCGTGTGACATGCTTTCTAGAAAAGAGCAACCTTCATGCAAAAGTTGCAGTAAGTAAAATCCTGAGTGAAAATCTGTTGGAATTTTGTTAACATCTATTACCATTTTGATGATGTGGAGTGTTGCAAAGTGTCAGTTCTTCTTTTGTTAACCCTACATATTTTGCCTCTTAATTACTGAGTTTCACATTGGTATGTGATATTGATATTTTTGAAGGGAAAAAATACATGCTTCCAAAATAAAACCCTCTGGGCATATAAAATTCTCAAATGACTTTGAAATAAAGGATACATAAACAAAGGATTAACATAAGACATATCCTGGGAGTCCCTCCCCTGACATCACAAATTTGCATACTTAGCCAATGTTCATTCATGACGCAGCTGTGAGACACTAATTTGCCTGTAAATTTGTCAATCTTTGACAGATCTGGATGGGATTTGTGGCTATTTTCTGCATTTTCAACGCTTCATGCACCCAATACTCCAAAATGTCATGTTCACGTCACACAATTTTTAAACGTTTCTGCAGCCATGCTAAAGGGAAACATTTTACCTACCTCACTCTCCAGAGACTGAACATTAGTTTCTAATGCAGATATCTTGCTGTCACGTTCTTTGATGTTTATCTTCAATTCCTCCGCCTGTTTAGTTACAAGGAAGTAAAAAGACGATTGAAAAAAACTCTACTTCAGTGATGAAACTTAACATAAATAGTTATAGCTTTACACAACATGACATGAAAAACATGAACCATAGTTCCATAAACATTTTGGATATTTAAAAAAAACTACAATAACCAAGAAGAAAGAAAACATAAAAAAAAAAAGGCACAATGGAAGGAAAGTGTAGCATCATATCATTAAAGACTTAATTCAGGTACACTTTAACTATCACAAAATGAATAATAATTTTTCCATGCTTGCATAATTTGTTTAGACTGCTTCTCTCTTACCTCCGCGGTGGATGCTTTTAGGTCCGTCCTGAGTTTTTCTATCACACTGATTCGGTGCTTTACTTGATTCAGGGTCTCTTGGTGTTTGTCTTCTAATGAAATGTACTCTTGTTTCAACTTCTGTATGGTATCGTGCTTGTCTGCGACCTGTCAAATGCAGAATGGAACGGTTCTGAAGGCATGCCATTTGCAAGCTTTGAGTTCTTATAATAATTTTTTCTTATAATAATTTTAAATGTTAACCTGGATTTTTCCCATGAAAGAAAGTTTGCAATTACTACACCAATGCACCACAAGTTTTTTGTTTTCACAACCGATACATCTCGAAAGTCAGTATAGGTTCCATCATCACGTACACTACACACGCCCTACACTCCTTCTATACTAACTGTATTGTAACTTGTTACCGTGAAGGGATGCAGGCAAACTTTTAACCGGTAGATATTACCTAACGTATGCCTCTACACAGACATTACGAAACATATGTTTCTACACAGACGTTACGTAAGGTATGTTTCTATGTATGTTTACAAATCAAGGGATGTTTGCTTTCTTCGTCATTTCTGCCTGGAATGCTAACCTAGTGCCATATGCTGACCTACCTATTCAAAGGAAGTCGTCTCCTATATTCAAGACAAACGTAGAAATTGCAGAATGAGGCAAAGTGTCACTGACTTCCAAATATTCTGCAGTAAAGCCCTGTGCTTGACATTCCACACAGTGGTCACATCTTGAGGACGTTAAGTCCATCCAAGTTCCTTGGATTACAAAACAGATCGAACACAGCATGCTAATCACACAAAGAACGTACGTTAGCGTAACGTGAACTGCTTCACGCAGAAACTTAAGGGTAGGGTTCACCACTCAGTGACTCAACGTTAGGCGATAATACAAACACCCTAAACATTCTACTATGACAAGTATCTATGATGAAACAGAGTAGTCTACAATGAAACAAGTCTCTTGTGGGACAATGTAGTTGAAGATGAAATAATCATTCCCAGGGAGGAGTGTGGCAATTTCAAGCGGGTCAAGACTACTTGGTATAGTTTGCAATAATTCATTTCTGTTTGATGATGAGACTTATCTGGTACAATGGGGCCTGTTACTATATCAGCATAAAGCAGTCTGATCTGATGTAATAATGCCAAGTGGAAGACAATCTGACCCAGGTCAGAAGGAAACTAGTTTATGGTAAATCAATTCAATTTTACACCAATTTCAGGTTTTGTCTGGAAAGCAGATGAGCTGGTCCTAGATGATTCCATTGAGTATGACATGAGACAATTTAGTCCAGGGAGAGGACTTTTGTCCACTTAAGTGAATTTATTGCTGCACTTCCTCACAAATCATGGAAGCTAAAAGAAGCTACAATAACTGGAAGCAATCTTATTGCAGTATAGGGTGGAGCAACACTAATACAAGATGTTGTGCTGTGGCCAAGTCGATATAGGTGGTGGCATTTGAAGCGTTGAAGCTTAGCAACCAGGCAGGAGGTTCTGGATTTGATCCATGGTTGGATCACAGTAGGATGGGTTTTTCATCCGAGAGGCAAAAAAGGCTTGTATGATCTAGTCTTGTCTTGAAGGAGGTAGTCTAGTCTGGGATGAGGTACTGTGGTCTGGTCCTTGAAGGAAAATCTCACGTGTTTTGCAAAATACAATTAAATGGCTTCTAAAAGCAGTGGAAGCTGACAGTATTATGAGCTAATGTAGCTACTATATGTGTAAGTGTATGTTAAGATTATGTTTGCTTATGTTGGGTAAACAAGCAGAAAATATAAAGTACTATCTACGGATACCACTAGGAATATGGAGAAAGCAAAAATGTTGGTAGGGTTAGGGGAAAGAAAGGGAGAGCTACTGGAGAGTCTAGTGTGTAGATGAATGTGAATAAGTCAAAGAAAAGATAGGCAATGAAATGACAGACCAATTAATCAGAAATTAAAACTACTATATTTACAAAAGCCCCTCCCCCACCCACCTTACTCATGAGATGGATTTATCAATGACTGATGCAACTGATGTTCAGTAGAAATGAGAACTACATGACATGACATGCTGATTAAAAGGGAAAGAGAAGCTGGCACCTGTATCAATCTTGGTTAAGATACTATACCTTGGAATTGCTAATCTGAAGGTCACAACAAACAAGTTAGAAGTGAAGTTCAAAGGTCATTAAAATGATTAGCATCAGGAATTGAAAGACAAAATGGCACAGTAACAGACAACATTGACATAAAACAATATGTCACAGAGATTAAAAAAAGGAATGTCAACTTTTGAAATAATCAGAGAGAAGGGCATTGTCTTTTGAGAGTAACCGATAACACTGATGTAAGTCTGGATAAGAAACAACACTCATAGCAATGTAAAAGACAGGTCTGAGTGAGATATCACCCTAGTAAATAACATTGATACACCATCCTGTGCACCAAAAAGACATAGTTACCAGGTAATACCTGCCAACTGGGGAACTGCTGATGGTGTTCAAAATGTGGTAGGCCAACTGATTTTTGAAAGTGCAAGAAATTTTGTGTATATGATACACCTCCAGTTTGTCTCTACAATACTTGATGAGATGGTACAAAATACAAGTGAATTAAATATTCATGTGCAAATTCACCTACCTTTCATGACAATTGATAGTAAAATATGGCAACTGAAAGATTGAAACGCTCTCATTGCATTATGAATATTCAGTGACATTGTCTATGGCAAACCCCACAATCAGTGACGTAACAAGATCCTTGGGGGGCCCATGGACAAGAGACAGTGTGGGGTCCCTAATCCAATGATATCACAAAACAAACTTGCACGTTTTCACTGTGAACATTTGGAGCCCCTGAACACTGTCCACCCTGTCCAATGGCGAACCTGTACACAGTACTCTACCTCCTGATGCTATTCACTAAATGTTGTTACAAATGAAGAAGGGGAGTTAATGGAGTTGGAAGGGAAAGGGAGGGGGAGATAGGGAGGGTGGGGGAAGGAGGGTAGGGCCACTTGTACTCTATTCTGCAATTTGTGACTTAACAATAATTCACCTCATCAGCGAGGGCAGCATTGGTGATCTGAGTTGAGGACTTGGCCAGCTCCAGTTGCTGTCTGATGTTGTCTTTTTCATCCACAAGGATTTTGTTTTCATCTTCCAGTCTCATCATATTGTCTCTGCATCTCTGAAGACTGTCCTTGTTAACGACTGCCTCTTCCTTGCTGAGCTCTAGCTGTCCCTCCAGACTGCGCAGTTTGCTGTCCTGATGTTGGACCTGTTGCGATACAGGGAGGGTGGAAACCAACAGTGATGACAAAACAGAACATGATGCAAACTTAAAAGGGGCTCACAAAGTTGATATTGATAAGTCTGGGAGAATTTTGAAGGATACAAACACATGACGATGCGTACAATTAACACAGTTAGCGAAGTTTCACACCCAACCGTTAAGAAAACTGTCAACATTTTTAACCCTGACTTGCACTGGCTATGTGCATACAAACAAAGCACTGATGTGAAAATTATCAGGTCATGAATTTTCAAAAACCAAATCGATTAATTAATTACCCACTCACTAATGTTCCTTTGTATGTAACATAAAGTGATCATCTTTGCGTAACCATTTGTTATTTGCATGTAAATGAAACTTGACAGGTGTAGGAAAATGTACAAAATTTCATGAAACAAGTCAAATGTGAATGCTCAGTGCATTCCGTTTGGTTTACTTTTAAAAGAGAGGCTCATTATTTCCATACCAAGCAATAATTTCTTGAAAAACATTGCACAAAGTTTAAAATTGTATCTGCTTTGAACTTGACTGGTTTAAAAGCTAAGTGGCCATCTGAAATGCTGAAAGCCTAGCTTACAATTGTAAATGATATGATTAATTCTAACTAACACTTACTATTGCATGTCAACATTTATAAGATCAACAGCAACACAAACTGATATATCTATCCATTTCCAGGTGGTATGAGTCTTAATAAGTCCGGAATATGTGAAGTTATAGAGTTTTTATCATCCACAGACTCAACAGAGATATTTTGCTTGTACAACCCATGAAGGTCCTGCAGTGGGACTCGTGACCTCACCCCTGGTGAAGGATCAATCTACCTGAAATATTTTGTATTCGATCATTGCTTGGCAGGTTTGACAGAAATGCTGAGTAAAGTCTGTTTCTTTTTTAAAAAAAAAAAGTAAATGGGTACTGAGCACAGGTCCTTTCTTAGACCTTGTGTTAAGCCCAGAGTTCAAATGCATATAAGGGTTAGTAACACAGAAATGTATCCGAACTTTGTCCAAAGTCCAAACTCAAGCCTTTGGAAAGTTATTCGATACTGTGACTTGTACACAAGGAGCTGCTTTATCATTTGATGTTACAAAAAAAGAAGGAAAAAAAAACACTAGCAATAAACACTAGCACGGGATGACTTGATGCATGACACGTTGTGAAACGGGGACAAGTGTTAATCAAGTATGGTCATCCACAGCACAATGACATTAAAACCTCTACACCTGACCATATTGTTAACAAAATGGAAGCAAGGTAGGTAGCAGTTGTATTAAAAATGGGACATATAAATCTCTAACTAAGAGTCACACTGGATGAACAATTCTGTTTGAAGACTACTTGTCCATACAGTCACTGGAAAATACATACTTCCAATACTCAGATCATTACTTTCACATTTGTAAAAACACAATCTTTCCTTGTTCTGTTGAACCAAAAATTATTTTAAACTCACCTGACTCTGGTAGGTGTCAAGTCTCTCCTGTAAACTTAAAACATCTTTTCTTAATGTTTTAATCGTTTCATCTCTTTTAGTAATCTAAAAAAAAAATAAAGAGAGAGATAAAATGTTTTCATTTTTTTTTTCTCACATTATAATCATGACATAACGAAAATATGAATAAAACTTCACATTCAACCGGCCCTGATTCATGATGGTTTCAACTACCACACCAAGGGCTTAATTGTGTACTTACAACTTTTATTGTCCCCTCTATTCTATTAAATATTTTGCAAATTTCCATATGCATGTATCTTTTAGAGGTTAAGGCAAGACCCAATAGGGCTTTTGAAGCACTCAGGTTACACTTTGTCCTCGCATACAGCGAGAGGACGTCTGCAACGAACTTCTTCCGATTTCTCATTTTCTTGTAAGAAAGTAAACTCAACAAAAAAAAAATGACGGGAATCAATCATCAGATCAGGATGACACACAAGGAGGCTTCTTTCTTTAGAACAAGAATGTCCTAAAGTTAGCAGCATAGTTTCAAGCCCTTAGGAAAACTTCTATTTTATTAAAGCTTTCCATATGAAATCATCACGATGTTAAGAAAAACAATTTTGCGATCGTTTGTTCCGCGACAAGTCATACGGTTTTGTCCTCAGACATTAAAAAAATGATTTCTTCATGAATTCCCCGTTACACATGTTTTTCATGAAAGTCATGGTGTAGGTAAATGAAGGAATGCAAGCCGCAATCATCAACGACAGGGTCTGTTCCCTTTTCCCTGACATAAATTGCCACTCTAAGAACAATGGGGTTTTCTCAGTCTGATATTTGCCATAAACATTAGACATCATGGTAGTGCAAAAAAGACTCTGAATGTTTCAAATTTTGAGAAAGTTGAGAACTTCAAAACTTTCCCTGCGACACAGCATTTTACTAGTTTTGACACTTACTTCTTTCTTCAGCAAGTGATTGCTGTCTTGAGCAGACTGGCTGGACTGAAGTTTTGCCTGAAGCTTGCCAACCTGATAAAATAAATATGCAAAACATATTAACAGATGTGGCAAAATGTGTGAACTGCCTATTAAAAACTAAAGTGTCTTGGCAAAAGAATCAGACTGTGTAAATGGTGCTCCTCTTTGGATGCAAGCAATTCACATAGAACAAAAGTTGATAAACAAATGACAGGTGAAATTAAAAAGTGGATAATGTGTGCTAAAACTTGACCAAGAGAAAAAGAAAAAGGGTCATTTCTGCCCATTTTATATTTATTCCTAATTTCCAAATAATTGTTTTTATCCTAACACAGCAGAGACACACTTTTTCTCAAAATATGGTCTAAGTACCACCTGGCTTTGAAACTGTTTGTCAAGACATACAGTTCAATGAAACAACTCTAAAATTTTTCAAAACTGAAGTAACTATCAGCCCAAGTACTTCCACACTGACACCAAAATACAGAACTCATCCTCTTAAAAACTACCACGAAATAAAACGATATTAGCAGAGAGTGAAATTTTGTTATGACTTCAAAATAGATCCTTGAGGTCATGCTGAATTTGGTCATATCTCTTATGCAGTATCACCAAAAGGAAATATTTCTGCAAGAGCTTAATGACAAACTGACAAGCAAATCTGTCTTAGTGTCCCTGCATCACCTTTGTCCCTTCAGTGATATGTCTCTTTGTCTCTAAACACATGACAAATACGGTAGAAAGTGTTGTATCTTTGTACAGAAAAAAAAAAATATCCTGTGGAAAATTTCAGAAATAAAAATAATAAAATATATCAATTTCAAAGGTGTGTCAGGCAAGGCTAAATTTGCATCATACAAAACTTGAGGGTAGGTGGGATAATAATTTGCAGAAAAATATTTGGATTACCTCTTCAATCATCCTCCTCCTATGATCCTGGCAGGATTTCAGCTCGCTCTCTAAGGTAGACAGACGAGCCTCTCGGTGAGAGTGCTGGAGGTGATCAGTGAAACATTGGAAACGGGTGCAAGATGAGAGAAGAGAGGCAGTAGAGCCTACTGAGAGCAAACAATGATTGATGAAGAATAGATACCAGGGCTGACTAGAGATTTCCATCCATTCTCCCGTCATTTTTTCATCACTTTGTCTCTTTTATTGAGGTTCTAACCAGCGTCCTCCACGAAAAAAGGGACAGATCGACTTCCTAGATGCCGACCGCAATTATCGTTGTATTTGTGCCAATTTAGCATGGGTGTGGTGTACATCGACAGTGTGGATTTCAGCAAATTTTAGCCCTGTTTGCGTTGATTACGTGAGAATACCGCGAGGTGATTCTAGCCTGCGTGCAGGCCTACATACACTACTGAGACCGATCATATCAATGTTTAGCTTTTACATGTTTTGTTGGTATTCCATAGTGTAGATTGTTCATTGTCACAATTAGAACTACACAGCTCTTTTTAGCACAGTGTTCTATTCCCAAGTCCAGTGTCCAATTTTGCAAACCTGGCACTAAATTTTCAAACCAAGCACCTTCAAGGGAAATTCAGATAGGGCACACCACGAGATTAAAATTCCCTGACGAGAACACCCTGCTTTGATATTTCGAGATGAAATGCTTCCTTTGGCTTCAAAAACAAAATATCAAACGTACTACATCAATAAAGCAGATCTCACAATTTGCTTCTTACAGATTGGTTTTAAGGGGGGAGGGGAGGGAAGATGATGTTTTTCCAGAAGATGAAAATGCCAACCAAATGTGTGACTTACTTGTTAGAAGTCTTGTTCTTAGTATTGATGGAACAAAAATGACAACATGAAGGGAAAGCTTCGGCTGGAAGGTTTCAAACATGTTAATTTTCCACACTAGTGATGCTTGTTAAGGCAGGGTACCATCATTTATTACCACCAAGGGTGACTACAGTAGATAGTGGTGTTAACACTGGTAAGACAAAATGGGGTTAAAGACAAAAAGGTGTTGCACTTCTTCTAGTGACTTGAGTGAAAGGGATTAAAACTTAAAATACATTGGGAAAAAAAGATATAACACAGCAAAATAAAAACAAACTGGAAGTAAGACATCACATCAAAATATGACAAACACTTACATTTTTCTGTTTATCTTGAAGAATTGAAATTGTATGCAAATGACTGGCTTTCTGTGATCAAATAAAAAGAAAATGAGAACATTTTTATTCCAATACAGCCAGATGTCAATTAACTATGGTTAGCACGTAGAAAATTACCTGGCAAATTATCTACCTCACCACACACACACATAGTAAGTAGACTAAATGGTTGGTTTTGCTACAATAGATAGATACAAAACATGAAGAAAATGCAAAACATATATTCAAGTAAAACCAGTATTCTATTTAGGATATTTGCAAAGAACTAACCTCAGATTCAACGAGACTGAGTTGTTCCTCCAGCTCTGTTACTGTGTCTTGCAATCTCTGAATAGTCTTACTTTTATCTTCAATCTGCAACACGAGAAAATTGCCATCCCAGGAAGGTTTTCAAGCATGATCACTAGCTTTTAAACATAAATGGTTAGATATTAAATGGACTTTATTTTTATATTTATATTCTTACCGTGCCAGGAAGTAGACAATCTAGCAGTTTTGTGTCCCCACCCCCCAAAATAAAAAAAAAAACAAGTTGTATGAGAATTTCTATGTATTTTTATAGTGGAAGTCAGTGACATCAATCTTTGAGCTACTAAGGAATGCAGATACGTTGCATGCCACTGTTGTTTTTTTGTCAGCTGATTTTTTCTCTCCAAATCTTTAGTTTTACTTTCCACTAGTGATCTTTAT
The DNA here is from genome assembly GCA_021234535.1 of Stichopus chloronotus. Lineage (NCBI taxonomy): Eukaryota > Metazoa > Echinodermata > Holothuroidea > Aspidochirotida > Stichopodidae > Stichopus > Stichopus chloronotus. Next base: position 28,795,368 of record CM037832.1, on the reverse strand, counting down.
CTCCTCTTGATGACACTTATACTGCGTTCCCACGGAACCGGACTTGCCCCGACCTTGGACTCCCTGTTCAGCCCGGTGTTTTAAATCCGTGTCCTAACGAGTTGTAGACCACCTCGAAGCAGGGCAAAAGCTTCCTGCGCGAACTGTATACTATACATCTCTGCAGTGTTTACGTTGACCAATTGATGATGATGAAGCTACAGATTAACCAATGATGCACAAAGGGGCTGTGTCTTCAGTATGCAAATGAAGCATGCACTGCTTTTGTATGTCGCACAGTGCGGTGCATACACAACTGCAGGAAGTAGTTGGGCCGGCAACTCCACAGGCTTAATGATAATATAGGCAATAGTGATGTAATATCATGGGATTTGCTATATGGCTTTGCTATAAGTTTGTAGAAAAAATACATCAAAAAGAGCTTGGATACTTGACTTCATGTATTTCTCATTATTAATGATTAGGCGTTATACGTTTTGACTGATCAATATCGATGACACGAGACCGCCCGTACTGCCATACTTGCACTCATTAGGGGAGGGGGATGCAACTATTATTTTTCCATGCAAATTCCACGGTAGCACTTTTTGTCATGTGGAAACCCTGTTTGCATAAATGTCAAGCATAAGCATATGGCAAACTAAGTTACAAAAGTGCATATTGGATATGAAAGGTTCCATGTAACTGGACGATTGGACTACCGGTACCATATACTTACGCTGTACTAACAATAAGCGTTCAACATGATGGTTTTACATGGCTTATAGTGATAGGGAGCTGTTGGCATATTGAGCAATAGGCGCATATCGTGAGGCTTGAATAGTGGGCTACGTTTATCGTTTACCAAAACATCTTCACAAATTGCAAAGGAACAACAATGTTGGAAGCTACGCCATGTTCCTTGTTTACCAAGGAGGTGAGCAAATTGAATCATGATGGCTATCAGTCACCATCTAACTTAAGCAGATGTCGTTGTGTACAATTGATGTTACACCTCGATTGGTGACATGAAAAATAAATGTAGTACTACAAACTTAAGCAAGTTTCAGTATATTGTTTTAGGCATGTATGTCAGAAACAAAAAAATGAAATCATCGAAACCACGCACTTGTACGTTCTGGTTCATTCTTGTTTATTTCAATTTCTGCAAACGAAAGTTCAAATCACAACTTGTCACATCTATCAATTAAACAATTTTCTGCAAAATGTCCAAGTTTTCACTTCCCAAACCAGAAATACAAATGTCCGGATGTGATAAGTTGTCTTTCAACATTTGGCGATTATTGTTAAGTTGCTAAGAAATGGGCGACATAACTTTTCGCATTTATTTTTTAATTTCTCACGTACAAAAACAAGTGAACAAGTCAACATTTTGCATGAAATTATTAAATTGGCTGCATGTAATAAGGAATTGTCATGTGAGCATTTTGCAGTAAACTGTCGACTTATAAGGGCCCGGCACTTAGGTTTCTGTACATACTCTAAAGGCGCGTTCACACTACAACGATATCGGATCGGATTACGATCCGATTTTTTTTATTTTTAGTAAATATCCTCTCCATCTCTGATTGGAAAGAACCAAAATTTTGTCAACTTGTGTAAAGGTATGATTTGTACCAGAGGACCACGGCCATGAAATGTTATCTAATTATTTCGTGACGTCACATCGACAGACAGCTTTTATCGGACACTCGTAGTCCGTTCTTTTTATACACGTTAAACCATATATCCAAAACACCTTCAAAAAGATTCAATATACAGCAAAACTTGTTTGATAAATTTATACATTATTGGATATGCCATTAAAGGGACAATTTCTTTCCTTTTTTGTTGATTGTAAACACGGGCATATATAAGTAATTTGATAAACGCTTTTTTTCGTTTTTCATGGCACAATTTGTCCATTGATTTTCCCTTGCTTCTAATTTCTCCCATTAAATAAATTTCAAACTGCCATAACTTTTGTGGGGTGATTTCCTTTTTGGGTTCCCAGTTTAAAAGAGCGAAGTGTTTCTTGACGTTCGTCAACTTTTTATCTTCATTTGAATACCTTTAGGGCCGTAATGATGACCCCACAAATACTGAATACTACACCCCTCACATGAAAGCTGGAGAATATTTTGCCACCTTTCTAATTTTCCACGCCTGACAGGCATGCAGGAGTTACTGTACGTCACAACATTTGTCTCAACTGAATATAAAGAATTGGGAACTTCCCTTTCCAAAGATGTAAAAACCTTTTCAATCGACCGAGAAACAAAAACGCAAAACAGAATTTTAAAGAACCAATAGTTGAGACTGTTTACTAAAATGTGACTTGGTATTGCCGATCTATACTAGTTTCATATCCAACTTTACACATACATCTGCACGTAGCTGACCAAAACAGGACTACTGTCGCTGAAAAGAAGTCAGTGAAATCGCATATTTCGTGCGGAAAATATAAACAAAATCATTCCCTTTTCATATAAAGTAATTTTAACACTAGAATGATACATTGCATGAATTTTTGTGTGATTTTGTTCTTAATTTAAAGAAAAATTGGGATTTATTTTCTGGTGATCTCTTTGCAGAAATTTCAGTCTCAGTACACGTGGACTGTAGTTCTCTTGTCATAGGAATGTTAGTTTACGCAAGGATTCAAAAGACTTAATGATGAAATTACTAAGTTATATCTACGTTGCACTAATCAATATTCTAAGGAATCATTAAAGCTAATTATGGATAGACAAGGTAGGGCAGAACATTTTCTAGCAAAACATTCCAGAACTTTATCCAGAACTATAATATTTATCTCCCCTCTACCTAAATGATCTAGTTCCAATCAAAAGCGATGAAAAAGCCATACACAGAAAAAAAAAGAAAAACACCAAGTGATAGGTTACTCAAGCATGGATTAACTTTGCTCAGGAGGCTAGTAACGGGTGCACAGGTTTCCGTATGTGCAAAATGGTGCTAAATTTGATTTGAATCTGAACATATCTTCCATAAATTCCTACTTATTTTGAAGGGGAATAGTGAGTTTAGAATTCACCAACATTCAAAGAAAATAGCTTTAATCATCGTTAAAACGTTCCGTCTCATCAATAAATATTATGTAATGATTGTGCAAAGTTTGGGTAAACAAATTACTGTTGAGCAATAAATAACTGGATTTCTATCTGTTAGAAACTTATTTCTTGAAAAGAAGGATACAGTTCTTCCTTATTTTGAAGGATATATCACTCTATGTCCTTAAACATTGGTTTAAAAACATGATTGTTTTCTGTAAAACAAATTACTTCCATTTAATGATTTTACATTTTCTTTTTTGTCCCGCGTGCGTTGAAAAATATATATTGTTTAATATACCTTACCTTGTTAATTTAGAGGGGCAATATGACGTTTCAGATTAGTATATTGAAATATTGGTACACCTATATGCCCCCACACTTTTCCTAATCATAATAATCGCGCTATATTCAGCTTCCTTAAATTTAAGCAGGGGCATAGCGAGAATTAAATGTTAGGGGGCGGTCCATTGGGGCAGGTCTAAGGCTAGCTCATAGAGGGTGCGCTAGATGCAAAATGGTACCACATTTCAAGCTGAACTTAAATTTAATATATCTCCAGGAATCCTTATTTTCCAAGTAATGATTTTAATTTTTCGTCAATTTTGAATCATCCTGTCCCCCACCCATCCTCCTACCCTCACACGGAAATAGCGTTTTGCCTAAAGCATGTTTCATTTGTCATATATAAAAGAGCAGAGTATGCATTTTCAGAATACGTCATGGCAGTGACGTAGCCAGCATTACAGAAGAATAAAAGTATACACATCTTATGTGTAGGCCTATGATATTGCGGTGTTCGTCTATTTCACGATTTGGATGGGATTCTAGTCAATCTAGTGTTCGAATTGTCACTAGGACTTAGCGAAAATTGGGTAGAAATATCAACCACATTCACTCCATACTACAAAAACATGCTCAAGCATAAATCGCTACCCTCTTACATAATCCTGTCCTCGATTCCTTCCTCTCTTTTCCTCCTCCTTCCCATTCTTTCTGCTTTATATTTTTCGCCTTAATTTTTGTCTCACTTTTTTCTTGTTCTTTTTTTTTGGGGGGGGGGCTACCGCACCTGAATTTAAGTAAATGGGGAATGCAAACAGCTTTTTTTTTATTTTTGAAGAGCTGACGAAGTCACTGTGACTTTAAATACTAATTTCATATTGAGTGAATAAATAGACCGGTAGAAACAGCTCGAGAATGTTTTTGTTTTTCATCACTAACGTAGCAAGAAGGGTGAACGGGGATAGATTAGGAATTTGGGAGGATGCGATGGGCGACGTTAAACAATATAGAAGCGAAAAAAAAAAACGAGAAAAGTGAGGGACGTGTGAGAAGTTGATAAGTGAGGGAAGGAGAGCGTAGTTTGGAAATATTGATACAGAAAAGCTTCCAGTAACTTTACACAATGAAATTCACTTCTTTTTTCTGTTGATCAGGTTAATTGAAGAATCTTAACATTTTTATTCTCGCTTATTTGTGTCCCATTGATGATCTGTCTTAATTGTATTTTTTTTTCTAGATGGCACCATGGGGGAGTGTGGGGACTAATTTCCTCGCATTTAAGAGACGCTGTCTTTAATAACGACTGGAAACTGCGTTTATAAGCTATATATTCCTCTAGCAAATGGGGTGTGGTACACATTTATATTGGTCATTTTGATGGTCTTCACAAAATAGAATGTGACACTTTCTGTATTTTTGTTTTCTTCTTTTTCTCTGTTGAGTTCAAGTCATCTACCTGAGTCACATTTCAGAAAAAAGTTGTTGCGCCCCACGCAAAGTCATCTTCTCTCTACACTAAGAATTGAACATTTTCTCGAGCTACCGCATTTATAGTTTCCTTCAGAAAACCTCAGACTTGAACACAATTTTCTTTTTCCTTTTTTTTTCTCGCCCTTTGTACGTTCATACATCTACCACATTATTTATGAACATAGTTGTGCAATAATTTCCGTGTTTTTTCCTTACTTATACCTAGGTCACAAAATTTTGGAAGTGGTCACCGAAGTTCCTCCTCATGCCCACATCACCTCCCAGGGTAGCACTTTTCTATTTTAAATTCATGTCCAATCCCAACCCCCGCTTTCTGAGCTTGGCGCTGCTCCTGCATATTGCTTCAAGTGACATTCTTTGTATGAAATGGAAATAAAGCGTTTGTTTTGGAAAAAAAATCCATATTTTTGACAGGCCCGTATCCAGCGGGGGGGGGGGGGTTCAGACGAACCCGCCACAAGATCTGGAGTTCCGCTCATCCTATGATAATAGGCCTACAGTAGCAACATATATAATGAGTTTTAAGTTGTTGGTCATTGTTATCGGGAAAATGTTCCACTTGTGGTAAAATCGTACCCAACTGAAAAAGCTACATACGGGCATGTTTGAAACCAATGTTTGTAGATGTAGAATGATAGATTATTCAAAATGAGGAAGGACAGAAGCCTGCTTTTCAAGAAATGAACTCCTCACAGAGAGAAATTCTGTTATTTGTTGCTCAACACTGATTTGTTCACCCAAACTTTTTAAAATTCAAATGATGCATCTTCCATTACTCATAACTTCCATAATGTTTTAAGGAGATGAAGCTTTGGCAGACGTTTATTGATGAGACTGAATGGTTTAATAATGATTATTGCTATTTTCTTTTGTATGTCATGCTGATGTTATTAGCTTGAGTTAAGAAAGCGTACACTGTCATTAAGCATGTTTACGGTAGTTGCACATCATAAGATTTGGAAAATTTTCGAATTTCTGCAAGTTCCGTCCTTTTTGTCTAAAATGGCCTTGTCTCCCCAAATACCCAATAACACGTGAACCTCTGTGGCAGACCAAACACCCCTGTCGCTGCTCTCGCTCGCCATTTTCAATTACTCCTTTGTGCTGTTGTCCTTTACAATCATACAGCTAGTTTATTAATGGCAAGATACACGGAGTGAGAGCAAACCGAAAAATCCCCCTCAGGCAAAGTTTATTTACGCACCGCGGAAGGTGAGTGGGGCAAACTCCGACTCAATCCACCTTCCGAGGAGGATTGAGAAGCCCTGACCCAGCCCTGACCCAACCCCTGTTCCCACGCTAAAAAGAGTGAGTTGACCTTGCTTTTAATTGGTTACCGGGGCAAGTCGGGGTTCGTGGGACCAGCATATTACAAAAATGAGTGAGCAAGCAATAACAATCTGGCTAAAGCTACTTTACTGGTGTGAGATAAGAGTCTCATATTACTCATTCTTCCTCTTTACAAGTATTACTGACCTCCCTCTTGGCATTGCTATGTTTATGTTCAGCCTGTCTAAGATCATTCTTCAATTTCATGATGGTGATATCCTTGTCCGTCTCGTTAACCATTCTAATCTGTTCCTTGTCGTGTATCGTAGCAAGATTTGATTGCGTTGAACCGAGTACGATGTCCCTCTGTGCGACCTGATATGACAGGACCAATGTAAAAACATAAGCACACGTATCTGGTTGGCCAAGGACACCCACATAACATGCAAAATGTGACTGTCCCTTTCAAAATGAAGGTGGAGTATCAAAAAATTTTGACATTAATGAAATAAAGGACTTCACATTTTAGGCTGCACCATGATCACACTTGTATCATGTTACTTACAATGCAAGTTTACTGCCAAAATTGATTACATAGTTTTAAATGTTGCTGAATATCATAACCTGAATATGGTTCAAATACTAAATGATTTGGTTGTAATGCTAAATGATTTGGTTACCTGAAGGTAAAGTCTTTGAGACCTGCACGTGATTTGATTTTCAAAGTGGTGGGGAGGGATGGGGACACCTGACGATAACTCTCCTCCTATCAGGGACGTGACTAGACTTTGTTAAGGTGGGGGGGGGGGGTGAGGGGGCAGGGCTGCAGATAGAGGGTTGAAGGGAAGACGAGCAAAAATGACTCCATCTGAGTGAAGTGCAACCACTGGTTTGTATGTAGCATACAGAGAAGGTGCTTTGATAAAGATGCCTCTCAGATTGCAGGAAATGGCACTTTCCAGTCTCTCTGTCACAGTAAACTTTCAGCCAAGTTTTTTTCATTTTGATTAGGAAACTAACCCTTCCACTAAGGATAATTTCGTTTGCATTTCTTTTTTTTTTCTTGTTTCAGGTCACAGAAAGTGGGGATGGGGGTAAAGACAAATGAGTAAGTGTCCCCTCCATTCAAAAAAGTGGGGGAAATATCCCCTGACACCTTCCCCCCCCCCCCCCAACTGATTGCCATGCTTTCAGATGTAAAAGATAGAGGTAACTTAATTCACAAACCTGGGTGGCAGATCCTCTTTGAGACTGCTGGCATCTCTTCAGGTCTGCTTGCAATTTGTTGATCAAACCATCTCGATGCCTAAGTTCTGCTTTCAGGTCTTCAATGTGGTCCTTCATGATTGTTTCTTGCTGTTTGATGCTGCTTCTGTCGATGGTAGGGAACTGAGATGGAGACAAGGTCCTCAGTTCCAAGTCTGACAGATTCTGCAACACAAGGAAATGAACGGAATCAAAGATATGTGAGCCATGGAGGTGATATTCATGATAATGATTTAAAAAATAAAAGTGGGCAATTTCTGTTCCAGACTCACCCAAAATATGTTATTAGTTGGCATGAATTTTCTTTTCTTAATTCCAGACATTGTTCCAGCTTCAGTAAATGGTCTCATGCCATGGGCATAACTTTAAAGCTAGTAACCTTGATGCCTGCTCACTTGCACAGCCCTTAATACTAAGGTCTTTTACGGAATCCTGCTCACTGTGCAAAATGCAACATTTAACCTAAAACTCAACACTTTTCTTTCAGCAAATGCGACGACCTCCGGCATATCATGTCAGATTTGCAGTTCACCTCTGTGAAAGATGAAACAGTCCATGTATGAAGACAGCGCGTGTAAATTATGCTTCTGAATTTTGGCAAGACATGCTGTGCATTTTCTTCCGGCATAATCTTCTCTTTGGAAATGTATTACAAACGTACAAGTTCACCTCACTAAAGACTTAACAGAGAGACAATGCATGTGATAGTAACTATCATTTATCAACACTAAAGAAACCAATGACTTGCGATGCTGTCATTGCATTGGTAAATCACCGATACCATTATGACTGTCGCATGTACGTACCTGCCAAGTCCCTGTAGCTTGAGACTGTAATATTGCATTAACCAGAATATGTTGGTCATGTCTAAGGTCATTGCACTCTTCTCTCAGCTCATGGCTCTCTTCTTGCAACCTCTCATGCCGGTGTTCAATATCCTGAAAAAATGAAACACGGCATACATGAAAACTTAATGATTAAAGCAATCATGGACGCCTGGGATCATATTTTATTCTAGTGTTGTTGGTAAATGTTTGCCTGACTGGACTGTGGTCTCAACTGATTCAAGACTTGCATTTCTAAAATAGTTAATGAATGTGGTACTTGCAAACATACTGTACCTATCAGAATCGCCAATTTCACAGTGGAAATTTACAAGCCTAGCTCAATCTGTACGTTGGCTGAGCTTGCTATGCTTGCATTCTCAACTTTTTGGGGGAGGTTATGATAGCAGTTGAAAGAATTGGCTGGATCAGTACTACTGTACTTGAAAGTTTCTTACAGTAGCTCTGGGTGATTTGAACGTTAAAAAAAAACAAAGAAAGATCTTATTATGAGTCCACTGGTGTGATATACATTTTGAAAGGAAATGCTGTTAGCTCACACAAATAATTTTTTCATTATAATTTCTACTTCCACAGTACTAGTTTAGTATTTGAGGATCAGAAAGTATGAATACTCATGAAGGGATCCTATTCCATGCTGATCGAGGATAAACACAGGCGACTTTTGCCTACTCTTTTCGAACAGTGTTCAGAGGGTAACGAGACAGGGGTGAACCAACAATCCCACACAAACCCAAACCTGCTTCTGGGACCGCCATTTAACATCCCCATCCATTGGATGAGAGTGTATCCCCCAGTCTTTAGCCACCTTTCAAAGGCTGGGAGGGGTTGAGGACCTGCCCAGCTCAGCAGCCCACTGGCTGTACCGAGCAACCTGAAGAGGACAAGACCTGAATTTGACAACAGAAACCCCAACAGAAATCACCAAATAACCCCCTCAGCACCACTGTAAACAGCTTTACTGAACAAGTACTTTTGAGTCAGCTGAAAATTTCAGAGTGGTTTCAACGGGACCCAGTGATTGCGAGACAGACACTCTAACTACTGAGCTAACCCTCCACTATTAGAACAGAAAATCTCACTTACACCCAGATGGAGAAAGAAATGAAACTTAGGGAAAATAAGTGGAGAAGATTTGAAAGTATGTCACCTTAAGGTTTCTAGCAAATGTTTCCTTCTCTCTAGAGGTTAACCTCAGGGTTGCCTCCAATGACCTGATTTTACTCTCAACATCCTGAAAGACAAATACAGAAAGAAACACTTTGAACCATAACATGATTTCAGAGATGCATATATTGCATACTGTACTAAAAAATGTTCTAGAAATCAATTTTCCCATTGGAAGATAGAGCAACGATGCAATCAGAAAGGGAACCCAAATGAAAAAACAATAATGTAATTAAATTTAACTGATGTAATTACATTTAATGTAAAAATACAACATTGAAAATAAGCATTCTAAACTTGTAACAACTTTGAAAAGACCATTTTGGATACTGACAACTGAATCAATGTTTAGTCAATTTGAAGACTACATGCAAGATGAGTAATGCATGTAAGGCAGCTCAATCTATTTAATCTTCTTTCTTTCGAATGTTATATAATATTGTACCAATGTTTACAGATGAGGTATTTCCTTGTTTCTGATGTATCAGCCTTGGAGGAACTTAGTCTCAAGTTTTAAATGAAGTATTATCTGCATATGCTAACTGTACAGTGTGTACACATTCATTAAAGAGGTCTTTGGAAAGAAACAAGACACTATTTCAAATGTGACAAAATGCAAATTATAAGAATGATATGAAAATATGAAGAGGAAATAATACCCTATGTCTTAAAATAAAAAAAATTAAAACTCATGCTTTCAAAAATTACAATGATCATGGGTTTTTCAAACCCATAAATGTACACAGAGAGGGTCATCACAATTACTTACTTTCGAGTTAGAATTGCTAAGGGCAAGTTGACTCTGGAGTGTTGAAACTCTTTCACTGGCTTCACCTTCTAACTCTTCAACAGTTTTTATCAACACATTATTTTGCTGGCTAAGATCATGGATGTAAGACTCCAAAATGCGGATCTTTTTCTGCAAAGAGATAAGCAGACAAAATATAATACTTCATTATTTTATTACACACTTTTTTATTCTTGGCTTTTCTAAATTATACGGTGTCTACTTGGCTTACGGTATACAGTGGGACATACCAAACTGTACTTTTAAGGTCTGTGCTGACCTCAACTTACAACTGTATAGTGTGTACTGTACTGTAAAAAAAAAAACTTTCTTCCTGTTTGTGTACGGTACTTGATCTGCTGCTGCTATGAATGCACCTCTAACCTAGGACCAGGTGACAACTTTCTCCATTCGGCTGCCCATATTTCAGTCCTCAATATCATGAATGAGGGAATAATTGGGCAAAATTAACCCATAAGTAGGAATGTGCCTATGAATTTTCCATAGCTCAACACACAAGGGTGTCAGAGCTGTAGAAGGGTTGAGAGTAAGGACAGGCAAGCTTTCAGAACCTCAACTAAAAGAAGTCCTCTAGAGCAGCCCTCCATTTCAGATGTAAGTCCTCCCGATGCATCCTACAAGCCTTAAGGTTTGCAAGACTGAAAATCAGAAAATGTTCACAACACCAATGATATGAGGAACCAAAAATCAGAAAAACGTTCACGAAACTGAAGGTTTGTGGGACTGAAATAGGAGAAGGGTTCATGAGACTAAAAACAGAAATGGTTCACAAGATGGAAGGTTTGTAAGACCGAAATTGAGGAGAGGTTTGTGAGACCCAAAACTTTCTCTATGTGCATAAAATAATGCTGGTTCTCTGCTACTTAACTAGTTTCTAGGCCAGTCAACATCAGTTGCTTGCTAAGAAACATCATGCTCTTCTGTGTTGTACTTGTTACTTTCTATGGTGGGCATGCAGTGAGGTGTACTTGCATGTTTAGTTTGTTTTTGTTCTCTTTGTGAGTTTCCCTTTCCCTTTCTTTTTCGTGAACTTGCCTTGTAAAAACTAAATCCAGGGTTTCTGTGTTTTCTTTCTCTATACTGTACTGTAACTGTTTTCTTTCTTTATACTGTAGTGTTCCTTTGATGTTATTACTTGCAGTGACGTATACAGGATTTTATTTGTGGAGGCATGAATGGATTACCCTCCGGGATGAGGAGTCTTTGATAGGAGAGTGGGTTCCCCTCCGAGGTGAGGTTTGTTCTGCTCTAAAGAGGAGCAGATGTGAAAGTTTAAGTGAAATGGTGTACTTGTTCTTCATTCTGTCTTTTTTCATTGTATTCAACTATTCATATTAAATCAACCTTTTTGTTTTTTGTTAATCTTTTAAATTATTGTTAGTTGCCAACAGTGGGGGCATGTGCCACTGACAACTACCGTATTTATTTGTCCATCATATTGCATCAAGCAGGCCTGTTACCAAGGGGGGGGGGGGAACAGTCCTGAGGGACAAAGCGGCCAAAAAAATTGTTGCCCCGGCAGAGAGTTTGAGGTTTGCCATTGATGTAATACATTTTTATGCATTTGGCCCAGTTTGAAAAATGTTCTGTCCTCCTTGAATTTTTTTTTGCCCCTCTTCAGTAAATTATTGGACTATGGGCCTGATGTCAAGAAAGCAGAATAAATAAAAGCATATATCAGTGGCGTGTATGGGTGTAGCGAGAGGCTACTTGGTTCATGACCCCAAACCAAACAAGAACACCCAAATTTTTCTGCCAAAGATCACATACAAAATTATTTAAAAGTAATGTCAAAGGGAGAACCTGCCTGATTGATGCCCTCCTCTTCAACCCCCCTCCAGGAGGATCACTTGTGGTCTCTCTAGTCTCATTATGGCCACACAGCTGTGCATTCGATATACAACGTACCCTAAAAGTTTTGATTTTGCAAGTATTTTTTTTATTTCAGTGTCATGAACCTTTGGTCTCATTATAATTTCCTTCAGTCTCATATGGGCTGGAACCAGTTCTTCCCCTGCCAAGAACTTCTTGGTGGGGGGAGGGGAATTTGCTAGAGGTTGATTTTGTGATGTTGTGATTTTTGACCTTGCGATACGTAGCATCAATCAGATTGTGTTTGCACAAGGACGTGTTTTAGACATGCTGTGGAAGGCGCTAGAATTAGTTGGAAAAATTGGAACTGTCTGTACCCATGAGAACTTGTGTATAGCACCTGTAGTGGTAAATTGCATTATTTGTGATGTTGAGCCAGCAAGGTAACTCACTGTACCATATTTTTGCCATGTACTGTAATTTTAGGTTAGCATCACAGAATTTCAATGGCCTTTGTCATGCATGATTGGGTGCTAATGTGGGATATTTTGTTAGGTAGGCCTAGACCAGTTAATTGCCTCCATTAGCACTGTGGCATATGGATTAGAAAGAACTGTGTGGACTTGGTAGACCTCAAGGCAGTGTTTTTGGGGTCCCACTAAAATATTTGCTGATAACACTAACCTTTACAAAGAAAATGGTGTGTGAATGACTGTAACCTGCTACAGCCTGTTATTGACAAGGCTTTTGATTGGTCTGTTATTTGGCAACCCACCCTGACGTGTCATGTTCTGAGATTGGGTGGTTCTGCCAAATAACATATGCCTACCCTACAAAAGACATTGCAAGTGCTAGTCATAAGCTTGAGGAAATTTCTTGTGAAAGAGATCTTGGTATACAGTATACTAATTGACGATAAGCTTGCTTTTCGTGATCACATTGGTGGTAGTGTTGCCAAGGCCAATATTGTGTTTTGGGTACTATCATTAGAGGAACTTTTTGTTTTCTGGATAGCTATTCTTTACTGTTATTTATAAATCCATGGTGCATCTCATTATTGAGTATGGCATTCCTGCTTGGTCGCCTTTTCTCTTGAAGGATATTGACAACATTGAATCTGTCCAGAGATGGGTGACCAGACTCATTCCTGGTTTAAGACATCTTCGCTACAGTATTCTGATAGGTTACACAAGTTGAACTTGCCTTTCTTTCTTATAGGAGATTAAAAGGCAACATGATTATTAATATGTCAATGGTGGTTTGGTTACTAATAATCTGCTTTTACAGAGAGCAGTGGATTCCAACACTACTGTAGGCTAGAGGTCATCAGTTCAAAATTTGGAAGCGTTGATGTAGTAAGAATGTAAAGCAGAGATTCTTTACACAGCATAATATTAGCGTTTTGAACTTGTTACCAGCGTATGTTGTCAATGAACCATCCTTGAACGGATTTATGTCAAACTCAAGTCTTGGATCTTTACTTGGATTACAGAGCCGACTTTTAATCTTTCTTTTCAAGGAAATGGTCTATGGCCAACAACACTTATTATTGATGACCATGATGAAGGCAACGATATCTACTGTAGAGGACATTGTGCCTTGTGTCAGTTGTAGAGAGTAATTTCTAAGTGGTTTTTGTAATGTGTATACTTGATTAGAATTTAGATTGTAGCAATGTTAATGGTGATTGGCTTTGGGTGGCTGATACTAGTAAAGACACTCAGACTGGTCGGTCAAGTATGATTTGAGCATAGATCATAAGTATCTATGTCCTTGCATTCGCTAGGCAAAACCAATTGTTCAAAATGTACATTATTAAAAATATTAGTAATAAAGAAATAAACTGAGGAAAGGAATGGCTGGTTGAACATCACATCACTATAGCCAGCCATTTGCCAGAAAGTTCTGTCATAGCTTCTATGGGTAAGCTTTGAGTTTTTACATTTTAAATACACCCACGAGCCCCTTTTGCATATGAATATGACTTGGTGAAATAGGATTACCTTTGCCACTTTGCCTTGGTCATCTCCTGTGTAATGGTCCAGCTTTTGTAACTTTGCATTGTAAACTTCACGGAAATCCTCCATCAAGCTAATGACACTGTCGCTCACACTTCCAACTGAACTGGCTGTTGACATTTGTGAAGTGCTACGACTAGCATCTGCACCATTTATGGCATTTCCTGAACCAAAGTTTGACCTAGGTGGCCTAATCTTGTTCGTACTACTCTGATGAAAAAGATGTTGAGAACGCTCTCCATATATTCCATTGTCCCTTGCTTTTGGTCCACTCAAACCTGTGCAGTCACTATGAGTGGTGCAGCCAGCAAGCACTTGGCCATTGCCAATGCCATGGGACCATCCACTGGTCATGTTACTTGGCCTAGTCAAGTTACCAACGCCCAGCACAGAATTAACAACATAAACGAGTGTTGGTTGTGTAGTTATAGTAATACGGTTACTGTAACTTGTAAGTTAACGGTAAGGCGTAACGTAAGGCGTGACGTTACTCGTTAGTTCGTCTGACTCTGACAACTGATTGTAAATTCTGATCCGCCATTTTCGCACAGCGGTGTCCGGTTGTAAGTTGACGTCAAATTCGGACCCATAAATTACTTCATGCAAATCAATCACTGCATAATTTAGATAAAGAATAAAAAAAATAGATTGCCATTTTTAACCGAACTCGTACTTCCATGGTACATATGCTCACTTGTTTACAACAATCTTAGAGACCATGGGAGACGCCATTTTGTACCAACGGACGCGGAATAGAATCACCTGATTGGTCCAAGAAAAAGTGTCTCAGTCAGGAAAGGAGCCCGCAATATTACTCGATTTTAAAATGGAAACTCTAAGGGAAACAAATTTACCTCTTCTTTAGATGGAAAGAGTTTATAAGCTTATGAATATCACATCCGAAAAAACAAAAATAGTTTAGATTTAGACTAATTACTATATCACTGCACTTCTTCTCTATCGTAACTAAGCAAGCCTCGTTGGCGCAGTCGGCAGCGCGTCAGTCTCATAATCTGAAGGTCGTGAGTTCGAGCCTCACACGTGGCAGGCATGCTCAAACTTTTTCTTCCATTCTCACAGTATATTTTTGAGTCCTGCCAACAACATACATGCAAATAGGTAAAAGCCCAACAACATACATGCAAATAGGTAAAAGCCCAACAACATACATGCAAATAGGTAAAAGCCCAACAACATACATGCAAATAGGTGAAAGCCCAACAACATACATGCAAATAGGTAAAACAAAGAGTGCTTCCTTCCACTTAAAAAGATTTTGTAACGTAAGCAGCAGAAAAGTCCAACGATGGAAAGGTAATGTTATGTTAAATTAAAAAAAAAACTGTAAATACTTGTAAATACTATATTTATTTTACACTCTTAGTTAAGTAAATGTACACTTTTGTATTTAACATGAGGACGGAAATAAAGTTTTTCCTTCACCAAAAAAAAAAGAAAAAGAAAAAAAAAAGCCCAACAATCCTTAAAGACGAAAACTCCTCACCCCAGACAGTATCAATTCTCCCAGCCACCTACCTCTAGTCCCTCCCTCAGCCTGTCTTACATTCCTCCTCATGTGTAATCAAAACAATGGATCCCTGTGTTCACAGTGTAATACGAGCTGCTCTGCATCTTTCGAATTTGCTGTCAATCTAAGAGTACCGTAACTTAGAACCAGTTGAGAATTTTGCTTTCCGGGAGGTAAAAATATAGCTTAGGGTGATGCAATACAGCCTTTACAGGGGAATAGGGCGTTTGTTTTAGAGAAAACATCCATATTTTTTAAACCAATGTTTGTGGACGTAGAATGATAGATTATTCAAAATAAGGAAGGACAGTAGCCTTCTTTTCAAGCAATAAGCTCCTCACAGATAGAAATTCAGTTATTTCTTACCCAACACTAATTTGTTCACCCAAACTTTTCAAAATTCAAATGATGCATCTTACGTCACTCATCACATGCATAATGTTTTGAGGAGATGAAGCTTTGGTAGATGTTTATTGATGACACTGAATGGTTTAACAATGATTACTATTTTCTTTGTATGTCATGTTGGTGTATTCTAAACGCCCTATTTCAATTTAATTCCTAATTATATTAAACAGAGAGTTAGAGCCGATAGATGCCACCTATCTCAAGTTAAATTTGAAAAAGTCTGGATCCAAAAACGTTACTTTGCTTCGGTTCATGGAGGAAAGATTCATTTTAAATTAGTCAAGTTAATGCTTTCATTTGTCTCAATACTAGCAGAGTTTCTTCACTTATTGTGAGGTCAATGCCTACAAGGAATGATTTATGTTGTTAATACTTGTGGTTAACCTTTGCAACAACATTGTATGTGTATGTGTATTTAATAATGGCTTACGGTTCTTTCTTCATAATCACTAGATTTTTTTCTTCCAATGAGGAGGAAATGTGTGATAAACAATTGAGAACAAATTAATGACAGAAACATCGTCATCACAAAGACAAATGTGACGTACACTAAATGAAGAATAATAAGGTATTTTAATTAGGCTGTAAATAATTGTAAATGTTATATTTAATATTTATTTATTTAAGTTTTGTTTATGCGTACATATGTTTATATGTTCAGGATGGAAATAAAGTTTTTCCTTCGAAAAAAAAGAAAAGACTGGTAGATTTTGAGTATAAGATCAATGTGCAGGGGATCTAATCAGCAGAAGGGGGAAAATAAACATGGTGTTTTCTCCCTCTAATGACAAGGAGAAGAAGAAAAAAACTAAATAAAACAAAATTCATCCAACAATAATGTATAGCATTTACCAAAGAAATTGAAAATCCTCTTAAAGCAGACAAACACAGACAGCGATAAGAAGTTAATAAATGTAGGTGTGGAGAAGCTAGCTTTGTTTTGAGCCTTCGGAGGTGTTTAACTTTTCCAGTACCATTCTGGCAGTTACTAGTTTTTTTTTTAATTTTGGTTATTTTTCACTAGTTTTTTCGCTATTGCTTGTCACTTCATTAAATTTAATGATTTGCCTTACAAGGAATACTGCCCAGCAGTGTTCGCGCCAAGGAGTGCGCGATTGCCTGATTCCAGTGGCTTCTAAAATTCCGCACAGTTATAATATTTATGAGGGAATATCCCGCATTGTTTTCACACATCGTTTTTCTTTTCTAATGTCTTCAGGTTGTTGTCAAATTGAGCCTTTTTGCCATGTTCAACATGCAAAAAAAAAAAAAAATTCTTTCAAAATGAGTAGAGAAAAAAAATGCTCACTTGACACGTATAATGTGATTGGCTTGTACTACCGCTATTCTCAGAAGAATGACGTCTAAACCAATGGAAACATCGTTTTCATATGTGCACTTGTCTGTTACAACTTGAAAACACAAGTCCGCTACCGCGCCACGCACATGGAGTGCATACTATTCAAGAAAGATGTTAAAATCTTGGCGATTTGTTAACCAGCCGAAACAACTCGTGACACGTTCAATGCATTTTTTTATTTTAGAAATCCAGACATGTACTTTCGTCAATGGACTCCCCCATTGACGGTTATGATGAAAGCTGGGGGGGGGGGGGAGAAGAGTTGCTATGATGTTGTCATATAGTAACTACATGGCATGCAAAAGATTGAGCTGAAAATTTTTTTTCGAAATGTTAATCTTTTCTATATAAAATGACGTATAAAATGTATGGAGGCACAGACAGTATTTTGGCTTTAGTTTTCCTTTATTTTGTGACAGTTTGGGACTCCCCAAAGTAACAGACTAATTCAGTCTCGAAAAACATCGTACGATCTCAAGTGCAACAAAGTTTTGTTCTCCCTTTGTACTGAAGCAAATCCCTATTTAGCTGGTTCAAGATCGTTCTTCGAAGTATCACAAAATACTCCTGTCGATCAAGATGCCAGTAACATTTAACTGGCATGTAAAATACACTAACCTATGACAATCCGCGATATAGTCACAAACTTTCAATCATTTTTTTTTTTCTCCTATGTGATGTTTTCCTTCACGATGGCTTGGGACTTCCCCTGTTGCCTAATATACACACGTACACACTAAGAGCACAGCCGGCCTACACACTGCAGAAAAGCGAACTCAATATTTTCAAATATTTTTATCCATAAGTGTTGAAAACTCTTTTAATTGTAGCCGAATGTATTACTAAGCCTTAAATGTTTCATTATGAACAGTATGGGTTAGTTTTATCAAAATGTTATACATTTAACTTATGAAATATTTGAGAAGTATTTTACCATATGTAACAGTGTTACGATAAACCAACACAAACTCATGACTCCAACACAAATGGAGTTGGAACCAACCTATGTCATTTATTTGCACATAAAGTAAAAAAATCCTACAAAAGTTGTATTTAAGATTCCCTAGAATTAACTGCCCCTCCTCATCAAGACACCCCAGCAATTGTTTCAAGGCTCTCGTCAAGCACTATAATGCTTTTAGCTCAGACAAATTTGTTTGGAACTTTCACTTACACAACTGCACTCCTAAAATATTGAATGGTCCACTAATTGCTTGCCTTGGAAGGTAACATCTAAATTTAGTTGATTGCCCCTTTGATTCTGAAAAATTTTCATGACCAGGCCTTTTGTGTCTTCCCATCCTTCTTAAATCCAACAAGAGAGAAGGAAGATGGGACACTCTAAGTGTCACCATATGATATGTTACCTTTGTCGAAGCTGACCCGGATCAAAGATATATGTTATGTAGGTCAAGTTAACCCTTTTCAGGGCTTCCGGGTAGACAGTCTACCCAGACATTTAAGAAAAAAAGTTTAGACATTGTGGCAAGAATCATTTAATGAACTGATGAAGGGGAAGGTGTACCAGCTAGGGTTCATTTACTTCATCCAATGTGCAAAGTTAAACGTGAGAAGGAAATTCACCAGAGAAAACAAGATCCAAAGAAAAAAAACAAAAAGAACAAAAATTTCCTTTGAAGTAGGAATACTTGGTGATCGATCTAGACTTGGCATCAAATTTTGCATCTAACCCATCTGACATAAACAAAAATCTTCAAAGGGGACGGGCTGGGACACCCCTCCACTTAGACTCCTCCTTCGAGGCATATGCTGCCATTAGTCACATTACCCAGCTCAGACGGAGGTACCCGCGGAAACAAATTGGACCTATCGAGAACACAGGTGACTGTACTTTGCTATCACTGCGGAAGCCAATTAAGGATTTGTATACTCACAGTAGGAAGCAACGAAGAGGTAGATGGAAATGAATCATCACAACCATACACTTCGAGGTCTAAAGCTAGCCATCCATTTGTCCGATATACTTTATGCGTTGTCCGTCATACGTATCGGTTAAAAAAAGGTCTCACAGACTTATAAAAGACGTCCATCCATATGTCCGTCATGCGTTATGCGATTTTGTGTCCGTCATGAGTATGCGTTTTGGAAAGCCTCGAGGACCTTTTTTTTTAAGTAAACGCAGACCAATTGGACAGGACATCTCCAGAAATATGACGTCAGATGAGGGGATTCCCCAGGGCTCATTTCCCGCCAAGCTGTGACTGACACACTCTTCGTGAGTTGCACGTGTGTTCTCCTGTTAATTTTTGCCAAAGTACAAGATGCTCAAGCGAAAGACAACCACAGAAACGCTGGAAAAACTTGTGGAATTGGTCAGGCAAAATCCTGTCCTATATGACCCCAAGTTACCAGGACATAAAGATGCTGTTAGGGTGATTAACATCTGGAAAAGCATTGCAACGGCGAAAATGATGAAAATGAGGGTAGGCGGTTGAACACTATCTAACGCAACGAGTGACGCAGAACCCGAAGGGAAATTCTTTTTGGGAAACGCCCGGGTAGAACATGACCTTGTTGCATGTACCCTTGGTGAAACATTTCCAGCATTTTGAAATGACGTACTTTTAAGTAGTAAAATTGACATACTTTTAAACAGTGATATGACAGAGCAGTGGTTCATATGACCAACTAGACCGGTTTCTGCTTTCATACTCAATTGTGGAGGAGCGTCATCAGTAGTAAGCCTTTTAATATTTTATATTTTAGGAGATTACATAAGTGTAATATATAAGCATAAGTGTCGTGAAATTTTATTTTTGTAAATGCGTGTTCTTTAGTGCACGTAAATGAGTATAAGCTCAGAGTGCAGCTATGAGCGCAATCAATAGACCTTCGTGCGAGTCCTGACTGTCGAACGATTCTTCACTACTTTGAAACCTGCTGTCTTGCTCCAATAGTCTTTTTTGAAGGGCATTATTTGGTAATATCTTCCTCAGTATGGTACAGAACCTGCTTGAACTGTCCTCATGGTTAAACGAAAGTACTTATGGAAAAAGACTGTCATCTAGTTCCAACTCCTTAACAAGATGTTTGTAGGCGCCGTGATCGTTTCGACCCTCTAGTCTGGGACTAACCCAGTATTTGTGCTTTCTCTTTTTGTTTTTTCTCTTTGCCCTGAGATACACGAGGGCTAAAAGTTTCAATATCTCTTGCTCTTCTTCCTCTTCCTCTCAAATTTGAACGAACAGGGAGCATGGCGAAGGTTGTCTGGTGTGTTGGTTCTTTTTTTTTTTTTGAAGGAGGGCATTTATTTCCTTAATTTTGAAGCCTATCTCCAACACTGCTGCCCAGTTTAATGCATGCTATTATCAATGTAAGATTACCCTGGCCTTTCCGTGACGGCTTCTTCCCCCCCCCCCCTTTTCTCTCTTCTTTTCTCCCTTTTTCTATCCTCTTCAGCATGCAGCATAAATGATGATTACATACATCCATCAATAAATCATAAACCTATGAAACTCTTTTATCACCCCCTAAACACCATTCGTAGAGAAAATGTTAATTTCCAAACAAGTGAGTAGTAAAGTATGCACCGCAGACTCTCTTTTTGAGGTGGGTGAATGAGGTGGGTAAATGAGGTGGGTAAGGTGAAGGGAAAGAGCGCATCTTCTAGGTTGACTAAGTACAGCTATTGTGATTGCGTCATGTCGTGTGTTCTTATTGAGACATAGGATGATAAAGTGAGACTTCTTGCTCTCGGTATGTGAGAAGTGGCAGCCTGGTAAATGTAACCAGCTCACTTTCATGGCACTAAGGACATAAGTAGATCCGTTTAGGTATATTTATCACAAATACAACGAGAGTACGCTCACCGGATATAGTTTTCCCAAGTTTCTTACAAACTCTCTCCATTCAATTACCTTCTCTACCCATATCTCCCGCTCTTGTACAACCTAACCCTTGAGCATAACTCTCTCCCGCTCTCTTCCTACTTTGTACACATGAGTGTCAACAAACGTCGAGTGACCAAAACAATGGTGGGCAAGGGTGGACTATATATGGTGCATTGTGAAACATCCGATAACAAACTCGAGTAATGAGTGTACGGTATTTTTGTTCTCATTTGCTTCCTTTCCCTCTCATTTACTCTCATTTTGTTCTCATTTTATCATTTTTTTTTGTTACATTTTCCCTTCTTTTGCTATAATTTTATTCTCATGTTGCTTATTTTCCTCGTTTGCTTTCATTCGGTTCTCATTTTCGCGCATTTAGTCATATTTGCAACAATTCTTTCATTCTCCACTGTACACGTTTTCTTCTCATCCTGCTCTACACATTCTTTCTCTCCTCTTGACCTCCCCCCTCTCATCGTGTCACTATTCGCCTAATGCGTCGTCAATGTATACAAACAAGATGTTTTATTTTACGAATCTCATTCTGCTCTTTGTCTGAAAGAGAACCGACCATATCCCTATCATGGCATTTCGTTGTATGATTTGTAAAAAGGCTTACACTAATTTCCACTAATTTTCCACTAATTTCAACCGTCGCCGACACGAATCCACGATACATAGCTCGGACAGGTTTGTCACTGACAGAGAAGAAGGAGGTATGGAGAGTGAGAGTGACGTCTTACGTCGTGAAAATGATTCGCCCTCAAACAGCGTTGGAGAAGGCGGTAACTCACGGGACAGTGAAAGAAGCAATGGCGGTGATGATGACGATGAGTTGAGTGACAGTGGTGATTTCACTAGCGTCAATGATAGTGATCTTGATGATGATGACAGTGATGACGATGATCACGAAAACGTGTATGACCCGGTAGAGACTTGGATGCGTCTAACCAAATTCAATAATGCAATGTCAAAGATGTTACGTAAAGGACTAAAGCGTAAAGAACAGGGTGATGACGGTGACGATGAAAGGATGGAAGAGGATGACAAGCCTCTGTACGATGCCTTGGAGACTTGGAAGGCTATGGTTGAGCTCAATGAAGCAATGTCAATCATTTCACGTCATGGATTAAAGGTCAACGAAAAAGACTAGAATGATGAAGGCGAGAGTGACGACGGCACCGAGAGCAATAACGGTGGAAGATGAACACAAATGAGATGTTAGAGAGTAATACGCGAGCTACAAAAGAAAACAAAAAGGCAGAGATCGTGGATTTACAAAGGAAACACTGGATAATGACCAAATAAAACTGAACAATGAAAAAAAATCTATTATAGTTTAGGAAACGACTGCTCTTTCTGAAATTATCTGAGACTATTTCCTTAAGCCGGGTTTAAAGGGTCGCACACATATCTGTATCTCTCATATTCCCATATATCCGTTTTAATTTTTGCTGAATATGAGGTCGTTTGAATAAATTTTAGTAAACTCGTGCCCTTGTGTTTTGTTATTTATTGTTGTCATTTAGCCAATCCAGCTATCCATCAATCAGTGTAACACCCCCTTTCCCATTATCCATCTTGCAATAGTAGCGTATACAATTAATGGCGTGTTACGTAAATGATTACGTAAGAAGAGGGAGGGTTAAAGAACGGGAAGAGGGACGACTTAATGTGTAGAGGAGGATACCTGTAGAGGAGGATGAGAGAGAGAGAGAGAGAGAGAGAGAGAGGTAGGTGGAGAGAGAGAAAGGGGGGGGGGGTGGTGAGTGCTAAATGAGTGCTATGTAGCAAATAAGCGAGAAAGCTGAAAAATGAGAATCGAATGAAAACAAACGTGAAAATGAGCAATCTGAGAACAAAATGAGAAAATGAGAAAAAAAAAATGAGAAAATGAGAACACAAATACGATGACGTCAGTCCCTTTCGTGATGACTCTCTGCGTACGTCACTAGTTTGGCACCCAGTTTCAGTTACGTGGGGAGATCTTGAGGTCGTTGAGTAGGGTCTACTGTTTTCAAGACGTAAAACCATAAGGTGATAGAGAGGTATATAAGGTAACTGACTTGAACTGTATAAACTTTAAACTTGCAGCATGGGTCAAACCTTTAAGATCCACATGCAAAGTTGTATCTAATTACATTGCGGATCATGAATCAATGAAGAACACAGAACTGTGTAGAAATACTTTTAATTGAGCCGTGAAGTGCCATTATTTTACTGACCTGTGTACTGACCTATGTACAGTGGAGAAATTGTTGCAAATATGACTAAATGCGCGAAAATGAGAACCGAATGAAAGCAAACGAGGAAAATAAGCAACATGAGAACAAAATGGTAGCAAATGAAGGGGAAATGTAACAAAAACAAAAAGATAAAATGAGAACAAAATGCGAGCAAATGAGAGGGAAAGTTTAACAAAAATGATAAAATGAGAACATAATGAGAGTAAATGAGAGGGAAAGGATGCAAATGAGAACAAAAATACGCATACACTCATTACTCGAGTTTGTTATCGGATGTTTCACAATGCACCATATATAGTCCACCCTTGCCCACCATTGTTTTGGTTACTGGACGTTTGTTGACACTCATGTGTATAAAGTAGGAAGAGAGCGGGAGAGAGTTATGCTCAAGGGTTAGGTTGTACAAGAGCGGGAGATATGGGTAGAGAAGGTAACTGAATGGAGAGGAGTTCGTAAGAAACTTGGGAAAACTATATCCGGTGAGCGTACTCTCGTTGTAAACTCACAACGACATCTGAAAGACCGTTTTCTGCAACTTTCTGAGAAGTCTTTCCATCCAAAAATTTTCTCTGCACGATACCTGCGCTAACTGGAGGTGGCTTTCTGCCCTTAGTGGTATTAATTAATACTTTCCTCTTCAACCTTAGCCCCCTCCCCCGGCCCATTCCTTGCCGGATGAAAAGTCTGGCTATGTCACAATAGAGTTGAGGTACATATAGTGTGAACGCGGAGTCAATTGAAATAATTATTAGTTATCGGAGGTGAGTCCGGGTAGACGTCGGACAGACGTCCTTCTGAAGAACACCCTTTTGCAGATATAAAACGACGACAGATGGAAGTAAAACAATTTCGCATTCCTTCTACCTATGTCAAATGGACGTCAAATGAACTGTCGGATTTTGATTCAAACGACTTCAGATGGCCGCCTTTGGCGACGTCTATGTTACGTAGCGTGTATGGTGTAAAGTACGAACAGCATAAATAAAGTTGATCTCTCCTATTTTGTCCAATAGAACTACGAGAAACTGACAGATGTCGATTAAAAAAAACATAAGTCGATTTCCCAAAGGCCAAATGTCATATGGGGTTGGCAACAGGGGTTTAAGTGTGAAAACATTCTAAACACGGTATCTCAAGAAACAAAACTTGGACAGAACTCATATTTGGTGTGTAGGTGTAAAATATCGAGTAGAAGAACCCTCCTTTTTGGTGGAGGTCAAAGGTCATTTGCGTCAACAGGGGTCAAATTGTGAAAACCTTGTAAACATGAAATCTTAAGGAGGGAAGCGTGGGTAGATCACATATGTACTGCGTAGGTGCATTGCATTGAGTAGAAGAACCCTGTTGATATTGGTGGCGGTCCTTTGATGTCAACAGGACTCAAAGTGTGAAAACCTCGAAAACTTGATGTCTCGAGGAGGGAAGCCTGGACAGATCTCTAAATGTAATGCGGAAGTGTTACATTACAGCAATATTCAGTTGTACATTGTGAAACGTAATACCTATTTGTCGTATCAGATTCCTTAAACTTTTGATACTGAAGTCATCGAAACCACAATGCATTTGTGCATTCTGTTTATTTGTAAGCTAAAAGTTTATCTGGTTATTACCGTAGCGCTGTAGAGACATGCAAAGAAAAAAATCCATGAAAAGCCAAAATTTTGACTTTTAAAGTCAAAATTTCGACTGACATCTAAAGTAAAAATTTTTACTTTTTAAGTAAAAATTTTGACATTACTAAATCAGTTAAAACCATTCACTGAGGCTTTGCTATGCTATTTGCTGCACAGTGAACGGGCCTGACAGCTGGTAGCCTGGTACATACGAAGCTAAATTAGTTGTATAGCTAGGGTGTATTACACGCCATCCTCATAAGGAAAAATCATTAAATGTGAATGTGATTGGCCTGTTCTGGTAACTGGTCTGAACGCTTTCAATTGGTTCGATTTAATGTCAACATTAAATCTATTTAAAGTAGACATTAAATTGGAACTTATGGCCGCTGCGGCCAAGCATAGCCTTAAAACCTCAATGAGTAGACAGTAGTTGCTAATTGAAGCGTGTTCGTCAGGTAGATGAGAGGATATCTGAGCAGAAGACTGTTTAGATGGATTTTACCGCACTCTCCTTTGAGGTAATTCTGACTGAGTCAAATTCGCCGATACCCCTTCAACAAGCTTCCCTTTCAGCATCTGTTGCAGTCTTAACTTCATGGAAATTGAGGAACAGTATCGTCAAATGGTCCATGTAGATTGGAGGGAGAAATTTCCTGGCAATAACATTCCCAAAGATGAAGAAAAGTTTTGGACTGGTGTAATTCACAACAAAGATAGCTTGGGAAATAACAATTTCTACGATCTAGCTTTATATGGCCTTGTCATGTCTATCTCTACCTTTAAGCAATGCAATAGTAGAGCGTCTGTTCAGAACAGTATCTTTTACGAAAAATGCTTTCCGAAACCGCATGACATTGAAAAGTATGGAGGCAATAACACGCATCAGGACAAAACTGAAGTTCGAGTCAAAATGCTGCAAAGACTTTGTTGTCACTGAACGAATGAGAGAATTGTTCAATACCCAAAATATGTATATGTAGAACCAGAGAGTCAAGAAAAGGAGAACTGGGGCGAAATTCTTTAATTTGCATTACAAGGTAAAAAATTTTGCTAAAAAATGTAATACAAGTTCTTTGCATATTTATAGAGTATGTGTTTGTTTGTAAAGGGATCAAGGGGCAGCGGGGGAAGGGGATGGGGTGCTCCTTTATGCCTTTTCTTAATAAAAGTTATTATATTGTCCAATAAAATGCCGCTAAACAGAAATTGTTTGTATAACAAGCTGATTATATCACACGGAGGGTGTGTAGATTGTTTATTTTTTGTCGTTTTGGGTTCGAAGTGGTGACTTTCCTCAGATTTGGCCGGTAAAATACTAATTTGACCGATTTCAACACTCCTTTGGCCGATTGCTCTGTACAGAACCTGGCAACCCTGCACAAGTACGGTGAAGTCAATGAAGCATCCTATTATGGGCAAAGGTCAGAAAGTTTCGTTCGAAGACTTTAAGGTTAAGCAGTTGCAATGGGAAAAAAAGTGTGTAGTTTGCTCAGTGTTTGTGGTAGTCGACAGGACATGAGGCAAAGCAACTACACTTTTACCGAATTTGGATCGGCGGACGAGATGCATTGCAGATACAGGCTACGTATATCGATTCTCAAGAAACTGATATCCAAGTCAAGTGCACACCTACGTGGCAAGAGGACGGGCACACTAACTTAGGTAGGCCTAGCTTACTTCATAATCTTACTTAAGGCGCGTTCACACTACAACGAATTCTGGTCGGATTACGATCCGAATTTTTATTTTTGGTAAATATCTCCTCCATCTTTTATCGGAAAGAACCAAAAATTTGCCAACTTGTGTAAATAAATGAATTTGGACCTTAATGGAGGTCAAAGGTCATCCAATGTCAACAAGGGTCTAATTGTGAAAACCTCATAGACATGATCTCAAGAAACGAAGCTTGTACAGATCTCATATGTCATAATGTGGCACATGCTATAATGTTAGATTTAGAAAAAACTTCAAAAAAGTGCTCATGATCGGATCATCAACCTGCAATTTGTGCTTTCTGGATTGTTTTCAAACTTCGTGGTTTTGATGTAGTTTGCTTCAACTCAAGGATTAAAAAAATGGGAGAATAAACATGGGACAACATAGTGGCCATTTATTTGGTCGTGGTATTCCCATAAAAAAGAAAAACATTGCTACTATCATGTTCTGAAACCACATCCCCCTCCCTTCTCCCATTATCAACTTTTCTCACTCTAAACCATTAAGGGGACCATCGGCACCTGTAAGGTGATCGATGGTTTTTCTCGCGATTCTTTTTGTATCACATGCAATATCCTATACGGTTGGATGACTTTTGTTTTCAAGCGGGCATACTTAGCTCCAGTAGCACACAGCTGTGCCTTCAGTTACTGAATTGCTGGGTTAGGCGATTCCCATAATTGTTCTTCAGGTACCCTTTGGCAACAAATATTTGCTTTTGTACAAGGGTGTTCATTGCTGAGTGTTTATTAAAATGGCAGACATTAAGACCAGACTTTCCATACTTTTTCTGTGTACAATTGGAGTAAGCTATGCTCAACCAGGAGGTGCTAAGTTATTTACAATTTTCCTCCAATTTTTTACCAGATAGTGAAGTTTGCTTTTGGGTATTGTATTTTCTGTTTCTTCATATACTGTAGTGTAACTTTTCACGAGAGCTTTATGTGAACTTAACTGTTGGAACATTTTGTTCATCACTAATAGACAGTAGAGAATTACAGAAAAAAGAAGTATTTGGCCTTTATTTCAGCCCATACACTCTGAGGCATGTGATTTGCCGTCATCCTGTCTTTCAGTTCTTTTACATATTAATGTCTTGAAAAGGAAAAATATGAAGATTTTTGAAAGACTCTTACTGTACAAAGTGCAGTCATAGACATTTCATGAAACAGAACCATTCATCAGAAGAAGAAGTTTGCTTAGTCAACCCAACCATTTGGCTCAAACCTGTCTTTACTGTTGACAGAAAACATAATTCAAATTTTCTTTAACTTATCACTGCAATTCAGCAACTTTCTATTACTGAGATATCTCCCTTAACAGTTTTTCATACTTTAAGCTCTGGTGACCTCAAATGATCTTTAACCTCCTTGAAAAACAATTGGGATCATCTACTTATAATTGAATGGACAACCAATGCATCAAGTTTGAAGTACCACCAACTTTCCCTTATTGAGATACCATGTTTACAAAGTTATCAGACTTTGACCTCTTTTGACCTCATATGACCTTTAACCATCATAAAAAACATTCAGTTACTGAGATCTCCCTTAGTGTGTTTTCAAATGACATTTGACTTCCACAAAAAACAGTAGGGATTATATACCTACATTGGACTACCTACACACCAACATTGAAGTTCAGGCACTTTTTCCCTTTTTGAGATATCACGTTTACAATGCAAGGCATCACACGTGCAATTATCACACATGTACACGTGCCATCATGACCGCATAGATTTCTTTTCTGCCTTCGGCAGGGAACCAAAATGTCTAGTCTTCACTTTGGCTGAATATAGTGTAGCTTACATTTGTGTTACTTTGAAAAGATTTTCTTGTTTTTTCAGTGGGTGCACAATATCTATATAGTCAATGATGCAAGAGACAAAAATTTTGTAATACAATTGTCAGTGTGCAGATACACAGTGTTGAGTTTGTCAACAGGTTCCCATTGATATGTCTATTTACAGTGGTAAGGTTGACCAACTGGATTCAGTTCCACTGGTGTTCCATGTGAGTTGAGGTCACATGATGCAACAAAGTGCAGTATGAATTGTATGTAAATCATCTGTTACAGACATGACAATCTATCAAGTTCAAAACACCTACAGAGACTTTGTGAGGTCAGTCTATTCAAAAAATGACATTTCAGGCTTACGGAGAGACTAAATCACTGATTCTGATACAGTAGGTAATACCCAGATTATAAGACTTAAGTTGGTCCCCCACTCATGTTGCCACTGTTTGAATCATCATATGGTGTCATATAGAGTTTAAAAAAAAAAGACAAGCAAAGGCTCTCCAAGTTGCCATACATTGCCTCAAATGATACTGTTCTGTCAGCTTAAAGTCCATAAGTTTTCCACTACCTTGCTGCTAGATTACAACACATTTGGTGTAGGCTTAATTAAAAACAATTTAAACAGTTAACTTTGAACAAAAGAAACTTAAATACACCGTATGGAGTGTATAAGTGCTAAAAGTCCATAACTTTTCCATAAGTGCTTTAATTGACTCCATTTTCACACCATGTGTACCTCAACTCGCGTACTCCAATATTCAATCCACAAAAGAACCCATCTCAAAGGATAAAATACCAAAAAAGTTACCCTAATTATGTCCTTGATAGGGATCGACTGTCACCGACGGCGAACAAAATGCGGAGGAATTTCAACTTCTGAACGTGGTATGCTGTATGTCGTGTACCTTACAACATGCACGTTTGGAGTTAGCTACATTCAAAAACAGCGTGCTTTGACTTGTATGCAATGTATAGATTGTGAGTGCTACCAATTTAATCAGTACATTTTCAAAAACAAGATGGCTGCCAAGACTAACATTGTACCGTACTGTAGCATTAACAAGATATGGTATTAAAAAAAACTGAAGCAACTTAAAACTGGAACAAATTGACATTAAAGTACACAGCCCAGGTAATAGATGCTACCCTCTACATTTACTAAAGTCTAAAGTAATGATCTTTTGTGCAGTATTACTGTAAGAAAAACTGAACTTATGTGAACAAGATCTATAACCATGAACAATTTTAAACAACCCATGATTTCTATTGGCCAGATTTGCTTTAGGGAGCATCTTTCTGGCAGATCAGCCATCCATGATCACACACTCAACCATTGCAGGTTCTCTGACTCAGACAGCAGTAACTTTCCATTCTAGCAACTGGCAACTCAGATTTTCAAATAAAGTAAAAGAAGCTCTATTCATGAAAAAGCACAAACTCTTCCCTAAACACACAATTACATCACCAGGGATCTTGTTATATGCTCTCTGTATTTTGATGTACTTGTTTGTGCACCACCTTTCTTTCTATGGACTAAGAATTTTTAAACTTCATATATATTTCTGCACCTGATGAGGAAGATTTGATTCCTCAAAAACATTCATGGCAACAATGGATTCACAGTACTCCCTCACCTAGTATGCATAACCGTATTGCCTATGACCTAGCATCTGGCAATTCTGTGTGTATTTGTGTCTGTCCACCGTCCTTCCGTAATTGCCAACCTTTTGCGGTAGCACTGAAGTTTTATGCAGCCTTTTGCATCCTGCTTAGTCTGCTTCCTTACGCATTGTTTTGGGATTTTTTTGAACACGCCTGCCTTATTTTTATCCTTTCCTCTTTTAGGACCTTTGGATTAGCATAACGTTTTATTTGTGTGTTTTTCTTCAACTTTGTTTGCGTGCATGTGTGTTGTTTCTTGGGATATGGCTTGACCTGTTCTACAGTACTGTACTGTATGTTACTGTAGGTAACGTAGTAACAGATGTTTACAAGTAACATTATTCTTAAGCTCCCTTGTAAGGTAGCCTTACAGCATTCCTGTTTTGGCTTTGTGGTTTTCCAATGGTGTTACAGTACATTTACCACCTTTAGGCTCAAGGTTCCCGGGATTGGAATGAGTTTCCCTCCCCGAAGGACCTGAAGTTGTTGTTTTGGTTTGTTTTGCATAGGAACTTCCTTACGCTGGTTCTTTAATTGGCCAATATACTATGTTGTTAGCTCATTCCAGCTAGCTAGTGTAAACTATTGCAATGGTGGCTGTTTGACCATCCGTCCATCTGTCTAATCTGCCTGTCGAGTCTGTCTAATCTGTCTAGTCTATGAACTGTCTGTGTGTCTGTCTGTCCATCTATCTCTCAATCTATTTGTCTACAGTATCTGTCTAGCTGTCGGTCCGTCTATCGGTCCGTCCGTCCGTCAGTCTGTCTAGTCTGATCTATCTAGTCTGTCTGTCCATCTATCTGTCTACCTGTCTGTCTATATGTCTGTCTAATCTTTCCATCCAATCTGTCTCTCTAATCTGTCTGTCTCATCTGTCTAGTCTATGTAGTCTAATGCTATTTCAATATGTTGCACCAAAATGTTTTCATTGGGAGTAACGGAAGCAGGTTGTGACCAAAATATTCCAGTATGATATTGAACCCAGTGAAATACCTGTATGGCCATTATGTAAATTGCAAGTACTCAGTGATTAATAGTATTTTGTTAATCAAAAGTAAGTCAGTGGATTCTAACACCAAGATTTCAGTGGCATCTTATCAAAAGTTTGTAATTAATATGTTTCTTCTCTTTATTTGATTGAGACATGTGAATAACACTAAGTAGTTTTCAGTTTAGGTTTTCTGTAACCTTTAATGATGTTTTCTTCACTTATAGAGTGCAGTGAATCTCTCCGTAGTAACTGCCCCTTAACCCAATCTGGGGAGCAAGTTCCTTGCCTTGCAAGACCTCTTCCACCTTCAGCACCAGCAGATGAACCAAACTTTGTATGCAATTGCACATTGATTGAAAATATCGGTTTTGATTGTGGTACACAAGATCTTGGTAAGTGATGGAACATCTCACTTCAGGTTATTTAAGGGACATATACTTGAACAATTCATGTTATGGGATATCTTTTGGTTGGGACAATATTGATCAAGGGGGGAGAGGGCTGTGAAAGATGAACAAATCTACTTTAATATTGCCACATTTGTGTGCAAGTGTCCTATCATTTTTGTTTAGGATTGTGTGAGCTGCTGTACACACGTATTGCAGCGTACAGATATACCAAGTAGAGTGTACAGATGGCTTGCGACTTTGTGGGAATTGTTTGAGAGCTGTTGTTGGAAATTGACTGTGAAGTAATTAAAGTAAAAAATATATTCTTAATTTGGGAATAGAAGAAAGTTAAAAATAAAACAATGGCATTATTGTAATTATGACATAAGAGTTATAATTTCAATTATTTTTCATGTCATCTGCTTATGAGCTGCTACCAAAAGGGCAAGGAAAATATAGGAATCTGTTAACACCCATTTGGTGTTTGCTTTACTAATTTGACACTTAATACAAGAGAGGCAGAATGAATATCATAAAGTGTAAGTAATACGTGGTTTTGATGAAATCATAACCTTTGTAATCTCATGACGGTGTATGCGTATGCGTGTGTGTGTATGTGATTGTCATGCCTACCTTGTAAACTTGGATGTCTCAATGTAACAATGGCAAATTGAGCACCCCTTTAATGTTATACCCTCTTTAGCCCTCTATGTCACCCATTAGTCATAGTTAGTAATGACTAATACCACTATCTGAGTGAGTGCCACTTTGCATCAACTCTCCATTGTGTGCACATGTGTTTTCCAATCTGTGAGGAATAAAATGTTTCTCTTTAAAAGTGTTCGTTAGGAATGTTCTTGGACGTCAGATAACAAGTTTACTCCTTTACTCCAATATAACGAGAAGCAGGGCTGGGGAATTAGGAATTACTTCCTTCATTCCAAATTAACGTTTGTGAATAAATATGTATCCAAAACAACCTGGTAACTAGTCACTCTTTGTGTCAATTTGTGGCGTTACATCAAGAAGGGAAGCTTGGACAGATCTCATATTTAGTACATAGGTGTACCACATTGAGTACAAAAACCCTTTATTTTTGGTTTCAGGTGAAAGGTTATTTGGGTTAACAGGGGTCAAATTGTGAAAACATTGTAAACAGGATATATCTCAAGAAGGGAAGCGTGGACAAATGTCACATTTGATATGTAGGTGTACAGTAGCATGTTGAGTAGAAGATGCCCATTGATTTTGGTGGAGGTTGAAGCTCATTTGAGGTCAACAGGTGTCCAATTTTGAAAACCTTGTAAACACAGTACGTATTTCAAGAAGGGAAGCTTTTACATATATCTTATGTTTGGTAAGCAGGTGTACTGCATTCAGTGCAAGCACCCTATGGTTTTTGATGGAGGTCAAACTTCATTTGGGGTTAGACTGAAAGACTTGTAAGTACAATATCCCAAGAAGGGAGGTTAGACCTCATAGATATATGGTGGGAAGGTGTACCGCATTGAGTAAATGAATGCTTTCAAGTTGTTTTTGGTCATGGTCAAAGGTCATTTGAGGTCGACAGGGGTCAGATTATGAAAACCTTGTTAACAATATTTCAGTAACGAAAACTTGGACAGATCTCATATTTAGTATGTAGGCTGCACCACTTTGAGCACAAAAAAGCCAATTGCTTTTGGTGGTGTCAAATTGTGAAAACACAATATCACAATGAAGGAAGCTTGGGTAGATCTTGTATTTTATTTATTTTTTATTATACATGTATGCATGTATCACATTGAGTTAATGATTTATAACTTCATATGGTGAAGGTCAATCAAAGGTCCTTTGGGGTCGACAAGACTCACATTGTAAAATCCTTGTAGATGCAATATCTGAAGGAAACCTGAATAGATCTAGTTTGATATGTACATAACCACATTGAGTACAAATACTGTCATTTTTGGTGGAGGTCAAAGGTCATTTGATGTCAACAGGCTTCAAGTAATTGAAACCTCGAAAACATTCAACAAGCGAAGTTTGGACTGATCCCACATGTGGTATGTTGGTGTATCATATTAACAACAAGAACATGTATCGCATTGGTGAAGGTCATTCAGGGTTAACAGGGGTAAAACTTTGAAAACCCTGTAAACATGCTAAGAAGGAAAGCTTGGACAATCTCATCTACAAGAAGCATGTACCACATTGGGTACAAAAATCCTTGTTTTTGGCAGAGATCAAATGTCATTTGAGGTTAACAATGGTCAGAGTGTAAAAACCTTCTAAACATGACGTTTCAAGAAGGGAAGCTTGCTCTGCTGATATAGTAGTTGTTATGGACAGTAGGGGAAGTACCACACTGTGCAAAAGCTACATGTATTCGATGAAGAACATTGGGTCAAACCGGGATCAATTTGCGATAACCATGAACACGTGAAATTTCATGAGTGCACGTATTATGGCTATCATCTCAGGCCAACAGATCTCATTGTGTTTTTATTTTTCTAGTTGTCGTTATCTTAATTGGTGGCACATACATTACTGATCTAATATTACAGAGAACAACAAGCTTTTGACATGTTAAGATGTCAGATTCAGGAAAATAATGCTTATAATTGCTTCATCAAAACCACAATGCATTTGTGAATTCTGGGCTTTACATGTGGAAGTGTTTCATTTATTTTTTTGGGGGGGGCAGAAATAAGGTAGTATCACCAACTTATTTTCTTTAACTGTAATTGTTATCATATGTCATGGCTTGATGAAATGTTTTTTTTTTTGTTACATCATAAGTATTCCTGCATGAGCATTTACCTGTTTCTGTGTTTACTTTTGTTTCACAGGGCATCAAAGTGATGGTTTTATAACCTGCTATGGAAGTGACTTTGCGAATGGTTTTTTTGAATCTATTGATTACCCTGATCGTTATCGAAATTTGTGGGAGGCAACATACCTGCTGTACATTCCAGGGGCCTTTAGAATTAACTTCCAATTTGTGGGTTTTGACGTTGAAAATTACAAGGATAAACTTTATGTCGGTGAAGGACTGTTGTTTACGCAAGACTTGATCAATGCAGCGATTGTGCCTGGTAATAACACTGTTAATGGCATAGAAATTTATTACTTTGATAACCGGGTCTTACAAGAGTCGCAAAGTATGTTCCCAGACCCATTTTCGCTGTTCACTGATACTGTTTGGCTGTATTTTAAAACTGACAAAAGTCTCTCACTCTTTGGCTGGAGACTCCAGTGGATGTCTGAAGGTATGTATTAAAATGTGTATTGCTACCCATTGCCAGGTTAGGGAACACTCCTCATTGAGAGGAAAAAAAGAAAACTTTTCCTTTGCAGCATCATAGATATTGCATGCAGGTTTACTGCCATCTGTTTCTTTCCCCCAAAGTTAACCCTACAGTACATGTAAGCTTCCCTCACCAATCCTTGTGACTGATCTTGAAACATCAGAGAGAAATTAAGTCACATGATACTGGTCCCCAAATTCTTAACAAGATGATGATTGTTATATCCTGGACGGAAACCTATGTCAAGGATTCCAAATAAATGAGAACGAACAATTAAGCTTTGTTTATCACCAGTTGGTAGCCACGTTGCTCAACATCATTCCAATCTCAAGTCTTCTGTGTTGCCACTCTTCATAGATTATCACAACATGAATATTCATGTATATAACAATTGTCACGTGCATGTATCAAGGACCTTTAGATATTGAGACCTTTATCGAATAATCATGCACCAACATATGTTGATTTATATTATTGGTGGATAAGTTAGACAGTGTTGGTGTTTTACACCTTACTTGATGTCAGACTATGATCTTGAAGGTTAGCGATAATTCTTGCAACAAGTGTAGATCCGATGTCATGTTTCAAGTGTCACCTTTCGCATAGTCAGCTCAAGTAAAGACATTCACTCACGCTGTAGATTGGTTGTCTGTTTGATCGACTAATGCATCCGCCGATAACGGTTACATTACATAACCTTCTTACCACCTGTTTACTTGAAAGTGGACAACACTCCTCCACGTATCGACCAGTGTCCATCAGATAGAGAGGTAGTGGTTGAATTTGGAATGACAACGGGGCAATGATCACATGGAATGAGCCGACTGCTGATGACCCTTCGATTCCACTGTCAAGTAACCAGTCTCAGTCTCCTGGGGACCTCTTCTTCGTGGGGACTACAGAAGTTACCTACACATTTTCTGATCGATTTGGGAGTAGCGATACATGTTCCTTTACAGTCACAGGTAATGATGGTAAGTTCATTAAGAATGTAAATACCACCTGTGTGAAAGAAGAGTTTAATTAAGCTACAATCTTGGACAAAATTATTGGTACACTTTTTCATACTGTACATTGCAAGTATAGTACTAAATTTTAGGTGAGGGGATAAGCAGAAACCCTGCGCCCCTTTCCAATGTTGTGCTATAGGAGTGAATGTACACTTTGAACAGTAAAACTATAGCCAATATTTAAGGTTGGGGGAGTGGGGTGGCCTCAGGTATTTTGTCCAAGATTGTCAGAGTTTTTGGGGAGCAATTTTGGAGCGAACTGTTGAAAGAAATTGCACATTTTTGGACAGGTGCATTACAAAAATTAGTTATCGAGGCCTATGGTTCTGAGAGTTTTCAAATTAAGTAATTCTGAATCTTGACTTTGAACATAAGAAGTTTAGTTTTTGTTTGGGGGTTTATTTGTATATGTTTTATTGAAAACAAGTGAACATGAATGAAAAGACTGTTTCATGGTTTTGCATGTGGACAGAACATTGATGGGCAGCTGTTGCATTGCGTTGCGGTGCAGGAGGAATATCACTCCAGTTGTAAAATGGTGGTAGGAAACTCAGGTATAAGATATTATGAAATGGCGCCAGATTCTACCAAAATGTGTAAAAGTCAGAATGTTTATTCAGCTTCATATTAAAATAATGGTAGGACATTAGTAAAGGCTGGGTTTTTAGATTTTTTCACCTAATTCGACATTTGTGACTACAATTTTTATTGTACATGAAACTGGTAACATATCTTCTTTCTTGTAATCTACGCGATTTTCCCAAGGTTTGTTTAAATTTTCTTGTCAAAACATTCGTTAGAATGTGTGTTTCAGTAACCTATACTGTCGGACGCTGTTGTTAGGTCTAAGTCAGCTTGGATGAGAAAGCTAGAGTTAGAATCTCTGTTTTTTTTTCATTTATAAATTTAAATGTCCGTCAACATCTCATTTTTTATTCATAAGGTGATGTATATTAATATAACAAAAAGGTATAATGTGCTCTGAAGTCCATTAAAACTGCTTAAAATGATTAAAATATGTTAGTGCACCGTGTATGGTACAATAGCATGGGTGTAATAATGACACTGTCATATGAATATTGAACAAACATCACATCACTTTAATTTTTTAGTTTCTTTCGCATAACCTCACAGATTAACCTGTGAGTCAAGCATTACATGTATATAGTTACTTTAATACCGGACACAACGTCATCACTGTGAACAATTTAAGTAAATAACATATATACATCAGTCTTCTTAAACGAACAACCAACATTTTAGTGTTTTTTTGTTTTTTAATTGTTTTTTGTTTTTTCCTGTTTGGTGTTTTTCTGTGCCTGTTTCAATATCTGATTTTGAGCAGAAAGTATGTCATTTATATCAGTCAAAATGACTTAAAGTAGTTTCCTGGTCGGCAAGATGCATTGGATTTATGATGTGATTACTTCCTCAATGAATGGATTTTATTTAGCACACATTTGGTGCAAAGCTTTACGTGAATTTGATGGACTTAGTCCTCCTTTTACTCCCTAATAACATTGACAGCATTTACGCAATAATGTTATTACAGTAAACTAACTTCAATATAGGCACCAAACATGCCGAATATTTACTGTTGATGTTTCTTGTTGCAAGGAACATCACCCACATAGCCGTTTAACTTATTTTAAATTGATCCTTTTCCCTGGTCCCCACGCATGCTTTTGGCCTGTCGAAATTCTCAGACAATCTTGGACAAATTGTTGGGATGCTTTGTTGTACTTTGCAAAAATACTTCTAAATTTTAGGTGAGAGGATAACATGAATCCCCTTCCAGTATTGCACTATAGGAGTGAATGTACACTTTGAACAGTATTTCCTGTAGCCAACATTAGTTGAAAGGCGGAGTGTGGTGTCCCAAGGTCTTTTGTCCAAGATTGTAGTTCATTGCTTGCAAAGATCCTTCTCTTGTGCGCTCATTAAATATCTAATACACGGTTAAACTTGAACAGCTTTGAATTAAGATTTTAACTTGACCCAGGACAGTAGTGAATTGTGATTGAATTTCTTTTTATATCTTTTTAAAGTTACAGTGCTATAGGTAGCAAAGGACTGCTCCAACAAAGCAAATATTATTGGCACTCCAAAGACTACATCTAAATTTGTGGAGAGGACAATCCTGCTTATTTAGCAATTGCAATGACCCTCGACTTTTTTTTTCAGATCAAAATAAATCTTACAGGTTGTATGTATCTTTACTTCCACAAGAAATTACATAGAAATATGTGTTTGTATACCCTTGAACGTTGCCAAGTGAACACACTGTTTTCTGTAATATGACTGTCCATGATCATTTACTGTATTATGAGCCACAGTAACAATTAATGATAATGATGGTGCTGATAATAATGATGATGATGCTTATAATGATCGTGATGACAGTGATGACCATGATGATGTATGCAGCCAGGTTGTGAGTGGGTGCTTGTGTGTGTGTATGTGTGTTTGTGATGCCTACTTTCTAAACAGGATATCTCAAGAAGGGAAGCTTGGACAATTCACATATTTAGGTGAATCACATTAATAACAAGATGCTTTTTGATTTTGGTGGACGTCAAAGGTCATTTGAGGAAAACAAGGGTCAAATTTTGAAAATGTTGTAAACACTATATTTCTTGATGGAAGCTTGGACAAATCACATATATGATATGTAGGTGTGCAACCGTGAGTTCAGGATTTCCATTGAGTTTGGTGGAGGTCAGAGATCATTTGAGGTCAACATTTGTCAAATTGTGATAATATTGTAAACACAATATCTCAAGAAGGGAAGCTTGGACAGATCTTATATTTAGTATGTAGGTGTATCTTATAGAGTACAAAACATGTATTGATTGTATTGGAGGTCAAAGGTCATTTGAGGTCAACAGGTCGAAATGCAAAAACATTGAAAACAAGATATCTTGAACGAAAGCTTGGGCAAATCTCCTGTTTGGTATGTTAGTGTGTCTCATTGAGTATATTAGAATTCCATTGTCTTTGGTGAAGGTCAAAGATCATTTAGCTCAACAGGCTCACATTATGAAATTCTTGTAAACATCACATACCTCAAGAAGGGAAGCTTTTGACATATGTCATACAGTATTTAGTACGTGTATCTCATGAGTGTAAGAACCCTCTGCTTTTAGTGGATTGAGGTCAAATGTCATTAGAGGCAACAGGGGTCAACAGGAGACAGTTTCATTATGATGTACAACAAAGTAAAAAAAATTGTGCAAGAAAGAAACGTTGAGATTTCCAGCTGCATGTATCACTGTTCACGATGGTCATTCTGCCAGCTCTGTGCTAGTCATGCATGGATTCTAAATACTTTATAAATTAAATACTTTAAATAACTAGCAAATCCTTATTCTTTGGAAATAGGGAAAGGTTTTTCTCCTGATGAGGATTTTGTAACCAAACATCTGAGTGCCTGACAGAGACTTCAAAATTGGGATTTTGT
Source organism: Stichopus chloronotus (assembly GCA_021234535.1). NCBI lineage: Eukaryota > Metazoa > Echinodermata > Holothuroidea > Aspidochirotida > Stichopodidae > Stichopus > Stichopus chloronotus. Next base: position 28,756,030 of record CM037832.1, on the reverse strand, counting down.
GAATTTTGCTCTCCATCAAGATAAGGAGTGTTATGCTTTTCAGTGTTTGATTTTTACGGTAGTCCATGACGACTAGAAAATCTCTTGGACTACCAAATCTTTGCAAAAACATGCTTGGAGGTTGTCCGACAGTCCACCAAATTTTTTGAGGCTGTGCAGCTTTTTAGAGACTTGGTGAATAACAAATACACAGGCCTACTGTACACAGTGAGAGGACTGTACAAGTAGACCTCAATTATTTATGATTCATTTCCCCTTTCATTTTGAACCTACGGGCCAGAGCAATGTCTAGGGGCCATCGGGCCCAAGCCCCTGTTATTTCGATCCCTGAAGGAGAAAACCTGTTATGTGATGTACATAAATTCTGTTTAGTGGCAAATCTGATGTTCCTTGTTGTAGTTTTTCCATGGAGTGCAATTTCCATTTTTCCAATTTTGCAGGACTACCATTTTTTCAACAGGACAACCAAATTTCAGTAAATGGTAGTCCTTTGGACAACCGTCATGGTAATTTCTTAAAATCGAACACTACTTTTATTTTCTGTTGACATCTGTATAGGAATTCCAAGTCAACTAAAGCACAAGCTTAAAGACAGTCACTCATAACCCCAGACCACATTTTGGGGTAATAGATAAGCAAAATTCTCAATTGATTTTGCCCACTGGATTTGATGGACATAAATTCAAAAGGTACAGAGTATCCCATATTACACCGCATACACAGGGGCAGAGTGTGCATGTGATGAATACTCCTGTGATTCTCCTATACTCACCAGGATGTCGGGTACTTAAAGGCTGTAATGCATCACCCCAGACAGTTTCAATTCTCCGAACCACCTACCTCTAGTCCCTCCCTCAGCCTGTCTTACATTCCTCCACATGTGTAATCAAAACAATGGATCCCTGTGTACGCTGTGTAATATGAGCTGCTCCGCATCTTTCGAATTTGCTGTCAATCTTAGAGTACTGTAACTTAGAACCAGTTGAGAATTTGCCTTTCAGGGAGGTAAAAATATAGCTTAGGGTGATGCAATACAGCCTTTAAATTAGGATTGTCTTTGGGCACAGAAGAGTTTTAGATAAGTTTTGGGAGATGCCAGTGATTGGGAGAATTGTAGCGTGGTGACGAGTACCTGCCTTTAAGCTTTCAGAGAGAGCACTTGGTCCTGGAGAATCAAAATGCTTTGCAAATGTTCAAAATAAATCAGTTTGAAGATCAACGACCGGGAAGGCAGATGTTGAGTTAACTTTTAGATCAATAAAGATTTTTTTGTGAACTTCCATATTTTACTTTTCCACATTTATATATTCTTTGCTTAATTTGCTTCTTTTCAGTGACAACTCTGTAGGACTTACAATTTCATGTATCATTGAGAGATATATTGAATTAGGCAAATTTATTTATTCATCACTTAATTTAAGAGCCGCTACCGTATGTGTTAGCACCATAGAAATATACTGGAATGATGTCAAGTCAGACTAGCTCATGTACTGAACAAATGGAGCTAAAAACTGTTGATGCTCTTTAAAGCAAATCGATAGTTTTGCTTTCATTTGATATCTAACTATATATTTGGGAAAACAGAAGTAAATGCAGCCTTTTTATTTTTTGAGATAACCTGAACGTCTTTAGGGTAAACTGCATTCCAATGTTTAGCTGCTTGTGAGTTATATTATCATAAATATTTTTTCAGTCACATCCATTACATTTGTGTAATGCACAGAAGGTTTCATGAGAAAGGCAGATTTTCCTGAAAGAATTTTATAGGAAAACACTCCAATTCCTCGGCTGCACTTATTGCTCCCTGACGTTCAGGGTTGTCACCAGGCCATTTTTAGAGCTGGGTAATTTTTGATCTCTGTCCTGGGGGAGGGGTCTAAGGGGACCTCCCCATTGAAAAATTTTTTGGGGTTGGAGAGTGCTTAGATGTAAAATGGTGCACTCTAGATTATAAATTGTGAATTCGCTATCTTGGTTGTAACCAGTGTGGAAATGTTTAAGCTCTCTTTGCCGTTTGTGGTAAAGAAAGGATAATCACTCAGAATTCTAAAGAAATCTAACAATTTTATTCAGTTAAGGTACGAAATTTGTGCCGGGCGGTGATGCTGAATTTGACGGCAAGTTCTGGGCAGAGATTTTGAGAGCTGGGTAGTACTGCCCGGCACCGCCCGGCGTGGTGACAGCCCTACTGGCTGACATTACTCTGGTTCACATATTTAAACAGTAAGTACTCACTTGTGTGATACTGCTGTTCAATGAGGCACAACTCTCTAGCAACTCTCAATCTTGACAGCTGTTTGAACAGATGCTTTGTTTGAACAGTTGAAATCCGTTTTAAAAAAAACATGTTGCTTTGCTTTTGTCGAGAATGTTCTCCATGTTGAATCAGCTGCAGCTTGCTGACTGTTTTTGTTTTTGGTCCATTTTTGTTTCACATAATTGCAGTTCAATGTCCTGATGAAGTAAGAGAGACTCTGGAACCAAGTGTGTCAAGCACCCCTGTGTTTTGGACAGAACCGATCGGTTCTGCTTTTACGGTCTCCAAATCCCACGCTTCTGGCAGCGTCTTCCCGGTTGGAGAAACGGAAGTCACATATACATTCACTGACCAAGTGTCTGGAGAGCAGTTGAATGCCTGCAGTTTCCTTGTGATCGTTACTGTGAATGGTTAGTTAGGTTTACTTTGATCCATTTTATTCATCTTACCTGTACCAGGTACTACAGTTGCGTAACCTGCGGGTTTCCCTGACAAACGCTTACAAGAACTTAGGTTTCTACTGACTGACCAATTTTCAGTTGATCATCTAGACTGCATCTGGTTTGGTCTTGCCAATGTGATCTTAATTCCCACCTCACAGCTAGTAAACTGAATTTGACCACATGAGTGAGTGCCTTTGGCTATTCAGCCTCCTCAGGGACATATGGGACTACACTGCCACACTAGTTTGTATCAATATTCAGAGTTTTATTTATATTCGCAATAATCAAGCCTTGAGTTTTTTTTTTTTTAAAAAATGGATTTTCCTCCAACAGAGAGGACATCCAAGTAATGCAATTTGTACGTTTTATTTTTAACAATGGTTGTGCCTGCCGTGGTTGAGACCGCTGTGTGACAATATAGTCACAGTAGCCGCGGGGCCGACTACAGTTTGCTGTTATTACTGCCAGTGCCTCTCAAAATTGCCCTCATCAAAACATTTGACTGTACTATCACTATAAAATGACTTGAGAAAATAACATTAAGTATTGAAATTTTTCCAGAGGTAGTTCTCAAAATCTGTGATAATGTATGCAAAGTTTTGGACCTTCAGAAGTATGACATTTTCAGCCTACAAACTTGCTTCGATCCTACAATTTACATTGCTCTCCTGATTACACATGTTGTACTCCTATCCTACTCCAATTCTTGTAGGAACAAGCACTGGCCAAAACAGTATCAAAAATACCTACTTCTGCAAGACTGCCAGAAATATTTACTTGGCGGGTGGAAAAGACCCTATACTATAAGACTGCAAAATATTCACAAACTTCTATGGAAAGTTATGACAAAAAGTGCATGCAGTGCAATTATTTTATCTTTGTGCAATAAACTTTACATTCAACATCAAGAAACCAACTATTTAACATGGTGTGAAATGTGTAAAAAATGATACACAGTTGATCCCTCAGCAGCTCATCTGCAACCAAAACACCTATTTAATGCCAATGCCAAAGATTCTTGGTATATCGCCAATTAATGTTAGCTGTAAACTTTGTTGGTAGTCTGGGGATTGTCTAATTGGGTCAGTGATCAAGTTCCACATAGTAATCAAAATGCCTATCCTGACAACCGCACAGGAAGGTGGATAGAAAGCAGAGAATGTCGATACATATGGCGCTTTCGCCATGAAAGCACACTGAGGTTATGGTGTAGCAGACACATGAACTTAACCAGAAGGTAGCCATCTTCATACAATTTTACACCTTGTATCTAATTATATCTAATTGAGGGAAAAGGAAGTTCCCCTCTCTTGAAGTAAGGCAATCCTCACATCGACTTGTTTCCATCATTGCGAATGATTGTTGCTACCCTTTGTAATGAACCTAGCAAAAGGTTTATAATAAGATACGCTTGGCTGAGTGTCACCGAGTCCCTTCACAATCTTTCATTCAGAAGTTCAACCGTCAGAAGTTCAACCACGTCTTATCCGTTTAAAAGAGAGCAATCTGAATTCCTTTGTTAAATTCTAGGTCGAAAGAGACGATACTTTGTAACATGTAATCATCTAAAAAAAAATGGCAATTTTACTGACTGGTTTTGTGTTCTGAGTTCCTTGGATAGCAAACCGGTAAAATATAGCTGAAGCTCCGTAAAAACAATAGCCTACTTTTAAGATTGAAGACTATTTGCATTCATTACAAAACTGATAATATTTGAAAACTTATTCAAGTCTACACAAGTTTAGCTATAAATTTAGTGACATGTGAAGGGTAGAGTGTGACTTACAACGTGTCAGAAATGAGTTTAACTGAGAAATGAGTCCAATATTCAACTCAACAATATCATATACCCAGGCCCGCATGGGTATATACAGTATGATTATAGATCGCTGTGCACATTAAAAAGAAGCGCACCAGAAACATTGCAAATGAACACGTACTACAAGCTGCATGCGACATCATTATGCACCATACCTAACTGGATCACACTTTGCATAAATCAGTATGAGCTCTGAGCTGAGGCATATATGCTGCGTGTTTGGTATGGAAAATCCTTGCAACTTCTAAGTTCTAAGTAAAGTTTAAGCGGAAAATGTCAACACCATGCCACGAATGGTAATGTCTATATCTGTTATGAAAAGCTATTGCAACAGTGAAAGTTGTTTGCTTTTACCACTAAATCTTTGTATAAGTATAGATGCCATTAAGTTGGTACAAATTAGGTCATCTCCATCGTGGGCTGAACAGGTGTTTTAGAAAACCATTGAACCATGGAAAGCACATGCTGTGCATATTCATAAAATAAAATACCAAGGTAATGGAAAAGTCAAGAAGAGACACAGAAAGTTTTCAACAAAATGTCACAGTTACACCACAGTTGCTTTTCAATACATCTGAAAGAGGGTAGCGTAAAAGATAAATAGACTCTCGAAGCACCTAAAACCAGGATACTTTCCACAGAGACTAGTAAAAAAAAACAAAAAAAAAACTGCCTGCCAGTGAGGCGTTGCTGTGGGTTTAAGGGATATGTGATTGGGCTGGGCTGCAGGATTGGGCAATTTTGCCTATGTCATTGAGTGAACATATATTACAATCAAAACAGCTTATTTCAAGCACTTGTCTTTTATGTACTTTGGCTTCCTCGTTTTGCCAGGATTTTTTATGTGATGAAAAAAAAATTGTTCAGCCGTGCTGGATTCCTGTGATTGCTGCAAATTTCTTAATCGCAGCAATTGCAAATGGTGCACAACCTGTGGAAGACAGGTCATATGCATTTACTATGAAGTTTACTAAAACTTTCTTTTGTCACAAAACATATTGGACATTGGACTACATAAAAATGAGAGACCATCTTTATGTGCATTTCACATGGGAATATTTATTCAATTGCCATAAAGTTGTACTCCTGTGATTTACCAACAACAGACTGCATACTCCTGTATCATCTGTTTTTTATATATGGTAGTGTTATTTATCTTGGACATTCAATCATTGAGAAAATGCTAAATATGTGTTCTTCATTTTGTGATCCTTGGCCTTTGATCTATGACATCATTGGTCTAGCTCACACTTACACATCATACCTGCATGGGCACCTTCCCACCAAGTTTGAGCATTATCCGACATACGTACCATCTATGAGAAGATTGTGACACTTTCTTTTGTACTCACATGCCAGCACACACATACATTTACACACCTTTTCACCCCCTAACCCAAAACAGTAATCTCCATCCATATCATTAGTATATCATGAGGTACCTCCATACAAGAACTAGCGACCCACCCAGTTTTTAATTGAATACCAGAAGAGGTGTAGGGTGGGTCACCATTAATGTGCCCTTTTTTGGACTTAACCATCAAGGAAGTATAATATCCCCTCCCTGTGCGTACGTTGAGATCAAAAAAATCATAAGAAAAAATGGTAGAAAAGGCCTGAGACCATTATAGCGGAAAGAAAGGAAAGATTGCTTAATTCTCACCTTCCAAGATTTGTGACTGCTCATTGCAAGTGAGTCTCAACAAGTTTTAAAGAGTTGCATAGTGTTTTAGTCTGGCAGCATGCTAGCAATGCGTGTACTATACCTGACTTAATTCAACTCAACATCCTCTGTCCACATGGGGATAACCACCATTGTTATATCTGATTTCCAGTATGTTCTCATTTGCCATGCAACTTCATTCAGTCTGATTGAAGGCTGGCCGGTCCCAAGCACACACTGGCCTGATCCAACTCATGAAACTCAAACTGTAATGACTGATTATATCTTCAATGTATATCAAACGTGTTTGATATAGTACTATTTCCTCAAAAGCACTTCTAGAATCTGTCGCAAGTGTGTTGCCAAATGTAGCAAGCAAATTATTGCCGCACACTGCATGCACCTACACCACTCAAACCTGATGACCAGTTGCACAGAACTTTTTTGCATAACATGTCAGGTCGTGTCAGTGTGTAGTAGTCTTAATATGCTTGATATGGAGGGAGAAAAAGTTGTGGTATTTAAACAGTAAAGCAAGCCAAATTTATTGAACATGTTATTCCCTCTTTTTAAAGAGAAATGTCCAGAAGTCTTGTTTGACTGATCTTGAATTTATCATAAGGAAGGAACCAGTTTGATGGATAATTTGTTGCACAATATATTGCAAGGCATTTGTCACATTTAGAGAACATCTGAAAAGCCAGTTGCAAACAGAAATATCTCACCCAAGAACTTAAACTTAACACTTTCCTCCATCCTTTAGCTATTCTTGCAAGTCTACAGAATGTTTTGTCTTTAGCAAGATAGATGATACGAACATCTCACTCCATAGATTTCCATCTCTTTAAATACTGATGGTCAATCAGATCAACTTTTTCCGTCAAAATGCTAAAATTGTCAGATAATCAGTCTTTTATTCCTTGCCGTAAGCAGGTAAGGAATCTACAGTATGGGATGGTGATGGCATGGTGTGTGTGCAATTTCAAAAGTTTGCATCCGCATCTTTTCCTAATTAACCACGTATGATAGGTGATCCTTAATTGGTCTAAAGTTGTGTCTCCCGTCAAAATTCAAGGTCTACGATCAAATTGTAGTGAAAATCACATTTTTGTTGTATTTCTTAATCCAAAATAGCTATTTACCTGGGACCTTCAAATATGTGACTCAGTATGTTTTTACTGTTACATGTATACACTAGCCAAAGAATTGAGTTGTTTACAGCATGTTTTGGTGAGAAAAGAATTTGAGTTATGCAAATGATTGTGACATGTTTCTTAGAACTATTATAATCTGTCCAGAGTGGCCACAAACTGATTTGAAAAACAAAGAACCTTGAAAGATTACTTTGGAATTTTGAAAGAAAATTGAACATTTTTGGACAAGGTGCATCACAAAAATTTGTTATTGAGGCCTATGAATCTGGGGATTTTCAAATTAAAGTATTCTAAATTTCGACTATGAACATAACAAATTTAATTTTAATTTTTGGAGCTTATTTGTATATGTTTTGTTAAAAACGAGTGATCATGAATGAATAGATTGTGTCATGGTTTTGTGTGCGGACAGAAATAGTTGCGTTTAGAAATAACATTGATGGGCAGCAGTTGCATTGCGTTGCAAGAGGAGTGTACTGCAATTGTAGAATGCTGGTAGGAATCCCAGTTTTAATATATTTTGAAGTAGCTCCACGTTCTTCCAAAATGCGTAAAAGTCCCAACTGTTAATTCAGCTCAATATTAAAATAATGGTAAAAGGTTAGTAAAGGGTGTTTTTTTACATTTTTGGCCGCTAAATCAAGATTTGTGACAGCAATTTTTACATTGCATGAAGCAGGCTGGTAACATACGTAATCTTCAGTCTTGTAATCTTCGCAATTATCCCATGGGTTGCTTAAATTTTCCTGTCAGAACATTTGGTAGAACATGGGTTTCCTTAACCTATACTGTCGGACGCTGTTTTTAGGTCTAAGTCAGCTTGGATGGGGAAGGCTTGGGTTCGATTCACAGCAAGACCATAGTGTTTTTCACTGCTCAATTATCCATTTATAGACTCAAATGTCTGTCAACTTCCCATCTTTTATCCATTCATATATAACATAAGGTAATATATATATTTATATATTTATATATTTATATATTTATATATATATATATATATATATATATATATATATATATATATATATATATATATATATATATATATATATATATATATATATGAGATGAATTTATCTAAAGTAGGTTACAAAGTGCTCTATATGCTAGGCACAGAGCTATGTATATACGATGACTATACACTGTATTTGGACTTGTGGCTGCAACTCAGAGTTTCATGCTTTCCTCGCAATCTTCAGGCAGCAAGTGGTTCGCTTCAGTGCTTTTCCTTTACGGCTCATCTTTTAGGTTTTTTTGTGTGTCTGCATTTCGACAGAAGCTCAGTTCTGTGGTTGAGTAGGCTGTTGTTGTCTGCTAGTGAGATCTCCAGTTTTTCTTCTGTGCAGAGGTTGCATTGGCCTGATGTTCTTTGTTTGGTGTTTGATAGTCTTAGGATCTCCCATTCAATATCAAAACTCCTTTCTTCTTTCTTGAGTTTCCAGATATGCTTGGAGAGTTCGGTGTCCTTTGCGTGTTTTTCATGATTGAATGATTTCTTGTGGTTATAGTATCGCTGTTTGAATGGGCCCCCAGATATCCCGATGTAAGTCCTGGGTTCGACACTGCACCCAGTGACCGTGGCTTTGTAGACAAGCGCTGGGGTGAGGCATTTGCCTCCCAAGGGACAAGAGTCCTTGTCCCTACAGTTGCACAATTTTTCTGGTGTGCTTTGCTCGGCGGCATCTATGACCCTGTTGTTGTGTGATTTTATGATGGCTCGCATGTTTTTGAGGCAACTGTAGCTTAATTTTAAGGTGTTTCTGTTGAAAATCTTGTTGAGTTTGCTCTCTTTTGGAAAATGCTTCTTGATGAGCTTGATGAAAGCCTTTCCGACATTCGTTTTGACTGTCCTGCTGTAGGGCGGGTTGAACCATGTTATTTTCCGGCCTCTGTTTTTCTTTTTGCTTTCGTTTGTGTTGCTGTGTTGGTAGTGGATTAATTTGCTCTTTGAAGTCGCTAGCTTCAAGAGCTTTGTTGTAGTCTGCTGCTGCCTGGTCAAATAATTCACGGTTGGATGACAAGGTGGTGATGCGTTTGCCGATTGCGTTGGGCATTTGCTTTATTATCGATGGAGGGTGGTTTGATTCAGCGTGTATATACACTGGTTGGTTATTTGGCTTCATGTAAGGTTTGTGGCATCCTGTTTTAAGGTCTAGGCTGACATCCAGATAGTTAACGGCAGTTAGATTGGTTTCGGTTGTTATTTTGAGATCGAATGTTTTAAATACATCCGTGAGCCGCTTCCGGGCTCTGTCTGCCTGGCTGCCAGATGCGTTCTTAAGCACGGCGAGACCGTCGTCCCTGTAGAGGCCTACGCTTTCGAAGTCCATCTCCTTTTCTAGCGTGCTAAGGATTAACAGGCCAACAAGTTCACATACCTCTGCTCCATCGTATCCGCCCATAGTTACATCAATGGCACCAGATGTGTTTTTCTTCATCCACGGTTTCCCTGCGTGGTCATAAAGTAGAGATTTTCTAGCGTGCAGGATGGTATGGATGTTGGTCTTAGGCACGTTGGTGATGGTACTGGCCCATGCGATGGCTTTCTTGAGTAGTTCTTCCGTTATGGAGGGGTAGAAGTCCACTATGTCGAACAGCAGAAATTTCAATTCCTTTTTGTTTTGTAGACTGTTGAACCAATCCAGAATGGAGTTTGTGCTGCCCCATTGGTTGACTTTCATTTTGTTTCGTATAGTTGTGTTGATCTTGTCTAGCATGTGCTTGCTGACCTTCCCAATTTCCGGTTTTGCTGGATTTATAAGTCTGCATTTTGTGTTTTGCTCAAAATTTTCTTTGTGGTCCTTGATTGTTATGTAGGCAGGTGCGTTGTTGGTGGCGCTTAATCTGTCCTCTATATCGAGCGTTTTTGCAACTTTCGTGAGGTCGGTGTCGATCTGACCAGGCAGCAGCAGACTACAACAAAGCTCTTGACGCTAGCGACTTCAAAGAGCAAATTAATCCACTACCAACACAGCAACACAAACGAAAGCAAAAAGAAAAACAGAGGCCGGAAAATAACATGGTTCAACCCGCCCTACAGCAGGACAGTCAAAACGAATGTCGGAAAGGCTTTCATCAAGCTCATCAAGAAGCATTTTCCAAAAGAGAGCAAACTCAACAAGATTTTCAACAGAAACACCTTAAAATTAAGCTACAGTTGCCTCAAAAACATGCGAGCCATCATAAAATCACGCAACAACAGGGTCATAGATGCCGCCGAGCAAAGCACACCAGAAAAATTGTGCAACTGTAGGGACAAGGACTCTTGTCCCTTGGGAGGCAAATGCCTCACCCCAGCGCTTGTCTACAAAGCCACGGTCACTGGGTGCAGTGTCGAACCCAGGACTTACATCGGGATATCTGGGGGCCCATTCAAACAGCGATACTATAACCACAAGAAATCATTCAATCATGAAAAACACGCAAACACTATGAACAAGACAACCGACGTGAAATTACCGTTCATTATCAGTAGATCTACGGCTCAAATTTTAGAACGGAACATTTACGGGTCAACTTACGGCAGTTAAAACACGGTTGTTTTATTCAAATCTGCTCAATTTATTCAACTCAACTGGCTTCTCACTTTTGATCAAAAGTAACTGGTATTCTACCGTATTTTAACTGACCAAATATTTCAAAGTTAATCTGACAAGTTTCCCTCTCAGGGAACGTTAAATTACTGCGTGGAATATTAATGGGTGTATGGTGGTTAGAATGTCTCTCGCTCAGCCGGAGATCACTGACCTACATCTGAGCAGTCTTGTCACATTGTTTAGGGCTATCAATCTAATCCCAAGAGCTTCCACTCATGCCTTGGAGTTGACAACAATTTAAATCTTTGTGCACATGCAATGACAATGAACTGTAAAGAAAGTTTGAATAACTTGACACACCTATAAGATTTACGAGAATCTATGTACTTTAGCAAAGGTGAAGGCTGCCACACTGATTGATCAAGTAGTACAATTAACAGCAAGGAAGACTGGAGAAATACGAAGGTAAAGAAACTTTACAATTGAACAATTATACTTCTTATTTTAAGAATGTGGACCTAAGAGACCAAAATGATGAAACTGAAAAACAGAAAGTCGTTTGAACAGATTTTTATTAATTTAAAAGGGAAATTTAGAATTAGTTTTACAGAAAGAAGACACATAGTTAAAAATCTATATTTTAGACACAGTCTAAGAGATAATTCGAAACAAGGAGTGACGGTGTCAATTCCGAGGAAAAAAAAAAACTTTCTCATTGATAGGAATTTCAGTAATCTCTTGCACTAGAATAATTTGTTCACCAAAAGTTTCAATCTACTATCAAAAGTCATCTTATGAGTACGTTTTTAGGAGATGCCGCTTTTGTAAATATGTTTGCTATGAGTGCGGATGGTGTAGCGTTAAAAAATTCCTAAAATTAAACTGGAAGTACAGTTGCCGAAACGTAAAATCTGTGCACCACATTCTTTTAGGCCCCAACAATGATTGAGGTACAGTAGTTCTAGCGAGAGCACTGGCAGATCCACCGGTGGGCCCAGGCAACCTGACATGTGATTCTCTCCAAACATGGATCAAAGGTTTTCAGAAAATTATCTGAATGATAAGTCAATTGCAGCTCAGGAGAAAAAATAGCTCTTCCTAATTTAAAGTTTTTGTTACTAAATTAAATATTTATTAAATATAATAAAAGCAAATTATAGGACTATGTGTATTTCTTCGCCTCATTATTAATTGTTTTTTAAAGCCAACTATTTAGCCTTTAAATATTGTATCCAAATAGTTGACTACTTCTTTGGTTTTATTTTGTTTTCTTCATATCCGCTTTGGCCTTATTCCAGTATAGGAATCCCCTTAAAGTTGATAGAAAGTGAAGAGATAGAAATGTGCCCTGCAGTACGGTGGTTATTCAAACAAAACTGAGAAAAAAATCTTTGAATAAGCACAATTAAAAACAAATACCTGCAAGACGACAACCAAAGAAACAAGTAAGGTGAAGGAATTTTTACCACCAAAACATCAAATTGTAAATTTGCTCATTCTCGTATGGGCCGCCGCTGGTACCAACCTCTGTAATTTCACAGGATGCCATAGATAACGCAAATAATCAGCAGCAAAAAAAATACATAAATAAAAAAGGAGGGTGAAATGATAAAATCTACATACATTTTGTACTTGTCACGGTCAGCAATTATCACTTAACAAAATCACGAGAATCACAGATCACAAACAAGCAGTTACTTTGTAACAAAAATGCACTAAAAATGTAGGTTATAAACTGTGTGCAAATGGAGATACCGATCAATTCATCTTGAGTTACATTGTTAATCTCTCACAGAAAATGATGCCATTTACACTGTATACAGGAATACCATACATACAATGCAAAGAAACTGTCTTGGCAAAGATCATTTGAAGTACGAAATCAATTATCATGAGCATGACAAATGTTTAGAAACTGAGAGATAAAATCTTTACTGAAGCCTGTACGACTCAGTAGTATCAGCGCGATGTAAGCACTGTCCAAGGGATTTGTCTTCGCAAGGAAGTTATCCATAAGAACCAAAAGTAAAACTAAAATCTCTTCTGTCAGTATTTAATCGAAGCCCATATAGCTTCGATTCTTGGATTTACTCAGCACGTGTGTGCGTTTTGCTCATTTTCGCCCTAAAAGGGAAATAACGAAACAAAGGAAAAAGAGGAAAAAAATAAGGGGGGGGGGGGGAAGGGCCGCACGGACTCTCAAGTCTTCAACCACAACCTGGCTGTCTGATGACAATAACGCATAATAGTTATTGTCATTTGTCACTCACCATGCATGCTCTAATAAGTGAAAATCGTCTTTTGGGTCAAGGGTTTGGTTGTTGAACATAGAGAAGCGAGTAGTCCATGTGTTTCCCAGTGATGTAAATAATGATCGGTGGTTTGAACGGCATCAACTGTTTGATATCTTCAGCGGCATATCAGAAAGGGGGACAAAAAGGTTCAGCGGAATGGTCGATGATGTGGAGTGACTTGAAATTTCCAAACTCTTGCTTCGCTGTATGATATATTCTCTGTAGAGGTATGTCTTGTCAAGAGAAGGCCATCTGAACATGCTCGGTGGCATCACAAGCCTATACACTTAGTGAACTTCCACAAAAAAAAATTGCCTGCACCATTCACTATTAAAATGTAAATTGCAAAATGTAAATTTACAAAAAAAACAATAGAGTAATACTAGTATAGGAATACAGAAATGTTCTGGTAATTAGTTTCTAGACAATTTCTGTAATTCTTATTTATTTCTTTGTTTTATTTTCTGTATATTTACAGAGATTTTTTACAATGGCATTCTAAACATCCTTTTTGTAGTCACGAGATCAATTTGCCCAATTTGATATCTCCGCAATAACCATGATTATGGAGCATGATTATGTGATGACAGGAACATCATAATTAACAGAGTTTGCTTAATGTTAAGTTTTCCTCATGGTGTATCAGAAACGTACCACTAAAGTCGTCGCTGGCTTCATCGTAATAGGGAATTGCAGTGTTTCGTTCAACGAGGCACAGTATTTATAAATTTAGTAACACAAGAACTGATCACGTCATTGTGGCGTCGGATAAGTTGTTTCAATTACCTGAATATTAGTTTCCTATCTTTCGGATTGTTCAAAGATGCCCACGGTTAAGTTGAATAAACACTACCAAGCACTGCACTATCGTATTTCACACTTTTTATGTTAAAAGGATTTGAAATCACATGGCATGCTTTACCACGTGCCGAAGACCTATTTATCTTCCCAAATTGTTTAAATTGCCCAATTGCAAGGGCATACTTATCTTCTGGGCATGATTTTTTAATGTTTTTACCTTATATTCATCAAATCACCTAAAGTTTTACATTTGAATTATATTCAAATATAATGTACGATCTCCTGGAGAACAACAAGCTAAGTTAATGTTCGGTATATCCATAACAATACACAATACATTCATAAATACCAGGTGTCGAGTGTGTCATGACAAATTAGAATTGCAGTCCATTGAGACATTGTTTGCTTATGTTACAGCACTTTCAGAAAATATCTCGATCATCTTTTTTTTTTTACACTGATGCGAATCTTGACGTTGTTGCATTTGGGCAGAAAGTTATTTATCAAACAATATCAAGCGTAATCATATCCTTCTGGTTTTCCTGTAGACACGCCATTACGAGATTGCCCACTGAAAGAAACTGATGTTTCATAAGTAATGCGAATGTACGTTTTGCTCTCTACTGTTGAAAATCTTACGGCAATAACAGTTTCGGTTTGAAAGTTATGAGCTTTGAAATAAACATTTTTGATAAAATAATATATATGCATATGGGGGATTTGTCATGTCACACAGGTACAACTTCATGAGTATCCTTTCTATGTTTTGTAATCTTGATTGTAAAAAAAGGAAACATTTAATACTGTTAGAAAGGTGACCTTTATTTCCACAATAAGGTAAATCTACAGTACACTCAATCAACATTTTCACCACTATCAAATTTCAATGTTAAACTAGGACATCAATTTCAGAGAAAAAAGAAAGACTTCTTGCAATAATTTGTTACAGTTAAATGACACTTGGAGATGCCTTGATGGGCAATGTCTTAAGTGAGGAACAAGATATTGAGATGGGGTTTGAAATGCCTGCAGTGCCGGAAGATATCCTCTTTCATTAAAGAGCCCCTTCAATTGTCAGTAATATATGCTGTTGGTAAGGAATCGGTTTAAATTACAAGCTTTAAGAAGTGAATAACGGTGTAAAAATACTTAATTCTAAACTTACGTTAAACGTCGTGTAAAGTGATGACGATACAACTCAAAAAGGAAACAAAAGCAGCTTCCACAGGGAATATCTCGTTAATGATAAAACCCTGCTGCACCCCAGTCAGTCGCCTTTAACTTAACGTGGAAGGTGTTGATTTTAACCCCTCCCCCCCCCCCCCCGCAACAAAGAAGAATCTTACTTTGAAGAGAAATTGATTTCTGAAGACGTAAATTTAAATGCTGCTGCCCAAGTTTCACGCTACTAGTTTTTTTTTTTTTTTTTTGTCAGGATGGCTAACATTCAGAACATTTATCAGTATAAGATTTAGATCCCCTAAGTAATCGGATTATGTACAACTTATGACAAGATCAAATAACTGCACAGCAAAAACAAATTTTTCAAAGAGATCTCCAGTTGAGAGTTTTCTCCAAGCTACCGTACCCATCGCCAACTTTTAAACTATCAAACGCTAATACATTTTGTGCATCATGCGTGCTCTACCGCATACTTTGAACGTGCTACGGGATAGTTCATCTGTGCCACCCGATGAAGTCCTTCGGCGGCTACCGTTTTCATTGTGCGAAAAGATATCGATATGAGATCGGCATTTGAACTCATGTCAGTCCAGTGTACGGAAGCTAAATATGGCCAACGTAAAACAAAACATGAAAACAAGGAAAACTTTCAGAATAAGAAATCAGAGCAGGTGAAGTTCCTGGTCTTTAATGGGACAGATACAGCTTTATTAATGGGTTTTTGGTGAGTGATTATTGGGGCTAACTGACACAAGAAGTGCCATCGTAACATCAACAGCTTGATTTGTTTCAGTGTCATTAAGAAATGTATACATAAGTGCATGGATAAGCTGTCCCACAAACGATAATTGGATTCTGGTAATTATGATGTACGTGTTCAAATAATTGATTGATCCTGCACCTACCGCCCCTACTACGTTCTTAGAAAATATCTAAACATTTTATTAAGCAATGTACTGTTCTTACGTTCAGAAAATATATTACAAAATACGGAAAAATGTAGTGCTGTAGTAAATTTAGAACATTTGAGAGAAATATTTCCACATGTTTAATGATTTCTTTGGTCAAATGTGTTTTTCATGTCACATGTACATTTAACATTAGTTAGCTTAAATGATGTTGCTCCATGAATGATGTTGAACTGGGACCACCGAATGAAGAGATGTCTTTGAGCCAATGCAAGCTGAGCTTCACTAGATTTGGTGGGTTTTAAATGATTGGCACTTCTATTAAATTTTACATCATCTTCATATTAATGACAACTTTCTGCATGCTTTCATCACGAACGAAATGTATCTCACTGAATAGCTAAGTGTTGATGTTGGTGAAACTTTAATAATTGCTGAAAAGGAAGAATTTGTGCGTCCTTAAACGCTTTGCTGTTAAAGGGAAATAGAGCGTTTAGAATACACCAACGGGATATACAAAAGAAAATAGCGGTAAAAAATTCAGTCTCAACAAACATACCAAAGCTTCATCTCCTCAAAACATTATGCATGTGACGAGTAACGGAAGATGCATCATTTGAATTTTGAAAAAGTTTGGGTGAACAAATTAGTGTTGAGTAAGAAATAACTGAATTTCTATCTGTGAGAAGCTTATTTCTTGAAAAGTAGGCTACTGTCCTTCCTTATTTTGAATCATCTAATTCTATTATTCTACGTCCACAAATATTGGTTTCAAAAATATGGATGATTTCTATAAAACAGACGCCCTATTTCTCTCTAAGGATCACCAACATTGTTGGGGGACAGGGTTTGTTGATACCACTTCACATATTTTCAGGTTTGTACTGGACACAACTTTCAAAGAATGACTTCCCAATAATAAGGAGCTGTTAACGTCTTTCATTTAACTGACTGGTGGAAAGGTAAAAAAATGCATGTATTACAGCAAATGTGTTGGCATCACAACTACGGCCAATTTCGTGAGATTCTTTGGTTTCATCATCGAACTATTACTGTTTCAAACCCTAGTCCCCAAATGGGGCTTGTCCTATAGTGGCGTCGGTATCTACACCTTTTTACAGAGGGGTAAGCATCTAAATTTCCCAACTTTTTTTTTTGTTGGGAAAAAGAGTAATGATTGTGTACGTACCACCGCACTGGGAAACCTTATAGCAAACTGCCAGTGTAAATGTGAGTTACAAACATATGGTTTACACGTAATAAACAGTACAGTAGTCCGATTATTTTCCGAGGGGTGGGGAAAAACTTCAAAACGCCCCCAAATTCTCAAGTTCACATGTGTGTCACTGTGATTTTGAAAATATAGGCGACATCATCAGAGGGAAGGGAATGCTAGTCCATGGTGATATTATTTAATGAGAGGTAACGGTCCGAGGAGGGACTCAGCCCCATCCCCTTTTAGATTGAATTTTTTTTTGCTACATTTAGATGCTTCGATCTGAAGTGAAACTGCAGATATTTCTGTGTCGTAAGTAATGATTTTATTTTTCTTTTATTATTTTCTGTGCAGTAAAGTTTACCTTGTCTGTGATGATCAGACTTCTGTCCAGGATTTTCAGCAGGGGGTGGGGGGGGGGGAGTTTCTTCTCAGAAATTACGTAAGCGGAGCACCACCAGCGGTTGACGGGCGTATAAAATTGCGTTCATCCCATTTTAATACTAATGATTAACCCCTTCAAAACTCACAAGATCATTTAACCTTGTAATTTAGAATGATAATGTGATAAGTTAGTATTCAGTTTTGAAAAGGTTTGTAAACAGGCGCAACTTTAATTTGGGGACTTGCATGAAATCGCACTTCTCAGACCTCTTTAAAGGCATCCAGATATTCTTTTGTTTCGAAATCACATCTTGTATTTCAAAAGCTTATCCCCCCCCCCAAAAAAAATAAGACTCCCCCAAAAAGGTGAATGTTAGTTTACATTAATAATTTGCTTTTTTTTTTTGCGGATGGTACACAAGTTTTGAATCACCTCCCCTCCCCCAACACAGCCTTTTCAACTTATTATATCTTAGCTTCCCTGATCATTTACCCTTCACGGCAGGTGATGGCATGTACTGCCATTTAACATAGGGCATCCAAACTGTGTATTACGAAGGCAGTCAGAGATCAAGGATGAGTAATACAAGCTAGTTGTGCGTGGTACTATATCCTTAGAACTCCTCTGTTTCTGGCCTGATTTTGATATACCCTTGTGGGAATTGGGCGTTTACAATTTCATTCCGCCACCAGCATGGAAGTTGAGTAAGGATCGATGAAGATACGGTGAAAGGTTGTTTTTTAAGTGCTATAATTGTTTCTGTTGAAACACTACAGACCCAAAACAACTTTGAATTTTTAAAATTGGACAAGGAATTAATGAAATATGAAAATATAAATAAACACATAGTGTCAACTTAACCACAACCATTGATAAATGATACAATATACCGGTATGCCACCATGACAAATGCCTCATTTGCGGGGTTCAAACTTTTTTGAATAACCTTTGCTGGTGAACCCCAGATTGTGGTGAACTTGTAAGGGATTAATTGTAAGATCTCTCCTATAAGATCAGTTATAGTAGTTATATTACTATGGTATGTGTCTGCGAGGGGATTCTTTGTGAGCATTTCGATTCAATTGTCGTGACATCGTAGGCTTTTGTGTATTACTATAGGACTTGTGTTGTATAAGTGGCACATAGTTAAATGTGAAGTGGCTAATTGGTAAACCATATTACGTTGATTAACGAAGCAAGAAAGTGAATCGTAAGATGGAAAAATAAATTGTAGTTGCACACCCTTGCAAAGTGCATGAATGTTTCATGTCCCTCGGGAAAGTTGTCCCCAGTTGGAGGTAGGAGGAAAGAGAAGGGAAAGGTAGATGAGATGCAAATGGAATTATTTTCTAACGGTTAAAATGAAAAGTTGCTATTGATTTGATGCTGTTTGATACATCACAGCGTGCACCCACCACCCTACCCCCGTACAGTAATGACTCGTTTGTTTGTGATTGTAACCATTTAAATTCTGGAGAGGTATGTGTTACACTAAAGCCTATACGTACAGACATTGGGGACTGTTGGGGTGGGGCTCGTTTGGCCTACGTTGATTGTACTGAGAAGTTCAATGACAGAATGTGAGTTTACTAACACTATATCCTCATCGACTATATCCTCATAGACTGAGAGAGCAAAAATGCGGCCACCAGTGACATCGTATGAAAGGGCGATTTTACCCACAGATGGCACATGCATGCATTTTCCCCCGACATTAGGGGTAGCACCAGCCTCCCAAAGAGAAGGGCCGTAGGGTATGGAGTGGTGCAAAGTTTGCAAAATTAGTGTGTACAGTTGTGGAGGGGAAGTTGATTTGGGTGTATGTGTGTGTCCGTTATGGCATACCGTGCAAAGTTTAGGTGAACAAATATTTCTTGGGAGTCTTTTTATCGGTTAGAACCTACCATGTAAAGGAGCAAAGTTGCAGTTCCAGATTTGGCTCAATTTCCTGCGACGAACACAATGCAAGTCTATAGATTTTCCGCTTGAATTGTAGCAATATAACAAGCACGCGAATCGCACTAGCAAATCGGTGTAGGTCCCGCATTACTGTAAGACCCCAGCGGGTGAAGAGGTGGAGACAATTTCTTTTTGGTAGTCAGGGTGAGTTCCGATTTGGGGTTCCTAGCTTATCAAAGGGGTCAAATTGTTGTTACTAAGTAAAACATATAACCAAAGACTCTGGGAATCTTTGAAAAATCAACCACGAAAGTTTAACGTTACGCTTTGTGAGTAGTGGAAACACCTCTTTAAATCTCAAGAATAATTGTCACTTTAAACAAAATGTCAGAAACAATTGAAATGTGACTCCGATAGTTCGGTACTTGAAAATGGTATCCTTCTTGAATGTCTCGATTGCAGTACCCGTCACTAACAAGTTACAGGCATCAGTCCAATGACAAACATCAAAATGAAAGCAGTCGCAACGTTACACAAAATTCAAAGACTACACCCTACACCGTTTTCCTTTTACCTTCACCACTGTCAGCTAGTTGTACTATACTACACAATGACACGACCTATGCGCGTTTGGCTTAGGAATATCCTGCAGCCCCATATCCCACGAGGGGGGGGGGGGTGGACGGTGTAGGATGATCCCCCCATTCCGCAAGATCTGGAGTTCCACTTAGGGTGTTGCAAAAGGCCTACATTGGCAACATATATGAGTTTTAATCTGTTGGTTATAACTGTCGGATAAGATGTTCCACTTGTGGTTGAATCAAACCACCCCCAGGGGCGCTGAAAAGATGCACACGTGTATGCCAAATGCCCAGCAATTCGAAAAACATGGTTCATTAGTTGATAAATAATGTTTATCGAGTTTCTCATTTAAAACTTCAATAAACGTGCTTTATTAGTTTGATAAAGCTGGCGAATTGATAGACCAGGTTTATCAGTCGAATAACCAGGTTTATCAACGTTTCATTGGTTTACATTTGACACATGACAGATTTTAAGAAGAATTAAGAATTAAAAGAATAGCTCAGTGCTGCAGGCAATATCTCAATTTTGCCAAAACCCTGCACCATACTGACGAACATCCATCCCCTCGAGACACATGGAAAGCATTTGATTTTTAACCCCCACTCTCACCTAAAAAAAGGATAGTCATAATTTCATGAGAAACTGACTGCATGAAAGACGTTAATTTCTTTACTAGGTTCCAAGGTGATAGCCCCCTGTCTTTCTTTACACGGGGGCTACCATTTAAAGTATTTATCAGTATTGAAGATACTGAAGATTTTTTAATTTTAATGTTCTCAATGGACTAACACTTATAACAAAAAATAAGAAGTGCACAGAAAGGTAAATTATATGTAATTAAGTTTCCTCAAAATCAAGGAGTTCTAGAGGAAAGAATATATGAACGGTTACGCTATGAGCGGTTGCGCTGGTTACGCTAAAGTCGTGTACAGCAAATAATTTTATTATGATACGAAGCTATTTGCAAACCCTTAAAGGGAAATAGGGCGTACGTTTCAAGTCCAATTATCAAGCAGATACTGACGTCACACGAGGCTGCGAGTAATCTTTCAGCCTACAATTATTTTGACCAGCCGAACTCCCAAAAGTGATTTTCACTGTTCTATTTGTAGCATTTTTACAGAACTTTCTAACGCCAAAAACAGGGCTACTTTAAACCAGAAATGTAAGAACCCTGCTTGAGAAAGCTATGTTAGTTAGATAATCGCTGAACGTTATCTCCAAGTTACCGTAACCATCTTCTTCAACTTTCAAAACTATCGAACACACATTTCGTGCACCACATGTGTGCTACCGTATCCTTCAAACGTGCTACCAGATACAAACATCAAGATACTGTACAACGTCCCTGTCGCTGCCATGTTACCTGACAGTTCATCGTATATGGCAATAATCGTACTGACTGGTAACTCGTTGTGAGATTGACATCAATAACCCCTGTCAATTCAATATACGGAAGCCAAATATGGCCAATGTAAAGTGATAACCAGAAAAAAAAAAAAACTTTAAGAGTAAGAAAAAAAAATCAGTTCGAGTGCAGCCACCTGGTCATGATAGGGCAGATACTTTTATACGTATAGCTTTATGAATGGATGTTTGGTCAGCAGTTATTGGGACCGTATGGTGTACTGTAACAACAGCTTAATTTGTTTCAGTGTAATTTAGAAATAATTTAGAAATATATACATGGACGACATTTCGATTATCAGTAACATCTTTCTTGAAGTTATTCGACTTTGGTTTGATAGTTTTGTTTGTTCAATACAATTACTCGTGAAATTCTGCTCATACCTTCCCTATGTCCTTCGAAGATATCTAAACATTTTAATATACATGTACCGTTCTCACTTTCGGAAAATATCTCAAGACAGGGGGTTAGACAGGTTTTTTGTCAAAGGGGCAAAATCGCCTCATTGTCCCTATCTTTGGCAGCCATTCTTGGGAAGTGATGTAAGGGAAGGACTTAAACTAGGATTCTAAATCAGCCAGTCCACTGCAGATAAGCCTACCTGGCATGAGGCCTAATCGAACGGAACACCCCCTTCCTTTGCCGAAAAAGGATAGCCTACTGTGTAATCCTTAAGAGTCGGCCAATCATGGTGCGTGCAAAATTGACTTTCTTTGACTCATGCACCTATGCACGAAACAGTAATACAGTTAAAAAAGTATTGGAGAGGGTGAGTGTCGACAGGAATACCTAAGAGGAGCGCTACCATCAAGTTGGCATGGAACATACAATATTTTTTTTTTGCTTTACAAACACTTTCAATGGCTGGAAACAGTACTTTCCAGGTGTTCCAACTTGTAAGCACCCAGCCTCGAAATATGGATCTCCTGCAAGGACATTTCTCAATTAACGAGACAAAAATCAATGTATGAAAAATGGATCTTAAAACATCAGATAGGAGAGATGATACAAGTATCATAATGAATTATTTGTCCTCTGTTGCTCATTCTTGAACTAGTTGACAAATAGTGGGGAATGGGAGTGCTGAACATACCTTTAGGTCCCACTTTTTTATTGGGTGATAACGACCCATTCTAAGCTTGAAAATACAAATGAAAATTTGGGGTAGGCGGTTGAACATTATTCAACGCAACTAAGCGACGCAAAAAAAAGGACTCATTCTTTCTGGGAAACACCCAGATAAAAGAAAGGAAGCTTGTTGCATGCACACGTGGTAGAATATTTACACTTAAGAAAAAATGGAAATGACGTACTTTTAACTAATAGAATTTAATTCTTTTAAAGGAATAATATGACAGAACATTGGTTCATATTGGCAACAGTTTTAGTTACAGCATTGCCAGCCAATACTTTTCGGGATTTCTTTTGTCTCATTCTGCGTTAGTTGACAAAATAGAGGATAATTAATAGAATCTGTGGACTGTGGTATATAATGAATGTCCAAGGTTCAATGTTTTTAATGATAACTTTGGTCAATCAGTACTCTGAATGTGCTAGCCATGTCACATGTACTTTCAACTGTTTGACTAGATAGGAAAAAGTAAGAACATTGAAATTTCATGTCAAGAGCGTATTACTAAATCTAGCCACTGCACGTCACCATTAAGACATCTAGGGAAAATAAATTTGTTTCAGGTGGATGTGCCACGTACTTGACTTCAAATTCTTCTAAATAAAGAGAGAAAAAAAATTGTAAAATACGATCATGTGATTGACAGCATGCATTCAAGTCAACCGTGTGCTTCTTTGAACAAGCCAATGTGAAGTATGCTACAAATGAATATTCACTTATAGTCAAAACAGCTGATCACTCTGGCCGTAATATGATATGACCAAGTGTGTGAAGATTATTTGTCTGAATAGTGCTTGTTTTACCACGTACTCGAATTCCAACCAAGGAACAATGTTACTGTCAAATATTTTTTTCTGTTTTTTTATGCCAATTGCTTTCGAAGACATGTTCCGTCCACAAGAAAACCTCAGACGTGTATTAAAAGTAGAGAAAAACTAAAGGCAATTTTGTAAATTGTCGAGTTACCGACTTACGCTAACTTGACATCTCGGAACAAGAATGAAAATTGTCGAGATACCGAGTTGCGAATGATCATAGTTGTTACCTCGACAAAAGTTTGCAAATTGTTGAGTTACCACCTTATAGTAAATCATCCTTTCCGACAACTCGACAATATGCAAAGTTTTGTCGAGATTACAAGTAATTTGTAACTTGATATCTCGACTATCTGCAAAATTTTTCCAAGATGTCGCGTCAGCGTAAGTCGATAACTTTTGTCGAGATAGCAAGTTACTCCGACACGATAACTTTATCGCATGTCACCCTATGTCCGCTGTAGGCAATACACGTAAACAGTACATTGATTAAAACACCTTCAAATTTACAGGAAATAAAAAGGAATATATGAGAAATACGGATATAGTTGCCAGAACATTTCTGTATTCCTTTCATATTTCTTTGGTTCGCTTTGCGTAAATTTACAGCAATTTTTTACAATGTATCATACGCAGTTTTTTTTTTTTTTATAGGGATGTGGCAAAAAAAAGTTTGATTTTAAAAGTGGGGTGACATCAGTAGAGGGGAGGGAAAGCTAGTCTTTGGTGATATGATATGATTATCGTTCATGGTCGTGGGGAGGGACTTAATCTCCTTTGGAAAATTTTGGCTTGTGAAATGGACTAGATGCAAAATTGTGCTACATTTTGATATCTAGATTTCAACTAAAACTGAGTAATTCCTGTTTCGCCAGTAATGGTTTCATTAATTTTTTTTGGTTACTGTTTTCAAGAAAATACCAATTTTCTGAACGCCGACCGATAACATACATGATACACAAGAAACAAAGCACTGAACTAGGGTTGCAGCTTACATTTTCTAGTACACGTAATATCACTTTATACCACTTAGTATCACTATACACAAGAGATTTAGTCTAGGCAAAACTATTACATAGAAACCACTCAATGGGTTGAAGGTCAACCTCAGATATGGCCCAAGAAACGTGGAGATGGAAAGGAAAACCAGGTACAGTAGAAAGTTCAATTTTGTGGGGAATGGATCATGAAAGGAGATTGAATGGATGAAGGGCATTTTACTGCAATTTATTCAATTCTTTGCCAGTTGTAACCAGGAAAAGAGCTTTTTATTTCTTCAATTTAAAATTAAGATCTTTTCTGCGTGGTTAATTACTTCAAACTTTCAAAAGTAAAAAAGTAAAAGAAAAATTTCATTTTTGTTTTGTCCATCGATCCTAATTACTTTGAAATGTTTAGATTAAAGGTGTGAATTGCAGAATGTTGGTTTCTTAAAGGGTTTTGATCATAGAAATGTATTTTTATAATTGTATTTTCATAGGTTGTTATACGGCCGATTTTTGACACTCTGCTGATCGTTTTCGAATGCCTAAGCTATACTTTTTAATTGACATCCAATAAATGAGGTATATTTACGTAGAATCTTCTGGAAACTTGATCATCATGAAAAAAAATGCGAATTTATTTACGAAAAATGTAATCTATTTCAACATGTGGCAAAGATTGAAGGGAATGGAATATTTGGGATACACATTTCAGCGACGTAGTCAAGACATTTCTATGAGTAAGCGCAAAAATTGACTCACAAAATTGACCCTATATTATGACCTCCATCCTGTTGGGGTCCGCCCTAGCAAGGCTTAAGCCAAAATTTCCAATCAGTAATTTCACAGGAGGCATGAGGGAAGATCTAAGTGGATGGGGCACCCCTTCCCTTTACCTATAAAGGATTCCTGCTTGCCCTTTTATAGTTGCCCAATCATGGTGCAAAATGGACTTTCTTTGAAACCTGCACCCATTAACCTGAAATAAATGTTAAAAGAGATTTGAGGGAGCTGATCGAGTGCCGTCAAGAATCCCTAAGTGGAGCGCCACCATCGCTTGGCGCGGAGTTTACAAGAAAATATTTGGCCTTTCAAACCCTCCAGATGACCGGAAACGAGTGTTTCAAGCTGCATGTACCCCGCCTTGAAATAGGGGTGTCATGCCTGCATTTTCTCAATTAAGCGTAATGAGATAAAAGTTAATGCATGAAAAAGGGTATAACTTATCAGATTGGTTCATGACATAATTAATTATTCATCCTCTTTCATTTATTCTTGTAACAGTTGGCAAACAGAAGGAGGAGGGAGTGCTGAACATACCCACATTTTCAGTGGTTGGAATGACCTATTTTAATGACCCATTGAAAATAAAAACGAATATCTAATGCAACGAAACAGAACCCGATTGGATTTTGGGGGGGGGGGGGGCAGGCGGAAAAAATGAGCTTATCGCATGCACCCGTGGTGGAAAATTGTCAAGTTTTTAACAAAAAGAAAAAAAAAGTACTTCTAAGTAGTAGAATTGACATACTTTAGGTAGCAGAATGACGTAATTTAAAATATGACAGAATACCGGTATTGGTTCGTATTGGCGAAAGCTTTAGTTGACATCAACAACCAACGCTTTTGGGGGATTTATTTATTTTTTTTATTGCAGCGTTAGGATTGGAAAAAATAGAAGAACATTGTTTATTAAATCCATAACATCATTAATATCTAACGTTTTGATTGACAGTTCAGGATGGCGTATTGCCAATGGGTTCTGCGTGAAATATATATGCCAATCAACACCTTTATAAGCACTTGTTTCAGCACAACTGTTGTTAATCTCGTCATAGTTTAAAAAGATTACTATTGTGAATCCCGGAAATTTCCCAATCTTCTCCATCCCTCTCAGTTTGGGTCTAACCAGTTCTCCTCAACTCAGACAACTTATCATCCATCTGTCCCTTCTTTCTTCTTTTTTTTCTGTTTGCTCTCCTTTATTTTTCAACATAATCATCCATCGCGCCGCAAAATTTCTGTGTAAGTTCAGCCGGTAACTTATTTACCAGTTATTTACGGACATACCGTAAGTCCATTTCGAAAACAACATGTATGTCTGCCATACTGTAATGGGAAAAAAGTATTGCGGTTTGTACAAGATAAACCTGGAAGTGAAAGTCAGAGGTATAGCGGAATGCCTTGGTTCTTCAGTGTACGTTACTCACGTTGCATGTGATTCATGGACCTTGGTGTCTGTATCGGTGGCTGACACTGCAGTGAGTTCGCGCGTTTTCAGTTACGCATTAACTCACTTTCATAGCTGCGGCCTCTATGAAAGCTGGGTGATATGTCGACGCACCTGGTACTCCTGAGTATGGAATAGTGCGTGATTGGGGGTTATGGAAAATTCCAAGACACGTGCTTCAAGTTGTGTACACAAAAGCTGCGTACTTTGCAGTACACCGACCGCGCACAAGTTAGCATGTTAGTAAAGAGAAAGTAAAGCCGGTGACAAGGAAAGATTAAAATTAATAAACAATATTTGTAAGACATAAGAAAAGCAAGAGGCTGAGCAACATTCCAAAATAAAGTATACCTACCCGGATAACATGCAGTTACAAGGCCGATAAGGTAAGTGAGAAAAACAAAAAGATGAGTGGATTTACATGCACTTTTTCATCTCGTCACTACAAACTAGAAACTTGCCTGTTGATAGAAAAATAGAGTTAAGATTTTCCCGTTATTCCCATAAAAAAAAGCCTCATTGACGACAGGAAAGGGAAAAATAGCTAAATGAGGCTTTTACCCTCAGTTTCGAGCCCATCTTCCTATACATTGTGATTCTGCTCAGTGACCTCCTGCTTGGAGACAAAACCGCACACATGTCACACCAACGTTGCTTTTACAAGTTGCTTATGCACGCACATACTGTACAGGGCTTTATTTGTAAGTATAAGTATAAAATCTGATTGGTGTAGCGTAGGTTCTGACAGACTTACAGAGGTTAGATTAAGAGCGGATGAAAACATTTACTGAAGCAAGTCGTGAAAGGCATTTTTCGATTGCTGAATTTTCACAAGGTGAAAGCACCGATCCCTTTCAATTTTATTTTTTAAGATGGTATTTTTTCACTATCGTCATTTCTCGCTAGAGTAAACATTTTCCAAAGAGCCTGCCGACTTCCCGAATTTTTTTCCAGCCGTGTCCGAAACCATCTTGCAAACAATTTTGGTTTGTTTTCCCGAGGAAAGCTGTTGTTTGCGACCCTCCCTTCCAAAGAAAAATTTGTATCGGTAACTCCAGTGTGTTTATTTTTTTTCAATGATCTCTGTAAAAGCATCTTCTATCCCAACACTTGATATTTTTCTCATTTACACAGATATTTTTCCATCTTTTCAATCTACAAGTAAAATGGCTAGACCATGGATTGCTACTTTACACTGATACTGACAGAATAAAAACGATAATTTCGTGAAGCATAATTTAACTTTGTACACAGAGAAGGGTCTGTGATACCTGATAGAGTTTTGACTGTCACTATTTGCCAATTAAAAACTCTTTACATCTCACAAAAACTTGAGGCTACCTGAGACCGCAGGAACCCTATTGATGATAAATGTCATAAACTCCCCAGTATCCACCAAATCATATTATCGTCAATCAGTAAGTCCTCAGAGTTGGCCCTCCATTGTGGTTTGATTAATGACTATCGGTAGTTTCTTCTGGATGTAGCACTTCCCAAAGCAAAAAATTTACTGCTCTTTCACCGACCGTAAAATATCAGTTCTTTTCCCGGCCTTTTTTTCAAATTGACACAAAGTTTTTCCTGGGCCAAAAATAGTTACAACCGAATTTTTGCTCGGTGGAATTTCTTCAACGGTGAAAAGAACTGAACTTTAACTGGCCTTTCACCGATTTTTGCAATTTTATCGGTTCTCTTGTTCATAGTGAAAGGACACCGAACTCTCCAAGCATATCTGGAAACTCAAGAAAGAAGAAAGGAGTTTTGATATTGAATGGGAGATCCTAAGACTATCAAACACCAAACAAAGAACATCAGGCCAATGCAACCTCTGCACAGAAGAAAAACTGGAGATCTCACTAGCAGACAACAACAGCCTACTCAACCACAGAACTGAGCTTCTGTCGAAATGCAGACACACAAAAAAACCTAAAAGATGAGCCGTAAAGGAAAAGCACTGAAGCGAACCACTTGCTGCCTGAAGATTGCGAGGAAAGCATGAAACTCTGAGTTGCAGCCACAAGTCCAAATACAGTGTATAGTCATCGTATATATATATATATATATATATATATATATATATATATATATATATATATATATATATATATATATATATATATATATATATATATATATATATATTAATATAACGATATAACTCTAACGACAAAAATGTACTCTGAAGTCCATTGAAACTGCTTAAAATGACTAACATATTATAGTGCACCATGTATGGTACAATGAGAATGGGTGTCACAATGTCACTGTTATATGAATATGAACAAACGTCACATCTATTAAATTTGCATTTTGGGGGGTTCTTTTGTATAATGATAGTACACTTTTTTACTCATATTAACCCTGCAAGTCAGTCATAATAGTCATTAAGCGTAGTTACTTTAATACCAGACACTACGTCATCACTGTGAACAATTTGAATAAATGATACATATACATCGATCTTCTTCAACTGACCACTAACATGTTATTTTTTTTTTTGGGTGTATTTTTCTTTTTTGGTTTGGTTCTTTGATATCTGTCTCAATATCAGAGCGTGAGCCGAAAGTACGTCATTTGTATCATTCAAAATGTTTCAAAGTAGTTTCCTGGTCGACAAGATGCATTGGACTTATAATGTTACCTCCTCAATGACTGCGCTTTATTTAGGACATTTAGTGCAAATACATGGATTTGACTGACTTATTCCTCCCTTTACGCCGTAATAAAATTACCAACATTCACCCAATAATATTATTACAGTAAACCAACTTCAATATAGGCACAAAAAATGCCAAACACGCACTGCTGATGTTTCTTGTTGCAAGGAATATCACCCCCCATTTTGCCGTTTAACTTATTTCGAATTGGCGCTTTTTCCTGTGCCCTGTGCATGCTTCTGGCCCATCGAAATTCTCAGACAATCTTGGACAAAATTGTTGGGACACTTTGTCATACTTTGGAACTATAATACTGAATTTTAGGTGAGAGGATAACATGAAACCCTGCGCCCCTTTCCAATGTTGCGCTATAGAAGTGAATGTACCCTTTGAGCAGCAATCCTATAGCCAACGTTGAACGGGGGTGTGGGGTGTCCCAAGGTATTTTGTCCAAGATTGTAGCTACGTGTAGTTATGTACTGTTTACAATGTAAAGTGCTGAGTGTTCAATCAAACTCTCGATCGACTATATTACTTACATGTATGTTAAAGAGCCAATGACTATGGACAACGATAGGGATGAGTTGCAACTCTGTGGATTGCCTGTTGTTTCAGTTTGAGCTCAAAGGTAAAAAATTTTGGGTCATGTGAGGTCAAATAGCGGAAACATTGTAAACATGTTATCTCAAGAAAAGATGCTTGGACAGACCTAGGTTTGGTATGTAGGTGTACCTTTTGAGTACCTTAAGGCTGTAGTTTGTGGCAGAGGTCAAAGGTCAAAGAACAAATAGTGAAAACCTTGTAAACATGTTATTACTTATAGGGATGGAGGTTGGTCCTGATGGCATATTTGTTATGAACAGGATAGTGGCAAGTGTAATATTCCTTGTAAATGCACAGGTTATGTTTGGTGTCTCAGCTAGCTGGCCATTTGGCTCAAACAAGGGTCAATCGTTTTGACATGTGCACATGGAATTCCATTCACAGGAACCGTGGACATATCTCTCATTTAGTATGTATATGTAATTGTGCATGTTGAATTATGACAGCCCTTCTTATTAATTACCCTAAGGTAAAATATGTTGCTGTGTATATAGTTATTGTAACATTGCAATTTGGACACTATAAATTACTGAAACATTTAAATGACCATCCGTGCGTTGCACATCCTCAAAAGTATACAGTGTGTCAGATTCAAATTATTCATAATTGAATCATCAAAACCACAATGCCTTGGGCTTTCTGGTTGGTTGAAATGATATGCCATCTGTGGTCACCAGGGGTGAAGCTCTGGGGACTACCACCACAGTAAAATGTCCTGTCTTGCCATACAATAGTGGTCAGAACACAGAGGCCATAAGAGCCATATCTGGTAAAAATTCTTCTTAAAGTAAATTTAGCAGATTTGCTAATTTTTTTCATAATTTGATTGATTCTTTTATTTCATATTGATGATATCAGTCACTGATCCATGCAACAGTGACCCTTGTCAGAATGGTGGAACTTGTTTTGCTGGTCAAGGACAGAACATTTCCTGCAACTGCTCTGAAGGTTTTACTGGTGATCTTTGTGATATGGGTAAGTGAAATGAGATAATTACTGTAAATGATCAACCCAAGAGACTTGAACACAGCAAGACGTTTTTATCCGAGCTGTTCCCAGCTGATCTAATAGTGTCTTTTCAGTTCATGAGCATTAAGCCAATATCAGCTCTAGCCTCCACCCAACAGGGGATGAGAAGGTGTGAAACTTTATCTTCCAAACTGTCAGCTGACTGTAACCTATTTCTTTCACAAGTACTAAGGTAATCAGCAGAGTATGCTTTTCCTACATGTCAACATGTCATATTTTAAGTCTACCACAAAACAAAATCAAGACAAATTAAGTGACCAACATGACCAAAACATATTGAAAAGGCACACGTTCACAATGCAACTTACCGATTGGCAAAGGTTTGTATTCAGCCTGTCAAAAGGTAGAAAACTATTGGTGATGTCTATGTTCTTACTTTGATATGTAACTAACATGACATTTTGATTGTGCTAAAATATTCCACTGACCCTCTTCCATGCTCAATTACACGTTTTGCCTATTGATGTGACATACAATTCCCCTTCAATGCAGCTCAAGAAAGTTTGAACATTGAATTGACACACCTGAAATACTTTACAAGATTGGTGTTTAATTGTTTATGTAGATCATTACAGCATGACGGAGGGAA
Organism: Stichopus chloronotus; assembly: GCA_021234535.1. Lineage (NCBI taxonomy): Eukaryota > Metazoa > Echinodermata > Holothuroidea > Aspidochirotida > Stichopodidae > Stichopus > Stichopus chloronotus. The sequence continues at coordinate 28,724,439 of CM037832.1, read as the reverse complement.
TAAAAATGGCCTATGGCGATGGGGATTTGCAACAAGTTATGACTGGGTAAAACAACAAAGAGAGGAGGTTGGAGGGTCTCTCATTTTAGCATAAGAGAGACTGTACAGCATGAAACTACTTTATCATTATATGTTATATTTCATAGATTTCACTTATTTTGCCTTCTTGGCTATAAGTTTTCTCCTTAATTTTCTTTTTCCTAATTTCTTAATTTGGCTGTATTCCTAATACAAAATGGCTATTTACATGGGACCTTCAAACATATGACTGGTATACAAGATTTCATCTGAAACTCATGTTTGTAAGTGTTTTTAGGTCAAAGGTTAAGTGATCGGAAGGTCAGATTCAACACTGAAAAGTTTGTTTTTGCAACTCCTCCCAGACCGCATAGCTGATGAGGGTCAAAGTTGGTAGATAGTTGACCTCCGTTCTGAAGTTTGTGCGTACCATCAAAATTTCAGTTCAAAGGTCAGAGGCCATAGGTCAGAGGCCACAGGTCTAAGTACTAAAAGGCTTATTTTTGCATTATTTCTTAATCCAAAATGGCTATTTACATGGGACCTTCAGATATATGACTGGTATACAAGATTGTATCTAAAAATCATGTTTGTTTGTGTTTTGAGGTAAAAATTCAAGTTCAAATTCAAGTTTGTATCTGCAACTTCTCTTAGACTTCAAAGTCAATGAGGGTCAAAATTGGTAGATAGTTGACCCTTGGTCTGAAGTTGTGTGTACCATCACACTTTAAGGTCAAAGGTCAGAGGCCACAGGTCAAATTACTGAAAGTCTTATTTTTGCATTATTTCCTTATCCAAAATGGCTATTTACATGGGATTTTCAGATATATGACCGGTATACAAGCTTTTATCTAAGAATCATGTTTGTTTGTGTTTTTAGGCAAAGTTCAAGTTCAGGGTGAAAGGTTAAATTGTACACTGAAAAGTTTGTGTCCGCAACGTCTCTTAGACTGCAAAGTCAATGAGAGTCAAAGTTGGTAGATAGTTGACCCATGGTCTTAAGTTGTGTCTCCTGTCAAAATTTGATGTCAGAGGTCAAAGGTCAGAGGTTGCAGGTCAAATCTCTAATTGGCAAAATGCTGTGAAACAGTGTGTTGCGATTTCCTTCCAGACAGTAAGTCTATATAGACTTCAAACTTGGTCCTTATGTACTTGATTATGATATGTAGTGTTCATCCATGACGTCACAGGTCAACGCCTTTGGGCTATCTGGTTGGTGTTTGAAATGATATGTCATTTGTGGTCACCATGGGTGAAGCTCTGTGGACTACCACCAAAGTAAAATGACCTGTAGTAGAACACAGAGCCCACAAGAGCCTTTTCTGGCAAGAAATTTTCTAAAATTTTATTAGCAGATCTGCTAATGCTTCAGTTAGTTTTCATAATTTGTTTGATTCTTTTCATTTCATGTTGATGACATCAGTCACTGATCCATGCAACGGCAACCCTTGTCAGAATGGTGCTACATGTTTTGCTGGTCAAGGACAGAACATTTCCTGCAACTGCTCTGAAGGATTTACTGGTGATCTTTGTGATATGGGTAAGTGAAATAACATGATCACTGTACATGAACAGCAGATTTCATCTGTAGCGATCTGAGTTGCCTGAAAAGAACACAGCAAGACATTTTTACCCAAGCTGATCCCAGCTGATCTGATAGCATCTTTTCAGTTCGTGAGCAATTAGGCAATATCAGCTCTAGCGTCTGAGTCCACCCAACAGCCGATAAGAAGGTGTGAAACTTTATCTTCCAAACTGTCAGCTAACTGTAACCTATTTCTTTCACAAGTACTAAGGTAATCAGCAGAGTATGCTTTTCCTACATGTCAATATGTCATATTTTAAGTCTACCACAAAACAAAATCAAGACAAATTAAGTGACCAACATGACCAAAGCATATTGAAAAGGCACATGTTCACAATGCAACTTACCGATTGGCAAAGGTTTGTATTCAGCCTGTCAAAAGGTAGAAAACTATTGGTGATGTCTATGTTCTTACTTTTATATGTAACTAACATGACATTTTGATTGTGCTAAAATATTCCACTGACCCTCTTCCATGCTCAATTACACATGTTTTGCCCATTGATGTGACATATAATTCCCCTGCAATGCAGCTCAAGAAAGTTTGAACATTGAATTGACACACCTGAAATACTTTACAAGATCAGTGTTTAATTGTTTATGTAGATCATTACAGCATGACGGAGGGAATAAAAATGGCCTATGGCGATGGGGATTTGCAACAAGTTATGACTGGGTAAAACAACAAAGAGAGGAGGTTGGAGGGTCTCTCATTTTAGCATAAGAGAGACTGTACAGCATGAAACTACTTTATCATTGTATGTTATATTTCATAGATTTCACTTATTTTGCCTTCTTGGCTATAAGTTTTCTCCTTAATTTTCTTTTTCCTAATTTCTTAATTTGGCTGTATTCCTAAGTTTAAATTGTACACTGAAAAGTTTGTGTCCGCAACTTCTCTTAGACTGCAAAGTCAATGAGAGTCAAAGTTAGTAGATAGTTGACCCATGGTCTGAAGTTGTGTCTCCTGTCAAAATTTAATGTCAGAGGTCAAAGGTCAGAGGTCGCAGGTCAAATCTCTAATTGGCAAAATGCTATGAAACAGTGTGTTGCGATTTCCTTCCAGACAGTAAGTCTATATTGACTTCAGACTTGGTCCTTATGTACTTGATTATGATATGTAGTGTTCATCCATGACGTCATAGGTCAACGCCTTTGAGCTATCTGGTTGGTGGTTGACATGATATGCCATTTGTGGTCACCATGGGTGAAGCTCTGTGGACTACCACCAAAGTAACATGACCTGTCTTGTAATACAATAGTAGTAGAACACAGAGCCCACAAGAGTCATTTCTGGTAAGAAATTTTCTAAAATTTTATTAGCAGATCTGCTAATTCTTCAGTTTTCATAATTTGTTTGATTCATTTCATTTCATATTGATGACATCAGTCACTGATCCATGCAACAGCAACCCTTGTCAGAATGGTGCAACATGTGTTGCTGGTCAAGGACAGAGCATTACCTGTAGCTGTTCTGAAGGTTTTACTGGTGATCTTTGTGATATGGGTAAGTGAAATGAGATAATCACTGTAAATGATCGGCAGATTTCATCCATAGCGAAATGTTAAATTGGACACTGAAAGTTTGTGTCCGCAACTTCTCTTAGACTGCAAAGTCAATGATTGTCAAAGTTGGTAGATAGTTTACCCATGGTCTGAAGTTGTGACTCCTGTTAAAATTTGATGTCAGAGGTCAAAGGTCAGAGGTCACAGGTCAAATCTCTAATTGGCAAAATGCTGTGAAACAGTGTGTTGCGATTTCCTTCCAGACAGTAAGTCTATATAGACTTCAAACTTAGTGCTTATGTACATGATTATGATATGTAGTGTTCATCCATGACGTCATAGATCAACGCCTTTGGGCTATCTGGTTGGTGGTTGAAATGATATGCCATTTGTGGTCACCAGGGGTGAAGCTCTGTGGACTACCACCGAAGTAAAATGACCTGTCTTGTAATACAATAGTAGTAGAACACAGAGCCCATAAGAGCCATTTCTGGTAAGAAATTTTCTAAAATTTTATTAGCAGATCTGCTAATTCTTCAGGTTTCATAATTTGTTTGATTCTTTTCATTTCATGTTGATGACATCAGTCACTGATCCATGCAACAGCAACCCTTGTCAGAATGGTGCTACATGTGTTACTGGTCAAGGACAGAGCATTACCTGTAGCTGTTCTGAAGGTTTTACTGGTGATCTTTGTGATATGGGTAAGTGAAATGAGATAATCACTGTAAGTGATCCGCAGATTTCATCCATAGCAATCTAAGTCGCCTGAAAAGAACACAGCAAAACTTTTTCTTACCCCAGCTGATCCCAGCTGATCTGATAGCTTCTTTTAAGTTCATGAGCAATTAGGCAATATCAGCTCTAGCCTCCACCCAACAGGGGATGAAAAGGTGTGAAATTTAAACATTACCTTTCAAGCTGTCAGCTAACTGTAACATGATTCTGTGGAGTCCATGAAGAAACAAGTAGATTAATGTGCATGTTGGGAGTCTTTTACTGTACAGAACATATTGATATATTGATGGAGGGAACTTGTCTTGTAGAGGTTGACATTTTTGCAGCTATTTCTTCCACAAGTACCAAGACAAACAGCAGTGTATGCTTTTTCTAACATATCCACATGTCATAATTTGTAATCCACCACAAAGCAAAATAAAGACAACGCAAGTGACCAGTATGACCAAAACACGTTGAAAAGGTGCATGTTCATGATGCAACTTAATAATTGACATAGGTTCGTATTCATGCCTGTCAAAAGGAAGAAAATTGTTGCTGATGTCGAACTCCTTGCTTTGGTATGTAACCAACATGACATTTTGATTGTGCTAAAATGTTCCACTGACCCTCTTCCATGCTGGATTTCACATGTTTTGCCTATTGATGTGACACCTAATACCCCCTGCAATGCAGCTCAAGAAAGTCTAAACATTGAATTGACACACCTGAAATACTTTACAAGGTCGATGTTGAATTGTTAATGTGGATCATCACAGTATGAGGTGATAAAAATGGCCTAAGCGGATGGGGATTTGCAACAAGTTGAACCCTCAGTAAAACAAAGAGGTTTGGTTGGAGGGTCTCTCATTTTAGCCTAAGAGAGACTGTACAGCATGAAAGTACTTTGTCGTTGTATGTTATACATCATAGATTCTACATATTGTGCCTTGTTGGTTATAAATTTTCTTCTTAATTTTCTTTTCCCTAATTTCTTATTTTTGCTGTATTTCCTAATACAAAATGGCTATTAACATGGGACCTTCAACCATATAACTTGTATACAAGATTTGATCTAAAAATCACTGTTTGAAAATGTTTTAAGGTCAAAGGTCAAGTTCAGGAATCAGAAGGTCAAATTTGACACTGGGAAGGTTGTGTCAGCAACTCTTCCTAGACCGCATAGCTGATGAGGGTCAAAGTTGGTAGATAGTTGACCCTTGGTCTGAAGTTGTGTGTACCATCAAAATTTAAGTTTAAAGGTCATAGGGAACAGGTCAGTGGCCACAGGTCAAATTACTGAAAGGTTTATTTTGCGTTATTTCCTAATCCAAAATGGCTTTATAGATGGAACCTTCAGATAATTGACTGGTATACGAGATTGTATCTAAAAATCATGTTTGTTTGTGTTTTGGGGTCAAAATTCAAGTTCAGGGGTGAAAGGTTAAATTGGACACTGAAAAGTTTGTATCTGCAACTTCTCTTAGACTTCAAAGTCAGTGAGGGTGAAAGTTGGTAGATAGTTGACCCTTGGTCTGAAGTTGCGTGTACCATCAAAATTTAAGGTCAAAGGTCAGTGGCCACAGGTCAGAAGCCACATGTCAAATTACTGAAAGTCTTATTTCTGCATTATTTCTAAATCAAAAATGGGTCAAAGTTGGTACATAGTTTGCTCATGGTCTGAAGTTGTGACTCCTGTTAAAATTTGATATTAGAGGTCAAAGGTCAGAGGTCGCAGGTCAAATCTCTGATTGGCAAAAGGCTGTGAAAAACTGTGTTGCGATTTCCTTCCAGACAGTAGGCCTAAGTCTATATTGAACTTCAGACTTGGTCCTTATATCCATGATTATGATATGTAGTGTTCATCCGTAACGTCATAGGTCAATGCCTTTGGGCTTTGTGGGTTGGTGGTTGAAATGATATGCCATCAGAGGTCACCAGGGGTGAAGCTCTTGGGACTACCACCACAGTAAAATGACCTGTCTGGCTATACAATAGTAGTAGAACACAGAGCCCATAAGAGCCATTTCTGGTAAAAATTCTTCTAAAAGTTTTAGCAGATCTGCTAATTCTTTTCATAATTTGTTTGATTCTTTCATTTCATATTGATGACATCAGTCACTGATCCATGCAACAGCAACCCTTGTCAGAATGGTACAACATGTGCTGCTGGTCAAGGACAGAGCATTACCTGTAGCTGTTCTGAAGGTTTTACTGGTGATCTTTGTGTTATGGGTAAGTGAAATAACATGATCACTGCACATGAACAGCAGATTTCATCTATAGCGATTTAAGTTGCCCGAAAAGAATTCGGCAAGACTTCTTAGTTTCGATGAAAGAGAAACTTATGCAGTCGTGATTGCATGCATGTGTATATGTGTAAATGTGTGAGTTTGTGACACTTAGTTGTGTGCACGATATCTCCAGATAGGAATGATGGATGATGTTGATACTTAGTATGTATGTGTGTCATATCGAAAGGAAGAACAGGAAGGATTTTGGTGAAGGTCAAAGGTCATCTGGGATCACCAGAGGTCAAAATTGAGAATTTTGTGTGTGCGACATCTTCAGGTGGGAATGATGGACACTCTTCATACTTGGTATGCAGGTTTGCCATGTGGAGAGGAAGAACCCTATTGTTTTGGTGGAGTTTAAAGGTCATACCAGGTCACCAGAGATCAAATTCTGAAATCTTTGTGCATGGGATATACCCAGTTAGGAATGATGGATACTCTGTATTCATGGTATGTAGACTTGACATATTAAGAGGAAGAACCCTATCGTTTTTGGTAAAAGTCAAAGGTCATATGGGCTCACTAGAGGTCAAATACTGAAAACCTTGTGCACACGATATCCCCAGATAGGAGTGATAGGTACTCTTCATACTTGGTATGTAGGTTTGTCATATTAATAGGAATGGTTTGTGGTGAAGGTCAGAAGTCATCTGGGGTCACCAGATGTCAAACACAGGGTTCTACCCAGGTTGGTTTTTTGTCAGCAGGACTAAGCGGAGCGCCACCATCGGTTGGTGTGGAGTGTTTAAGAAACTCTTTTAATTTACAACTTTTCAAACTTATCATGCATGTTTGACATATTAAATAAGAAAAATATTGTTTTTGGTACAAAAGGTCGTTTAGGGTCACCAGACATCAAAAACTGGAAACCTCATGCACAGAAATTCTTAACAAGAAAAACTGATAGACCTAGTCCTGTCACGGACTTGCATTGAATTGAGAAAGGTATGAAGCAAGTCTGATTTTGTGTTTCTAGGAGAACAATGTCAAAATAGTGCCATTGACTTACTGTGTGAAAGGATCAAAGATGCAAGTTGCTTTGATTAGTGTGTTACATTAGCCTGAATGCTTGAAAATGTCCTTTTAAAGAGGCTTAGGAATAGTGCTGGTATATGACCAAATTTCTTCATGTAAAGAAAGTACTGGTTTCTATGATAATCCTAACCTTTGCAATCATGCATGTATGTGTGTATGTATGTGTATATATGTATGTATGTATGTATGCGTGTGTGTATGTATGTATGTATGTATGTATGTATGTATGTATGTATGTATGTATGTATGTATGTATGTATGTATGTATGTATGTATGTATGTCCGTGATGCCCCACCTTGTAAACACAATATCTCAAGATTTTGGGCTTCGTGGTCTAAATGGGCCGTATGGACTATTTTGTGAATGCAAAATGCCTCTTATCCTGCAGATTGTATGGTATTAAGTAGAAATTACATCACATTACTGCTCTGGTAGAATTTCCTTCAGGTTGTTCAGGATTATTGACATTTTTAACCATTTATGTTTTCATTATATAAAAGCTTGCTGTGTTTTCATTATATGTAGGCTTACTGTTGAATGGATGTTATTCAATTCTTAAAATAGGTAATTCATCTCACAAGAAAGTGCATAGTTGATCAATAAGCAAGCCAAGCTGTGTCAATCACCTTTAGCCTCTGGGCTGAGTTAGGTCAGAGAATGCCGGGCAGCACGCTATTTAGACAGTAACTCCCTGAAAATGTAGGTCAAAAGACTGGAAAGACAGGTTCCAATTGATGGTCATTAACATTCCTCCTTGCTTCCTGTTGCCAGCATTCTTTTCAGCAGTTTGACAATGGACATTGTATGCTACCCTCCAGTTCAGATATTAAGCAACAATCTTCGGTCATCTGCTTGGGTACATATTTAGTAACATTCTTCTTTGTCGTCATTCCGCGAATAGACAATAGACACTGATTTGGTCAGATTGTGGAAATTGGCATAATTAAAAACTTAATTCATCACTTAACAAAATACACCATTACCTATAACTTGAAAGACATTTTACAAACTTAAACACCGACCTTTGGCTATTAAAGGTAGTACTTTTACAGCACTTGTTTCTTGTCTAATGGATAACCTGTTATGATGTTGAGTACACAGTTTGTGACTTTTCACAATTTTTTGTTTTGACTTGTTTCAGAGATCATGGAAACCAGATTTTCTGCTGTTTATCTCGCTGTTGTTGTGGTGATTCCGGTCCTCCTGTTGTTTGTTGTTGTGGTTATTATATTTAGAAGGTAAGACATCAAACCAACATGCCTATCGAGGAAGTAACTTTATCCTTTTAGGAGGTATCAGGAATTACAAGTCTTTCAAACTGTTTGACCAGTTATATGATTATTTCCATCATGAAAATGGCCTTGTCATTTGAAATGAAAATGTAGGCCAACAGTAGTTGAGAAAAATATCACACATGTAACTTCTTTGGCAGTTATGTGTTGCATTGACAGTCCATTTAGTCTCTGACAATGTTCATCACAAATCAGTATTAAAATGTTACAATAGTTTTCCTAGGTCAGTAGAAATACTATGTCAGTGTTTGTCATCTTTACATTATTTTAGATCGTTTGAGTCTACCATTGCGCTGTAATGAGTTTTCGATTTCCTTTTTTCTTTTTTTTCCCTTTTGATAATTGTTGTTTCATTGTGATTCTTTTTGCATTCCTTTGAACAGACATCAGCAGAAGCCTCCAACTGATGGTAAGCATAATGGTGTATGGGATAAGAGTTATAAATGTGAATGCTTGTGAGCTGTTTGTTTGCTGGAAGACATTCTGTATAGAACAGAATATACTGTAGACAAACTTAGGAGCTGGATTCCATTATTCTATATATATCTATACACTCTCAATGAATGCTTGTGTGACTCTCTTCAGTTAGTATTTTACAGCTGGTTCCTCTTTTTCAGGTCGCGATCTTTTACGGTCATAACTCACGTATAGTTTTCATTTCTAATAGTGTAGAAGTGTAATGTGATATGATCCATATGTTCTGTTTCATTTTGAGAAATGAACATTTTGATCGCTGACATCTTGATGTTTGGTGGAAGCTTGTGTTGAACATCACATATTACATACTAAAGCTATAAAGCGATGGGTAAGGCACACTATGTGAAAAAAGTTTGGAAATTTTACAGTTTCACAGTATACAGACGAAAGAAATATTAACACGAATTTGATTTAATTATAGCATTGGCTGATCATCCTGAAGGTGACATAGTTCTTAGTGAACAATCTGAAGATACACAGAGCAACGAATCTGGGAAGGAATCAGTATAGAGATGCAAATCAGAGGGTAGCAGCTGGCAAATTGCAGGTGTTTAGGAAGTGGATCAGCCGAACCAAGATCAGAATATGAAGACCCTGATAAAATTGCTCAAATGTTTAATGAATATTCAGTTAATATTTATAAGACTTGAGGAGGGTGTTTAATGGTGGTTACGTTAGTGTTTTAATTACGTTCACATTTTCTAGAAACTGATGTGTTGGTAAAACTGTTTGAGGCCTTTTTGGTCTTTGTCTGAATGTACCATGATGTTTTTCTGAATCATCAGAAAATGAGTCAACAACTTGATTCATCCTATTCTATGAAAACTCTTGGCATCTGCCAGGCTATCTGAACAGTTATGGCAGGTCGAAGCTGGTTCATTGTTTAAGTTATGTAAGAGAGACCAACTGTCTGTTTCCAAGACTAACATTAATGGGTGTTCGTCAGAACAGTCACTTACTTAAAAGTGATGATGTAGCAGACTTACTTACATAGAACTAAATTCCAAAAGGCCTCAAAATCAAACATGTATACTTCATTTTTATGTGATTTTCTGCCTGAAAGACTAACTACATGTGGAACCAAGGTCAGGGTAGTGTTTATGGATGGAACAGGTTTGAGCATGTCATCACTGTGTGTCATATTTTACTCTACGGGTAAAAACGATCTGCCGAATCTTGCTGGTATTGGGTCGATGAAGCTTTTAACGTGGTTACCTTACTGAACGACATGAATGTTAAACTCATGGGACAATGTTTTTATGGACATATTTGAAGCACAGCATAGGCCTAGGGAGGGATGTGAGAGTGTTCAGTATTCCAGCTGCTTGGCAAACAGATATTTTACTTCTTTATATAAATCTGACTCTTGAGCTTTAGGCATTTTGTCAAAGTGAGCTTGAATCACTTGGTCATCTGTTTTGGGGTTATGCATTTTCTTTTACTTTTATTTCAGATGTGTACGAGATGTTTCTGCATTTACAATTTATGTTTTCTTAGTAAGATATATATTTTTCACTTATCACTATATCCTTCGCCATCCATACCATTTCTTGATCTTGCATACGAAGTATTACTTTATTTTAATGCAAGTTACAATCCACCGAGCCTGATGTAAATAGTTCCCATCATACGTTTAAATATCATGCTTTTCATACTGAATTGACACTTCACAAGGATGAAAAAAGATTAACAAGCAAAGTTAGTTACCCAGATTTAAAGAACGCATTTTCTGTTTGTGAAAATCTGTTTCAGTCAATTAAGAGTGTTAAAGAAAACTAAGTTTCTTTTTTACATGTTAAATTGCTTTATATTGTTCAATTTTCTTGGCTGTAAGTTTAACTCAAATGCACTGAATATATTAGACAAATAAAGATGGGAAAAAATCTTTATAGTATTGCTATGTTATTATTCTCACTTACAGCGTTGTATAACGGAAATGTATTACCAGCAAATTTGAAAGTATTACATTAGTTTAGATGATGATCTTGATGTTAGAACATAAATTTGACAGCTTGACACTACACAAACTGTCAAAAGTAAACAATGACAATATTTCCTGACCATATGGTTTGCCACGAGACAATCTGAAATGAACAAAATCACATTGAATGTCCAGTAATATGCGAGATTGCTGTAGACAGTTCACTGACTGAGTCAAGGACTGCATTCAACTTAAAATTGAATATTAAAGCAACTCCACTATTATAACTAGAATTCAAGAACACCACAATGTTTCGATAATGTAGTCCAGCCTTTAGTTTGCAACTCACTGCTCACGGTTATTAATACATATACAAAAGTATCAGATCAAACTTTGCAAAAACAGTCTAACAAATCAGTTGTGGTCAAGTCATTTACACTTTGGTGCAAAAAAGCAACATGGTAGTGGATACATTGCTTGCTTGACTGGCTACTGTTCCTGCAGAAAATGGCACAATAAAATGCCAGTAGTAGAATCAGATGTATTGATGCACAGTGCCATTAGATTAAAACTGGTACTGTAGCATCATCAAAATCACAATGCATCATGGTATTAAATGTGGTTAACTGACCAATCACATATATGCAATAACTTCAAAATTTCCATCACTGAGAAGTGTTTTTCATGGTTTTCACACAATTTCAAACATTGGTCTCAAATGGCCTTCGTAGGGTTCTTGCATTCAATATGGTGCATCAATATTCCATAGGAGTCACTTCACGATTTCCCTTTTCAGATACTGTGCTTTCAATGTTTTCAAAGCTTGACCTGTGCTGATTGCATATGACTATTGTCCTTCACAAAATCAATAGCATTCTTGTACTTTTAGCGGTCAATTAGCACACCGAAACATAAGATCAGCCCAAGTTTGCATTCTTGAGATGGTGTTTTCATGATTTACACATGTTGACCTTCACCTAAAGCAAGCCTTGCACTCAATGTGTCACATACACATACTAAACTTCAGTCCAAGCATTTCTGGTGTTGAGTGAGCATGCTTAAAAGAAAAGGATCACAAACACACACAGAGGCATACACACATATGCCATCCTGATTACAAGGGTTACGATTATTTCTGAAACCAAAAAGTATCATTCAAAAGGAGGTTGAAAAACAAAAAAAAAAAAATGTGTCAGTTAAAAAAGTTAATATTTCATCAGAATTATTTCGCTAGAGTACCCGGTGGCCATATTGGGTACCTCCCTCTCTCCACCTACTCCCAAACTTTAATTGAATCTGTTGAGCATACAAGACCTCAAGGAAAACCATAACTTTACTTACGAACACATTGCCAGAACCACTTGCTACATAACTATCACATCGCTGCTGAGTATATTGTTCTATACTTAGCGTGAACAGTACCACTGCACAGCCCTTTCACTGTACTGCTGCAGCCAGCCTCAAGAGTGAATTTATTGGATGATAAGTGCAGGGATGGAGAGACTAGAGTAGCCAGGTGAGAGATGATGAATGCTCTGATAAATGAAGTAAACAACAAGGGCACTATGGTCCCTTGCATGAAGAAATATGGCAAACCTACTTTGACCAACTTTGACTTTCATTCGACTTTCCCCTATTGAGCTAGATGGTTCCCAAGCAAGTGTCACAGACAGACAGACACACCATCACACACATACATGCCAACCTGACTGTATTGATTCTTTTGCTGATGCAAGTAACAAACATAATCTGCCCAAGACAGGCAATGTGACATAACTTTTGAGTTTTCAGATGGCACGGCAATGGTGATGGGGATGTCAGCTACATGTGTGCTAGCTGCAACTTGTGGAACCAAAGCAAGACTACAGTACATTGTTTGGGAATTTTTGTTCATCATGTAAAACACTTTGTGTAATTACCGTTATTAAAAAGAGTAAAATGAAGCATCCTTAAAATTTCATTGTCCTAAAACTGGGCTAAAAGTGTAAAACAAATATTTGGTGTAGATGTACATACCTTACAGCTATTGCAAGAATGCGTCATACAATGAAAAGCATATACTCAAGTCATCCTCATTTTTGGACATGAACTTGGGACTTCATTAATCACATTCACAAGTAAGACATCATGAAGCTTAACACTTCATAGAATCTTCAGTTGTTTCTCTGAGTCACTTGAATACTTACAGACACACCATGAGAGATCTCCACACCTTTCTGAATAGAAAATTCCTAGAATAGAGAAAAATTGTCACCGTTGTCACTTGGTAGATCAACATTTTCCCAATGTCCTGATTTGTTCGAAATCCTGATGGCATCTAAAACTCTCTGAATGTACAAGGCATCTTCAAATGTAGCTGCAAATGTGATTGGCTCGGGGTCCCAACTTAGTCGTTCTTTCTTCCTTTCAAATGACTCTTTTAACACATCAATTAGCTTGAGCAAACCTTTATGGTACAAGACAGGCAATTCTGGAATGGACTGCAAGCTATACTTTTGTTTTTCTGGTATGTGCTGTATATCTGCTAGCAGAAGCTGTTCTCTGGACATGGATGCAGTCTGCCCATGCAGGTCAGCATCTCTAATCAACAATCTTCCGTCCGAACCAATAATCAAGACCTCCTGCCTAAACTGTCCTGGAACGTGAGTGTTTAGCGTCACCGTCGCCGTGGCACCACGGCTCAGCTCAGCTTGGAAGGTGCAAAAGTCGTCGCTCGTGATATGTCTGATGCCGCTGATGCAATCAGTCTGTTTTACAAATGTCTTGAGCATCCCCCTCACTTTGACGATTTCCTGTCCGGTTAGGAATGTGATTATGTCAATGATGTGAGGTCCTATGGTGTTCAGAACCCCACCACCCATATTCTCATCACAGCTCCAGTTGTACTTGTCTCCGAGGAGACTCCCACATGACATCTTGATATCACAGAGGAAAACGTCTCCAATCTCTCTGTCCTGAATCATCTTCTTGGTCCTCAAGTAAGACGGGAGGAAACGAAGCCCCAGGGTCATGACTGACATCAAAGAAGGATAATACTGGGCGGCTGTCACCATCTTGACGGCGTCTTCTTTCTTCAGCCCTGGAGGGCGCTCGCACAGGACGTGCTTGCCGATGCCGAGAGCATTAGACGCCACCTGAGAGTGGAGATGAGGAGGGCAGGTCACCCACACGAGATCCACTTCTTGATGGAGTAAAACGTCTTCAATCTTGTCTGTGTGGAAAGGAATTCTAAAGTGTCGAGCCGTCTCTGTTGCTTGCTCCATCGTCGGTCCCCAAATGGCAACCACTTTGATGCCAACAGAATGAAGAGTAGACAGCAGGAGGTTAGACAGTGGTCCTGTGCCCACCACACCAACTCCTTCCAACATGGTGCCACTTTATACACTCAAGAATGTTCAGCTGAAACCTATACATTAGCGAAAAAAATGAAATACTGTACAGCAAATGAATAATGAAAGCAACTATCACAATATATATGCCTGTAGATTACTTCAGAATATAATGAATTCTAGGAGGGTGCATTCCTTTGGAGTGCCATTCTTCCAGTTGGCAATTGTAACATACGAAATCTTCGTTGAACTTCGTGCACACAAAGTACTTAATCCAGTATCATATTGCAATTTGTGACTAAGACATCCCAAATTGCTACCTAAATAAATCTGTAGCAATCCTTAGTACACACAACCCTTGAATTTTCACCAAATTGACCAAATATTTCCCAAAAACCTAAAATCCCTAAAGCACCACACAAAATTCAAACACTAATTTCGCCATGAATCCCTGATGCAGCTTTTTGGTTGCTACACTTTTTACTTTCAGGCCACAAAATAGCGTATGTCAGTGTGTAAGGTGTATCATGAGCGTCAGATGATGAACTGTTTGTAGTGTGTCATGTGGTGCAATCTGCTATACCTCCTGAGTGCTCTCTGTCTCATCATTAGGTGACATAAAAGAATATTTCTCTCTCTTGGTGTATGGGGCTCTGTGCTATGTGATAAGGACTCAAATACAAGACAAGTACTTCGCATAAAATGTTACGAATTCATAGATAAGTCATTGCATGCCTTTTGACAGGGCAACTTCTACTATTGTGGTCATGCGGAGTGAGGGATGATGTCCAGTGTTGTTGGTGTAGTTGGGGGTTACTTTAAAGATAATTTTCTCATTACCTGATGTTCAACTTGACCTCATTGTTAAACAGTTGAGGGTTACTTTTACTCACCCCTCAGTTTTGGATGAAACTTCACATGTAGCTGAGGGCAATTCCCTCACAGTGGAAGCATAATAGTAGGATATTGTTTGTATGACGTCGCCTAGTAACACACTAAATGAGCCGGTTACCTTTCCCTCAAGATTTCTGTAAGTTCTTGTGCTGCTTATTTTCAAGTGCAAAGGTCAATTGAGGTCATTTATTTGTTTTATGAAAAATGGATCTTGTGTTTATAGCTATGTTATGAAGATGTCAAGTAAAGCTGCATTTTTGTAAATAGATAACTTGCATGTTTCTTTCAACAAAATTTCCATTCATGCATCACCCGACATGACAGTTACAGGTGGCATAATAATTTTGTTTGGTAGAGAAGTCTAATAACTAAATTTATTTTTGTACGTATTTTTTACATGATTATGTTCCAGGGTTCCTGATGGTTGAAACTACACAGGCAGAGCACCTTTCACATCTCCCCTGATTATTAGACATATAATTATGAGCAGTGAGCTATAGACTAACCCGTAACACATGGAGATTAGCTATCTCAGTGCTGATGGCCCGATGGTTGGATAGTCCCACTACATTGCACTGATCATACACACCCACACGTAAGAACATTCACACTGCTGCAGTAAGGGGCACTTCTGTAGGTTTAGCCATTCTGTGGAACACGAGTCAGGCACGCTTCATGCCGCAGCGACACAGGGGAAATGGCTATGTTTCATGAAAATACAAGTTACGCATGACAAACATCTCCCAGTTTCTTATTCTATAAATTTGAGAATGTGAAAGGGACATATTTTACCGAATTATTTTCGGGGGGGGGGGGTAACTTTCCCTCGATGCAATTTGTTTAAAAGAGAAGCAACTGCTACTATCATGACACTGAACAATGTACAACTCAACACTATCCTAGTTACCCTGTTATACCAAGTGTGCATACACACAGTGAGGCAAGAATTAATTACTGACAATATTTTTATGAGTCATTGAGCACTTCCAGCTATAGGAATGGGCCAATCGCCCTTTAAGCTCATGAATATCATGTTCATCAACTTTTTGGGCTCTGCGAAAGGGATTCTTGGCAGGCTCTGCGGGGTGGCAACCACATACAGGAGGCAACCACAAAAGCAATATGCAAGCTGGGCTATGCCACAGGTTGCACCTATACTACTCCAACAAATGATAAGACACCATTTGGACAACTCGGGCCTTTCAATGTTCCAACTTCATAATTCGTTAAAAAAACTTGAAAGAAGTCATAGCAGACGGTTCGTTCTATCACTATGGAGATTTGGCAAGTGACTTGTGTTTTCGCAGGTCAAAACCGACACACAAAAAGTTTTCATTACCAGCAATTGCCACAGTTGGTTAGCCTATCAACCTCCACAGCATGACTGAGAGTATGGAACCACATAATTAGCATAGCCCCCAAGAGAAGAGACAACAGATGCAGATCCATGCCTCCCCTGTCCATCGGTGGATCTTCAGAATCGGGATGGGACTGTGATGGAAACTGATGTCCACCATGAAAATTTGACATGTTCTAAATACAACAAGTGTAAGAAAGTAGCACTGTTTAAGCAATCAGTCAACACAACTGGGCCTAATTTTTGGTTCATTGCATCAGCAAAGAAACGTTTGCAGTCAGGTTGGCCTTTGTGTGTGTATATGTGTGTCTGTGACACTTGTTGGGTATGCTCTAACTCAATAGTAAAAGTCAGATGAAAGTCAAACTTGGTATGTGGGTATTATGAAGGTGTGCCCTTTTGTTTTTGGTGAAGGTCAAAGGTCACCTGGGGACACCAGGGGCAAAACTGTGTGTCTGTGGCACTTGCTTGGATACGCTCTAATTTTTGGTTCATTCCATCAGCAAAGGAACCTACTGTATGAAGTCAGGTTGGCATGTGCATGTATGTGGGTTCCTTGTATGTGTCTGTAACACTTGCTTGAGTACGCTCTAACTCAATAGGGGAATGTTGGATGCAAGAACAATGTGGTATGTAGGTTTGCCATGTTAAGAAGAAGGTGTGCACTGTCCCTTTTAGTGGAGGTCAAAGGTCATCTGGGGGCACTGAGGGCAAAACTATAAAAACCTTTTTTAAGCCACATTTCAAGTTACAAATTTACTACAAAGTCTATACTTGGAACATGGATGCATTATCGCAGTGGAGCCTCAGGGTGTCCAAGATTTGTGGGTATAAGGTCCAAATGGACCATACAGTATGGGTCATTCTAAGAAATCATGCAAAATGCCTCTTTCCCTACAGATTGCACAGTATTAAGTTGAAATTGTGTCACATTAATGGTATGATAGTGGTTCCTTCAGGTTGTTCAGGATTATTAGTCCCCATATAGACCCCATACAAGTACCTAGTAGGACTGGTTTGCATGCTAAAGGACCAGTCAAAACTCTCTGAAGTGAAAGGTTTTAACAATGGCAAACCCAGAAAAGGAGCGATACAGTTGTGGGAAAACTATGTAAGCAGAGAGCCTAAACGGACTTTAAATATAAATATATTCTTCCAACATTTGTAGGATGCCTATAAGGTAGTCTTCAAAACAATTGGTCCTTGATTGCCACAGGACTGCAACAGTACACAAAAAGAGCCACTGGGACTGTGATTGCAACTGTAAATATATTTTTCCCAACTATAGTTTGTCTCCTCCAGGTACGATCCTCTGGCTCTGGGAACACATGGCTGTTTACTCCTCTGTGTTACACTCCAGGAAGGATGATTATTGGCCCAGAACTTTGACAAAGGCTAAGTGAACTTTGAATATACAGTACTCCTCAAAACTACATAGCAGGATGCATGGAAAATCTTCCTCAAAACAAACTCCTGCATAATTTGCCACTGGAGATTGGACTGCAATAATACTCAAGAACAGCCACTGGGACTGCAACTGTGGCTAAATTAAATGTCTTCTTGGCAATCAAACAGGGTATTCTGCAGTTACATAAAAGGGAGTAACTGCAGAATACAACGGGGGCCAACTTATTAACAACCCCTGATAATGGAGTACAGTAACAGTGGCCATACATGAGAGGTGCAATGCTGTAAGAGAAAGTGAGCATGTACCTTGTGTGTACCTTCAGAAGAAAAATTAAGTATACACTGAGCCTCCAATCTGGATCTGAGTCGTAGTTGCAGTGGCCCTATATTGTATACACCAATTAGGTATTGTTCCAAACTGTAAACTTTTTTTTTAGCACACCGTGAACGCAAAAACCCAACGGGAAAAATATGAGGAAAAGAAATTGTTTGTCAAAAGCCAACCATTCGTGTCATCTACTTCAGTAACTTCATTTAGGTCCATATTTAGAGTCGCGACGCACGTAGAATATACACGTACTGTACATGGAGATATTCAGTCGCTACAAGTTTGCATGGCAGCATGCACCCATGCATCTCGAATGTTTCTGAGTTCCTGCTAGCCTGCAAGTTAATGTAGCACGCCACCATAATTGGTCAACAAGTTCTGATCGATTATGGGGCCTGCTGTTTCTGATGTACATCAGAAACAGCATGGCTGCATTAGTACATTGTTGTAATTGTACATTTTGGTATCACCAGGTATCACGGATAACAAGAAAAAATATACCTAGGCTACGATGTAACCATCAATGTGCAGAAAAGTAAAGTGTATGTTCTCAATAAAATATATTTATCTACAGATAATCTGCTCTGCATGCGGCTACAGGGGACACATCTTGAATCAATTCCAAAAATGCGCAGCTATAAACTATGGAAGTACACCAACAGGAGAACAGGGCAGTCTGGTCTGCGTAGGAACATTCCCCACAAATGCCAAACTTAAGTCAGGGTATTGTTACTCTGAGTTTGAAAATGGAAATGAAGTCACAATGAATGTGCACCTCACACATCATGCTACTGTCTCCTGAGAGTGGCGGCTCAGTCACAGTGATTGCTCCTCCAGATCTCAGTGGTGTGTGTTGTAGGAATGTTGTATCCTGCAGTTGTACAGTACCAGTGGTACACTAGTTATTTAGACCAAATTATTGACACAACTATGGAATACCCTGCCATCAGCTTAGTCCATGGTGTAGCCGAATACAGTGTCAAATAAACACAATAACACATGGAAGCTGTCAAACAATACAACACACAGGAAGTTGGAAAAACTGTATTGTAAACCACAATGGAGACAGCTGGAGCCAATGAAGCCACTCAAAGTAAAGCCTTTGGACTTAAAAAATTTTCCTAAGCCTTTGGACTTAATAAAATTCCCAACTCGTAATGTAAAGGTAGTGTTTTATTCACGAAGGAGGCGGCGAAGCCGGTACAGTCACTCAAGGGAAAGCCTTTGGACTTAGAAAAATTATCATCTCCTGATGTTAAGTTAGTGTTTTAAAAAATTCTGCACGATGGAGCCAGCAGAGCCAGTGTAGCTACTGAAGTGAAGGGAAAGTCTTTAGCCTCAGAAACTTTTCTGGACTCCAGCATAGCCTCAATAGCTTATACTCTGTGAAGAGTCATTCTCAAAATAATTCTGCACGTGTTACCAAGTGGTTAGACTGTTTATCGTTGTAGCCAATGAATTTACGGCGGTGTTTTCGCATGGCGGGTATTCTATAGTTACTCCAAATTATATCTTACTAGGCAAAGGCCCAGGCTTTGGTTGACCTGTGGGCAAAGGTACTGTATCGACAAGAACAGAAGTAGATCCTGTAGCCTACTGTAGTGTAGGCCTCCATATGCGCAGTGAATACCTAATTTGCATGTGACCTAGTTTCACGAAATGAATAGCTTTCAATTTTTCTTTGCTAGTGCTTACCTATTAACAGGTGACGAAAAAGGGCCAGGATGGTTTGCTCTTCTGTAAGGATTTGCACAGTTAAGGAACACTTCAAGTTACCTCGGGTTCTAACTAGATTACAGCCGATGACATCTGAGGCAGTCGGAGTGGGATCGCCGATTGCTGCCTAAGGGGCACTTCAGTCGTCGACATCTGAGTCTTTAACGTCTTTATACTGTAGATAGGAATACAGATATGTAGGCAGTATCCTTTATCATGGAGTGGCTGTATACGCTCAGGCAGCTCAGGGGCGAATATTAATCGTCCACTGTTTCACAACCAACCGGGCTGGAAACACAGATCTGTCAGTTTCACTCATGACATGTACAGATCTGTGACGGGAAACAATCTTTTACGGTATGGGCCCGTATGTACGGCGCCGGGATTGACGCAGGTAAAATAGTTGGTGTATCTCAGAAAGTTCAGATCAACAGATCTTATGGAAAAATAATGAATTGGGTCACCATGTGAGCACCGGACTTATTCTTAGTCCTAAGACACACGAGATACCTCGACACGTTGAGATCAGCAAATTGAAAAATGGTGAGATAACTTGCCCAAAACTCATGCATGGCATGCATTAGATTGTTATGGTTATGCTAATGCTCTGGTCTTGTAACTGTCAGTTTGCCCAATTTAGGCAATTCTTTAATTACAATATAGCCTTTATTTATGGATGAATGAAGAGGTGAATATAGGCCATGTTGAATTAGTGCTTACCTATTACCATATATGCCAACTACTGTAAGCCCTTACTTTTGTAGATCTAGGTCTATAGTGATCACAATGCATGAACTATGGGAGTATGGTTAATTTAGTAAGGTCAGAAAGGACAATGTCCTCATAAAAGTCCCTGAAAGTGCAGATATCCCCAAATGAAAAACAGTCAGAACCTCCCTCACTGCCAAAATCAAGTGCATTCTTATAATGCTGCTTCCCATTGGGCTTGTGAATGTGGTGTTCACAACTTACAAGTGGTCAATATCGTGGAGCTGTTCCAGACATGCAGTATGCACCACTTAGTTACAGTAAGCTATAGCTACCCGGCCAAACTTTCACGTGCAACTTTCTTGTGCAAATATCAGCTTTTTCAATCTTTTATAGTCAGCAGTGCCTTGAAATTATCTCTGTGTTCTCTGTGTTGATTTTGAAGAGTACAAAATTTCTATGCTTGACCTATACTTACAGCTTGTAACTGCTATACAGGTCGCATGTATATGAGTGTTTAACTGCTCGCTTGCATTGCGAACGTGCGTAGCATTTGTGAAAATGTTTGTCGTGTTCATGATGTTCACATTTTAACTTTAAACTTGTTGTTGCTTTGAGTTGCTTACCACTGCTTCTCAAAGAAATTCATTTGAAGCTACTGTGACATACAGTACTGTATCGGCCTTGTGTCCGTGCACCATTTTAAGCCCAGTCGTGAAGTCCAGGTGGCTTTTCAGATCCCCCTTCACGACGCGTGATCACACTTACGAGCCCAATAAAACACCTCACGAGTTGGGATTACCATTTTCACAAGCCCAATGGAAAGCAGCATTATAGACATCTCTGCAGACTCTGGCAGCTAGGCCACGTCCATTCAACCACAACTCTTTGTGAGAAGAAGTATTCTCTAACGTCTAGCCTACAGTGCATCTCTTGGAGCTTAAATCTCTGACCATGAGAACTCCTTGAATTACCACAGAAAAAAAAAGTGTCATTTTTATGTTATACAACCTTTACAACCATAGCCATTCTATTTGTTCTCAGATGCAGCTGAGCTAAATTTCTATGTTGCTAAAGAAAGTGCAAGTGTGTGCATCATCCAATCTCTTGCAAGTCTTTGGTGGTTCACCCTTGAAGAGTTTGAAGATGATGGCATCATCGTCCACATCTCCCGAGGCAACTGCTTTGTCATCTGCTAGTGGAGAGGCAGCAAAGTGTAACGTCACCAAACGAAGTCCTGTGACTGGGAAAAGAAAGCCAACGTCAAAGGATGGGAGAAACCATCCCAAGAAAATGTTCAAATCCAGTTATGAGGAACGATTTGGAGAAACAGACTACTACATCGATGACGGTCAGTATCATTTCATGACATGTGCACTCGACATCAAGCTGCACATTGAGTTGATATCAGTAAGCTTGTGTCAATTTTGGACAACCACATGGCAATGCTTACAGTAAGCAGAGTCAGTCATGTTTCACAGTTACGGAAAATGCCAAAATTGTTAAATTTCAATCTTTGCTTGAACTGGCGAGCATTCATGAATTATGTGAAAAAGTGTCTGGTCATGAATTTTCCAAAACCAAGTTGAATCATTTGTTATTTGCTCTTTGACATTGGTGATCATTTGTGTGACACAAGGAGATTCATTCAGTTTGTCATTATCATGCGATGGAAACTTGACAGGTTTGGTAAAAAACTAAGTGAATTTCACAAAATAACATGCAGTGAACCTTGTATTTCTTGGATGCATGTTTCAGAGATGTTTTTTTTCTTTATTTGTGACTTACATGTAATTTCTACGTTGTCGTTGACTTTGTCTTTACAAATCATTGCTTTGAAAGCGTTAGGAGCAACATTCAGTCATGGATTACCTGTAGTTTTGTGCTTAATTCAGCAGAATCATGCAGTGAATACCTGTGTAAGAGTCAATTTGAGCAATTTGCTGATATAACACTGTAGCAATTTATCGATGTAATAGTATAACTCAGACTAGGGCAATCAGTTCATATTTTATTCAGTATGAAGCATGTATGAATTTTTGTACTATAAATGTTGTTTTCACTTCAGTTTGTGAGTTCTAACAAAATGTACACTATCTATTTAGTCATTGCATGCAACTCTGGGGTGAGCTCCATGATGTAACAAAAGTTTTGGAAAATGAAGTAAGAAAAATATGGACTTGAGCATTTGAACAATCTGTTTGCAAATCAAAGTCATCCTTTTGTATTCAGATGAATTTAATCCTCCTTAAGTTTGTTGATGCATTCAACATCAACTGAATTTATTTGTCTGACCTGTATGAAACTCTGTTGAATGTAGGATTAGTAATTGATTGAAGTTAAGGAATTTTCCCCAATTTTTTCTTTGCTAATTCATGGTATTGTGTTTGCT
Organism: Stichopus chloronotus; assembly: GCA_021234535.1. Classification (NCBI taxonomy): domain Eukaryota; kingdom Metazoa; phylum Echinodermata; class Holothuroidea; order Aspidochirotida; family Stichopodidae; genus Stichopus; species Stichopus chloronotus. The sequence continues at coordinate 28,701,462 of CM037832.1, read as the reverse complement.
CTATGCACAGGGTTTAGGAGAGTGGTACCATACGTATACGCATTCGAAACTCACGCCAAGGGAAGGTGGTACGAGAAGAAGCTGCTAGACATCTTTAAAAAGGAGTTTCGTCTGGAGACACCAGAATTTTATGTGAGGAGAGAAATTTTCGTACCATGTTCTAATGAAGCTGCCAGCAACTTCCTCTTTCAACTAAAATACATAGTAACAAACTACCTGCATTACAGGCTGAAAATTCATTTAGTTAAACTGTTTTTTTATTCCCTGAGAATGCATCCATGGGGCTGCAAATGCAATTGCCCTCACTATTTTCACTTACCTTGTCTTTGATGATGTTATTTTGACATATGTCAAGGCAAATTTACTGATGATCCTTAGTTATTCATGATTCTTTATTTAATTTGGTTGACCATGATTATGAGCTTTTATTTATTATGTAGGCCTACTTATGCTATTCCATTCCTTATTTGTGCTCAGCTGTTTGTTTTCTCTCAAACATGGTCTGTAGTCAGAACTCAGAACCCCCTTTTTGTCACATACTCAGCTTAGATTTGTTACATTGGTAACATGATAAGTTCTTTTAAAGACGCATATCCAGTGTTGCTGAGCAATTAGATCAAGGATTGGATTACAGGTTAAAATAAAGAAGGAACATTACGGTGATCTCTGCTTAATCTACTCTCTGTTTACTTCATTTAAACTGAGAGAGTGTTTTTCGTGACTATACAATTTCCTGTTCTATACTTGAAATGAATTGTAAATATTCATTTCTTGCTTTTGTCTACCAGTGCCAATTTTCAAAACATTTGAGTTCATCCATTTCTTTTTCTGCTCAAAATATTTGCAGTGCTTTAATATGTCATTCTTGACGATTTGTGAACTAGGAAAGGTATTTGAAATTGATGTATCAGTTTGTCCACTTCAAGCAGTAGGGTGGAGAGTTAGCTCTTTGGTTAGAGTATCCTTGCAATCATTGGGTCCCCGGATCAAATCCTGGTAGAACCTCTTGGAAAATTTCTGCGGATTCATATTTTGCTTGTTCAGTAACGCTGTTTGCAGTGGTGCTGAGGGGTTACTTTGGGGTTCCTGTTGTCCAGTTTAGGTCTTGTCCACTTCAGATTGCTTGTTACAGCTGATGGACTGCTGGCCTAGGCAGGTTCTCCACTCCTCCCAGCCTTTGGGAAAGTGGCTTAAGACTGGGGGACACAGTCTCGTCTGTCGGATGAGGACTTTAAATGGCGGTCCCGGGAGTAGGCTTGGGTTTGCATTGTCTGGTATCAATATCATCTGGACACTTATCGAAAAGAGTGGGCAAATCTCGTCGGTGATCCTCAACTTTCAAATTCAAAACAAATAACAGCTCTGTTGCTTCAAGTGTATGTGAGATTCTACAAATGAAATTTTTGTAAATTTACTTTGCACAAAAGGTTGTGATGAGAAATAAATGGAACTGTTTCTAAAAGCTAAGATGAAGCAAGAAAATAAAGCTGGGGAACAAAGAAGAGAATTCCATAGATGTTGAATGTCTAAATGTCCCAGAGATGTCGAATGTCTGAAAAGGCCTGTGTTGTGACCAAGTGAATAAGGTGGTGTGGCATTCAATGAATCCAAGTAACTAAGAGGTTCAGGATTCAGTTCCCAACATGTTCACATGAGCAATATGAGGTTTTCCCATCTGAACTGACTTTGTGAAAAAATAAAAGATGCCAAAGTTGATCTAAAATTGTCGAGTTGGTAGTCACACGACATGGAGTTGTAATATATATAAGCTGTAATCTTCCTCAACATGTGTGTCTTTGCTTTGTACCGTCATAAAATAATCGCCCTTTGAGGTCTGAATTTCAAGGCCTGATATAAAAGAGGTTATGAAGAAGGAAACTGATTGGTATCTGAGTATTTATAAACCAAAAAATTGTATTGAATCAAATTTAGTTTTTATTTTTCTTTTGTTTCAGGCTAAGGCAATCCAGACAGGGTTAATCAAAGTTAATGGACAGAGGACAACAGCAGACTATATCGTGAAAAGCAACGACTTTCTTCACTCAAAAGTTCACAGGCATGAACCACCCGTCACTTCAGACCCAATCGAAATAATCACAAAGACAGATGACTTTGTGGTTGTTAATAAGCCTGCGTCTATACCTGTAAGTAAACTATACTAATTCATCAGCCTTTGATGGCGGACCATCGAGCCAATTTAATTGGCAGCAGTTTTAATGGTTACTTTTTAAGCCAGCTGGTGAAACACGTCACTTCACACAGAATTTGACATGATATTAACAGAATTGACTGCTTAGTGGGGTGTAATTAGAGGAATAATATTCGATTTTACAGCTGTTACATTGAGCAGTGAGCTGCAGAAGCCTAAAAATGACTTGATATGTTATTACCTCCAGCTTTTTAAAAGTTCTGTAGAATATCTGAAAAGCAAAGATGGAGGTGAGATACATGAAACGCTTGACTAATGAGTAGAATTTTAATAGAAGAGTAACACACAGTGGTACGGCTACCACATTAAACACAGTGTTACAGAAATCTGGAAAGGACTAGACTTGTTATATTCTCAATTTATTGTTACAATACCGCAGAATGTAGATCTGCAAAGCAAGGATGCAGGTGAAATATAGGAGCACTCATAAAAGAAGGCACTGATTATGGAAGTAACTGAGTATGAAGCACGACATTATTGTGGCAGTACAGAACCTGTGGCGTCTGTTGCTCATGCTCTCCATATAAACTAGTGCTAACAATGACTGACTTAAGTTCGGAGATAGTGAGGATCAGTACCTTTCGTAATCTTGTAAATAATGAGTAGAATTTTGAATTCAATTCTTGTGGAGACAGGTAACCAGTGGGGACCGATCAAAATGAGAGTGAAATATTTTGTGCTTTCTTGTCCATGGAACCATGTGTGCAGCGTGAATTTCAAATCAATTGAACATGTGCAAGTTGCTGCTGCTCTTTTCCATGCACTAAAGTATCACAATAATCAAGATACCAATGCGTGAATTAATCTCCCCATGCTGGTGTGATCGAAAAAACATGCAAATTCTATTGATACCAATTTTACCGTACGGCGAATAAGACGCAGACTTGCAACTTTTTAAAACAAGACTGGGAGAATAATTCATAGAAATACACTCCTAGCTTTTGGACAGGTATTGCATGAATTTGTTGTAGAAACAAAATACTTCAGTTTTGCTGTCTGTAGATACTAATCAAGTATCAGCCATCCACACAAAATATTATAGTTTTAAAGTGCAGCAGTAAATGATTCTCATTTTTAGCCTCGTAAAGCAATCCTGAATAAAACAAAGATCACTTAATCCGACGTTAGTTTCATCTCTTTTTGATGCTGTCATTTATAATGAAGAAAGTGTCGATACAAATCCATACACTTGGCAGCCTCCCAGACAGCAAAATAAAAATGGAGAAGAATAAATGATATACATTTTCTTGTTAGAAGTAAAAGCAGTCGCCAGTGGTAACAACACCTCCTTCCATCAAAGAGACCCCTTAAAAGACAATTGTTACATCAGATTTTTGTTGCGGATAAATTGCAATAATGTAGCAGAAGTTTGGCTTCATGTGGATACTTGTCAAGGATATTGGGCACAAGATTGAATGCAAAATGTGATTTGTATGAACTGAGATTAAATTTCATGTTTCTTAAAACAGGTTCATCCCTGTGGGAAGTACAGACACAATACTGTGGTGTTTCTGTTGGCCAAAGAACACAATTTGACTGGTCTTCACAGTAAGTTTTGTTATATTGCTTCTACTTTTGAAATCATTGTCAGTCTGCAAGACTTACCTCTGTAAGCAGCCAACAACTTTCCTTTCCAAGTTTGACCCTTGTCTTGGAGAATCATTTCTGTAGTCGGGGGGGGGGGGGCATGCAAAGAGTACTTGATTCACTTGATGTCAATAGAGGTTAAAATTTGGGTACTATGTGAACTCACTATCTCTGGTTTTCAGTTGAAGGTTGCCCTATTTTTGGTTTTGTGTGACCATTGTCCATTGCGACTGGGTGACCTATATAGTCTCAACATGAAGATCCAATGTCATTTGGATAAACAGAGGTCAAGGTCAGAATATTAAAATTAGATAGTTCAACAAGTGGCAGTTGGAGATCAAGCCTTCTGTAACATGCAATAGACACATCCAGTAATTGAGAATCTCGCCATTTAACTGGAACAGTGTAGCACAAGGAAGCCTAGCTTTCAAATTGTCTAAATTTGATTCATAGTTAGGTAATGATCAGTAAAAGAAGTAACATTGATGTGAACCACTGATGACTTTGCGTCAATGGTTTGAAGTCGCAAAGGAAGGGGGAACTTAAGGATATAAGTGGGACAGTCAGTGTCCCCTTTGTGCGTATTCCATCAGGTAAAAGCAAGACTCAGAATTCGCTCTTTCCTGAAGGAGGAACTGCAAAGCAAGAATTGGTTGAAGGATCTGCTATATGTGGCTCTAGTGGCTGCCATTTTTAGCTGCATGGCAAACATTTTGAAAGTGTGTGATTAACCAAATTGACCCACTATTGTTTTAATGTAGCTTTTATGTTCAGGGTTCCATTGGCCTGAAATTTTTTGTAGAAATGATTGCAGTTGTGAAAACATTTTGAAATTAAAACAAAGTGCTAATTTGTTTTGTCCTCACTGATAAATCAAATTGACAAGCAATTGGTCATGAAATGGTCATGTAAAGGTTATGAAATATTCTTTTATAAGTCATGAAATCTGACTTTCCCATCAGGTGTAGTAGGAACCATGTGGGTTCTGAAAAAAAATTAGCCAACACTGTTCCCTTTATGAAGCCTTGAGTGTCATCATTTGCTGGGTAAACAAAGAGATTCAACAGTCTGTACATTTTAAACAGTCTGGTATACATTAAAACAGGATGTGCCTTTTGATGCAAAATACAATAGTCTTTATGGTAAATTCTGCTATGTATGTTTACTCTTGAAAAATGTATTTTCTAGAAGGGAATTTTGTGGCATTGACCAAAAGGTTTACTTTGAGTAAGAGGGCAGAATATTGTACCATCTGGTTCATCGTGTTTCACTTTCACAGCTAACATCTTTCACTTTTTTTTTTGTTACACTCTTTACCTCTAATGCAGTCAACTTTGTTCTCTATGTTACTGTTTGATTGAACATCTCATTGAATTGTATGGCTGTTGTTTCATTTCACTACATTTAGGAATTGTTAGGAAGCCCACTATTTTAAATTAAAGGAGCACTTTAGGCATAAACTTTTACTTTGTTATTCCGTAGACTGTTAGAACAGCTCCTTCCACTTCTGCTAATGTTTCAGAGTCACATTTTGTTCATTAAATTGTTTAAATATGGTAGCTCCATCATTTAGTAAAGAAAGTGACTGAACAAATCAGTCCACCAAATAGATCATTAGTTCAGATTCTCTGAGTCTATACATTCTTCAGCAGGTGAACATGCTTAATGTGCAGGTCATTAGGAATGTACAAGGCCATATTCAAATTGGGCAACAACATACATTGTAGTATGTCACTTAGTGACATAGGGTGTAGTATATCACCCTTGATTGCCAGGATATTGTTATTATGTTGCTATGATGTTTATGTGAATGTTAAAAAAGAAAAAATGCATCTAGACAAAGTCATAGCTGTGGAATTTCTAAGACAAGAAGAACAAACATCAACAATTAGGACTAAGCTGAAGTCATGATAATGTCAGAAATGTCGCATTGAAGAAGCAGTGCATAACATAGATGGTTAGGTCAAGCACTGTAAAAGAATATACACATCCACATTTATCTTGCTGAGTACAGTTAAACATTTTGTTAATTCTTGTAATATTAAGCTTTGTCATGGATGGCAGAGTTGAAAAAACATCACATCTTTAAACCAATTGTTCATTTTTTTTTTTCCGACAGCTATCCATAGACTCGATAGACTCACTTCGGGACTGCTCATGTTTGCAAGGTGAGATAAGGTCCTTGAAAACAAAAGGGGCATGTGATGAGAAGTGTGCATCAGTATGGAACAATTAATGTGTGAAGGAGTTTCGAATGACATAAATAAAGAAATGAGGCATTTGTAAGAATTTAATTAAATGCAAGAAAATCTCTCTACTGATGTGTCTACTTTTGACACAAAGTGAAATGCAACTTTACAGAGTGATTTGTGCAAGAGCTGAGGAATTAAATACTTAATGTAGACATCAATTGAATGTTCATACATTATACATGTGACTATCTTTCTAAAATGATTGAGAAATGCCATCATCTTTTATCTGTTGTTATATTACGTTAAAATGTTGTGTTTGGTTATTCACTGACCTTCCTGTATTTTTTGTCAAAAAATGTGAAATTTTCTGACATGCCAGATTGATTTCACTGCTCTTCGTTCAGTAAATGGTTTCTGTGTTTTTATGTCTCGCTGATGCAGTTGACTCGAATATAATTTCTTTGTTTTCAGGACAAAAGCTGTTTCTCAGAGGATCGATGCTTTTGTTAGGGGCAGGAAACTCAAGAAGACTTACCTGTGTAAAGTGGTCGGTGAATTTCCAAGGTAAATTATTTGGGTCATTTCCCAATTGTCTTCTTTGAAGTTACATACAAGAAAACATAATTAGATGAGAATTAGATTCTACATGTTAGTTTTCAGTGGCTCCCAATGTGCATTTTATGTCGATATGTCCAGTAACCACTCCTCCATTGTCAATCGAGGTATCTGCCAGTTTCCCAATCATTCCCATGAATGGAGCTACTTGCTAGTGTCGTATAGTGATGTTATCCGCTTAATGTGTGATCCACCACATCACATCTTAATCAGCAACTAGTTGAGTCTAGACCTACGGTCACAGTGGAAAGTTTTTCTGAACTTTCCTGCTTAGGTGATGAGTTTCTCAGAGAGAGAGATGGGAGGGGAGGTCGTCGGACACTGGAATCTCGTAGAGGGAAGAAAGTATTTCTTAATCAACTGAACATCTTGCATTATATCTGAGGGACCGTTATAATCAAATCAATAGTAGGCCTAAACAGATGACGCACGGACCCTGCTCACCCAATGAAACATGATGCTTGTAGGCAAATGTGTAAAATTTTGACCCCTCTCTACATGACCAACATCCCCTCGATAAAATCTACTAATTTGCAAGAATTGCAAGGGATGACAACCAATATCATCAGACAATGAAAAATTATGTGACAGGTTTTTATGCTCTTTTCTTAGTGCCCTCTTTCCACCTTACAATCTTTGTCTTTGTAGTGCTTGCTAGTTTTTGTTATCATCACAAGATTCTTATTGGTCCAACTGATCGTATTTTTTCACTTTTTGTCGTTGTTGCGGAAACATAGGATTCCTTCCTGGTGTGTCTGCTTTAAATCAAATGCTCATGTAGGACACATTTAGAGTTGCACTTGACAATACTAAGACTTCGAATATTCTCCATGTGTAATCACTTGTTGTACTTACAAATGATATTGTATTTGATGCTAGACGCACTTGTTGTTGAACGTCGCTGAACTTCTGTGCAAAGACCACACTGCTACGTCAGGGCATAATCGACTACGTCATGTCAAGATTGACTTCCTATTGGTTATGTAGTTGAGCTATATCTAGCTCTGTGCATAGATACAAGCACTGCTTGCGGACCGTGTGCAAACACTGCGTGAACTCATATACAATTATAGCCAATCACAGAGCAGCACTAAAGGCTGTGTGGATGCATTTACTGTATTGTCCAATCAGCGTCTGCCGCGCTCTTGCGCAGGCTCTGGTGATTTGGGTGTTCTTCGCATGAAGCATATTTTGAACTCAGTTTAGCTGGGACCGCACTCGCGTTAGGACGTGTTGACCTTAGGTCTAGTAATATTTATCTTTTTAGCTTGTTTCTCACCTGTATTTTGACCTTGTTATCATTTTGAAGAGTTAATAAAACATTGTGAACCTTGAAGAATCTTCTCACTCGATCTTTACGAACTTTTGCTTCCTGAATTCCCCGTTTTCGGCACTTTATAGTTTTCGCACGCTACAACGCTTCGACTGAACCAGGCCGAACCTAAAGTAGGCCTTACACTCATTGAAGCTCTAAGTGGTTTACTTACTGAAATATTGATCAGAATTGTTATTTTTACTACTGTGAGACAAAAACTCTTGTTCTGGCGAGTAATTCTTGACCGGATAACTGTATCGACTCAGTGATTGCAGTAGTAATTATAGTCCTAAACAGTTGATACCAATTTTCGTTTTGCCTCGGCGCTTTCCGCATGTCAAAGTGAAGTATTTACCCTGCCGTGCTAAAGCATGCCAGAGAATATGCCAAATGTCGCTGCTGTGGTGGCTGCCACTATTCGCTGCAAAACAACATTTGTGAGGTATGTTCCTGTGACATGTGAACAACACAACAGAGTCCCCCGTCAAAGTCCTGAATGTGGTGGTGGATCTGTATTGTCTTAGCGTGACAACAAGGGAAGGTGTATAACACAGGGGTCCGTTTGGCTTATGATGATCCAGTCAGGATTCAGTGTATTTTCATACATACTCAGGAAGAATCCTCAACTCCCCAATTGGCCCATTTCAGTCAGGTGCATTATCCTACGGATAAGGTACAGTTGATCAAAGAACAAACTCTCACCAGCAGACGAATACAATAAAAGGGTAGATCGACAGTCCATTGTTGTCTGCCAGCTCACACAAAACGATGGGGATACTTTGTCTATCACACTCAGTCATTTTTTTACATGTTGTGAATCTTGTTTACCTTCTCGCAGGGTTCGTTTTAGTGGAAATGTTACAAACCTAAATTTTCTTTCAGTTTTGTCTTATCAAAATCCATTTTGTATGTATGAACAAGGTTAATCAACTTTGAACCTGTACAATAAAAGGAGGATAATGCACTCTTGGGGTTTAATGCTATTGCTGGATGCACATGGGGTGCACCCTCATGCATCACTTGCATAAATCCCTGATGGTTCATTATCCTGCAGTTAATGCATAGTCCAGCGTTGATTAACCTTTTAATAAATATATGTTGTCTCTGGTTCGGAATCAGAAATGTTCCTGACAGGTTTTATCGATTCGCGCTCATCACCAGCACAGTGAGATTTACGATAATAAGATTTGATTAGATTATTAATAATTAAAGTTATTATAATTTAGTAAGATTTGAACAAACTGAGGTGCAATTTCTAATTTCAGTCATAGCGTGGAGTGCAACGAACCCATTTTCGTTGTCTCTCACAAGATCGGAGTCTGCAGGGTCAGACCTGATGGCAAGCCTTGCAAGACCACATTCCAGAGAATCAGCTACGATGGAGAGACAAGCATCGTCAAATGTGAGTAGTTAAAACCGCTTGTTTAAAGTGGTCTTAAAGCAATGTTGAACTCGCAGAACTGGTCACAGTTTGTGAAAATAAAGCATGAGCTCCCCCATCCCCTCCCCAAAGAAAGAAATGCAAAATTATATGAGGAGAGGTTTGCAGGGTCCCTACGTTCATGGAAAAACTGGAACAAAGTTGTGAAAATTTCTAAAATAATTTCGAGGCTCGAAAAATGTTTTGAAATTCAGTGAAATTGGGCAAAATCCTAGAAAAGTCCTGGAAATTTTCACAAAGTTAAGTTGTTCTTTTCTCTCTGGTAGTATCAGGTTATATTTTCACTTGTTATATCAAAACTTAGTATTCTCTTCACCTCAAAAGTTGATATAAAATGTCAGGAGTAAGACCATGGAAATTCTTTTTTTGGTCCTGGAAAAGCAGTCATGAAAACTGATCTCATACAAAAAACAGTAACCCTCGTCATAGACTATCAAACCAGAATGTACTCAAATGTTATCAAAGTTGGTTAATTTCCACCTGGAAAGAGGTATTTCATGTATGTTTACAATCAGGAAGTGCATTGTCCTTCATTTCCTTGCCTTGCTATTTGAAGCGGATTTCTGTATAAATACCCTTTGTATTTTTGTATTTGCCAGCTTTACTCTGAAAATGAAATATAGTCACATCATGTCATATTTCACTCATATTAGGTATGTACCTTGAAGGACAATGTGTTAACTCAGGACGGTCAGGACGTTCAAATTGTCAAGTATGTTCTAGAGAAGAACATGTTCGATAGAAGAAATGAAAGTGTTGTCATTATTATACTAACTTGGTCCTTTGCAAAAGCAGAACAACCAGTGCATTCTTAACTGTTGGTATGTATTGGTAGCAATTTTCAATGGTGTGGAATGAACACTTTGAGCTCACCATTATAGCATGCTAAACTTGCATCAATGTTTTAAAGTGGCATAGGCATATGTTAATGAGGAGTTTTCAAGTGGCATTTTCCCCGAGGATGAAAAACTAGCATTTTGAAAGCAAACCGTGAATACTTTTTTGAGCAGATAATCTGAATAAACAAAGCAAAAGGAAAAAAAAAAAGATTGTGAGCTATTCTGGTCTTTTTTAGGAATAGAAGAAGTCAACCTCAAACTCACTCTAGCGTGAAAGTATTCTTTCAAAGCCACTGTTACAGATTCTATATATTTACCCTTGTCATCTGTTTATGTATCCCCCCATTCTAAGCTGTGGTATTGAACATTTACTGCAATGCTGGAATTGCTTGTGTGGAAAGGTCTGCTTGGAATAAATTTACATCAGCTGGACATGTCAAAAAGGGACACGACATTTGTATGTGTTTAGATAATATTACAGAATTGGCCAGGAATTTATTCATTTCCTTTTTGAGGGCAGAGTCACTTTAAATTGCATACTCCCCAAACAAAAGCATTCTTGTATGGCCAGGGCAACGAGAAATGGTTGCCGGCCAAAAACAGCAAACATCATCATCACATGAAGAACTGATCACAGGCACATCGCAAGCTGTCAGTTTAGACATTGAGAAATATCCAAACAGTGATTCTGCTGTTTTGACCTTGGCCATCTACTCATGCACAGATGGAAACTGGTTGTTGAAAGCTTATTATTGAGCTATTTCTATGGTAACAAGGTAAATATTTCAATTCAAGGGCAATCAATTTTGCAAAGTAATAGTCAGATCACTTCTGTAGTATTTTAACTATGCTGTATTAGTAGGGTCTGTTTCATCTAATTAATATGTTAATTCACTCATCAATTATCACTCTGAGTGAACAATATTCGAAAACAGTAACTTTTGGCAGTTGCAACAACAAATGTGTAGGTACATGCAGATCAGGCCAGTCGATTCTGATCCACTTTATCTCTGGCATTACCTGCTGATCTCCTGGCTAGATTTCTGGTTATGGTATCCCACCTCCCCCAAGTGACCCTCATCCGTTTCATTAACGTACCCCTTCCATTCCCTGTGTTTTCTCATTGAAGGATAAAAAGTTGGTGTGTTTATAACAGCAAATGTAAATTACCAACCAGTTGGCAGAACTTTTAACATCATGGGACAGCCTTCACAATGTAATTGTACACACAATTTTGGTAAAACCTGAATGAGTGGTCAATGAACTGTGATGGAATGCTTTATACCAAACTTTAAATAGGGTTTGTGTATAATGTTACATAGATTTCAAGACATTGTTTTCATTATGACATATCAATGGTACAGACATGTGAAAGGAGTTAGTACCTGTACTGTACTTGTAGTATTTGTACTATGCCTTTGGTAAACTCTCCCTTAGTTCTCATGAGGGATGTTTGTGAGTCAGTGGTTGCCTCTCCTCAAGTAAATGCAGCCAAAATCACATATTTTCCATGTGAATACCGTTTCTTTGATCAAATTTTCAAATAAAATAACCATCCATATCTCTGTATTTTCAAAAAAAGGAAATCAATGTTTGCAATGTTCGCTTTACGTTTCTGATGATTGGATGTCAGATTTTCTATAGTAGCTTTCATTTGCATACTGTTCTTCATATGTCACTTAGATGAAAATACTGTTCCTTTTTTTTTTGTGGACCATTTTCCATCAATGAAGTCTGAATTATTGGCTCATCCCCAAGTGCACTGTTAGATATGAATTATAAGTGGTAAGGATATATTTCCATGTAAACCTTTGACAAAAATAAATTGGACACCACGCCCTGCTACTTTTAATGTTGAAATTTGGGATATCCATTGGTTGGGACAGCATTGCGCTTAATGAGTGAATGTATCCCACGCACACTGATTCTCAGTGTAGTCAACATTGAGAAGGGGAGTGGGGTGTCCCAACCATAGGATATTCCAAATTTGAACAATTTCAATATTAAATGGGGGAGGGTGGGTACTGTCACATGTTTTTGTCGAGGATTGCTTGAACTCATGCACACAGTTATGACAACATACCAATACACGGTGTATTCAAGACAAGTTTAGACAAGTGTTAAAAATTTGTTTGACAACTTTGAGTGTCATGATAGGAACTTTGCTGTGACCTGTAATTGAATTGTATTATTATCAACACACAGGGCTACCAGCCATTAGCCTTTGCCGAGGATTGTAGGTAAATGTGCGATGGGTTTGACGATAGCATGATCATATGATAGGGTGTACTGTGCATGCCCCACATATTCATGCATGATCGAGCTCTTTGTATAAATTAAAAGGATCTCATGAAATTCAAACAACGAGAGATTGAACAGAGCGTGATTGTGTTTGAGAGTGTGTTTGGTGAGTGTGCCATGTTTGATTGACTGATCCGACCAGCTTTTATCTCTGTTCAGGTTATTTCCATAAGTGCCGTTAATTGTTGGTGAAATCTCTGTCATTACACTCATGTTTGTGACCCATCGAAAACACAGACGGCACGTCTAGTGCAACTCTGGTTGGCACTGCGTAAAATGAAGGGCGCATAGCAACCATTTTGCCCCATCGTTTAATGCATTGCATGGGTGCACGTGCACCTGCTGATGTGAAGAAAAAGTATCAAGAAAATGATGTAGTTATGAATGGACTAGTTATTTATCCATGAAAAATGACTTTTAGTTTCACTTGACTATCAAGTATTATTTTGTCAGAGTAAAACTCAGACAGATGCATGGGCCGATTGAGCTACGGCAACACACCAGACCAAGAGTTTGCACGCCTTAAATGTGTCATTTAAGGCGTGTCAAGATTGCTAGTTAAGCATTGGTGCGTTCGCGCATGCATATTTTTATGCCCGTAATGACTTCGCTCAGTTAGTGGTGCATATGGCTTAGGATCCATACCACAAGTCCTCCCTTAGCTCTGCAAAAGCAATCGAGAGAGCTCGTTGATGGGCCGGCCCGATTTGGAGGCCAGAATTGGGCCAGCTGACTTGCAATTTAGGGTTTTCATCATTTCATTGGGTGGATAAGCTTGGACCATTGTGAGTTGATGTTCACGTTGTGATGTGAGTTGACGTTCAACGTTCAGTGAAACCATGGCCTCAAATGAGTTGTGTCTCTCTTACTACAATTTACTTTTTGATTTTCATAGGAATGAATGGAATACATTTAAATCCACCACCAAGTTCTTTTATTCATCTGATCAAATAACAAAAGTCGTCCTTTTCGCTACATGCATTCATTAATTACTTCAACCCGCAGTTGAAGACAAATGGTTTGAGGAGGCTGTAGACTTTACACGATAACAAAAATGCAACCTATGGAGTTTCAATTTCCTTGAATAACTTTGCTATTGTATTGCTCACTAATCCTAACGAAGGATAGACATGGCTCAGAATTCTTCAAAGTTAACTAAACTATTGAAACAGAGAAAGAAAAAGAGAAACAAAAGGGGGAAGGAAGAAATGCACCATCAACACCCCAACATAAGTTATTATATCTATGTATATGTACATCGATATGACAGAAACGATGGGAAAATTTTACACAGTCGTACAACACTCCAACAAATTCGTTGATCGCCCAGAATCAATACTCCTAGACAGTCTCAATTCTTAGTGAAATTCAGGAGGAAAATTTGAGAAAAAAATGCTCATTTTTAGTTTTGATGAAAGAGAAACTTATGCGATCGTGATGGCGTGTGTATGTGTGTGTGTATGTGTGTGTGTGACACTAAGTTTGTGTGCACGATATCTCCAGATAGGAATGTTGGATGATGTTGATACTTGGTATGTAGGTTTGCCGTATTGAGAGGAAGAACCCTATTGTTTTTGGTAGAGGTCAAAGGTCATCTGGGGTCACTAGAGGTCAGATAGTGAAAATCTTGTGTGCGCAATATCTCCAGTTAGGAATGATGGATCCTGTTGATACTTGGTATGTAGGTTTGTCATATTGAGAGGAAGAACCCTATTGTTTTTGGTAGAGGTCAAAGGTCATCTGGGGTCACCAGAGGTCAAATAGTGAAAACCTTATGTGCGCAATATCTCCAGTTAGGAATGATGGATGCTGTTGATACCTCTGCCACTAGAGGTCAAATAGTGAAAATTTCGTGCATGCAATACATCCAGGTATTAGTTAAAACCTTGTGCACATGATATCTCCAGATGGGAGTGATGGATACTCTTGTGCTAAATGCAAGGCATTTTAACATATGGTATGAAACCTCCTCCTCTTGAAATATGACAGGCACAAGGTTTCCAGTGTTTTCCCAGTGTTTCACCTCAGGTGATGACCTCAAATCTTTGCACCAAAAATAAATCCTTGATTCTTAGCATTAGAGTTATATTTGAGAAACAAGCTTAATAAAGAAACTGTAATGAGTACATCGAAACTACAATGCATTTTTGCATTCTGGTTGTATAAGGTGCATGAGATTAGTATGAAATGAGTCCTTTAGGTCTGAGGATATCCAAACTAAAATAGTGTGAATATATGCCTGGAACATAGGGAGTATATGTACATACTCTTCGTTTCAGGGATTCATTTGTTTATACTTGTTTGTTAATCGGGTAATTATAATACTGTAAATAGACTATTTCATGCTTTTGTAGTAAACCATAGACAGTACTAGTTGTGTACAAGTGTCCCATCATTTTTGTGGAGGATTGTAGAGTGATTTTTGTGTGTATGCACATGTAATTTATGCACATTAACACCTTCTACTTGAAAGTCGTAAAAGGGTTGATTGTGAGCTGCTTGGCCTTCAGGCTTCCAGTTATCCGTGGCATGAGAAGCTCTTGTAGATTCAGAAAAATTTGACACTGTTTTCTTGTGATGACTTCATCGATGAACACAGCCAAATTTAACATAATCATCTTGCTTACTATTCGTTAACTCAGAATTGTTAGAGTTGTGTCAAAGCATTTGCTGCAGTGCTTCTTTGTATCAGTTTTCTATCATGAAAACATATTTTTGCTGAGAATATTGAAGACAAACTGCTTTTGGTGTCTGAGGAGGAATACACAGTGCACACTTTCTCGTATCATTGATGAAATGCTCACTTTGGGAGGCAGCGTAACCGTCGCCAGATCAATGTTTTAGAGGATCTTGGCAGAATTTGAATTCCACTGTACCTTTGAGCCACACAAGGGATCTTTATGCAACAGCCTCTGAGGGACCCGACAATGGCCCGGCAGTCGATCACAAAAATGTGGACCTTTCTTTTTTGTTTACCAGTACTTTGTTATCGTTGGTGTTTGTATTAAATAGAAGAGAGGGTCATATGTTATGTATAGAAATCTCACTTTAAGTAGGAGACTACCTTTACCAAGATATCAGATTTTTCAGTTCAACATACTAGGAGAAAAAGTTAAATTTGGCCATCACTTCCAACTCTTTTGAATAGTGGGACCAATGGACTCACTATCGTGAAGCACCTATATAGAAAAGCAACACAAGTGTAGCTTCATGATTATAGACATGTAACACAACTGGGCCACCAATGCACCTGTAACTCTTATTAGCAGCTCTCGAAGCCTCATTTAAAGACCGGAATACCTGTGACATTGGCGTGTGTCGCAGAAGTAAAGTGCGGCTCCGCAGAAGTATTTAGCCTGTGCCTTCAACCGACTGTGAATCCCCTGCATGTCCATTGGAAGCTTTCGGACATTCATGAGGCAGCTTTGTTCAAATTTGCACAGTAAGAATGGTATGAAGTTTTAGGGATGCATTCGTGAAGGAAAATTCACGAAAAATCGGCAACCTTGGTGTGATTTTTGGATTATTTTTGATGTTTTAACTTAGTCTGATTATCTTTTCAAGTCTTCTTTTTCAACGTTGCAAGGTGACCCCACTGAATTACGGTGCGTCCATGCTAACTTTATTCAGATCCTTAGATGGTATTAGTTGTGAGTACTAGGGCCATAGAAAAAAAATATGCAAAGGGACATAGCAATTTACCCCAGAAAATCAACAATTACACAACATGATATTACGTGATGATATACATTTACAAGTGTCTTTTCACTATCTTTGCATGAGGAAGGAAAGATTCAGCAAAATATAACTGGAGGATGAATGTATGAATTCTATAAGTTTTCCATTTTTGGAAGTTTTGTAACCTACTTGCAATAATTTGCATGTTTTAATTTAATTTAAACATGAAAGCAAATTAGTAAAGTTTATGGAAACATTGACAGCTGATGATGCAATAAGTTACAGTTTTCATGATGCCCTCAGGAGCTCTCTTGACATAATGATGTTAAGTTTTAAATCTTTCTGACTTGATGTTCTTCTTTGTCATTAGTGAAACCCTTCAGGAAATATTGGATAAAAGTCGTCAAGTAATATCGTCAAGGAATGTTCCAGTGATAATTTGAGGGGTTCTTAAATGAGAGAGCATATGTTTCCACTGCTAGCATGTCAAACCCCACTCTCATATCTGGTTCATGTCTCAAAATTATGCTCCATGAAGAAAGACTGCTCTGGACAAAAGAGATTTCCAGTTCCCTCAAAGTCACAAATTGTTATGTTACACCTGAAAATTACTGCCAAAACTCCTCGAAATTGAGGCCAGTATTAAACCTTGGAATTTTATGCCAGAGGGAAGTAAGTTTTGGTTTATTGTAAACTGTACCAAAATGTGAAAGTAATAGTCCCTCAAACAGATATTCAAGTAGCTGGTATGTCATGACATCATATATTTCCAATAATGAAATGAACGGGTGTGAAATTGAAATAACTTCCGAACAGATCATGCTATTGAGATATAATAGATACAAGAGAGAGAGGGAAGAAAGAAACCCCTTTAAAAGTTTCATAATCTTAGTTAAAGTAAGCTGTATTTCAGTTGATATGCTGGTGATTCATGCCGTCAACTTTAATGTTTTATGCTGTGTGGACTAAGGTTACTGCAGTTTACAATAAGTAAAGGTGGTTTACAGTGAAGTATTAAGTTATGTATTGTGGCCATTTTTTTTTTTCAATTGGGGCTTCACCCTGGATGGGTTATGGTCATAGTAAACATTGGATACAACAAAGCACACGCACACATATACTCACACACCCACATGCTCACCCACACCATGTCCATATGCATTTACAAAAGGATCGTAAAATGGTGAAATTTCTGTCACACGTCTCACTTGTCGAACTCTGTGCAGAGAAGCTAAATGAAGCTGGCAAGCATTCAGCCTTTTTTTTTTTAAGCGTGCGGTCAAAAGTCAAATCATTGTCATAATCTCGCATGTGACGAATTGGCAAAAAGGTGTTGATAGTATCCCTCAGATGTATTCAGCATATGTGTGATATTGTAAAATTTGGTATTAAGTACATCACCCATCAAAACCCAAACACAAAGGCAGGTTATCATACATCCCACCCCACTAGAGTGAACTCCAGTGCATGCATGCATGCATGGTCGAGTGTGGACTGATGGCTCCATTTGACACGTTTTCAATGACCCCGCTCAACCGTCAGTGGCTGTGATTACAATCAGCGTAGACTCCTTGCTATCACTATTGGCTTTTAAGGTATATCAAATACATGACAGCAGTTGCTCTTGACCTTATGGAGTATTTGAATGAATATCATCGAATACGAGAACAGATCCCGTCTTTTAATCTACTGTATGTTTTACTGTTTGTCATTATGAAAAACTGCTGTTGATCACTCTCTGCATGTATTGACACAATTCACAACACTTGCATTCAAACATACTCACAATCAGACATACAATATGAATTTTGCCTTTCAAGAAGTGAAGTGGCATACAACCAGCATACTTCAGGGGACCTGGCAACACATGTTTCATTTGCATCTCGCTAGTTGAAACTAGAATCAACCTTGAGAGAGTCTTTGGTTTTAATATTCACCATTCTTCTGTTTTTATCCTTACTATTTATGATGCATATATTCTTGTGAGTGCTTTACTCTTTCAAGCAAATATAAAGGAGTTTGGTAGAAGATAATATGAGAGCTTCCTTTTTGAAAAAAAAGAAGAAGAAAAGTTTTGTGTATTTCAAGTTTTGTTTCTACTCATGGTATACTACACAGACATATTTACAATCTTGTCATGCTTGAAACACTTGGTTTCTTTATTCTTCTTTTTTTTCCATAGATTGTTCTGATGTTCAGATAGCATTGTAAAATGTCATCAATTGTTTTTCGTATCCACGATTGAAGCTGTTTGCTAGTTAGTCAATGTTTTGACTTTCAAAACACTTATTTTTGTCCCCCTCATTCCATTGAATTTCATCTTATTTGCATAAAAATTTTCTTTGTTGTCAATCAATGACTATGAAGATTTACAATGCCTATTCATAAGTTTATTATGCAGTGTCATCTTTATCACAAGAAAACATGAATATGATTTGCTGATTGTGACTCTAGCCTTTTCATTGGATCAACTCCCCTCCCACCAATCCCCCTCCACACCACTCGCTTTCCTTTCGCATTTTCATTCAAGTACACAAAGTGGACCAAAGATTAAAGAATGATGAAGCCATTGTTTGCAAAATTGTTCTCCTCATCCATTGTTGGATTTTAGGAACCAATTCACACTCAGTTTGCTTCCTCTCTCTCCCCCCCCCCCCCCCCACAACCACTGCACTCCACTGTAGCACACATAGAGGATCAATGATTCTGGGGTGATGCTGTCATTCTTTACAGGTAGTTCTCCTTGTCTGATGTTGGATTAATGAAATCACGTTATTTTGCTTTATGGATTAATCACATCTTTACATTGTGCATTAAAGTATCATTTTACATCTGCTTGTGGGTGAATTTCAGAAGGCAAGCATACCTGGAAGGTCAATAAGGGTAAAGGATTATGTGAAAGAAAAGGCAAAAATACTTTGTCAAAAATGTTCTCTTGAAAAGTAAGTTTTAATGATGGAAATCTGCCACAGTCAAGGAGAGTTACTTTATTTCCGGTTTCCCTCGTGGCACAAGCAATTGGCAATCATTGCATTAAACCTTCTAAGCATATTGTGTCTCTATCACTCAGCTGTTCAATTTGAGAATATGCTGCTTTCCAGCCTCTTCTCAGTTCTTGTAGACAAACATTTGATTGATGCAATGTCATGTTGGCCTACAATCTTGGACAAAATTGTTGGGACACTTTGTCGTAGTTGCAAATATAATACTGAATTTTAGGTGAGAGGATAACATGAAACCCCGCACCCCTTTCCAATGTTACTCGCAAGAAGTGAATGTACCCTTTGAGCAGCAATCCTATAGCCAGCATTGAACGGGGGCGCGGGGTGTCCCAAGGTATTTTGTCCAAGATTGTCTGAGTTTTTTGGGAGCAATTTTGGAGCGAAATTTTGAAAGAAAATTGAACATTTTTGGACAAGGTGCATCATAAAAATTAGTTATCGGGGCCTATGGATCTGGGGATTTTCAAATGAAAGTATTCTGAATTTCGACTAGTATGAACATAACAAGTTTAATTTTAATTTTGGGGGTTTATTTGTATATTGGAAAGGAGTGATCATGAATGAATACATTGTTTCATGGTTTTGTATGTGGACAGAAATAGTTGCGTTTAGAAATAACATTGATGGGCAGCTGTTGCATTGCGTTGCAACAGGAGTGTTACTGCAATTGTAGAATGCTGGTAGGAATCCCAGTTATGATATATTCTGAAGTAGCTCCACACTCTACCGAAATGCATTTAAGTCAGAACTGTAGATTCAGCTTAATATTAAAATAAATGGTAGAACGTTAGTAAAGGCTGGTTTTTTACCTTTTCGACCGCTAAATCAAGATTTGTGACTGCAATTGTTACAATGCATGAAGCTGGTAACATATGTAATCTTCAGTCTTGTAATCTACGCAATTTTTCCACGGGTTGCTTAAATTTTCCTGTCAAAACATTTGGTAGAACGTGGGTTTCATTAACCTTTACTGTCGGACGCTGGTGTTAGGTCTAAGTCAGCTTGGATGGGGAGGCCGGGGTTCTTTTCACGGCATGACAATAGTGTTTTTCACTGCTCAATTATCAATTTATAAACTCAAATGTTTGTCAACTTCTCATTTGTCATTCATTCATATATAACATAACGTAATATATGTATATGTGTATTAATATAATGATATAGCTCTAACAACAAATATGTACTCTGAAGTCCGTTGAAACTGCTTAAAATGACTGACATATTACAGTGCACCATGTACGGTACAATAGAATGGGTGCCACAATGTCACTGTTATGTGAATATGAGCAAACGTCACATTTATTATATTTGCATTTAGGGGTTTATTTTGTATAATGATAGTACACTTTTTTACCCAGATTAACCTGCAAGTCAGTCATAAAAGTCATTAAGCATAGTTACTGTAATACCAGACACCACGCCATCACTGTGAACAATTTGAATAAATAACACATAAACATTGATCTTCTTCAATGGACCACTAACATGTTAGTTTTTTTGGGGGGGTGTTTTTAGTTTTTGTTTTTGTTTTTTTTCTTTGGTACCTGTCTCAATATCAGAGTTTGAGCCGAAAGTACGTCATTTGTATCATACAAAATGTTTTAAAGTAGTTTCCTGGTTGACAAGATGCATTGGAGTTATGATGGTACCTCCCCAATGACCGCATTTTATTCAGCACCTATAGTGCAAATACATGGATTTGACTGACTTATTCCTCCCTTTACTCCGTAATAACATTGACAACATTCACACAGTAATATTAGTACAGTAAACCAACTTCAATATAGGCCCCAAACATGCCGAATATGCACTGCTGATGTTTCTTGTTGTAAGGAATATCACCCCCCATTTTGCTGTTTAACTTATTTCAAATTGACGATTTTTCCTGTGCCCTGCGCATGCTTCTAACCCATCAAACTTCTCGACAATCTTGGACAAAATTGTTGGGACACTTTGTCGTAAGTTGCAAATATAATACTGAATTTTAGGTGAGAGGATAACATGAAACCCCGCGCCCCTTTCCAATGTTGCGCTCAAGAAGTGAATGTACCCTTTGAACAGCAATCCTATAGCCAACATTGATTGGGGCCACGGGGTCTCTCAAGGTATTTTGTCCAAGATTGTAGGCTTGGAGTTTGTTAATGAAACTTGGAGAAAATTTACAGAGTTGTTAAAAACCTGACTTAATTCTATTCAGCAAAAAAAGGAACAGACTCTCACTAATATACAGAAAGGCAACGTTGAATGGAATCCCTGAGTAGAATGTTGTACACTGCAAGTTCAAGTGGTTACAGTTTCTGTTTTGCATTAAAACCGGACCGAAGCATGCTCAGTTTGAGTGGCAGAGTTGGAAATCGTAATCCACTTTTCCATAGGGAATTGTAAAATGTGATGTCAATGTGATACAGTCAGAAATAATTCCATACAGCTCTTGTATTGATCCCTCTTGATACTGACTTCCCAGATTGTATGAAATTTTAGCAGAATGAACTCACAGCACATATTTCCTGACCACTTATAACCCATGCTAAAGTTTACAGAATTGACAATGACCTAGCAACTGGCAATTGTGTGCCTGTGTATCTGGGCACCATCCTTCTGTAATTGCCAGCCTTGTGAGTATCAGAGCTGTGAAATTCAACTAGATTTTCATCCCCGTGAGTCGCTTTTTGATCGACCAGCCACACGTCGTTTTCATGAAGCTTTGCAAATGTTCAACAGAATGGTTTGCTAGTATTTCCATGGACTTGACATTGTTACAACATGCTGGCAGGTCTTTGGTCTCTTTTTGTCTGCATTGTGCTCTTGTTTTATAAGGGGTGTGCATTCATGCTGAATGCACGCTTGAAACAGTGGAAAAGGTGATGTCTGTTTCATTACACTCGGGTTTCTTGGAAGTGACATTTTTGCCATCTGTTCAGAAACTGCTGGTTGTAATTGTGGCGGGTCAGGAAAGTCTGTTGAAAAGTTTGCAATGTTTTCACGATAACTTAATTAGTGAGGTTATCAACTTTGTGTGAATCATTGGCACAATACTCTTTCAAAGTTTGTAGATCTATTTACATTATTGCCACAAATCAATCAGTAATCAAATTTAATCTCTGCTCTGCACTGAATCCATGAAGGTATTGAAGCTGTGGCTAGCAACAAAGTGATTGCCCCCCAAAATCACAGAAAGTCTGTGTTTAGTTTGAACATTTTTACCTCCTTGTTGAGTTGCAGTGCAGTTGCAGACTAGAATGGATCAAAGAGAAAGACTTGTGTGTAAATTATCATGGATGTTCTGTGTGTTCGATGAACATGTTCTATTCCACATTCTCGCTGCTACCTGCAGGGTGGAGTTGATGCGGTGATGTCCTGGCATGCTTGACAACCAACTATGTTGTGAGATCAGGTTCCCAAGGTCATGAATATGTATTCGCCTATTCTGTATTAACAGTATTTTTCATGAATATTATAGTACAATGTTGTAACTTGTACTGTAAAGTACACAAAAGCTGGAATGGGTAATTGCTTTATGTGCAGTGATAAGTACTGTAAAGTTTTATTTTTTTTTTCTTTAGTCAATTTGTTTTTAGATCACTTCAGGTCTTTATTGACTCAAACAGGGTAGGGTTTGTTCTTAGTGAATGATCTCACTGTCTGTATTTGTTTGCCTTGACACACCTGTGTTCCTATGTGACTCACAACTGAGCTGGCTGTCTGGTGTACAAATGCAGTAAGACAAGTAATGCCAGTTGTTTCAGCCACTTTCCAGCCTTTGCTACATTGGAGACTACCATACACAGTTACATTATTTACCTGCATAATTTACTTACAAGATCAGGGCAGCTAGGTTATGATACAGGTGTCCACTCTCAGCATTTACGATTTTAATTCCAATTGTTTGTCACTGGACATCTCAAGTATTCTTGCATTGTTTCTGCAAGTGTCAAAATATGTAGGCCTCCTCTTTGATGATACGTACAGTATTTGATCTGTCAAAACCCCGTCTTTCTTCATCACATTTCAGTTTATTGGAAGTCTTAGCTTCTTAATTGTCAGCTCATGAATTGATACATTTCATTATAATGATCAATCATTACAGAATACAGAATCCTATTTCACAACTGTTCTCTTGTGTGTGAGACATCTTGTCATCACTGAAATGTAATATGATGGATCATCCCCATCTGCCTCTAACCCTGCTTCCCTCCCATATGTTGCTCCTTGCCAAGAAGTAGATGTTAAATGGCAGATAAATGTTGCTTAATCGAATTTGGTCTCATTTTCTTCAACAGGCTATTACAAGCCCTGTTTTTTTTAACCTTCTCAAATCAATAATTTAATATCATTTAACATAACTTTATAGATATATCAGCTTCTTATTTGACAGCAACTCCAGGTCAAGATAAGCAAACTACTTGTTTTAGTCATCTTTCCCAAGGGAACAACCGTTAAGCAGGGAAATATTTTTTTGGTCACCTTTTTCTGACTTTTAACCACATTTTGGTGTCAGGAACTTTTTGTCAACTTTACTACCTCTGTTTAGTAACAGATAGATCATTAGCTCAATTTTTATATGTGGCTTACATTTGTGGTTAACATTCTTGTGTTCTGTTTTCCGTTTTGCTATGGTGGCTTTCCTTTTCCCATGGTCGCTTTTGTTATAGGGGCTTGTGTACTTGTGTTTGGGAGAAAAAGGGAGGAGATACTGGCAAGGAATCACAAAGTCCTTTGACTTTCTGGTGTTAGATGTAAAGGTGTTGTTTACAGCATGTTCTTTTGTCATAATCAAAATTGAAGCCAGTGGAAACTTGTTTGACAGGCCATGTAATTAAACTGTGCCCATACTGCTGTTATAAAAGTATTCATTTACTGGCTGGCATTCAAGAGTTTTGTTAAAAATTGAGCTTCAAGTTTTCAACTTAAGTTATTTGGTGCCTGTTTCAAGAAATCACAGACTTTTGGCAAAATTTTTATGTTTTTATTGCTTCAAAAAAAAACAAAAACGCAACAGGCAAAAACGGTAATGAGTAGTAATATCTTACACGATGTGGGTTATAACTTTGATAGTTCAACCAGCATTTCTTTCTCCCTAAGATCAGGTTTCTATATATCCTTGAAATATTTGAGCAACACTTTCATATCAGACGTTATACTGAGAGTGTTATATGTCTGGAGAGGTCAGTTGTGCTTTCATGATTGTGAGACTGTATATTAATTTGGTTTGTACACTGTAACGCCATGAACAGGATCCATTTTTTTTTTTCAAAATTTAGTCCTTTGCTATTTTTAAAATTGATGGCCGCATAAACATCTTTATGTTAAATCCCTAAAATTGTCCTGTTTGCAGGGTTTTTTTTTTTTTTTCTTAGCAGTGGCATACTTCATAGCAAGTCAGTCACCTTTTGTGGGTGAACTTGGTAGTTGCAAGAGCAATTAAGTCTCAGCGAACTTGCTCAAGCCATATGTATTTGTTATGTATGTTTGTTGTCGTATTATGAAGACTTACAAAGGAAATAATGTTTTGTAACAGTACCCACGGTGTAACATCAGCCTCCAGCCTCTTTTACTTAATTTAGGGAAACATTTTGAGAGCTACTGTGCATCAGTGTTCGCTCTAAAGCGTGTGATCGCATGAACCCAGCATTGGTCTCCTGAATCCCGCATAAAGATAAATCTTATGTCGGAAAATCCTGCACGCTCTTCCACAGCTGAGGCTACAGTTACCAAAACACACAACGAAAAGTGCAATAAAATTCTTAGCAAGTGACAACTCCCTCTTTGATTTTGAAAATCCCTAAGAATTTTTTTTTTATGGAGAGGGATTTCCCTCCTTGGTTAAGTCCCTTAGCACGAACACTACTGTACATTATTATGTGGGATGGTTTTTCTATAACACTGCAAGAATTCAGTTCGCATTTCCTCTTCACCATTAAAGGAATCCACTGTTAAGTTGCAGGTATATGGAACTTTGGGAGATCATGCACAGACTCACATTGATTCTATAAATTAAAACTTTTGATAATTTCTTCCTGCTTTCATTAAATGATGCGTGTAAGCTGAAGTCTGAGCTTAAATATCGCATTTTGTTGCTGGACTTGATTTACCTTGACCGCCATCCCCTCGCCTTCTTGAGGACGCCTCCTCCTGGATGAGAGAATGGCTATGGGAAAGGAGGCCCATTAATATCCTGTGTCCTTTAGTCCTGTTTTAAAATGCTTTAAAGTTGGTGCCTCTATCAGGTTTCCTGGGAGAGCATTCTAAGTCTTCCATATTCGACAAAAGTATGTGTTCCTTCTGAGTTCTAGTCTAGATGATTTAGGTCTTATTTTCCAGCTGTGCCCCCTCGTTGAGGTTTTACCAACTATTTCAACAATTTTACATAAGTCGATTTTGATATTTCCTTCGGTCATGTTGAAAGCTGTGATTAAGTCTTGCCTTTTATGCCTTTGTTCCAAAGATGTTGGGTCACTTGTCGGGTCACTAGGTGATACATCTTCATGGAAGCCGAATGTAAATTTAGCTATTTGTTAAGTGTTGTACAAGGACTACACAACAGTGACTTCTACCTGCAAGACACTCTGCGGTGGTTTTTGACATATTTACAGAGCTCTCAGCTTTTTTTTTTTGGTGGGAATGTTATAACTGTTACAGAGTATTCAATGCTTCAATGATCCAAAGGTAATGGGGTTTTGAATCTTCAGCTCTGACATTTTAGTTCAGTGGACCTCTATCTTTGACTGTCAGCGTCTCCTGTTGACATGAGTGGACGGATGCCTTGAAATCCAGATCATGATCCAATAGTACAGTAGTTATAAAATTCTGCAGTAATTACAAGCAACAAACATTGTAATGTTTAAAGTTACCTAAACATTGATCATATGAACAACATTTTACTTTTGCCTTGATGATGATAACATTCCCATCTTGAACTGTGTTAACAATGGCAGACGCTGTACTTATTTTTTCAAGGGATCGTCATTATTTTGTCAACGCTTGTGGCCTTCAGTGCTAGTCTGTGATCCGACCATTCCTCTCTCCACCTGATTGCTGTTTTCACAATGAAGAGTGTTCGGCATTAATACATGCCCCATCTCAGATTAAAGCAAGTTTTGTTCTAATTACACATGAGATGGGAGTTTGTTTTGTTAGCTGTATCAGCATTCTTTGCCAACACCTTGCAAAGGTTGGAAAAGTCTACCAGGAAGCTGTTGAAGGTATTATGCCATGCAATGTATCAGTCTATTTTCAGGCTGAAGGAATACGAGTATGAAGTGTACCCACAGAATTCTTCTAATGTGACTGTAAGCTTAAAGCAATAGTTGTTCTGTATCACACAGACCATGTGTCTTTTCACAAATTTGCAAGCGTGTCTTGCAAGCTGGGTCTCTTGCAAGGCCATGTGACCTTTCATCTATAATAATTGTACTGTTTTTGAGTGCCTAGGCAGGATCTTTGAAGATGTATGGAATTTATCTTCATTTCAATCGGCTTCATTCTACCAAGTTTTGCTCTGAGTGTGGTTATTAAACCAAACTTATCTTACCTAGATATGTGTCCTTCCTCTTTCTGACTTTACTGTTTGTAACATTTGATGCCATAGTTTAGTTTGTACAACTTAAGTCATTTACTGGATGGTAAACTGGTCTGGTCCTATGTTACCTTACAGTAAACATTAGTTGGAATATATGTGGATGCATTTGGTTACATGTTACAGTTGCCAGTGTTATGGCAAGTAAAGCTGGAGGATGGGTTGAAAATTTATCAGTGAAAGTTAAATTCAGCTGAATATGTCAGAGCCACTACAATAAAACATTGTCTTAGCCCCATTTTTGCATAAATGAATATTCACATCCGTTCCATTTGGTCTGTGTGGTCTGGTGTAAAGTGTAGGAAGGTGTGAGGTAGTGCCGAGAAAGATATGTAGTGTAGAAGTTCAAAAAGGTAGATAGTCATAAACTTGGAATTCAACTACAGCTCATTTGTGAGGGACAAAAGGATTACTGCTTATGTAACAAAGAAATGGTCACCATAAAAACAGAAATTTACATCCCTCCTCACGTAAGTCCTCACGTTAGTACCTTTTCTTTTTTTATACTTAAACACAGTACCTGACGTACTCAATCTAGTGCAATACTGCCTGTCTCCCTTGTTCCTTCCAAACCTGAAACATTTGAAAACATGGCGGCCTTTTAAGCTCTGCAATTCTAGAAAGAGTGACATTACAGGTGGGTTAGTACAGGGCATTGTTTGGTATTTTTCTATCAACAGACCTTCATATCTGGTAGTGCTCTACCTCACTTTAAATGTCAGAAAGCCAAAACAAGGAACAACACTGACAGCTACAGAGCACAATTTGATACTTTACTGACAATCCTGTGGACTGTCTGATATTGGATACCTTACAGGAAAAAGTGGAAACAGAAACTACTTCTCCCCTGCTTTTCAAAGCGTATGAATGCCCTGCAACTACAGCATGCTCTGTGCCCTGTTAGTGCAATACACCGTCGTGATCGGGCTGTGTGATGAATAAGCTGATTTGGAATATGTAGCTCTTGTAATCCTGTTTATTCTTCTTTAAGACCTTGAAATCTGAGACTTTCATACTTGGAGGGCAGTTTATAAACTCTGAACCAATTGAGCGTCTATAGGACAGTATCAATTTATTAACATAGAGGACACAGATGTATGGCATACGTGTGACTTTGTTGGAAATGAAAGCAACTGGCATACTCCGTCATAACTCTCCACTTGAAAATCAAACTCATCTTCTGTTGCCAGATGTTTATATATATCCGATATAGTGTGAAGCGTGTGTTGGGAAAATGTATAGGAGTAGCAATGTGAAAAACTAACTGGGAATTTAAACAGTTTCTTGCACAGTGTTCCCCCATTCACAACTGAAGAAGAGCTGGAAATTGGCTCTAACTGTAGATTTGGGGTTCGTGGGTCAGAATTTTTTATCCAAGCACAAACACCTAAATTTGAATAGGCCATATGCTTTGTAGGCCTATAAATGTCCTACCAGATGTAATTGCATGAAATCTTTCTGACCTACTTGAATTACAATTCATCTATAATATTTTAAATCTAGCCATCTGATTTAATTCAGACAGAAAGAGAAAAATTCAAAATCTTCATTGAGAAACATCTGTACATGCAATGGTCCAGACTTTATGCACAGTCAATACATTTACAAATAGGAAGGGCTGAGCTGCATAATCATAAGAACATTCAGAGGAAAGCATTGTTTGATGTACGCTTAGCACATTAAATGTATGAGCACATTTGGTAGTACACCATTCATCTGTGATAATTGCACAAAGATGAATCCAATAAATCTTGCTTACAGTCTGTCTGCTATAGGTTCTCAAAGACAATGTCAGTTAATTGCCAACAGAGGAATATTCCAAAACCATGTCTGAGATGATTCAGATTGGACGACCTTCGAGAGGTCACCTTGGAGTGATCGTTCTATGTCCATTTTTGTGAACTGCCCGTTTCTATAATGTGAAGACAGTAGCCAATCAGGCGTTTATACACAGTTGGGGATCAATGTAGTCAAAATCGTCGGGAATATGTGAAAATAGTTACGAGGTGTGTATAAAAGAAAGATTAGAGGAAAAAAATGCTCAGCATATCTATGTCTAAATGTGTCATTGAAGTGTAAACAATTTCTGAAAGTAAAGTGAACATTGTGATCAACTCACTTGTGAATGCCGTCAAGAGCAGTTGCTCAGTGACATTCAAATGGCAACAGAAAAAGGTTAAAGTGATGGCATGTAATTGAACCCTTCAAATTCAACCTGCTATGGAAGCAGTCTTAGCATTTATTTTGCAGTTCAAGTTTCCACACATCATGCTTGCAACAGCATAATGCTCCTTCAAATTTACCCAGTGTAGTGTAGCGGACAATTTTTTTCATTCAGCTACTCATTATGAAAAAGTAACGTTCATCGGCTTTGGACACAAAATTCCTTTCAGTTCCAAAGAAATCCTTTGCCACCTCCAGTTTCGAAGCTCTAAGGCGACTGCCTGAAGCAGGGCTTTTAATAGAAAGAGAAACACTGCCACCATTGCAATTAGCTGAGTAGGTCGACTGTTAACAAAACATGTAACTGGACGCCCTCCGTGGTAGCACGTGCAGTGACCAATGGACCAATAGCCATGAAGTTTTGGGTTCTGTGAAAGGAAATGTTTGACCATCGCCGGCAGGCTCTTCGGGACAGCAGCCATATAGGGACGGCCATCAAAAAGGCGCTATGCAGGGAACATCAAAGTAGCATATCACTATCCCTACATTCGTTACCGTCCCATGGAGAAAACTACCCCGCTGCCCTGCTTTTGGCCAAAATAGATGGGCAATTGAATGTCAGACTCAGTCCATAATGCCCTCTCTACTGCATAGTCTGGTGCACAACTGTGTTCTCATGTTACTGAGTGTGACTAGAATTTACTATCAATGCCCTGCAGTGACCACATAAATTTGCTCTAATCCTACTAGCTCGAAGCTCCAATAGTTCTAGCCATTGGTGCAAAGGTGTTTTTATACAATGGATACAGTGGTTGGTCACTTGAATTAGGGACACTCAGGGTGAAATCCCAGTGAAAACGATTGTAGCAATTAGGAATACTCCATTGTATTGCAAGAGGACCTGTTTCCTCCGTGGACTGGTCTGACCATATTGTACAGTAGAATGTTGGTTTCAATGGTCCATAGATATATACACATGGTCTATGGCTCATGGTAGATCACAGACATCATGGTGGTCTACACATTAACATGTATCTTCAAACTACAAAATTATTGGAGTGTACATAAATAAGATGATTGATAGTCCATTAACATTAGATGAGTGAGCACAAGTCTTTGTTTCACTTACAGTTATCATATCTGGAGCATGCTCTGCAAGTCTGGCTAAAAGTTGAATAATTTAAAGCCACTGTAACACATATGTTCACACTCTATCAGTGCAATTTTTCCTCCAATGTTTTTGTGAGTACATTCAAGATTTTCCGTAGAATGTTTACAATACTTTTTCTGTTCCAGTAAGCAATTTTCTGTAGTTCATATTACAGTTATGTTTACAATACTTTTTCTGTTCCAGTAAGCAATTTTCTGTAGTTCATATTACAGTTATGTTAACATTAACAGTTACGTTTATGTTATTACAGTTATGTAACTCCTGCAGTAGTCACGTTACCACACTGGGGTGTCTGCCTGTATGATGTTTATCTCAGAATCCCAAAACGAACAAATTTTGTTGTAGTTCAGGTTGCCTCTTTTGTTATTTCTTACATTTCTCTCTCTGTGCATGTAACGTGCGATGAAGGGGGTTTTCTACGTACATCGTATTCCCGTCGCTTGCATGACGTTCAGAAAATAATATATTTGTGATGGCAAATACACCACCGCAAAGATCTGAATTACTCTTACGCTGTACTGTAGGACATTTAAATTAATTTTGTTTTTGTCTCTCCACCATTGGTATACAAGGAAATTGCCACATTCTCTTCATCCTTTACTTGGATGATGGCATAATAGGATGTAAATAAAACATAATCATTGTGAACAATCATGCATGTAATTAGATTTCTCATTAACAGAGCTCACTGTTGACTCGTATCATGACAATTATGTCGCAAATTAATATTTTATCCGACCCATTTAAACTGGCATTTCATAATTTCTCACAAGTTGTTTAGTTCCCATTCACATTACTGTGTGTGCAATTTATTACTAACCTCTTTCTGTATGAACCAGCAAAGAAATGAACGCAAAATAATGTCTGTAATCAGTTCAAGCAGAGATTTGAAATCAGGTGAAATTAACCAAAAATAAAAGGAATCTTTCATCTTTCCACACTGCCCATCGTTGTGGTTCTAATCTTGTCTCTTCTTTGGCTGGACAACATTTAAAGGATCCTAGCACCATGGCAGCTCCTTGCTTGCACACAGTTATTTTCTTTTGAAATATTTTGTCTGTTGTAGAAAACTCTCACCTTGCTATGAAATTTAAAGACTATATTTTATGATTGCCCTCAGATGTATTTTCATCATCACAACCTGGTACTGCCATGGCTGTTCTGCGAAACAGATCCATTGGGAATTTCATGTAGTGAAAATTATTGCAAAGCATTTTTGAAGTCCTCCCCCCACCTCCATATGCTATGGTTAGTTTTCAGTACACTTTCCCTTTCACACCATCTTTCCAGTGATATGGCTTCATTTGAGCCTTACCTGTAATAATTACAATTGACAGGTTTTAATGAAGTACCATCTGCCCACGTGTCACAGAGTTAAAATAGTTTTTCACAGGTACATCTTTTTACCACAATTTACCTTTTGCTTCCATGGTAACTGCTTGATATAGTTCATCTTTAGTTATTCTCTATTGTGATCAAAATGAAGAAATTAAAGTATGGCAAAGATTTGCATTAAGAATCAACTTGTGCAGTTTTTTTATGGTGATGAGAGGTCAGATGCCATTCAGAATGAGCAGAGGTTGTAATTTGAAATGGATTTTAACTTGCATCCTGTGACAGGTGGCTTCAAATCATGGCTGGTGATTCATGTAGGAAGCAGTAAATTGTACATGGAATAAATCTTGGGAGACTTTACTGGTAAATTGACCAAATGCCTTGAAAACTGGGGTCAATACACTCCTCTAGCAAGGGACTGTTCATCCCGCTGTATTTGTTCACTTGACTCTTTTGTGATTCATGAAAGCAGACACCATACAAGAAGAATGAAAAATGGAGCATACCCAAACCTGTAAGTTAGATTCTCACACCATGGGCAGGTACTCTGTCAGATGAGCTCAGTCTTCTGCTGTATACAGTTTGGTATCATGAGGGGTTGTCATGGGTGCATATTCTCCCAACCCCTCCTCCCCCCCCAAAAAAATTGGAATTGATCAGTAGTACCTTTATCCTATTGCAGACATTTCATTTTTGCTCTTCTGATCACGGTTGTGTTATAGAAACTCATGCACCATATTGAGAGTGTGCCATTTTTTTACAAGAATCCTTCAGATGGAATACACTCTACCACAATGCTTAAAGCTGGTGCACCCCCTCCACCTTTCAGACAAAAGCCCTGAATCTTGCACTGGTTGTATACACAAAGGAAACAGAAAGTTTAATTCATATTTGTGGTACAGTAGGTGAACCTGTACAAGCAAGGAAATAATTTATTCAGTGTCACATTGCAGTTTACTCAAAATTTCAACTCTAACTCATTCCTTTGCAAGCCTTGATTTAAACAGTTGAATTCACTGTGACCCTGGTATTAGACTGTATAACCTCATAGTTTGTCCTCTCCCCATGCACCCCTTTGCTGCACTTGAAGATCAGAATCTTGAATGAACTTATTACAATGTTCTACATATGTCAGCCTGTAGCAATATTGCCTTTCACGGTGATCTTCAAAAATTTTGCAATCTGCATCATGTCCCTCAGACACACTCCAACATAATCCCTGCTTTTGTGATTTACCAAACAGGTAAGCCTCTCTCTCTAAGGTCAGTGTTCAGTGTTTCACTGATTTTCTTTTGAATGATGGAGACTGTTATCCGCAAAGGACTGTCAAAAGTTCATGCAATGTGCACAGAGCAGTACACCATCTTTTATCTGTAGTTTCATGTATAGATGTTTTTCGTTGTCGATGTCGCAAATACCCCATCAACCTATTCAAAGTCTTGCCATCAGGTCCTCCAAGAGCGAGGTTGGTCGTTGCCTTTGGAGTTTTTCTTGACAGCAATTGGTTGCTGTTTTCAGAGGATTTAAGAACCCTTTTTTGAGTGTCTAATTGTTATTTTGTTTTCCTGGTAAGAATTGAGTCTACCTATTAAACTGAAATAATGATTGTTAGAGATCTACTGTAGGTGCATACACCACATTTGTGGAAATTCTGATTTAGACTATTGTTTCTTTTCCAAGTGCATGCAGATCATCAGTGCTGGCCAAACAATGTATAACTGAGTCAGTTTATTTACACTGTGACACCTATGTGACATCACACCTTCCTGACATCATACCTGTGTGACATAGGCATCTGTGTGACACCCCTCTTTTGTGACATCACATGTTTAGAACAAACTAGATGTATATACTCTAATTATTACTGTGTTAAGCTGGAACATAGAGTGGATGGTGATAGTGTGCAGCTTTGAGATGGGCTTTTATTACTCTATACTGTAGCTTCATTTCATTCCTACCTACACTAAGTGCACACTAATGACTTGAAAAAGATATTGTCATGGTGAGTTGTCAGAGAATATTTGGACGTTACCTTTGAGCAGCGAAATCTCCAGTATGCAACAGGCTCCTTGATAGTCATGGAAGTGAGAAGCCTCATAACTCTATTACTGTGCAAATTTTCACTTTTGTGACGTTATCGAACATCCCAATCTGCTGTGTGCAAACGATGCCTGTCCCTGGTTGTCATAGTTACGTTAACTGCGACGAACATGCACTTAGAACACAGAATATATGTACTTTTGAAAGTGTGGCAAGTAATGAGCCAAAGATAAAGGATAAGCTAAAATCCTGCTACATCTTTGGAAGTGATCAGTTTGATTCTAATTTAGTTTCATTCCTTTCTGGTAGCAGGTTGGTTCTGCCATTGCACTTTGCAAAATCAACTCAGAAAGAGAGAACCCCATCCCTTGTGATTTTAGGCTAGCTTTTAAAGCAGAAAAAAAAAAAAGCCTTTATCAGTTCATCTTCCATCATTTTCTCCCATTTGATCCCGATCTGGAATTTGGATAGCATCTGTGCCACGTTTTTTCAGGAACAGTTTCATTGATGAGAGTGCAGTAATTACGATAGAGAGATGAGTGATTTAGTTTTTTTGGCTAAGGAGTTAGTAGAACTGGACCCTGTGGTAAATGTACTTCACTTCCGTGGGAATACTACCACAACAAAACTGCAATGCAGAAACATTTCCTCTGGGAATTAAGCTCTACTTGGAAAAACAGACTACTGCAGGAGAATTTACTCAACATTTGTTCAACATTCAACATTTACAACTGTAAGAAGTCGAGCTAGGCCTTTGTTGTACTTAGGAAAATGCAGGACTAATAACAGCACATCCTGCTTTAAAATGACACAAACAGTGATCGCCTGATGTATGATATTATTGGTGTGTCAATAGATGAAAATGGAATGTAGTCTACTCAGTGTGTGAATAAAGCTGTGGTCCAGTACAAGTCAAAGAACTGCTGTTAACATTAATTAAAGGTTAGACCAATTTGTGCTGTCTCGGACTGAAAGATGCAATGCAGACCTTTGGAGAGAATAATCATCAATGTTGCAAAAGGGGGCAGTCAAGTTAGTCATACCTGTCGATCATTAGGACAACATAGTTTTGCATTTATATACAGTAAAGTCAGTGAAGAAATCCCATTGACTATGCTCTTTTAAAAGTTTGTGTGAACATCATTCACAAGGACGACCTGCTGTCTTTGTGTTCGTTTCATTACTTAACCTTACAAAACCATTTCAAGAATACGAGTAGGGTTTTTTTTTTCTTTTCAAAAATCATAGATTTCAAGTTTTTGAACTTTTTATGTGAACCACTTCAGTTGCAGAGTTAAAAAAAACCAAAATCATGAAAATCTTGGTTTTGCTGTAATACACACCTGTAGAGCTGTAGGTGACGTCTCACCTGCTGATAGGTTGATTGCCTTGAGTCTGTAGGTGGGGCCAATCACTAAAAAGCAAGAGTCTGCAAAGCAGTTTGAACCAAGAAAATAAAACTTTTAGCCTGCAGTTTACTGTATTGTGATGATATATGCCTTGCAAATACAGCCAGGCTTATTGGCAGCTTTCTTGCACTACCACATCATTTAAGCTGACAGTGCATAGTCAATCACTCCCAAGAATCGTGGAAATCTGAATGTGTGGTGCGTATTCATGGACCATGTAGATTTTGTTATGCATATTACTTTACGTGGGTAAAGGCACTCACAGTTGTGGTTTGCTGGGTTTTCCTATAACATATATGCACATTTGGTAGGATAAATGTAAAAACTTGAAAAGGGTCAGTACAAATTGCAAAACTTGCATTGTCTAATCCCTAACATATAAACTACTACCTTTGAACCCTGAATAAGTATTAAATATCCAGTTCACAAACATAGTGACTTGCACAAGTGACATATTTCTCTCACCAGTGATCTCTCCCCCCAGTCGGAAATACCCTCCAAACTGAGAACATTTCTCAATTACAGTCTATCACACAGACTTTATAGAGGCAAATTTTTCCAGAATCAAAATTAATAAAAAGAAAAATAACAAAAAACATACATTATGGCTTTTAAGTATTTTACAAGGTTGTCTAATTTTTTTCAGGAGACATGATGTAACATGTAATATTTCAGCCTTGGTTACTAAAGTGTCTTTTGAAAGGAAAATATTACTTGTCAGTATGAGTTTTAGATTTAAAAGAAAACATCCATTAACACTGAAAAGTAGAACTATACCATGAGTGTAGTGTTTATACTGTGTACTGTAATACAATAGTAGCAGTACTGTTATAGTGGTTGTACCACTGTACATGAGCACAAATGAATATCGCAAAATCTTAAAGCAAAAGTTATGCCATTTTATGTAGCTGTTGTTACAAAACTTGAATTGCATATTTCTACTGGATGACTGTGTATATAAGTGTCTTTTCTTTTGCCAGTAAATGACTGTTTAATAGTAACTCTGGGTTAGATCTTGAAGTATATATATATATATATATATATTTTTTTTGGGGGGGAGGACTAATGCATGTCATTGGCTGACAGCTCAGTATTGTGAGTGTGCTTTATCAAGTTGACTAGTCAAAATCCCTTGAAGTACAAATACAGCAATGTACATATGACTGGTATGATGGACTGGTCTCACACATTTCTCAGAACACAACGTTTCTGATGTAATGCTCAAGTCTGACAAAAATTCTCCAATTATTTGTCTTTTCATTTTTTTTTTGCCTCAATTCTCTCCATCCTGCCCAGGTTTCCCAGAGACAGGTAGAATGCATCAAATAAGAGTCCACTTGCAGTATCTGGGTCATCCCATTCAAAATGATCCGTTGTACAATAACCCGGTCTGGGGCCCTCGTCGAGGCCACGGAGGTTGCGACAATCTTTCCGACTGATGAGGTGAGACGCATCGTACATTCGAATTTGTTTTTCTTTCTTTGGATGATTTTTGTCTGCTGACCCTGTTAAAATATTATCCTTTCACAAAAGGTGTGATGTGATTTGTGGAAGGGTGACAAGTTTTGTCTCGTATCCTTGAAGTGCTCCTTTTCAGCTGATTATACAAATTGTGCATTGTTTTTTTTATCAATAAAGAAGAGAAATATCAGTTATATTGAGTCCTCCCTTTAAGGCAGGTAGGGTGGGACTAAATGTAGTCCATTGTCTCTTCTAGCATATATATTCAGGGGCTTTGCTGTATTGGTCCCAACAATTGCACGCTACTCTGCACTCTCATCTGCAGCTCCAAGATGTACTGGTAACCTTTAACACCGCCTATACCATCGTAACACCAGTAACCTTTAATGCCTTTAGCACCATCATGATGACATAATGCTCTTTCATTTTTGGCTTTTGCAACATTACAAAGTAGGTAGTTCAAAAATTTGAAACAAAGCAAAAGTGTAACTACTGTAGGTGTTTTGACACTTTTGAAAAATCCTGTGGGTGTTCATGCATTGAAGGTCACTCATGTCTGCATACTATGGTTTAACATTTGCCTTGAAGAAATTCCTGAATTTTTTATGAATTGATGGAAACATTGGAACTTGAAGAGATTGTACTTTTTTGTGGGAAGGTGATTCTAGACTATACAATACCAACACTCAAAGAGATGATTTAATTTATTGGTTGCACAGTTTGTGTGTTTATTCTACTGCATAATCAGTGAAAACTTTTATTTTTCATAATGCATTAAAGAAGATAGATAATTGTGAAAAAGACCAAAAAAAAAAAAGGCCTAAATCCCAACTCTGGCCCTTTGTTTTTTCTAGTTCATATTATCTAATAAAAAAATATTCACAACTTACCATCAAAATGGTAGACTTTAACCCATGGGAAATTCCCCATTCCATATACCTATAAGTATAATGGCTATCACACACTGCCCTGACCTGACTGCAATGCAAGAATGTTGCAAGTGAGTCTGAACAAGTTTTACACAGTTATGTCAGTTTTATTAGGGTCGCATGCCAGCCATGTATAGAAGCACCTAGACTCAATGAATTGGACATCTTTGTCCTCAGGCCCCATGGGGTCACCATATTGACATTCCATACGGGTCACCTGATATCCAGACTGCAGTGTCATTGGCTAGGCTGCTTTCATCACAGTCAGTTTGGTAAAGGTGCACAATGGCCTGATGTGAATCAAGGCAAGTGTGATGGCTTAAAACTTTGCAACAAGTATCAGACATGTTTGATACACTTGATTTCCTCAAAACTCGTAAAAACTGTCGCATATGAGTCAGACTGCAAGTAAATTTTGCTGCGCACTGCACCAACCAATTCGAACCTGACGGCCAGTCACAAGGAGCTTTGGTTGCATTGCAGTCAGGTATATTACAGTGTGCAGTAGCTTCAAGTTTCTTTCATTGAGTCAAAGACATGTGTCTTGCAAAAGCCATCATTAGAAACTGAGTTTACAGCCAAGTTAATGAATACTGACCAATGTACCTGTTTACTCCCCAGAAGCACTGTTCAGATTTTAAATTTTGCTTTGAAGTGGGACATGTATAAGGGCAAAAAAATAAATTTAAACTGCATCTTTCAACTGTCAACCCAATTTAACCTTTAAGTGAACACTTTGACTGTTTGCTAGCCAAGAATAATCCATGATCAAAAGTACTGCCTGATACTTGCTTTTGGCAAGGTTGGTGGGAAGCTGTACAGAATTGCTTACCCTGAAGTCTTTCTTACAAACTATCTCTCCCTTTTCACTATACTGATCCTCCCTTAAATACCAACATACACCTACCCACCTTTTAGCTAAAATGAAAGTAGCGGACAGAATAAGAACTGTCACTAGCAGAACGTTACTGAAATGGTGAATCATTAATAGGCCTGAGACAATGGATGTGGGTGGTAGTGTAATCGGTAGTCAGCACAATCATTTTAACTCTCGACAAAGATTTTTGCACACTAAAAGGTGTTGCTTGATCTTGTCTTAATGTTTCCCACTGCTCTATACCGCTTGACTATACTGTCATCTGTGAACATGCAGCTAATCAAATTATCGATGCAACCCTGCTCTCTTTTTGTCTTTTTGCTCTGTTCCCTCACAACTTACCTCATTCTCATATCATGTACATTGTGTTAGCATATTAGCACCATTTAAGAACAAAAACATGCATGAAAATGCAAATATGTGGCAATATATGAACAACAGACTTGGTCTAAAACATGATGTTTGGACTTTGAAGCATGTGTTAGAAGGTAAATTCTGTCCATTTGGACAAATTCTTAAGATTTAGTAGTAAAAGGAGTGATTAAAGTTCATCATCTGTGAGTTTGCTTTATATTGCCATCTGCAAATTATGAAGTGCGTGCTTTGAGAATGTGAGCAGTGTGTGTTTACCTTGTTCTCAAAAAGTATCATCTTTTCAGCAGACACCTCTCTTTGCCTGCCATTTGTGAGTTCATCATCACCAAATGTTGTATTGCGGGACATCGTCGAATGTTCAGGGATGGCACATCCATGATGTGATGCCCTTCTGCTCCCATGCTAGAGCACGACAGTAGAGCCAATAATGTGACACATTATCATTTTCTGGATAATTTCTTGCATGATGATACATGCATTTTAAAATTGTTGTGATATTTTGTAAAGGTTAATGGAGAGTAATATTAGTCAATGTTATACTGTGGGCAGAGGCTAGTTTCTTCGGAAGTGATAGGCTTAGGCTGTAGCTTTAATGGATGATCGTGTCCTTTGCTGTCCGTGAATTAGTTGTCATTTCAGTTGCCATTGCATTTTTATTTTTCACTAGTTGTTGACTAGGTTAGTGGACCAACACAATGAAGAGAAGACGACGAAGATAAACGAATTCAGGAGAGAGATCAAAGAGAAAAACATCCAGCCAGCAATAAACAATGAAGAAGAAAGAGGCAGTGCCTCACAGCATCAGGATACAGGTAGACACATAAATGAGGCACCACCTCATCAAAAACTGACTTCAGACAGTAAAAAAGCAGCCGAAGAAATTGAAAGCAATAGTCTGACATCACATAAATGTGTGAATACAATAGATAAGACAGTAGCAGTGGAGGATGCCAAATGCTCTCTCAGTAGTAGCTCATGTTCGATCGTATCGGGGAACTCTTCATCCCTATCATGGCCCAGAAGTGACACCTCTGAAGCAGGAGAGGCCAGTTCTGTCGGCACACGAGCCGTTTGTAAACAAGCAGACACTCAAGACGAAGCCACCTCGAATGGAGACCTGGAGTGGACCACGATGGACGGGACTCTGAGCGGCATCGGCGTGCTCCAGGTCGACGAGGAGAAAGCTGAAGGAGTTAGCAGAAGATGGATCAGACAGAGCCGTCAATCAAATTGCTGAGATGCTCTGCAGAGAGTGTGTTACACCATTACCAGATCCTAAGCCAGAAGAGATGATGATATTCCTGCATGCTCTCACATATCAGGTACAGTCAAGATTAAATTTTGTATAAATCTGATATTTTTCCTGTATCTTAACTCCATTTCTTCATTTCCTTGTAACTCCTTGCTTGCCTCTCTCCTTCCCTTTTCTGCCCCTCCTCCCCCCCCCCCCCCCGTCCGACCTCATAATGAAACATCCTGGGTGCCATGAGGTTGCGTGTTTAAGGTTAGTTGTAACAATCTGCCAGTAGTAATAGTTAACTGTGAAAAACCATATAAAAGAGCAAATTAACACAAAAATGTTAACAAAAGTCATAGTTTATTACGAACATTTTCGAAGATATCACACCTTCCTCAGAATCAGAAATATAACATCTGACAGGTTTTAAAAGACGCTGAGTGTGTACAATGATCCATGTTGGAACAGTTGGTTATTTAGAACAGGCTTGAGTTTTCGATGTGTAAAGCTTCTTTGATTTTGAGTTCAAAATCTGTATTTCCGGTATCTATGATGGTGAAATTATTGCTGGATGTACAAATGGATGTTCAAATGTACAACTCTTCCCAAATTATAACTGTGAAAAAGTTAAGTTCCATGCTATCATTTCACTATAAAAGTGTCGCATTTCTTGATGGTATCCTTCACAGGAGAAGCAAAATAGTTGATAGGTTGACAAAGTTTTCATTCCGCTCGTAAGATATTACTTGCACTCCATTTGCATATGTACACTGACATCAAAAATTGAAAGTCATGACATATTAGACATTAGAAACTGAATGCTTTTCTTTCCTGCTTGACTGAATATTAAGTAATTGCAAAGTGCCAAGTGATGTCTTTCTATTTATACCTCAGTATTCTTGTAAGCTTGGATGGACAGGCTGACGTTTTTGTAGAGATAGAAATCAATTTTTCAGATAATTGAAAGTCTAATAGGAAGAGAGTAAACATTGAGTGCATCAAACACGTAATAACTGTATCTTCTAAACCAGTCAGTGTTTGCATTGGATGGCAATTCATGTCCAAATGTTTGCATTTGATTTGCAAGGATTTATATTAAAAAAGTGAAAGGACTGTGATTAGTTGATGAAATAAAACTGAATTGCTTCAGCAAGTGTTGCAGTGTACAATGGCATCGTCTGTGCAGTCGTAATGGTTCCTGTCCTTCCTATGGTAACGACACGTACTGTCATCATTTTATTTGGGGAAGGAGAATGGAGCCTACAAGTTCTCCCCTCTTCCTTTCTCCGTTTTGAACTTTGGATTTCGGTCTTCACCTCTCTTTCAAAGAACTGCTTGTAATTTTATTGAGATTGTGTCATTAGTCATAAGTATTTTGTGCCCCATTTAGTTACACATTGTGTAAGACTACAATACAAAACAGCTTCATGTCGTGTTGAGTATGTTTGCGGCTACTGTGCTGAAAGTACAGAACTTATTCCAAAAAATCATAATCAGTCAGAGTTGTAACGAGTCCCCCAATTTTGCAGTCCAGTCGAGCCATTTACTACTTTTAATGTGACTCGAGTCAGTGACTAAGTCACTGTACTATTTCTATGAGGACATTCATGTTCAATTGCTCCAGTCATCTCCCTTTTGAAAATTAGTGACTGGAGTCATGACTGTTTACAACTTTGCTGTCAGTTCAGATATGTGTTTAAAGTTTAACTTAAAATTGTATCTCCAAAGAGAGGCTTTGTTGTTCCATCTCAGCTGCAGTGTTTACATTTCACAGACATTCTTGTGAAATGTTTGATGGCATGTTTTTCCTTGCTCTGGACTAAGTAAATAGTTACAAGTGATCTTTAAACCCTGGTGTGCTGTTTCCACACTGGTAAAAGATGTGGTCACCATTTGGATCAGTTAAACTATTCTCCAATGTACCTCATTGCTATGGTAACTCATCAAGGTGTAATCTTGCTGAAAGACTGTAAACAGTGCATGATGTATGTGGAATAGAGAACTGCTTGTGCTCATAGCTATATGTCAAAAATTGTCAAAACAGTTTTGAGGAATGGGAAACAGAGTTTCTCTTGGTTGCATTTGGTGCACAGTACTTACTGCCATTGTAGGGTTACATCTACTAATTGTATGAGGGCACTATCTAGTCTCTCTATACATAGCCTATGCTAGAAACTCAGTCTAAACTATAACAACATATTACAAGTCCTGCTGTTCGTCAGTTTTTGTATCTGCCAATCGACATTATTTTTTTGACCCCGTCTTCAGTATCTTCATCGCCTTGCCGTCAGAGATTTTGTTCCCTGCCTTTTGTAATCATCTGTGTGTGAATTAACTTATTTTGAATCTTGTCAGGACTATTAGCATTAATGTGGAACTTGGACATTAATGCACAATAGAGTGGAAGATCATTCCAAAGATTTGATTCGTAGACCACAATTCTGTTTTGAATATATGCACCGTACAGTACTGAAAAGGACTTCTCAAGTCTCCTAACCATCAGTCATAAATATGGGAGATATGAAATTAAAATCATGTTGAAGAACGATTATGTGAAGGTGAAACTACTATTTATAGCAGTGTGAAGACCAGAGATTCACTGTCGCAGCTGGTACACCTTGGCTGTACTGTGTACATGTACATGTAATTTTTATAGAGTTGCCTTGAGTAAAATGTATTCCCAATGGGAAGAGATATATGCATCAATAATGGTTTGTGCATGTGTGTATTAGGACAGTGTGGTTAGTGGCTCTTAATGCTCTGTTGACATGGAGAATGATCAAGGATGAAGCAGTTTGTTGAAGCCTAATCCTAGCCTAACAGACATTACCAGACAGTAACTCTGTAGTTGACGATCACCTCACTAGTTAGGTGCCTACATCAAATTGTCTGACATTTGATCATGAATGTGTTGACATGATAAAACTGTTGAAATTACTGCTCTATGCTCAACGTGTAATAGTGTGTGACAGTTGAATTTGCCATATCGTTTTGTGTAAGTTGACTCCCCCCTGAGG
Source organism: Stichopus chloronotus (assembly GCA_021234535.1). Taxonomy (NCBI): domain Eukaryota; kingdom Metazoa; phylum Echinodermata; class Holothuroidea; order Aspidochirotida; family Stichopodidae; genus Stichopus; species Stichopus chloronotus. Next base: position 28,658,693 of record CM037832.1, on the reverse strand, counting down.
TCTGTCCGTAGTGATCTGTTGGACTGATGGTTTGGTTCCTCAGGAAGTAGTTGAAATACCCTTGGTCATGTAGACCCTTCAGTGGATATATTCAACCCTAGGAGATAAAATAGAGGAAATATTCACAATTCAATCTGACCTTGTGCGTCCTGTACCAATGATTTCAAGAATAGCAGCCACAGTTCCACGTTAGAAAAGGCAGTTTTCTGATAAAAGCAGTTTTGTCTAAGAAGTGGTAAGGTCAGTTTTCAAACAGATCAATGACTTGCGTGGTTTTTACATTTCATCATGTATACTAACTGCAAAGAAATCAAATAATCTTTTGAAACAAATGCAAAATATTTATTCATTGACACAGTTTTATGATCACCATCTACCCCCTCCCCACCCCAACTGTCAGTGTGCTCTTCTTGGGTTGCTCTCTAACATGATCAGTGTAATGGGATAGGAAATAACTTCCTGTTTATAGGTATTCCAGTAGTGAAATAAGTTTTCCGTTTTGCTGTCGATGGTTTTCCAAGGGCACATTGAGAAGAACTGATTTGAATTCATTTGGCTAGAAAGAGTTGCAACTTTCTACTTCTGTCCATCACTGATTCTAAAAGGGCCAAAGTAGGAAGAACACTGACAAAAATGAAAGTGAAACAACAGTGAAGTGGAATGGGTGTGACTGGATGTTTTATGTCACGTCAAATACACTTGAGATACGCTTCACACACGTCAGGTACACTTTAGGCTGTACCTGTTGATGATGAAAGAGGTGTGGTGTTCTGCAATGACATGGAAGAGTGATAGGATAAAGAACAACATTAATAGACTGTTAATATAAGTCAGTCAGTAAATCATTCAATGTTGTTGTTACTGAAAGGTAAAGTGTGATAGTTTCGCTCTCGTAATATCTTGTATCTTCTATCTTGTATACTGCAGTTAGTAGTGAGTAGACTCCATCTGCAAGATCAGCACAGCTTCCTTGAGGTAATATTGGGTGAACTGTTTCATCTCACAGTGGAGTAGCACAATATCCTTCATCATATTGTAGACATGTTCAATGTTTTACAATTTATTTGGGGAAAAATAGTGTCATTTCAACAAGGTATCACCAAACGTATGAGTTATGAATGTTCTATTGTTGTAATATGTCAGTGTTTGGATTGAAACGTCAACTTGTAGTAGACTTGACTGCCTCCTTTACTTTGAATGGTCCGTCTGTCTGTTAGTCTGTAAGTTGAATTCTGTGTGTGTGATGGCATGATAAAACACCATGCCATGTACAGACACATTTTTCTCCTTTGATCAGAAAAGCCTTCACAATAGAGTGTGAGGTTGTGCCTGATGCTGCTGTATGAAATTTGACAATTGTCTGCTTTGGCCATCCATAATTCAAGGGTTCTTTGTTTCCCCACTTTCTGCAGTGTCACAGTTGTCTTGGTGATGCTTCAGTGGCACGTGAGTGTTAGATGGCGTTACTTAAAACTAACAGTGGACAGCAACTGTGTTCTCCTGAGTAGCCCCTGTCTGCCATTCTGAAATTTCTTGGCAGCCTCAAAACTTTTATGACCCCCATTCCCAGTTTCACTAACATTGCTATGAAAAAGTGTCATTTTTTCCTGAAGTAGGTCATTGTAATTGCTAGATGACATCACTACATTTGGATGTTACTTACTATCTTGGGAACTTTCCCGCTCAAACAGCGCTACAACATACACAGCTGTTTCTGATGTTCCGTTGCCTAGACTACTAAATATGGGCAGAGCCTATCGTAACTTCACCACGAACAATTCAAAACAAATTCCCATTGACTTAACTGTGTGTTTTTCTCGCTAAAACTGCAAAGAAGCTGTGGGATATGCCATGTGCAATGTAACGTTCTGTGTATAGTGCAATAGCAGACGACATGAACAAACCACAATCGTGTACGGCGAGTATATACATCGTCTTTTACAGTCAACCTAATTATCAATAATGAATAAATTGAAAACCGTACCGTACGACCGTACGTTCACCACTAAAGAATGAGACAAAGAAACAGTAGTTTTTCAAGAAAAGTATTGTTGGGAAATTAAGTAGGCATGAAGTCAAAAGAGAAAAAAGAACTAACTCTGCTGTACTGCACTAACTGTATTCAGAACCAAATTAAGCAACATGTACTGTGTAAATAACAATGGTTTTTTGTTGGGCTTTGAATTTTCGGGTATCCGGGTACCTGACGGGTCTGGGCGTCAGGTACCCGGTTCCCGATTTTTGGACCTGGTGTAAACACTACTTGTCACTTACGTGTAGAGTATGTTGTCATGAAACATCCAGGAAGAATTATTTTGAACTGTGTATTATATTCATCCTTTGAGAACCAGACTGTGATTGGTTAATCCAAAACATTTGCAGATCTGATTTCGAACCATTCAGATTTTCCAGTGATCATAAAACGTGCCATCAAGAATGAAGTCCATTGTAATATGCAATACTCGTATCGTCCAAAATGTTTGACGTTCAACTCCTAGGCTGCCTCTAGGCCTCTGACGTGTTTGTTTTCTTGTTTGTAGATCATTTCAAGATCTGGCCCACTGAGGTGTTCTGCCATAGAGTATTCAGTCTATACGTCTTGCTTGCATTACACCACTGGGTCTCATCACACTTGCCATGGTTTAGGAAATGCGTTTGGATTATGAAAGCAGCTTGTGTTTGTCATTACACAGCAGATCTGCAGTTTGAAAACTCTTAAAAATTGTACCTTTACTTTTCAAGCCTGGAAAAGTCATGAAACTTTGTAAAAATGAAAGAAATTCATGAAAAAAAAGTCATGAAATGTAGAACAGACTAACTTTTGTGACTCAAATTACTTTTTATCATGTTAACTGCACCAAATACTGGTGTGTTTATGAGCAGTTTGGTCATGAAGTTGTCACATGTATTTTCCTCAAGGTACAGGAACCCTGATGATGTGACCCACAGGCCATACCAATTAAGTTTCATTGCTTTTGTCTTGCTATGACATCTGTTGTCTTAATGTCCTTGATTATGCGTGTAGCTCGAGCAAAAGTATGATCAAGCATTTTAAACCAATGAACCAAAAGAATTTCAGGAAAGTGTAGATTGCTAACTGTGGCTTCAGTACATTTGGATGCCTGATGATATTCATCTCAAAAGCAAGGTTGTTTTTCTTTCAACAGGGCCCTGATTTTGAATTTTCAACCCCATTGCCCACGTGGGCCTTAGACCACTCAAATTCAGCATTGGAAGTCACGTGAAACCACACACAAGGAAGACTATAAAGAAGTGTAGAAGGTTTGAGCGTTATGTTTGAGCGTTATGAGAAAGTTCCTTGGACATACTGAAGTTGTTACTTGTAAGCTTGCCAGCAGATGGCAGAAGGACTCGGGAAATGGAAGAGAAAGCTACCTGTGGCTGAAAGTCCCTCAACAGCCAGCGTTTTTCTTTCCTATCGTTGCTCAGGTACCACCTTTTCCAGGATAAGGGTAAAGGACTTAACTGGTCGGCGGCTTTACAGAAAAGGTTGCTTATGCATTGCATTCAGTGTAATGTGTGAACTCAGTATCTGAGAACTGCTGTGGCAGTGTTAGTGCAAAAAAATTGAACCTGGGAGGGAAACACCTCTTTAAAAAAAATTTTGGAAGGGATTTTCAAAATCAAGAAGGGATGAAGGAGTTGCCACTTCGTGAGGATCTTATTGCAATTTAATGTGTGTATTTATAATTGAAGGTACAGCCTCATCTGTGGAAAAGTATGCAGGATTTTCCCCCATAAGATGTATCTTTGTGCAAGATTAAGGAGACAAATGCGAGATTCACCCAATCCCACGCCTTAGCGCGAACACTGTACAGTGGTGAATTACTCCAGTCAACCTCATTTGTGTCATTAGGGAAGCATTTAACCAAGTGTGATGGCCTTTTTACGGTGCTGATTTGCATCAGATTTTATTGAAATGTTCCTATCTTTCCCTGTGCAGTGTCTCTGTTAATTATTTTTTTGGGAGGGGGGGGGATCATACTGATCTTCACACACTTCAATGATTAATTGATTTGTATAATGTTGGTCAAATGTTGTTTATGTTGCAAAGTACAAATATCCATGAGCAGTAACATTGGTTTGCTGATCATTTCCTTGCAAGGTTGTCTAACTACTTTGCTCCTTTTGCTGAACTTTGTGGCATTCCAAGTCTCCCTTGCAGGAACAGGCAAGCTTTACAAACAGCAGATATAGCTAGGCCAAAGACCAAAGTTAGTCCTTCCAGAAAAATACGACTGACCAAGGGCCCAACGTTGTTCTTACCCATGATCTACTTTTCAAGTGGCCGACCTTCTGAAATCCACCAGTCCATTGTCATAGATGACCTGTCAGCTACAGTAAGTTCTCAATTAATCATGACAAACCAACATACACTGTGGTATAGTTTCACTTGAAAAACTGTAGTCCTTCCTTCATCCCTCACGTTCAACGTGGAATCAGTCCGCCAGCAGACCACGATCCACTGGTTGCATGGGCACTCCTGGTTTGGATCACAGTGTATGTGTGGGTAGGAATGGGTCTAGTGCACTTTATCATGCCTGCCTATAGAAACCAATCACTCTGTTTTTGTGTGCACAGAGCTGTAGGTTATCCTGTGGATGATAACTGGGACACCAGCCATTAAAGAGTTGTTTTACTACGTAATGTGAGCTTTGGGCCAGAAGTGCTTGAAACTGTCCTCCAATTGTTGGCATTGTTTTACCATTTGACTGGTTCTTTCTCAGAAGGGAGATATTATGATGAGATTCAGGATTAGATTTCAGAGTCTGCTTCCAGTACTTCCTTCCTGAACCATCAAAATAAAAATTTTGATGGAACAGTTCATGGTTCAGTCTATCAACTTAGCTTCCATGTTTTTGACAATGGGAACTTTATGCGAACATAAAAGTTTACCTTGTTGTATTGTTTCTTCGATGTTATAGGCATGGCTATGAAGCTTAAGTTAGCTTCCTCAATTAACTTCATTGAATTGCCAAAGGGAAAGGTGTTCATGTAATGTGGTGGCACTGATTGCCATCCTGGGAAGGGGATTAAGTAGTTTCCTCTCCTCTATTAAATTTGAACTATTTTGTTTCTAAAGGGTCTCATATGGCCCAGGAATTTTCCAAAGTTTGTTCAATTTCTAAGCCAAATGTTTCACACATTTTTTTTTTTTGGTAAATGGCCTTATTTCAGAGGGAACTTTCAAAAGGGCAAAGTTTTTCTTTTGTGTCCAAAATAAACTTTTCAATACTCTGACAGTAATTTTGTTTTGTGCCACTACAAACCACATCTCATGCCACAAGTGGCATGTGTGCCACCTTTTGGGTAAGCCTGATCTACAGAAATGTTTTGTGGCAGTTAATTGGAAGTGTGGTGATGACAATGATTACTGCCACAGACTTTGCATCTTGGCATGGAATGATCCATGCTAGTCCTAATGCCATATTAACTCTTCTTGCTTCTTGTGGTGTCCTTGAGCTTTCAAGTCGTATTTGGAGGCCAGAGAACACTAGTTCAATCCACTAGCTTGTTTGAATTAATTGGTGTTAATGCAGGCAACCTTTAATGAAAGGTGTGTTCTGCATCTAAATGTCAAGACAGAATCGCCTGCGCTGGGAAAATGAATGGTAGTAACTCCAATATCAAACTTAATGTTTAATTTAGAAGGTCAAGCCAGTTGGGAAGAATATTTTAGGTGAGCATTTACAATGACAAAATAAAAACCCAGCAACTGTATGCTTCATTATTGATATGATACCTTCTTGTTGGAAAAATTTCAACAGATTTGCAGCTTTAGTTTGTAAAAATCAGAAGAAAAAAGAAATTTCTTTGATATGATTGTTTGCAGTTAATTGAAGCACTTCTTAGGGATCTCTCTCTTTGGGTATTGTTTTATCACTCAGCTAAGTCGATGCAGTGTCACATCGTTGGCTAGACATCAAAATGTTCTTAAAATATATTTCCTTTCCTTGTGTCATTTGTTTCTCACCAAAGAGATCTCTCTGAGTGGTGTACTGGTTTCTGATACTGTATACTATTTTCAGATAATCTGTATGTCTGGAGCAAAGTGTCAAAATACAGCTCTCCTCACATGAACCAAGTTTATCGAGTATAGTGCGTCTCTAGTGCGTCCCATGTCATCTTGTTTGTCGATGTATGTGCCAAGTGAACGTCTAGTTACATTCCCTTAAACATTACCTCCCAGTGGGTTGAGTTGATCCTGGAGGTTGATATGACATCACCACATTGCTGAGCTGCTTTTTCTCCAACCTGACCCCGTCCCCTTGGGCATTTCTCACCCTCCGTACATCTGTCTCCACTTTTTTGTACAATAATGCTGTGACCCCTCAAAAAAAAAAAATGTTTAACCATGCAGTAGAGTGAAAGAAAGACAAATATCACACTTCACAAAGGATTATTTCTCATAGCTTTATCTATATACTGGTCCACACATTTCAAATTAAAAAAACGAAAAAAAAAAAACTATAAATTGCAGTAGTTATTTTCCGATGAGATTTTTGCCTAATAGAAGAAAAGGATAAGAAACAAAAATGAAAAAGGATGATTGATGACACCATGATGATAAGAACAATAAAAATATCAATATTCTTGAATTTGCAAGTTTCACTGTTTGTTCTTTTTTATGACATGTTTCTTTTCACAGTATGAGCATAAATGTGAGGTTTGCTCTCTAAGATGTCCTGTCTGTACTGCAAAAAAAAAAAAAAATGTGGGGCAAGGAAAAGAACGTACCTGCAACATACCATAGCTTTGACAAACATTTTCCTCATTTTGGTTGGGATTCATATGTGAGCAATTCTGCACATACCATGTTTGTAAAATGGCAGTGTGGCAACAAATCTGGCTATTGAAGCCGCAGTTAAGTTCATGTGATGGGTTACCTTTTCAAATACCAAAGATTTCTATTGGCTATCTCTAGAAGATGACACAGTAAATTTAGGAAAGTCAAACTTAACAGAGAGGAGTAGTCTCTTTGAAAATCCTTCCTCAGTTGCAAATTTGACTTGATCATTTTAGGCATGATACATTCCAGCAAACTTGGTCAAGGTCTCCAATTAAATTGAGAATTTCTTTAAATGATTTTGATCATTATGAAGTAAAAAGCAACAGCAAAATCCACTTCAGCTGGGAATAAAGACTTTCTAAATTTGCTGCTGCGTTGTTTCTGATTAAATGGTCACAAAACACAATACCAGAGAGAAGAGGGGAGGGGGGGGGGGAATTGAATAAAGAGAAGCAACAGGCAAAACTTACAACATATTTTCGTATTCATTCAGACAATACAAACCAGCCATGGGTTAGCACAGTAATACCCATTTTTTATGGGTGTCATTAGATCAAATCCCGGCCATAGAAACAGCTACACAGTCTTTGTAGGCATCAGTGGAACACTTTACTCCTTCGTGATTGCAAAAGAAAGCTGCGGACTGAATCATTATAACCAGAGCATGGCACAGATGGCATGCAAACTTGACTTCACATGAGGTTATGAACAAACGCTCAAACCCTGCTTTGATCGCACAAAATCATAACAAAAAGTAACGGTCCGTCTCTGTCAAAAATTTGCTGGTCGAAGTGGCATCGTGAACATTTTTTTTTAAAGTAATATACACGTACAGTCTGAAATAAAGGTTCGCTAACTTCAATCTCGCGAACCGGTTCCATAGTTGGCTCCGCCTGCTTTCCTCACGAGTGCCTCCAATTCACTCTTCTGCAGTTCCTGGATGTCGTCTGCTTGAACCTCAACCTGAAATTGCTGCCGTAGAAGAAAAAAAAATTCCATTTTATTGCCAGAAGCTGTCTACAGTGACAGGATGAGGGCGAAAAGATGCAATTCGAAAAACAAACAATAAAAAAAAAAGAAAATGTAGTAGGGGCTGAGGAAGGTGAAGAGAAGTTGGTATACATCTATATCTTTTCCAAATTTTTCTCTGTTTATATTTTCTTCTGTTCCACAATTGCCTCTGGAGACCTATCTCGTAAAAGTGAAATGGACCACCCTGTTGTTTACTACGGTCGTCAGAGGAGTTAAAAATGGCCCATACACCGTCACATCAATTTTTTTCCAAGGCGGGAGATTGAATACCTGAAATACGCCCTTCACGGTGGCTTTATCTGTGCTGACAGCTGCTTTCTTCAGTGCGCCAACGTTTGGCCCGATCCAGGTGACGAGCGCAAACTTTGTTCTTCTGCTTAATTCATCCCCAACCAGCAGGCGAACATACCCATAGGCCCTCTCATCCTCTGTTGAAAATGCAAAAGAAGGGGTACCAAAACTATTAATTCCCCCGTGTATTGATATACCCTAATTATACATCCCATAGTTGGGATGGAGGTATGACGACACCATATTTGTAATTCAGGATATTCCAACAAATACCAGTAGTGACTTTATCATGGATTCACTTTATATCTTTAAAATTTTGATTTAAGTTTGAGTAGCTAACCATGGCAAAGATAAAGGACTGCGTTGTCGTGGTAACTATTAGACATAGGCCTACTCTAATAAATTTGCTTATTCGGATAACGCAAGCAAGTAATCATCACCCGGCTGGCTGAGTCGTCTAAAAGAATACTTTCTTTTTGCATTTCCATTCTTTTCACCTGATTGCACATGTCTGCATTAACTGACAGTATCATTTGTAGTATCACATCAGCACAACCAGCGCTCATTTGCCTCAACAGTTGTTTCCACGGTAACCACTATTTTTTATTTGTTTTTACTTTGTGAAATCGGCATACAGAACAGACTATATTTGATTGACAATAAAAGTTTCTCTGAACAATGAAAAGCTGATGGCGGTATACGTAATGCAATGACCACAAAGCTTTGCATAAAAAAGTTTCACTTTTCATCTATCAAATTCAAAATGTAATAATAAATGACAGAACCAGAGAACAAAGAAAAATATTTCACGCTCTAAGGAGGATGCAAAAAATAAAATAATAATAACAATGATAATCTTTGAAGGTCGATTGGATAACTTTAGGATTGTAAAATGTCCTTTGCTCTTGAACTTGAAGAGATACTGAAGATGCAGCGTAACTTCTAAATGTATGTTGACGGACCTGCTTTTACCAAATTTACTTCAACCATGTCCTTCTCGATCACACTACAGTTACAGTTCAACAATGTGAACGTCCGTTGTTGAAAGAGCGTAATTACCAACATTTTGCATATGACTGATAGCCTAAATATAGGCTAATAGATATTTTTTTGGAATGCGGATTATTGTTGTCCAGGACGAATGGTTGTTATTTTTTCAGACATTCGATAGGAATCGTGTATGTTGATGATCAGGTGGATTATTGTTGAGATGGCGAAACGTTTTCACTTTCTCCATTGTTAAATGATTTACCTCTGTGTGCGATGTACTATGCAAACCTCGGTATCTATATATGTTTTGAAGTTGTTCTCTTCAATTACATTGTGAGGGCTAATTGCTCATAACAATTATTGCACGACATACGCCTATCGTTTCATTGAAAAATAAAAAGAAGCTGCTAAGATTGAGTTCGACAGGGGAAAGAGGGGAGGGGAGAAACTGTGTGGAGGGTGGTAGGAGCCAGTTATACACAATTAACTTACCTTGTAAATCGTTTAGCATTTCATCATAGTCTGTACCGATTCCATGTAATACTATCGATTTATCTTCCGCATATTTAACTAATGCCCTGCAAGTAGAAATGGGGGAAATGGTTAGGCTACACGTAGTAATAAATAAGAAGGTACTTAGTGGCGACATGGTTGTGCCCCCCCCCCCCCTCCTCCGAGGCAAGAGGAGCAAGGGTGCCAAATATGGTCGTATCACCGTCTGAAAGTAAAGTCTCTATTCATCATCACTCATATGCTAATATGCCAGCTATCATTTAAGTGAAGATTGGGGGGGGGGGCATTTAAGCCTCACCCCCCACCACCCACCCTCAAGAAAATGCATCCACATCACCACAGATTGTATTGCTTAATGTATCAATCAGGAGACGATTTACATCAAGTAGAGAAAAATGCACAAGATGACCTCATAGGATCGCAAGTAATACTTACACAGGATTAATTGACACGTAGGCCTATGCGTATATCAGTCAAATTCAGTGCAAACAAATACAACTTCTCTGGATATCCTTAAAGGGATTATTTAACAGGAAATTTACAGTAAATTATATCCTCATCCTCGCCGAATACGGTAAACATTTAAAATACTGTAATCTGAGAACAGGAACTGTCGAGGGTAAGTGTCCGTGTTTGTGACAAGATAAAAAGTTCATTTGATTCTCATGCAGTATATTTTGGATTGCGGTCGTCTTTGGTTATCACTTTTCGCAATGATGATGAGGTCACGTGAGACTTATATTCCACTCAGGGACGGTTCGTCCAGAGCCACTGTATATTCACTATGTGAAATGTGGTCTTAGTCAAATTATAAGAAATTTAAATTGAAATTGAATTAAAAAGAGAAATTGTTGCACAACTATATTACCGATGTATGTCTGTTTTTGAAAATATAATCTCCTCATCAAGGTATGTGCCATACATACAGGTATGAAATTTAGTACCATCGAGTTATTATTTGGTGCAAAAAAAAAAAAAGACTTTGTGTCCTTGTCCGACACGAAAAGAAGCACCGAACGAAACAAAACAAAATTAATGAAAAATGTGTAAACTCAGTTTTTACACATACATATACACATGCATTTACACATACATACTTTTGCATTTTGTCGGTGTTGAAACTGAAAAGAAAACGTGTACGGTATACAAGTAATGTGAGATATTAGAGCCTCACTGACCCATTTCGACGAAGTTCAAATTGAAAGTGGTTGGTCCGTAGTAGTTTGCTCTATTGTACAAAATTGCTAGCAGTGAATCGAAGGGGACTTTGTCTGCTGCTTTGACTAGGAAAAATTATACAAGCTACGAGAACGCTTACTACTGTAGCTTAGGCGTACGGGTTGTTTGATTTACAATTTTATATTACGCCTACGAAAGGCTACGATTTTTCGTCGGAATTTTTCCAAGCACTCTAGCTATCGCAAACCCCTCTTTTTCAACGGGCCCCTAATTTTTTCCACGGACCCCCCACGGACCCTCTTTGCCCTTTGCGAACCCCCTGGCCCAAACAATCTTCACGAACCCCCTTGGAGTCCGTGGACCCGGTGGACCCCAGGTTGAGAATCATTGGCCTGGTCATTAACCTTTGTTCTTCCTTTGTCAGTGTGTCAGGGAAGAGAAAGTAAAGAAAAAGATTACATGTCACAAAACCTGAAAGAGAACTATGCACTATGATTTTTTTTCACCGAAACTGAGTCTATCATAGCTTTTGGAATTTTTTTAAAGAAAATCTCTTATTTGTCAAATACAAATTGTTGATACTACCTTTTCAATGATGTAAAATTAACGAAGTAATTTATGTCAAAAAGGTTGAGAAGTGAATCAATTTGTTATTCGTACTATTTTTTCTCTTGTCCTGGTGTTAATCCCTGCTAATAGGCTAACTGGAAGTGGTTAGTATGTGACTGTGGGTTTCTAAACAGATTTCCAGGAACATTTTACCAAAACACTGGTGAGTGTAAGGGGGTGCCTGCCCTTTTCCCTGAATCATAATTTTAACCCCTCTCCCGCTCAAAAAATATCGCCTCCAAAAAAAAGTACTGAAAACTTATTTATACTACATTTAGGCCTACTTGCAGGGTAGGAGTGAGGTGTAAAGAGATAAAAGAGAGTGGGATTTGCCAGGATAACTTATGTATGTCCTATCATGGACCGTGACGTATAGTATACGTCTATGACAACATGGACCCCAAATTATTATAGACAATGGTGGCGCACCTGAGCTAGACAGTTGCAAATAACAGAATTGAAATCTTAACATATGCAGCGAACATTACAAAAAGTTGATTCAGAATTTAACACAGTGAAAAGTATATTGGTGATTTATTTGTTCTCTGTATGAGGTTAATCTCAGTTATGTACCTTTTTCTGATGATGTCCTTGTAGGCCTATAGTATTCTAGTTCGGAAAGCCATAGGATTTATATCTAGGAACTGCTAATTAGCTCAGGGTGTAGTGGTGGTGTACTGTATGTAGCTTATGAGTTATCTGTGCTCAATCCACAACCGCTCGTCGAAGTACACGATAGAGAGATCTATTCACATAATCGTAAAAAAGTAACATGAGAGACGAAAATCCTTTCCAAAATGAAGCAAAAGAACATAGCCACAGGGCACATGAAGGTGCTTGGCAGAGAGTAACCGGACTATACCAGGAACCTCCCACGTCATCTTTACAAAGAATCATCAGTAGGACCATGGATGAATGTGATACCATGGTGACAGGATGACAGGCCAATCACAGGTCGTGACCACCTATTCGTTTCTTTCACATTGTAACCATGTCTTTTTGCTTCAATTTGTCCCAGGAAAAGCGGATGTCAAGTGGGAGTTGAAAAAAAAAAACAACAACAGAGAAACATATCGAATGTGAAGTCACTGGACTGATGTGGCAGGAAGGAAACAGGCCCAAAGGTGACAAGCCACACTAAAATGTTCTTATCACGCTTGTAGTTCACCATGGTGCCATCTCCGAAATGATCGTGACTTTCCGAATAAAACGGTTAATTTAACGAGATGCAGTCTGGAAAAGTATTCAAAAATTTTCCATCACATTCCGCTAATCGGACTTGTTTGAAGGGTCCACCACCGGAACCTATCTTACTGGAAGAGGGGTTTATACCGTAGCGGCTCCGGAACCACACATGGTTGGTTACCACAACACTGAATAATCGCTGTCATCACACAAACACACACACACACACGTAGAACAATCGGACAATACCCTTACGTCAGACGCCGCCCTGTACGGTCAAAAAAAAAAAGAAAGAGAAAAGAGTCATTATTGATGCCTAACACAATATTGACACTAAAATGCCTATTGTATCGGTTTCAAACACTCAAAGCTAAGTTTGTTGTTCTATTATTGAAGATATACAGTAGATTTGTGATGACGGCAATGATCCTGGTGTAACTTATACAAACCATGTTATGTATGACCATGGAGGGGCTAGAGAAGGAGATACAATTGAAGTTTCTTCTTTTGAACTAGCCTAGTTTCGGCCGTAATCAACTCTTTTGTTCACCTCTTGAAGATTCAATGGGATTAAAGGGTATTAGGAACTTAACGGGAAAGGTCTATGTTGTCTATTCCGTTGTAAATTACCTATCAACAAAATTTGTCTATAACTATAAGCATTGCCAGTCGTTATTCTTGAAAATCAGCTTTCAACTTCCGACGCGGTCCGACGCCTATCGCAGTGGAAAAATTTGACGTTGTGTAACTTATTGAACATTGATACACCCTCTGCAATTTGGGAAAATTAGTGAAAATCGATAAAATGCAACAGTAAAATATAGCCTTATGGTCGTTTTCGTCATTTGCATATGGCAAAGGTCTATGTCTTATTCTTATATACCAGTTTGTCTTGATTCCAAAGAGATAGCCAGTCGTTTCGATTTTTGAGACAGTGGTTTTGAGTTAATTGTCGGCAACGAACCCCGTATCAAAGCTTTTGCTACGCAATCCTTTTCAAAGATTACAAGCAGGTGTGAATGAAGATTGCTTGGATGTCCCTAGAAGTAAGATACATCACACAAAAGTAAAACGGCACTCTAAGCTGTTCTCATCCCTTTATGAATTGGAAGAAATCACGCCGGAGAAAATCTAACAGGATTAGCATAACTTCATGTTGTATCTCCTTCTCTAGCACCTCCCTGGTATGACGTAGGGTTGGCGATGACCTATAATTCCATGAACAAAGGCATAAGACTACATGAGGGTATTCAAAGTCGGGTATTCTTGTACTTGCTTTCTCGTATTGAATTTACTTCAAGTGCGAGTAGCCCCTATATATATAAATATATATATATGTATATATATATATACACACACACACATATAGGCGTTCATAACATAACTGTAGGCCTATCCGTGGGGCGTGAATCATCCTGACCCCATGCACTGATATAGAAGAACTGAATATCTTAAATAGTGTCTCAGGACTATTAGTAGGTCTAAATGTTATCGTTTGAGGCTCTTTTTGAAATAACTTAATCTCGTTATTGATATTGTAATTGTTTCCAAATCGAGGGTTTGAAAAACTCCTTTAATGATCACTATCGATGTAGGATTGTAGATAAGGGTGATAATCGTTTGGACATTGACCGAAAGTCCGTCAACAGAGATTGTGGAAGATATAAAATACAAAAGGCCTTTTGGCTGTGTATCACTGCCTGTAGTATATACAGCATAGCTGCAGGCAGCCTCAGCTTGTATGACTATATGCAGGGGTGGATTCAGATGGGCTCCTGGATACGGGGGGGGGGGGGACCAGAAGCATGAACCCCCACTCCTTTTCGCTAACCAATGATTTTTGACCAACTATTTTTTTTTTCTTTGCCTCATGCTGAACTTCAGATCAACGTATCCCGTTTCAATTCATTTTAATTTAAAGATTGATAAATCCGTCATTGTTTGTAACAATATTATGAACCTTAATTGCCCAACTGCCTACATTAAAAGTTTCGATGGAATACCTCATTCCAGACAGTTTGGCATGATTATACATTGAAAATGGAAAAAAAAAGATTCCTCTCCGCTCTGAGAAGTTGCATTAATCATATAAGGATGAGATCATCCCAAGTTCACCTTCATGCGGCCATAACAGGGAACTACACAATCCATTTCACATCATACAGAAAATAACTCAGTTGCAACTCAGTGACAAGTAAGAACAGTACGATTGCAACTACAACACCCATCGTTGTCCCCGATTATGACGTTTTATATATAACCCACTGGAATGCGTACGACTTAGTATTGTGTCATTCAAGCCACTCAGGCTGTGGTTTACACAATGCCAAACCGGAGTCTCACAAAGAGATAAAAAAGGTGAATCACCGTCGAAGCTCTTGTTTTCAATGGAATTTTTCCATTGAACTATATAGTCATAGTGACTCAAACGCAATGCATATCAATAAACCCAGATTCGGCGTTGCACGCAATCTGCCGGTCAAGGAACCACCGAATACTTCTATTCAAAACATCACGCAGCTGCGGTGATTTGCAACTCCTTACGTGTTACATAGTCTCCAATATTCATTATTATCTTTGAGACACTCGAATACAATGGCCCTAATCTTCCCTAAAAATGCGGGGTGGACAGTCTAGCGTAGAAACATGTGTGTGTACCTGTGTATTGAATCACGTTCAGACGACAAGAATATATCCTTGTTCTTTCCTTGTCACTCAAAGCAGCATAGGGCATGCCGAGGCAATACTTTTCGTAACGTTTATTGTACAGAACTGTTTACTCCCAACCATCGTATCACTGTACGCAATGTAATCAGTTCTCTCCCTAGTAAATCGTTCACAATCACATCCAATTGTATTTAATTGTAGGCTGACACATATTAACCTTACATTGTAGCCTAACGATAAATCAAACATAGGAAAGCTCCTTTAATGAGCCATCTATCCACGTGCAGTTTGTTGCCAAAGGGGCGTGGCAACTACTACTGTTAGTCAGTGTTGCAGCCTGCAACAGCGACGTGTGATATACATTCTAGAAACTTAAATGTAGGAACATTAGAATGTATCGCCAAGTACAATTAATAACATGTAGTGTATGAGTCATGCTCCATTCGTTGCAAAAAAATTGACGAGCGTTTCTACTGAATATGCTCATGGAAATGGTTTTGCCGGTTGAGTTTCAGCTCGCATGTACCAGATCATACGTATACGTGCATATACAGGTAGTTGTAAGATTTGTCAAAATGTAGCCTACACTCAGTACGCCCCTAATTAGTCGCCAAATAAAGTTAATATTACAACAAAGATAACAGTGATCCAATAATATCATACAAATATCATAGCCTCCTCGAGAGGGGGAGCCCCCTGTCTCGAGGAAGTTATGGGGGGAGGGGGTTAAAATCGAGTGAGGATCATTCTCACTGGGAGTATAAAAG
The DNA here is from genome assembly GCA_021234535.1 of Stichopus chloronotus. NCBI lineage: Eukaryota > Metazoa > Echinodermata > Holothuroidea > Aspidochirotida > Stichopodidae > Stichopus > Stichopus chloronotus. The sequence goes on along the minus strand of CM037832.1, from coordinate 28,642,649 downwards.
AATGTAATCTTACCAGTTTGTTTCAGTCTTATCGTCCCTGACGTCGGTGTATGCCTGGTAAATACTTTCCGTGTCGATACTGGGCATTTTGAATCCGAATGCTTGATTGCCTTTTGTTAATAAATGAAGTACAAAGAAAAAGGTAAATTCAACTCTGTCGACAGATGATTAAGCTCTGTAGAGCATTGACGATCAACGGATAAACCAACACAGGGAACGTATACGTCTATAATGCAAAACGATAGTGAGTTACACTAACACCCCCACAAGCCTCTAAAGAGTATGAATTGCGAGTTCAGAGTAGCGATTCTAAGTCCATTGGTTGTTGATTTTATGTTCTGGCGGTGGCGGAAAAGAAAAACCAGATACACCGGCTATTTCCTGGAATGGAATGTAAAACAGGATGTTTTATTTCAAATAGAAAAATCACATCTATTAGGAACGATTATTTCCAATCAATAATACTGGCCACAATATTTCTATTTCATTCCTATTGTAATGAAAGAAACGGTTTACGGAAGTTACCTAGTTCCACATGCTATACGTCACCCCATAAAAGGAATAGAAAGAGAGGTGATGAATATTCATATCGGTTGCGTCATCACGATTGGTTCAAAGAATTCAAGTAATGATGAGTTGATTACGTCCGAAATCTTTCACTGGGTCGTGACTGGATTGATTTGGATTTTTTTGATCGGGGTGAAGAAAAGTTACTTCGTGTGGGTTGCAAAATAGAAAGGAAATGGTTAGTGGGAAGGTATAGTTTAACTTTGTTAAAGAAAAAAGAAGATAAACTTGTAAAAGTTGTTTTTTTTTAAATTGAAAACATAAATGAAAAGAGTGTCAACTGGTTGCATTTCAAATTGCTTACACCACGAAAACACAGAAGTTAACCCAAACTTTTCCTCAATTTCTTTCTCATCAAAAAAAAAAAAAAAATTCTAGTGCTCGCCTCACTAGTAACAAGAGCACCAAAACCAGATCTGGTCTGAATGGCCACGCTTAGATGTACTTTAAGTTTTTTTTTTTTTTTTAAGTAGGACTTTCTTAACTTAGATAATAAATAATAAACTTGGAGGTATTACCGTTAATGTTCTACATATGATTGTTTGCTGAGAAAACAACAAGAAAAATAGAGGGAACATAGTTAGATTCCAGGCTACTAACTAGGCTACGTATGTGCGAAACCGTTTCATTTAGTTTATCTTTATCATTCCTAGACCAGCTGATACTTAACTATAGCTAGTGAGGGAATTACCGACGGAATCATATAGACATACATAACCCAGTTGCGCAGGCGAAAGCAAGGACGCTAATAAACAGCTAATAAGAAAAGAATGTAAGAAACAGATATATTGAATCTCATCATGAATGAACTGACCTGAATGGATATGAGGGGCAGTGGGGGGGGGGGGGATAGGAGGGGTGGGGTAGTGAATGAATGGATGGATGCATGGATGGATCTACAGTAAGATTTGTAGTTAGATAAATTGAAAGAGCAATTAAAAGAAGAAAATGAAGCAATGAATGGAGGGAGAATTTGAAATATATTAACACATAGCCCCCTGCAATTATAGTGCGTGCGGGGTAAGCCTACCTAGCTGTCTGTTTGCCAGCTTTAGCAGTTAAGGAATTATAAGGTACCGTGTAGGGGTCAGTGCAGTGGCCGGCACCGAGGGGGTTGGGGGAATGGGAAGTAATTATGATTTAGGAAGACTTAATTTTCTACCCAGAGATATGCTAAAATCTCAGAGCCCAACACTAACAGTTACTTTTGCCCTCCATTTCCGCCAACAACCCCCCCCCCCCCCAAAAAGAAAGTCCTTCATCCGTCACCGGATCAGTGATCGATTTCTCTCACACTAGTCACAATATTTGCTATTCGTCATATTTGGGAGATTATGCTCCCAATATGATAACCTTATGTCACCTAAAGCAATTTAACTCTGAAAATTCTGTAAACGTATGACCTTCTAGTTGTCAGTTTTCATTTACAGTTCCATTAGGTCAAAAATTAAATTTTGAATTGCGACGCCCTGATTTATAAGAGGGCGCTATAACAATCCTCTCGCAGCGCTCTGTTCTCTCGACATGAACTGAAAGGGGCGCTCTTTATGAACCTAATAAAAATATGTTTTCAGTCAGTGGCATGCACGCATGACACCGATCGACAGTGGCGGCGCCAGAATGTCAGACTTGGGGGGCAAACTGAGGGCAGAAGAAAATGTTGGGGGGCAAAGATTTTCGCTCTCAGCGCGAAACCGAGCCCGAAGCGCGAGACCTTGCGGGTGGGGTCCAGGGGAAGCTCTGAGGTTTAAGCATATCTCTGGGTGGAAAATTAAATCCCAAGAGAGGTATATTATTTATTTTTATATTATTTTATTTCTTCGGTTGACCGTACTCCAAGGTTCCCAACTTTTTTCTTTGGGGGTACTATTTCACATTTTACGCGGTGCCACCGAGTACATACACACACCCACGCACACACATAGGCTACATACACTTCCATTCCATTCCTATGTTTAGGAAAACAACGACATTCCTATATTTAGGAAAACAACCACCTACCCGCCCTTCCCTTATGCTGGACGGTAAACATTCCAGAGAAAATTGGTCTGACCAGCTGCCCTACTGTTGAAGTGGCTATGGGCATGATATTAAAGTGTCAGCCTGTGTAACATAAATTAGTCATTTATCAATCATGGTTCCCCGGAAGCTGTTCTTATTCAGTCCAATGCCAGTACATAGTTTTGTGATTAAATTAATTTTGGATGAGTACAAGATCTGATTAGGAAGGGTGAGAGCAACTGGGGGGGGGGGGGAAACTGGGGGTAAGGAAAAAATCTGCCCCCTTATGCCCCCCCCCGTAGCGCCGCCACTGCCGATCGATTGTCATCACATAGTCAGATCAGGAGATGTCACCCTCCCCCCCCTCCCCCCTGGTCAGATTGAACAAAACCCTGTAAGTGAGTGACTTGTTTGTGTTTACTGAATTTAGGAGCCGACTATACCTACCCGTTATTCAGTGAGAAACGGTTCGCGGCTAGCACAGCATACTGTTTAAGTGTTGCAACGTGCCTAGCAGTGGCAGTGTGTTTTCATCAGTTGTACAGTGGGAGCACCCGAGTGAAGGGAATAACGAAATTTCATTACTTCAGTTTTGATACATAAATAGCTGGATAGGTCAGAATTTTGTTAATACTACTGTTAACAAACATGATGCAGCGAGATTATTGTACACAAGGAGATTTTCTTATTTGCCTTTAAGCAGAATATAGATAAAGCCACTTTGCCCTGACATCTCTTGGAAAAGTGGATGGCCCGGCACAATGTTCGTATGAGCAACGTGGATACCGTGCAATGTGTAAATATAAAATACAAACTTAAGACAATAAAAAAAAAATCTGTTCAACAATTAATCATAAAATAAATGACTATTTAAGAAAAATGTAACCATAATGTGGAATCGACAAATTAATTCGCTTTGCTGACATGCAGTAGGACCTACCAATGTTACAACCCGCACGGACAGAACTAAAACAAAACCAAGATCGACACAAGAAACCTCACCCCACGTACATCATACCGCAAACTATGATTTAAAGGCTGTATTGCATCACCCTAAGCTATATTTTTACTTCCCTGAAAGGAAAATTTTCAACTGGTTCTAAGTTACAGTACTCTTAGATTGCCAGCAAATTCGAAAGATGCAGAGCAGCTCGTATTACACAGCGTACACAGGGATCCATTGTTTTGATTACACATGTGGAGGAATGTAAGACAGGCTGAGGGAGGGACTAGAGGTAGGTGGTTGGGAGAATTGAAACTGTCTGGGGGTGATGCATTACAGCCTTTAAGGCAGTTTCGGATAATTATTAAAGGTCTTATTCAGAGACATTTAAGGGTCTTCTTCTCAGCTCCAGAGCATGCATTAGGAAAGATTCCAAAAAAAAAAAAAAAAAAAAGGGAGCAGAAAAATTATGTTTTCTATTTTCATCATTTTCTGAAAACTTTTTTTCTTCTGGCCCGAACTAAAACGATAAGGTCACGTGATTTCTTCGATACGTTCAAATATGACGTCACTGGACGGAGCCTGGCGAGCTCGCGAAAGTGCTAGTGCTGTACAGAGCCGAGTTTACAAACCTAACGTTCGCCAGTAAAAAAAAAAAAAAAAATACAAGTCTTATGTACGCTGTTTGTCTCCTGACATGGGTCGGAATTTGTAACGTCATGTGAGATACCCGTAGGATCAATTTCCTGCCTATTTCTAACGGACAGAGGCATCGAAATTCGTCGCCAGGCTATTTTCATGACGGCGAGAAAAGATTTTACCGGAGCTGGAATAGATTTGTAACCTACTGTAGCTCACACGGCGGCGTATGGTGGAAGCATTTCCACGAAAGTGAATACCCAACTGAGTAAAACCACTTCTTTATCGAATTTTGGAGTGTGGACACATTGATTGCCGGGAATTCATGGACATAACTAAGATATGATTTCTGGCTCAGAGATACGGGCGGTAGGGAATCAAATGTTTACATTCGCCCATCCAAAATTAATATTGCTCATCGCGCAGAAGTATGAGTTTCAGGCACGTTAACTTAGGGCTAACGTTTTGCTACGATTAAGAACGATACGTCGCGCACTGTGTGTGGTCCCAACTTCCAATGTTAGAGAGATTCTAAGAACCCATAGACCTAGTTATACTAGGCCTGACAATTTTTACAATTTTTAGGCTACAGACCAACTGGAGAAATTTAGGTGACACTACCGTCCTCAACTGTTTACTTGTTTCATTTACAGTTACACTGCTTCCCATGACTAGCTCTATAGCCTAGGCTATTATGAATGGTTAGGCCTGACCATAAGCATGAAGTAAATGAACAGTTAATTTGCTCACATTCTGATCTATGTAATTTAGTCCTTAGTGATTGTGAAACATTGCTACTGGAGTGGCAGACTACTATAGGTGTGAATATTTTCATTTGAGGCTAGAGGTAACTGGGGCTGAGTCAGTCGCAAGTTGGGCCTTCAACTTGGCAACATCATCTGGAGGCCTAAAATTCCTGAATAGGCCTAACGTTAGCAGAACTTCAGCAATGTATTGTGTGAATTAAATCATGAGATATGCATGGTAGATTATACGCAGTATGTGTTGATTTAAATTCTCTGACCACAAGTCCCACAAGCTGACCTCATCGTGGTGTCAGGGTGGCAACTGAATTTTTAAACAAACATTTTAAATGTGTCAGTTATCTCAGTGACTTAAATTGATAAGCCTAAGCTCCTGATGTCTAGTAGGCTAATACGCCTAGGCTTGCTGGGTAAATCACTTTTTTAGTTACCATGAAATGCAATATATGTCTCTGTGAATAAATATATGTCTTCCAAAAAGACTATGAGTGTATCCTTCCTGATTTCACTTACTGTTTGTTTCACTGGTGTTCCTAAAAGGCTAATTTAGCTCATGTAGATACGTGCAACAATTCTGCCATTCAGCAGTTTCATAAACACTTATACTGTCAGTTCCAATCTGCAGTATGTGGTACCCTAGTTTTACAGAGAGGTTATTGGTATGCTAGTCACAAACAGCACATGCTGAAGTTTTCAATGTAATGTTCAACCTCCATACCTAAGTTAGGTTAGCTCTTTGTGTAATGTAAGTTAGGCCTAAGCTTCGTGAAACTGTTTTAACGATTAGGAGAGAAGAAAGAAGGTTGGAGTCCAAGGCTATTTCTCAAAATGAGACAAGAAATAATAACACTTAGGCCTATGTTAGTATCTTTTAAAATACACTATCATGTTTACTCTGAGACGTGATTCACATAAATTGTGTGAATAATGAAGGGAATGGAAATCAGAAGAATAAGAATACAGTGATTGTTTCAAGATTCCGATCGACTCAAGATAACCCATTTCAAAGTATTGAGTGTATGCATGTATGGTATTGTATGTATTGTAATCTATCACACCACAACTCTCATTGACTAGTTGATTAATTGCAACAAACATTTTCAGATGATTGATTTGTTTTTGATGATCGTCACACATAACTCCACAAACACAGGTTACCGCTGAACACGCAATATACAATGGATCATTTCCATTCCTGTTTATGACATCGTTAGTGACCAAAAAAAATGCTCTTTGTTTGTAAAGTTTATCACGCTCACCATGTATAACGAAAGGTTTACCAACGATGCACCGTAAATTAATTTGAGGATGCTGCACGAGAGAGGATTAATGCAAGTTATGCCCTAGGGCCCAGCCCGAGGGCATAACTTGTACCAAAAGTACCACTATTGGTTTGCGTAAGTAGCGAATGACAAAACACTGTCAAGCTACGTTTTATTGTATTCATCCGTCGGTGACGTTACCCTAAAATTGACAGTGCATTCACAACTGCATATACTTGAGCTTCCTGTATAAAATAATGGCTTTGATCATGTAATTCATGACATTCTTTTGCAGACTGGCTGCCTTAGATTTAAATTATAGATTGCCAGACAAAGAGAGGGAGAGAGAGAGAAAGAAATCAACCGTGAGGAGTTCTAAAACAACGGGGACTTTATACACACACATTCATGTATTTGTGCACAAGATTAACAACGTTCAAACAAAAATGAGACTCACCCTTTTTAGTTGAGGGATGACTAAGTGGAGACGTATGCAATTTAACAAATGGTGTAGCTTGTGCTCCTGGGGGAATATATTTGCCTTTAGTAATTTGTGTTGGTTTAGTTCCAACAAGTGGTGTAGCTTGTGCCCCTGGAGGTATATATGTGCCTTTGCTAATGCCTGTTGGCTCACTAGTTTGATCGAGAGATGTATCTTGTGCCCCTGGAGGTAATTTACATTGACTGTTTTCCGTTTGTTCGCTTCTAACAAGAGGTGTGGGTTGTGCCCCTGGAGGTATACATTTGACTTTACTAATTCCTGTTGGCGTTGCTTTAACGAACGGTGTAACTGGTGCCCCTGGAGTTACATCTTTGCCTTTACTGTTTGCTGTTGGCTTAGGTCTAACAGGAGGTGCAGCTTTTGACCCAGGAGGTAAACCTGTACATTGACCTTTACTTTTTCCTTTTGACTTAGTTGAAACAACTGGTGTAGCTTGTACCCCTGAAGGTACATCTTTAAGTTCCCGGTTTCCTGTTTGGTTAGTTCCAGCAAGTGGTGTAGCTTGTACCCCTGGAGGTATATCTTTGATATGCTTGATATCTGGTCTTGTCACCTGCTGAAGCATCATCGATGAATACTTAAAAGTACTGCTATCTACTTTTTGTTGAGTACCATCCTTTAAAAATGGACAAGGTGCATTTAAAATTGATGTAACTCCTGGGTAATTCCCCTTTTGGCCTTGACGAGCAATTCTTGTCTTTGAGGCCCAGAAGGCACTTGTCAACCTTCTGGGACTAGGAAAAGGAGGCTCGTCATTAGCTTGTTGTTGCATTTTATCCTTTACCAATGAACGAGATGCGTTTCCAAATAGCGTGCCTCGTGAGGCATTCCCCTCGTTAGTGTAAATATTAACACGAGCATTTCTTGCCTTTGATGGGTTCACCCTTGTGAACCTCCTAGGAGTAGGAACCGGAGGTTTTCTATCTGCTTGTTGTTGGTTTTCATCTTTGACAACTGGACGAGGTACATTTTCGACTGGTATTTCTCTTGAGTCATTCACCTTTGTATTGTGACAGTTAATGGGAGCATTTCTTGCCTTCAAGATACTGGCCCTTGTCGACTTTCTTGGAGCAGGAATCGGAGGTTTTCGTTTGGTAAAGGTCTTGTATGTACTAACTGATCGAGGGTGTCCTTTCGGTCTCGGCGAACGTTGACTTTTTTTAAGACAACTGCCCTTTTCATTGTCTTGTTTTGGATGATGAAACCCCTCATTTATGATGCTAGTGTTTACTAAAGAAATTTCTGGATTAAAATGAATTCGATTGCAAAAATGAAAAGATAATTCTTTGTGTAGTAGCATGAGATCCGCGGTGACCATACAGACTTGCTTTAAATTAGGCGTCTTGCAATCCTTCGGGAAAGCAAAACTGTCGACGTTACGCTCAGTGTATCCGAGAGCTACCAAAACGTTGTCATGACCCTGTACCAAGCAGAAAGATAGAATGTTAATGTTAACGTAATGGGATATAAAATTACATTTATGTATTATATATTTATTTCATGTGAAAATTACTTCTGCTGGTTATTTCTGTAAACTTACATTGAGAGGCTTCAGGTACATGACATAGGCTTTGTTGGATGTTTTTATAGTTCTCCAACCGGAAGGTTTCCTTGACTTAAGCAAATTAACGCCGTATTTGAAAAGAATACGAACACCAAAATTAATGGCTCTGAAATTTCCATCTTCCTGTGGAAAATGATAAACGTGAATAAAAATTAACATTGCCGACATCTAGTCGAGAGTAGTTGTTACTTCAAGCACATGTAAGCACATAGTCATGATATTCCCATTTTATTGTCTATGACACTAATAGCATTGTCCTTCCATATGGATGCAAGTTCTTCTTTTTTTTCATGGTGCGAGCATTTTGTAAGAGCAAATGTCAGTCATGAAAGGGTAGAGGGTATCCTGGGAAATCAGTCTGGGTAAATGATTGAAAGGACATTCTAAAAACAAAATTAAAATTATATTACGTGAAGTAAGGGAACTTTGTCAGATTGACACTATATCAAGGATTTTTTTCTTTTACTTTTGCTTGGGGGAGGGGTAGTGCTGTTAATTCCCCTTCACCTTGAAATTCGTCCTGATGCCTTTCAGAAGCAGAATTTTGTAAACAAAAGGAAAGATACAACATCAAGGAACAGAGGAGCAGATTGTGAATATTCATAAAGCACTCCTTCAGTGTGACATGCATCGCTGTTAGCTCACTAGTCAAGTACGTGACGACGCAGTTTATACAGCAGGATAAGGATGATACGTGGACACATAAATTTTGTTCAAGATATCCAATCTTTTGTTGACCATGATGCCCTCACATCTAACATTATCGGTGCCGATACTTACCCACAAACAAGAATTCAATGGCAGAAGGTCGGGAACGGCAACCGTTAAACATTTTTCCCGAAAACCCAGCGACGTTGTTAGTGTTCTTTCATTTCCGCGGTGTGAGCCTATGGTGTTCTTTACAAACGCCATAGAGCTACCATTGCAGGGATATCTGCCTTCTGGTGGTGTTGCCACGCATCCCTGGACTTTTGGTGAGATGATGGAACCTCCGTTGATGTCACTCGATGAATCACGTGGCACATTTGTCTGAAACTTCCAACTCATGGTGGGCAATGTTGCAATGTGATCCTACAAATTGTATAAAAGTATTTTTTCTTGCTCATCTTTACCATCGTTCATTTGTATGATCGAGATTAGTCGTAGTGCCATTTGGCGTTCTATTTTAGGCATGTAGGGCAACCCACGGTAATCAGGTTTGAGGAGGAGGGGGGGGGGGTGCAGAAATGGTTAAGAATTTAGAACGTTATAGAGGGAGTGGCATAGCCAAGATGTAGAACGGACGAAGAGGGACAAACGTGAAGGACTGACTTATCGAGGAGGTGAGGCGATGGATGTGATCGTTTCAAAATTCCGTCACCAAAAGTGAAAATATATCTTTCCTCGAAATTAACTCTTTAAGGATGACACCTTTTGAACTATTAATTAAAAACTAATGTTAACTTAAAGGTCCTCGTGGTCCGGAGGGGCCCTCATTCCCCTTTCAAAGACTTAGAGACACATACCTGTAGCCATTAACTGATGATCACTGCTTCGCCTGACGTTAACCATTAGTGGCGTAGCCAATAGGGAGCAGGAGGGAAATCCCTCCCCTGACCCCGCCCAGAGAACAAAAATGGGGGAAGTTTGGGGAAATTTGGGACAGTAATATTTCCTTTCCCATTTCTCAATTTTTTGTTAGGATAAGAAATTGTGAGACATTTTCATTCATTATTCGACAACGTATATCCCCTGCAGATTCCTTGTATAACTGGGGCATGAAGCATACCTAAGTCGCGCTCTAGGGTTCCTTCATCGCGTTCCACAGAAGTGCCCCCTCTACAGCATGCTCAGTGAAAGTTAATTCGATAGTGTTTTTAGATCAGTGCCGCAGTGGGACCTTATAGTTTAGTGAATTGTGCTAAACAACCTTGGAACGATGTGCAACTAACACTGGCAAGCACTTTTTGTGACTTAAACTAAAAAGCGAAGTAAGCATGTAGGTCATGGAATATATCTCCAGTACAAGCGTCAACAGGAATACAAGTCTAGTTTAACATCATTTAGTTTCCTTCAGTAATCTATAAGCATGAAGAAATTAGAATCTGAATTAGGCATACTCATATAAGGTCTACAACCTGCAGTGCGAAGCAAAATAAGAAAAACTCAATCATTTCTTTAAAAAAAAGAGGAATTCGTGCAAATATATTCAGGTTAAATCGAGCATCAAATATCGCAACATTTTGCATCCAGTCCACCCTACATGATTAAAATTTTACGAAAGGTCCGTTTGCCATGATGGCAATCAGTGATCAGATCCATCATGTTACAATTTCTTATATACAAACTCAGACAGTGGCGTATACGGGAGGGAGGGGGGGGGGGTACATTGCCCAACTCAAATTGCCCAGCCTAAAAACAATTGTCCTAACGAGGACACGAATCAGTTTGCCAGTAGATCTGACTTGGAATCAAGCTAACTGCAACTTTAAATTTTGAATTAAAAATCAGTGATGTCGTTACTGTGGATGGGAAGTGCTATTTCCGGTGATCTGAATGGTTTGGAACTGCACAATTTATTACGCTGGGCGCCAAATGAAGGTGACGCTTAGATAGTTTCCAAACTTAGCAGCCCTGAGATTTTCTAAACTCCAGCTTACAAAAAAATTATTTAGTCTGCAGTACTGTGAACACCAAGACCGGAAAAAAGAAATATCAGAAAATCTGGAAAGATTTTTTTTGCGCAAGACATAAGAGCTCATTTTCCAGTGATTGCTTAGTACTTTACATTACCATTACGTGGTACTTTTTATCTGATTATTTTCTGGTCATTCTGCATTTGCTCATTTTTGTATTGTGGTAAACGTTTTATGGGAACAGAAAGGGCAAAATAATGACTGCTAAGATTCTACTTACAAGCTTGGGAAATGTCATTTCCTGATGTCCTTATTTTGCAAAATATGCTCCGCGCCAACCCATGGTTAGCCTCCCCGATAAATCTCATTCCATGCGCGTACTCACTCACACTTAGCAACAATGTAATTCTACCCCCCCCCCCTCCCCACCCCTCTTTCTCGTTCAGAGAATCATGTGTTTACCCCCATGAAAAGAATCCTAGCCACGTCACTGTTAATCAAAAAAGAGGTAAGGATGATGTCACATTTGGTCATTTTGATTGAATACCGGCGGAAACATTTCTTCTTAACTCAGCTATAGCCTCTTTTGGACAAAGTAATAGGTCACTTTAGGTTGACAGCACTGCAATATGCGACTGAATATAGCTGACTCTCAAAAGAGAACTGTAGCGGTATAGGCTATGCAAACCTGGACAAAGTAAGACTTTTTGCAAAACTTTATACCTGTATTCATATACTTACATAACACTCACAGCTTAAGCTTGTGAACCTGTATAACCTATACATTTACAAAACGTACAGGAGCAGAAACTTCCTTTTTTTCCGAATATGCTATAACACGAATGATATCTTACCGGTAGTGTCGACCGATCGTCAAAAATTTCTGGGCTTAAAGTTTTAATATTTGTATTCCATTCACCCAGTGATGCAAAATCCTGCCATGATGTTTTACGGCAATGAAAGTCGACCAGGGTACAACATACATACGAAACAGGTCCTTAATAGGCCTACGGTTTCTGAAATACACTCTGAAAATTGTAACTTAAAACAAATCACGAATTCTGCCTCCAATTGAAGATGCTTCCAAAAGTAAATAATGTCCCATCTTTAATTTGAAAACTGTCTTTGAAGCCGATGTATATGCTTTTCTGAGAGCATAGGCCTGAAAGCTTAGGTCACGTTTTTCTACCTTATCACTACTTATTACACATAAAGTTATTAATAGATGGAAAGGAAAATACCACATCGCTGAAAAAATGCCCTTCAATGAGCTGTAATTTAAGTAAATGTTAAGGTAAATAAATGTTGAAAGACCGCGTACCTTGTACCTAATGTTTATTTATACCACTCCTCTGTTTATACTCTTTATATCTCGACCAGCCGACCATATCGTATTCGGCTTGTATATGAAGACTCAGTTTGTATAGGCGCTATACAGCATCGCTTTTTACTTCATCTGCACAGTTAAATCTGCCTAACCTACTGGAAGATTCAATGTGAAGCAGAGTATAAGGAAGCAGAGTGAAGCAGAGGGAAGAAGAGTGAATTAGTGAGAGAGAGAAAGGGGGAGGGGACGATGACATGTGTTACAACCGATAATGTAGAAATTAACCGATAATGTAAAAACGACCGATAATGTAAAAAAAAAATTACCGATAATGTAAAAAAAATACCGATAATGTGAAAAACTCTTTGAACCGATAATGTAAAAACAAATTTACGGATATTGTAAAAACGCTCGTTTACCGATAATCTTAAAAAATTACTGATAATTCAAAAACTGTTCTAAAGAGGATTTCATATGGCCCCACGTAAATGTGTGTAAGTAGGTGGGTAGACATGTATGTAGGTGTAGGTACCGCACTTTTTACCGATGATGTAAAAACTGTTCTAAACGACAATTTCGTACGGTCCTACGTACATCTGTGCATATGTAAGTGCGTATGTACATAGGCTATAAGACGAATGATATCTTACCGGGAGTGTCGACCGATCGTCAAAAATTTCTGGGCTTTAAGTTTTAATATTTGTATTCCATTCACCCAGTGATGCAAAATCCTGCCATGATGTTTTACGGCAATGAAAGTCGACCAGGGTACAACATACATACGAAACAGGTCCTTAATAGGCCTACGGTTTCTGAAATACACTCTGAAAATTGTAACTTAAAACAAATCACGAATTCTGCCTCCAATTGAAGATGCTTCCAAAAGTAAATAATGCCCCATCTTTAATTTGAAAACTGTCTTTGAAGCCGATGTATATGCTTTTCTGAGAGCATAGGCCTGAAAGCTTAGGTCACGTTTTTCTACCTTATCACTACTTATTACACATAAAGTTATTAATAGATGGAAAGGAAAATACCACATCGCTGAAAAAATGCCCTTCAATGAGCTGTAATTTAAGTAAATGTTAAGGTAAATAAATGTTGAAAGACCGCGCACCTTGTACCTAATGTTTATTTATACCACTCCTCTGTTTATACTCTTTATATCTCGACCAGCCGACCATATCGTATTCGGCTTGTATATGAAGACTCAGTTTGTATAGGCGCTATACAGCATCGCTTTTTACTTCATCTGCACAGTTAAATCTGCCTAACCTACTGGAAGATTCAATGTGAAGCAGAGTATAAGGAAGTAGAGTGAAGCAGAGGGAAGAAGAGTGAACTAGTGAGAGAGAGAAAGGGGGAGGGGACGATGACATGTGTTACAACCGATAATGTAGAAATTAACCGATAATGTAAAAAAAATACCGATAATGTGAAAAACTCTTTGAGCCGATAATGTAAAACAAATTTACGGATATTGTAAAAACGCTCGTTTACCGATAATCTTAAAAAATTACTGATAATTCAAAAACTGTTCTAAAGAGGATTTCATATGGCCCCACGTAAATGTGTGTAAGTAGGTGGGTAGACATGTATGTAGGTATAGGTACCGCACTTTTTACCGATGATGTAAAAACTGTTCTAAACGACAATTTTATACGGTCCTACGTACATCTGTGCATATGTAAGTGCGTATGTACATAGGCATGTAGGTAGGTAGGTAAATGTGGAGGCAGTGCGACAGCTTACAGGCGTGGGAGGCAGATAGATAAGGTTTGTGCGTGCATGCGTATGTGCGTATGCAGCCTACGTAAGCTAATGAGTGTAGGCCTAAATAAATATGGGGTCACAAAAGTAACAGTGTATTTGTGAATATGAAACAAAAGTAAAGACATGGGGGACCCTAACTTACTAAACACAACAAACATAGCTAATATGTTGTGTCTGAGTGTAACCAAAGTGGTTTATGACTGGGTTAGGAATTCTTCCTTGTCGCTCAAGAAAGGGGCATGGAAGAAACGCCTGAAAGCATTGTCTAGTGATCGGAAAGGTTACTCGTGATACAAGTGGTGTACAAACTGTTAAACTGTAAAACCTTGTGGATTGTTTGAGGTGCTCCCGTCAGTATGTATTTGAGTGTTTGTTGCTTTGAACACGGAACATAATATTTGTTTAGTTCTCGATTTTTCCTTTTTTTTACTCTTGAACCCTCCGGAATACACTACAGGGATTTTAAGTTTGTTTTTTTTTATTTTACTGAGTTTTCACGTATATGTTTTAGTCTAATTTTGTGAGTTTCAGACTGGCGTTACACACTTAAAAACGTTTATTAAACTCTCTGAGGTGTTCTGTTATCGGATTTTTAATGTTTTGTTTTGTGTATCTGTTGTTGTAGTTTCCTTTACTAGTAACGTTTTTTAAAAGTAAAAACACATAAACTAGTTTGACTGACTATTGTCTTTCTCGTAGAGATGCAACTTGAATCGTTTTAGAGTTTATTAAAGAAACCCTAATTAGGACCAACGGAACAAAGTTGAAAAAAGTCCCAATTAAAATTCATAAAAGTACCAAAAGTTCAGAAACGTGATACCCCCAAAGTACGCCTAAAAACGACAGTTTGGGCGTTTAAGGTCAAAGTTTGACAAGCTCAAAAGTAAAGGAAGGGTAGGCTATATTTGGAAAGTACCTGTCGATACAAATCAAACGTTTTCAAAATTTTGGAAATCTGACGCCGGGAACTGGATCAAAATAAAGAAAAATAATACCATACCATACATGGGTCGCTGTTATGATATCGAAGGTCGTCTAATAAGTCCCTATTTCGTACCTCTTTCTCTTAAAGTTAGTGGGTACCCACCCTGGGATCAAGGCTTCTGGTCCCCCAGACCGAGCTCCTACGGACCTATGTGGAATTTTATTAAAAAGGTAATAAGTCAATTGAGAAAGGTCTTAGGTCATATCCCAGGGGAGGGGCTCTCTTACGGATTTTACAACGCCCACTTAAGATCTTTTTGTCGTAAAGACGTACATTGAGAGACAGCAGCAGAATTTAATGACACTTTTTGTCAATTATCTAGTTCAAGTATATCATGATTTCATATTTCTCCTTCATATTTGCAAAGCGCCCTCACTCCTTGTTCTTCCGCAAACTCACCACAAAGAACATACCTACCATTAAAAAATCATAGAACGACTTCACATGTTTTATTACATAAAGGGTGGGTCATATTGATGGCACAGCTTATTTTTATATGGACCATTAGAGGGCGTCCTATAATAAAACCAGATACTGAAAGTTACATAGTGTGTTTAGTGAGTTACGGTCCCCCATGTCTTTATTTTTGTTTAACATTCACAAATACCCCGTTACATTTGTGACCCCATTTATATAGACCTACACTCACAAACTCACATAGGCTGCATACGCACATACGCATGCCGCACGCACGCACAAACCTACCTATCTATACCTGCCTCCCCGCCTGTCGCAAAGCCTGCCCATTTACCTACCTTCCTACCTACATGCCATCGTACATACTCACTTACATACACACATTTACGTGGGGCCATATGAAATCGTCTTTAGAACAGTTTTTACATTATCGGTAATTTTTTTTACATTATCGGTTCAAAGAGTTTTTTACATTATCGGTAATTTTTTTTGTACATTATCGGTTGTTTGTACATTTTGTTGGAAAAATTCCCCATCGAAACAAGGACGGATACAATGAAAGCGGGGGAGAAGTGGTCCCTTTTTGGGTGTGTGGGGGGGGGGGGGAGGGTTTTAGAGAGAAACTACCGTACGACAGTCATAGTTGCTCTTCCGTATTCACAAGACGTGTGGCCTGCTAAAATGGCGTTATAAGCAAAAACTTACACTTAAGAAAACTTTTTTTCATGAATTGAAAGAACCTTTCCACTTGAAATGGAAGTGACCATGTTAGTAGGGTGAACTTAACTCAAACGAGCTATATTGTCCGAAAACAGTAAAGGGATTTCAAATGCATTTCAGACAAAAAATGTTGACATCCTTGTCAAAAACAAGAAAGAGTGGGTAAATAAGTTTCGCTATGATATTCATGAAATTCTCTTCAGTATGAAGTATTGCCCTAGAGAAGGGAATAAAATCCAATCGTAAGTCCACAGCCATGAATTGACCAGAAGCGACAAATCGGTGTTTCACTCTAAAATTACTATCTAAGGTCACCACCAGGTCAAACAGCGCAATGTCTGTCGTTCAACGTGTTGACGTCTTTCCAACCGTACGACGGGAATTTTGTTGCAAACGAAAAGCAAAGATTCGACTTACATCATGGTCATATGTTCTGATGGAGTATTCATGTAACTGTGCACTTTTGTGGCACCATCTCGCATCAAACTGGGGGGGGGGGGGGGGGGGGGGCAGGGATCCTAAACCTGAAGTAACGATTTTTTTTTTGTGGAGGGAGGAGTCATCACATGTGTGCACTGGGTGACTGTGGAGTCTGGGAATACGATTTCCGGTGATTTAAGGGGTGTTTTTTTTATTCGAAAAGTTTTGCTCCACACCAACCGATGTGGCCCTCCACTTATTGTTAAACGTGCCTTTTTTTATGTTGGAACCCCTTTAAAAAATTCTAGATCCACCTCTGTGGAGGGACAAACAGGAAATAGTCAGTAGAGCAACACGTCGACATGCCATCAAATTTGGGTGTAGGCGATTGAACGATGACTAACGAAACGAAACTGCGCAAAACCCGGCAAACGTGCAGAAGTAGATCAAACAGATTCACCCTGAAAAGGACGGAGGCCTACTTTTAAAATAGTGATAATTAAGCACCGGTACTTTGGTGGTAGGGTGAGAGAATATTGATTCCTATGACCATCAGTGGCGAAAATCCGGGGGGGGAGGTGGCAAGGGTGGCCTTTGACAATCAAGTGAAAAATGTTAGTAACAATACTCATTTCCTTTTTGCTGCTTGGTCACTTTTGACATCCCTTTGACGACAGCACATGACAGCAATGCAATTATAGGCTATAAGTGACATAGTATTTGAATTTCTGTGGATGAAGTCCGTATGGATTATCATCCGAAGCTAAAACCCGGCACCAATCAATTTTCAGTCAAAAACACTAACGACATGTGTAAGTTATACCGTCACTTCGTTTCTTAAACTAGACCAGAGTTTTATCTCTGTATTTTGTGCCGCGGTTCGGTCAGAGATCCCTACCAACCGTAACACTACAATAATATGAATGTTGAGTATTGTAAAGGTATGTCTGTAATGTAATTAATGCCACGCATAAAAGCTCTAGATGCGTTCGTAGCAGACAACTACACGTCAGGATGAATCCAGTACTACGCACACACGCACAGTCGCACAAGCGTGGCAGAAGCAATACTACTAAAGTAATTCCGTTTAAAACCATCTCCCTTCAGCTCCTGAAATACTATAATCTAGGAGCTTCCTAGGAGCTTCCGAGGGCTTCTCCCCCTGTCCCTCCACCGGGTCGTTGTCTCTGGACTTCACCAGGGGCCCTCCAAACCCATTTGTGCTTTACGCTTCGCACGTTACGCGTCCACAGCTTCAAATTCACTTGTACTCCACAAACGTTCTCGCCCCCTCACTCTCAAACAGAGATTGGTAACAGTAGCCTAATGACCAATTAGAACGGTTGTCTGCTCTCATATTCAAATATGGTGAATTTTCATTTGTAGTGAGCCTTGTTATATTTTAAATTTGCCTCAGGCGTTCGGGAAGGAACACGACTACTTCAGCGAAGCGCCACCATTATTTGCCGTGAAGTATACGAGACAATGGAGCTTTACAAGCCCTCCCCCCTCCCACCCCGACGTCCGAAAACACTTTCCGTGCTTGCTATAGGCTGAATGTAGGTTGAAATAGGAATTTAATTTATCAATTAGAGAGAAGAAAAAAATCAATACTGCAACATGGTAATACATATATATCCGATGAGTTAATATAGTACAAGAATTACAACGAATTCCGCATTCCTTCTCATTTATTCTTGGAACACTTGACAATGTTGGAGGGGCTAAAATATCTTCATTCCTCGTCCACTTTTTTTCAGTCAATTTTTATTTAAATTTGTCTTTCCACACTTAGCCTTATTTTTTTTTAGTGAATATCAAGCATATACCTGAACATCAAGCATATATCATTAATACAAACTACAGTCTGGAGGTGGCGTCAGCTTCCTGAACATGACGAGGGTGGAATTAAATGATTTACAGATAGGGGCTGTACTACCACGGGGGGGGGGGGGGTGACGGGTGCGTTTTCGGGGTGGGAGCTTAGGCACGTGGGGAACGTCGGTAGCCAAATAAATAAAATTTCCAGAAGTAGCAAAAAGTTCGAGCACCCTCTGTTTACAGTAGCCCTTAATTAATAGTTTTAATAAAAAATTTTCCTCGGCTCCATGGCGAAATCTGAATCACAGTCAATAGTTCCAAATAATCATTGCGTCATAACAGACCCCTACCTTATCGTGCGTGGCAGACCTGGGGAGAGTTGAGGCCGACAGTGAAAAATTCGAGGAATGGTGGTCTTGTTGTACAAATATCCGCAGATATGAAGAAGACTTTGACAGTAGTGGTAAAAATGCAGGAAATTTCGATTCCGAAAAAGGGAACCCTCCTCAGCCATTGGGAGGGAGAAATAAATGACATGACTCAAGTAAAAATGTTGACAACTCGAATATATTTCGATGGAGATGAAGGTGAGTGCATCAGAATTTCGCAGAACCACTATATACGTCTAAGCTATATCTTATCACTCGAGATTGCCGTAAATTTTTGTCTTTGATTCATTATTTCTGTTAGTTTTCTGGCAACATATGACTCTGTCATCCATTATCACTGCACATTTAATGTATTATTATGCCAATAAAATCCGCAGTAAAAACTAAGCCGTATTTTGTTAGGCAGTCATGACCTAAGCCTACTCCTCCTCCTATCACTCGAAAAGATCCATCTGTAAATAACGAAATTTTTTAATTCAAAAGTTGACAAATACTTTGTTTTGGTTGTGCAAACATATATCAAACGATTACTATAATGACTTTTAGACGTAGAACACATCGAAAATAAGATGTATGTAAAACACATTAGGGTTACCATGTTTAGCCAAGAATTAGTTTAGGCAAGAATGGCATATAAAATGCAACTGAATAAGGAAATAAGAAGAAGTGGAAAAGTGAACTTAATTGTTGTTATTTCTAAAGTAACCTGTGATAAATCAATAATTCGTATAGTTCCATTGAATGGAATACTTCACAGATGGGATCGAGTGTAGAGGTGGTTAAGGGGTGACCGCGGTCATTGCATGCATTCGTTTTGAATGCTTTATAGAAGAAAATACGTGTTATCAAACAGTCACTACTTTAAATTGGTCATGTTTTACATTCAAAGCGATGAACAGTATGCATCAACTTGACGATTTCCATGTCAGGAAGGTGTGCCATGACCGCGCGTCATTTTGTGTGGTGGCTGTGTGTTTTCTGGCTTCACTGAATATTTGCTGTCTTTCTCAGTCGGGAGACTCCTAGCGGTATCTGTGCTCTTACCACCTGTTTTTGTTAAAAAAAGAAGGAAAGAAATGTCTTATTGACATTTGTCATAAAAAAGCAAACAAACTTAACAGCATGTTTTTCGTTTTCGGTATCTATTTTTTCATCTTTTTGTTCTGTAAACCAACATAAATATTTTTACAGATTAGCCAAAATTAGTTCACTCACCTGTTTCAGTCGAGAACAGTACATAATCTCTGATTCCGAAATAAATTGTTCTGGAACATGAAATTCGTTTCTTCTTAGATCAGCTATTAATTCATCCTTTGTGAAGATATCCACTGGATCTATCCCGTTTTGGTTTATCAGACTAACGAGATATTCCTTGTAGTGGTTCCTTGAAATGTAAACAAATATGGAAGAAAATATATTTATTTTATCAAAAACTTTTATTCCTTTAGTAGTATTTTTTTAACACAACTGCCATTTGAATGAAATATTTCAATCCCATTTGTGATAGAATCTTGTATCGCTGTGACATCCGCTTTGGCTGACCAAGGCAAAGGTAGAAAATGGAATTGCTTTTTAGTATAATAATTCCAGAAGAATGGTGAAGGTGATAGGAACGTGGCAGTGTCAACCCAACCGAGCAATTCCTTCGTAACTACACCAAAAAGCTTGACGTGAAATCTACAGCTCCGTGAATAAAGTGACAATTCTCACATCAAATGTATTCAAATGTTAGAAAACAATTAAAGTGAATGTGTCTTACTCGCAGAGTCCGGTCTGATCTTTTAATGAATTGCCGCAATTCACGTCGGTGAATCCAGTCACGCGTTCGATTTGTATCATGACCGGACAACCACTGCTTTGTGGAATGGCGCCATCGGTTAGAGCTTGTTTAGCGTACGTGACCCTACCCTGCTACGAAAAGTAAGGAAATAAATTAAAGATTTTACCTTGTTTTTGCGAGATAAGTTAAAAGCTTTACATATAACATCGTCTCTCCATGCTTTCGAATTTTGTTTCCCCGATTATTAAGAAAAAAAAAGAAAAAGAAAAAACACCGTCTCTGAAAAAAATAACTGTGTGGCTCCCCGTGCCTGTATGTGAGTACAAAGTGATCATTTCCTACCTCTAGTAAATAAAGGAATCATGATAAAATCAAAATGGAACGAAACATGACTGTGAATAACTGGATATTAATGCAAGATAGCAAACCGATGAGTAACTTTATGATGGACAGGAATTTTTCAGAGGCATCCTAAGGACTGACAAAAGTGAAAGCAGGGCGGGGGGGGGGGGGGTAAATTGGCTTCCAGATATGGCAGGAGCATCCGAAGGCTTTTCTTAGGAGACCTAGGAAAGGGAACCTAATGCGAATTTGCCACAAATACTTTCAGAAAACCGTCTCCAACATGATATGTAACATTTTAAACTATACATGATTTCAGTTCGGCTGTTGGTACAGCAAATATTTTGCCTGTGACGATTTATGCACTCTACTGCTTTAAAGTAGCTTAATAAATAACCTCCTAAATCCCCAAATGAAGTCCCCGGTCTAATACAGTCCTATCGAGTAATAATGAACCTGTCAATAGGACAACACAACAAACTTGCCCAATTTGAATTTGTGACCATGGAGGATGGAGATGCAGGTATGTTTGGATTAAAGCTATAGGATACCTGTAGCAGTTTCTGTAGATTATCACTGCTGTGGTCTCTGAGGTGATACAGACAGTCCCTGGGGTGGTGGGCGTGCAGACCTTTATCGGCACAGATCTCAGAGCCACCACAGAGTGGCTGTATGTGCAAAAAGAAAAAAAAAATGAAAATTTGGAAACGAAATAAGTTGGAGGTATCCTAAATATCATAACCAGTATTAGTCCTCATTGAAGGAATCATACTTTTTCAGGTCCTTAAAAATAATATTTTTTTCATTCCATTTAGGGATGTTAATTTCATTAACTTATCTGTCTCAAAATGTAGAAAATGAATGATTTAAGGAATATCCATAGCAGCCGATTGTGACGGTACCGTTGTGATAGTAGTATGTATATGTATATGTATATATATGTATACATATATATATATATATATATATGCTAAACCGACAATTCGAACGTGATACTATCGATATTTGTCACTATGTTTATAACCAAGATGAAAAGCCTAATAACCGGAAAGAAACTTTTAGGACTCTACTACAGATTGCAACTGTAGGGTATTTGTTGTATATCAGTAACATTTATTCTCAGATTGATGGGGTAACTATGGGTATAGCCACCTGGGACCTACCCTTGCAAATTTCTTTTTGCTTACTACGAAAACCAGTTCATGGCTAAGCAATTTAATTGCCAGCCCCTTCTCTGCCTCAGATATGTAGATGATCTATTCTGTGTTTTTTTTAATTCTCAAGAGAATGCATCTAAATTTCAAGATATCGTACTTTATGTCATCATGCACCCAAACCTGAAGTTTACGTCTAAAATTGGCCCCATACAATTGCATTTCCTGGATACTCGTATTGAATTACAATCTTAAACTGGTGATCTACTGTTTATAGGAAACTAACCAACAGAGTTGTGATTCTTAACTTTTATGCTTCTTGTCCAATGGCATGAAAGGTAGGATTAATAAAGAGCTTCTTAAACGGGGCTTTCATTGTGTGTAAAAATTGAAACTAATTTCAAGTCTAATTGATGTCCTTATGAGATTTTTGATGACTGTGCAGAGAAATCCTTGACAAACACCCATTTATTGAGAATAGAGTAGAAGAGGATAATGAAAAAGATTTTGCTAATGTAATAAGTATCCCTTTTGTTGGCTTTCTATCTCTGATCTTAAGAAAGTCCTTGCCTAGCAGATTTAAGAATATTTAAATTGTATTGCATCACCCTAAGCTATATTTTTACCTCCCTGAAAGGAAAATTCTCAACTGGTTCTAAGTTACAGTACTCTTAGATTGCCAGCAAATTCGAAAGATGCAGAGCAGCTCGTATTACACAGCGTACACAGGGATCCATTGTTTTGATTACACATGTGGAGGAATGTAAGACAGGCTGAGGGATGGACTAGAGGTAGGTGGTTGGGAGAATTGAAACTGTCTGGGGTGATGCATTACAGCCTTTAAGAAATGCCGTATTGTATTTAAAACCTGCAAAGTCAGTAGTTATTTCTCATTGAAATATCCCACCCCAATCAGCTTGAAGGCAAATGTCACTTAGTCCTTGTGATAAGAATGAATCTTATAAGACCAAGCGACATTTGTCTAGCAGGATTAGAGAGCATCTATCTTGGCAAATAAGTCATCCATGACCACAGACTCAACTGTAAAGAATGCGGGTTCTCTGACAGTACTAACTTTTCCATACTCGCAACTGGGAATTTTGAAATAAAAGTAAAAGATACTCTGTTCATAAATGAGCACAAACCTTCCCTTAAAACACAATTATATTACAAGGGATCTTGCTATACGCTTTCTGTATTTATACGATTTCTGCACCTGATGAGGAAGAAGTGATTTTGAAAACGTTCGTGACAACAATAAATTTAAAGAACATTTTTGTGTTGATTTTCTCTGTTATTTGGTTTTATTCGAACCTGAATTTCATAAACTAAGGAAGCCTCTATGAGAAAAACTGTTTAGATAAAAGGTAATCTCATATCATACTTTGTTTGCTTGAGTTGGCCATATTAGTAATGTTGGGATACTACGTCAAATTATATATTGTTTCTTTACTATCCTTATACTTCTTGAAAACCAAGGGATTCAGTTCAGAGAAATTGCACTTTCGCTGCCTTGAGTATATGGCCGCCTAGTGTCTTCATCCTACCAGCCGTACTGGTTACAAATCCACCACCTCCTCCTACAAAATAGCCCCCACTGCTTCTCTTCTTCTCCGGCCCGTGTGATCTGCTTTTTTACCGCGTTGCACCAGGTTGCCCTTCATGTTGCAAAATTTAGACCAACTATTACTTACGTATCTCTCAAATGGTAAGTCACAACCGCAACAGAATTCGTACTTGCATGTAGAACATGTGAAATGCATGCATCCACCTTTTGCAAGTTCGTATCGCATCTTACACTTTGGACAATCTGAGCAAAAAGTAAAAAAAAAATAACATAAATATTTTGAAGAAATTTTTAGTGCCCCTTGCCCCTAAATATAATACAATCTGTTTCCGTATTACTACAACGACATAGAAAATCCACATTAAAGGGAAACTGCAGTCCTCCCAATCTAAATTAATATACCCCTCTATGCAATTTCGCTAATGGATCTTTTTCATAGGGTGATATCACTCTTGTTGTTGAATTGCTTGATTCTGCAGCATAACACTTGGCTTATGCAGTATTGATATTCAGCAACATAATGAAAAACACAAGAGAAATGAGAAGAGAATTGCAAGGTTGGGATGATTTTTTTCAAAATAAAGTAGGGACGACTGCTTATTGACGGTTACACAGTGTATAAATGTTCCTCACCGGATATTGGCAATTTGGTAGACTAGTACTACAGATCTAAATCATCCTATTGAAATATACTAACACTCACCTATTCCATTTTTGCTCAGATATATTGCTAAACCCATAGCTTGAAAATCGGGATCGTTCATTTTGGTCCAGTTATCGTACTCTTCACAGGTGACGTCATTGTGTTGCTCCGACCACTGGGTATTGGAAAAAAAAATGGTTGTGACATGAATAGTCTGGAATCTTAAAGTGACAGTCTTGAACTGACTCTCCGAATCACGATTATCTCACAGTTAATTAAATCTTCCCAATCCGTTGGCCTCTTAGATATGATTAAAGGACTCCATAACCCTGTCACACCTCAAACGTCTCATTAAGTTATAGCTGGAATATCAGTTGAAAATTTGTCGGTGAAAGTAAAATTTCAAGATTTCAAGTTTATTTCTACCATTATCACATACACATACGTAGACTAATTTCCATTGTAATTAAGTGTAAATCAAAATTACGATTGCGGAAGAAGAGACAGATCCATAAGAAAGTGATGATATAGTGCGGAACTTTGCAGCTGAATTAATTAGATAATACAGATTACTAAAATGTGATAAGGTAGAGGAACCAGAATAAGAGGTGCTTTTCAAATCCCATGAAACACGACAAAATAAAATTGTTTAAGTCCCATTTTTCCAGAGATAAATATTCATATCAGTTAACAATTGGTCTGTTTGATTCATGCAAAGGTGACCAACTGCTTTCTCTCTTGGAGATTCTAAAATTTGTAGTGCCAACAAAAAATTAGGAGCCAATTTTCATATTCAAATAACTGGAACTTCTGAAAGCATAGTTCTCTCTCAGATTTTGTGACGGGTCATCTTTTTCCATTTCTTCCCCTTCCCCGAGACACTGACGAAGAACAAAGGTAGATGACCAGGCGATTGCCAGCACAACTCATATTCCAGCTTCAAGAAGAGAGACTATAACTCTGCCATGCAGGGAATGTGTAAACTATAACATCACGGCTAGTAGGATACAGATCTCGTAAATCTTAGCCTGAGGGCAACACTGTTATGTACCCTTACTGAAGTTTTCAACATGGATTTATAGGCCTATGTATAAATAATGTTTGAATCATATCATACATTTACACACACCTTCACATTCGATCACGCGCACACGCTTAAAGTTTCAGGTGTGCAAGTCTGTAGACGCACACGTCATTATTAATAATTTGGACATTTTTGCAAGTATGCCATGAAAATGACACAACGGAAAATGTCACGTCCATGGTTATTTATGCATCTAAATATTTAATTTTATTTACTAGAGACCCGTTTGTAACCCTACCTTTGTATCAACACTATATAGTATGTTTAGAGTAGATCTATATGTATTGTTTTCTTTCTTTTTATGTGTACCGTACTCACTGGTTTATTGCAATCACTGCATTGGTAGTGTTCACAGTTGGTGCATTGTATCTTCTTATCACTTAGTTCATTAATAAATCCACTTCCACACTGAGGCTGTTGAAGACAAATTGCAATGTAAAACGCTTTTGTTTTAAACATTTCAAAATCATGTAACGTAAATATTTTGCCATCAAATGACATTTTAAAATGTAGATCTATTTTACAACAAGGGATCTTTTTGAGGCCCCGAAAAAGTGTGAAAGGACCCTGAAAAGGAGTCTGGGAAGGCGATTTCAGACCATCTATTTTTATTCAAAAATTTTCGGTAGGCTCTGCACCACGATGGTGGCGCTCCGCTTACATAGTCTTTCCAGAATTAGCTATCATGTAAGTGATGACGGATACCACATCAGCGTCACCCCACACCCCCCACCCCCTCCCCTAACACTAAAGTTAGTTGCTAACTCGTTAATAAACTCTTAACCCTTTTCCTGAAGTAATTGTAGAGGAGGGCTGACTTAAGAGAAACTCTCCCGGTTGGGAATCTTTCGTGTGGGAATTGGCTTATCTTGCTTATTTGCGTGTGTTCTTATCCTTTGCTGTGTTAAATATCAGGAAAATATCTGAAATATCTCTAACACCTCACATATCTGTAGTCAGCACTTAGCGAAAGTTAGACTTCGTGTGAAAGTGTTGAATTGAACAGGGCATTATGAAAATAACAGAGAAGCAATTAAAAGTGTAGCCAACAAAAAGAGGGGAAAAACAAAACAAAAAGGACGAACTAACTTATTAAGCATCAAACCTTACCGTCAAAAGTTACACCTGGCTAAGACCTTGCTCATCCAGTATCGTATCGTAGATCTCGACCATTGAAAAAAAAAATACGACTCCAAACAAATTTTAAAATATTTGAAGACTTCGAGTGGTCCATTCAACTAATATCTAATGAGTGACGCACTTAAAGGCTGTAATGCATCACCCCAGACAGTTCCAATTCTCCCAACCACGTATACCTCTAGTCCTTCCCTCAGCCTGTCTTACATTCCTCCACATGTGTAATCAAAACAATGGTCCCTGTGTACGCTGTGTTATACGAGCTGCTCTGCATCTTTCGAATTTGCTGGCAATCTAAGAGTACTGTAACTCAGAACCAGCTGAGACTTTTCCTTTCAGGGAGGTAAAAATATAGCTTAGGGTGATGCAATAGAGCCTTTAAGTCTTATGAAAATTTAGATTTCTTACGTTTGCACACCAGCGAAAGTTTTCGTCTTTCATCAGACCCCACGTGAGGAGTTTTGCGTAGTAAAGATCATATTCTGATTTACCTAAATTTCGTTGCAACTGTGAGAGATGATTAAAACAAAAAGGGGGATCATTAGTTCTTGAACACATTGTCTTTTGAGTGACTTTCAATCCTCTAAAGTCCAGTCATCATTCAAATAAACGTCTTTATTATTACCCCCACCCCCCACACACACATGGTCAGCTACTGTGTTATATTGACAACTAATTTCCTTCCTATAATAGCTTCACTTTGCTTACTGCATTTTATTTTCGTTTAGTCTCAGATGTCTCATTGTCGTATTGGTTTAATTTACCGCAAATGTTAATATTACTCATGCATCTAACTTGTTGCTACCTAGTGCATTTATTTTACCATTTTAACTTTCTGTAGAACCATTTCCGAGAAGAAAAATTCGTGCACATTCTATATGGTGCTGACATAGAAAGAAGCGACACTTTTGTTTTACTTATACAAAAATGTTATAGACGAAAGACTAATATGAATTTAAAGTAAATACCAATATATTCAAAAAGGAGAAATAGATTTGAAATTCCTCCTCCGAGCACGATTTCAGATCCGGTTGGTCGCAGGCCGGGCAGACGAATTTGTACATACATGTCGTCTCCTTCGCCAATATCGCAAAATGAACAGAGAAGCAACCCACACAGACGTGACATTGGCAGTTTGGATTACCAATTAACTGCAGTGATCGTAAGAGAAAGCATAAACCAGGTATAAAACCAGAACGCACATATGCATTGTGATTCCGATGATTACGTTATGCGGATGATCTAAAAGATTGAATAGCGCAATGGATGTGTAACGTGCTGGGCTTTTATGATATTACAGTAACTCATCACACCACAAATCGAGAATTATCAACCACCACATACACAACATCTGCTGACCTGACTTAAAACTGATAAAGACATCGTGTCTCAACATGCACTAGTGTGCAGAGATGTGGCCAATAACTTCCTGCCTTGAGGCGTAAACATGTGCATATGGTTTGTACACATCGAGCCTTGTAGTAGTACCTTAGGTTTTTGTGACGTCAATGTGACACACCAAAACATATGACAAATGTGAGATCATAGGGGCAAAGATTTTCTTTTTGAGATATATCTTGTTTACAACGCTTCAAATATTTGACCCACCGTTGAATAAGATCGGGTTCTTGCATTCAACATGGAACACTTACATAGCAAGTATCAAATCTGTTTTACCTCATGTTTACAAGGTTTTCACAACCTGAACCCTCTTTACCAAAACGACGTTAATCTCTCCAACCACAAACTTCTTCCACTCAGTGTGGTGCACCTATATAACAAATGTCAAATCTGTTCAAGTTTCCTTCTGGAAATACGGTGAATGCACGTTTTTCACAATTTTTACCCTCTTTGACCCCAAATGACCTTTGACATCCACCAAAACCAATACAGTGCTTGAACGTGATGTGGTACACCTACGTAAAAATATTAAATTTGCCGCAGCTTTTCTTCTTAAGATATCGTGTTTACAAGGTTTTTACAGTTTCACCCCTCTTGACCTCAAATGATCTTTGATCTCCATCGAACACAAAATCTTTCTCGTACACTCTGTGTGGTACAACTTCTCACCAAATACAAGATTTGTCGAAGCTTATCTTGTTGCGATATCATGTTCAAGGAAGTGTTCGTCTCGGACATAAACACAACACAGAACCACTCACACATGATTTCATTGGTTACGACTGTCATCGAAACCAGGAAAAGAAAATAAATGAAATAAGAAAGTTGTCTGAACCAATAAAACAAATTTATTTTCCGGCTTCCCACTTCAAAATTACTGTAATACACCATCTGAGTAAACGTGGTAAATATCATGGAGTGGAAAGAAAAAACGTGAAAAAGTGTGATTTTTGCAGCCTGTATTCTAGTCTGATGGAGATTTGCTCACCATTCCATGAAGAATTCGACAGATTTGGCTTTAGCATCTACGTATATACTTTAGCAGGCTGGAACACAAAAGGCGATACCATTTGGAATCACTCCGGAAATAATGAACAAATCTCTTCACCACTGACAACAGTAACGGCCTTGATTACATCACGTGTCTACTCGTCTACGTGTGACGTTCTTTCCCTAAGTCTGTGACGATATGCTTTGGTCAATGAATCAAATGGAAGATTCGTTATTTTCTGTCCATTGACAAATGTTAGGTTGATGCTTCAGATGAGATGACCACGAAGTGAAGTAAAGCGCCTTTACCTGACTCACAACGGTGTCCGTGCAGCACACTGCGCACGTTTTTATGAAGCCTCGTGCCCACTCCAAGCGTTCTCCTTCAACGGACTCGATAGCAATCAAGCAATGGGAGATTTCGCGGTTATCCTCGTACCTCAAAGATATGAATACGTCAGTAGCTGCCAACGACATCCCCTTGCGGTCCATCAACATATTCCGGATCACCTAAAAAGTTCAGCAATGTATGGTTAGACAGTACCTTTTAATCCCGAGCAAAACTCTCACATTTATCCAGAACTAAAATAGCCTATACATCATTCAGAACCGTAATGGGCAGATTTGTAAAGATTGCATAGTCCTCTAGTTTAGTTGCTCCTTATTCCTATATTCATTGTATTAACTAATCATTCTATTAACTTATAAATACTGATTTGCGTTTCTCAAATTGTGGAGTACCTCTTTCTTACTATTTTCATCCCATCTGGTCTTCTCAACTTGTTCAATTGTACGTTCTACGATATTTCCTCTGTTGACTTTCTTTGAACTTTCTTCCAACGGCCGCGTTTCATGTTCGTACTCTCGTCTCTCGTAATACTTCGCAAACTGTGCGAATAGAACAAAAGATATCGTGTATATAACAATCCAAACTATCATCCAAACTGATACTCGAAATGAAACATTTAACGCCACATTATCCGTTGAATCTATAAATTTGCGTGGAAAAAATACTGTCTCAGTTCTACGTTTCTTCAATGTTGTTACAAAACGTCGATGAAACCTTGGAGCGATTTCACCTCAGAATATGTAAATATCACGCCCCGAGTCTTCCTTTGCCGTCACCGCACTTAAATGAGTGACTTTAAAGTCTACTTTGACGTCGAATATGACGTCATTACTCTACGGTAATATTTTTTGTTGTTGACATAAAACAAAAAGCGACATGTTTTTGTTTGGGGATATAATTTAACAATGCCCTGTGACAAATGCGTATAAATTCTTCCTATCCTATCATCCTGACGTTCGAATTTTCACTTTTTAGTAGCCATATTTGAATATTTACCCTTCCGTGACTTTGAGTCGCAGCTCTGCTATGGTGTATTTCATCACACTTCAGACAAAACTGTTTCGAACAATTTCTGCAATACACCATGACGAAGTATGTTTCGTTACATACAAAGCAATGGAGTTCTCTGGACGACGTGATGGGCTCCCCAGTCACTCCCGTTCCTTTCGAGATGAATTTAAAAACAAAAACGTGTTCGGTAAGATGGGAACCAGTTTAAGTCAAGTTTTTAAATCAACACTTACAGGGGAAATCAGGGTTTGACTGAGAAAATTCACCTTAAGTTGATTTTTCTTTCTAAACTTATTGTTCACCAAAATATAGAGACGTTGGAAAGGTGTTTGAAGGTAGAATTAATTATTGCGTTAATTACTGTTGAGTGAGAACTCTTAATATTTGTCGGGTGCAAAAAAAAAAAAACAAAATAAAAAACGTTCATATCCAAAACAAGACAGCCTCCTGTATACGATGACCAATCACCGTGTAAAACTGAGATAACGTTATATGAATAAACATAACCGAGTGTTTACGGTTCCCACGCTGTTCGTGCATTGCGCAATGCTAAGGTAACAAGAGTCTAGTGATAGTTGATGATACATACAACACACGTAGGCTACGTATGAAACTGTTCAACAACACTTCCTCCTACCTTGAAAAGACGATAGTATTGAATATTCATATTTGATGCAATGAATATGGATGTTACAGACTTTCGGAGCTCTTCACCTTTTTTTTTTGCGAATTTGACTCGTTTCTCGAAATTGTCCACATGTTTTAAGATAATCTTGATCAAATTTTTTAGTTATAACTCATTGTACGATACCGGTGGGGAATTGTAGTGAAAGAAATTGTGAAAATAAACCCTGATTTCCCTTCTAAGTGCATGTCTTCAACACACTGAGTGAAAATGACCTGTCCACATTAAACGTATATGTAAACGTTAAATTCTGCTTCTGTTCATCATATCGCGTCACTGTAAATTCAATTCAATTTTTTTCATGGGTACAGACAAAGAAAAAGAGAAGAAAACAAGTTCAAATCACGTAATAATGGAGGACACTTCGGAAAAATGTTTACACTAGTGAACATTGAAAAGAAAAGAAAAAAAAAACAAAAAAAAATTGTAATTACAATCACATGAGAGAGAACATATCCCTAAGATTCTTGAAGGGTCAGAAGAAGAGAACGAAAGAAAAAAGGAGGGGTAGTGGATAGGCCAGGGGGGAAAGTAAAAGGGGGGGGGGGGGTGAAAAAATCACTGAAGAGTCCAGGAAGAGGATGACTGCAATTCATTTCATGCCGTTCAATAGTAACTTTTCAGTTTATTGGCTAAGGTCATCTTTAGTGTCTTGAACATACCAGACTACAGAGTTAAAATCTACAGTACCAGTATAAGACAAGATTCAAGAGATATTAGAGACAACACACAGGAAAGAAAGTCAGTACATAAGACAACATAATACTCGGAACTAAACAACGAGATAAGACCAGATTCCATTAAAAGAAGGCAAGGACAACAAGACCATGACAGAATGGCAATGCATAAGGCAATAATAGACACAAGAACAAACACCAAGACAGACCAGTATTCAAGAAAAGACAGGACTAGATACAACACACCAATCATAAGAGCAAACAAGTCACATAACGACACCAGAGCAAGACATAAAGGTCAATACACCAACTTATAAGGTAAGAGACATTTTACGATCAGACCTGCAGACACAAATGTAGTAAACTTTTATATCAAACAAGATAAAAGACAAGAGACAGGTCACTACGCCAGTTTCGATCTCCGTCTCAGTATCGTTTATATACTTCTATAATGGTCAGAAATATCATTGTAATATCAACAGATTTATCACATATAACGAGTAATAAGTGTAGTACCTTCACCAACAGTAAGGTTTGTCACTGCAGTGTATACCAGGCCCGTAGCCAGAAGGGGTCGGAGTGTTCGAAAGACCCACCCCAACCTGAGGGAGGTCCATTTTTCCAGCCATGTGTTTGAAGGGTCAGCTATGAAATATTTTTTATCTTGACATATTGAGGCCGAATTTCCGTTCACTTTTAGCAGGAAGATAAAACCTTTCCACTTATGTCATAAATATGTCATAGATAATAAGCTCAAAAACGCGCCTGCATGGTTATGTCATTGTGGAAGTGGATATCATTGAACTATAGATACAATACAAAGCTCGTGACACACTGCCACGACAACCTACGACACGACGGCGACCACCCACCGCGTCTGTGGTCGTGGCGGCTCCAGGACTAGAGTTCAGTTGTGTCGTAAGCCGACGCTGGGCCCTATTAAATATGTTCAATTGTAGTCGAGCGCAGTCGGTGCATTTTAAGCTCTGTTCAAACCGCCATGACTACCAAAGTGTCTACTCTGGCGCGTAGCCAAGGAGGGGGCAAGCCTCGCCCCCCCCCCTTGCCCGTATTGTGGTCACGGCATTTTTTTTAGGACTTCGCCAGAAATACCCAGGGGCATAGGCATAGCCACGGAAAGGAGGGCGAATAGGGCGACCCTGCTTGATCTCATTTTCGTTTTTTTCCCCGCGATATCGCTAGATAGTAATTCCCTCAATTTATGCGGCAGCTCTATCAAGGCAGGGGTGGAATGTCAGGGTTGAGAGCGTATATGTAAGCATGTAAAACACCCAGGAAGGGCCGTTTTCTACTATCTGAGTGGTTTGTAGAGCTAAACGTTTCTTTGAATGCTCATCTCGGCATTGCATCATTTTTCACAGACCAATTGTTTTCTCAGTAATTGAGAAATTGTAGACATGAGATCTATATTTCAAGGCTGGGTTCATGCAGCTGAAAAGATTTCGGAAGGGCTATTTCCGGCCATCTTGGGGGGGGATTGAAAACTCAAAATTTTCTTGTGCGCTCCACGCCAACTGATGGTGGGGCTCCGCTTCTACAGTCTTCACGAATTCGCACCCCCCCCCCCCTTGGCATATTCTTGGCGCTGGCTACGTCACTGTGTCTACTATTTATGTAAATTGTTCACGGGGGAAGGTCCTTTGTAGTCTTCTAAAATGCTCCACATTGCGGGAGATCTGCAGATTTCACAATTCCCGGGGAGGCATGCCCCCCGACCCCCTAGCAACTGCATGCTTACGGCACGCGCCAGCCCCGTCGGTATTTGGAAAAAGGTCCACATCTTGGAAAAAAGATCCACCCCTCCACATGGGCTGGCTACGTGCCTGTATACGCTAGTTGAGGCATCATGTTGAGATATGTTTCATACAAATTCCCTCCTATTTCTACGTGTGATATATGATACTGTGAATTTCACATGAGGCTAGACTTATAAATACCCATTTTAAAGTGAAAATACATAGGTCTTCCAATATCAAATAACAGGCTAATGCTCTACAATGACCCTATGACGATCAATGTTAGGAGAGTTGTACTTGCCATAAGTCGCTGGTGGATTTAGTTTTTCTTCAACGGACTCGGTGACGTTTTCTTCCTTCACAAGAAAGTCTCCTTGGTCGCTGCTTGAAGTATTTACTATTTCATCATGATCATGATATTGAATATGACACCGTGGGGATACGTCCGGTTTGGTTTTCAATCTCTGAACAAGAGGCTGAACGTGACCACGTGGGGCTATGTCCTGTTTGGTTTCTGGTCTCTGAACCGGAGATTGAATGTGGTCACGTGAAGCTACGTCCGGTTTGGATTCCAATGTCTGAGACAACGCTAAACCAGGGAACCGACTTTGAAATGCTTCAGCGATGAGTTGTTTATTCCTTTTATATGTCGTTTCCCATGACGTCGTAGGTTGGTCTTGTCGCTCAGTTAGGTTCCGTCGTGGCAATGGTCGTGGTAACGTGGCCGACTTGCGAGAATCTAGAGTCCATGGCGTCTCGGTGGACTTGCTACGAGGAGGTGGAACCGGTTTTACTTTCTTTTCCTCGGTTGTTGCCCGTCGACTCAAAGGCAAGGGTTTCGATGGTGATCCTCGAGCTGCTGGTGATTCAACCAAAGTTATGTTATCGTGATCTGCTTCTCGTATGCACTCTACCGGTTCTTCATAAGACGGTTGTTGACGTGTGGATTCAGTGGTGAATACAGCTTCTGGGACACTTACATCTATCTGACTGTCATCCGTTTCGCAATGCTCTGGAGATTTGACCACCGTTAAATTTCGGGGTGTCGGAATCGGCCTTCTCCTTGCCTCATTGGGTTCATTTTCTATAGCCTGCAATCCATGAATCTGGGATGTATCATCTGCTGTATTTGCCATCGCTATAGGCAATATATCACCACTTCAGCTAATGGCAGGCGATGGCTGTTAAGGATCAATGTCGGATAGGTTGGCCAAACTTTAATCTCGACTTGTTTGAGGATTTCCTTTGTATAAACAAGAGCTACAAGGGTCTTCGGATGTCAAGACGTTAGACGAGGCCTCATGGAAATATAAAGGCCGGTTGGGTATCCTTCTGGGCCGTCAAACGATTCAGGACATCTTTTA
Source organism: Stichopus chloronotus (assembly GCA_021234535.1). Taxonomy (NCBI): domain Eukaryota; kingdom Metazoa; phylum Echinodermata; class Holothuroidea; order Aspidochirotida; family Stichopodidae; genus Stichopus; species Stichopus chloronotus. The sequence goes on along the minus strand of CM037832.1, from coordinate 28,607,999 downwards.
CACCCCTATGAGATGAAAAAAAAAATGGAAAAGGAAAAGGACAACCATTTGAAAAGTGTGCCATCGACGATTCTGTATCGAGTATAGTAATGATCGGTAATATTTGCGTTCATTAATATTCATGTTTGCACAAGTCAAACTATTGGGTGCACGAATTTTGAGAAACTCACCAAATGTACGCAGCATATGTTTCAAAAAAGGTTTTTGGCTGTTCTTATTTTCATGCACCCTTGTAAAGAACCCTTTATCTTGTTGTCTTTGTTCTCACAGAGATCTCTTTAAAAGCAACATAAGTAAAACTTCAAAGCAGTTGCGGTACGAGGATCTTAGATTGTGGGTGGGGCAAATGGAGGGCAAAAGAAACTGTTGGGGGCATAAATTTCGTGTGTAATCGAGCGCGAGCGAGTGAGTCCAAGGGCCTAAGACACTACTGGGGTCCAGGGCAAAGTCCCCGTGGAGTCCAGGAGGCGGGGCTTGGGCTCCTAGGAGCTTCGGCTTCAAAGTGGATCATTATACACAAAGATTCAAAATGATTTTATAAATTCGGCTATTTCTCTCCTCTAAGTTGACCGCAGATGAGAACTTAGATTTCAGACCCCTTGAGGAGTTTAAACGCCAAGTCTGTGGGGGGTCCAGGAGGGAAGCCTCTGGAAACCCTAAGGTTTTAGGATATCTCTGGGTGAAGAATTAAGTCTCGTGGACTTAATAAGGGACAGAAACGTTAAAGCAAAATTATGAATAAACAGAGAATAGACAGACACGAATGCATTTGTCAGGTCACTTCAGCGGAGTGTGGGGGGTTAACATTCTGACTGAGGACATTTGCCCAGGATGCTCCCCCCCCCCCCCTTTGGTGCCATCACTGCTTCAAAGGATTTCTATTGGTTGAAGTACAGTGCTTTGACAGTTAAGTCTGCTCGAAGAGTCAAACCGTTTCAAGTATCTTATCTCATGTTATACGGTATCAGAAAAATCTAAAACATGTCACACAAGTAGTAAGTAGAAGTTTTCTCTTGCATATAAACCTTTTTTTTTGTAAAAGTCTGACTCTGAACTTCAGGTTGCAATAATAATTTCTAAAGGAATGTCTTGTTTACCCAATGGTAAGCTTTACAAAGCCATCTATCTTTACAGATAGCAATCAGGTTCGTGGCCAGGAACTGTCACAATGGAGAGGGGGGGGGGGGGATAAACGCCTGTTGGAGGGAGCACAACCATTGGCGGTGAGGGTGCATTTTCCCTGCATTGTAGGCGCAATTAAGTGGGGCATGCAGTCACTTACATATTAGGCAGAACTTGTGAACCATCTAAGCGGAGGGTTACTTCTTCTTTTGGCGTGGTGCGTACCAGGAAATTTTTAGACAGTTCACACCACTAGATCGCCGAATATTGCCATTGCAGGGGCCCTTTCATCTTTCAAAAAAAAAAAGGAAAAAAAAAAGGAAAAATTTTTCAAAGGGATGTTGGGACATCCCCTCCCCTTAGTCTCTACCTCAGGTGTGCAAAATTCCAACACTGACGTTCCCTCTCCCCAAATTCGTTAGTCTGGCTACAGGCCTGCTGGGATAGTCGACTGTTCATTGCCTGTAATAAAAACAGAATGATTCACCAAAGTGTTTTGTACCATTCCGTAACTTAATGAGAACGTATTTCTGATATCTGATATGTTTTACGCAACGCAAGTCCAGATTTCCCGCCAGCCAGTGTTAAAATAAAAATTTTCTTGTCTGATGGCACTGCAGTGTTCCACAGGTTTGAGGTTTTCAGAAAGGGCATTCACCATATGTATTTAAATTGAACTATTCGAATATATTAATCACAGTGTAGTGAACTTGAAAGGAATGCCATTAACGCGGAAGGTACGACAAAAAAAAAATCAATGGAAAGTTGTAGCAATATGACTGTATATGGATTAACATACCAGCAGACACCTGAAATACACGGAGTAAGGTTGTTCCTGGTTCACTGAAAAGTGAACGCTAAAGTCGTTTGTTTTTGGTGGTTACTGTAATATTGAAGTATGGATGCGTATTCATATATACCATGGTCAATATTACATTAAACTTCAGCTATACTTCATGTTCAGCACAGATACATCAAATGCAATCAAACTTCTACGGAATAAAACTAAATTGTTTGTATGCGTTTATATTATCGTACCAATCTCTGTCGTCACATCCACCTTTCTGCATGTGTTTTGTCTCGTGATCATGCACGAGGAAAGGAACGGTGTGTATTGTACAAGCCTAATTTAGTGTAAAATGCCAACAAGGGTCCTCAATATTAAGATTGTGGTCTTAGTCAAATCTGACACGTGCTAAGACAAGAAAATTAAAAGTGACGCACACACTGTCAGTTGCGTATCAGATCATGACTCACGTAGGTTGGATCTTTAAATGTTCGTCAGTTGATATGAAATTCATATCTATCTTTCTTCAAAAGTTTCGTTCTAAAAAAAAAGACGTTTTGAAAGAGACATATGTTAGTCGTAGCAGTATTATCACTATTACCACGGGAGCTCGGACTTAGTATATAACTGGGGTCGTTGGCCTAGACTTGACAAGGGGTTGATATTTTTGTTCATTCCTCATAAAGTTGCAGTCGTTAGAGTGTAAACTATTTTGAAATTTGGCAGACATCCATCCTTTCATGAAAAGGACGCACTCAGCTGGCCGGTGCCTGAGAGAGCACTATCCAATTATCTTAGGGTTGAACTGTCAGTTCTTACCTCATGCTCACAAAATTACAGATGCTTTAACAAAGCTAAGGTGAGTGGGGTGTTTTTCACAATGGTTGGTCTCATAATTTAACTAGCAAAGACTTGAAACTCAAGTCACAGAGGGCGGAAAGTCTTAACATGAAGCTTAAAGAAAAAGGAGCGTGGCGCATCATGCGGGAGTGTGAAAAACAGTTACACTGTTATGTTATGTCATGTTCATATAAGCCCAGGGTGAAATTCCATTTGGACCATTTGCCCAAAACACATTGTACTCAAATGGTCTTGAATGGTTTTAAGGGGTTTTTAAATGGTTATGAATGGTGCCAAATGGTCTTAAAAATGCAAATGGTAATCCCAAATGGTTTTGTTACTGGTTTCAAATGGTAACAAAGGCTTTGAATGGAAAAGTAACCAAAACACATTCTAAAGCGTTCGAAACCTGAATGGTTTCAAATGGTTTCTGTCAAAAGAAATTTTACCCTGAGTGTGTACATTACATCAACGTTTATGTCGACTAAAGGACACTCTAAACACAATTAAAATAAAAAATAAAATAACTGAATAATATGGGATGAAAATGTAGCAAATCATATGTGAAGACTACCATACAGAGTAAAAAGACTTTAACATATTTTCGAGCAAAGTTAACAATTTAAGTTGGCATCATTTCGAACAAACCTTTGGTAAATGGCACCCGTTAATAACCAGAGTATATATGGTCCTTTACCGATAGCATAACAGCATTGTTTTCTTTCACTAGCTCGATAACTAGACTTCATTTTAGAGTTATAGTCTAACTATGATGAAATCAGGACAAACCGTAATACAGAATATAATCGTTTTAGACTTATGTGGTACCAAACGGACTTCTTATCATTTTGTTTTCTACTCGGTTTTGATTAAATATTGGAGCCATAATATAACAGTGGACAACCCCAACCGGGCAGTTACAGTAAAAACCTGCTACAGTAGTACATAGTATTTATATCACGATGTAGTAATATTTAGGACAAAGAAACTCTTTTAACAGTAACTCCATTCTTTACGTAACCTCTAACAATACATAAATTCATGAATATCTGCTGGTGGATTATTCTGTAAAGTAACTAAGAGCAAAATAACCCGTATATACAAATGATACAATAGCAATGCTAAAATAGTTGGTCTTTTTTCTTTTGTAGAGCGATAATAGGCCTAAATTTATGACAGGCGTTCATTTGAAACAACACGTAAATCACTCACGGTGGCGGACAATGTTACTGGTTTACTCACCCGTGTTCTAAATTGAAATTAAAGGAAACTTTGAACAATACCGTACCTATGGCAAATTTCTCTCGAAGACGCACATGTAAGGAATGGTTACTTCTCTATTCTAAAATTAACTTATTTTTCTTCTGACTCACTGAAGAGATCTCTTTTGCCGTGATCAATCTCCAGGCTTGAAAACCTTTGACTGTTTTCAGGATGAGCTTCTAGATAACAAGTATAAAGTCTTTGCATGCAATGAAATATTCGCCTCAAGCAGACTTGATGTGATATATGTGTACTATATTTTGATATGATATCACAGAATGTGGTACTTGTCTATTTCCTAGTTCCTCTTCTGAAGTACTCAGTCACGTCAGTTTCGCAGAATAGGTAACGGGTCTGTTAAAAGCACTGGCTGGCTCCGTTACGCAGTCAAATATTAATTGTAGGGTATATCCTTCACACCTATTGTAAATCCGACGTTAGAATATGTGTCACCTTGCGGTAACTAAATAAAAGCAGCTATCAAACCGCATTTATCGTTTCAGTAACTTACACATGCAATGTCAACTTTGGAAAGTCCCGACACACAGTGCTTGAGAACAGGCTTTTATCATTGTTAGAAGTAATGACAAAAGTTCATTCGGATCTGATCCGCACACGTACCGAGGGTAGAAATTGATAGTCAGATATGCAGCATGCAGTAGGGGGCAGTGGCGTAGTCGAGGATTTTTCAAGTTTCTTAAACAAGGGCACCGGGAGCCGCGTGAAAAGTTCCCGAGGGCACAACTAATTGGCTCCCCACTATAAAATATAGATAGAGAATAGAGAGAGATAGAGATAGAGAGAGAGAGAGAGAGAGAGAGAGAGATAGAGAGAGACAGAGAGACGAGACAGAGAGAAGAGACAGAGAGAATACAGACATACACACACACACACAACACACGACAGACAACAGAACAGACGACATACCGACCGACCTACCGACCTCGACCTACATACATCATACATCCAGACATACAGACATACATACATACAACATAACATACATCATACACTACATACATACATACATACATACATAATACATACATACAGACAACATACATACATACATACATACATACATACATACATACATACATACATACATACATACATACATACATACATACATACATACATACATACATACATACATACATACATACATACATAAAAAACATAAAAAAAACACACCGTTGCATCCTTCTTGGATCCTTCTGTCAGGAGTGCTTTGTTGGGGACTGTTGACTTCTCATGTTCTTGTACTATATATATATACATATATATTACAGTGGGGAGCAAATTAGTAAAAAATTAGTAGAAATTAAAAAAAATTAGCAAATTTGTAAAAATATATATGTAACTTAAAATAAATAGGCCTAACTTAAAAATAAAAGAAATCTGGGGGGGGGGGGACACAACTTTGTCGTGGGGGACGTGCTTGCCAACTTCCATAGCTACGCCACTGCAGGGGTGTCCTGTTGCGGCTATATGTCACCACTGACACTGATGCTTGTCGAACAACTACACCTAATTAACGTGCTCGGTGCAATA